>CM075332.1:38109548-39386548 GCA_037788925.1 Mytilus galloprovincialis | reverse complement strand
GTGTAATTTGTCTTTCAAGCATTCGATGCAGCATGGCCGCTCATGCGTATTACAAAAATAAACAAATCGTTCATTGTGATCAGTGCACTTATATTTGATGTTTTGGACAAACTTTGGAAGTTTATGTGCATTTTCAATTGAAATTGTTTCATGTTTCTTTGTTGCGTTTGCTACATCATGATGTGTTTTGCATTTTTTGCAAAAGCTCTCGTCACATTCAGGACAACACACAGTAGCATATGTGGCAACATAATTATTACTGCAAATGTCGCAGTAACTATATTCACTTGACGCCATACCTAAAACATATAAACAAACGTATTTCTAAAATATTGACGAAAAGACAAATACAAATTTAACTTGTCTACAGAAATGTATATGAGATATAAAATTGGTGATCGCATGCGAGCTATTGCTCATTGATAATCCGCCCGCCCAAAAACTTGATGGTAAACAGGAAGCTGTTGATAGTTATCAAAGGTTCCAGGATTATAATTTAGTACGCCAGACGCGTGTTTCGTCTACATAACACTCATCAGTGACGCTCATATCAAAATATTTTTAAAGCCAAACAAGTACAAAGTTAGTTGAGTGATGAATAAAAAAAAACACATCACACAGTATAGCTTACTTATATAAACCCTAAAACCAAATTTCAGAAATCCTCGTAATGTAATTTCTGAAAAAAGTAACGAAATTTCGACTTGGATGTCATGTGTAAAATGATGTTAGTGTTCGATACACAGGAAGTTGTTGAGTGATGAATCTGAACTTACGGTTAGTTGGACAGACAGAGGTAAAACAGTATACCTCCACTTTTTTTAAGCGGGGGTATAACTATAGATTAGTTCTTGTGAGTCAATTTTCATATTCGTCTCCGTTATGAAATTTAAATACCAAAGTTTCTCTTATATGAAGCCATGAAAATAATGCGTTAATCGAAGTGACTGTGTATGTGTGTTATGTACAAAACATATTTCATTAACTCGTAGATTTCGAAAAAAATCACCTATATCATATGTATACTTTTAAAAGGAAGAATGCAGAAATTAGTTTAATAAAAACAAATCTGTGTCATGAGTGGCATTGGAAAACGAACCACATGATTGTTAGTTTTATTGAAATCTCATCAATTACAATAAATAATTTGATCTGTGATAACAGCAATATAGCTAGTTCCAATTACAACCCTGCACATGTAAGCTTGACGGTATGATCTTTTGTTAAGACATACTTTTCATTCATTTTAACTTATTTGCACTCCTGAGACATAATAGAAGTACATTTCGTTAAGCAACACAATTAGCCCCATTTGATTATTTATCTTCTGACAGTACTTGTGAAGAGCCTAATGAATTTCTTCGATAAGAGTGAAAAAGTCAGCTCTTATTGAAATATCAACAACTGAATGGTACATTTTATTCTAAACAATATACCTGATATAAGTTACACTTAATACTTGGTCCAAATAGAAATAGTTATTGCTAATGAATATTTTGTTTTACTGTGCCATACATGTAATCATTTAACTTTTTTGTTTTCATGCCAAATCACTGCATTTTATTAATTTGAAATTGAATATGTCGGTTGATTTTTTTTCATCATTCATCACATGAAATGTCCACAGGAAATGATATTTACTATGCTTCATTTGTACGATGCTGTTCATTTATTAAATGACTTCGAAGGTTGTGAAAGGGAAGTATAAGAAGACTATTAGCTACACTAACAGAGTTTAATTTTCATCAGATAAAAGGAAAACAACCTCTAATACTAGTACTTTCTTATCGACAATTGAAATTGAGCGTTTTTCAAAAGCATCAGTGACGCGTGAATAGAAGAAGTAAAAGACAAAATTAAGAACGAGGTCAAAGAGTCAAATTCTCAAAAAAAGGTAATCTATTCCAGTTGCAGAAACACCTAACATTTTCTGCGATAAATTCAATGTTTTTTAACAATAAATTTGTAAATATGACAACTGCATTGATATTTCGTGAAAACATATGGGTTAACGTATGTTTATATCATTAATTGTAATTGTAAGTTGGTGCCTTCTCTCCTTTTAAACACGTTTATTTTATAATTTGAAACTAGTCATGCACGAGCCAAAAATGATTTATTTTTCCGATATGATCATAATAAAAATATCACTACAATATTCAATTGGGTCTATGCTCTCCAGAATGCTATTGAGATACAATAAATTTTACAATAAAATGCACATATTTGTTCAATAAATTTACCTATTGCATCTACAATAGCAATATCCGGTAATAGGGTGTTGTATCGGACAGGCAAAACATAAAATCAATTGCATATTTAAGATAGCAGCACACTGACAACTAATTAACATATAAATGAAACATGGCACAACATGTCGGAAGAAGGGTCTAAATGTGGTAGGATTTTATGTTTTATGAATATTTTGGGCCAAATAAGTAAAACATAAAAACATCTACCGTTACATTTCCTTGCCATTGTAGCTCATAGTAACAGATATTTAAACACCTATGCATAATTCTGATTCAAACTAAGTGATGTCGAATCCGACAAAGTGAACCACGTACATAGACACTTGTTAACAGATGAAGACATAAATTGTTGAAGATAACATACAATATCTCATCGACAATTACCCTATTTTTAATTTTAGTCCTTTACTAGTTAATGATTTAATTGAATGTTAATAGTATCGTTGAAATATCACAGCATTTCTTTTTATATGCAATGTGTACAAAATACCAAACTCCTATGAAATTCAAATATAATACCTCATCGACAATTACCCATATTTTAATTTTAGTCATATACTAAAAAATATTTAATTTAAATGTAACGTACAATATCACAGCATTTCTTTTATATGCAATATGTAAAAAATAAAAAAAATGCTGAACTCCTAGGAAAATCAAAAGGGCAAGACTTTAAGCAAATGGCAAAATAAAAAGCTCAATCACATCGAATGAATGAATAAAAACTGCCACATTCTAGCTGATACCAAAAAGTAAAATAACAAACAGACCGAGCTCCGGAGAAATTCAAAACAGAAAGTCCATAATCAAATAGCGAGGTCAAAAGTCCACGCACATCAAACGAACGGCCTACAACTGTCATATCTGACTCGATATTTTCTTACATTGAAAAACGGTGGATTTTTAATTTTATAGCTATCTTAACACCTACTTGCATGCCAGTCACAAACAAAATACAATATATTGATAACGATGTGTGAACTAGTTCCTTGCCACTCTTGCTCATGGTGACAGATATTTGAACACCTATGCATCCTTCTGATTCAAACTTAGTGATTTAACCCAACAAAGTGTACCATGTGTATAGACACTTATTATAAGATAAAGACATAAATTGTGAAATATAACTTACAATAATTCATCGACAAGTACCCAAATTTTTATTTTTGTCATATACTAGCAAACAAACTCGTCATAGATACCAGGACTAAATTTTGTATATTAAGTAAATGATTCAATCGAATGTTACTAGTATCGTAAATGTCACAGCATTTCTTTTTATTTGTAATATGTATACAATAAAATTACAAAATACCCAATTCCTAGTAAATTCAAATATAATATCTCATCGACAATTACCCTATCTTTAATTTTAGTCATATACTAGTAAATAATTTAATTTAAATGTAATCGTTGATAAATCATAGGAAAGTTCCTATGTAAATGACTAAAAAAAACCTCAATCACATCGAACGAATGAATAAAAGACTGTCACACTCTAGCTTATACGAAAAAGTAAGATAACAAATATACTGAACTCCGCGGATGTTTAAAGTAGAAAGTCCATAATCAAATGGGGAAATCAAAAGTCCACGTACATCAAACGAACGGCCTACAACTGTCATATCTGACTTGATATTGTCTTATATGGCAAAAACGTTGGATATTTAAACTTATAGATATCTTATCCCCCATTTACAAGACAGTCGCAAAAAAATCCGTTATAATGATAACGATATGTACACTAAACATTATAGTTAAGAGAATTGCAATATAAAGATAACCTTTCAAGGACATTTTTTATTGATTGATAATTCCTTGGTGATCCATTTACGTTATATTCATATGCACATATAGATAAAATGTTATATTGGGTAAACACCCATGCTCATGGGATGTTACACAAATCAATTTTAGTAGACGTTAAGTGGCTGTCTTTTGTTGCTGTACATCATATTTATTTTTGGTTTATACATTTAGGAAGATGTGGTGTGAGTGCCAATGAGACAACTCTCCATACAAATAACAATTTAAAAAGTAAACCATTATAGGTTAAAGTACAAATAAATCGCTCGCGAAAATAAGTTGGTTTACAGTAATTGTCATTTCGTCCCTTTTATAAAGGCAAACTATGCGGTAATGGTTTTACTCATTGATGTAGACAGTACGTTTACCTCTAGTTGTTATAGTCTCAGTCATTTGGTTCTTCGACACAATTGTTAAACAATCTGAGAAACATTGAAACAAAAATATAAACCAAATCCAACATAATCTTTACTAGATATAAAACGATGTGGTATACACGTAATTGAGACAACTCTCCATCGAAGTCACAATATGTAAAAGTAAACCAATAAAGGTCAAAATACAGCATTTAACGCGGAGCCTTGACTCACATAGAACAGCAAGCTATAAAGGACCCCACAAATTTACTGTATGAAATATCTGTGTTTCCAAATGAAAGATAAAACAATTACTTAATCGACTTAATATGATTCTGTTTTACATTCTTTGTTGTTGTTTTTTTTCAAATGTCGAAATAGATAACATATAGATTCCAGGCATACATTTTACCTTTCCATATGTATATTTACCTGAACTTTAGTTTCTATATTTCTGAATTATAGAATCACAGAAAAAACATATCTGAAACTTTATGTAACAAGGAAGGTATTTCTTTATGTCACATGATTGACTATATACGTAAACATTCTACATTGTCAACCACGATATGTTATATGAATGGTATTTAATTTGAAACACACAAAATGGGACTTATATAATAAAGGAGGTAAAATTCCATTTAAAATAAAATGGTAAAAGATATCCAAAAGATATTCTATACTCATATCTCATATAATCAAGAGATTTTCAAATTCGGTTTCAAACAACATTGGTATTATAATATATGATTCAATTCAAAAGCTGTGAAGTAGACAGAAATTGTGTATTAGTTTATACGAGTTTTACAACCACTTTTCACTGCATGCTGGTGGACGTTTGGTCAAAGATGATATCACCAGTCCCGTTTTTTGCATTCTCATGTTGACTTAAATTATCATTGATATACTTATTTTCTATTATTTTTTGTATTAAATGTTAACTTATTCAAAACACTGAGAATTTTCTACCCTCAGACATATATTACCTTAGATTATACTTCTTTGTTTTTCGTTTGCTGCGATTTATAATATTTTTTTTCGTGTATTAGTATTGTTGTGCAAAATTAACCAGACTATTGGCTCTCGATTGAATAGTTTTTCACTTTACATTTCGGGTCCCTTTATAGCTTTCTATGAGTTGTGACCTATATTCATTGAAATTTCCGTTATTTTTCAATCAGAGTTGTCCAACTCGCAATCATTCAACATCTTCTTACTCTTATATTACCCCAGTATTGAACAATTTTTCGGGACATTTTGTTTAAATGATCTTCAACTTCGTGTTTGGTTTGGCATCTCAACTGTTTTCACTCAGCGCTACCTATACGTTTTATGTTAATCAAACGTGCGTCTGGCGTACTAAATTATAAGCCTATTATTAAATGAGTTTAAAATTCTTAAAAAAAGAACAGACTTAAGTGCTTTAAATATAAGTGGAAATTATCAAAGTGGAAAATAACTTTTAAAATCATTTAGAGTACTCGCGTTTTCCCCGATTGTACCAAAAATTGAAAACAATATTTAATTAATAATTGAAAAATGTTCACGGCACTCAGATCCAATGGAAGTTGCTAGACTAGTCGGTCATCTAAATTATATACAAGTAGACATAGAACAAAGCATAGCTTAGATTTATTTTGTGTCTGGAGATGATTGGTAAAACGAGTTCATGAGAATAAAGCTAAAATAATCAGAAATTACAGAAATTATTTTACTTGTTTTAATAAAACACATCTGTGTCACGAGCAGCATTGGAAAACGAACCACATGATGGTTTGTTTTATTGAAACTTATCAATTATATAAAATATTTAGATCTGTTATCACAGTATAGGAAGTTCCAACTGCAACAATGTATTAAGCTTGACGGTATGATTTTTGATAAGACATAATTTTCAATTAAAGCAACATAATAAGCCCCATTTGATTATTTATCTTCTGACGGTATTTGTGAAAAGCCTAATAAATATCTGCCATTAGAGCGAAAAGAGAAGTTATAATTGAAATATCAACAAACTGAATGGTATATTTTATTGTGAACAATATCCGTGATATGAGTTACATTTACTAAGCCAAAATAGAAACAGTTAATACTAATTATATGCAATGTGTACACAGTACAATAACAAAATACCGAACTCCTAGAAAATAAAACAGAAAGTCTCTAAGCGAATGAAATAATCAAAAGCGTAATCACATCGAACGAATGGATAAAAACTGTCACATTCTAGCTGATACCATAAAGTAAAATAACAAATATAACGAACTCCGAGGAAATAAAAAAACTTAAACATGTAAATTATTAAGTCCATAATCAAATGGCGAAATCAAAAATTCATGCACATCAACCCCCACTTGCATGACAGTCGCAAAAAATCCGTTATATTGATAACACTGTGTGAACTAGTGCCTTGCCAAATATTTAAACACCTATGCATAATTCTAATTCAAACTAAGTGATTGAGAATCCGTCAAAGTGTACCACATACATAGACACTTATTAACAGATATAGACTTACATTGTAAAATATAATAAATATGTAAGACTCAGATCGGCGTCCGGTCTCTAACCGACGTCCGTTTCTCAAATCGACGTCCAAATCATACGTCGTAATAGAATAACATTCTAAATCGACGGCCAATGTTACGTCCCTCTAATTGACGTCCAATGTTTGGCCTTTCTTATCGACGTTCAATTTTTAATTCATCGAACCGACGTCTGTTTTATGGGCATATGCAAAGACCCAAACGCTGAAATATTTGGGCCGACATGCCGTTTTATATGGAAATATCCAAAGCAAGTAAACAAAACTGCCAATGGGGACCACAAAAGGCTATAACAGACCTTAAACCTGGATTTTTCAAGAGAGATGTAAAGACAGTTTAGGTCAATATTGTTTTACTACAAAAACATTCAGTTATTAGGTCTTTCCACTTTTCTGTGGAAAGACCTATTGTATTTGTTCCTGATTAACAAGTCTTTCCGCTTTTCTGTTGTTGTATTTGTTCTGATTATTAGGTCTTTCCACTTTTCTGTGGAAAGACCTATTGGATTTGTTCTGATTATCATTATTATTAGGTCTTTCCACTTTTCTGTGGAAAGACCTATTGTTTTTCTTCTGATTATTTTTTTTTGTCTACCGCCTAATTTTGTTCTTGGGATAAATATTTGTTTTGCAATATTTGGTATATGATATCGAACAGTTTATGCGCTTTTGAAATTAACCCTGTGTAACCGAATACTTTTCTTTGTAGGAGTTATCTCCCCAAACACTGTTTTCCTTGTGTCCACTACTTCTTCGCAACCGTAAAAGATTACGACAAATTTATTTTATAAAAGTGCTCGTTATATCCTTCGCATTATTTGTCCTATTTTAACTGCAGCGATATGAATGTTCCATATGAGAGTTATTTCCCTTTATGCATTTGAAATAAGTGATATGCATTTCTATCTTGTAAACCATAAGTGAAAGAGACCTAGGATCTTTTGATTTGAGGTCTTTGGTGCAAAAAAATTAAAATTAGATCAACGTCAAAGGTCAAGGTCATATTCTAATTTTTTTTGAATTTGGCTTATTTCCACTAATTTCCAGAAACCGTATAAGATATCGACAAATTATTTTTTCTAAACTGTTAGTTGCGACATGTCGTAACACGTAAATTTTGATTGCAAAGGTACATTGAACGTAAAAGGGAGTTTTCTCCCCTCTTGTATTTAAAAATACGCGTATGGTGATATAACTCATTAATAAAATTGAGAATTGAAATGGGGAATGTGTCAAAGAGACAACAACCCGACCAAATAAAAAAACAACAGCAGAGGGTCACCAACAGGTCTTCAATGTAGCGAGAAAATTCCCGCACCCGGAGGCGTCCTTCAGCTGGCCCCTAATAAATATATACTAGTCCAGTGATAATGAACGCCATACTAATTTCCAAATTGTACACAAGAAACTAAAATTAAAATAATACAAGACTAACAAAGGCCAGAGGCTCCTGACTTGGGACAGGCGCAAACATGCGGCGGGGTTAAACATGTTTGTAAGATCTCAACCCTCCCCCTATACCTCTAGCCAATGTAGAAAAGTAAACGCATAACAATACGCACATTAAAATTCAGTTCAAGAGAAGTCCGAGTCTGATGTCAGAAGATGTAACCAAAGAAAATAAACAAAATGACAATAATACATAAATAACAACAGACTACTAGCAGTTAACTGACATGCCAGCTCCAGACTTCAATTAAACTAACTGAAAGATTATGATTTCATCATATGAACATCAGGCACAATCCTTCCCGTTAGGGGTTTAGTATCATACCATCATAACATATATGAGAAGAACATAACCCGTGTCATGCCAACAACTGTTTTTAGAATAAATGTGTTTAGTTCCGATGCAAAGACCTTATCAGTGACTCATATTAACGCCAAAATATGCAATCTTTAATGACTTGACAACAGTATCGTAATTATATCCCTTCTTAATAAGTCTATTCAAAGGTTTGGTAAGTTTCTGAGGTGAATACTGACACCTTTGTGCTTTATAAAGAATATTTCCATAAAAAATTGGAAATAAATTCCAAAAATCATTGGAATAAAAAAACAAATATAATTAAGACCTATGGTCTTTTGATTTGAGGTCCTTCGTTTATGACCTTGAAATTGATATCAAGGTCATAGCTTAATTTGACGTTCTAGATTTTGATCTTTGTTTTTACCTCATATATATACATGATAAAGCCATGAGACTTTTGGCAAAAGGTATCAAACCATTTAACCTTGAAAAAACATCCGGAAGTGACCTTGTGTAAACCGGAAGTAGCTATTTTTTGTACTTTATTAATATAAAATTATATAGAACCAAATATTTTTGGAATCAGTGTTAATTGAATATTCAAATATTATCGAAAGTAACATTTTTCAAACCGGAAGTAACAAATTATCTCCCTTATTTAAAAAATATTGTATAGAAACCATATATTTTTGGAATCAGCTTACAATAAGCTATCATTTGACGATTGAAATGACACTTTACATTAATTTACAACTTTCATATTAAAATATATTGTTTTTGGTGGAAAGACCTTCAATCGTTCTCTGAACAATTGGTTTTTAATTATTATTATTATTTTTTTTATTTTTTCGGCAAATTTTGTTCTTGCGATAAATGTTTGTTTCGCAATATGTCGCTTAGATATTTCTCATATTGTATCGTATAATATATGCGCTTTTAATTTTCACCCTGCTAAGCCGAACCATTTTCTTTGTAAGAGTTATCTCCCTATTCACTGTTTATCAACTGTGTGCATCTCCTTTGTAACAAAAAAAGATATCGACAAAATTCTTTTTACAAATTGTTCGTTATATCCTGAGTAATTTTTGGCTTATTTGGATCAAAGCGATTCGATAAAATCTTATAGGAGTTATCTACCTTTACAAAATAAATTTGTCGGTATGTTTTTTAACTCATAAACAGTTAACTGTATAACCCTGAAATGTTTTTATTTGAGGCTCCTAGGTCCTAACTTAGAAAATGAGGTCAAGGTCAAAGGTCAAGGTCAAGTTCTCAATAGTGACTTTTGCTTGTTTTTGCATTTTCTCCGACACTTTAGAAGATACATATAAAAGAACAAGTGCAAAATGTCTGCTTTATTGTAATGAATATATGCTACATTTAGTCTTATACAATTTAATGGCATCTTATAGGTGTTGGTGCCCCTGAAATGTCTTGATATGAGGTTATTTGATTATAACTTCAACTAAGTTCATTATAAAGGCAAAAGGTAAGGTGACAAATGATCTTGACAAAAAACTACCGGAAGTGAACTTGAGAAAACCGGAAGTAGCATTTTTTGCATTTTTTTCATATAAAAGTACTCAGAATCCATATATTTTGTCATATAGATACATAAACTGATAGCTGAAGACTCAAAATGACTTTCAACAAACCGGAAGTGGCCAATTATCTCCCATTCTACATATACTTTTGGAATCAGTGTGAAAGAAGCTATCATATGAGACCGGAAGTGACATTCATTTCACCGGAAGCATTATATTATCTCCCTTATATCACTCAAGAATATAATTTAACCATTATTTATCGCATCATTATGAAGAAACTATCTTCTTATCAAAATTTCTTTCATGTGGAAAGACTTTCTTTTATTTGTTCTGATTATTATTTTTTTTCCCGACACATTCTGAAATTTTCCTTTGCAATATGTCACTTAGATGTTTTGTA
This sequence comes from Mytilus galloprovincialis, assembly GCA_037788925.1. NCBI lineage: Eukaryota > Metazoa > Mollusca > Bivalvia > Mytilida > Mytilidae > Mytilus > Mytilus galloprovincialis. Next base: position 39,375,892 of record CM075332.1, on the reverse strand, counting down.
TATTGTATCGTATAGTTTATACGCTTTTAAATTTCACCCTGCTAAGACGAACAATTTTATTGTAAGAGTTATCTCCCTATTCACTGTTAATTAAATGTGTGGTTGTTTTCTTCTCATATATTTTATGATAGTATGATACTAAACCCCTAACGGGAGGGATTGTACCTGATATTCATATGATGAAGACATAATCTTTCAATCAGTTTAATTGAGGTCTGGAGCTGGCATGTCAGTTAACTGCTAGTAGTCTGTTGTTATTTATGTATTATTGTCATTTTATTTATTTTCTTTTGTTACATCTTTTGACATCAGACTCGGACTTCTCTTGAACTGAATTTTAATGTGCGTATTGTTATTGTTTTACTTTTCTACATTGGCTAGAGGTATAGGGGGAGGGTTGAGATCTCATAAACATGTTTAACCCCGCCGCAATTTTGCGCCTGTCCCAAGTCAGGAGCCTCTGGCCTTTGTTAGTCTTGTATGATTTTAAATTTTAGTTTCTTGTGTATAATTCGGAGTTTGGTATGACGTCCATTATCACTGTACTATTATGCATATTTTAGGGGCCAGCTGAAGGACACCTACGGGTGCGGGAATTCTCGCTACATTGAAGACCCATTGGTTGCCTTCGGCTGTTGTTTGCTCTATGGTCGGGTGGTTGTCGCTTTGACATATTCACCATTTCCTTTCTCAATTTTATGCATCTCCTTCGTAACAAAAAAGATATCGACACATTCCTTTTTCTAACTTGTTCGTTACATCCTCAGGAATATTTGGCTAATTTGGAACAAAGCGATTCGATGAAATTTTATAGGAGTTATCTACCTTAACAAAATAAATTTGTGGTATGTTTTTTAACTCATAAACCGTTAACCGTATAACCTTGGAATGATGTTATTTGAGGCCCCTTGGTCCTAACTTAGAAATTTAGGTCAAGGTCAAAGGTCAAGGTCAAGTTCTCAATGTTGACTTTTCCTTGTTTCCGCATTTTCTCCAACACCTTTAAAGATATGTATAAAAGAACAAGTGCAAAATATTTGCTTAATTGGAATGTAGATATGTTACATTTGGTCTGAAACAATCTAATGGCATCTAATAGGAGTGAGTGCCCCTGAAATGTGTAATTATCAGGTTTATTGATTATTACTTCAACTTTGTTCATTATATAGCCATATGACCTTTACCAAAATGTTGGGTGACATATGACCTAGAAAAATGCCAACCGGAAGTGACCTTGAGAAAACCGGAAGTAGCCATTTTTGCACATTTTTCACGAATTAGTACTCGGAATCAATATATTTTGTAATCTAAATACATTTACTTATCACTGGAGACTAAAAATGACTTTTGATAAACCGGAAGTGGCCAATTATCTTTTGATTAAAAGGTAAAAGTATATAGAACTTTATATTTTTGGAGTCACTGTTAAAGAAGTTATCATATGAGACTGGAAGTGACATTAACTTTACCGGATGTAGCACATTATCTCCCTTATTCAACTGAAAAGTAGATGAAAACCATTCATTTATTGAATCATTATGAAGAATCTTGCTTCTTTTCATAATTTCTTTGATGTGGAAAGACTTTCAATTGTTCTCTGAACAATTGATTTTTTATTTTTTTTCCACCACATTCTGAAATTTTTGTTTCGCAATATGTCACTTAGATGTTTTGTATATTGTATCGTATAGTTTATACGCTTTTAAATTTCACCCTGCTAAGACGAACAATTTTATTGTAAGAGTTATCTCCCTATTCACTGTTTATTAAATGTGTGCATCTCCTTCGTAACAAAAAAGATATCGACACATTTCTTTTTCTTACTTGTTCATTACATCCTCAGGAATATTTGGCTACTTTGGATTGAAGCGATTCGATGAAATTTTATAGGAGTTATTTGCCTTTACAAAATAAATTAGTTTTTTAAACTCATACTCGAGTATGAACAAAAAATGATAGGTAAGAGGATTTTCTCTAAAAGATAACCGTTCAAGGACATTTTTTATTGATTGACTAATACTTTGAACTCCGTCTACGTTGCATTCATGAGCATATTAATTAAATAATGTATTGTGTAAACAACCATGATCAGGGAATATAACACAAATCAATTTTAGTAGACATAAGAGGTTGTCATTTATTGCTGAAAATCATATTTGTTTTTCGTTTATTAATTTGTACATAATCAGGCAGTTAGTTTCATCTCATTTGAACTGTTTTATATAATTGTCATTTCAGGGCCTTTTAAAGCTAGCTATGTGGTAGTGGTATTACTCATTGATAAAGACCGATCGTTGACATAAGGTTGTTAATGTCTCAGTCAGTTGTTTTTTTTTTGTGGACAATTGTCTCATAGGCAATCACTCCACATCTTCTTATTTTAAAAAATTAATCGGCAGTGTCGGAGGTTTTAGTTTATACATATTTATTTATAGTGGATTGCGAAACAAGTTTTGCAACTTATGTAAATCCCCTTCCACTTTGCAGGTGCGTGTGCTGCATTGTAGTGGCATTAGCCTGCTCTTTTTCGAAATCTACAAGGGTGTCTTTTACGTGCAAGAGATATGGCTCTCTCTTTACACGGGTCAGTCATTTATCGTCCCCTTCCCACGGACTATCATCGTTTCCTCAAGACCATACTCGCAAAATGGTGTCAAGGGAGAGCCGAAAATTCAGTCCCTGAAACTTTCGTCCCGAAACGGGAATCGAACCAGGAAATTTTGTATTAGTAGTCCGATGCACTAACCACTACACCACGGCTCTTATGTGTCTCAGTGTTGGGTGTTGTCAAAGGCAGCGGTTCTACTACACAATTGTTAAACAAACGGAGAAACATTGAAACAAAAATCAAATCAAATCCAAACAAATATTTACTAGATATAAGAAGATGTGGTATACGTGCCATTGAGACAACTCTCAGACCAAGTCACAATTTATAAAAGTAAACCAATAAAGGTCAAAGTACGGCATTTAATGCGGAGCCTTGGCTCACACCAAATATCAAGCTATAAAGAGCCCCACAAATTTACTGTATCAATTACCGTTCTTACCAAATAAAAGTTAAAAAAGTACTAAACCGACTTGATATGATATTTATGTTTTACATTCTTTGTTTTTTGTTTTCAAATTTCCAAATACATGAAATATAGATTCCAGGCATACATTTTACCTTTCCATATGTATATTTACCTGAACTTTAGTCGCTAAATTTCTGAATCATAGAAGCACAGAAAAAACATATCTGAAAGTGTATGCAACAAAGAAGGTATTTCTGTATGTCACGTGGTTGACTACGTAAACATTATACATTGTCAAACGCGTGATACGTTATCCTATATGAATGGTATTTAATTTAAAACACACCAAATGGGACCTATATAATAAAGGTAAAATTTAATTTAAGATAAAATGGTCGAAGATATCAAAAAGATATTTAATACGCATATCTTAAATGATCACGAGATATTCAAAATCAATCTCAAACAAAATTTGTATAATCATATATGGTACAATTTAACTATTTGATTGGTCAATCTTCAGCTGTGATTGAGACATGAAATTGTGTATCAGTTTATACGAGTTTTACAACCACTGTGTCAATTCAACTGCATGTTTGTGGACGTTTGATCCACGATGATATCACCAGTCCCGTAGTCAGCACAATAGTGTTGACTTAAAGTATCATTATTCATTGATATGCTCGTTTTCTATTTTTTTTTAATAAAATGTTGAACTTTTCGAAACTCTAATGATTTTCTACCTTCAGACATATATTGCCTTATAGTATACATCTTTGGTTGTCGTTTGTTGCTGTTTAACATATTTAGTTTTTTTTTTCGTTAAATATTATTGTTTTGAAAAAATAATCAGATGGTTGTTCTCTCAATTAAATCGTTTTAATTTTTCATTGCGGGTCCCTTTATAGCTTCGTATGAATTGTGACCTATATTCATTGAATTATACGTCATTTTTCGAGCAAAGTAATTAGTTGTCCCATTGGCAATCATTCAACATCTTCTTAAATTTTTATATTACACCAGTATTGAAAGAGGGACAAAAGATACCAAAGGGACAGTCAAACTCATAAATCTAAAACAAACTGACAACGTCATGGCTAAAAATAAAAAAGACAAACAGAAAAACAATAGTACACATGACACAACATAGAAAACTAAAGAATAAACAACACGAACCCCACCAAAAACTAGGGGTGATCTCAGGTGCTCCGGAAGGGTAAGCAGATCCTGCTCCACATGTGGCACCCGTCGTGTTGCTTATGTGATTACAAATCCGGTAAATAGTCTAATTCGGTAGGTCACATTTATGAAAGGGAAGGGGATTGTAGTTACGACGTAAGGAACATATCCGATATCATTTGTGAAACGGTTATTCCATAACGGTCAACCAACTCGTGATGGCGTCCGTAAAATTTACGAAGGGATGATTTCAACTTCACCATTTGGAACTCTTAGTTTTATAGCTTCCTTGTGAGCAGTAACCCTCTATCATAGGAAATGCAAGCACGGGAATATCATATCAATTGGGAGATATATACCCCGTATGCAGGTGCTGCTGGAATGTTGCTACTTAGAAACGGAAAGTTCACAATTGGAAAGCTGAAATCATCTCTTTTGTCGTAAAGTTTTGCTTTCAACCGACCCTCATTGTCAATTTCTAGATGTAAGTCAAGATATGAAGCCGACTTAACTGTCTCTGTAGTATCCTTTATCTCCAATTCGATGGGATAGATGCGTTCCACATAGTCACCAAATTTTTAATTGTTTAGTGAAAGAACGTCATCTATATAGCGGAAAGTAGAGTTAAAGGATATTGCTAACTTCTTATCTTTCTTCCTAAGAAGTTCCTGCACAATTTTTCGGAATAATTTGTTTAGATGATCACTTACTTCGTGTTTTTTTTTGGCATTTCAACTGTTTTCACTCAGCGCTACCGATGACATGTGTGTAGATCAAACGTGCGTCTGGCGTACTAAATTATAAGTCTATTATTATATGAGTTTAACATAGTAAAAAGAATACAGACTATAAGTGCTTTAAATATAAGTTGAAATTATTAAAGTGGAAAATAATTTTAAAAATCCTTTAAAGTACTCGCTTATTTCGCCCATTTTACCAAAAAATTGAAAACAAACTAATTTAATAATTGAAAAATTGTTCAAGGCACTCAGATTCAACGGAAGTTGCTAGACCGATCGGTCATCTAAATGATATAGACATATAAAAAAGCACAGCTCAGATCTTTTTAGTTTCTGGAGATGGATCGGTCAAAGAGTCCATGAGAATAAAGCTAAAATAGTCAATAGAAATAGAGTAAAAAACTTCAAAATGTTTCATCCAATCGATGTAAATTATCCCCGAATTTTTATTTCATCTTGTAAAGATATTCGGTTAAAATTAAGTTTAAACAAAACGTTCATTTGTCAGAGAAGACAAAAAAGTTTCCATAGCTTGTAACGACAAGCAACTCTTTTCTTTTCACACAGTAATGAACTGCTGTAGCACATTTAAGTTCAGACTTTGGTCCAATGATTTCCTTAAATGTTTTACCATCTACTGACAGCGCACATACGTTATTTGACCTATATCCACATACAAATAGAATATTGGAATTGTTGGATGTTAGCCCGTAAGGCGATATCAGTTTTTCATTTTGAAATTCCCAAATCTTATTGCCATCATAATCATAGCAAAAGACCTTGTTACTTTTATTATCCACAAAATATATTTTTTGGTCAATACACACGGGAGCACGATAAGTCAACTCATCAAATTTAATTGGAACTTGTTTTATTATATTTCCGATAAAATCTAAAACTATGAATCCAGTTAAATCTTCGACGATATAATTTTTATCATAGATCATGACTGATCCAAGTCTTGATCCCTTTCCAAAATCAAATGATTTTGAACTTTTGGCATCTAAATTAACAATATGCATTTCGTTTTCTGAAGTAGCTGCAATGCTATAATCGTCGATAATAGCAAATCGAGCAGGTATAAAGGATAAATCCATCTGTGAAAACACACCATCATACTTAAACAAACATTTGCTGCTGCTATCAGAAAATAAGAGCTCACCATTTGGTAAAGTACCACAATCAAATATCTCATGTTTATTTTTTGTAGCTGGGATTCGATGTCGAAATTTTTCTTCAAATTGTATCGTTTTCATTTCTTCAGAGACAATACCGGTCCCTGTACTTTGTGCTTGCCGAGACTTTTGAACTTTTAAGTTTAAATTAAAAGCCTTCCTTTTGATACTTATTGTTCCAAAAGAAGCAAGATTATCTTTGATTGATTGAATATTTATTGGAATGACTGAAATACTTTTCCAGTTGTAGGAGTTATTTTCACATAAACTCTGTAACGCTGTTTCCTCAGAGTGTGCAGATTTTACGTACTCGGGGATCGACATAAATGTTTGAAAATCCGATGCAGCATCACGTATTAGATTTACATTTGCATGGATTTCATTGATCTTATCTTTGCGCACTTCTAGATCTGCAAGAGAAGTTTGTATCTCAATTTCTTTCTTGGCAAACGCTTTCCGCATTTGGTTGTTAAATTCTTTTTCTAACTCATCCAAATACGAATTGATAGCATCTCTCGTTGATCTTATTTGGTCTGCGCATATTACTTTTTGTCTTGCTAACTCGTGTAAATTTGCTTTTTGGTCTTCAACTATGGTTGAAATATTGAACAGCAAGTCTGAAAGTGTTGTTTGTAGATCAAGAAACGAAGGGGACTGCTTTACATCCTGAATAACTGTTTCCACAGGGATTAAATTGCGACATCCCATTTGACGATCGTTCAGGCATTTGATGCAACATGGCAGTTCATGATCTCTACAGAAGTAAACAAATCGTTCATCGTGGTCTGTGCAGTTAATTTTATAATTTATAACATGGTTTGGAAGCTTCAGCGCATTTTCAGTAGAAATCGTTTCGTGTTTCTTTGTTGCTTTTGCAACGTCATGGTGCGTTTTACATTTTATACAAAAATACTCATCACATTCAGGACACCATACAGTAGCATCTGTGGTAACGTGACCTTTATGACAAATGTCACAAAACCTGCGTCCACTTGTTGCCATTTCTAAAACATATACAAAGAAGGTAAAAGATAATTCGAAATAAACACTTTTCAACAATAATATACTAGTAAGACATACAACTATAGAAAAGTTATATGTGTTTCATGTTCCACATTAATCTTATTTCTTTTATGTAAATATCAAAGCTTAAGTTTCAAATATATGTAGTCAAGAAAATGACACTGTAATCGGTATTACTTAACGTAATTAACTAAGTCTAATTCTCAAACATTATATTTTTTTAAAATCGCCTTCATTGTTTAAACATGCTGGATTCATGAACTATTATTTGCTTCTCTTAATAAAAAACGATCAAACATGCGATAAGAGCGACAATCCTAGTCCCAATTAGAAGACGGAAGATTTACTTTGTGGTAAATTTTATTCAAAAATAAGTAATCAGTAACGGCACACATCCCATGCGAATTGTATCTGCAAATAAGAGCAATATAGCAAGTTCTTATGTCAGCATTTTTCCCTTGACAGTATGAATTATTTGAAAGAGTAAGGTATTTCATAAGAAATACAAACCAAACAAATAACAATTGAAACATTCGAAAGAAACATACATATTCAAAACTCCAGTAAATTTTATCTGTGTTACCTATTAAATCTACATTACCGACAGCCGGCTAAAGGGTGTAACGTTTCGTAAAGGGCTAAATATGAAGAAAACATGCACAGTTGAGATACCAATAGCTAGACATCTTACAAACATGGAAATTAAATAATGCATTAAATGTCGAAAACAGGGAAAAAAATGTGTTCGGATGGTGTGCTATATAAGTTTAATGGGCTAGTATGTAACAAACGACATATAAATTGAGAATGGAAATAGGGAATGTGTTAAAAGAGACAACAACCCGACGGTCACGAAAGACCAACAAACAGCCTACGGCCACCAATTTGTCTATCCTAAGTCTGTTATTTTCCTCATTGGATCAGCAAGCAACCATTAGTGTCAAATTTTCGTGCAACTGTCATTCATGATGGTAGATCTTTGAACATCATACACAGTTATTGGTCCATCTTATTTAAATAAGAGTAACCAATTTCCAACAAGAAATGAAATTTGCTAATATTCCATATAAAATATAAATACTATTATATTTCTAGTTTCAATCGAAATCGTATGCATACGACATTCTAAACCCTGCACAAGTAAACATTTTGTGGCAATTAACTTCATTTAAAACGTCTCTTAAGGTGGCTCGGGAGTCTCCCTCCATCTTGGATTTTTTCAATTTTGACAAATAAGGGGAGATAACTCAGCTTAAGTATTTTTTTTATAAAAGAAAATGTTATGAATCTACCTATTTTGATATGTTGCATGAACTTACCTGGCCTCAATTTTTTTTAACGAAAATGTCCGTTTACCACCAACCTTACATAAAATGTTCTAGTAAAGACCATGCTTACATTTATACCAACATTTTTTTTTAATGTGATAATGAATAATAAAATTAGTTTTGTTCTCAACAGTATTCAAAGAACATACGCAACCGGTATATGGATGTTTTGCATTAGAGTATAATGGTAATGCATTCATCATGAATACCCACTTTAATAACACAACAAACATATAGTATGTGATATTTTTGTTAACTAAATCACGATTAATTTTAATATAAAAATAGGTTAGTAACTGATTTACCCAATGTAATTGTACATAGATATAGGAAGATGTGGTATCCATCCAAATAACAAATTATAAAAGTAAACCATTATAGGTCAAGGTAAGGCTTTCAACACGGAGCCTTGGTTCACACCGAACAGCAAGCTATAAAGGGCCCCAAAAATTAGTAATGTAAAACCATTCAAACGGGAAATTCAACAGTCTAATCTATATAAAAACGAAAAACGAAAAACACGTATGATTTACATACACAGACGACAACTACTGTACATCAGATTCCTGACTTAGGACAGGTGCAAACATTTGCAGCGGGATTACACGTTTTAATGGTACCAAACCTTTTCCTTTTTTTTTCTGAAACAATAGTATAACATCACATCATAGAAAAACACACAGAAATATCAGATTATTGATGTCACACGAATTTCTATAAGCAACGTTTGTAACCAATAATTGATTTGTTTAATTTTGCTTTTATCGTGAAACACTACTTTGAACAAAATATCCCCTTACTTATATCAGTAAAAAATGTTGCATTTCCATATTTACGAGACTGAAATATTCAAATCTTAAGATTTTTTTCTATCCTTAAAACAACGTTTCAGACATATGACATATCAATGACATCAGGTTTACTAAGGCAACGTCAACAGCTATTAAAAGTTTTTGGTTACTATGAAAAAAAATTCATAAATTTTATGCACTAGAAGCACTTTTCTGAATTAACCTTTATCGGGAACGCTCAAAGACAATTTTATGAAAGTCAAGAATATAAGAACCTAAATATTTGAACAGCTAAATGACCAAAAAGAACATAAAAAATAGCAAAATTGGTCTATGGTCAGTTTTGCCTGAGGGAGTCGAAACCTTAGTTACTTTTTAATTTCAGAATCTGTAAACGAAATTTTTTTAAAAGGACTGCTATTAATCATGTAAGTACCGAAGTAATTGACTACTGATCTGATGATACCCTTTGGAACTGATAATCCACTAGTAGAGTTATCGACCTATATATAGCTAGTATCACAACGGACAGATACACTCCATTATTGTATCCAGTATACTAATATGCCATATAATCATCTGAAAAGATGAACAAATGTTTTCACATGTTTCAGTGCAGAACACATTATCTAAAAATTACACAAGACGTAATCAACTGTCAAACTGCAAACTTTATTTCGGCAATGACGAAATGTATGCAATTCATTTTTGTACATATAAGCATATAGATTAGACCGTTGGTTTCTTATTTGAATGGTTTTACACTAGTCAATTTTGGAGCCCTTTATAGCTTGCTGTTCGGTGTGAGCCAAGGCTTCGTTTTGACCTATTATAATTTACTTTTACAAATTGTGACTTCGATGGAGAGTTGTCTAATTATCCCTCATATCACATCTTCCTATATCTTTCATATGCTCATTTTGCTAGTCTTGCATAGTTGAATATGAAAATTAAAAATATTTTTTTTTTAAAACCCGTAAGTCCATGAAGTATATATCCTAATATAAAAGCAGTTTTTTTCTTGTAATTGAATTAACAGATTAATGCCTACTATTAAAATGCATCGTACAGTCATATGTGACAAGTTTATTGAAAATATTATTGGTAGAAAACATTGAACAAATTGAATATATGCTCATAATATTCATTTTCCTTGCCTTATATGTTTTGTTTGTACACTTATTTAGAAAAAAAACCACTTTACTTAGACTTATTTCATAAACAACAAAAATTAAATTATTATAATAGTCATAATTAGCCATAGATGTATACAATATATAGAATACAACTATGATTTAGTAACTAACTTATTCTGAAATTTTTTAAAATGATATAAAAAGTCAATTAAATCTGTAGAAAAAAAAATGAAATAAAATGTTCTTCCTTATTACTTTTTTTCCCAAATTCGACACAGTTCGACACCTCAATGAAACATATATATCAAATAAAAGGTGTATTTGAAAAGTTCAACAACGTGCTATTCCCATTTTCAGGAAATAACAGGAACATAGTTTTTATAAAATAGAAAGATACAAGCCTGAAAAATACAATTGTGAATTTAGTGCAATATTTCTCTAGTAAAATGCAAAATTTTTGACCGATTTTATCCATGTTTTATAAAAAAGAAGATGTGGTATGATTGCCAATGAGACAACTGTCCACAAGAGACCAAAATGACACAGACATCAACAACTATAGGTCACCGTACGGCCTTCAAAAATGAGCAAAGCCCATACCGCATAATCAGCTATAATAATGACCATTTTATTTGTCTGTACAGTACGCCAAAAAAAGACATCATTTAACAACAGAAGGGACATAACTCGAGAAGACATTTAAGTAAATTTATTATGCTGTACTGATCAATGCAGATCAACAGATATCAGAAGAAGCTAGATTTACTTGATTTAGTACAACACACATAAAACATCAAAGACAGTCAATTTGGTCATGATTCTTGTATCTAATAATAACGTGTGGCGAGGTTTTTCTATGGGTATCATGGGTATTATGTGAATATGAATACAATGACAGAAAGTTCAAAGTGCTTTGATATCTGATTCATCCATCTATATTCATTGTTCAAATACCTCTAATGTAACTTCAAGGCATGATCGTACTTTTAAGAATATATTTACCTATATCTGTAATTTATAGGCAGACGAGTCACCAAATGGAACAAAAACCTGCAAGACAAAAACAAGGAAGGTATTTGCTCAAATCACATGATTGACTACGTAAATAGTATGACTGTGTACATTGCAAATCGTGTGAATTGTTGCATGAATAGTTTCTATTTAAAACACACAAAATGAAACTGTCATGTATCTGATGCATGTGTTATGGAAAACGAAAATAAGCGGAAGATATCAGGGAGACAATAAAAAGTCGAAAAGAAACTGACAACGCCACAAGTTACGTAACAACCACATAAAAATGCGAACAAACTTGAAACATTGGAAGGTCAAAACTGGTGGTCGATGTTACTTCCAAAATGTTTGCGTAAAACGCTTAAGCATCCTATCATAGCCATCCTTATGTAATGTCATGATTTTATTTTCAAGTTCATGAATTATATGTAGTTCTACATTTTGTACTAAAACTAAGGTTATACATTCCTGAGTTAATGGTTACATAATAGTTATCAAAAGTACCAGGATTATAATTTTATACGCCAGACGCGCGTTTCGTCTACATAAGACTCATCAGTGACGCTGAGATCAAAATAGTTAAAAAAGCCAAATAAATACAAAGTTGAAGAGCATTGAGGACCCAAAATTCCAAAAAGTTGTGCCAAATACGGCTAAGATAATCTACTCCTGGGGTAAGAAAATCCTTAGTTTTTCGAAAAATTCAAAGTTTTGTAAACAGAAAATTTATAAAAATGACCATATAATTGATATTCATGTCAACACCGAAGTGCTGACTACTGGGCTGGTGATTCCCTCGGGGAAAAACGTCCACCAGCAGTGGCATCGACACATAAGACGTTTTATCTGTCATTGCCCTATTCAAACTTATGTAGAAAAAAACGTTTATGAGTTAATCACCCAAAGCTGTCTGAAAGTACCATGAAGGAAATGATTTTATTAAAACGTTTCATGATCATGAAATTGAGGTAATACATTTTTCATGATTATTACAACAACTTGGTCGATGCCACTGATTGTGGACGCTTCGTATTATGTATGTGAGTTTGTGTTAAAAAATTCTAGCGCCAATTATACTAATTCTGCAGACAAAATACGCATCTGCAGTTTCCAATTATATGCTGGTATCCTTATAGTTTTTTTACATTCTAAAATATTTCAAAAATATATTGGTTCTTTAATTTAAAATTGAATTTGTTAAACGTAAATAAATTTGGAAAAAGTAAGATAATTTGTCGAAGCTTGACTTTTTCTTCTTTTTCGCTGTGAATAAAGATACAATAATTGAGAAATAAGTAACTTCATAAGAGTAATATGGCACGTGATAGACGGGCAAGTCTTCTAAACACTAAGTGTAGCAAAGCGAAGCTAAAATAAAACAAAATATTCCGATGAGATAACTAAACTGTCTAAAAACGGATATCTGATCCTCCATTAGCCGCAGAATCATACGTAGCTCGTTAACTTTGAATGTTATTGTGTTTCGATTTCTGATTAGTGCCATAGTCCCACACAAAAAAAAATAACATGAAACAGTCAGTGACGCTCATATTAAAATATTTATAAAGCCAAACTAGTACAAAGTTGAAGAGCATTGAGGATCCAAAATTCCAAAAAGTTGTGCAAAATACGGCTAAGGTAATATATGCCTGGGATAAGAAAATCCTTAGTTTTTCGAAAAATTCAAAGTTTTGTAACCAGGAAATTTATAAAAATGACCACATTATTGATATTCATGTCAACACCGAAGTGTTGACAACTGGGCTGGTGATACCCTTGGGGACGAAACGTCCACCAGCAGTGGCATCGACCCAGTGGTGTAAATAGTTACCAATTGTGCTATTGTAAAACATGTTTCTGTGCTTGTCGTTCATTTTTGCTATGTGCTTTGCCTATATGCCTTTTTCTTTTTCTTTGATATATATATACATATATGACGTGGCTCTGTACTTATACATCCCGTCATTGTGTTATTGTACTATAGTATATTTGTGTATTCTTGTCTTTAATTTTTGCTAATATGCTTGGTATATATGCAATTTTGTGCTTCTTTGTTACACTTTTGTTTTAGTAATTAAGATTATGACACAATGTGCACTGCTGTGCCCCTTTTTCTTTGACTTTTTCACCTAATATGTCTGTTTGTTTTGTTCACACATCGTTGTCAATATCATGGAATTCGACGCGACTGTCATACAATTAGGAGGTTTAGCTAGCTATACAACCAGGTTCAATCCACCATTTTCTACATAAGAAAATGGCTGTACTAAGTCAGGAATATGACAGTTGTTATCCATTCGTTTGATGTGTTTTATCTTTTGATTTTGCCATTTGATTAAGGACTTTCCGCTTTGAATTTTCCTCGGAGTTTAACATTTTATGAGTTTACTTTTCCTGAGTTAGAAAAGCCTTAGTTTTTCAAAAATACAAAGTTTTATAAACAGTAAATTTATGACCATATCAATGATAATACATGTTAACACAAAAGCACTGACTACTGTGTTGTTGATACCCTCGGAGAATAAAAGCTCCACCAGTAGTGTCATCGACCAAGTGGTTGTAAATAAACTCATCATAGATACCGGGGTTAGAATTTGATATTTGTGCCAGACGCGCCTTTTGTCTACAAAAGACTCATCAGTGACGCTCGAAATAAAAAAATGTTAAAAAGGCCAGTATGAAATTGAAGAGCAATTAGGACCAAACATTTCTAAAAGTTTTGCCAAATACAGCTTAGGTAATTTATTCCTGAGGTAAAATAGTCCCACCAAAACAACAGAACTTATTGTCTTTCAAGGACCATTACCCTTGAAGGGCAAAAATGAAAACAGTGAAAATAAAGGTTGACCATTTTTTTGTCATTTTGTTATCACTGATCGTGCAAGGGCTGTTATAAGGCCAGTCAATGTAGTTCCATCATCAGTTGGTTATATGGTGTATAAGAAATTGTACGGAAACCACATGTAATGCTTTTGAACAGCCAGTCAGTATTTCTGAACGATTGAGGTTTGATTTCTTAATCTCATCGCTAACATTTTCTTGTTTTGTATAAGGTGTCTTCATACATGTGCTTCTCAAGACTCCTTTACACTACAAGTAGAATTAATAACTGTAAATTTATTTGAAAACATATTGTAAGAATTGCTTCTTCCACGGTCCATTAAACGAATGACTAACGAAGAAATAATTTTAAATGCTTTAAAAAAAGTATCAGAAACTTTAGTTATTGACAACATATTACGTCGAAATGAAATTTGCTCCTTTTCTTGTCGACTTGTTTCTTTTTTCATACGCGGCAAAACATATCAATGACCTTCTCAGAGAGAATGAGATAAATCTAAAATTATTCATTTCAAGTACGTTCTATATGACAAAATGAATTTACAAAACATAAAATACGAATATACGATATAGTTTCCAATGAAAAGACTACCAGTAAAAACATATATCCGATCGAAAGTGAAGCAAAATATACAACAAATACTGTTAAGATACGACAACAGGTTATAAAACCGATTTCCACATTTGCCTAGGCCTTAGGGAATGATCTTAGTCGAATATTTGAAAGACAAGGATTAATAAGAACAGTAAGATCTTAAGAACTATATAACCGAACTATACATTTTGAAATTGAAAACGATTGTCGATCCTGAACAGAACATTAGAGATAATTTCTGTTTCAAATTTTAATCAGATGTAGCTACATTTCAACAGCGACTGCTTATGGATGATATATTATTGGAATATTGCAAGCGTGGAAATAATCTAATATGAATTTCTAAATAGTTAAAAACATCTCATCCTAGGATATCAAAGGGAATAGAAAAATATCAAAATCATGTAAAGGTAAACGTAAATCACAGTTTTATACACGCACTTGAATGTTTATGAGGTATACAAATTTTAACTTCTGAGCCCGATGGATCAACAAAAGTAACAACAGAAAAAAGTTGAAGTAAGCAGTGCAATCGCTAAAACTGACGTCATCCTTTTGATTTATCGTTTTTTGGGGGCATGTTTTAAATGTGCTGTATCAATTATATTATATTTCACCACACAAATCACTGACTACTGGTCCGGTAATACTCTTGGGTACCAAACGTCTAGTTGCTTTTCCCTAGGGTTTGTAAAAACTCATCCAAGATACGACGCTTTTAATTTGGTAAGCCAGACGTGTACACAAAGACTGCATGCAGTCTTGAGTAAAAAAATGTTCACTTTGTATGTCTTTTTTTCCCCAACGTAACAATATCTTTATTGCATATTTGCTGTAACAATTTACTAAGTTTACAGTTTGAACTTAGTATTCCTCATGTCAACTTAACTAATAGTTAAGGGAAGCACTATTTGGCAAAATATTATTTCCTCATAATATTAGTATTCATAACATAATTTATTTCACAAAATATATTTGATAAATTATTGTAATTACACATACATTTTTTTTTCTTTTTTTTCATAGTACTTTCTTTTTCCGAAATCAACTCCGTTATCGGTATGATCCCTGTTTCCATTAATATTGGGCACAGTGTTGTTTTTCACATGTGCGTTATCGGGTATAGGTTTGATGTGTGTCGTCTCAATATAATTGTTATCAACTGGATTTAACGTATGTGATTATATATGGTGGGTATTCAAGTTTTCTTTAGTTATCTACTGATCTTTTTTATGTCTAAATATATATATATGTAATGCAAAAGTAATTAAAGTTTAACATTTTAAGTTATCATACTCATCCGAGATGATACATTATTTTTGCACAATAATTAACAAACGTACCGATACATTGATACCGTAACAATTCTTTTTATCTTTTGTACATACACATTTTAAAATCTAAAAAATACAGATCAATTCACATGTGGTAACTCATGCATGGCTGAACATGAATACAAATATTGGACATGCATGGTTGAACTGGGTCATAAATATAACCATATTTGGCTCGTGTACAAGAAACAATTTTGGACATCATGTTTTGTGCTTCATACAAATATAAGTCCTGATTCAATTGAATCTTTGCAATGAATCTATTTGTTTTTTGATTTATCTGATTTCTTTCTTTGATATCAAAAGTGTTTATTTCAATAATTTCTAAAATTCCTTTAAAATTTTTTAAAAATGTTTATTGTTTTTGTCTTCTTTTCTGAGACAAAATGTCATTTGTATATTGAAAAGGATATTATAGTTAATATGTATTTAATATCAAAGTATGCTGTATCTTTAATTTTGTACCCTGTAACTAAATTGTCAAGCCTTATAATGTCTTTTTCAATACCAAGGGATTTCATTAATTTTAAGTACTATTTTTAGAAAGTCATTATTATATGAGCAATTGACAAAAAAATATTCATAATGTTCCTTTGTTTTTTACAATGTTTACATAAGTTGTCCTCAGTTATTTTCCACTTTTTTAAAAGTTCATTACTTGAACATTAATTTTGTTTATATTTAAGTTTAGGTAAAATGATAGTTTCAGAGATATTGCCCTGTTCATCAATTACATTCATTTATATTGATAATGTCAGTTTTTATCCAATCTTCAAAGTTTAAACATTTCCATTAAACCCGGATATTCTCGTTTCCCCACAAAACTAGTTTTCTAATTTCAAGATTATTTTTGGATATTTTGTGTTACCTCCCTTTACGTTTATCAAATCTTTAATTAATTGTTTATAGAAGTCAGGTAAATATTGTAACTTACTTTTATCAATGTCGTTTATATTCTTTTAATTCATTTAGAATACAAGAAGATTTTTTCCTAGTTTGTTGAAGTAAAATTTGGGAATAATGATTGTCCAGTTCTCATTTTTATTTTCACTTAATTTAAAAATCCAGTTGATATGCAGTGATTTTATATAAGCATCAATGTCTGTCATCTTAAGTCCACATTTCAAAAAATCATTTGAAAATGTTGATCTTTTTATTCTATCTCTTTTACCTTTCCAATAGAATTGTATATTAAAGTTTTAAAGTCTTTCAACATTCTTTTTAGGAATAATAGTGTTTGAGGCAACATATGTTAGGTTTGGCAGAACTGATGATTTGATGACAACTATTTTTCCTATGATAGTAAGATTTCTTTTACTCCAATCAGATATTTTTTTTTTACTTTTTAACAGTTGTTTTTCAAAGTGAAGTTTTTGACATTCTTGTTTATTGTAACCAAAGTCAATTCCAAGGCTTTCGATAGGTGAAGTACACCAATTAATTTTTTCAAATTTTTCCCCGACTGTGTTTTAATCCCTTCAGTTTTTGTTTTATTCAATTTCAAACCTGAGAGAGTACCAAATATTTCGATTAAATTAATTGCTAGAGATACACCTTTTTTTATTGAAGAAATAGAGAAGTATCGTCAGTTAATTGGCAGATTTTTCGGGTATTACTCTTATCGTCTAATTGTATTTCTAGTCCTTTTAAGTTTTTATTTTCCCTGATCTTTATTGTCATAACTTCTACAGACTTAGAATTATACTATTTACCGGATTTGTTATCACATAAGCAACACGACGGGTGCTACATGTGGAGCAGGATCTGCTTACCCTTCCGGAGCACCTGAGAGCACCCCTAGTTTTTTTGTGGGGTTCGTGTTGATTATTCTTTAGTTTTCTGTGTTGTGTCATGTGTATTATTGTTAGTCTGTTTGTCTTTTTTCATTTTTAGTCATGGCGTTGTCAGTTTATTTTCGATTTATGAGTTTGACTGTCCCTCTGGTATCTTTCGTCCCTCTTTTCTACAGCTAGAACAAATAGTAACGATGATAACTTACCTCCTTGTCAGATCCCGCGAGATGCCCTCAAACGGGAGGAAACCCATCCATTATTAATAATGCATCCTTTAATATCAGAGTACATTGTCTGAACCCAACTTAAAAAACTATTTTTAAATTCAATTTTTTTTAAAGTCTCAAACATGACGTCCCATTTTAATGATTCGAATGCTTTTGTAAAATCAAGAAATAAAACTCCCCTATCAATTTTTATCGTTTCAGAATAGTCTATGACATTTTGTATTTGGTCCGAGACCACAATTATTTCGTAGTGCATTTCTTTAAGAACATAATTGAAAATAAAAAAAATCCCATCTGCGCTTTCTCAAAGAAACTTTCACAGTGTGTTGTACTACTTTTGGGACAAATTATATCAAAATTATATAAAAACTTCCTCGTCTCTAACTCAAAATATGGACAATTTTATCTTTAGGACGTCTTGAAATCTTTTGACAGCTTCCGAAGTGCTATTTGTCAACCTTTTTCACCTGGACAGAATCACTACTTTCCTTTAAAATTCTGGACCCAAATGTTTTTGCAGTTTAATTTCAGCCCCCTATACTTGCAATTTGAGGCATTAAACATGGAGAAATAAATTTGGAAGGGGTATAAAAATTAATGGCAAGTAACCCACTGTCAACACTAGGGACTATATTTGTGAACAACGAAAATCAAGGGACGACAATTGTGGTCTCGGACCATTTGTTGAATGTTGAAACCAATATACCTATTTTTGACATATCCTTTTTGGTCAGTATGTATATTCTTTGGTAGCAGGGGTTTTAATCTTTGTGCTAAAGCATAAGCAAGTAATTTAGCATCATAGTTTTAAAGAGTAATAGGTCTATAATTGTCTAGTGAAAAGCAAACATTTCTTTTTTATAAATTAGATATATTAAACCAACTTTCTGAGTGCTAGATAGTTCTCTTTTTTCATAGCAGTAATTTAAAGTGGAGACTATAAAAGATTTAAGTTCATCCTAAAATTCCACATTCAATCCGTCAAGCCCGGACGCTTTTTAAGTTCCATTTTAAAATTGCATCAGTACATTCATCCACAGTTATTTCCCCTTCACAAGAATTACTTTCACAGTCATTTAATTCTTTACATTCCTTGAGAGAATCTAAATACTTTTTAATTGCTTCTATTTCAGTTTTGTTTTTGTAGAATATAACTTTTTTGATAATTTGCTTCTAATTTTTATACTTTGTCTTGATCTCTTTTAACTTGACCTTTATCATCATATAATTGGGTTATAGTTTTTCTACTCTGTCTAGATTATTTTTAATACCAAATTAGAGTTTCGACCCTAATTAACGGTCCAAAGAACATAGAAAATGTGCGAGTTGGTCATCGGTGTACTATGAACAGATTCGTCTTCAAGTCCATGTTTACACGGTCAAGACAACCGAGGGCGTAAATGATATATGATAATATATATGTATATGATTATAATTATTTCATTCATTTTATACAATAAAAACTTCAACATTTGTTTTTATATATCATTAAGTTTTCAGTTTTGAAAATGTATCTAATAAATAAATTCATTAAAAAAAGAGACCGAGAAACAATAATATAATAATTACTTTTTCTCTAAGTCTCCAAAAATAATTATTTACAAAACTTGGAAACACTACTTGAAGCAAGTTGTTCTGTCAACTCAAATAAAATGGACTTTTTTTATGATACAAATTCTTTTTTGTGATATTTAAATCAGGGACAAAAGTGAATAAATGCAAAAAAAAACCAACATATTTTAGGAGCTATCATTTAATGATGTGAACATTTTACTTATAAATAAATATTCTTGTACCAAATCGAAAAGTACTATTTTCTTTTTTAAGGTATGAAAAAGATCTGACATAAAAGCAAAATATAGACATAAATGATCCATGTTTCACCGGCAGGATAATTGAGTTAGTAGTAAGTACTTGAAGTATGTTTGATAAAAAGAACAAATTAACACAAAATTAAAAGTTTATTCTACATTCCAACAACGATTATAAGAAGAATCTTCTTGATTTTGAAAAATTAAAAGTGAGTTTAAAACGCTTATTCGTAAATGTGCATGGCAACTTTGACATACGTTTTTTTTTCGACATGATAAAATGTGGAAACCTTCTAAATCTTAAAAATTTTTTTTTATTGAATTGTGTAATGTTAATAAGGTAGCGTTAACTTGTGATTCATTTTTTATTGTTATCTATTGAAAATATTTTTCAAAAAGCAGTCAATCATAATAATCAGAATCTTCAAATATTTTCCTTGTTTAAAAAAAATGAATTCATAGTAGGCAATGGATTTTACTACAGTATGGGATGTTGTGATATACATGATTATAAAGTTAGTATATTCGATTTTCGTCATAAACAATACAGTTCTGTCTAGCATATGAACTATCCACTTAATTTAACCCTTTAGGAAAAAAACTAGGAAGTTGTGTAAACTTTGAAATGATTTAAATGTTTATTAAGATCTACTGATGCGTACATGTATTTTGCAAAATTAATTTGTAATCGTAAATGTTTTTCATTTGATTATTCTAACAGTTTTGCCATTGTACACCAAATCACACCCCTTTTTGGGTCACATTTTTTTTCATTGTAACGTTTTCTTTGTCTAAATTGTAAAGGCAAAAACTACAATTTCTTATTCCTGACAAAGATATTTTTGGAAATAATACAACTACTGTTTATTGTCTACATATAACAGAATACTACCTGTTTATATTTCCAATTATTTTTTACGTTTTGAGCTTTTAGAACTCTTTAAGTTTTGTGGTAGTTTTTTCTGACTTCCCGAAATGTTTATTGGTCCTGTAAGTTGTGCTCCCCGAGTTTTTTGTACACTCAGTTTTATTTTTGGAGGGTGAACTCTGCAGACAGGTGTCCCAAAAGACTTTAAGTTTTCCTTCACTAATTCAATGCTTGTAATGCTATTTAAAATTTCAATCCCATCGAATTTTCCTTGGTCAAACGAATGCTGGAGGAAAGTTTCAGCTGTATTGGCTGACTTGGTTAATTTACGTATGGCCATGAAAGACTGAAAACCAGTTGCTTTACTTTTCACAATGTTAACATCTTCTTGCATTTTACAAACCTCAGATTTCTTCAATTCAAAATCTTGAATTATGGTTTGTATCCTAAGTTCTTTTTCAGTAAATGTTTTCTGTAAATCGGCCAGTAGGTTGTCCTCAAGGTCATCAAAATACGTGTTTAATATATCTCTAGTCGTTTTAATTTCCTCTTTACATCTTATTTTCTGACTTGCAAGGTCATGCAGATTTTCTGTTCGATCTTCAATGATGTTTGTTATATTTGACATTAAATCTGAAAGTGTTGTCTCAAGATCCATAAATAAAGGCGAATCCTTTACATTGTAAACGACTTTTTGAAATGGAGTAAAATTTCGACATTTGGCATGCGCATGATGGAGACATTGAGTACAACATGGAACCCCATGTTGGTCACAATATAAAACAAATCTTTCATCATGTTCTGAACAGTTGTTTTTAATATTTTGAACGAATTGGGGAAGTTTGAGATAATTTTCAATCGAAATAATTTCATGATTGCTTGATGCTTTTGAAATTCCATGGTGAATTTTACATTTTACACAAAAATACTCTTCGCATTCAGGACACCGAACTGTTGCCTCCTCTGTTTTGTGTTGGATAATGCAGATATCACAGAGCTGTTGTTGTATACTTGAAGCCATATTTTTTATGTGCTATTACTGAAAAATGACAAAAACAAAGTTATACAAAATGGGAAGAAAAAATTATGAAAGCAGAACTATCTATTTAAAAAAAATCGAATGAAAACTTTTGCTTTAGTTATTTGTTCATAATAGGAATTGAAATCTTTATCAATGAGCCATGCATAATATGTCATGGTCAGCTGAACCCAGTCAACAGAAACTAACAAATTGCAATGACTTTATTTACAGACTACAGGATTCTTCTTCGTCAAAATTATCTCCCCATTTCGCGAGTCAATTTTACAATCGTAAAATTGGAAACCATTGTTTGTTAAATTAGCACTTAAAATTCAATCAATTTATCTATATAGCATAATTATGTACCACTTGTATGTTAAAAATATGTTTCTACTACCAATTATTAAGCATCATTTAATGTAATTTTCTTCATTCCGTCTGATTAAAATTATTGATCGATTGGTAAGCTGTCACTTTGGTAAGTAAAAAAAAAAGAAAAAAAAAAGAAAGTTCGAAACATATTTTGTGGAAGGGCAGATTTAATACGTTTAGAGGTTGAAAACTTGTTATCCGAGATAAGTCACACACACACAATGAAGTTTGTTTTAGAGTTATGTATTTTCAAGATCAAATTAAATAAATTGTTATCACATAGATATGTCTCGCTTTATGGTAATTTCCATAATGCAAATGTTTAAATTAAAATAGCAACACTTTAACGTGTAAGATTTGGGAATATTCAAAGTCAATGAACCATGACTGAAGGTACATGGCTAAACAATCTCCATGGAAATGAGATGTGCCAATGCTAATACAACGCATACCAAATACCATTGACTTATCATAAGTAGTTCCTTTTAAACAAACCTACACACAAACTAATTCATGTAAACTAAGCAAAATTTCAAAGTCAATAAACCATAACTGAGGAGGCGAGGTTAAATAATCTCAATAGTAATGAGATGTATCATTGCTAATACAACTGCATACCAAATATCATTGACCTACCACTAGTGGATCCCCATAAACCGACCAAAACACAAACTAATACATGAAAACTAAACAACAGTTTGAAAGTCAATATACCTTGACTGAGGGGGCGAGGTCAAATAATCTCCACGGGAATGAGATATGCCAATGTTTATACAACTGCATACCAATTATAATTAACTTACCACTAGTGGTTTCCCATAAACCGACCTAATCACAAACTAATACATAAAAACTAAGCAAAAGTGTCAAAGTCAATAGACCATAACTGAGGGGGCGGGGTCAAATAATCTCCATGGCCGACACCGGAAACTGCATACATATGTCTCGGTTTTTGACTCCGTCAAGCGAGACAAAATTCTGTCGTGAAGTACTTAAGTTATTCGAACACATCAAATCTGTGTAGTTAGAACTCATTAGAAAGATTTAACCAATATGTATTCTTACTATATAATAATAATACAATCTGAATACAACTATTGCCAATTTTTTAGTCTTTTCCCCAAAAAAACTATTGCTAGGAGTAGAAATGCAAATTAATGCTTAGAAAAAGATTTCTGTGAGATGTTTTAAGTGGAATTCATACTTATGTACATAAAAGATCAACTTGGATTTGAATATGCCACAATCGACTATTTTATGAAAATTTGTGTATAATTTAAAAGTTTGCAAATATCTCTAATCTCCATACAATGGGTTTAATTGAAGTCAATATACGTATGTTAAATGCTTAAAAACCAGTATTAAACTTTTAAAGTCCATAGAAACAATTATAAACAATTCAAATATACCAATTTTGCTGTTTCAACTTCTCTAACAAAGAGTTTCATTTCTTTTGTTTAATTTTAACTTGGGTTTTCGCCTGTAAAACTCATAAACAATTGACAACATTGAATGTTGACCAATGAGCCATGGACATAAGCAAAGATTTGATGAACGAAGGTAGACGGACATACATCACGACCACACCATACATTGATTTTTGCATAAAGTATCAGTAAAGTTTGAATATTTTCGGAATGTTTGTTTGTTTTATAGTGATTAAAATTATAATACAATTTTACTGCTTTACCGCAATTTTGACATTTTTACCTATTGGGTCTGTTTGTTTTGTTAACACATCGTTGTCAATATAATGAAATTGTATGCGACTGTTGTACAAGTGAGAGGTTTGGTTATCTATAAAACAAGGTTCAATCCACCACTTTCTACATAAGAAAATGAATGTACAAAGTCAAGAATGACAGTTGTTATCAATTCGTTTGATGTGATTTAGCTCTTTGGCATTTGACTTTCCGTTTTGAAATTTCCTCAGAGTATTTTTGCGATTTTAATTTTAAAAGCCTATTAATATAAGACATGAGATAATAAGAGATACATATATATTTTTAATTGGCCTGAGAACCACAAAAAGGGAGTCAATGAAAGATACGGCTTTCTGTCTGGCATAAACATGTTAAAACCTTAACTCAAAAACTACGTTTACCTTTTTTAAAAACAATATAGATTATTACATATATAATGAAGTGTCTAAGAAGGTGATATAACTACAAATATTTATATGAAACGAGTCGGATATGAACTATTTATATCGCCAGAAAACAATGTTGATTGTTTAATTTTGTAAGTCAACCCATAGATGCTTCTTTGTTAAATATTTGTTTGTTTTTGTTAAAATTGAGATTACGACACGGTGATGTCTGCTGCACCACTAATTTTACCTTTTATGTCTGTTTTGTTTACGCATCGTCGTAAATACAATGGAATTTGATGCGACTGTCATACAAGTGAGAGTTTTAGCGCCATAAAACCAGGTTCAATCCACCATTTTCTAAATTTGAAAATGCCTGTACCAAGTGATGGAATATGAAAGTTGTTGTCCATTCGTTTGATGTGTTTGGGCTTTTGATTTTGCCATTTGATTAGGGACTTTCCGTTTTAAAATTGCCTCAAAGTTCATTTTTTGGGGTGATTTTCGTTTTTTCAGTTAATTTTGTAGTTTGTTCCTTACAAGAGAGGCGAAAGAGGGTCAATTGCAAAGAATGGTTTTCGCTTAATGACGTTTATAGTAGGTTTGACTGTGTTTGTCCTTTTGTCATGCAAAAGTAAAATAACTAAAACGTGAACAAAATAGAACAACACCTTTAGACTAACTGGTTGCCTTTGATATTTTGTAATATATGATTGTATTCAGCGACCAGATCTTAAATTCAAGTTTATCATCTTAAAACTGTCATTGTCATAATTTTATTGTAATAATGATGCAATCACATCTTCTTATATACATAATTATATATTTATTTTTAATATTAAATGATATTTGCGTTATTGGGAAACATGCAAAATAGCAACACAAAGGGTATGAAAATCCCGGAAATTGGCAATAAATTTAGAAAGTGTGTCACAGAAATTATTATTCAATATTTTAGACAAAATAAAAGAATACCCAACAGAACACGACCTTCGATTATCGAGGCTTGTTTAGTGGGGGTATCAATATCCCATATCCCATTAAGTTTTTATCCCAATATCCCGTATCCCTATAATGTTTACCCCTAATATCCCAATAATTATTTTTTACAAATATCCCATATCCCTAAAACTATTTTGAAATATCCCAAAAAATCATTATAAATTCATTCCCAAGCCCATTTTCTTCCTCATCATCACAACGTCAACAATTTTGACTCTAAGAAAACCTTCTAGTGTTAAATAAGAATATATAATGTATGTGTCCAAAAGAAGAAGTGTTCCATCTTAGAGCCTTGTATAACAATCTCTTTTATGTGATGTTAAACGATAAATTTAGTGTAAGGGGTCTAATTTCAGACTTTTTTTTTAATTGTTCAAACCGTGATGCATTTGACTGTAAAATATAATTTTGATAGCATTCTTCTTTCATTGATAAGAAACTTCATCCTACACGTTGACCTACGTTGGACAGAACAGAAGGACGCAACCCTGTCTCTTGTCCAAGATTGCTCTGACATCCAACGGCTGTTTTGCCAGACAAGCTGAGACTGTGGTACGTCAGAGCACGTCCATATCAAAAAGTTGATATTTAGCATGCGAGTTCAATAACTCAAAATTTAACACAAGAAAGCTTTCTGCTAATGTACCTACATTACACTGAACTGTTGCAATATTTTAACAGATTGCAAAATTTGCACAGCCCTAGTTTTGCAAAGAAATAACACAACATTTGACTCTGTGATCTTGAACTTTATGAATTACATAGATCCCAATATTTTTGTTACTTTTTTTTAATTTCCTTCCTCACAACACCAGTAATAGAAAGAAAATATATTAATTTACATTGATTATTTAGTAATTATTCGTTATTAACATAGTTTATACAGCGAAATATCTACTTTTTGATATGGGACGTGCTCTGACGTCCCTCGGCCCCAGATTGTATGGCAAAACAGCCGTTGCACATCAGAACAATCTGTAAAACGTGGAGACCTCTGAAGATCCTCGCCACGCCATGTAAAAAATAAGAGGTAAAACACTATAAAATATCCTGTAATCATATAAAGCATCAAAACAAATGAAAACATTGACAACAATAAGGCTTAACTCATCAGATGGATACATCTAACAAAAATCTATGATTATTTCAAGAAAATTATCAATGCATATGAGCATATAATATAAAAAAAGATGTGGTATGATTGCCAATGAGACAACTCTTCACAAGAGACCACGTGACACAGAAATTAACAACTAGGTCACCGTACGACCTTCAACAATGAGCAAAGATCATACCTCATAGTTAGCTATAAAAAGACCTGAAATGACAAATGTAGAACAATTCAAACGAGAAAATTAACGGCCTAATTTATGTATAAAAAAATGAACAAAAACAAATATGTAACACAGCAACCACTGAATTAAAGACTCCTGACTTTGGAGAGGCACATACATACAGAATGTGGCGAGGCTAAATATGTTAACGGGATCCCAACCCTCCCCTTAACCTGGGACAGTGGTGCAACATAAGAACGAACTATACAGATCAGTTGAAAAAGGCTTACCTCATCAGATGGATACAAATAGAATTACATCTAACAAAAACAGAGAGTGGACGTGACCGAGTACTTGTACATCCCATCAACAAAAAGACACTAAGTACAGATCTGAGAGTACTTGCAGTTACTGACAGCTAGTTCAAAGCCAATTACAACTAATAAAAAGTAATGCATCTGAGACTAAATTATCAATCATTACACATCCAACATCCAATGACACGGTAAACAACATCTCCGTAAAATGAGGATGTGCTATCCCGTTTGAAATAAAAAAAATTACAGGTAGAACCAAACTTCAAAACCAAATCTAGAATTTAGTAAAGATTTTAAGTGATTTGTGGTAACGAAATCCCTGACTTAATATTATTTACCAGTAATACATAGATTTCGTTCATTAAAATCCAAAACGTTACAACAGACACAGGCATAGCGGAGGTGTTGTGATATACAAACACTGTAAGACAGTGCCAAAGGAACATCACCATCCAAAAAAGGAAAATTAACAATAAGGAACGAAGTATGGAAAGCAATACAAATACTTTTAAAATTATCAATACACATGAGCATATAAATATCGAAAATAGATCAATACTTTTCGCTTGGGTTTGGGTGACTTTTAAATAAAACGACCATTAACTCAATTAAAATCAACAAAGCACTAAAATGATCTTTAATATTAAACTTTTTGGGGCAATTTTATCAAGTGAGATGTAAATATTTCTGTACTTAACTTTTAAATTCAACTTATTTTTTTTCATGTTAAAAATTCAATATCCTTAGAAATACATCAATATCCCATATCCTATTTACTTTTAGGACAAATATCCCGTATCCCTAAAATTAAAATGGCAAATATCCCGTATCCCAATATACCCTATACAAGCCTCATTATCATACGCGAAAATGCCATTTATGAATAAAGTAAAATAAGAAAAAAAAAATAAAGAACTCCGAGGAGTAATCAAATGTCAAAATTTATAACTATTTTGATATGAGCGTCACTGATGAGTTTTATGTAGACGAAACGCGCGTCTGGCGTACTTAAATATAATTCTGTTACTTTTGATACATGTAACTGTTAAAAATCCCAAAACTGCAAGCAAAGAAAAACAACTGTAATATTTTTGACTTGGAACAGACATTTTATCATGTAGAAAATGGTGGAAAGAGTCAGTTGCTAAGTCTAATTTTCCTACTTAAAGGTTTGAGGACTTATTCAATTTTTCGTCGTTTTTGTTTTATACATAAGTTTTGAATGACAATTTGGAAACGGCCACCTTTTTTTCTATTATACGCTTATATGATCGGATAACAAAAACTATAATTACTGTCAAAATCGAATACGTATGATACATAATGTATTATCGAACTATTTATTTTGTGGCAACATATGATGATACCATTCAATACAAATATATGCACATATACACACGTTGTAAAGGTAGATAACCAAATCATCAATATTTTCCCCTTAATATTCATTTACTATAAACCAGTGTACTACAATAAGAGTATGCTCATGTGAATAATTACCACTTGTAAAAGTAGCATATAGAGCGTTTCAGCTTTTTTGAAAGAAGATGTGGTATAATTGCAATGAGACAACAATTCACAAGAGACCAAATGCCATAGAAGTTAACAACTAAATGTAGGTCACCTACAATGAGCAAAAGCCATACCGCATTGTTAGTTATAAATGGCTCCGACAAATGTAAAACTATTTAAACGAGAAAACTAACTGGTTGATTTATAAACAAAACAATGAACGAAAATCAAATGTGATATACATCATCATAGTTACGATAACCACTGAATTACAGGCTCCTGACTTAGGACAAGCCCATACAAAATGTGGCGGGGTTAAACTAATTAAAAACACGTCAACCTTCCCAATAACCTAGGATGATAGTGTAGCAGTACAAAATAAGCAAAGGTATAATATTCAGTCGAAAAGATACAAAGCCGACAGATATCTAACCAAAATACACACCGGACGTAGCAGTATGGAAAGCCATTCTCGTCAAAACTATGTCATGTATGTTTAAACCGTTCATTATAAAAAAAAATACACACAGAGAAATCGAATTACACACTGATATTTTAAAACAACATACTGAGATAACAACAAAAAAGAAAAAAACACACTGAAAAATTAAAATTACATACTGAGATTTTAAAAAGACACACTGAAAAATTAAAATTACACACTGAGATTTTAAAAAGACACACTGAAAAATATAAATTAACAAAACATTAAAAGGTGTTTTTTTTATTCATCTATCGAGACAGTATAGTACTAATGGAACTTAACCATGTAAAATCGATGAAAAAATCCATTAACAACCTAAATAATAGTAAACATTACAAGTTAGAATGGCCGCTGCATCTGAAATAAAGTTCAAAGATCTTATAAAACCACCATATTTTCATTATCTATTAATCAATAATTTGCTGTGATCTATCAGCGCCACATCTAATCGTTTCATATATACTTACATGAAAGTCTCTCAATATTTGTACACACGAACACACATAAAGGTCGAATGAAAAATATATCCGCTACTATATGCATAAGGAAAGTTATTTCTTTAAGTCATATGATTGCTTACGTCAACACTCAATGTATATAATCGTTATATAATGTACATTTTGATGTTATACAATAATTTTAACTCAATCTACACATCTGTTACAATGGTTACCTGTTCAATCAATGTTGATGAAATTATGGATTTCTTTTCAATGCAGTTGCACAATAAAGTTGGAAAAAGTCAGATGTGTACGGAATATTTTCAAGCATAACACATCAGAAAAAGACTGGCAAATTGAAAGTTGTTTTCCACCCATTTGCATTTGGTGCGTTTGGGGTTATCAGTTTGCTATTTCATAAGGGGCTGTCCGTTTGAATTTTCCTTTGAATTCAGAATTTTAGGTTATTTTGCTTTTATTGACAGGATTGATACACTTTTCAATTTCGCAGTTAAGTTAAAACGTAACAAACTGTTTGTAAACAAAGGATACAATTTCATGGGTTAAATTGGAACTTTTTGATTATCCCACTAAGATGAAATGTTAAATAGTTATGCATTTTGTTTCCACCAATTGTAGTATCTAGAACACATAAACACATCATAGATACCAAGATAAACATTTTGTATTTATGCCATACGCGCGTTCCGTCTTCAAATAAACTCATCATATGTACCAGGATTAAAATTTTATATTTACGCCAGACGCGCGTTTCGTCTACAAAATACTTATCAGTGACGCTCGAATAAAAAATATTTAAAAGGCCAAATAGAGTACAAAGTTGAAGAAAATTGAGGACCAAACAATTCCTAAAAGTTTTGCCAAATACAGCTATGGTAATTTATCATGTTTTATTCCTGGGGTAAAAAGGCTTTTTTTTCAAAAATTCAAAGTTTAGTTTACAGTAAATTTATAATTATAAACATATCAATGATAACTCAAGTCAACACAGAAGTGCTGACTACTGGGCTCGTGATACCCTCGGGGGGAATAAATCTTCACAAGCAGTGGCATCGACCCAGTGGTTGCAAATAAACTCATCATATATACCAGGATTAAAATTTTATATTTACGCCAGACGCGCGTTTCGTCTACAAAAGCAAACACTCATCAGTGACGTACGAATAAAAACAAGTTTAAATATAAAATACATTCCTAGAGGTTTTGTCGAATACAGCTTTAAGCCTAAGTATTTCAAAAATTAAAAGTTTTGTAAACAGTAACAAAGCTGATTTTGTTTATTCCAGAAATAATAGTTCAAAGCTTAATCACAGATTAAAAGATATGGTATGAGTACAGGTAGATTTATGAGGTATTGGTAATACTTCAGATCATGGCTTTCCTGGCTGTCCTTGGCATGTGTGCCGTTTTAATTTAAGTTTTATCTATGTTTTTGTCTTTTTTAATCTACATATAGAAAGGTCCACTTAATGTTTATCTTCTCATTGATTTAGATAAGATTTGTACAACGTTTAGTTTAATCTGTAAGTTGCGAGTTTACCGTAAAAAAAGTGGTAACAATAAATTGAAAACAAGTGTTTTATCAACTAATTTAATAAAATAGATGAATAGAATAAGACACAATAAATACAATCGATATTTGAATAAAAGCAACAGTAGTATAGCGCTATTCAAAAGTCATAAATCGATTGAGAAAAAACAAATCCGGGATTACAAACTAAAACCGGGGCAAACACACCAACTAAAGGAGTCATTCAACGAAGCACAGAATTGCAACAAAACAAAACGTTATTGCAACCTTTAAAGATAGAAACGAGCCATATTCCTGATTTGTACAGAAAATATTATATATTTATATTTTCTTTATAATTTATTTTCAATTTTTTTTGTGGTACTAATATTAGACACTACATAACATTCTCTCCTAAACTGCTGATACAGAGATATGTCTCTCGTTTTGTACTTTTGATAGTTTAATGCAGACACTGAAATTTAAACAGCATTAATACATGTAAACTGTGCAGCCATATGACATTATTGAAAATGAGAAATAATAATGCTTATAAAATGCATACAAAATACCACTAAGTTGTCATAATTCTTTGCCTTACAAAATACATAAACACGTATTTCAACATGATTAACTATGAACAAATGCCAAAGTCACTGAACTAAGATAAGGTGACGGGGCCATCTCATCGATAATGAAGTGAGACCTGCAAACACCAATATATCTGATTACCAATTATCATTGACTTAACATTAGTGGTTCATCTTAAACTGATCTTATTACAACTAAACTTTAACTGTGCAAAATTTCAGTCAAAAGACTATGACGAGGAGTCGGAATCAATTATTTCCGCGGAAATATGATGGAACAATGGTAATACACCTGCATTCAAAATATCGTTTATCTACCACTAATTTCAGTGCAGATAGATCTTTACCTGAAGAACATTTTTTCCCACATGTCACATTAACTATAAAAGAGGAACGAAACATACCAGAGGGACAGTCAAACTCGAAAATAAATTGACAACGCCATGGATAAAAATGAAAAGGACAAACATAGAAACAGAGAAACAATAGTACACATGACACAACATAGAAAACTCAGAAAAAGCAACACGAAACCAACCAAACACTAGGGGTAATATCAGGTGCTCCGCAAGGGTAAGCAGATCCTGCTCCACATGTAGCACCCGTCGTGTTTTAGTTTCAGAGATATACGCCAAAAATTGCATTTACCACCTTTGCTCTGTTTTAGCCATGGCGACCATGTGTTTGGCAGGCTGGGTCGTCGAACACATTTTTTCTACTAGACAACCCATTGATTATTGAGGCTAAGTTTGGTTAAATTTGGCCCAGTTATTTCAGAAAAGAATATTTTTGTAAAAAAAAACGGACGCCGACAACGGACGCCAAGTGATGTGTAAAGCTCACATAACCTTGCAGGTCAGGTAAGCTAAACATGCTTCGTTTGCGTATTTGAATATACAAGTTTAACATACATCACAACGTATCTGGTTGTTCCCATAATTCATATGGTCGCCTCCAATATAGACTAGAAGACCAATCTCGTGCACCGTGTTGTGAAAGTGATACGAAATTGATAGATTACAATGCATGATGTCTGACAAATATTATTTGTATAAAATGTATGGAATAGAGACATTTGATGACAAATTTATATCAGATTTATTTCTTTTTTATAGCTGACTATACGGTACATGTACTGAATTCTGATTTAATAAACGTTTAAATAATTAAAAAAATTAAAATGTTTTATATAAATATCAAATATATAACAAGCATTAAACAAGAATTTGTCCAACGTATACGGATGCCCCAATCGCACTATCATTTGCTATGTTCAGTGGACCGTGAAATTGGGGTCAACACTCTAATTTGGCATTTAAATTAGAAAGGTCATATTATAAGGAACATCGGAACTAAAATTCAAGGTGATAGGACTTCAACTTTATCAAAAACTACCTTGACAAAAAATTTAACCTAAAGCGGGACGAACGGACGGCCGAACGCACCAACCAGAAAACTTAATGCCCATTAATAGTGCATCAAAACAATGTTTAAAACTGATTAACCGAGTGAATTTCAAGTCCAAAGACCATAACTCTGCACAACATTATCAGACCGAAAAAAAACCGAACTTCATCTATAACTTGTCTATGTTGTCATACTAAAACTATATAACAATTATCAATCAATATCTTCAAGCATGATGAAAAAGTGTGAAAACACTCTAACATTAGATATGCTTTATAATTCTTCACTAAAAATGGTCACGATGTTATACAATGTCTATATTTAAACAAAATTATAATCAAATATAATTAATAGTTCAAAATATTTTTTCTTTCATTTGTCACAAACTAAGGTAGTTTGTAACTTATCTATAAAATGTCAACAACTTTAATCTACACAATGTAATATAATAAAATATATACCTTAATAAAAATACATTATTATCTAATTAAAGGATTTCACTTCATTATATTTTCATATATATATATATATATAGCACTCAGAAAATTAGTTAATACAAAATAACAAACAAACCTGCCACAAAATTCTTCAAACAATTTACCAAAGAATGTCTTATCAAAAATCTTTAAACCAATGAGTTATCACTCTTTGTACAGAAATATGGTTTAACATAGTATTCTTACATTAAATATGGACCATAACTCTGGACGGAACAAAATTCGAACTTGATCTATAACTTGTCATGGTAAAACTATATACCAAATATCAAATCACTATCTACAAGAACGAAGAAAAAAAGGTGGAAAACAAATATGCCGGACTGACAGATGGACAGACAGACAAACGAACGGAGTGCAAACCTTAAGTCCCCTTCGCCTTCGTCGGTAGGGGAGTAATAAAAAATGTCAGAAACAAGTTGTAACCTATTATTTTCTTTAAAGGAATCAAGAATTTTACCACATTAACAGTATATAGTCAAACTGACTGATTGCTTTTTTTTTTTTATTAAAAAATAATTTTAAAACATATCAGAAAGTAGATATAATAGGATTGCCAATTAGACAACTATCCACTATCCTTAGTTCATTTGATGCGAATAGAAACGACAATAGGTCACTGTGCGGCCTTCGAAATTGAGATAAAAGCATGCTGTATTAAACATGTTAAAGGCCCCGACATGAAACGAATAAAACAATTAAAACGGGAAAACTAAGGACCTCCTTTATAACAGTATAGATTATGACAAAGATGAACTAATACTAGCCACGAATTTTACATCGGGCATCATGTTTTTGTATAAAGAGGTTATTTTCCTTGCATATTTGTATAAAATTAATTTTAACCTTACCAACATGTGAGGTGAAAAGACCCCGAATGGAATTGAGGAAAAATACGTTTTCAATTTTATATAACATCGTAAAGAACGATGTTTCCGTTCAATGTTACAATGAGCAATTCATTGTTTTTTGTATTGAAATGAGCTGCTGCTGCTTCCTTAAGGTGCATATTTGATTTAATTATTTCCTTGGACGATTTTCCATCTGTCGAGACGACAAAAACATTACTCGAATCATAGCTACTACAAAACAACATGTCTGATTTATCCGATGTGTAAGCTATGGGCGCTTTGAAAAGTTTATCTTCAAATTTTGATACGTTATTTCCGTCAAAATCATAGCAGTAAAGTGCCGCATTTGGAGTATCCATGTAATATAACCTGTCTTTAATACATACAGGGTAATGATAGTAATAATCTGAAAAATCAATCTTGATCCTTTTTTTAATATTTCCTTGAAGATCTATCATTGCATATCCTGCACCAATGATTTCTACCATTAAATCTTTATCATGCGTTAATGCTATTGACCTTGTCTTTATTCCTGGAATCAATGTTTTAACTGTAGTGCCTCCTTTTAACTCCACAATGTTTACTTGGTCTTCTGTTGTTATTGCAACGTTTTCTTCGTTTATTATTGCAAATCGGGTAGGAGTAAAGTTTAGTGTAATATTTCTGACAAAGACGCAGTTCGAATCGAGAACTATTAAACACCCATTTTTTCTGTCCGAAAATATCAAGTTACCGTCAAGTAAAACACCACAGTCTAATATCTCAAATCCATTTCTTCCCTTTGGAAGCTTACTTTTAATCTTTTCTTTTAACTGAATGTTTTCAATATTTCTAGAACGCCTAACTTGTCCTATAAGTTGTGCTTCTCGAGTTTTTCTTACTTTAAATTGTATTCTAGAAGGATCAACTCTGACCTCGGTTTTCCCGATTGATGGTAAATTAACTTTCACCATATTGAGATTCAGAGGGTCAAAGAAAATTTCAATCCAATCAAATGATTCACCTTCAAACATTTGCTGTAGTTTTGTTTCAGTAGTGTTCGTTAATTGAGCTAATTCACGTATGGCCATGAACGACTGAAATTCTGAAGCAATGCTTTTAACAATATTAATATTTTCTTGCATTTCACAAACATGGGTATCCCGCAGATAAAATTCCGCCAACATTGTTTCTATTTCGAATTCTTTTTCATTAAAGATCTTCTGTAATTGACACAAAAGGTCTGCTTCCAACTCATCGAAATATACATTTATAGACTCTCTAACTGTTTTAATTTCCCTTTTACATTTTGTTTTTTGTTCTTCAAGATCCTTAAGATTTGCCTTACGATCTTCTATTATGTTTGATATATTTGTCCTCAAGTCTGAAAGTGTTGTCTCAAGATCCACAAGCAAGGACGACTCCTTTACATTCTGTATAACGTTTTGAATTGGAATTACATTACGACACATAGCATGTGCATTTTGCAGACAGTGTGTACAACATGGTATTCCGTGATCGTCACAATATAAAACTAATTTTTCATCGTGTTCAGAACAATTCATTTTAATATCTTGAACAAACTTTGGGAGTTTGAGCACATTTTCGATTGAAATGATTTCATGTTTCCTGGTTGCGTTTGCAAATTCATGGTGAATTTTACATTTTTCACAAAAATTCTCTTCACACTCAGGACAGCGAATTATGGCATTCTGGGTAATATGTTGGTTTATGCAGACGTCACAAAGATGTTGCTGACTAGAAGCCATATCTTTTACGTGCTTTCCCCCCCTGAAAATCGAAGAAAAAAATAATACGTTAGAAAGAAGGTTGTGTGCAGCAATCATTAAGTTTAAAAATCGTATGGAATGATACTTTTCGAATGTTATTATTTCATTGCAGTACATGAGAGGAATTTTACATATGATCGACTTTTAACAGTAGATTAAGTATTACTAAAACATGTAACGCTTATAATTTATAAACGTCAATAAACAAATAAACAGGTGTAACTTCAAAACAAAAATGAAATACAACCAGGAGTGAAACATTTGAAATGTCTATGCTTCTTCCTGATTATAAATACGTCTTTGGTTGAAAATCCTAGTTATTGAGAAATTGGTACAGACCTCACAAATTAAAATGGGTTAACATTGATTAATAAGCCTGAAAACGCGTTAAAGGTAATACGAACTTTGTCAGGCAGACATTGCCACACAAGGAATAGATTACATAAGTTGTAATGAGCAACGCCTTTAGGAATTTTGTTGTCCTCATTACTCTTCAACTATGTATTTTATTTGGCCTTTTGTTTAGGTAGGTTGAATTCGTGATATGCTTTTAATTGTCAATCAAATATATATACTTAATGCATGATTTGACTTTAGGCATACAGTTATACAAGTCTTTTAGGGTTGAAGGAAATGTCTTATATTGTGGGAAATTTAAATCTGATTTAGACAATAGATGACAATAATACAGCATTACAGTTAAATTTTCCCAAAAGTGATGATACTCAACTAAGTATAAAAGAAGAAGCAAGGTTAGAAGAGATGTGTGGATCTGTACACCTTTCA
This sequence comes from Mytilus galloprovincialis, assembly GCA_037788925.1. Classification (NCBI taxonomy): domain Eukaryota; kingdom Metazoa; phylum Mollusca; class Bivalvia; order Mytilida; family Mytilidae; genus Mytilus; species Mytilus galloprovincialis. The sequence goes on along the minus strand of CM075332.1, from coordinate 39,339,078 downwards.
ATCATTCTTTATACAAAAAAGTGTCATTTTACTTATAGAAACTGCTGAAGCAGTATAAGAACAAAAACTGAACGTTGACCAATATACGCGAAAAAAAAGTTAAGGAAACATTAGACGGGCATGATAGGTACCCAAAATATACAGTTGACCTTTTACGATATAAGAAGTGACGTATATATATAAATATGTTTATTGTTTCTTTTTAAAATTGATTGCTGTACCCCGACTATTTTATTTATAATGTTTGTTTAGTTCACGCATCATTGTAAATATAACGGATTTTGACGAAACTGGGGTTTAGCGCTATAAAACCAGGTTTAATCCACCATTTTCTACATTTGAAAATGACTGTTCCAAGTCAGGAATATGATAGTTCTTGTCCATTTGTTTTTGGTGTGTTTTGTCATTTGAATTTGCCATGTGATTAGGGACTTTCGGTTTGATTTTCCTCTGAGTAAAGTATTTTTGTGATTTTACTTTTTATATATATATATATAATAAAGAAAATTGTTTAATAATGAAGCGTGCAAACATTTCAAAGTCATTCGGATACTGACAGACTCAGAGTGACAGGAACACTTTTATAACCATTCTATGCACCTGATACAGATAACATTTTGGTTATAATCATGGTAAATAAGAAAATGACTTATACATTAAAATTCAGCTTTGATCATTAAATATCAAACTGTTTTAATTAACAAAATGTCTTTAAAAAAGTTCTGTTCCTTTTCTAAATCGTTTTTGTTGTTACTTTTTGTGTTTCTGTACTGATTTTGGATCCTTATATGTATTAAACATTATCTATTTAATTATCGCGATATTTTATATTTCTGCGAACAAATCCGTTAATTTGAAGGGTCTCGTTTTGTTGAGTCAATGAGTATCTATCTCGAGGTATCTATTAAAGTGGTGGCTTTTGGTGGACTATTGGTTGTATTTCGTTGTTTCCATGGCGTTGTCAATTGTTTTCCAACTTATTAGTTTTGTGTGCAACTTAAGTATCGTCTGCCTCTTTTTCAAACGATTTATAGATATTCATGTTTTGATCATAGCACCAACGAATTATATAATACTGCTTTCCATACATACTACATAGACTTATTGATTTTTAGTATAATGTTTCAACTTGATCAAAACAAGTCGGGTTCTGTCAGTTAGCTTAAATTATCATTAGGACAGACAATATAAGAGATGAATCGTTAGATCCGATGGATATTATAGACTCGACTTAAAGATGTGTGTACATATTAAAGATGTGTTTACATAACATAAGTCTCAAAATACTTACTGTTATTTTTTTTTCAATTGTGTTTCTGTTCAGTTCGTTGTCCCCTTCGTATGTATAAAACTGGTGGGCGTTAATGCGAGAACATTTACTTCCATCTCCTTGGGTTTTGATAATCCTTTTATTTTAAGGTCTGTCTCTTTTCTCGATGTAGTTCTTTCCTTGTCCATTACACAAATGTCATATGATCGATAAAGGTAAAAATAATGTATGGCGAGCTGTGGTAATAAATTTGAAAAAAATAAAACTATAATATACAACGTATTTTTATATAGATCTACTACTATTACTACTACTACTACTGATTATGTAAACATGGTAAAGGAGATGCTGAAATAATTTCGACTGGCAAAAATATTGGATGATGCAAAATATTCTCTATGTTCATGTTCATGCTAAAAACAAGTGTAACTGTGAGCTACTCCTCACTGATGATACCCCCGTCACAAGTGGATAATGTAAATAGTGTAAAAATATGTAAGTGTTTGGTAAACAGGCAGTTGTCGAGTGATGAATTTGAGAACGCATCATACGATATCGATATAGCTGACTTATATAAACCCTGAAACCAAATTTCAGAAATCTAGGCATCTTAGTTCCTGAGAAAAATGCGACGAAAATTTTCAACTTGGCCATGATGTGTTAAATGATACAAGTGTTCGATAAACAGGAAGTTGTCGAGTGATGAATCTGGAAACGCATCACACTGTAAATCTGACTTATACAAACTTAATTTCAGAAATCCTGGCATTGTAGTTCCTGAGAAAAATGTGACGAAAATAATAAAAATGCTAATAATAATGATAATGATAATAATAATAATAATAATAATAATATCAATAATAAAATAATAATAACAATAGTAATAACAATAATGGTTATAATAACAATACTAATAATAATAAAAGTAATACTGCTTATAATTATAAAAGTATAATAATGATAATAATTGTACTAATTATGATGATAATAATAATAATAATAAAAATAATAATTATGTCTCATACATACTTAGCGTCAGTGCGTTGATATTGAAACACAATTTGATGCATAGAAACATTCCAATTATCGTAAACTAGTCATTCAATAATTCGAGCATGATGGTCGTAACTTAAACAACAAAAGTGTTCAGGATGGTCGTATTCTTTATTAGATAGGATCGAATAAGACAAGTCAAGAGTTTTATATGATATATTTGTGAAGTTGATTTCACCAAATGATAAAAACTAAAAGGATGAAGAGAGGGGTACTTGTAAAGTGCGAAACGGAAAAAAATGAAAACGAATAAAAAAAAGACAATACAATAAGAAATGACAAGTCACTGTTACTTAAAATAAAATGTATAAAATTAACCACGAGACAAATAGTTATAAGCGGTTAAATTCAATAACAATATAAATTTCTCAAAAGTGGAGAATCCAAGAAGCCAAAGTATTAAGTACCAGAAAATTTGAAATGGTTTGACAAATACAGCTCAGGTAAACTATTACTGGGGTAAAAAATCTTTAGAATTTCGAATAGTTTTTGAAAAAAGGTTTAAAGATATGAACAAATAAATGATATACTAGTATTCCATGTCAACACATACCGAATTGTGAATGTGTTTTATATTACGAATTGTAGTTAGATATGTTAATAATATCAAACTAGATTTGCACTAGATTTAGATAATGTGCGACTACCATTACGTCAGATTCACTACGGCCTTTGCCCCCGATTGCAATGGCAATAAAATACAATTGGTTTTGCAAGCATGGTCAACATATTTAAATAGTTAAAGTATTATATACCTATTCCACTTACAGTACAGGAAGCCGGACAAACGATGTGATGTATCATGAAGGTAAACCATAAAAAAACATGCACAGTAGTGATACTACCCCAATAGTGACAACTTATCTAAAATAATCGTTTCTATTATCATCCAATACACGTATTACTTTACTCTTTTCTGTTCATATCAAATGTTTGTGATATAAATTTACTAATTAATGTCTTGACATATATTTTTTTTTAATCTTTTGTTATATTAAATTCCACAGTGGCATGTTATTATGCATCATTTGCATTATTGACATTATTTTGTTCATTAATAAGATTTAAATTTCTTGACCGTTTCACAGATAGTGTCGGATATGTTCCTCACGCCGTAACTACAATCATCTTCCCTTTTCATGAATGTGACCTATCGAATTAGACTATTTACCGGCTTTGTAATAACATGAGCAACACGACGGGTACCACTTGTTGAGCAGTATCTGCTAACCCTTCCGGAGCACATGTGATCACCCCATGTATTTGGTGGGGGTCGTGTTGCTTTATAGTCTTTAGTTTTCTATGCTGTGTCTTCTGTACTATTATTTGTCTGTTTGTCTTTTTATTTTTAGCCATCGAGTCGGCATTTTATTTTCAATCTATGACTGTCCCTTTGGTATCTTTCGTCCCTCTCTTGCAATAGTCTTCGACCATTCTCGACCAGAACTCAAAATGTATTTTATCAGTTCTCAACTGCTTTCCAATTCTAGGCCAAAGGATTTTAAGGTTTGACCAATACTCAAACAAAATCCGAACCAATTTCGACAAAGGTCTGAACGTTATTCAATCAATGTTAAAAGCACAACTATAATTTATTCAACAATAAACCGCTTAATTATACATTGATTTTTATTATCTAACAAATATCATTCTTAAACTTCTTGGTCAAATTTCTAGCAATGGACTCTAAAAAGAAGAAACAATGGAAAAGAATTAAGAATATGTTCATTATGATTCAAACCATGTCTTGTGTGGTTCAGACTAGATAAATCGTTTATGAATCAATCTTAGGTAGATTATGATTCGGATTCTTGGAAACGGTCAAGGAACATATTAAGGTACGTGAAGGATGTTTAAGATGATTCAGACTATAAAGTTATTTATGATTAAGAATGTAGTCTAGTAAAACGAGTAAATTTATACCAATTCAGAGTATCAATCAGTACAGTCCAGATATTGCCATAACAATTTTACTGGTGTGTATTGTATATAAAAACAAAAACGGGAAGGATTGTGCCTGAGATTCATATGATGAAGAAATAATCTTTCAATCAGTTTAACACAGTGTAGATACTATTCTGTACGCTATACGGAAGTCGCGATTTTCGAAGCGATGATTTCCAACTGGCTAACAGGACGGTTTTGCCTACGGTAACTTTTCTCATCATTTGTTTACTCCTATATCTATAAAGTGCTTTGAACATCTTCAAGGTATATATAGCATCAAAAATATGAGTAACTGTAACAAAAACATGCATTAGAATATAAAATATACGTGTGCATCACATCAACTTGGTAGAAAAAAGTGAAATCGATGGACAATTTTTCTCTCGTAGTACAAAGCAAATAATCTTTTATTGCAAATATTTGCATCAGTTTACAGTTAAATATATACTGTTGCAATATTCTTTTCGTATTTAAGTAGAATATTCGTATTTCCCATAAAAAATATGTTTTCCTTGAGGATCCCAAAATAAATTACTGTACGATCAGTCTAGAACTGACTGTATTCTAGAAGCGATTTCAGATTTTTTGACTGTATGACCAGTCGTGATTTTGAAGAAAAAACAACAGCATTTTGAAGGTATATACGTGTATATGTGATATTATGAACTATCCAGGGAACTATAACGTGTAATTACTTTCATCAGACAATACAAATATATTTCTGATGAATTTTTTAGACGGCAAAATAATTGTATTTTTGTTCCATCAGTCTTATTTAAAATCAATTGCCTAAAAGTAATACATGATTCGCTTGTGAACTTTGTAATAGTGTATCGTTACAGTTATCTGTTTAGCTATTACATTTTTAAAGACTATTTACACCGTCCGCCGTTGACCAATTGATGATAACATAAATCAAGCTTGTCTTTTAAAATAAAAAAAAATGGATAAAGACAGCTTTGCGTAGGGGGATAATTCATGTGATATAATTTTGGTAAGTTTACAGAAATAGAAGGTCCATAATGCATTAATCGAGTAAAAATGGAGCAATTTCAGAAAACTTTAATGATTGGTTTAGGAGGTGTTGGAAATACCTGATGGGTGCCCCCATATTATGTAATGTTCAAGTCCGTTTCTTATATAAAGTAACCTCATAAAAGATTTTTACTAAAATTCAAAATAGACGGTTCACAATACAATCATTATCATTTATGATAAGGAATCCGAATAAGATTAATTAAGTAGTAGAGAATTGATAAGAAGTAGTGGATTCGTAAACGATAATCAACGAGCGACTTTAGTCGCGAGTTGATTATCGTTTTCGAATTCACTACCTCTTATCAATTCTCTAGCTTAACCCATTTCTAGTAAAACGACTATCTGTTTCATTATCTGACAATGAATCAACGGACTTTCATGCAAATAATTAGGTATTTTGTCTTTTTTCTCCGCTAATGGCTGGAAATGACTAGATCCACACGGTTCACATTTATATTTAACTTAAAGTAAGTTCAATTTAACTTAAATATGTTGTTATCTCCCCTTTTTATTACCAGATTTTGTATCTGTAAAGAATTATTTCATTCAATGTTTAATCATTACAAATAATTGATATTGAGTAGAATTTAGTATTCATAATTCATTCAAAAAGACATATAATTAATATATGGAATGTTTTTAATCTTTTTTTGAAAAGTTAAAAAAAAATAATTACCAACTTTTTGAAACCTTCAATATATACATATATAGTATTTAGCAACTAAATGTGAAAGGTAATGTCGTTTATATCTCCCATTTGGTTGAATTTACAACACACCTAATAAATGATTAAACCATATTAAATTGTAAATTTCACAATAACACCACTTCACTAAACACTAGATGGTGTTAAAATAGATACAATTATTGGTCTTAATTGAAAAAATTTACATAAATTTTGTGTAAACTGGTTACTCTTTATTATGTTTTGATTATTTTAACGTTAATGCATTTGGTATCCATCGTCAATAAGTTAATGAACTAGTATTATTTGTGGTACGCAATCTGAAACCCTAGCAGAATTGCTTTTGTTACAAATGTACAATATATAATTATGTCAATTTTGCATTGTATCATGTAAGTTGTTCATAGCCGTGATCGTCTAGTCGTTGGTACCGAAAGAAATATCTGTGATATTAACTTTGCCTAGTTCAAGCCTAGTACCCGGATTGATTATTTTTGTAATGTTTTTCTCTACCTAAAAATTATTTTCAATCTTAGAGGTATCTATATTTCATTTTTACTATAAAGTTGACGATTTTGTTTCTAGTTGTACCGTCAAAGAAATAGTTTTACAGTCGTAGCTTATCACACTTTATTCCCATACGAGTCAGTTAAATGTAGATGTAAATTTGGACCATTTATAATCAAACAAATAAAAATTAAGTGAGCATAGTATGATATCATTATAAAAACAAAAATAAGCATTTGCTATGATGAAAAGAGAAAGGCCTTGTACGTTAAAAGTGATAAGTGTAATGTGTACATGGATGTTTATTTTATCAAGTAATTGTACTAATAAGTAATATTTTCAATTCCTTGATTTTATAGTGTTTATTATATATATTAGATAACAAAAAGACAGAAATTACAGTTTATTGACAGATATACGCTATAAGAGTGATATTTAAATAAGAATTTATATCAGCACTCGTGGTCTAGTGGTATCGTGCATAGACTACCAGCTTTACTGTCGAAAATACGCGCGAGTTCGAACCTTTCATTAACACTCGTTTTTGAGAGGATAACATATCGTAAGTTAAAAGTTTAAAGTTATGATGTAAGTTAACTTAAGTTAACATGGTGGTCAGTGGATTCTTGAAAAATAATCCACTGTTAGAACAATAGTCTGACGTCAGAGAAATGGGTTAATAGTTATATCAGTGACGGATTCAAAAAAAGGGGATCCTGCAGTTTGAAACCCTTTTTTAACTATCAATTCATTTGTATGGGAACTTATATTTGGAATCCCCTTTTCTCCTGGATTGGACCCCTCTCCATTTAAAAATGGCCGGAACCCCCAATGTATATTAAGTGGTTTATGAGGAGATGCGCTTACAAAACCGGCGAAACATATTGTACCGGTCCAACGGACGAACGGAAAGACGGACTTCTTTATCACTATAACCCCCCACTTGACAAAATGGTGTACAATTGAGTGTCAAAAAGACAGTTTTCTCGTTTAAATTGTTTTACATTTTCTTATCGGGGCCTTTTATAGCTCACTATGCGGTATGGGCTTTGCTCATTGTTGAAGGCCGTACGATGACCTATAGTTGTTAATGTCTGTGTTGGTCTTTTGTGGATAGTTGTCTCATTGGCAATCATACCACATCTTTTTTATATAGCTCTACATCTTAAACAAAGTTAAGGAACTGTGATCAATTATAGATTACAGTAAGGCCTCGAATGTGTGTAAATACATGCATTTTTATATAACAACTAAATCTGTGTGTTTGTACAATTTTAAGTATAACGGAGGACATTTCTGAAACTTATATACTAGTATACATCAAACCTTCCTCTTATTTTAGCAACATTTAAACATCCTTATACTTAATGTAGTAAGTAGAGTACACCCTATCAAGCTAAAACAGTTTCATAAGTTTTCAGGATGTGAATGTATTGAAATATATTTGTGTTATTTAGAAAAATGCCACCTTCTAATGTATCGTAAATAACTTTGAAATCACCACTAGAATACAGTGACATAAAGACTGATCATACAGTTTTAAAATAAACAAGCGAGACTGATCGTACAGTGAGAACTTCAAACAAGTGTAATTTTCTTATTTCTGGCTTCAAAGATCTGGTTGAAACTTTTATTGAAACTTTTACCACCACTTGAAATATACTTCATTGAGTTAATGAAGTCTGGTTTTTACGTTAATTTGTACACTAAGAGGGCAAAAAGATTGTTTTTAAGTTCGCCGACTGATTTTTCTTAGTGATGCACTTGAAAATCTCTTGATTAAGGCAAAGACACGAATATTGAATTTGCGGAATTTAATTCCAAACCATTTGAGAATATCGATGTCGGCTGAATTAATCATTAAGCAATGTACAGATGATCAACTTACCGTTTAATTCAGTATACCCATCAAATTTAAAATGTGATCCCAAAAGTTCTCGCTTCGAAAATCGCGACTTCCGGATAGCGTACAGAATAGTATCTACACTGTGTTTAATTTAAGTCTGGAGCTGTCATTTCAGTTAACTGCTAGTAGTCTGTTGTTATTTATGTATTATTGTCATTTTGTTTATTTTCTTTGGTTACATCTTCTAACATCAGACTCGGACTTCTCTTGAACTGAATCTTAATGTGTGTATTGTTGTGCTTTTCTACATTGGCTAGAGGTAAAGGGGAGGGTTTGAGATCTCATAAACATGTTTAACCCCGCTGCATTTTTGCGCCTGTCCCAAGTCAGGAGCCTCTGGCCTTTGTTAGTCTTGTATTATTTTTAATTTTAGTTTCTTGTGTACAATTTGGAGTTTAGTATGGCGTTCATTATCACTGAACTAGTATATATATTTGTTTATGGGCCAGCTGAAGGACGCCTCCCGCTGCTGGAATTTCTCGCTGCATTGAAGACCTGTTGGTGACCTTCTACTGTTGTCTGTTCTATAGTCGGGTTGTTGTCTCTTTGACACATTCCCCATTTCCATTCTCAATTTTATTTTGTTCAAACTGCCAAATTGACACGAAATTAAAGAAATGTAATGAAACAATTCAAGTCCTTTGTTCAGTGTGCGACAAAGTTCAGATTGATTAAAAAAAATGTGTATGCCAAAATATGGAAATAAAGTGAAACAACTGAATAAATAAAATTTTGTTAAAACTTATCCTCTCTTCACCGTCAAAATAGCCCACATTAAAATTTCGATTTAACAAAGACTCTCTTTGTTAAAAAACACGATCGCCTTGCCAGTTTTGTTAACGACAAGCAACGTTTATCTTTTAACACAGTAATACACTGCCGTAGCATCTTTCAATTCCATATTTGGTCTGATTATTCACTTAAATTTTTTACCATCTGCTGACAGCGCACACACATTATCTAATTTTTTTTCCACATACGAAAAGAATGTTGAAACTATTGGAAGTTAGCATGGTTAGTCCGTAAGGCGACATTAGTTTTTCATTTTGAAATTCCCATATCTTATTACCTTGAAAATCATAACAAAAGACCATATTAGTTTTGATGTCCACAAAGTATATTTTTTTGTCAATGCAAACGGGGGCACGATATGTGATATCGTCAAAGTCAATTCGAATATCTTTTAACAATCTGCCGACAGAATCTGTAATTATAAATATTGTTAAAACTTCTATAATATAGTTACTGTCGTAGATTATGACGGATCCAAGTTTTGATTTCCATCCAAAAGAGTAAGATTTCAGAATTCTAGCCTCGGTTTCTAAATTTACAGCATACATTTGGTTACCTAATTTAGCTACAATATTATTCTCGTCGGCAATAAAAAAATGCACAGGAGTAAATGGTTATTCCATTTGTACAAACACACTTTTGGTATCAAACTTAAACAAGCATTTGTTGCTTCTATTAGAAAACAAAAGATCACCATTTGGTGAAATGCCACGATCCAATATTTCATGTGTATTTTTTTGCAGCTGGGAATTGATGTCGAAATCTTTCTTCAAATCGAATCGTCTCAATTTTTTGGAGAACATACTGGTCCCTGTGTATTGCAGTTGCCGAGTCCTTCGAAATTTCAAATCTAAATTAGCAGCTTTTCTTTTGATGCTTATTGTCCCAGAAGAGGGTAAGTTATCTATTACTTACTAAATATTTGTGGGGATGACTGGGATACTATTCCAGTTGAGGGATTAATTTTCACATAAACTATGTTACATTGTTTCGTCAGTGTAAAGCGATTTTACGTATTTTGGAATCGCCAGGAATGTTTGAAAATCTGATGCACCGTCTCTTATAAGATTAACGTTTTCCTGTAATTTTCAACCCTTTCACTACACATTCCAAGTTGCACCAGAACGGTTCCGCTCTCTACTTCTTTCTTGGTAAAGATTTTTTCAATTTTTTCGTTAAACGTTTTTTCTAACTCATCTTAATGCGAATTTGTAGCTTTTCTCGATGATCTGATTTCGTCTTCACAAGATTTTTTTTTGTCTTGCTAACTCATCTAAATTTGCTGTTTGGTCATCAACTATGTTTGAAATATTTAGCAGCAAGTCTGACAGTGTTGTTTGAAGATCCAAAAACGAAGGGGACTGTTTTACATTCTTAATTGCTGTTTCCACATTGATGAAATTGAGACATCCGTTGTGCAAGTCGGCTTTCATTCATTTGATGCAACATGGCAGCTCATGTTCTCTACAGAAGCAAACACATCGTTCATTGTGATCTTCGCAGATATCTTTGATATCTTGGACACTTTCTGGAACCTTTAGAACATTTTCAATCAAAATTGTTTTATGTTACCTTGGTGCATATGCAACATCATGATGTGTTTTACATTTTGTACAACATTCCTTGTCACATCCCGGACAACACTGAGTAGCATCTGTGAAAACGTTACTATAGTAGCAAATTTCACATAACCTACTTCCATACAAAGCCATGCCTAAAACATATGCAAAGTGGTAATAAGATAATAGTAAAAACAACAATAAATAACAAGGCTCCGTGTTGAAGGACCTAATATAGACTTTTATAAATTATTACATGGATGGAGAGTTGTCTCATTGGCACTCATACCATATCTTCCTATATCTATAAACTCATCCATCATAAAATGATATATACAACATCAGAACAGTTACTATTTGATAATAATAACATTAACGGTACCAATTTTTCTGCACCAGATGCGCATTTCGACAAATAATGTTTCTTCAGTGATGCTCGTGGCCAAAATATGTAAAATCCAAAGCTTATATAAAAGATGTAGAGCTATCAAGTTCGTCTACCCTAATAAATTGAATGTAGCCCATAGCTATCAAAAATTGTAGTTTCCAATTACGTAGGCAAGACAGTTATCCAGTGTGACTGCGTGTTATCGCAAATGGAAGCTCTGGAAAAAACCGTCTTTATTATTTAAACCTGAAACACGAATAACTTAGTGTTAAGTTTAATGAAAAAAAACTCAGTGAAGACAAATACAAAATAAACCTTCGTCAAGAGCAACATAGTCAGTACCCATCACAGCATTATTCACAAGATTTATTACAAAAATAAGATTTGAATTTGCAAGTAGTGCTTTACCGGAAGTCCCAATCGGAATTAAAATCTTCTTGGTATTTGTTATTTAAGAAAGAAAAAAATGAAAAATATCTGCGATACGAGCGACACACACTTAGTTTATGTTGGATCGTAATTTAATCACTAAGACCGTATATTTCAAGAAAATAAGGAACACTTTTTTGCGATAAGATCGACATATAGTGAATTATGTTAGTCTAACTTTGAATAGAATTAATTGTATAGCCAAAAATATCATAGGATATTAAGCAATACACGTAATCCGTCAATCATTTTTAATTATGACAAATTCCAACGTCCTTAATTTTTACTGAAAAGGAACTGCATTTTGTCAAGTCATATGATACTTCAAATAAAATAAAATAATTGTTTTATGTACTTGAGTGTCTAATTTTTACTATGAAACACGTTTTTGTGGACTTTCCTTTACATCAAACAGAAAATCATTTTTTTCATCGTAATCTTCAGAAATGAATTGCTATTGAATTGCTGTTTTCCTATACTCCCATTTTACGATAGTTGACTCAACCTTTCAGAAGTATTTCAGAAAATTCAAATAGAACAAAAACCGTGACGAAAGGAAATGATAAAAAAATGTGCGCCTGTCCCAAGTCAGGAGCCTCTGACCTTTGTTAGTCTTGTAGGATTTTTAATTTTAGTTTATTGTGTATAATTCGGAATTTAGTATGACGTCCATTATCACTGAACTAGTATACATATTTGTTTAGGATCCAGCAGAAGGACGCCTCCGGGTGCGGGAGTTTCTCGCAACATTGAAGACCCATTGGTGGCTTCGGCTGTTGTCTGCTCTATGGTCGGGGTTGTTGTCCCTTTGACACATTCCCCATTTCCATTCTCAATTTTATGAGGGTATATAGTGGTATTTGATTCAGAAAGAAAAATTTCAAAATACCAAATCATTTAACAACTGTTACGACAAAGTGTAAATAATAACTAGAAATGAATGGAAAATGTCTATGATTTTGCGTATTTTTCACGTTCCTCATGTTTCTTTGTTGAATTTTATTAAGGCCACATAAACTTCGATAACACAACACGAAAGATAATAACCAAACAAAACTTTCATTGAATAAAATATTTTTTGTAAACTAAGAAATCTTTATCCTTTCAATTTTTAACTCATTTAAGCAAGGACATTCTTAATTATGAGTTCACAAACAAACAGTTAAATAGAAACAAAAAGATAAATTGAATTAAAAACAAAACTTTGAAATAATTTAACCATTTCCCTCCTTAAATAGCAAGGTTATATCAGATTTGTGTAAAATTGGTTTAAAGTGCTACTATGCGAATGAATGATTAGAGTACCACTTTTTACTGGCGGTAAATATCTCTTGAACACGTCATATATACCTATATGCATGAATCTATAATAGATCAGAGATGTTCAAGGAAAAAAAATCAAGTGAAATCGATTGATATGCTGCAAAGACTAACACTTTTTAATTAAGTTACTCTGCAAATATAAAAGAACATTCTCCCGATGAAAATAGTGAATGCATACAGATCTAGAAGACCACAAATATACATGCACAGAAATCGAGACGACACTTTTTGTATATAAAAGTAAAAATCTTAAACGGATGACATACTTTTTTATATATAGTATAGATCGTTGGTTTTCCCGTCTGAACGGTTTTACATTACTAATTTTTTGGGCCTTTAATAGCTTGCTGTTCGGTGTGAGCCAATGCTGTGTGTTGAAGGCCGTACCTTGACCTATAATGGTTTACTTTTATAAATTGTTATTTGGATGGAGAGTTGTCTCATTGGCACTCATATTACATCTTCCTATATCTATCTATAAAATATTTATCTTTAACCTTTTAATCTGCACAGACTGTGACATGTATTTTAAATATTTATAAACACGAAAGTGTTATTTTTCTATACTGAAAGTTCATGTGACGAGATCAGGCTGATGTTCTCAAAAACCTATTAAAGATGGGTACATATCCATAATGCGCCTCAAATTGATGAACTCACGTGTAAACAAAGAAATATGTGTGTGGTTATATTGGACATGTTACTATTTGTAACATGTGACAGAGCCTAACCATTTGTTTTGCTTTGGAAAGGAAAGGACCATACATATGTAAAGACTATGGAGCTATAAAATATATTAAAAGAATTAATTGTGTGAAAAAATTAGCCGCCTCAATGATTGTCATGGTATGCTAATTTACGGAAAGTTCAATCACACATGTGAAAATGTCTCAGCTTCAAAACGAGCCATCACACATGTACACGTTTATTTCATGGACTGAGCTACAAAAGAAAACGTTACTATTACCGCCTGATGGAAGCTAATGAAAAGATTATAAGAAGGACATAATAAACGGACGCAACGACAAATGTCTTTAACAAATATACTGATATACTTAATAAACACACATATTTACCTGCGCGTCAGTCTCTACATTTCTAATATACAGATATACATAGCTGCTAAATAGAACAAATATATGTTAACTTGTGCATCAAGAAAGGTATTTTTTAAGTCACATGATTGACTACATAACTTTTAAACATCATATGTTGCCAATCGTGTGATTCATTATGTGAATGGTATTAAATCACTGAAACAAAAAGATATCTTTTATAAAAAGATTGCACGAGTCATTTATATGATTTTAATACTGTTGAAATGTACATAATGATTTTGTTGGTTACGGAAATATGTTTCGTGACACTGTGTATTTAACTTAAAGTTATATAATACGTTTTCGGAAATCTTTGGGTGATGTGTTTTGAGGTCCATTTTTGTTTTAGATTATTTTGAAGTTAATTATCGATTTGTACCACACTTGAAATTTTTCCATGATATATATATATATACTATATGCATTCGCTGTTGAAATGTTGCTAATTATAAACGAAAAATACTTAATTGGACAGACGAATTTATGTTTTTTCTCTCAAATCCCGCTAATATGTTTAAACCCGCCACATTCTGTATGTGTGTGCCTGTCCCAAGTCAGGAGCCTGTTGTTTGACATTGTTATTTCGGGGCCTTTTATAGCTGACTATACGGTATGGCTTTGCCCATTGTTGGAGGCCATACGATGACCTATAGTTGTTAATTTTTGTTTCACTTTGTCTCTTCTGGAGAGTTGTCTCGTTGGAAATCATATCAGATCTTTTCTATACACTATTTTCTAATTTAGGGTGTAATTCGAGATATGACCAAACCTGCATTGTATCTGTGCTAGAGTTTTACTTTTAATGGAATAGGTACAATCAACAGGTCACAATTTGATGACATGAAGTAATGTACAAGCATTTCGTATTGATTCTGTTACATAGCTGTCAACCATTCCACGTCTTATATTTTTATATTTTTATCATTTGTGCGAGCAACTCTAAGTTAAAGGACATTACTTGATTCTTATCATTCTTATTGAATGTCTCTCTGGTATCTTTCCTCCCTCTTTTATTATCTTTCTCATAAGCATACGTATGTAATCCAATCTACCGCTGGTGAATATTAAAAGGAACAAGTCGGAAAGTACAGTTATTTCCCATAAGAAAGTAAATTGTTGAAAAAAAAACAAATGTCCTAAAAAGATTAAAAACAAATCCTTCGATCTGCATTTAATAAAATTAACGGTACCAATTTTCTTGCACCAGATGCGCATTTCGACAATACATGTCTCTTCAATTTATGAATGGGAAATACTAGTGTTAAGGATGCAGATTCGCGAAAGTGTCCGTACTTTTCAATTGCGTATTAAGTCATCTATGCTCGTGGATATCATGATATCAATCGGAATACTGCATTTTGTATCAAATATATACCGCATAGTCAGATACGCAATGCTCCAAAACATCAAAATCAAAGCAATTCAAACGAGAAAACTAACGTCCTTATTTATGTACAAAATAAAGAACGAAATACAAATATGCTACACAGCAACAAACGAAAACCTCTGCATAACATGGCTCTTGACTTACAGGTGACTTGTTGTATACTATAAGAAACAGGGTGACGAGAAGAAGTCATACATGGATCATTAAGAATTGCTTACTGTCAGTAAACAAACACGCCTAATAAATATGCAAAATCGACCATCCAGATTATTTCAGTTAGGAAGTACTTTTTGTTGGAATGGTTGATACACACTCCGGATATGAACGTATCATAAATCATATATGTTTACGATATTCAAATGGTTTAGACACCCTCTAGCATATGAACGTATTATAAGTTTTCTATATGTTTACGCTATTCATAGTAGCAGTGGTCATTCAACTTTTAAAGCTTTTTGTAAGCTAAATGACCGGTATCACATGTGTGATATTTAAAATGGTATGGTCGAATATTTTCTGAGAAATTGAACTGAGAAACATTAATGGAATAAATACGATAAGCATAACAAGTAAACAGGAAACAGCATCTCTGAAGTATAATGATACTTTTAGATTCATTTTATGCATTAATTGATATCATTTAGTGAGAATCGAGATATGTAACCATATCGCTATCGAATTTGATCTAAAATTTATTTAACATGATCTGTTCGGTAAAATTAACAATTATTATGATCATGACATGTCATATATATATATAGATTACTAAAAAATCCAACATTTCCGGTATGAATAGTTTTAATTCACTAGTACTTTCATGTTTAAATAACAATCTTCAGGTGAAACTATACATGATTAACGTAACTATGTAACGGTAGGTATGTAACGTCATAGTTGTCGTTGAGTATATAAAGGGAGATAAATCGTATTACACTTAGTCTATATATAGAAGTATGGAGCGTCATTATTACACAATAGAAAATGCATAGTTTGCATTCAATCGTGATTTAAATTTTGAAATAAAATGTTTTTCCTTTACTTCTCGTGTAATGTCGCAACCCATATTCATTTTATAAAATGGGAATATTTTAAAAAATCCCCCTCCACATTCGTCTAAATGTTTGCTTAGGGGGATTTTTCTGTATTGTGGCTGCCTTATATGTTGTCTATGAATGCGCACTCTTTCTGTTACACTGTTCCCTGTTTGGCCGATATAAATTTCCTGGCAACCATTACATTTAATGCAATAAATTAAGTTCTCGGATTTACAGGTAATGTCTTCGTTGGTAAAAAGTGATAGACCATTAGGTATGTCCATTCCCTTGCCGGAAATGTTGGATTTTTTAGTAATCTATATATATTTCTATACACAAGAACATTTATTATAGTGATCTTTATATATATTAAATGACTGAATAAATAGTCAACGATCAATCTTACAGGGCGATGGATCATGTAATATGATTCTGTACACTCCAAAATATAATATATAACAAGTCAAAAAGGGTACAACATCACCATTAAATAACTATAAAATAAACAAACATTAGATAATTCGGATAACAGATATCCTTCTTCAATAATAGCACGATGTCAAATGAATCATGTCAATATATTCAAACTGAGAAACCTTTTCTAAATCTTTAAATTTATACAATTTAAGTGAACACCAGAGACGCTGATACAATTTTAAAATTTCCAAACACGGCACAAAGATTTCAAAGATATAGGCGTAAACAATAATTTTCACATGTGCAGATATATATATTCATTAAATAAAATAATAAAATAAGTAAAACGTTAACAGTTCCATTCTATCAATTTCATCCTTCCATTGGGACTCTTCAGGATAACTGATGTAGTGTCGTAATAGGCGACGTCGTTAAGGAGGTTTATGACGTTCCGCCATTGTTCGTTATTAAAAGTTTTCTGGATTTAATTACGATCGGTTCGTTGTTATAAAATAACGTTCCATCTCTTTTCTATATGCTTCATCTCGTCTACATTTAAAATGTGTATGTATTTACATCTCCATTCTTCGAGACGATCAGCAAAGCGTTCCTTTTCGTAGGAAAGTTGTCTCATTGGAAACCATATCGCGTCTTCTTATTTTTATTTTCTCAAATGAGTTTTCATTAAGCAGAACATGAAGTTAATGGATACTGCTAGCGTATAATTATTCTGTCCTGGATGTGTTTTGCCGCGTATGAATAAAGAAAGGAGTCGACAAGATGAGAAGCACAGTAAGGTTGTCATTAATAAGGTTACTTTGTTAACATTCTTTTAATAACCCGAAGAAGAAGTAATTCTTACAATCAGTTTTCAAATAAATTTGGGATTAGGAATTCTACTGATAGTGTAAAGGACTGGCTGTTCAAAAGCACGTCTATCAAATAAAACAAATATAGTGCAATTACACAAATAGTTTAAGGCATCCTGATTATTTTAGTAACGTAGTACGTTTTGCTTAAGTGGTTGAGACATACCCAAAACAAATGCATGTTAGAAATTTTCCATATATTAAGTTTATGGTTACAAAAATAACAAAAATCATTCAACTTTTAAAACATTTTGCAATCTTAAATAACAGGTATCATATTTGTGATGGTTTTGAAGGTTTGATCAAATATCCCATGAGAAATTTAACTGCAAAACGTCGATTAAATAGTTATATATTTATAAAAAAAAAATGTGCATAGGAATACCAATAAAAATAGCGATATATAAATTATAAGGTAGTGTCTGTAAACAATTTAAAGTTTATACGGACCATATGATCAGTGGCATGTCAATTCTGGTTTTTCAGGTAATTGATGCCTTTTTTTCAAAAACAAGCTTGATAAGTAATTAAAACATTATTTGGACATGTTTTCCACCATTAATCTTGGTTCATGCAGTTTGGTGAGAACGGGAAAGTTAAACGATATCGCTTTATAATCTGATCTTATATTTATAAAATATGATGTCCCCGCTAAAACAAGCATTGCATAATGATTATGAAATGTCAGTATATGTGAATACATCTCCATTCTTCCTGACAACGAGCAAAGTCTTCTTTTTCGTGCAATAATGAACTGCCATGGGATTTTGTAGGCCCGTTTTCGGTCCAACTATCTCCTTTAATGTTTTACCGTCTGTGGAAACCGCACATACATTATCTGATTTAAATCCAGAGACAAAAAGAATGTTGGAACTGTTCGATGACAGGCCGTAAGGAAATTTCATTTTTTCATTCTGCAATTCCCATACCTTCTTGCCATTAAAATCATAGCAAAAAAGCGTATCTTTCTTGTAGTCCACGAAATATAGTTTTTCGTCAAGGCAAACGGTGGCACAACGGCACGAATTTGTATAATCAATAGGAATGTGTTTAACCACCCTTCCATGTATATCCACTACTATGTATCCTTTATCTTTGTCCTCCAAAATATAGTTATTATTTTGGAATACAATAGATCTAGGTTGAAAATCGTCTTCTTGAAGAAATGTTTTCAATACTTTAAAGCTTTTCAAATCTAATACATGAAATTTGGTGTCGGTCGTCACAGCTATTTTATTCTTATCAACAATTGCAAACCGTATAGGAGAAAATGATAAACCAATCCTATTAACTGTACCATAACTATACTTGTACAAGCAATTGTTGCCCCAATCAGAAAACAGAAATTCATCATTTGGTAAAATGCTACAATCTACGATTTCATGTTGTCTCCCTCCATCTGGAATATGAAATTGATTATTCTCCTCAAATTGCATCGTATTGATTGCCCTACTAACACTTCTCAAACCTGTAAGTTGTGCTTGTCGAGTCTTTTGCAAATTTAGTGGTGTATTGGACGCTTTTCTTTTCGCGCTTATTTTTCCAAAAGAGGTAAGATAATCTTTTATTGACTGTAGAGTGGTTAGGGTTAGTGCAATATTAGTCCAGTTGAATGAGTCATTCTCGCATAACCCCTGCAGCTCAGTTTCGTAAGAATGAGCGCTTTGTGTGTATTCGGGAATCGACATAAAAATTTGAAAGTTTGATGCACTACTTCTTAGAAGATTTACATGCTCTTGCATTTCTTTAACCCTGGCTTTACGTAATTCAAGATCTGCCAGCGAATTTTGTATCTCAAGTTCTTTCGATTTATAAGTTACTTGCAGTTTGTTGGTTAAACTAATTTCTAGTTCATCCAAATAAGAATTAAGAGATGCTCTGTAGATTCTGATTTTTTCTGCGCAAGTTACTTTTTGTTTTGCTAACTCTTGAAGATTGGCTGTTCGATCTTCAATTATACTAGATATATTTGATTGTAAATCAGAGAGTGTTGATTCAAGATCCAAAAATGCAGGGGAATGTTTTACATCGTGAATCACTGTTTCGACGGGACCTAAATTGCGACATCCAGTGTGACGATCGTTCAGGCATGCAATGCAACAGGGTAAATCATGGTCTCTACAAAAATAGACAAACCGTTCGTCGTGCTCTGTGCAGTTTATTTTTATATCTTGGACACATTTTGGAATCTTTAAAGCATTTTCAATAGAAATCATTTCATGTTTCTTTGTTGCTTTTGCAACATCATGATGGGATTTGCATTTCTCGCAATAGTTCTCGTCACATTCTGGACACCAGAAAATAGCGTTATTGGTAACGTGTCGATTATTACAAATGTCACAAAATCTTTGTCCGCTTGTAGATGCTGTAGCCATATTTAAAACACCTGAAAAATAAGTACAGAATTATTAACCAATAAATTGTTTAATTTGTCCTTTTCCTTCTCTTATGTATGAATACTATACAAAAACAATATCTTTTCCTTGTTCAATTTATAAGTGGTGAAGTGCTTACATCAGCAAGAGCGTTCGAAAAATAATTGTTATCTATCGCACAAAAATCACATCTGCAAATCAAAATATATATTAAGAGTATAATTTTTTTTCTATTTTTAATGCTTTGCGCATGGAATAACAAATAATCGTAAAATACACGTAACAATAGAATGTAACAATTACAGCTGATTCGAAATATCAGAAACAACCAGTGTGCTTCGCAACTATTAATAGCTTTGATAAATGGCACGTCAGAACTTCAGATACATATGACTTTAACCGTTACTAAATAGAGCATTACATGCAAAATAAACAGATGCATCTAGATATCTTACAACCTTTTTGAATGCACAAATACATTTGTGTTGCACGAAGATTTAAAACAAGCTGTAATTTGATGGAAACATTGGCTTTAACATGTTTGAACAATCTTTCGTAAACACCGATAAATAAATTAGACCCACATGTCGAGTCTTTTGTTTAAATAGAAATCACGCGCATCGACAAACTGAATGAAATGATTGAAATATGCCTTGAATTTTAAATTCAAATATACATGTGAAAATTTTCATCTAATCAGACAGATATGTAGCAGGTAAATAAAAAAAAAAAAATACAGATAGTTATGAACAATGAAGACATTAATAATAGAAAAATAAGACAATTATCCAACAAAGTTCAAATGAAATGGATGTAAGCACATCGCTATTTATCGTTATAACGATGCCACTCCATCCTGAACACAAACGAGTATTTTTTTTTAAATGAAATAAATCTTTTACAATCTTGTCAATGGTGGGAAAAGGAGTGTATTTCATACAATATTTTTGAAGTATGTAAAATGATTTAACAATATGTTTATAAAGTTAAATAAATAAATCCCAAGACTGTTTTATGATCACGATTATAACGAGTTTCTTTCTGTACAGTTGCAAGAAGAGAAGACTTTGATACCATAAAGATAACAAATATATTTAGAAAATAAATGGACAGACTGTATCCTCTAACAATTTATACTTTAAAGTAGCACAATACAAAGATTTTAAGCGTCCAATTCCCCAGTTTTAAAATGCTGTAACTTTCTTTATAATGCTAGAAAATGAATAAAAGTAGTATTTTTGGACAGCTAACAGATTACTATTTCAAGTTAATGCAATGTTAGTATTATACAACAATTATGTAATCCTGTGTCAACAAAATTTAACAAGAAATTTCCACTTTCAATTGAAATTAACCTTTCATGGATACCGCGAGAGGATTGATTTTATTACTATATGTTCTTGCGAAAGCCATTTTCTATGAAAGGGTGTCTCAGATTTCCGGTAGTATTTGTATAGATCAAATTTTACACCTAATCAAACATTATCTATTTTTATGTGGTAAGGATGTTTACACTATTTACAGATTTATGAGATAATAGAATACGATAGAGATAATTTGAGATACCCGTTTGTCGCTCCTGCTGTGTTGATTAAGATTTCGTTTATTTTTCCTGTATAGTTATAGAAGAGAGTGAGCTAAATTCATTCAAGTGAACTGACCAAGATTTTGCCATTCATTGAATAATAACTGATTACATAATGATTGCATAACAAAAATCAGTAAAACACATTCCTGTCCTACTTGTATAGGTAGAAAATACATATTGCTATAATGTGTAACCTGTTGTATTAGAACCAAATGATGTTTTTTTTTCTTTATTCATAGATTATTTGTAGTATTTAATTCTTGAGGAGGGGCAATAGGGGGTCCGTTTACATGTTAACAACATCTCGATTTTGGCAAAAACAGTTAACAAAAATGCAAAATTACTGATAACAGTTAACAAAGTAAGTTAAAAACAGTTAACAGCTTTAATTTATCAGAAATAACAGTTAACAGCTTTAATTCATCACAAATAAAGTTAACAACACCTTGAAAAGGTTCAAAACAGGTTACATAAAAAGGTATTGCCCCTCCCCCATTCTTGTATATATTTATAAAATGAGATATTGGGTATACTATACAAATGGTCCACACAGGGCATAGAATAAACATCAGTAATTTGAATTAAAAAAAAAGAGGCTATACGGTTTACATTCATGAGACACAGACCAAATTACAGAGTTCTACAATACTAATAAACCGAAAAGAAACAATGATAACGGTATCTCTGAACGAAAGTTCAAAGTACGTAATTTCTGATATCCACCTTATATATGTGATATGCCTAGTTTTTCAGTTACATAATAAACTGTGGATCTTCTTACTAATATTATGTCTTTGTGCATTTAATTACCTGCATGTCAGCCTCTACATTGATCCTAGAGACACACAAACTGACAGACTTGAACACATAGTTTCCAAGGTACATAAAAAAGGAAGTTATATCGTTAAATCACATGATTGATTACGTAAACACTATACGTTGTCATACATTACATGAATGGTTGTTTGAGTTATAAATAGAATTTGCATCTTCTAAATTTAGCAGATAATTATAAATAAAGCGTTGTAGGATTTCAATCATTTACCTAAAATAGGTCACAGCCATCAGTAGTTCATTTTTATCTTAACATTTCCACTTAATAATTTATATTTGTTACTTTACTTAAGGTTTCAACTACCTGAACCAAAGAGGAAGTGACACAATTGTAAATTCCTGAATATGTTCGTAAAAATGAAAATGTGCTCCAACGCTACATGAAGACAGTATTGCAAATTGTTGATGTTTTTTAATTAGTCATCGATGGACACTTTTATTAAAGTTTATAATTCTATATTAGAAAGACAATATATATGATTACTTCCAATAGACAAATGTATAAATTTAGTCACATTCTAACTAACTAACAGATGTTTGAACTAAGACCTTAATATATGAATCTATGATACTATGAACTTTAGAAAAGATTGAATGACATTATAAAATTCCCTGGGGTGAAATAATTTATAGGAAATTTGGCTATACCTCTTTTACGTATTAGCTGACTCATCTCTCTTGATTTTTATTCCCTATGATGTTGGTCACTCTTGGACGTACCTGATGAGGAAGGTATGCAAAAACCCATTTATCAGTGATAATAGCAGGGAAAATTGAATGAAATACCCTGGCTTTTTGTTGATTTATCCTTTAAATCAGAGCAATGTTATGGACTGTTGCTGTCTGTTCGTCGTTTTTCATTTGGTCATCGTGTTGTTCTTTTTCTTCTTCCTATAATTATCTGTGACAAATGAAATAAAAAATCAAAAGCAATTAAAAAGATATGACTTAAAAAATAAATCAATTCACAGATGATAGCGAATATGTTCCTATGTCGTAACTATAATCCCGTTCCTTATTTATGAATGAATTTACCGACTTGCTACCGGATTTATACTCACATTAGCAACACGACGGATGCCATATGTGGAGCAGAATCTGTTGACCCTTCTGGAGCACATGAAATAAAACCCTGTTGTTGGTGGGGTTCCTGCCTTTCGTTTTCTATATTGTGGTTGTGCATTATCGTTTGACTATTTGTTTTTTTTTCTTTTTTTTAGCTATGGCGTTGTCAGTTTATTTATGAGGTTGAGTGTCCCTCTGGTATCTTTTGCGCCTGTCCTAGATAAAAAAAAAAACGACCACACAATTTTCAGTATGTTTTTGCATTTCTGAATCGTATTTTGTGGATGGAGCAAACATTTTATATTCATGTAAAATGTATAGAGAATATATAGTAGTAATATTTATCACATGTTTAAGTAAGATTGATAATTTAATCAAACTACTGTTGATGCTCTTCAGATCTTGCAGTCACTAGTAGCACGATTTCAGTCTGAAACGGTCATTTTGGTCTGATCACATCTTGATTGACTGGATTTACCGCTAGAAAAAATCGTCAAGATATTTAAGATCGTTAAGTCGCCGTTCAGATCGATAGCCTCATCAGGTAAATCAGTTCGTTAAGGCATGTCAAGACGGAAAAGACTGAATCGTCTAGCGGGTTGTTTAGACCCGTTAAGACCGTGTCTGACCAAAACAGACCATGGATACAAAAGAACATTCAAAATTTTCAGACCCTGTTTAGATCCGTTCAGTATACCGGTTTGATACCACGAGTTGCGCCCCTTCTACTCGATAATGCATTTTAGATTAATACATGTATATATGTATTTTAATATTAGAATTTGAAGTATATTTTGATTAATTAAAAAGAAAGATTAAATCTTGTGTTGATTCTTTATTTCTTTTCTTGTTTTGTTGAGGAACTAATAAATTATTCGTCTATATATGTTGTTTATTTTTTAATAAATGTTAGTTTATATAAATATATATTGATAATTAAATGCAAGGACGTATGTTAATTGTATACACACCAGAATGTATGCCATAAATTTAACCTTGAAATGTTGTGAACACCGGTGAAAATGTTTTTTGTATTTGAAGATTAGTAACGGAAAATCCTAAACGTAACCTAAAAAAGTTAAGGAGATGTTGTATGATTGCCAATGAGACAATCCACAGAAATGCAGCAGAGGCAAATTAACACAGTCCTGCATATTTTTGTTTTATGCAAGACAGTTTCTTTAATTCGTTTTCTGTTGATATATGTCCTAGTTTACCGTTGAAGCTGTTGCTTTTTTTGTATGTTTATTTTTTTTTCGTGCGAGCTACTCTATTAAAGTTGGAACAAAAATATTCCCGACATCCGGAAATTCGAAAAAAGACTTCCCGGATCCCGAAACCTGATCATATACTGCATTCAGTCTCTGTCGGGACGGTGTTAAAGTATCACCGTATAAAAATGTTCATTCAAACAATATATCCTTATAATATTTATTTTCTTATCCATATAATATGTATATAGTACTATGTATATAGTACTTTGTATATACTTTGTATATACTTTGTATATATATATATATATGGCGTTAATTTAAAATAAAATCTGTTTTAGTTAAAATGGTCGAGTTCAATGGCACGTGCTAGTAATCAGCCGGGTCAACAGGTAACAAAATCAATGATCCATAACGTAAGAAAGTACATGCCTATTATATTTTACAATTACTCTCATCATCATTCTTGATAAAAAGGTCTAAACGTTAATAAAGAATGAATGAATTTGTGTATACACGTATTAGTGATGTCTGACCTTCAGTTTTTAATATAAATTAATGCTTATGTTTTTTTTTTATATTGAGCAAAATAACGAATGTGAATCTAATATACGTTAAATAAAGGCAACAGTAGTATACCGCTGTTTTTGCATTTCTGAATCGTATTTTGTGGATGGAGCAAACATTTTATATTCATGTAAAATGTATAGAGAATATATAGTAGTAATATTTATCACATGTTTAAGTAAGATTGATAATTTAATCAAACTACTGTTGATGCTCTTCAGATCTTGCAGTCACTAGTAGCACGATTTCAGTCTGAAACGGTCATTTTGGTCTGATCACATCTTGATTGACTGGATTTACCGCTAGAAAAAATCGTCAAGATATTTAAGATCGTTAAGTCGCCGTTCAGATCGATAGCCTCATCAGGTAAATCAGTTCGTTAAGGCATGTCAAGACGGAAAAGACTGAATCGTCTAGCGGGTTGTTTAGACCCGTTAAGACCGTGTCTGACCAAAACAGACCATGGATACAAAAGAACATTCAAAATTTTCAGACCCTGTTTAGATCCGTTCAGTATACCGGTTTGATACCACGAGTTGCGCCCCTTCTACTCGATAATGCATTTTAGATTAATACATGTATATATGTATTTTAATATTAGAATTTGAAGTATATTTTGATTAATTAAAAAGAAAGATTAAATCTTGTGTTGATTCTTTATTTCTTTTCTTGTTTTGTTGAGGAACTAATAAATTATTCGTCTATATATGTTGTTTATTTTTTAATAAATGTTAGTTTATATAAATATATATTGATAATTAAATGCAAGGACGTATGTTAATTGTATACACACCAGAATGTATGCCATAAATTTAACCTTGAAATGTTGTGAACACCGGTGAAAATGTTTTTTGTATTTGAAGATTAGTAACGGAAAATCCTAAACGTAACCTAAAAAAGTTAAGGAGATGTTGTATGATTGCCAATGAGACAATCCACAGAAATGCAGCAGAGGCAAATTAACACAGTCATGCATATTTTTGTTTTATGCAAGACAGTTTCTTTAATTCGTTTTCTGTTGATATATGTCCTAGTTTACCGTTGAAGCTGTTGCTTTTTTTGTATGTTTATTTTTTTTTCGTGCGAGCTACTCTATTAAAGTTGGAACAAAAATATTCCCGACATCCGGAAATTCGAAAAAAGACTTCCCGGATCCCGAAACCTGATCATATACTGCATTCAGTCTCTGTCGGGACGGTGTTAAAGTATCACCGTATAAAAATGTTCATTCAAACAATATATCCTTATAATATTTATTTTCTTATCCATATAATATGTATATAGTACTATGTATATAGTACTTTGTATATACTTTGTATATACTTTGTATATATATATATATATATGGCGTTAATTTAAAATAAAATCTGTTTTAGTTAAAATGGTCGAGTTCAATGGCACGTGCTAGTAATCAGCCGGGTCAACAGGTAACAAAATCAATGATCCATAACGTAAGAAAGTACATGCCTATTATATTTTACAATTACTCTCATCATCATTCGTGATAAAAAGGTCTAAACGTTAATAAAGAATGAATGAATTTGTGTATACACGTATTAGTGATGTCTGACCTTCAGTTTTTAATATAAATTAATGCTTATGTTTTTTTTTTATATTGAGCAAAATAACGAATGTGAATCTAATATACGTTAAATAAAGGCAACAGTAGTATACCGCTGTTCAAAACTCATAAATCCATGGACAAAAAACAAAATCGGGGTTACAAACTAAAACCGAGGGAAACGCATTAAATATAAGAGGAGAACAACGACACAACACCGAAACGCAACACACACAGAAACGGACCAAGCAACAGACAAAACACCACGAGAATAACAAATATAACATCAAAACCAAATACATGAATAAAGGTTCTTATAATATCATATATGTCTAAACACTATACCAAAAGACCATGCAAAATATTTGAGCGCCGCATGGAAAACCCTTAAAAAACATGTACTATTAGGAAGTTTGTTTAGTATTCGCTTCTCTACTTATATAGTCTAGAGAGTATTCCTTTAAATCGTGTCAGTTATATAAAGTAGTGTGTATTTGTATTCTATTTATTTATCTAAATGTATCATTATAATATACATTTTGGATTTCACAACTATATATACTATAAGTTGTAGTGTGATTGATTGTTGTTTAAAGTCCAGTGGCAAATACTTCATGCATGTTCAGGACCAGCTGTAAGTTTATGACATGTATGGAATTCACCGGTCTAGTTTTCACGTGTTATAATAGATAAAAGAATAAATAATTTTTAAGATATCGAAACATAAAGGAGACAAGGCGCATGGATTAATGGGTTTTTTTTCGATTTTTTTTTATATGTTTATATAATTTACGATAACTGTGGTGTATACGTGCAGTCGGACGAAAGATACATATGTGCCCTCTAAATATCTTTTTTACTATGGATTGTTTGCTTTCGTATTGACGTTTAACACACAACTTTAATTACTGACTGTGATGTATGTAGAGATTCAAACGTACTGGAGAATAAAGGATGCAAATCCAACCTTTGAATTAAAATGGTCATTAAAATTGCCACACAAATAAAAGAACAAGTGTAAGTGTTGGAATGACATATACAATATATCACCATGTGCATTGTCGGAGAATTTAATTTTGATTTTACTTTGGTAACTGGACAAAATTGAAGAGAGGCAGCCCAATCTTTTCCCCTTTTTGTTACGAGTACACATACACTGATCTTAGTTATTTCGTAAAGCATTTCCTTTAAATAACAAAATCGCGCTTGATTATCTAACAAATACTCACAGTGCAGTGTAATTCTGCTTTCGAGACACATTATATCAAATTATAGAGCAGTCTAACGGCTCCAACTCAAAATTTGAACCCTGCTAAACTTTTTAGACGATCAATGCATTTGAAGGGGGGTATATATATACAGTTTGAACTCGCCCCTTTTTTTGTGCTCGGTTGGGACCTCCCTTTTAAAGTGGTTGGGTTCTCACCAGTATCTGTTCATAATGTAAAGGAACTTTTTTTTTTATTTCTGACTGAGAAGGCACGAAATTAAATTCATTCAGTAATGCTAAAAATCCATTTGATCCTATTCTGCTGTACTGTTATAATGGTATACTTACTTAATACATGATTATTTGACTAATTGTTTAAATGTAAATATATTTCACTGAATAGATATAATTGAATATTTGTAATAATTATTTTCTGTTAGTTGTATTGCTTACGAATAAAAGATTATATTATTAATAAAATAAATATTATAACTTTCCTTTTTTGATTGGATGACCATGCAGTGGTGTTGCAACGCCAAAGTACTGGTAATAGAAAGCTATTTTAATTTGATACATATGACAATGAATCTTAACAAAAGGTTCTATAAATTCAATTGTGAAGAAAATCACAATATCGTGCATTAACTCAACAACCGTCCATCGACAAATATTACTCGATATTCATTGAAATGATAACAAGTAAACAGTTATTGTAAAAGCAGAGCAGTCTTAAATTCTAATAGTTTTGTCAAAAATGATTCAAAGTTTTACCGATGCAACGATATTTTATATATTTTGAGTTGAAATGGCCTAGCGGTAGTCTGATCACTTCGAATGCAACACGCTTAATCTTTGCTGAGTATTCGTAAAGTTTATAAACTAAAATAAGATCTTTATTATTAGCTATCAAAGCATATGTTACAGGTAAGCTATCTATTATAAATCTACGAGGAGATTCAAGAAAAATGGTGGTGGGGGGGGGGGGGGGGGGGCATTGAAGTCTAACTTTATAGTTAAAAAATAAAAAAAGATCGAGATGTGGTATTGATTGCCAATGAGACAACTCTCCAAAAGCATGAAAAGAGATTAACTTCATAAAGTTATAATAACTAATCCCTTTCAAGACAGACTTTGTTATTTCTGCGGCTCAAGAGATACCTGTGACGAATATCATTACATCATGACATGTTAAGTGTTGGATGTAGCTACAGATAGACAGACATTTTATACTGGAATGTTGCTGCAAATTTTATATCAAAGGAATCGCTTTCACATTCTATACTATTCTGTACTATAGTAATACACACTGAATCATGTTTTTTAAAGTTCAATCTCTGAATTGAGACAACACTATCGGTCATCTTACATAAAAATAATCTAAATTTCAACAAATGTTACAGGTAAATCGGTCCTGCAAGCTACATGCACGTTAAATGAAGTTTTTTTTCAACCAATGTGCATGGTATTAATAATTGTAAATATATATTTTCTCTGTTACTATGAAATGTAGTTCTAAGGTAATAAAGTTCATGCGTTCATTAAAGTATTCTTTTTTAGATACTGATCTGTCTTATTAAGGTTAATTCTAAATATTCTAAATTCTAATTCTAAACACAAGGACACCAGTATGGGTTAAGCCAGAGAGCTTCCGAAAAGGGGAAATCCCACCTATATTTACCTAACCAAATCACTCATTTCTGCTCAAAATATCAAAAAGAAATTTTACAGAAATTCTCTTAGATGACCTTACATTCACATTATAGCAAAAAATGGGGGAAAATTCAAAGGAAAGGCAAAAAAAAATTAAAAAAAAAATATACTGAAATTAAAGGGAACTATATTTGTGAACGAAAATTGACAACGAAAATTGAAGGGGGATAATTGTGTTCCCGGACCAGTACTAACATCACAATTCATAAACAAAAATAAGATAATCCGATCAATTTTGTTGATTCAGGGACTTTCCTGCTTGGTTGGATAATAAACGGCTCAGTAATTGGTGTCATTTTTTCATAAGAATTCTTCATTCTTCATATCACAATTATACGTTAACTTGGTGCAGGCATTAGTTTGTGGTGCGTTGGTTAAGTATTTGGTAAACGTGATTGCAGTTTTGTCTGATAGAGTACTTATCTCCTGCTTTCGAATACCATGACTTATAATAGTGTGTTACCTTGGTTTTGGTCTTTCACGCTGTCAGAATGAAAGGTTGAACAATTTTTGTAGGTAATAAATGAAAAAAGAGAAGTCAAATTTTTTAAGAGAACAGAAAATGAGCTTTACAAACGTGTCTCTAACGATAAAAAAGGTAGATTATTTAGATCATTCGAACTTGTGTAAATAATGAATATTTAGTTGTTAAAACTCATTCATATAATTGTTTTTTATTTATTTTATTTACAAATTTTATACATACTTATGACGATTCAGACCTTGACCTTTTGTGTAGACACCTGTTTCTTTTTGAAGACTAAACATGCGCTCTTGATTCATTTATGATTTTTTGTCGTTTGGTTGCTGTCAAATTGAAATATATCCCACATCTCCTGTAGTATGTGTTCCGTTTGATTAAAAAAGGTAATTATAAAGAGAAAGATTAATTAAATTCTAACGATCACAAATCTAATCTAAATCCGATTTCAATTATTTCGTAACATACTTTTTTTGACAGAAATTACCTTTATCTGATTATCATAATATTCCCAGTTTAAGGAAAAGAAAAGACATTTTTTCTACATATTTTTTTACAAAGTTGCTAATGGTTTAATTATGTCGTAATTTGCTAGGTCAGTGTCGGATTCCGGGCGACATAGCGTACACTTTCCTTTTAATTTTTAGCGTTATTAATATCGTAATTTTCGTATCCTTGCTATCCTTGCTAAATCTTTTACTGTATATCACAGCTAGTGAATTAGTCTAAATGTCCGTACAGTGTATAGTAAGATCTCTTTTCCACACATGGACATTTCATTAGTATAGAACGTTCGCTATGGTGTTCCATCATGGTCTTAGTGCAGTTTCGAGAGCTTATAGTGCACCGAGGCGGTCTAGGTTATTTTTAGACGCACCGTAAAGTCCCTGTCACACCATTGCAAGAACGTCCTTTTTTAATAAATTTGTTAAAATGCTGGACCATGATACTAATAGTATAATATTTCCCTTTTAAATAGTAATTGTTATGAATGATAATATTTTATATGTATGCTGTCTTAGTTTTTAAATAGTTATTTGGTTAATATGGTGTCTCGTAGGTCATTTTTGGACAGGATATTTTTGTTTTATAGTGTATGTATATTCTGCACGAATAATTTTTATCGCTATCATTATAAAAAACTAGACTATGTGAACCGTATGAGATCGCACACAAGACAGCTGATTGGATAAATGGGATGAATTGTAACGCCTACATAAAACTGATATCCAATCGAATGCCAGCAGACACCTTTCAGTAAAAACAAATTACAAGCGTGGATGGTTAGAGATTTATTTGTGTATTCGATATTTGAAAAATAAGTTACATAGTCACTATTCGTTTTCCCTTTTTTTCAGCCGGATTTCAATAACTGTTTTTACACTTTCTTATTTAACAGAAAGGTATTTAAATAGAAGCGCACAACATGTAACAGAGATTTACAAGCATTTAATATAGCGACTTGTGTTTTCCGGAACGTCCTATTTTCAATAATTCAAAGACTTTTGCAGTAATATTAAACCTTTATTTTTTAACGAATGCTTCTTAATCTGGTATGTAAGAAAGTTATAAATGGCTTTTGGATTATAGACACAATAAAAACAAATATGGAAAATCAAACGCACAAGTCTGGCAAAAATGAACGGACAATGCTATGACAATAAACAGAAAACGACAAAAGACATACATACGGACAATACTATGACAATAAACAGAAAACGACAAAAGACATACATAGTACTGTTATAGTTTTTCCTTGTCTCAAGTTTAGAATAACTTAAATGAAATTTATATAGAAAACATGAAAAGTTAAATGATAATGCATATTATTTACAATATTAAAAAAAAGTAACATCAACAATTTAATTAAACATATTTAGATTACGTTTTCAAGTGTTAATCCCGACATCCGTAATTTTTCTGGGTATGAAAATTATCTGTAACGTCAAGTTGACATTTTTTTCACCACGGCACTAGTCTATAGTTGCATAAATATTTATATACAATCACTTGTAAACCATTTTAAAATATAAAGTTTTGATGTTTACTATTCAATGAAAAAATATTATTTCGGCAATCGGTTGATTTTAAACTCAATTCGCCGCGGTTTGCGCAGCAGTATGACTTTGAACCACTTATGTTTTTTTTTAATATAGAAAATGTTAAATAATTAAATAGGAAGAGGTATGAATTAGAATTGATTATTTTCTTTACTTAATTAAGTGGACATGGTAGACTTTCAGTTAACATAAACCGTCTTCTTTTTAATTTTAATTTTATTCTTAAAAGGGGAGCAACCCCTGATAAACACTGGGAAAGTTTTACCCGTTTTGTGTCCAAATTAATAAAATCGGAACACGACTGAACACGGTCTGACAGCCTCTTAACGTAATTTTGTATCAATGGTCTGTTTTGGTCTGACACCGTCGTAACGGATCTTAACAGCTCGCTAGGAGATCCAGTCTGGTTAATCTTGACATGCCTTAACGGTCTGATTTACCTGATGAGACTATCGATCGTAACGGAGTCTTAACGGTCTAAAAAGTCTCGACGTTTTTCTCAAGCGGTAAATCCAGTCAACTAAGATATGATCAGACCAAAATGACCGTTTCAGACTAAAATCGTGCTACTAGTGAGTGCCTTCTGATATCACTGATATAACATTGCACGTGATACTGGAGAAAGGTAACTTACTTATCAGGTCACCTTATGTCATATGTCATGTAAATAGCTTTACAATTTGTGGTTCGAATAATTTTTATTGACATAAAAAAAGAAACAAGCGCTTCCGACGCTCTAAATGTATACAGTTATAGGCATATCGTATTATATTCGATGCACATACGTTCTTGATAAGTTTTGATATCGAACTTATTTGAAGAAAGCGAAATTCCAAAGACGTAAATATTGTGCATCACTTTATCCTCAGAAATAAGTCACATATTATAGTGTTTGTACTTGAACATATAGATCTGACTTGTATTTACAATTTAACTAATCCGTCTAATTTTGCGAAAAAAACACAAAAAAAATCACAATGTCAATGCCGACAACTAAAACGTTTCGAGACATATTCATCGGTCATCTAGTCGTTAAATACTTATTATGTACA
The DNA here is from genome assembly GCA_037788925.1 of Mytilus galloprovincialis. Classification (NCBI taxonomy): domain Eukaryota; kingdom Metazoa; phylum Mollusca; class Bivalvia; order Mytilida; family Mytilidae; genus Mytilus; species Mytilus galloprovincialis. The sequence continues at coordinate 39,305,663 of CM075332.1, read as the reverse complement.
ATGTGATAAACATATTCAACATGTAATGAACAGAAGTGGGATCAGAACAGCTGATATCTGCATTTCTCCCTGCATATAACAGTATACCTTTGGAGTTACAAAGGTCTGTTTGTGTATTTTGCTTGAATGTGAAGTAATTCAATGTCTCATGAGAAAATGATATATTCCGTTTATTTACAAAGGTTATACTAGAATATAGGAAACTAATAAATATCTATATTGAGTTTCAGCGTGAGCGTCTCCAAATCCATTTTTAAAGTAAAGTAATTTTGTTTATCACCTATAAATTTTTTAATGTATCTACAAACATGCAATAGTATGGTGAAATGACTCTAACATGTATACACTAAACTGATGAGAAAAATTGTCAACATCCCTTCACAAAGGAAATATCGCCATGTTAGACGCAAGTCAAATACATGATTTAGTTCTTTTTTAAATATGGTTTATCTTTTTAATCTTATCTTTGAAATGTGCGTCTGTCGTACTAAATTATAAGCCTGGTACCGTTGATAACTATTTACACCACTGGATCGAAGCCACTGCTGGTGGACGTTTCGTACCTGAGGGTATCACCAGCCCAGTAGTCAGCACTTCGATATTTTTTATATACTTTTATATTACCTCAGCCGTATTTGACACGACCTTTTGGAATTTAAGGTCCACAATGATCTTCAAGTTTGTACTTGTTTGGCTTTATAACTATTTTGAACTGAGCGTCACTGATGAGTCTTTTGAAGACGAAACGCGCGTCTCGCGTATCAAATTATAAGCAAGTTACCTTTGATAACTATTTGATACTTATTTTTCATAGTAAATATTTTCATTTCATTTTCCAGAAATTTAAACTGATATTAAGTGTAACTTTCTTTTTCAAAAGCAAAATTTATGAGAACTAACAACGAAAACAAAGATCTTCAAGCCTAATGTTGTAAAAAAATTGCAAACTTGAATGGAAATTTTGACAACAGGGGTTAACGAATAAATAAACCTTCTCAATCTATTTTTTTTTAAATCGAGACAGATAATCCTCAAGAGATTATCAAACTGTGTAATTTTTATCAGGTAGCTTTTACTTGTGATTCATTTGTAAGTGTTATCTCTTGGCAATACATTTGATCACCATCCCAACAGCATGATCATAATATTCAAATCTTTTCTTTGTTAAAAAATAATGAATTCATAATATGTAATTAATCTTAATACAGTAACTCAAACCATATGCGGTATATGAAATTAATCAGTAGGAGATTTGTCCAATTTCAATGATATACATGATTATAAATGATTATCATTATCTATGATTATAAAGTTTATAATCAAATTAGCATATTTGATTGTCATCATAATCAATTCAGTTAAGTATATCATATAATTTTAATACTATCAACGTAATGTAGCCTTTTGATTAAAAACAAGGAAGGTGTGTACATTTTAATTTGATTTAATGTTATTCAAATCTGGTATAGTGAATTTTGCAAATTTAATTTGAAGTTCTAAATGTTTTTCCTTTGTTAGTTCTATTCATCATGTCATCCTGTCATCCTGTCAATTTACAACGAATAAATGTTTTACTACAACGTCGCTTTTTAGGTCAAAGATTGCATTTTTTTTATTGCAATGTTTTCTTCGTCTATTATTAAAACTCGTAAAGGAAAAAAACAGTTGCTTTTTTTTCTAAATACATATAAGAAATATATTTTTCTTAGTAATCAAAATGTTCACTTGTCCTTTAAGTTGTGCTGCCCGAGTTCTTTGTACATTCAATTTTATTTTCGAAGGATTAGCTATGGCGTCACAATATAAAACAAATCTTTCATCATGTTCTGGTTAGCTATTTTTTATATCTTGGACGAATTTTGGTAGTTTGAGATCATTTTTGATTGAAATAATTTCATGTTCGTTAAATGCTTTTGCGATTCCACGGTGAATTTTACATTTGTCACAATAATACTCTTCACATTCACCTGTGTTATGTGTTGATTAATGCATATATCACAGAGCTGTTGTTGTATATTAGAAGCCTAAAAATAAAAAAAATAAAAGTTATACAAAATGTGAACTAAATTTTGTGAAGCAGAATTTTATAAAAAGAAAATCGAATGAAAAACACTCTGCTTTAAGTATTAGTAAATTATAAGAATTGAACAATGTTTTATCACTGATGAGTCTTTTGTAGACGAAACGCGCGTCTGGCGTATGTACAAAATTTAGTCCTGGTATCTATGATGAGTTTATTTACAACCACTGGGTCGATGCCACTGCTGGTGGAGATTTATTTCCCTTGGGGTATCACCAGCCCAGTAGTCAGCACTTTTTGTGCTGACATGAATTATCATTGATACGGTTATTTTAATAAATTAACTGTTTACAAAATTTTGAATTTTTTGAAATACTAATGCTTTTCTACCTCAGGCATAGAATACCTTAGCTATATTTGGCAAAACTTTTAGGAATTTTGGTCCTCAATGCTCTTGAATTTCGTACTTTATTTGGCTTTTTTTTTAAAACTTTTTTGGATTCGAGCGTCACTGATGAGTCTGTTGTAGACGAAACGCGCGTCTGGCGTATGTACAAAATTTAGTCCTGGTATCTATGTTGAGTTTATTAGTATACTGATATGTACAATATGCAAATCCGGAAAATATTGCCTTTCAACAAATATAATTATGAAACATGAATACAGGAGTCGTTGATTATTCATCTATAGGTTGCATTTTTGTTAATATAGACAAAGCACTTTCCCATAGGAACTCTCTTTGTGGCTAAAACTGTGACACTTTAACTATGAAATTTGGAGAAAAATTATATCCTAGAATGAAAAGTTGATATGCACTACTATTTTATTCAAAGGTCAAAACAGGGTTGTGCCGCATGTTTTCCACATATATATGCCCTGAACATGTGAGAGTTTTAACGTATACTAAAATTATGTACTACCCATATCTTTACTTTTTGCCTACTTCAGAATTCATTTTTTTACCGCAAAAGTATGTTTTTATACTGATGACAGTCCCAAGTTATGTATGTATAATATGAAACATAGAGATCATATCTGGGAACCAGTATGTCAACAAATCAAATTGTCTTTGAATATTATATGTGTGGTTTGAGAAACAGATGTATTCACAAAGTGCAATCTTTAGATGTTAAGGTATCAAATAATAATGTATTGCCTGCTTACTTTGGTCAATAAATATTTGATATCAAGGTTATTACAGGCGCCATAAAGTCTAAATATTAATCAATAATTCATGAATATAAGATCAAGGTCAGCTGAACATTGTCAACAGAAATGAGCAAATTACAGTTTATCTAATGCTCATAAACAATTGAGAATATGTAACGTTTATCAATGAGCCATAAACATAAAGTCAATGTTAGATGAACCAGGTTTAAGGGATATACATACCTTACTTACATATAGCTAGTATCAGTTAAATTGGTACAATTAAAAAAACTAAATGAATTATAATGGACTCTCACTACAAAAGTCAAAAAAATTTGAAAAGACCATATTTTTATGCCCCACCTACGATAGTAGAGGGGCATTATGTTTTCTGGTCTGTGTCTCCGTCCGTCCGTCCGTGCTACCGTTCGTCCGTTCGCTTCAAGTTAAAGATTTTGGTCAAGGTAGATTTTGATGAAGTTGAAGTTCAATCAACTTGAAACTTAGTGTTCCCCATGATATGATCTTTCTAATTTTAATGCCAAATTATAGTTTTTACCCCAATTTCATGGTCCACTGAACACAGAAAATGATAGTGCGAGTTCAGGTTAAAGTTTTTGGTCAAGGTAGTTTTTGATGAAGTCAAAGTTACATCAACTTGAAACTTAGTACACATGTTCCATATGATATGATCTTTCTAATTTTAATTCCAAATTGAATTTGACCCCAATTTCACGGTCCACTGAACATAGAAAATGATAGTGCGAGTGGGGCATCCGTGTACTATGGACACATTCTTGTTTTTTCTTAACTTGCATGAACAATTTTAAATCTCCAAACGTATGAATTGTGTCTTAATTTTTATTGACAAATTCGGATATATATTAAATTTGTATGAAAGTTATACGACCAATTCTCGACATTCTGAATATGGTCTTAAAATTTCTTGACAAATTCTCGACAATATTATTTTTTTTATCAGTATGGCTTGACATATTCTGAACATTTTGAATTATATCTTAAATTTACTTGACAATTCTGAGTTTTATCATGACCAATATACATGAGTTTATTTTTATTTCTCTTCATATATAATATACTGTTGTTTAAAGTAGGCTTGTTACTACAAAAAAGTTGGGCATGTGAATATAAAATCATTGAAAATGTGGGTATATAAATATTTTCATAAATACAAATATGTCTATGAAATTTAAAGTATTAACAATACAAATGTGGTTTTGTAAATACTCACAGTGTGATTCCTTAATCTTATAGATAATTGCTATATGATTATACTGTTGACATGTTCAATATACATGCATAATTGTCAATGTTAATATGGTAAATAAACAATTATTGTACCAAAATGTGTTTTTTTTAATAAATAGCAAAGTATTATTGTAGCCTTATTCTTCCAAGGATTTGTATAGTTTTACTAAACAAATCCTTGATTAAACAGAAGATAATTTGTGTAATGTCATCTGCTGCAATATGTTTTAATTATTACACGTGGACAGGATGTTCCCAATAAAATTAAGGTATTCCAAATAAGTTAAACACACCCCAGGGTACCCGCGACTGTCATATGGAAAACTACTGCTTTACCTGTAATCAGCCATGCAACTTATCAGTTGACTGACAATGCCACTACAATTCAAAAAGTTTGTTGCAAGATCAAAATGAAAATATCATTTGAATTAAAATTTTAAGAACTAAAATGAATTCTCTTCATCAAAATTACGAAGTAAACTAATTTAACATAAAAACAAATTGGATAATTTCCCAATGATTAGATGAAAACTATTATCTACTCAGGAAATAATAGAAAACTGTATTTATAAAGGGTCCCATCTATGATTTCTATAGAAGTCATTGGTCTTATGAAATGGATCTCAAACAGACATGCATAAATAAAATCTAAACATTTTATTTGTTCTATTATTTCTTAAGAAAAAAATTCAGGAGGGAAGTAAAACAAATATTTAGTTTTGATATAAAATTATAAAATCCAATACTCAATTTGAATAAAGAAAGTGTTTGGTAGTTAAAAAAAAAGGATACAGTTTTTGATTCAACATGATCAGGATGGGAATGTCCCAAACGAAAGCGCCCCTCCTGTTAGCCATATAAACGCACACGATGAATGGTGAGGTTTAAAAGAGACAAATGATTACAAATTTGTAACTGTATCAAATCACCATTTTAGTAAAGCAAGTTTGACTGGCGGTTTTACGACCGGCAAAAGTCTCAAATGCTTTGTCAGTAACTTCGACATATATTCCAAGTGAAAACAATTTAATAAAACATCAAATGAAGAATAAATCAAAATTAAACTACACGGGGTCATTCGGGGTGTTCTCACTTAGGTGCACCACTATACAAATCCTTGATTCTTCTAAGTTTAGTTTAGCGATAATAACAATGAGCATATAACAGCAAAATGAAGTGTTTAAACAATGAAAAATGTGTCTATACACAATTCAGGTGAAACTTATACTGTTGAGATAGTGTCAAGACATCTTTAAGACCGTCAAGAATGTGTCGAGATATATTCAGAAAGCTTTAAGACTGCCGAGAATGGTCAAGACATATTCAGACATTATTAAAAATGTCAAGAATATTTCAAGACTGATCGAGACTAATTGAAGACAGTCAAGAATTGGTCAAAACTAATTAAGACTCTTATCAGATGATACAGAAAGTGTCGAATATTTTCAGACAATGTTAATCTGTAAAGACACTTGTTAAGAAAACTAAAGAACATTATTAGACAAATTCAATCTATGTTCAGATTTTTTTTAAATATTTCAGACTTTTTCACTTTTGTATAAACGTAGTGTGTACATAAAGGACTAAAGTCAGACGAACCCTGAAAAAACAAACGGAATGTTATTGACTAAGTACAAATAGAAATGAGATAATTAGATTTATTTCATATCGGTAAAGAATGAACTTCTCTAATTGAATAACAAGGGGTCACATAACATTCTTTATTCTTCATTAATAGTTGTCATCGGTTATTAAGAGAAAAAAAACCGGACCAGAAAACCGGTCGTCAACGGACGTTTAAAAACAGGTTCAATCCACCATTTTCTACATTTGAAAATGCATGTACCAAGTCAGGAATATGATAGTTGTTGTCCATTCGTTTTTTATGTGTTTTGTCATTTGATTTTGCAATGTGATTATGGACTTTCCGATTTAATTTTCTTCGGAGTTCAGTATTTTTGTGATTTTACATTTTATATGTTCATGACCTATGGGGCGTGATTTCTCTGTTAATAGAGATGTCCATTTAATAAAACCTTTCCTTTTTTCAATTTTATATTGAACCTGTTGAATTGTTTACACTATGTTTTCGTTAATTATTAAATTATAGAAAACTTCATTTTGTTTTCGTATACTGAAAAATGGCACTTAAATAAATGGCAATGACTTATAGTTACCACTCTTTCGTATAGAACTCGTACGATAACTCGAGTTTTTATTGAAAAATTAAGATTTATGAGAATTTTTAAAAGCATGGTTCCTTTATGAAATAAACAAAGAGTCATCATTGCTGTCTAAGTCAATATCACTATAGGCAGTCCATATATCACGATAACTACCAGTTCTTCAATAAAGATTATGTTTATTTCATTGAGGAACCATGTTATTTTTTAGAATTCAGTAAATATTATGTAAATAAAAGTTCAAGAACTATTATGTAAATAACTTATTGACAAGTGAACCATGACATTTGAGTCAATGTTAGATAAAGCTTTCCGTCTGACATAAACATCTAAGACTCGTTCTAAACTCATGATTTAGTTGACCTTTCAAAAATGAGCCGATTTAAAACTGATCATATTGCAAGAGAATTCGGTCTATTTGTTAAATCTATAGTCAACCAATAGAAGCTGTTGTTGGTGAAAAGTTGGTTCCTTTCAAGAGATGTGACCATGACATTGAGGTTCATATTACACAAGTATAACTTCGAAGGGACATGAAGAGGATGATTTGCCAAGAACGGTTTTCGATGAATTTATTTGTTCATTCTTTAGTTTTCTATGTTGTGTCATGTGTACTATTGTTTGTCTGTTTGCCCTTTTCATTTTTAGCCATGGCGTTTTCAGTTTATTTTCGATTTGTGAGTTTGACTGTCCCTCTGGTATCTTTTGTTCCTCTTTTAGTTGACATAAGGTTTAATTGTAATTTTCTCTTTGTAATATAAATGAAAAAGTTCCCGAAATGACAACAGTATAATTATTCAAACGAGAAAACCAACGGCCTGATTTACGTACAAAACAATGAACGAAAAACAGAAATGATAAATCCAACAAACGACAACCACTGAATTACAGGCTCCTGACTTTAGACATGCACATACAGAATGTAGCAGTGTTAAAATAATTTGAAGGCGTCAATCATCCGCTTAACCGGAGATGGTGGTATAACAGTACAACAATAGAAAACTCTAAATAAATCAGTTGAAAAGGTCTAAAATCATCAGATAGATAAAAAGTAAAAAAACATTTAACAAAACCAAAAAGTATTTGCCTACCACCAATAGTTTCAACTAAAAGAGAACAAATCCGGTAAGCCATATTCATGAAAGGGAATGGGATTGTAGTTACGACGTAAGGAACATATCCGATATCATTTGTGAAACGGTTATTCCATAACGGTCAACCAACTCGTGTTGGCGTCCGAAAAACGTACGAAGGGATGATTTCAACTTCACCAGTTGGAACTCTTGGTTAAATAGCTTCCTTGTGAGCAGCAACCCTCTATCAAGAAAATCATAATAGGAAATGCAAGCACGGGAATATCGTATCAATTGGGAGATATATACTCCGTATGCAGGTGCTGCTGGAATGTTGCTACTTAGAAAACGAAAGTTGACAATGGAAAGCTGAAATCATATCTCTTGTCGTAAAGTGTTGTTTTCAACCTACCCTCATTGTCATTTTCTAGATGTATGTCAAGATTAACTAAAAATGACTAAACCATAAACTTAAACATGTAAAATACAAGTAAGCAAAAGGTTCATAGCAAATATACCATGACTGAGGAGGCGGCGCTGAATAATCTCCATCAAAATGAGATGTGTCAATACCAAACTTCTACATACCAAATATCAATCTCTAACTGCTTGTTATTCCTCACACAAACTAATTCATCGTTGACGCCGCCGTCAGAAACAGCATATCTGAGTCTTCTGTTCATCATCGACGCGAGATAAACAATCTTTAAGAAAACGGTATTTATATTTATGGCATTGAGGTTCATATTACGTAAGTATAACTTCGAAGGGACATGAAGAGGATGATTTGCCAAGAACGGTTTTTGATGAATTAAGTTGACATAAGGTTTAATTGTAAATTTCTTTTTTGTAATATAAATGAAAAAGTTCCCGAAATGACAACAATATAATTGTTCAAACGAGAAAACCAACGGCCTGATTATCGTACAAAACAATGAACGAAAAACAGAAATGATAAAACAAACAAACGACAACCACTGAATTACAGGCTGCTGACTTTAGACATGCACATACAGATTGTAGCAGTGTTAAAATAATTTGAAGGCGTCAACCCTGAGCTTAACCAGAGATGGTGGTGTAACAGTACAACAATAGAAAACTCTAAATAAATCAGTTGAAAAGGTCTAAAATCATCAGATAGGTACAAAGCAGAAAAACATTAAACAAAAGTACAGACAAAACATGGCAGGGTATTTATACATTACCACAATACAAAAAAGACATTAAGAACAGATCTGAGAGTACTTGCAGTTACTGACAACTTGACTGTTATAAAGAATTAATCCAGACTCATTATATTGCATATTAAGCTAATATTTATGTATATTTATCCTTTGAATTTTAAAGATAAAATAGAAACATAAAACAATCATCACAGGAGAAATATAGTGACTAGTTAGCAAATGAGTTATCTAGTAAGGTACCAGTACGAATCTCCTGTACTTATCAATATATTGTGATGGATTAGGATACCTGTCAAATAACATGTATAATCTACTATATTGAAAAAATAACACTTTATGCATTTGGTGCATCTAAAATCAAGGTTCTAATTTAGAACTTTTGTAGGCAAAAAGAAGATGTTATGTCATAAGTATTTGCCATGGTAAGTCCAACATTGAGTAGATGAAAGTTTTTTTTCTTATATAAATTATCATTTTAATCCCCATGACAAAAAGAGTAAGGAAATGATATCAAATTTTGATTTTTTTCTCATAAATTGATGATATGTATGCTCAGTTATTACAATATTTGACAATCTTGATGCATCTTTGGACACACCCGTTTTGAAAATGATAAGGTTATACAAATACATGTACTCAATGACTAGCCTTTGTGTGACCCCTGAGATATGCTTTCATTAACATATCTTTATTAGAAATACTCAAATTTCAATTTTGATTTTGTTCAAGAAAGAATATTTTTTGGCAAGGTGAACGCACTCGGATTTCTCTGGGGAATTTTAATTGTACATTATATATTGTTTAATACTAATATGAAACTAATTTTCTCGAAACTGTGTTCATATATATTTTTTTTTTTAATTTTTATATTGAGATACGGTTGAATGACTATGGATACATGAAAGTGCATGCACTAATGGTCAGTTATGGATCCGAAACACTTCAAATGAGTAAAATATTAAAAGGAATTGTTAGGTATTTATTCATCTATCGATACAACAACAAGTATATTCACATCACATGATAGACTACGTAAACACATAAACTTATACAACCGTTTCATAAGATATGTTCATGACATACATTTTATATAACTGCAATGTATTTGCTTCGATGAGTTTTCCATAGTCCAAAGCTTAAAAGATAAAGAGATGTGATATGAGCACAGGTAGATTTTATGACCGATATTTACTACTGCAACTTTTCATGTTTCACCTTCAGTTTGATGTTCATAGCTTTCAGGGCTGTTTGTTGCCTAAATGTCTGTTTTTTTATTTGGCTATGGTATTGTCTTTTTGTATCAACATAAAGTATGCAATGGTCCGCGAAGTGGACGTAATGTGCATTTTCTCATTGATTTAAATAAGATTTGCGCAACATACAATTGGATCTCTAATAACAAGTTGCCAGTTTTCTGCCAAACATTTAAAACAATTAAAATAAGTATATTATTAACTGAAAAACATAAACATGATAAAATCAATAAATAAAAAAAAAGACACAATAAAGACAGACAACTGTTAACACAGAGATTTGTCTCGAGTTTGGAATTTTGACAGTTTAATGCAAATATTGAAATTAAAATGACAACATTCAAACATGTAATATGTCAATCATTGAAAGTCAATAAACAGGGGGTTGAGTCATATAAACCCATCGAAACAAGACTAACAAATGCTAAAAATATCTGTTTACTAAATATCATTGACTTAATATCGGTGGTACATCTTCAATTCATCTAATAACAAGAAAGCTTTAACTTTGCAAAACATTCAAAGTCAAAAGACCAAGATGAGGCGCGGGGGCGGGATCAAATAATTTTTATGGAAATGAGATGTACCAAATGCTTATACATTTGCATACAAAATATCATTGTTCTACCAATAACGTTTTCCCTTATACTGACCTAAACACAAAATAAAACATGTAAAAGAAGCAAACGTTCAAAGTTTATAGACCATGAATGAAGGGGCAGAACCAAAAATTCTTCATGGAAATAAGATGGGATAATGCTAACACGTCCGTAAACCAAATAGTATTGACCTACCACAAATGGTTTCACTTAAAATGGCTTAACCATAAACTAAAACATTTAAACTACTAGTATTACTCAATTTATTTCACTTGACTGGGCGGAGTTTATCCAGTTCGCTCACAATAAACCAGTCCATCTATAGATAGGTGTTTTAGGATACACTCATCAATGCACTGTCCAGTCATTCTTTTGTAAATTCCTTTGAGGTCACTGATAGGTGATTAGAAATCAGTAATAACTATAACGGCAATCATCGTAATCACACACATTTTAAAATCGACTGTCCTCATGCAAATTAAAACATAAGCTCCGCCCGATCAGTTGAAATAGTCGATAGACCATGACTGGGTGGGCGGCGCTGAATAATCTCCATCAAAATGAGTTGTGTAAATGCCAAACTTCTTCATACCAAATATCATTGGCCAACTACTAGTCATTCCTCACACAAACTAATACATTGTTGACGCCGCCGTCGGAAACCGCATATCTAAGTCTTCTTTACTTCGTCGACGCGAGACAAAAAATCTTTGAAGAGAACAGTATTTATATGCTTCTTAAATAGATAAAAACACTTCTATCAGAGTTGGTGTTGTCAAATAAAACGTTTCGTGATATTATCAACATTTATAAGTAAAATATATAAATATACTGGACTTTACAAGTTACGGGCACAATGGACAACAGGTTGACATAAAATTTGCAATATGAAATGTTTAGGCAAACAGTAAACCTTTGCAAAGTGAGCTCATATGACTCGTTTTTTTTCCTGGTTGTAAACATGTTAAGTAATTCTGAAGGCTTAAATGTACGAAGTTTATTTACAAATTCTTATCGAATAATAAGGGGAATTAGATAAATATATATGTATACGTTTTTGGTAATGATCATATTTCCTGTATTCCCAAATATTTAGCTAAATATATTTGACGCCTAAAACTCCATCATCACAAAATTATTATTTCATTATGTTATTTTTGGAAAAGTATGGCGCCTTGTCCATGTCCAATACAATTTTGTTGTCATGTATTTCCACATTCTTTCAATAAGTTGCTACATTTATTTGACAAATGCACCAACCAAATCTAGTCTAACCAAAATTAGTTTTTTGCACGTGAATCTAAAGCTTATGACTTCCATGACTAGATTGAAAGCATAAAAACATGTTCAATGTTTACTTGGAAAAATTACTAAAATGCAGGTAAGTATTAGATACAATACAAAGGTAACGAAGACACAGGCCGGTAACAACCGTTGCCGGATAGTTTTTCTGCACGAGTAGTCAGATGAAGGTTCAAGGCGATAGCCAATGACCTTCACCTGACTACAAGTGCAGAAGAACTATCCGGGAGGTTGTTCCCGGCCTGTTTTTGTTACCTTTGTTTTGTATCTGACTTGTACGACGTCTCAAGAAAGAAGTAGTACATTTTGCATTTAGAAGAAGTAGCAAAATTAAACAGATTAGAAACATAAATGGCCATTTACCAATTAATGTAATTAAGCTACAGTTATAACGATCTTTTTTTTCACTTCCATTCAGCCGAGAAACTTCGCAAGTAAGGAATGTACGCAAAATATTTCTCAGGTAAGCAAGCTAAAATTGGATTTTTATTTTGGAAAAAACGGAAAAAGGGGGATGAATAAGATGAATTTCAAATAACAGTCTTTGGCTATTGAAATGTTTTGATATTAGCGTCACTGATGAGTCTTATGTAGACGAAACGCGCGTCTGGCGTACTAAATTATAATCTTGGTACCTTTGATAACTATTTAAACCACTGGGTCGATGCCACTGTTGGTGGACGATTCGTCCCCGAGGGTATCACCAGCCCAGTAGTCAACACTTCGGTGTTGACATGAATATCAATAATGTGGTCATTTTTATAAATTTCCTGTTTACAAAACTTTGATTATTTCGAAAAACTAAGGATTTTCTTATCCCAGGCATAAATTACCTTAGCCGTATTTGGCACAACTTTTTGGAATTTTGGATCCTCAATGCTCTACAACTTTGTACTTGTTTGGCTTTATAAATATTTTGATATGAGCGTCACTGGTGAGTCTTATGTAGACGAAATGCGCGTCTTGCGTACTAAATTATAATCCTGGTTCCTTTGATAACTATTGATCCTTTATTTGCAGGATCTGCCATTCCATTCCCTCCATTCCCCCTTAAAAGAATCATACGTTTGCTCCAAAATATATAAATTCAATATGTATATATGACTTCAATAACAATATAAATGTATAAAAAGAATGAACTAGTGAATAATAGGTTATGAAAAATGGATTGTGTCTTGTTATCATAGTTGGAAATGTATATATTTTTGATTTAAGAAAAAATAATGCTTATAGGTTTGTATGTCTCTAATAGGGTTGATCAGGATTAAACACATGTCGATCACAATATGATCCAATCGTAGCTTACCGTCCAAAATTGGTGACACAAGTTGAATGATTTTTTTTCACGATTTGCTGCCTATTTGAACATGCAATACAAGGACACTTTTTATTTATAGGATCAATTGTGCATTAGCGTGTTAACAGGGATTTTATTTTTTGATTAGATTTTATTTTTTCATGTAATCAACATTTATTTTGACACTCATTTGAATATTATAAACGACAATAAAACATCTAGACAATAATAAGAAAAAAAATTATGTAAAAATAATAAAAATGATAAAACAATAATTGTAATTATAGGAAATACGAATAAATACTAATTAATTAATTAAATAATACAAATAAATGTCCACCAGCATTTTATTTGCTTTTAGTTTATACTTCTGTTGTTGTTTTTTTGGAGGGGTGGGTAAATATAACCCTATATATCATATTGTTTTATTTAATTTGATTTTCCTCTTCTGATTGATTTGTGTTTTCTTTAATGTACATTTTTTTAGCACACTGAACGAGATTAAAAGGGAGAGTGTTGAGAAAAATTACGGACAATTTAAGAAATTTTGTTGTAAATCATGGCAGTCAGTACCGAAGTGTTGACTATGGAACCAGGGCCGTAACTAGGGTTCGAATTCAGGGGAGGCAGCGGTTTGGGGGCCGCCGATTGAGGCCCCCATAGAGAGGGGGTTGGGGCCGCAGCCCCCGCCGATTTTTTTCTCTCAGTAAAATGGCTAAAAATTACCCATCTTCCTTCGATTTTCTTACTTAAAGAAACATCAGTATTGCTTGAACCTGGAAGCAATTTATATGCAAAAAACAAGCTGAGATTGCTGTTCGGGTGAGCCAAGGCTCCGTCTTGAAGGCCGTACTTTGACCTATAATTATTAACATTAAATACATTTTTTTCTCAATATGGCTAAAAATCACCCGTTTTCCTTCGATCTGCTGGATCCTGGAAGCAATTTTTATGCATACAATTGCTATCCGTTTTAAAGATATTTTTGTTAGAAATCAAACTGGTAAGTTAAAAAAAAACATATAAAGCAAGATCATAGAACGCAAGATATTTTTTTTATCGAGGACCTTGAATTTTAATATTGTTGAAAGCTGAACAGACATGTATATAACTACAACCAGGGACTTTCTATATATACTAGTATATACTTAGTATAGAAGTCCCTGCTAGTTTTACTACTAAGGCATTGACCATAATGTTCTCGTACGATCGGGAGACGTTAAAAAATTACCCAACAACTGATTCAGCCGGTAACGAATTTCCATTATTATAAAAGATTCACAATAAAAAGGGAACTACCTCTGCTTAATTGAGCCCCTAAATAAATGAGCATAGTTGAGTTTTATTCAAAATTATCGAAAGCAAAGTTGCATATGTGTTCTCGTACGAATACTGAATAACAGACGGACGGCCACACGAAAAAAAATAAAAAAATACTGAAACGGTTCACTTTCGATCAAAAACCGGAAAATGACAGATATATCACATATATCATGATAACACTGTTAAAACTGTAAACTTGTGTAGTTTATGATATTAATTCAATTTCTTCATGTACATATTGTTAATATTTCATTTTTTTACTTCAAAAAAAAAATTGGTATAGAAAATTCAGGGGAGGCAGTTGCCTCCCCTGCCTCATAGGTAGTTACGGCCCTGGGAACTGATGATACCATCTGGAACTGATAGTCTACCACTTATGATATCGACCCAGTGCTGTATTTCTGTATTCCTAGTGTTACTGTTTCTTAAATGTATTACGGTATGTAGTTGGGTTGCTGCCTTAATAATGTTCTATGTAGTGTCTCATTGATGTATTTTGTAATTAGTTGCTGTTTTGTTGATAATTACACTAAAGCACCAGTTATGCTTACAAGGTGCAAATATTTTTCATTTTAATACGGAAATGTGTTAATTTTGTCTGCATCATAAGGTATGCATTTTCATGTTGAAAAAAAAATTGCATTAAATTTCAATGGTGTTATGTTATTAATTATTTCAGCTCTATCAATACTAATTACCAGGGGACAATTTGTTTTGGTGGTAAATATATTTAAAATATTTGCCACTTGCAATGTGTTTCAGTATAATATACTATATATTAAAAAGGAATTGAGCAATCCTAATAGTTCTTAACCTGAAAGTTGGAAGCAAATTCAGAGCTATGACTCCCAAAAGCAGGAGCATGTCTTAAACTTCTATGTAAAAAAGCCTTGTTTTAGAGGAAGGCAATGGTGCATGTATATGCCATAAGACTAACAAAAGGAATTAAAATTGAAAACTACAAGAAATGTTGCAACTTGTTTTGTTTTGGGATAGACATTTATAAATGTATAACTAAGGTGGGTGGCTGATGGAGATGCAAAAAGAATTAAAGCATAAACGTTACAGGTGTTCTCAACCTTCGGAGATCTTCTGAACATGCATGTATAGCTTTGGTGATATTACCCCCTCCCCCTTTTTAACTCTTTTTTTTCATAGAAATTTAAATTGAACTGATTTACTCCAGAACTTTATGTATCAATGAAAGGTAAGTTAATGTAAACAGTTCAAAAACCGGCATATTCCTATTGATCATCAAGATAATTACTGTATGGTGGTGGTGTCCAGATGAGCGGGGAAATAATTTTCGCGATGTCTTGCGGGATTTCTCTATTACTCTTGGATAGTTTTTCAATAAAATTTGCGATATATGTTGTTGAAAACTACTGCCTCAAGAATACAAGTTTTGATATAAATATAAATCGAAATGAGATGATGATGGATTGTTTTTCCCTGGTGCAAGTTGTATCATATGCTTTCCTCCATCTTCAATATAGTTGGTGCAGTTCACTCCGATATTTGAGGGTTCAACATAAAAATATATTCGTAATTAATCGATTGGTATACGAATGTTGTAGGACAACTGCTGCATAGGGTAGCTATTGTAGGTCTAGGACATTTGTCTTTAATAATTTGTGATCGCTTGGAAGTGTTCGTATATTATTTTTGATTGTTATTTAACCTGCACGACCTCCTATGTATTGGAATCTCCCAAGAAAACCGGGAAAACTTTTGCACATTCAAATAATTTTATTTTATTTTTTTAGAAAATAATTTGTACATAATAAACAAAAAACAAATGTTTCATCGATTGTTCTAATAAAACAAAATTGTATTAACAATTGAAAGTTTGCCGCCAACCAACTGTCCGGTTTCTGGATAAGACCCGTTTTATTCCGTGTTTGCTGTTCTACGTCATTGGTGCGTTTGTGTTTATCTCTGAAAATATAAACATATCCAACAACATTTTTTTAAACGAAAAGTGCAGGTTGAAGATCGATAAGTACGTCTTAGTTTCAGGCATGTATGGATTCAGCAGATGTTGAAATTTATAGAAAGTGCTGTTACAAATCAAAATAATTCTTGTTCATTTTTCTAGCGCCATTGGAAGGGTATTGTTGTTGTTTATAAAACCATTTTACTCGTAAAAGTGACTCGTTTTTCATCTTACAAATTAAAAATCAACTTGTAACAGCAGTTTTTATAAAAAGTAGACCTAGCAGTTTCTAAAATTCCAAAGTTGGCATTTGTACGTGGCTATCTTCAACCTGCACTTTTCACTTTTGTGATCGATTATGTTGTATGTGGATTTGTGGTCACGTGACTACTTTCACTTTACCGCAAAACTGTACAATGTAATAAAACTGTTAACATGTATGTTTTATGGAAATAAAAACATTGACATATAATTTTAACGAAAGTTATTGGTGATAAACAGTGTAATTTTTGGCAGATACAAATTATGGCAAAATTTGATTGATTTTCTTTCAATGTGCCTTAACCTCGCTGCGTTTCAATGCTTTGAAAAACTGTTCCCGGTAACCCCCATGTTCTTTTTGTAAATTTTTTACATGTATAATGATAAGCCATTTGTAAAAGTCTTATAAAAACTCCCTTAATAATTAAAATGTTTCCATTGCCTTTTAAATTAAAGATTCTCCCCTCTAGTTTCCAAACATCATTATCAAAATAAGGCGAACTCGCTTAATTGGTGGATATATTATGCACACATATACACTTGTCTTTTTAATCCAAAGAAATCTTTGTCAAGTTTTAATCCCTAATGGTTTTTTTCGGATGAAGTAATTTCTAGTATAGCAATACCATAATAAAACCTTGATTTCTAGAAACATTCTTCTTTTTTCTTGACATTATTTCAAAGTTTAAAATTCAGGAAAATCAAGTTGAGTCTGACACTTTCCAGCAGGTTTCCAGTAAGGTATTGGTATCATACCAGTAGAGATAAAACAAACTTTAAGAGTCATCTTTCAGATTGTCTTCTAGCCCTTGAACATTCCTGGCGCACCAATGGCTAGTTCATTAATTTGTCCAAACTATTTTAAATCACTAAATAATCTTTTTGATTTTTCGATGAATTAGAAAAATTCTTTAAATATTTTAAAGTTTTCCTCCTTCATTTAATTTTTGCTAGTAATTCGAAAATAAGGAATGCTATTTTATAGATTGTTCCTATCGGTATATCAATTGCATTCCAAGAATTCGAAGAAATGAAAGGCATTCCCATCATGAGATAAAACAGTAGTCCAAGTTCATTGAGGTCTCATGGGTTTTCTCATTAAATAATTCAAAATTAGGTGGCTATATGTTGAACGCATCTATCCCATTGAACTAGAGATAAAGGATACAACAGATACAGTTAAGTCTGCTTCATATCTTGACTTACATCTAGAAATTGACAATGAGGGTCGGTTGAAAACAAAACTTTACGTCAAAAGAGATGATTACAGCTTCCCAGTTGCGAACTTTCCATTTCTATGTATAACAACATTCCAGCAGCGCCTGCATACGGAGTATTTATCTCCCAATTGATACGATATTCCCGGGCTTGTATTTCCTATCATGATTTCCTTGATAGAGGGTTGCTGCTCACAATGAAGCTATTAAACCAAGAGTTTCAAATGGCGAAGTTGAATCATCCCTTTGTTGATTTTACGGACGCCATCACGAGTTGGTTGACCGTTATACAGATGATATCGGATATGTTCCTTATGTCGTAACTACAATCCCCTTCCCTTTTCACGAATATGACCTACCGAATTATACTATTTACCGGGTTTGTAATAACATGAGCAACACGACGGATGCCACATGTGGAGCAGGATCTGCTTACTCTTCCGGAGCACCTGGTTGTCCCCCAGTTTTTGGTGCCGTTCGTGTTGCTTAGTCTTTAGTTTTCTATCTTGTGTCTTGTGTACTATTATTTGTCTGTTTTTATTTTTCTTTGCTAGCCATGGCGTTGTCGGTTTTTTTTCTATCTACGAGTTTATTGACTGTTCCTTTAGTATCTTTCGCCCCTTTTTATTTTTAGGTCACTTGGCGTCCGTCTTCCGTCGTCCGTAGACTTTTACAAAAATCTTCTTCTCTGAAACTAATTGGGCAAATTTAACCAAACTTGGCCACAATCGCTATTAGGGTATCTAGTTTTAAAAATGTGTCCGATTTCCCTGTTTGCCAACCAAGATGACTAACATGGCTAACAATAGAACATAAGAATAAAATACAAGTTTTGCCTTTTACTTTGAAAAGCGCTACCAATAGAGAAAAACTGACAGGGGCAAAATGTTAAGAATGTTTAACTCTACCTATTGTTCATTTTCGTCAAAACTGTCAGACGACTTCTTATAGGAACTATTGCCCGTAAATGACGAACTTTACCATTTTTCATATGTTTTGCCTATTATCCCAAGAGTTACAAAAGATATATAGATACTTTAAAATACAAAAATGATCAGTAAGACAAGATCTACAAATAAGTCAAACATGACCAAAATCGCCAGACGACTCCTTTTCAGAGTTATAATTAGTCAGGGCGTTACTTAAACAAGTTATTTTTGTAGATGCTTATATCGATAAATTTTGATTTAAAAAATTATTAAATTACTCAATAGAATTATTTTGAATTTCAAAAAAAGTATGGACTAATAATACAATTAACGGTACCAATTTTCCTGCACCAGATGCGCATTTCGACACTACATGTCTTACAGACTAAATGTAGTTTTCATGAATTTTTACATCATTTTATATAATAAAATTAAGAATTTATCAAATTTGAGAGAAGTATAGACATGATAGAGATAAAAAGTTACTTTAAAAATAATGACAAAAATATTACTTGAACAAGTTATTTTATATATATTTTTGAAAGAACTAGTAAAAACAACTTTTTAAGGAACCCGTTTACAAATTGGTCCACATTAAGGTCCCAAGGGTCAAAAATTAAAATTCAAAAGGGTTCTCTGATTTGCCGAATCTAAAAATGTAATTATAATTTTTTATTTTGGACCCAGTTTTCGAGTTGGTCCAAATGGGGTCCAAAGTTCAACTTTGTTTGATTTCATAAAAAACTGAATTCTTTGGTTTCTTTGATATGCTGATTTAACCATGTATTTAGAATTTTGAATATTGGACCATAATAGGTAAATTAAAAAGTCCAATTTCAAATTTTTCAGTTCTTTAACCACATTCATTGTGTGCCAGCGACCTATAATGTGTCAAATATTTAATTATAATCCAAATTCAAAGCTGTATAGAGCTTAACTGTAGTGTCCATACTTGCCCCAGCTGTTCAGGGTTTGACCTCTGCGGCCGTATCAAGTTGCATCCCGCGGAACATTTTATTTACAACAGTACAACTCAATTCTATTAATATTGACATTCACCTTTCTATTATTCAAAAACTGAATTGGATACATAAAGGAGCAATGATTACTTGTTGTGCGTGGTACCAATCAAAACTGAATTTTGTTTTTTTGTTCTTTTGTTGTACTGTTGCACCACTGTCCAAAGTAATGGTTGGGTTGTGCTCTTAACAAATTTTAGTCCTGCCTCATGCTTTGTTTTCCTGTCAGGCCTTGGATTCAGTTATTGTTGTTCATTGCTGTCTTGTCATATTTTTATTTCGTTTAGTGTTTTCTTATAAATCAGGCAGTTGCTGAGTTGGTTTTCCTCGTTTGAATTGTTTGACATTTTGCATAATTATAATTAAGGACTTTTATAGTGGTCACAAACATGTATAACCCAGCCGCATTTTTGCGCCTGTCCCAAGTCAGGAGCCTCTGGCCTTTGTTAGTCTTGTATTATTTTAATTTTAGTTTCTTGTGTACAATTTGGAAATTAGTATGGCGTTCATTATCACTGAACTAGTATATATTTGTTTAGGGGTCAGCTGAAGGACGCCTCCGGGTGCGGGAATTTCTCGCTACATTGAAGACCTGTTGGTGACCTTCTGCTGTTGTTTTTTTCTATGGTCGGGTTGTTGTCTCTTTGGCACATTCCCCATTTCCATTCTCAATTTTATTTGCTCATTCTTGAAGGCTGATACATTTGCGTATATCTACACCACTTGAACACTGGTATATGGATAGTTGTCTCATTGGTGATATTACATCATCTGCTTATTTGTACAGTCTATTTACTTTGTAAATCATCTAAACACAGATTTTTTACAAAAAGTTCTCTGAAACTGACCCATTCATTCTGTGCCTGTCCGTAGTTAGGAGCCTGTAGTTCAGTGGTTGTCGTTGGTTCATGTCTGCCATATTGATTTCGTTAATTGTTTTGTTATAAATATGGTCGTTAGTTTTCTCAATTGATTTTTTTCATATTTTTCATGTTGGGGCCTATCATGCCTATTATAGCACTATACGATATGGTTTTTTTTTTCCAAAATTGTTTAAGTCCGTATATATGCTTGTCTATAATTGCTAACAATCATTTCAATAAAATTTTGGTAGATAGTTGTCTTATTTGTAATTATACCACATCTTATTACTTTAATTTAACAAAATATTCTTTTCCATTGACCGGTAAGGGACGACATCAAAAGATCGATGTAGGATAAAAAACTTAAATCAAATAGTTTGGGGGTGGGGGGTCAACATTGTTGCAAGTTTTGTTAATCTAAAATCGATTTTACATATATCCCTATTGGTCAATCAATTTTTCCCAAATTAAGTTAAGAGGGGGTGTGGGGGTCAGTGAAAAAACTATGTCAATTAAGTTTTTTATCCTTCATTGAACTTTAGATGTCGTCCCTAAAAGGGGCCATCATCTGTTTTAGGCTATGTGTGATGTATACATATGCAGTGTGCTGTCGAAATGGGGACCTTCAACCTGATGCATTGTGCTAACTTGGAAAAAAAAGAGATTTTAAAAAGAATTTCTCAATGTGAATATATTTGGTTTCATCTTGGTTTTAATAAAAACATACACCATGTACATATGTTTTGTTGTTTATAGTTTATTTATGAAATATAGTCTTATTTTTTCACTTGTAATTCTTTTTTAAAATGTTTAAGGAACACTGATTTCTACTGTTGAGTTAAGGGTAAGATGTAAATGTAGGTACAACGAAACTTGTATAATATGCACAACTTATATACAGACTTCAGCTACTGAACATGCTGAAGGACAGTTACAAATTACCTTTGTACAAAAAACAAGCATTCTATGAGTATACATAGCCCGGTACCGGTTAAAAATTCATTGTATTTGAAACATAATTCTAACTTGATCTATAACTTGTCATGGAGTAAACAATTATAACAAATATCAAGTCAATAACTTCAAGCATTTTCTAAGTCCAAGGGCCATATTTCTGTACAAAATCATGAAACCGGAACAAAATTCAACTGGATCTGTAACTTGTCATGATAAAACTATATACTTATTTTCAAATCAATATCTTCAAGCATGACATAAAAAAATGCAGAAAACTGATTATTTGAGTGAATTTTCTAAGTCAAAGGACCATAACTCTGCACAAAATCATCAGAATAGAACAACATTCGAACATGATCTGTAACTTGTCATGATAAAACTATACCAATTATCAAATCAATATCTTCAAGTATAAAAAAAAACAAATGCGGAAAACTGATTATTTGAGTGAATTTTCTAAGTCAAAGGACCATAACTCTGCACAAAATCATCAGAATAGAACAACATTCGAACATGATCTGTAACTTGTCATGATAAAACTATACCAATTATCAAATCAATATCTTCAAGTATGAAAAAAAAACAAATGCGGAAAACTGATTATTTGAGTGAATTTTCTAAGTCAAAGGACCATAACTCTGCACAAAATCTAATAATATGTACAATTTATATACAGACTTCAGCTACTGAACATGCTGAAGGACAGTTACAAATTACCTTTGTACAAAAAACAAGCATTCTATGAGTATTGCATGGCAATACATAGCCCGGTACCGGTTAAAAATTCATTGTATTTGAAACATAATTCTAACTTGATCTATAACTTGTCATGGAGTAAACAATTATAACAAATATCAAGTCAATAACTTCAAGCATTTTCTAAGTCCAAGGGCCATATTTCTGTACAAAATCATGAAACCGGAACAAAATTCAACTGGATCTGTAACTTGTCATGATAAAACTATATACTTATTTTCAAATCAATATCTTCAAGCATGACATAAAAAAATGCAGAAAACTGATTATTTGAGTGAATTTTCTAAGTCAAAGGACCATAACTCTGCACAAAATCATCAGAATAGAACAACATTCGAACATGATCTGTAACTTGTCATGATAAAACTATACCAATTATCAAATCAATATCTTCAAGTATAAAAAAAAAACAAATGCGGAAAACTGATTATTTGAGTGAATTTTCTAAGTCAAAGGACCATAACTCTGCACAAAATCATCAGAATAGAACAACATTCGAACATGATCTGTAACTTGTCATGATAAAACTATACCAATTATCAAATCAATATCTTCAAGTATGAAAAAAAAACAAATGCGGAAAACTGATTATTTGAGTGAATTTTCTAAGTCAAAGGACCATAACTCTGCACAAAATCATCAGAATAGAACAACATTCGAACATGATCTGTAACTTGTCATGATAAAACTATACCAATTATCAAATCAATATCTTTAAACATGACATAAAAAAATGCAGAAAACTGATTATTTGAGTGAATTTTCTAAGTCAAAGGACCATAACTCTGCACAAAATCATCAGAATAGAACAACATTCGAACATGATCTGTAACTTGTCATGATAAAACTATACCAATTATCAAATCAATATCTTCAAGTATGAAAAAAAAAATAATGCGGAAAACTGATTATTTGAGTGAATTTTCTAAGTCAAAGGACCATAACTCTGCACAAAATCATCAGAATAGAACAACATTCGAACATGATCTGTAACTTGTCATGATGAAACTATACCAATTATTAAATCAATATCTTCAAGTATGAAAAAAAAAACAAATGCGGAAAACTGATTATTTGAGTGAATTTTCTAAGTCAAAGGACCATAACTCTGCACAAAATCATCAGAATAGAACAACATTCGAACATGATCTGTAACTTGTCATGATAAAACTATACCAATTATCAAATCAATATCTTCAAGTATGAAAAAAAAAACAAATGCGGAAAACTGATTATTTGAGTGAATTTTCTAAGTCAAAGGACCATAACTCTGCACAAAATCTAATAATATGTACAATTTATATACAGACTTCAGCTACTGAACATGCTGAAGGACAGTTACAAATTACCTTTGTACAAAAAACAAGCATTCTATGAGTATTGCATGGCAATACATAGCCCGGTACCGGTTAAAAATTCATTGTATTTGAAACATAATTCTAACTTGATCTATAACTTGTCATGGAGTAAACAATTATAACAAATATCAAGTCAATAACTTCAAGCATTTTCTAAGTCCAAGGGCCATATTTCTGTACAAAATCATGAAACCGGAACAAAATTCAACTGGATCTGTAACTTGTCATGATAAAACTATATACTTATTTTCAAATCAATATCTTCAAGCATGACATAAAAAAATGCAGAAAACTGATTATTTGAGTGAATTTTCTAAGTCAAAGGACCATAACTCTGCACAAAATCATCAGAATAGAACAACATTCGAACATGATCTGTAACTTGTCATGATAAAACTATACCACTTATCAAATCAATATCTTCAAGTATAAAAAAAAAACAAATGCGGAAAACTGATTATTTGAGTGAATTTTCTAAGTCAAAGGACCATAACTCTGCACAAAATCATCAGAATAGAACAACATTCGAACATGATCTGTAACTTGTCATGATAAAACTATACCAATTATCAAATCAATATCTTTCAGCATGACATAAAAAAATGCAGAAAACTGATTATTTGAGTGAATTTTCTAAGTCAAAGGACCATAACTCTGCACAAA
The DNA here is from genome assembly GCA_037788925.1 of Mytilus galloprovincialis. Taxonomy (NCBI): domain Eukaryota; kingdom Metazoa; phylum Mollusca; class Bivalvia; order Mytilida; family Mytilidae; genus Mytilus; species Mytilus galloprovincialis. Next base: position 39,281,052 of record CM075332.1, on the reverse strand, counting down.
ATCATCAGAATAGAACAACATTCGAACATGATCTGTAACTTGTCATGATAAAACTATACCAATTATCAAATCAATATCTTCAAGTATGAAAAAAAAAACAAATGCGGAAAACTGATTATTTGAGTGAATTTTCTAAGTCAAAGGACCATAACTCTGCACAAAATCATCAGAATAGAACAACATTCGAACATGATCTGTAACTTGTCATGATGAAACTATACCAATTATCAAATCAATATCTTCAAGTATGAAAAAAAAACAAATGCGGAAAACTGATTATTTGAGTGAATTTTCTAAGTCAAAGGACCATAACTCTGCACAAAATCATCAGAATAGAACAACATTCGAACATGATCTGTAACTTGTCATGATAAAACTATACCAATTATCAAATCAATATCTTCAAGTATGAAAAAAAAACAAATGCGGAAAACTGATTATTTGAGTGAATTTTCTAAGACAAAGGACCATAACTCTGCACAAAATCATCAGAATAGAACAACATTCGAACATGATCTGTAACTTGTCATGATAAAACTATACCAATTATCAAATCAATATCTTCAAGTATGAAAAAAAAACAAATGCGGAAAACTGATTATTTGAGTTAATTTTCTAAGTCAAAGGACCATAACTCTGCACAAAATCATCAGAATAGAACAACATTCGAACATGATCTGTAACTTGTCATGATAAAACTATACCAATTATCAAATCAATATCTTTAAGCATGACAAACAAAAGTGCGGAAAACTGATTATTTGAGTGAATTTTCTAAGTCAAAGGACCATAACTCTGCACATAATCATCAGAATAGAACAACATTCGAACATGATCTGTAACTTGTCATGATGAAACTATATACTAATTATCAAATCAATATCTTTAAGCATGACAAACAAAAGTGCGGACAACTGAGTATATGAGTGAATTTTCTAAGTCAATGGACCATAACTCTGCACATAATCATCAGACCGGAAAAAAATTCAAACTTGATCCGTAACTTGTCATGATAAAACAAAATATCAAGTCAATATCTTCAAGCATGAAGAAAAAACAATAAAAGTGACGCTACCTAAATTTGTACTTGATCTGAGTTTTGTGGTAATAAGTATTATGTATAGGTTTCATAATGTTTGGTTGGGGCAGAACGGAAACTAAAAATTTTGCAATTTTTCGATTTATAGAGGGGCACAACTCGATAATGGTTAAAGTGACGCCACCAAAATTCAACTTGATCTGTGTTTTTGTGGTAATGAGCATTGTGTATAAGTTTCATAACATTTGGTTGAGGCAACTTAAGTTAAAGAACGGAAATTAAAAATTTTGCATTTTTTTTTCCCATTTATAAAGGAGCATTACTTTAGAACGGTTATAGTGACCCCACCAAATTTCAAACTTGATCTGTATTATGTGGTAATAAGCATTGTGTATAAGTTTCATAACATTTGGTTGAGGCAAACTTAAGTTAGAGAACGGAAACTAAAAATTTTGCAATTTTTCCATTAATAAAGGGGCATAACTCTAGAATGGTTAAAGTGACGCCACCAAAATTCAAACTTTATCTGTATTTTGTGGTAATAAGCATTGTGTATAAGTTTCATAACATTTGGTTGAAGCAAACTTAAGTTAGAGAACGGAAACCAATTTTTGGACGTACGTAACGTACATACAGACGGACAAGGATAAAACTTAATGCCCCCTCTGCTACCGCGGGGGCATAAAAAGCGTGGAAAACTGATTTGCTGGACTGACAGACAGAAAGCAAACCTCAAGTCCCCTTCGACTTCGTCGGTAGGTGACTAAAAAGCTTTATTATACATTGGTGTATTTGTACATAATCACTGATTAATTTTAATAATGAATTATTCAAAGACAGAAAAAAATATTACAGTCATGTCAACTTAATTAAACAGTCGTTGTTGACCATCAGTATTTAATGTACACAATTTATCTACAAATGATGAATTCTTAAAAATCTTCAATTGTCCTTCCAAGAATAACAGAACTATCTACATGATCTAACAGAATAAAATTTTCAGTACACATGGTACAAGTTGAAAGCTTATTTACATGAATTTATGTTTAAATTATTCAAAGTCTTTCGACTGTTAAGTGGTTCAGAAAATGATTTTGCATGACACGAAAGAATAAAATGTGATGCTCAAATTTCATATGACATCGTAAAGAATGAAATTTCCACTCATTGTTACAATAAGCAATTCTTTTTTGTCTACATTGTATTGAGCTGCTACTGCTTGGTTAAGGTACAAGTTTGATTTAATAATTTCCTTGGACGATTTTCCATCTGTTGAGATGACAAAAACATTTTTGGAATTCCAGCTACTACAAAAAAGCATGTTTGATTTGTCCGATGTTAAAGCTAGATGTCCTTCAAAAAGTTCATTTTCATATTTGGATACTTGTTTTCCATCAAAATCATAGCAATAAAGCATCTTACTCGGACTATCCACGCAATATAGTTTTTCTTTAATACACACAGGGTAATGATAGCAAGTATCTGACTTGAACGCAATGGGAATGTATCTTATAATATTGCCTTTAAGATCTATTAATGTAAATCCTGCATGCAAGTTTTCCACCATTAAAAGTTTGTCATCTGTTAATGCTATTGACCTTGCCTTTGTACCTGGAACTAATGTTCTCAAAGTGAAGCCTTTTTTCAATTCTACAATGTTAACTTGGTCTGTTGTTGTTATCGCAATTTTTTCTTCGTCTATGACTGCAAATCGTATTGGATGAAAACATAAATTCAGACTTCTGACAAAGAGGCCGTTAGGATCAAGAATAACTAAATGGTCATTTTTTTTGTCAGAAAATACTAAATTACCGTCCAGTAGAAATCCACAGTCTAATACTTCAAATTCATACTTTCCTCTTGGAAGTTTACTCTTAACCTTTTCTTTTAACTGAACGCTCTCAATATTTCCAGAACTTTTAGCTGTTCCTATTAGTTGTGCTCCAAGAGTCTTTCTTACTTTCAACTTTATTCTGGAAACATCATCTCTGACATAAAATTTTCCTATCGATGGTACCGGTAATTTATCTTTCACCGAATTCCAATCTATTGGGGCATAGAAAATTTCAATCCAGTTAGACAATCCGCTTTCAAACAAATGCTGTAATTCTGTTTCAGCAGTATTTGCTGTTTTGATTAATTCACGAATGGCCATGAAAGACTGAAATTCTGAAGCAATACTTTTAACAATAGTAACATGTTCTTGCATTTCACAAACATTGGACTTCCGCATTTCAAATTCTCCCAACATATTTTGTATCTCCGATTCCTTTTCATTGAAGGCTTTCTGTAAATCATCTAGAAGGTTTGTCTCTAACTCATCGAAATACGCTTTTATTTTTCCTCTAGCTGTCTTTATGTCCCTTTTACATATCTTTTTTTGTACAGCAAGACCTTGAAGATTTGCTGTACGATCTTCAATTGTGTTTTTAATATTTGTCATTAAATCTGAGAGTGTTGTTTCAAGATCTAAAAGCAAAGGCGACTCCTTCACATTAAGAATTACTTTTTGAAATGAGGTTAAATTTCGACATCCCGCATGGCCATTATGTAGGCATTGAGTACAACAAGGTACTTCATGGGCTTCACAATATAAAACAAATCTTTCATCATGTTCAGAACAGTTCATTTTAATATCTTGAACAAACTTTGGGAGCTTGAGAACATTTTCAATTGAAATAATTTCATGTTTCTTAGTTGCTTTTGCAACTTCATGGTGAATTTTACACTTTTCACAAAAACTCTCTTCACATTCAGGACAGCGTACTATGGCATTCTCTGTTAAATGTTGGGTCATGCAGATGTCACAGAGGTGTCGTTCACTTGTAGCCATAACAATATTGCAGAATTACTCAAAACTGAAAACAAAAATTGAAATGTAAAAAGATGGTATGAAGCAGAATGCTATAAACATGATAAATCAACACTGATATATGTCTTTAAAAAATTAGCAAAAAGTGCTGGAAACTTTAAACATGTTAAAGGGCAATAACTCTTTATGGGGTCAATTGACCATTTTGTAGATCTTACTTTGCTGAATAATTTTGCTGTTTACAGTTTATCTCTATCTACTATAATATTCAAATAATAACAAATAAACTGATTCACTGAGCGAAGCTGGATACGACCCCAGAGGTCCAACCCTGAACAGTTTGGGCAAAAATGGACACAATATTCATTGATATTCAAGCTTGATACAGGTCTGAATTTGGATTGTAATCAAATATTTGACATATATAGGTTTCTCAATAAATGTACTTAAAGAACTTGAAATTGGTTATATAAATTAAATTTATATTTATTATTAACATGATTAAAGATTTTTTGCTGTTGTGCAACATGTGCAATACACTGTTCTGTTGCGCAATACTTAACATCTTAATCTGTTGTCAGTGACAGACTATAAATAAACAATACCTTCGCAATGTAATATCATAGATTGATAAAAAAAAACTAAGAGGAGGTTACAACAATAAATATAAACAATTTAAAAAAAATTCACAATTCAGCAGTTTTTGAGTTATTGTCCAGAAACTGGAAAATCCCTGTGTTTGTAATGAATTAAACCAAATAATTCAGAAACGTATAGTCTAAAATGTATAAAAATCAAAAGGGAGCTCATGTCGATATACATGTAAATAAACAATTCACCAAAGTTTCTTGCAAATTGGTGAAATTGTTTTTGAGTTATTGTCCGAAAACTGAAACATACCCCCTTTTTTAATGAATAAAACCACAAAACTTGGAAACTGTTATTTATAAAAAACGAAAGAGAGCCCATGTCAATAGATATAAACAATTCATTAAAGTTTCATGCATATTGGTTGAAGTGTTATTGAGTAAATCAAATGTCCAACATGTTGACAATGGACGGACAGATGGACAGACGGACCATCAATGGTATACCAAAATATGTCCTGTAAATGGGCGTATAAAAACTGCTAAATTTCCTTAAAATTACCAATTAAGGGGTAACAACCCAACAACAAGTTGTCTAATAATGCATCTGCAAACTTCAGGGCAGAGACATCTTGTTCTCAATGTTGTTACTCCTTGTCAGATTTGCTCTAAATGCTTTAGTTTCAAAGCTATAAGCGAAAAACTGCATTTTATCCCCATGTTGGCCATGGTGGCCATTTCGGTGGACTGCCGGGACATTGGAAACATTTCTTTTTAAACCAGATATGATTTAGGCCACGTTTGGTTTCATTTGGCCCAGCAGTTTTAGAGGAGAAGATTTTCCTAAAAGTTAACGGATGACTGATAAGGGACGCCAAGTGATGAGAAAAGCTCATTTGGGCATTTTGGGCTAAGTGAGCTTAAAATGAGATACATTTCGCAAGTGAATGTCCTCAATAAAACAAAATTAGATCTAAAAATAAAATCAACGATATTAATTCAAATAATTTGGATGAAAATTTTACCAAAATATTAAATCCTACGTCTGAAAAAGAACTAAAATCTATTTGTATGTACATGTATAATAAAGATAAGAAGCTCTTGATTTGAGAGACCACCATACTGTTTCATCAAATAATAATCCCTCATAGCAATTTGTGCATATACATGTACCATATACACATCTATTTTATAAAGACATGAAAGGTGATAGTGTGTTTTAAGTAAAATTATGAAAATTTAGAATTAATGTGCTGTATTTGTATATATGGTATCATTATGTGTTTTGAATGCAATTGTATTCATAGAACTTAGAACATGTAGAATGTTACGGTATTTATAAAATTTACTTATGACTTAATTGTTATATGCATCTATATTTCATTTATATGTTGTTTTAATATTATTATTGTAGATGTATTTGGATCATGCCTCTATTAATAATTGTGCTCTTTCCAATAAATATGTAACTGAATTGAACATATCAGGTAAGTAAAAATAAACGCCCCTTACCATTTGTTTACCGTCAGGCATGAAATGGTAATTTTTTACTAGTACTGTTAGCTTCAAATTGGTTAAAATTTTACTGTGATTCGTCTTAATATCTTTACCATGTTGCTTCAGATGTCTCAAATAATTATTGTTAGCGTCATTTTTGGAAAAAATTTGGCATGATATGTCCAGATGTCAAAATCAGACTATTTTTTTCTGTCTCACTATTAATTAGCGTCAAGAAGAATAAATTAAGCAACAAGAAGCGACAAGAAAATAAAAAAAAAATTTATTAAGATAAATATATCAAAAAATATGCATTGACATTTTTATTTTAATTACAAACAAAAGTGAACCAACACCTGGTGAATCTGTAGTACAGCAGAGTCCATAAAGTAGATACCTCGGGTATGAAGGGTCATTATGATAAAAAACATAAAATGTAGAGAGTCTTATAACAACAACACTTTAGGGACTGCTGAAGAAATTTATTGATGGACATGTTTCGGTGACTAGGGCACCGTCATCAGGATAAAAACAATACATAAAATCATGCTGAAGTACAAAAACGGGTTGTAAAATTTTTAACGTCACAATGTTACAATGGTAAAATGTAAGTAACGTTATTAATAGCCACTGAAAGTGAAAGTTCATTGTAAGTATGTAAGTAAACTATAAAAAGAAATTTTATAAAATAAAATGTTATTCTGCCAAAATGTGTTTGTCCTCTTGCACCTTGGAAAGAATAATACAATAAGTTGTCAGGCTGTGTATAGCATGTATAGGTTGTCACAATGTGTGGTCTGAGTGTTCACTTAACTTTCTTCACCAAAATAGACGACATTTTACCTGCAAATCCGTACCAATTTCTACTGGCTTCCCTTCTTCCAATCGCGTCAGTTTTTATTTTAATAGACGGGCAGTAATAAAGTGATTTTCTTTCCTTTTTTTATTATTATATTGATAAATATAGAAATTTCCCTGTCCCTGTATGATATTAATTTTTACTTGTACTTGTGTTTTAATAGAACAATTATATATTTATTCTATACATTTTTTAACACTCTCTAAGTCATTGTAAGTCTAAAAAATAATAAACTGACTGCATGCAAAATGCATTATTCGTGAGTCAATGTGTCCAGAAAAAGAAAATGTTATTAGTACATGATTATTCCATTTTTTGTATTGACTTATTAAACGATATTTAGCATGTATATGCATTGTTTAATTTCTTCATCAATTAATACATTAAAAAAAAACCACTTAATACTGCCCGTATATTAAAATATAAATGTCAACATGGTCAATGCATTTTTTTGAATATTTCTATTTCAATTATATTTTTTTAAGTTTTCTTGTCGCTTCTTTTCACTAATTATTCTTCTTGTTCATTGTTGTTGCTTCTTGACGCTTCTTGTCGCTAATTAGTGAGACCCATTTTTTTCGTCTAAAAGAAAGTGTTCATTTTATCATCATGCATAAAAAATTAGCCATTTGGGCTAGGGAACATATATATATTGATGAGACATGACACTACCTGATTGTAGTCGATTTAATCGTCAGGGCCTTAGTTAATAAAGATACGATACGGAAACAAACGTGTTTAAAACAGACTCGCTGTTATCCTCATAATTTCTAATAATATCAATAAAATGTAATTCAAACTAGTAATGCAAGTGTATCAAACTTGTATTCTGTCACTTCAAATTTGTTAAAATCGCAAGCATTTCATCACAGAATTGTGTAAAATGCAAACAAGGTAATAAAAAAATGGCTGCCATTGCCACCATGAATGATTTACAAATCCAAAACTATTGTAAAGTGCTTCACATCAAACAAATCCAACTAATTTTGGTAATTTTATATGACAAAATATATCTACTAAATAATAAAACTTGTATTTATTTACAATTAGGGGGTCTCAATCATTGGGGGGTTCTAATCCCGGATCCCCCTTACTGTTTTGTCAGATTCCCTTATCCGGCTTACACTATGTACCTAACCAATTCTCATTTTTTTGTAATTTCCCGTGTCCCGTTAGACGTCATTTCCTGTTTTCCCGGCACATTAATTTGACTTTCACATGTCACACTTACAAAAAAACGGCAATCCCGCGTCAGCTTAGACCACAATGAGACCCACCGATTAGAGTTATGTGGTATATTTATTGACCAGTTCCTATAATATTTCAGTCAGACGCTATCAAAATCAATAAATCTTGGGAAGTCTCGGAAAGTGAGATTTTATCAATTTCATACTGAAAAGCCTATCAGATTCATTTCCCGTTAGATATACTGCTCCCAGGTTAGCCTTTAGCCTTAACATCATTTGAAAAGAATTTTTTACCGTTATTGGTCATGAAAGCATCCTCATTATTACCCTTATATAGAGCTCCACAAGCATGATAAGGCATGTACAGGGACCTGGGACATAACCACAATCAGGTTATCTTTTTCTATATTGTGACATACCATTTTGAATTATAATAGACTTTGTACTTACATGTCAGAGCAACATGACAGGTGCCACTTTTGGAGCAGGATTGGCTTTAGTCCAAATAATTATGACGTTTGGCAAGGCTATTTTAATTTTTTTTTCTGGGACGCCTTCCTACAACCGTCGTAGGAAGGCGTCCAAGAAAAAAATTAAAATAGCCTTGCCAGACGTCATAATTATTTGGACTAGATTGGCTTGTGCCTGTATAACTCTTATTTATAAAAGCTTCATATAGATTACATATATTATATGAAGTAATACTAATAGTCAAAATAATCATGACGTCTGGCAAGTCTACTTTTTTTTCTGTGACGCCGCCTTCCTACGTTAACATGGTTAATGTGGTACCGTAATACATAGACGTTTTGCATGCAATGAAGAACCACGGGGAGGAGCACTGTCCATGGTTTGGAACCCCCTTTTTTGGACGATCATACATTTTATTGGGGACATATAGTAAACCCCCTGTAAAAAAATGGCTGCATCCGTCCTGCCTAATATTGCCTATAGACTGGTTCTTCTGTCTAGATTCCCCTCCCCCTTTTTTAAAATCCAAAAATCCGCAATCTGGATGATCAGGATGATGTATCATGGGGATTCGACATACCTGCACAAGCCGTGGTTTAATTGTACCTTCCTCATTTGGTTGTCTTTGTGTCTAATTACTTTTTCGTCTTATCCTTACAACACGAACATGACTGTAGTATTATATGTTTGCGCCTTGAAGGAAGTGATCTCCGACACGTTTGTGCCCAATACACGTTCGCCCCCTAGGTCTGTTCGAACCCTATACGTTCGCACCTAATTTTTATTCCAATTCCAGTTGAATTATCCAATATTTTTTTTTATAAGTAGGGGCCTACAGTGGCCAAAAGTATTTGTCACCTGCATTTTTTGCTATATATTCTAAAAACGCTTTGTTTTAAAAAATATTTTGAAGATTTAATTTTATGGTTGGATTTGTATGTATTCTACAAATCCTGATGAAATTGCCCGGGGGAAATTACAGATTTAATGGCCTTGCGTATTGTCCGGGAGATTCAGATCATTACCCTGTAAATTTTACTATTAAAAAAGCTTTCTTTCAAAACATATATATACATGTATCTGTATCTGTGTCTGTATCCGTACAATACTGGAAATGAATTCACTGAATATTGCTGAGTAAAACCAGAGACATATATGTGTATATATGCTCTCTGGTAAAACTTATCCAGGAAGTGTGTGCGCCACTGATTATTTCTTCATTATACATGTTATAAACAATTTCTGAAGAATTATTTTTATCGTAATGTGATTTATACTGCACTCGTTCTATTTGAGCAGTCAAAATGCGTTGACTGTATATAAAATAATTTCTATGTCATATATACAGTTACTGACCTGATATCACTTTTCCTCATGAATATTTAAATAGAAATTGCCGAAATTGTAATTAATTATTCATACGACCTATTCAACCTGTTCTTGTTTCCAATGTATACGACGACTCAAACTTATTTCTTTTACAATTTTTAGTAAAAAAATATTTCACTTAAATCATTATGTTTTTTGCTTATTGTTGATATTTGAGTTCATTCTCGAACAATAATTCCTTCACCATCGATCAAGGGTTTCATTAGGAAATGTGCATTTCATTGTGTTGTTTATTTCTCCGCCTGCATGATATGAGGTCTTTTTATAAAAGGGGGAGTTTCCCAATATTTAAATCAAATAATAAAATTAACACATTAAACAACAATTGAAAATGTTTTTTTTAGATTGCAGTTTAAAGACAATAATAGTGCATTGACTTGACATATCAACGATATAAGGATTCGGCACGAAACGGGGAAAATGCTCGGCATAGCCTCGCTTTCCCCGTTTCTAAGCCTCATCCTTATATCGTTGATATGTCAAGTCAATGCACTATTATTGTCTATATAAAGGCATTATATTATCTTATTCTATATGAAGTTATAGGAATGTTGACTGTCGCTGTCGATGACGATAAATACAAATTACTAGCACACTAGTATATATCATATATATATATAGAGAATAATACATGGCAAAATCCGTATCATATGTCGTATCATCCCGAGACATCAATATCAGCCCGAGGGCCCTTAGGCCCGAGGGATGATATTGGTCGAGGGTGATACGGCATGTGATACGGATTTTGCCATGTATTATACGCTTTATCATATATTTCAACAGAAGAATTTTATATTATATGAACTGTTTTCTGATCCATAGCACTGGGTTACCTTCAGTTCTGCTTTTGTCTTGTTTCAAAGCTTTAAAATAACTGCTCAATTATTTATACGAAGCACCTAGGTTACCTTACAATCTGTTGTTTTGAAAATATTTTGTTTATTATTGTATTATTGAGTGTTTTGTATTTTTTATAGTTGCATTTAGTGTGCCAAAAAAATTGTTGTAAAAACTTGATGTTCGTGACGTTACATACCAAACAATGACGTCATTAAAAAATTGACCTATTTTTTTTTATATTTTTTTTTTTAATATTTTTAAATTTATTTTTTTTTTAATAGAAAAAAAATTATTAAGCAAAAAAAAACCCCAAAAAAATGACTTAAGTTAAAAAAAAAAAAAAAAAAAGGTATGCGATACGGGTTTTACCATGCGATACGGGGTATGCGATACGGGTTTAGCCATGCGATACGGGGTAAGCGATACAGGGTAGGTGATACAGACTGGAAAAAAGAACCTTTATTAGATATACAAAATAGCTGTATTTTGTACTAAATATATGATAAATATATATATATATATATATACTGCTCTTTTTGTTATATCTGTAAAAAATATATTATTCTAAACAAGGATTTGTATATAGTATACAAATCCTTGTTCTAAACAAATCTTTGATGATTTTATAGTCTACTTCTACGAGTCAAAAGATTTTTAGAGAAAATCAGTCTTTGTGAAATTAAAAACAGTACTCAGTGTAAACATGGTAAAGGTTAACTCTACGGAAGGCAATTCGAGTTATATTAGTCATAATCATCATATATATAGTTTAATAATTCTGTATTTTTCTTCTTTCTTATAGGTTAGAGTCATTTCTTTTGCAGAACATCTTTCCAAGACAGAGACTATTGTAGAATTTTCCATAACAAGGACACCAAAACAAACTACCCCTAATATCTCACGAATCAAATGTACACCCTGATGATAGTTTTAGGAATGTTCCGTTATTGCTTTGTTCATTGTCACGGTTGAATACTGTTTGTTGACAATTTTAAAAATGTTCCCATATTTCATTATTTGTGAATTTGTTGATGGAAAAATATATTATGGAATGTCTGAAGCTTGTGGACCATCATACCAAGATAGTATAAGAAACACGAAAGGTTTTGTTTAATATATTTTATTTATTCATCCAGTCATACAAATAAACAACAATATGTAACAAACATATAAACCATACAGCATACACCTTCACGTTAATAATTGTAAATTTGTTTGATAATGGCAATCACGTAAACTTATTAAAGGACTAACACCTCCGAAATTTGTATACTCAAAAGTTTGTATTAAGCAGAGACACGCGTCCAATGATTGGATTAATATGATTTATGATGTTTCTTATAGGTAATCATACAATACAATACAAATAGGTTTATTTACGTCTCACCATTAATAATACAATACATAACATAATACACGAATACATACATTAATATAAAATATTAATGCCATTTTAAAAAGAATTATGAGAGGCGGGATTAAAAAATATATATGTATATATATTGAAGATTAATAATAAAAATATCACTGTACAACTAGATTAAAAAAAATCCTTAAAATATTTATATTTACAGCTAAGACAAAATGTTTAACGATATTAAAAACGACGTCTTCTATCTAAAATTTTGCAGATTTTGGCACTATAAATAAAGTTACTGGCTAGAACAATAGACAATTTATCCAGATTAAAAAAATTTAAAAAGTTTGAGTGTTCTGACAAAATAATTTTAATAAACAGCTGGGCCATGAGCGCATGATACGCTCGACGTCTGGTGTGGAAGTTTAATGCAATAATCATAAATAGTTTCCGAGAACGTTTTTAGCAATAACCATATATTGGTTTTCAGATACGGCGGGACATGTGACCCCCCCCCCCCTCTTTTTTTTTTTTTTTAACAAAAAACTAAATATCACTAAAATAAAATTTTGAATCAAAACCAAAAAGTATACAGATCTTTAGATTAATATAGCAAAGAAGTGTGTAAAGTTTAAAGCAATTATCATAAATTATTTTTGAGGTACGGCGCGACATGTAAAAAAAACAACCTCCCCCTTTTTTAGAAAATACTCAATAACTCAAAAAAAAATTTTGAATCATCACCAAAAAGTATACAGATCTTGAGATTGATATAACAAAGAAGTGTGTAAAGTTTAAAGCAATAATCATATGTCATTTTGGAGATACGGCACATGTAAAAAAAAACCCTCCCCCCTTTTTTTTTTTTATAAAATACTCAATAACTCAAATATGAAATTTTGAATCATCACCAAAAAGTATACAAATCTTAAGATTAATATAACTAAGAAGTGTGTAAAGTTTTAAGCAATAATCAAAAATCGTTTTTGAGATACAGTGCGAAATGTGAAAATAAAACACCTCCTGTTTTAGTTACAAAGTGTCGTAACTCAAAAAGTTTTAATTTTATTTTCACCAAAAAGTATTCAAATCATTTGATCATTTGATCATCATATGAAACAACTATATTAAGTTTCATGAAATTTGGATAAGTCGTTCTCAAGTTACGGTGCGACGTGTTTACGCCGGACAGACAGACAGACGGACAGAGAGACAGACGGACGGACGGACACCGGACATTTGTATACCATAATACGTCCCGTCAAAATTTTGACGGGCGTATAACAAGTTTATTTCGCAGATCATCGTACAACGGACTCTCTAACAAGACATGTTCCTCAGTTTCAACAATGTTTTTACAAGTTTCGCAAGGTAGCCTCTCAAATCGTCCATTCTCTATGCGGATCGGTGCGACACAACACCGAAACTGTGCGTATGCTCTTCTATGCGATGGAACTATAAATGTGTGCATGTATTCCTCGGTGTGTAATGACGTTTTGAAAGTTCTATATATGTCCTCAACTTATTTCCACCTTTACCATTCCTTTTAGATAGTTATATTGAGATTGTTTGACCATTCATCGTACAATTGAGATAAAAGTTTGTCATACAGTACATTCTTAACTAAGGCTTTATCCACATGTTCGGCGTTATACGTACAGGATCATCATGTCTTCCGATAAAAATTGTTGACGGATTCTATAGTTCCAGTTTTTATATTTACGTGCGTTCAAGCTACAAACTTCTGACCACTTGAAAATTTTGTAGTTAAGTCTATTACGGTCCCCCCTTTTTTTTTTAGCATACACCACTGGTTACTGACACTGTTCCATTGTTTTATATTAGCTGGTATCCATCCCGAGTCACGCCGTGTTTGGTGTATATCGTCCAACACCCATAAAAAAGCGAATCGCTTTATTCTGAACCGCGTTTACACAGGAAAAGTGTTTATCTCCCCATACTGCTGTTCCATAGCTGATAGTGCTCCAAACTGTTGAATCGTATAGTTTAGAAAATGTTCGAAACGGAAAACCTCCAAACGCCTTATGTTTCGATATTAAAAGTCCAAGATATGTATACTTATCGACTGTTTTCAAAGTTATATTTCCACATTTAAAATTTGATGTAGATCTTGGTGAAGAATTCGGACAGAAATGTAAGACATTTAACTTGTTTCCATTCACTGTAATTTTATTGTTGACGCACCATATATATTCATTGAATCCAATAACGTTTGCAGTTCGTTTTTAGAGTTGGCAAATAACACCGAAATTTTTCACCTCCAATATCAACTCCTAAATTCAAAGATGTTAAATATGTCGCAAGGGAAACTTCGCAAAAAAATCAAAAATTGATATTATGTCCATTCTGTATAAAAAGGCTCTATAGATATTAAAGTTTTATTCCGCTAGATAAGAGATCAACATCGATTTTAAATTTTGAGTATCAATTTTTCTACGCTCCGCCATTTTGTCACCTTCTACGATTATAATCACGATATGTCTATAAAACACAAAGGACCAAAACTACAGTAACCGATGTAGTCGTAATTGCGTGTCGATATCTTGTCAATCGTACGATTGTTTTATCTGACTAACTATAAACTTGATACGGAAAATGTTCTTATTTTGTTTAAATGACCATTATTATATATCTGTTATTTTAAAACTGTTAATATTGGAATTAGTTAAACAGTCAAAGTTCAAATAATAAATAAGTGTTCCGTGAAAATTGTTTTCAAAAATCTAATTCGTTCATAATTCTTTAAAGTAATAAACTTTATTCAAATAAATTCGGATCTTTCCTCATCTGATCACCAGCATGGCTAAAGGTATTACTCCCAAAGGTATTGTGAGGGGTGTGAGGACTCAGCTGACACGTCCAGGTATTCAAGCGATTTCCTGTCGGGCTTGCAAGTTCATGCATCGTTTCACTTCTGTAGGTATTGATCAGTGTACACGGCAGACTTATAACTTTCCATTTTGAACTATCAGGTGTATAATACACATCTCTGTCTTGTGTGTCCGAAAGTGATATGATGCCAATAACTTAACTCGTACGCTTGTTTATAAATAACATTTCTGGTGTAAAGAATATTATTTATGAAAATATAAAAAATACCACCAAAAAAAAAAAGATTTGAAGAAATAAAAATCTACATACATATTTTTTCCGAGGGTTAATTTGGGAAAATGTAATTTGTCAATAGTAAAGGACAGACTGGAACATACCAAAAATATTGATCCAAAAAATGTACGCACTTGTCGATGTTGGCTTATACGCCTGGATAGAAAGGAACTATAGTGCAATAATGAATTTAAAATATATACATGTATCAGACTATATTGTATACCAAAAGAAGAAGAAGACGAAGAGAACCAGTTTGATTTAAATACAGGTCGATATATATCTTGCTTTGGTTCATCAAAATTATGAACATAGTAAAATCCCAGTTTTATATATCAATTAGATTGTTCTCGAATAAAGGAAGAAATTCGTCATCATCACAATTGTTCCGACATTCATGTAAAATATATGCAACTGGACGTACACTTATAATCCCAAAGGGATGTGAGTATTTTCTAGGGAAACTATTGAGTATTAAAGTTTCAAATCAATTTCGGGATTTATTTTCTTTCTTGCCGTGATATGATAGCAATTTAAAAAATAAACTGCTTGTCCGCTTTAGCGGTATTCTTGCCGGTTGAACAGCCTTATAAGTTACATTCAAAAATAGGGAAAGATGACATAAAATTCGTTGTCTTTTGTTTTTGAACATCGTTGGTCAAATAGATAGAGTATTATACGGTGTGAGACGAGGACCATTTCAACAAATACTATAAATACAAGTGGAAGTTTTCTTTTTTTGCAATTTGAGAGTAAATGATGTATCAAACGTTCAAGTATACGCATGTAAAATGTGTCACTGGATAAAAAAAAATCAATCTCAAAACCTACTTCCGTATGGAACTTCCCCTTTCAGTGACCTGCAAATTTAACAGATGATACACTTTATAAGATGTGCATGTCCAACAACGACCCACTACTCTACATGTGTTACTGACAGCATAAGATAGTAATTCTTCTGTTAGGTCAATTCTCTTTCGAACAATACCAGAAAACATGGAAAATAAGTTCTTTAAATTTTGACTCTGGAATTAACACCATTTTTTCGTGCGACAAACTTTATTTCTGGCGATGAGCAGACATGGGTGGAACACAATAAACAGATAGGTTTAATAGTTTGTTCATTCATTTAACATGTATAATATGAATACGATTGTACTTAAAAAAAAACTTATATAGTTAGTTTCAAGAACAACCGGGTTCAGACAAACTGTTATGAAATCGATGCTGTTACTAATGCATTCACCCAATTCAATATTACGATCAAAGAGAGTAAATTCGTGGCAACATAGACATTCCGTTAATAACGGCATTTATAAGTATACATTTAGTACACGAACACCAATCTGTGTTTTAAAAACTAGCGATGGTTGCTAAGGATATCTTGATTTCGGGAACTTTCTGCAGTTTCCATTTCATGGAGCTCTTCTTCGGTATACTCTGGCTCTAGTGCGTACCCA
Organism: Mytilus galloprovincialis; assembly: GCA_037788925.1. Classification (NCBI taxonomy): domain Eukaryota; kingdom Metazoa; phylum Mollusca; class Bivalvia; order Mytilida; family Mytilidae; genus Mytilus; species Mytilus galloprovincialis. The sequence goes on along the minus strand of CM075332.1, from coordinate 39,264,428 downwards.
AAATGACCATACTCGTCAAAATCTGACTCTTTTGACTGACTGGAACCACTGTTATAGTACTATCATTCTCCGAACAAGACATTTTTAGTTATGATTTTATGATAAATTTTTGGACCATATATAAACTGTTCTATAAAAACAAGCACGCAAAAATCATAAGATAGAAATATAAGTAATATGTGATTAAAGTTAATTGAATCATTTAAGTTAATATCCTTTGGTCTCGAATGTAGTTTTTTATAGGATAGCTCAAATCCTCGTCCAAATAATATAATCTAGTATATGTAAAAACCCCTTCCTACTACACCGAGTTTTAATGCCAAGCGGTAGACATATTTTAGGTACCAATTAAGTAATTGAATGAGTAATAGATAACAATAATTAATCATAAATGTGCAAAGATTTAAAAACAAAAGTATTTTTTCTTTGTTCGTACATATTATACTCCGCTTCGGTAGAGTTATCTACTTATCTTCAGATAGTTTCAGATATACATTAATACATGGCTTTCAAAAGTCTAAATGTAAGTGTTCTCGTACATTTTTTGCCTAATAAAGAAAATCAAAATGCTTTGGTAAAGCTATTTCTAATTTCCCCTTTTTAATGAGACATAAATCAAGGACAAGAGGTGTATATCATTTCATTCTGACACATGAATTAAGTTTCCCGTCTTTAACCGAAAATTGTTTATTACTTAGTAAATTAATTTATTTGAATTGAAATAAATCATTAATGATACAGCAAATATAATTAAATAATTCCACGGCGATCTATTTTTATTTGTCACAAACTTGAAACTTGAATTAGTATAATAGATGTGTATATTGAATGCTCCCTTGTTTTATAATCCACTGATCCTAATAGACAGTCACACCTGGCAAGGTGTGCCCTAGAGGCGTGGTTAAATACAGAAGTGCAAATAACAATTTACCTTTCAACAAGCCATCTACGAGTCTTCAATTTGCCACAGAACCGTGAATACACACATCGTATAAATCTAGTCATAGCAGAGGGTTTATTCCCGATTGTCCCACTTTTTAAAATTTTAGAGTTCTGATTGTCCCACATGAAAAGTTCTGATTGTCCCACATTATTTTATGTAGTAAAATGTTCTTAGATAAACAAGGTAACTGTTGTTTGTTTTGCTAAATAAACAAGAATTAATTATTGCACATTTAATATTAATTTTATAAAAGTATAAAAAAAATGTTTTTTTAAATCATTAGATTGATACACTTTTGATTAAAAAAATGTAATATTTCTGATTTATGAAATAGATCTTTTAAGGTCTTGAATTAAACTTTTTTTCTGAACCGGATTTTTGGGTTTATATATGACTCTAGAAAAATAATTGGTGACGAAAATCATATGGTGGTGCACTTATTTTTGCTACAGACATTTGAAAGTACCCAATTCTGATGATTTTCTCAGTTTTCATCAAATGTTCTCTATTTTTGGGCTATTATCATGAAAAAAATCACAGTTTCACAATTAAACTTAATTTTTTTTTCATACTTTCAATAAAGATAGAGTGGACCAATCTGAATAGATCTAACTAAAAAAAAACAACTAGAAGTAGGTGTTAATACAATGTATAAGAAAGTTTTATAAGTTTTTTTTGCTTTTTTGTGTCAAACTGACCATTCTGTCAATTTTTCAATTTTAGAATTTTCTCTTTTTGAGAATTTTGATTTTTTTTTATATGTGATGCACATGCTTCTGGTAAAATCTTGTACCCCCATCTATTTTCTCTAAATTTGCTGCTGTCTAGAATTTTTCAAGATCAGCTTTTCCAAGAATCACTATTAAAGGTTGTTTTTCCAATTTTCCCATTGTTTTTGCAGTCAACAGGACTCTTCACCAATTATAAAGAAGAGCCAGACTTCCATAAGAAATAAGAAGATGTGGTATGATTGTCAATGAGACAACTCTCCCAAAGAGACCAAATGACACAGAAATTAACAACTATAGGTCACCATACGGCCTTCAACAATGAGCAAATCCCATACCACATATCTACACAAAAGGCCCCAAAATGACTAATGTAAAACGAGAAAACTAATGGCATAATTCATGTACAAAATAATGAACGAAAAACAAATATGTTACACGGCTCCAAACGACAACCACTGACTTACAGGCTCCTGGCTTGGGACATCACCACAACAAAGACACTAAGTACAGATCTGAGAGTACTCGCAGTACTGACTGCTAGTTCAAAGCCAATAAAAAATAATTAAAAAAAAATATGCATCTTAGACTAAAAAAATATTTTTTTTAAAAGACTTCATATTATATTATATGATACTTCAAATGTACCTACTATGAGCTAAATAAAATATGTAAATATTCTTATTTGTTCTTATTTTGTTCATATTTTATAAGTTACATTGATTAGTAACCTTTGATTAACTGCAACACGCTATAAAAACAAATTAATCACTATAAAAATAGTTCCCAATTGTCCCACATTTAAACTTCCCAATTGTCCCACAAACATATTCCCGATTGTCCCACAAAATTTCATTACCTTTTTACCTGTAATTTCAAAAAGTGGGACAATCGGGAAGACACCTTAGCAGAGATAGTAAAAGGTCAATAAGAGTACACCAACATATTGTCTTTACAGATTATTGTATTTTAATTTGTTCACCTCATATATCAGTCCGAAAATGCATTAATTAATTAATTTATTACTTTTTTGGTTGTCTACTAAAATAATTTGAATATATACGTTTAACATAGAAAATTTATCTCATGAATGTGTACAATTGCACGTCTGTGCGTCTTATCTTCTTATTATCGGATGTTTATTAGATAAACCATAAGTCATCGGCGCGCTTACGATTACGTTTAAATATCATTAAAAACCAAGACTTTTACTGATTGTATTTTAAATCCCGGCATGCAAAAACCAGGAGAAAACGTCACGACCTACAGGAAGTAGTTAAAAAATTTTCATTAATTGTTGAATTTCTCCTTTATTACTGGACATATAGCGATAAAACTTTGTGAATATATATATTTTGTCATAATGAACATATTTAAACCATAAGGAAAAAATCGCGAATTTTCCCTTTAATGTAAAAATTGAAGATTAATGGCGATAATAAACAGCCCTGTTTAAGGCCACAACTCACATTAAACTAGTCTGTTTTGCAGCCATTCATTCTCACACAGCATTCCACACTTTTATACAAGGATTGAATAGCGTGATATATATTCCCTTGAATACCAATACTTTGAAGTTTCCGAAATAAAATGGTACGATCAATACAATCATATGCTTTGCGGAAGTCTATAAATGCAACAAATGTTGATAATCGATTACACTTTCTGGTTTCTATAATTGATGTGAGCGAGGTAACATGATCAATAGTGTTCTGTCCTTTCCTGAAACCGTTCTGATTAGTTTAGTTTAAACATATTTATTTATAGTGGATTGGGAAACAAGTTTTGCAACTTATATTAATCCCTTTCCACTTTGCGGGACATCACATAAAATGTTATTCTCGGATTCCCATGCATTCAGCCTATAATTTAACACATGAAAATAAAGCTTGTAACATACAGGAACCAACGTAATCCCTCTGTAATTCATCGGATCCCGCGCATTTCCTGTAGACGTTTTCGGAATAGGGTGTATAATTTCTTTAGCCCAAATCCCTGGAATTATTCCCGTGAAAAAAACCCATTTGTTTAATAGTTTATACAATAACGGTATCACGGTGATATTTTTAAAAAGTTCAGCTGGTATTTCATCCACACCGACTGCTTTGTTCATTTTCACGCATCGGACTGCTCGCTGCACTTCATCGATACTTATTTCATCATTTAGTTCATGTAATCCTATACGATCGATACCAGGCTCATGAATACGTTGCGAGTCTATTGAAGTTTCCGGTGTATTACTGTCATCGTTTGCATTTAATAAATCATACAACGCATTTTTCTATTCTGAAAGAACACTGTCGTTATCACGTCCACTTGTATTTTTGTCCATCTGATGAGTTAAACCTTTTCAACTGATTTTTATAGTTCGTTCTTATGTTGTACTGTTACCCAGGTTAGGGTGAGGGTTGGGATCTCTCTAACATGTTTAATCCCGCCACATTATTTATGTATGTGCCAGTCCCAAGTCAGGAGCCTGTAGTTCAGTGGTTGTCGTTTGTTTATATGTTACATATTTGTTTTTCGTTCATTTTTTTTTACATAAATAAGGCCGTTAGTTTTCTCGTTTGAATTGTTTTACAGTGTCTTATCGGGCCTTTTATAGCTGACTATGCGGTATGGGCTTTGCTCATTGTTAAAGGCCGTACGGTGACCTATAGTTGTTAATATCTGTGTCATTTTGGTCTTTTGTGGATAGTTGTCTCATTGGCAATCATACCACATCTTCTTTTTTTATATATATCATTCGTGATTTCTCTATTCTGTAATTGTACTTCCATTGGGACAAGTTTACGCCGTTCTTGTCCAACGTCGATTTGTCCAATTTCTTTCCAGAATTTGCGTTGGTTACCACTTTCAAGTGCATCAATTCTCAATTTTTTATTCCTCCAATAGTGTCGTTTTGCACGTTGTGCTTCTCTGTCAAAGTTTTTCCTTTTCATAATGAACACACTTCTAACCTCGCGTTTTCTCGACGTAATCTTACATTTAAGCACGTCTTTCTCCGCTTCACAGACTTTGTTCCAAAGCACAGTAACACAGATCAGCAAGGTTTCCTTGTGCGCCTCTTTTTATTACTTTGTCCATCTTCTAGTTTGACAGTTTTGTAGTCTAGGCAATCGTTCATTTCTTTTTTTAGTATATCTACAAAATTTCCATACACTTTATTGATGCCATCCTGATTCACAGTGTTCTTATCCAACGGTGTTCCTTAAATGCGAATTCATCATTCGCTGAGACTTCGGTAGATCATGTTCGATGAAAATGTTTTTGAAGTTTCTGCTTTCCTTGATTTTTCGATTATACACAATCACAAATAACGGTCTGAGACCTTTTGCATAACAGCACTTATCTAAAATAATAGTCAACCACAGAAAATGAAAAAATCTTCCCAATTTAGCATTTGCAGGTGCATGGAATACTGATATCGGTAACAGGAAGGATAAAAAAAAGTAACAGGATAGAATTCGGTTTATTTGAAAGAGAGAAAAAATGCCGAACAATAAGAATTGCTACAGTGACACGTGCCCCCCCCCCCCCCATTCAGGTCACCAAAATTTTGTTCTAACATTTTATTTCTACTGAAACTTCTTATATAGTGCGGAAATTGTCACAGCTTGATTAGACTTCTTAAACTGGCCGTTAATTAATTCGTCCACATGCGTGATTTATGACAACGTATCGTTGGGTGTGTAAATATTGACACCTGTGTGTACTTAATAGTTATCCCACAATGACGCAGTGTGTCAGTGTTAGATCACCCCGATGGCCGGAGTCCAGAGGGTGATCTAACACTGACACACCAAGTCCGAATGGGATAACTATTTTACATCCCAGCTGTTTTAGATTAGACGAAAAACCATTTACAATTCATAAAAATCTAGTTTAGAACGTCACACAACCATTATAATATACTTTATATATTACTATATGATGTATACCCTTTATGACCCTCGAACACGATGAGTAGATATCAAACAATGTCAACTCGCCCCACTTGCCTATCGGCCCACACTATATCGCCACTGTATAAAAAAATCGCCCCACTCTTGTCTACTGACTCGCCCCACTTTTTAAAAAGTGTAAAATCAAATTGAACAATCAGTCTGACAACTCACTTATTAACGAAAAAGGTTTAAACCCCACTGAACAAAGGTCTGCCAACTCGGCCCACTTATAAAAAGATCTTGCTTCCTTTAAGTATGTTAAATTACTGTTAATTCGTATCCAGTCGTCCTGGTGTAGTGGTATGTGTCGTGGCTTTAGATAAAAAAAAAGTATGTGTCGTGGCTTGATATATGCTATTAAAAGGTCTTGGTTTCGAATCCCAGCATATACACTGGATTTTTTCTAAGTGAATTTTGATAGATAGTCTTTTTCGTATAATTAATTATAAGTTTTATAGTGTTTTTGACATTCCCGCCTAAATGTTACAGAACAAAGGAAAGCATGCAAAACTAAGAAACTCAAACTGGGGTGATCTGGGAGGGGTGATCCGGCTCATATTACCCTTGTTCAGTAGAACAAAGGAGCTGGGATGTAAGCTATTCAAAAGCTTTTATGTAAAATACATTTACATGTTTATTGGAATGGTACAAATTTGTATTGGTTTATAATACAATACCGATCTTAATTGATTACCAGGTGAAACTTCTGATCTGTGTATTTGAAGAATAGGTACAAATATAAGTTTAATGTCGATAATGTTGGTATACATCTATTTTTGGGTATAAAATACAGTAAATGTACGTTTTTTTCTTTCAAAACTGTCTTTTTGTGAATTTATTCAGCAACAAATCAAACTATTTATTTTTTGATAACTTACAAGATATGTTTTTAAACGGAATGTCATATTTCATTCCCCTCTTATTTTCAAGGGAAATCAACAATTTGTTTTACTCCCCATCCCCTTTCCCCTAATGCTTTCTAACGGGCCAGGCAAAATGAATTGACATTTCCTAATACATAATCATTATTAAAATGCTATTCGATTTTCGTTAAAATTTACTTTGTAACAGAATCTAGTACTTATTTATTTCTTTAAAAGCCCAAGCATGCAGTAATATTCGTTTTTATTTTTCTTGTTTCAATTACCATGTACATGTATGAGGCTATGCAAAAGGTCACCATTTATAAGGATATGAAGGTGTTTTACAGATATAACCATAATGTGCAAAAAAGTAAGTCTGGAAGCGAGGCCAAAAAAATATAGATAATAGAATATATAGAGGTAATAAAATATAAAGAACATATTGATTGATTGTTGCATGGTTGTTAAACATCCAGTGGCAAATATTTGATGCATGTTTAGGTCGATTATAATAAAGATCAATTGGCAGGAAAATAAAGTATAAAGTGAAAAAGTAAAAAAAAATAAAACATATAGAAATATAGAAACGATGACTCTGACCCCCCCCCCCCCCACCCCCAAACAAAAACAAACAAACAAAACAAACATAACACCCACTCACACTCGCATATATATATATCTCTGGAAAAAAAAATGTTAACAGGAGAGACAAAATATTGTACCACCTCTCAAAAAATGTTCAAAGATATTTCAATTTATCTGTTTAAGATATTGTATGAAATAATTTGTGTAAAAATGACTATGTGGTATGTGCTTTGCTCATTTTTGAAGGCAAAAGCAAAAGATATAATTAAACTCTGTCCAAATACGGTACGTCCGTTTGCATGTAGCTTGCATTAGATAAGTTTGGTAACATGTAAATATTTTTTATCATATGGAATTCGTTTTTGTCCTGAAATACATTGCTCAAATTTTTTTATAAAGCAACTGAGGTCGGTACATCGCTAAAATGACAATTTTAATTTTCGCTTAAATGGGTTAAAATTCTGGCGCTCAAATAGGTTCTACTTTGGCGCTAAAACGTCCTATATTTTTCGCTAAAATATCCTATCAATGCGGTCAAATGTCCTCCGCCGTTCGGAGGATATAACAAAATTAAACATGATAAATAATGTAAAAACAGTATAGTTTATTCAAAAGTTTCAATCTATAAGTATCAGAATAATTCATATATTACATCTATAAAAAATACAAAAAAAACCAACATGGACGATACGTCTTTACAAAGTATGGCCGTTTCATTTTTTCGGGGTATGGCCGATACATCATATGGACGTCATGGCAGTATGGCCGTCACGTCCTGAATCGACCACTGAATCAGCTGTAATTAGCAACCAATGTATGTATCATGTATGTACTTATATAAGACTTTGATTAATTTCGGAGCATTCAACATGTTCAAACACAAAATAAAAGATGAATTTTGATTTTTTTGTAGAGTTCTTATGATATAAGCGCGCGCATGGGTTGATCATTTGTTTCTAACATACGTTTGCAAAGTTTATATAAACTTTGACAAACTATGCACTCGTTAAAAATGCGTCTACAGTTTGTCGTTCATCGTTTGTTTGTACAAACGCTAAATTTGTTTCTAACTTCAACCTTGAATATATTAAATTCAATCGGGTTCAGGACCAATCTAGTATATCTTATCATAATTATTCGAAATTCATCTATTTTCTATGTGCATATAATTTAGAGTATTTTGTATGGTATTCTCAGTGAATGATGCATATTTTTCTTGTGGAATACACTTTTCAGAATTTATTTTTTTATTTTTAAAGAAATTCATACTTGCATGCTTTTAGTATGATAATTGTGTGTGTATTTTAAGAAAAGAAATACATGATTATCTGATCTGTGTTTCTAATACTAAACGAGGTGTTTCGGGTATGGTCATACAGGCCTATGCCTATCCTGATCCGGTATCCCTAGCCTATAATTTGCCTTTCTTTTAATATTCTAGAATGGTTCGAATTTGATTTCACTTATGCAGTGATACACCTGTTTATCAAAACCATGTACATGCATTATTGAAATTTCAAGCAAGGTCAGTAAACACTGATTAAATGTTTTATTTGTTTCCACTTTTATAGCGTTTAGAAAACAATAACAAACGCTAATCAAAGTTTAGAAAATTTCGATGTAAATACTGATTCATGTTAGTGTTCGATGTAAATAGTGATTCATGTTAGTGTTCGATGTAAATAGTGATTCTTGTAAGTGTTCGTTGTAAATGTTTATTCTTGTAAGTGTTCGATGTAAATAATGATTCGTGTAAGTGTTCGATGGAAATACTGGTTCATGTAAGTGTTTAATGTAAATACTGGTTCACGTAAGTGTTCGATGTAAATGCTGATTCATGTAAGTCACCCTGTATAACCCCGATACAGATGAAACCGGACGTTGACGCGTTCGAATCGAACACATCGTGTAACACTGAGTTCAGACAGTAAGAAATTAATACTTTTAAAGAAAATCCAATATCTATTCTTCGAATATTTTGCTCCAATATATTCTTTGCCTTAATACTCATTAGTTACTAAAAGGCTTTTCAAATATGTTGAATTTTTATATACAAACATCAAATAACGCACGACGATATCAATGATAAAACGTGCTTGGTATTTTTAAATATTCAAAACTTAATGTTTCTTGTACCTCATAGTTTTTATAACATACATTTTTGAAAATTTCATAGTTAAAATTAGCAAACTTATAAAGGTCGTATGTTTGTGTTGTGTCTAGAAACAAAAAAATACACGTTTTAAAGTGTCTTTATTTTCATGTTGTGTACGCTTCGTTGTCATTACACCTTTTTATACTGTACGCTTCGTTGACACAATATTGCGTTTGTCAATGAATTTTGCGTGTATAAAATAATGCTTTGATATGATTATAACCAATATGCATGTTTAAAAAATAAATAATTTACCACCATAACATGGAGACAGCAACCCATAATATCCGTTGTATTGTCGAAACACTCTTGGAGGTATTTTGTACATGTAAAAAAAATCCTTATGTATACGAAAGATGAATTGGTAGAAATATATTAACAGATTAACTCGACAGATGCAAATATGACTAAGCATACAGATTCACACGTCCGAATATCTAATTTGATAGCATTTTAGAAAATGTTTACCATACGACAGTCATTGTACGGTTAGGGGTGGGTTAGGTACCCGCTAACATGTTTAATCCCGCCATATTCTGTATGTGCCTGTCTAAAGCCAGGACCTTGTAATCAGTGGTTAAATATATTTTTGTGTTCACTATTTTTTGCAAAAAATAGGCTGTTAGTTTTCTCTTATGAATTGTTTAACATTTGTCATTTCTGTGTGATTTTTTAGCTGACTATGCGGTATGGGCTTTGTTCATTGTTGAAGGCCGTGCGGGGACCTATAGTTGTTCATTTTTGTGTCTGGTCTCTTGCGAAGAGTTGTTTCAATAGTGCATCTTCTTTTTGATGTAGACGGCAATCAAAGACCCTCATCAAAAACAATTAATGGATTATAGGCTTTTGGCTTGAATCTCAGAGGCGGGTCCAAGGGTCCTAATCCATAGAGTACAACAGAGTTACATTAAGGCTAGAGAATATGTGTATACATTGAACATGTAACTTATAACCGTCAATTGTAATACAGTTTCTTTAATGTAAAGATATAAAGATGAAGAGATACTTCTTAATATTAACTGAATTGCTTTCTTCGATTATGTTTTTTTTGTTTGTTTAATTTTTAAGGTATAAAGATTATGTTCAGTTTCCTCGAACATTACAGTCTTTCTACTGTGATGCCAAAATCTACATGATTGGTAATTATGGTACTTTAAGCACCTTGAAGTCTATGCCCACCCATATGCATTTCATTCAAATTTTGACTTATTTCGGAGAAGACCAAAAGGACCATATTTATATTCCCCAGTTACCTTTGGCGTCATCGGTAAATTATGCAATTGAGCAAAGCATCAATCATCAACCATCATCCTAACCTTATACATGTGCTTTATTTCTTTTATCATGTCTTAATAGTTATCAATAAAAAATTTGAAACGTTTCACAGTTGATACTTAACAGTTTCTAGACCCCTTTATTTGTTAATGACACGCGTACGTAATAGCTGATTATTGGCTGCTTAACGTTCAAGATAAGCACAAAGTAGCAACACATACTACATGTAGGTCCTGGAAGGAGGCCCTCCGGAATTACTGCCACTGGATAAAATGAGGTACATTGATGATAAGGACACAATTGTTGCCTTTCAACAGGCAATTTATGGACCTCTCAAAAAGTTTTTCAAGGGTTTGTAAAGTACACGAGACATTGGATCGTATATTCCCATTCGTCCTTTGTCGATATTTTATGTATACTTCTTAATATAAGTCAGACCGTACGCGTACGGTCCGACCGTATGGGTATTTTGAAAAAGTACGCATTCGGCCCAGACCGTACACGTACGGTCCAAATACTTATACGGTCTGGAACATAATCACTGACTAATACTTTAGATACACATGATTTACCTCTTAGTTTTAATTCGCTTTGAAATAACTATCAGTTACTTCAATTACTCCTTTGTCGATATTTTATGTATATGGTTTTTGTGCCTTGTACCGACATTTTGATTGAGCCAATTGCAACTGTACAGGTTTTTTTTATGTTTTTTTTTATAAGTTGTGCTGTTACACCAGTGTCCCGGGTTAAGGAGAGGGTTGGGGGCTCACATGTTTAATCCCGCCGCATTTTTGTCGTGTCGGTCCTACGTCATGGACCTGTATAACATAGGTTATATAGATCTGTCATATTTTTTTTTCTTTGATAAATAATCCATAAGTTATAAATAAATAACCGTTAGTTTTCTCGTTTTTATTTTTTCACATTTTTTTTATATTGGTGTCTTTTATAGCCGACTATATGGTATAGGTTTTCCTCACTGTTAAATGTTGTACATTGGACTATAATAATTGCTTTATTCACCCACTTCATTTAAACTTTGGTGGAAAGTTGTATCACTGGCCATCACACCACATCTAAAAAGCTTTATATGTAAATAAAAAAAAAAAACACCCATAGATAAAGCAGTTGAAATGCCATCTAAGGCATTCGGCAAACTAAGCTCAACGAGCTTCTATGTCTGCTTTCGTCTATGCGAATTTGGACCAACATCAGCATTTTGAAGAGCCTCAAATTGTGAAAAGGAAGTCATTAATGTTTTAATGACTGTTCTATACTTTTTGAAACTTTATTTCCTCTGGAATATATTTATTAACTGTTTATTTCATCTGGAATAACGTTGAAAGTCCCAATTTTCAACAGAAACATTCCTATCAGATGTACGCTGGTTAAACACTGCAGTTTTGGCTTTGGGTGACTGGCGATTTAAGTTCAACTATTTTGACTAATTTAACGGATAAACATTTACAATAAAATATAGAAAAAAGGGTCGCCGAAATCATCTCGAATACCTTGACAAGAAAGTGATTTGTGACGGTTTTTGTCAACGAACTGTACAGTGATTTTTTTAAAACGCACAACGAACGCGACACATTTAGTGGAACGAACAATACAGTAAGAGAAAACTTATTTACTATGATATTGCGTTTATTCTTAGTTCTAAGGAACATTTGAAGGCACGTAGTAATTCAAATTATAGTTATTTGTTATTGCTTAAGGTATTAATACGCAAAGGTGTATGCACGAAAAGATATTCAGCATTGTTTATCTCATAAAACGTATGAAATTGCACCATGTCTGTGCGTTTTGCATCTAGCAGTTTTATCAATCGTTCTATGCAATATCTAAAACTAACAACAATTGTATAATTGAATAAATAAACTATCATGCACATTGACATATTTATATATACTCAAATAAGTTCTAGAGAGGCATTCCAAATTGTTGTCATCCTAAATATTGTCCTGATTATCGCTTCGAACGCGTCAACGTCCGGTTTCATTTGTATCGGGGTTATACGGGGTGAAGTGTTCGATGTAAATACTGATACATGTAAGTGTTCGATGTAAATACTGATTCATGTAAGTGTTCGATGTAAATAGTGATTCTTGTAAGTGTTCGTTGTAAATGTTGATTCTTGTAAGTGTTCGATGTAAATGCTGATTCACGTTAGTGTTCGATGTAAATACTGATTCATGTAAGTATTCTATGTAAATACGGATTCATATAAGTATTCTATGTAAATACTGATTAATGTAAGTATTCTATGTAAATACTGATTCATGTAGGTGTCCGATATAAATACTGATGATTCATGTAAGTATTGGATGTGAATACTGATATATGTAAGTGTTCGGTGCAAATACTGATACATGTTAATGTTCAGATTTCATTTCTTTTAATTCGTAAAATATTTTTAAACATCTACGTCAAGTTGAACATGACATCATCATCACAGATGTTATTAATAGCACACATTGTATGATATCACTAATTAAAATCAATTTAATGCATGCTGTTCTATGCCATATTTTTTTAATTTTATTTATTATACTATATTCTAAGGTGTGTGATGTACTGCAATACTTTTTGTTTTGAAAAAAGATTGGATAGAAAACACTGTTGAAATCTAAGATGAGCAGAATGACGGGTGCCACATGTGGATAATCTGCAAAGCCTTCCGGAGCACTTGAAATTCTCTAATATATTTTGTGTCTCAAGTTACTTTTCGGCAAATGTTTTCTGTAAATTGTCCATGAGGTCCGTTTCCAACTTATCGAAAATATGCGTTAATTAATAGCCGCTCTAGCAGTTTATTCCCTTTTAATACATCTATTTTTCTGTTCCTCAAAATCCTGAAGATTTGCCGTACGATCTTCAATTGTTTGTACTATTGGTTATTAAATCTGATAGTAATGTCAGCAAGTAAAGATGACTCTTTTAAATTTAATTTCTGAATACGTGTTTGGATTGATTTTAAATTACGACATCCAGCATGCGCATTATGAAGACAGTGTTTGCAACATGGAACCCTATGGTCGTCACAATATAGTGCAATTCTTTCATCGTGTTCGGAACAGTTTATTTTGATATCCTGTACATAGTTTGGAAGCTTTTCATTCGATTTCATGTTTCTTAGCTGGCTTTTGCAACTTCATGGTGAATTTTTACACTTTTCGCAAAAAAACTCTTCACATTCAGGACAGCGGATTATTGCATTTTGTGTAATATGTTTCTTTATGCAAATATCACAAAGATGTTGTTCACTTGAAGCCATATCTTTGACGTACTATTTCTGAAAATTAAAAAAAAATAAATAAAAAAATACGAAGATAAAGAAGGTGATGCACACCAGTCATAAAGATACATTTTTTTTTAGAATGAAATGATACTATTCAAACGTTATAAGTACATGAGAGGAATCTTAATATAAGTCCGACCTTTTACAGTAGATTCAGTATTACTTAAAAATGTAATGCTTATAATTTTCAAACATCAATAAAAATGTAACTCCCTTACAAAAATCAAATACAATCAAGAGTGAAAAAATTGAAATAAATTTGCTGCTTACTTATTATAAATACGACTTTGGTTGAAAATACTTGTTTTTGAGAGATTAGTACAAAAATGAGCCAGGAAACGCGATGAAGGTCATAAAAACTATGTCAAGCAAACATGAAACACCAGGAATAAATTACCTTAGCTGTAGTTAGCAACACATTTTGGAGTTTTGGGTCTTCAATGCTCTTCAACTTCGTATTGTATTTGACCTGTTTATTTTTTTTTATTTGATCGTCACTGATAGGTGGACATGGTGGAACAAAATATTTTTCAAATGAATGAATAAAACAGTCCGAGAAACATATTCCAATTCGACTGCTAGAAATACAAAACATAAAATAATTTAAATACCGAACTCCGAGAAAAAAGTTAAAAGAAAAATCCCTAAGCCACGTTTTAATCAAAGATGGTTCTATCGAGTAATACGATTAATGTTTTTTTTTAAAATTATTAAAATGTGCTGCTGTATATATACTTCAAAACTAAGATTTCATTTTATCATGATTCTGCATAGTCTACAAGTCGGTGCAAACAATTATTATTTCTTTTAATATGTAATATAAAAAAGAAGATGTGGTATGATTGCCAATGATACAACTATCCACAAAAGACCAAAATGACACAAACATTAACAACTATAGGTCACCGTATGGCCTTCAACAGTGAACAAAGCCCATACCGCATTGTCAGCTATAAAAGGCCCCGATAAGACAATGTAAAACAAATCAAACGAGAAAACTAACGGCCTTATTAATGTAAAAAAAAAATGATCGAAAAACAAATATGTAACACATAAACAAACGACAACCACTGAATTACAGGTAATGTTTATTTGTATAAATACAAAGGACCCAAAGGCAGTCTATAAATAGTTGCATACCCCAAAAAAGTAATAGACATAATGCAACTAATAAAGTGATTTAAAAACAAATAAACGTACAAGCAAAGACAAAAATACATTAATTTCAATTAATATACTTTATAGAGAATATCATATTGCTTTTTCAATATCACACCTGTATCAACCCGAGACACCACTATAATTCAAAGAGCCCTGCTCGAGGGATTAAAGGTTGACACGATGTGTGATATTGAATAAATACATACTATATACAATTTATCATATATATGTTACAATGAATTTGTCTAATCAGGGATTATGTAGAATCACTGATTTTTTAGGGATTATGTAGAATCACTAAAATCAATAGTGATTACTAATATATGTATTCCCTGAAAATGACCAGTGATTTTACATTATCACTGAATATTTTAATATTTATTCTACAAATTCCCTAGTATGATTTTAAGGATTATCAATAAATCCTTTGTTTGATAAAAGAATTTATATATAGACAAATTAATATTATTTTATTTTTTTATTCTTTGAAAGATTAAGAGAGCAGTTTTAATTCCTGTTCTTCTACTACTAGGTTAATCTGAAGTGAACAGTTTTTCTAATGATTTTAATGCAATTGTTGAACCTCATTATTTCACAAACCAACAAGTATGGCACAGCCACGGATGTTGCTTGGGTTAGAGCAAACGTATTCTCAAAAGTTACTGCAAATTGCAGAGGAAAAAACAAAAGGCAAGATTTTGAGTAGAAAAAAATACAATCATGATATTGTTACTTTGATGACAAAAGAACCAAGTAAAGAAGACAAAACTCCTGTTTATAACTATCTGCTGACAAATTAAGTATTTTCTTTAGATTGTTTAAAGTCTCCTTTCATCTTATATATTTCTAACATATCACACTCTTTACATAGTCATTCATTAACATAGGGGATTAACATAGGGGGAAGGGCGGGGGGAGGGGGTTGCTGGTGGGGGATGGGGATAAATTAAAAAAAACAACTTTGTGCAGATAAATGCATAGTTCTTTGGTTCATGTTGCTGCAAATAGTATAATTTTGTGTCCTTTTGTAAAACAAAGTGTTTTTTCGGGTTGTGGGGTTGTTGAGGGAGCATTTTAATTGAAAAACAAATAGAACAAATGACAAGAACATTAAAGCTTGTTCTCCTGTAGCTCTCTTGAAAAGATGTATTTGCATATAAATTGTGGTTAATACCGAAGGATTAAAAATATATTTCGACTTTTTCAGGTATGAAATCCTTCAATGTAGTGACATACAGAAAATTATCAGAAAACGCAGCTATGTGACGATGATATTAAATACTACGCTTGTCTGGGGATATGTATAACATTGTTCACAAAATTCACATTGCAACAGGGCATGGCGGGCGTGATAAGATGATAAAGGAAGCAAATAGAAAGTACGCTTATGATTCAACAGAGGCTGTGGAACTTTTTAAGGAGTTGTGTGAAGAATGACAATTAAAGAAGCGTCATATTGGAATTAAGGGACCTGTTGTTAAACCTATAACAAATGGATTTAGTTGATATGCAATCGTAAAATTTGGACGATTTTAAGTACATCATGGTTTACCAAGATCATATGACAAAATGTGTTGTTCTTCGGCCCCTGAAATCAAATCGGGCAGCAGAGGTTGCAATGCAGATTCTAGATATATTTCTTCTTTTTGGTGCCCCCAACATTTTACAGAGCGACAATGGCGCTAAATTTACTGTGAGTAATATTTCTCAATTAAACGATTTTTGGCTTTATAAATATTTTGATATGAGCGTCACTAATGAGTCTTATGTAGACGAAACGCGCGTCTGGCGTTCTAAATTATAATCCTGGTACCTTTGATAACTATTTGACCAGAGTGTAAAATCGTTCATGGGAAGACAAGACACCATCAAAGTCAAGGAAGTGCCAAGCGTGCAATGCTGATAATCAAGATATAACAATTACATGGATGCGGTATAATAGTTGTAAAAAATGGCCTGTTCGAATTGAATTTGTTCAATTTCAAAAGTTGGCCTAACAACATTCTGCTTGCCAGATGAAATAATTTCGCTCTTGAATACAGAGGATGATCCTAAAGATATAACCAACACAGTGTTTCGAGATAACGTAGAAGACATTGAAATCAATAATATAAACATTCCCATTGATAGCGACAACTTTACATGTATTGTTTGTCAAAAGCCAGCGTCAAATGCACATTCATGTTCTAATTGTAAATCAACAGTGCATGGTATTTATGGTAAAACAAATGGTGAAGTAGGTTATAGAACATCTGTTTTGTGCTTTTTGTGTTTAAATGAACAAGTGATTCAAACTGAGAGAACTAAGTGTACAGAAAAACAGGCAGAACGAATGATTGACAGATCGAACAAAATTTAAGAGGAGGCCGATATTGGTTGTAATGTTCTGATACCAATTTTACATGTTGACAGAGGAAAGGGAGACCCAAAACATAATGGCAATTGTTCACCAAAAGACGGAAAAAAAATATCGCTTGGTAAAAAAACATGGTATCATGCTCGGATCATATACAAGAAGCCAGTTCTAGGTTGCTGATTCCCTTTTTTGGGTACCCTCAGATGTGTGTACTGAAAACTTTATTTCCCTTAGACGTGCCGTAAAATTTGATTCAATATGTGAAGGAAAATCTTTTAAAATGTGGAGGTTGTGGTAAAATCAGATGTGAATTTTAAAGATGTGCATGTAGAAAAGCAAGACAATCGTGCAATAGTCGATGCCATTCAAATTTAGTTTGTAAAAATAAATGATTGTTTTTTAAATATTGTGCTTGATATTTTAAAATATTGTTTATAGTGCCTAACATTTTCATATATTAATAAATTAAAATGTGCGGCACTATAAACAATATTTTAAAATGTCAAGCATGAGTGGTTTGACATGACGTCATACAGATAATTATATGTGTTCGGTATATCCTTTGTAATAGTGACTGAAATAGACGACGTGACGCCATACAGATTAAAAGTGTGCTAAAGCCTTTTAAACCGTGACTGATATTGATATTCAGTGGCGGATTCAGGGGGGTATTTACTACTAAGTATATAATAAATGATATAATCAAATGAACTTTAAGCAAGAGTGCACACGATGAAATGCCTCGCCTTCTTTACTAACCATTGATATTATGTTCAACTTGATAGTCCTGGATATAGAGCTTTACTACTATGTCACACCAAATTAACATGATTCAAGAAACTGAGGTCAAGGTAAGATTAAACAAACTGGAGATACGTATACACCTTCCAATGTTTCCAAAAACCAGCTGTATTCTAACTATAGTTGACCTAATGCACATCAAAGAAACAGGAAAACTGAACTTAATAATGAAGCTAAAGTCAGATGAACCCTGCCATACATACCTTACAAGCATCCCATACTTACATGTCCTTAAAATATAGTTGACCTTTTGTATATAGTATCTAAGAAACAAACTAAACCAGAAAATTTTAAGATTGAGCAATGAACTACGAAAATGAGGTCATGGTCAGATAACAATTTCCAGACAGACATATACACCTTATAATCATTCCATAAACCAAATATATTTATTATACTTCACGTTAAAATGACAGATTTTAATTGGCTAATACGAGGCAGATAATTTACTCTATTCCATTGCTTGAGCGAGAGACAACTTTTTTTAATGACACCCTCTCGTGTAGAACAATCGAAAGACGATAATTCAAAGGACAATGAATTATGTTCTACGTTTTGGCTCAGAACATTTTCATTGACCATGTTGACTGTCATTGACCTTGGCTTCGCCTCGGGATAACAATTTGCTCTATCATCCTCTCAGCTATGTGTTATTTATATATTGACCTACTGCTAACAGTAAAAGAAAAACAGACAGTTTTTGGTACATTGAGCAATGAACCATTAATTACGGTCAAGGTCAAATAAAAATGACAGGCAGAAATTTTCATCGTAAAATATTTTCATACACCATATATACTTGACCTTAAGCAAACGTTATCAAAACAACAAACCAAAACATAAATCTAATCACTGAACCATGAATATGAGATCAAGGTTAGATGACACCTGCAAGATGGACATGTTCACCTTGCAATCAAACCATGCACCAAATATAGTAGACGTATTGCATACAGTATTAGAAAAAGACCAAAACACAAAATGTTTAACTATAGAAACCGAACCTTTAACTTGAGGTCAAGATCAGATGGCACCTGCCAGTTGGTCGTGTACACCTTACAGTTATTCCATACACCTATATAGTAGACCTATTGCATATAGTAACGGTATCTGATACTAGTAAATGGACTTGATTCGACAAGAAGTGGATCATAACCGTGGTTATCTGTTTGTTTAGTAAGAATTTATTAACATTTTTTTCCTGCCAGACGTTTATAAAACAACAATCATTGGATTTTTTGACAAGTTCCAAGGAACCCAAAAAATCATAGCTTAGTTTATACCACATTCACCAACTGTGGTATTGTCTGATAACGTCACGAAAGAACTAAATGGTATGCTACATTTTTATGTGACATCATACAGAATGAAGTTTCCGTTCTCCATTACAATAAGCAGTTCTCTTTTGTTTATGTTATAATGAAGTGCTGATGTACGATTTAGGTACATATTTGATTTGATAATTTCCTTTGACGATTTTCCATCTGTTGAGACAACATACACATTTTCAGAATCCAAGCTATTACAAAAAAGCATGTTGGATTTGTCAGATGTTAAAGCTATATGTCCTGTAAAGAGTTTATTTTCAAATTTCGATACTTGTTTTCCATCAAGGTCATAGCAGTACAGCATTTTATTTGGACTATCCACGCAATAGAATCTTTCTTTAATACACACTGGAAAATGATAGCAAGTATCTGAAAAGTCAATGTGAATGTATCTTTTAATGTTTCCTTTAACATTGTTTAAGATCTATAATTGTAAATCCTGCATGTAAGTTTTCAACAATTAATAGTTTGTCATCTGTCAATGCTATTGACCTTGCCTTTGTACCCGGAATTAATGATTTCACTATAAAGCCTCTTCTTAAATCTACAATGTTTACTTGGTCTTTGGTTGTTATTGCAATGTCTTCTTCATTTATGATTGCAAATCGTATAGGACGAAAAGATAATTGTATATTTCTAACAAAGACGCAGTTAGAATCAAGAATAACTAAACGGTAATTGTTTCTGTCCACAAATATCAGATTACCGTCAAGTTGAACGCCACAGTCTAATATCTCAATTGCTTTATTTGCCTTTGGAAGGTTACTTTTAACCTTTTCTTTTAACTGAATGCTTTCTATATTGATAGAACGGTCAAGCGGTCCCATCAATTGTGCACCTCGAGTCTTTCTCACTCTCAACTCTATTTTAGAAGGATCAACTCTGACATCAGTTTTTCCGATTGATGGTAAAATATCTTTCACGGAGTTGAGATTCGTTGGAGTATAGAACATTTCCACCCAATTGAAAGATCCGCCTTCAAACAATTGCTGTATGTCTATTTCAGCAATGTTGGCTAATTTGGTCAATTCACGTGTGGCCATGAATGACTGAAATTCTGAAGCAATATTTTTAACAATTGTAACATTTTCTTGCATTTCACAAACATTTGACTTCCTCAATTCGAAGTCTTCCAGCGTATTGTGTATTTCAACTTCTCTTTTAATATATGTTTTCTGTAAGTTTTCAAGTATATCTGTCTCCAACTCATCGATATACGCGTTTATAGCTTCTCTATGAACCTTTATGTCCTTTTTACATCTTGTTTTCTGTTCTTCAAGATCCCGAAGATTTGCAGTACGATCTTCAATTATGTTTGTAATGTTTGTTAGTAAATCTGATAGTGTTGTTTCGAGATCAACAAGCAAAGACGACTCCTTCACATTCTGAATTACTTTTTGAAACGAGGTTAAATTTCGACATCCATCATGCGCGTCATGTAGGCATTGAGTACAGCAGGGTACTTCATGTGTGTCACAATAAAGAACAAATCTCTCGTCGTGTTGTGAACAGTTCATCTTAATATTTTGTACGAACTTGGGGAGCTTTAGTACATTTTCAATCGAAATAACTTCATGTTTCTTTGTTGCTTTTGCAAATTCATGATGAACTTTACACTTTTCACAAAATTTCTCTTCACATTCCGGACAGCAGATTATGGCAGTCTGGGTAATATGTTGGCTCATGCAGACGTCACACAGATATTGTTGACTGGTAGTCATATCTTTACCGTGCTATCCCTGAAAACTGAAACAGTCATATGAATGTAAAGAAGCTGCTATATACATTTAATCAATCGTATGACATATACTTATCGAATGTTTTAAGTTCATGTGAGGAATCTTAAACTAGAGGCTCTAAAGAGCCTGTGTCGCTCACCTTGGTCTATTTGAATATAAACAAAGGGCACAGATGGATTCATGGCAAAATTGAGTTTTGGTGATGGTGATGTGTTTGTAGATCTTACTTTATTCTTGCTGCTTACAATTATCTCTATCTATAACAGTAGTTTCTGTGGAAAATGTTAGTGAAAATCTACAAATTTTATCAAAATTGTTAAAAATTTACTATGAAGGGCAATAACTCCTTTAGGGGTCAATTGACTATTTTGGTCATGTTGAATTATTTTTAGGTCTTACTTTGCTGTTCATTATTGCTGTTAACAGTTTATCTCTATCTATAAGAATATTCAAGATAATAACCAAAAACAGCAAAATTTCCTTAAAATTACCAATTCAGGGGCGGCAACCCAACAACGGGTTGTCCGATTCATCTGAAAATTTCAGGGCAGATAGATCTTGACCTGATAAACAATTTAACCCATGTCAGATTTGCTATAAATGCTTTGGTTTTTGAGTTATAAGCCAAAAACTGCATTTTTCCACTATGTTCTATTTTTAGCCATGGCGGCCATCTTGGTTGGTTTACCGGGTCACGCCACACATTTTTTAAACTAGATACCCCAATGATGATTGTGGCCAAGTTTGGTTTAATTTGGCCCAGCAGTTTCAGAGGAGAAGATTTTTGTAAAAGTTAACAACGACGGACGACGACGACGGACGACGGACGACGGACGACAAGTGATGAGAAAAGCTCACTTGGCCCTTCGGGCCAGGTGAGCTAAAAAAAGATAGACTTTTAAAATTAGATTGAGTTTACTAAAACATATAAGTTTAAATAATAAACGTTAATAATTTTCAAACGACAATATCAAATACAAACAAGAGTGCACAAATTGAAATGTCTTTACCGATTATAAATACGTCTTTGGTTGAAAATCCTTATCATTAAGAGACAAGTACAGACAAGACAAATTAACATAGGTGAACATTGATCAGTAAACAATTAAATCGCCGTGAAGTTAAGAAAAACTCTGACAGACAGAAATGGACACACCAAGATAGATAACCTTAGCTGTAATGAGCAACATATTTAGGATCTGTAATCACTGGTAATGCTCTTCAACTTTGTATTTTATTTTACCTGTGTAATTTCTTTGATTCGTTCGTTACTAATAAATCTTTTTGTAGATCAAACGCGCAATATGCGCCAAAAAAATCAATCCCAGTATCTATGACGAGTTAAATATATGATTCAGTATATATGTAAGAGAATGGAAGTCCCTTTATTCATGATCATGATGATAAAGTACTTGTGTAAGCTATGAAAAGGATTATTATTCTCTTACAAACTATGATACTGTAAAGTGATTAAGATCCAAATGATCTATATATTGGTTGTATTCAAGAAATTCAATTAGTTTCGTTGTCAGTGTGATGTTTATAATTGATTCATGACTGCCTAAGAAAAATGCGTTTAGGTAAGACAGGTGATAGTTGTATATGTTTCCTGATTGCGAGTATTAAAGTAGAACATGCAATAGCCTAGTGAGAAACTGTCCATTTATATTTTCATTTCAAATCAATTAATAAATAGAGTTTCAACTAACTTTTATTTCACAACCAGTATTTTGGTTCAGATTTTTACATCGACTCTATTTCAATTTGGGTATAATGTTAAAAAAAATGCCTTTTAAAGTTTTTAGTATGTTCCAAAATTAAATTAAATACCTTTTTTAAATTTTTATTCGAATATGAGAAATAACTTTTCTTCCCAACTGCTGATCTAGGTATTTTTTTTTATTTCAAAGATTTTTTGTCTCTTTCTGTTTTGCTTCGATATTGTTTAAAATGTATTAACATTTTCATAATAACATCCACGGTACCTATTTTACTGTACCAGTAAACCTCAATTTTTTTCTTCTTCATTTTTTGGATTGTTTTACAGTCAAGTTATAGTCAGTTTTGTTCACTGTGTGATAAATACTTTCAATCGTATACATGTGCTACGGGATATATCGACACAAATAATAGAATAATTCCTTACCAAGAACATGATCTACATTCACGTTTCGCAATTTAGATGAATCAACTCCTACAATTCCATAACTTGAGATCCCTTTGCTATATTCTAAAACAAAAGTTTGTTGAACATGTTGAAGGTTCAAATGACCTCTTGACTGCAGAAATTCGTGAATCGATTTCATTGTTAGTCCAATATACTTAATTAATGTATGATCGAACTTTAGGTATACAGTGATACTAGTCTTTTATTGTTTTAGAAAATGTCTAATATATAGAGGGAGCTATAATTAAGATTATGTTTTAAGATAATATATGACATTTTTACAGCATGACAGTTAAATTTTCCCAAAAGTGAGTATCTCAAGAATGAAGAGTCAAGGTCAGAAGAGTTGGCCATGTACCTCTTGCAATATACCAAAGAAAGTGGCACATTTCTACATGTAAGAGACTGAAACTGTATAAGAACGAAAACTGACATTGACCAATACTGCTTGCCATACATACTACATTAAACTTGTTGCTTTCAGTATCATATAATAGTGTATCAATTTGATAAACAAAGTCGGGTTGCGTCAGATTGCTTAACTTATCATTTGGACAGACACCACAAGAGACGAATCGTTAGATCCATTAAATTTCATGGACTCGACTTAAAGATATGTTTACATAAGTCTCAAAATACTAACTATTCTTGATCTTCAATTGCGTTCTGTTCCGTTCGTTGTCTCCTTCGTGCTCAAAATTAACTGGTGGGCTTTAATGCGAGAACTTTTACTTCCATATCCTTCGGGTTTTGATAATCCTTTTATTTCAAGGTGTCTATTTTCGACGTGGTTCTGTCCTTATCCATTACACAAAGTTATCAACTCAACTGTCACATGATCAACAAAGGTAAAAATAATGTATGGCGAGCTGTGGTAAGAAATTTGATAAAAATAGAAATATAATTTACAAATCATTTTTTATAATCTCGAGTTTATAATACTTCTACTTCTACTACCACAACTACTAAATTATGTGTTGGCTTCATCATACATGTATAAATCGTATTTAGAATATTAAAGTAATGAAAATAATTTACTGCATATCAAAAGAGTATTCATGCAGCGTCACCACCTTTTTTCCCAAATGATTAAATAATTTGATGTTTTATTTTAATGTTTTAACGAAAATGGTCATACAGATTTAAATTTGAAAAATAGAAAAAAAACCATAATAATAGTGATTGAAGTAATAATAAAAAAATAGAATAAATGATAATAATAATAATAATAATAATAATAATAATAATAATAATAATAATAATAATAATAATAATAATAATAATATAGGGTTATTGCATGAATATTGGGGAATATTGTCCCGAGTAGAATTTTATATTGAACGAGCTTGCGAGTGCAATATATGTTCTACGAGGGACAATATTTCCCAATATTCATGCAATAACCCTTTTATTGTATAGCAATATAATATTTGAAAGTTAAAATTGGTATAAACTGACGTTTTGTCGTTGATGACGTCATGAATTTTGAAGATTTATTGCACTTGTGCAATATTAGAATGTATTGCACGCTAACTTTTGGTTACTTTCTGTGGGAAATATTATATTGCTATACAATAATAATAATAATAATAATAATAATAATAATAATAATTATAATAATAATAATAATTATAATAATGATAATAATAATAATAATATAATAGCGGGTTTTTTACTTTTTTTTAACATCTGCTTGATTTTACTTTTTATTTTTTACTGCATGACAACAATTTAATAATAATAATAATAATAATAATAATAATAATAATAATAATAATAATAATAATAATAATAATAATAATAATAATACACATGTCATAATAAAACTAATAAAAGCGGTTTTTAAATCCGGTATATACGGCAAATTGGCGCAAAAGCAATGCACCGGTATATACAATTGTTTGATCGTACATTTTATTTATTTACTGCATGTTAAAACTGTATTAAGTGTCACCAACTTTTTTTTCAAATAGCATTCCAAATAATTGAATAGTTGGAAAATATTTCAACGAAAATGGTATTAACACAGATTTAAATTTGAAAAAGAGATAAAACAATAGAGTAATTATGATAAAAATAATAAAATAATTACAATAAAAAAAAACTACAACTAATAATAATAATAGTTATTAATATGAATAAAAGAAAATTAATATAAAAAAAATAACATTTACAAAATGTAAATGTGAAAAAGTCAGTGAGCGTTATTTCTTACAGTTTTGTGTTATTTATAATGAAACTGATAAAGGAAATTTGGAATGTGTTTAATTTACCATTTTTGTGTGCTATTGTTGGAAATTGTACCCAGTCTTGGCATGTACAAATAAAGTTTCATTATCATACAAGCGTGTTTTTTTTTCTGAAAAATTATGTTATATTTGCATTAAAATTCATCAATCAGTCATATGTCTGTGGTAATATTCAGCTTATTTGTTCAGAAACAGAAAAGACTATTAAGTATATTTTTGGAAAAAAACACTATGATTCTAACTCATTTTTTTTCGATTGGCAAAGATTGAAAAATATTTGAAAGATATTAATTAGGCTTATATTTGAACTTAGAACAGATAGTCACAGAAAAGGTTGACAGAACTTTAAAAAACATTACAACTGGAAATTATTTCAACAATTATTTCAACAAAAGATCATCGCTTAAGGACAAAGCTTTTAAGGCAATATTTATCATTTATGCAAATAATTTCAATCAATTCATTCATTCAAATGATATGGCTTGATGTGTTGAATTTCCTTCACAATTTCTTTCTTGCAAATTAAAAAAATAACAGAACCTCGTGATTCATTTGAATACACATGATGTTTGTTACATGTATGAATTTCAAACATGCACTTTGTCCCAAGAATTATTGTTTTGTAAAGCAATATCTGTACAATGAATTATCGTATAATTTTCAAATTTATGAAGCTAATTGTTTTCAACTTTGTGGTTTGGTTATGTAACAGAAAAATGTCAATTAGAACAGTTTTATATTACTTTCTTGTAGTACTTAGTTAATGATAATCATAACTGTTATAACAAATAAGTAATGATGTTGCATTCCTGACATAAATTTTCCGGAGCAAGTAAGTATCTATATTTTGAGTTTTAATTTATAGAACTAACCTTTGAATAAAGACGAAACACAATTCTGAAATTGAACTTTAGAAGAAAATCAAATAGACTGAGCGCTCAAAATACACAACCAAAGGCAACATCAACTTTAAATTTGAGGTCAAGAAAAATTTAAAATTCACTGACGGAAGACCCAAATCTAAAGATATAACTAAAGAACGTTTCGTCCCTGAGGGTATCACCCAGCAGTCAGATCTTCGGTGTTGACATGAATATCAATCATATGGTCATTTTTAAAAATTTACTGTTTTAAAAAGTATGAATTATTCCAAACACCTAGGATTTTCCTATCCCAGGCATAGAATACCGTAAACGTATTCGGCACAACTTTTTGGAATGTTGGGTCCGCAAAGGCTTTGCAACTTTGTACTTGTTTGGCTTTTTAACTATTCTGAGCGTCACTGATGAGTCTTATGTAGACAACACGCGCGTCTGGCGTATTAAATCATAAGCCTGGTACCTTTGATAACTATTATAATCAAAGAAAGTACAATGAACACAATATATACAAGCCTTAATTGAAAAGACTTTGACGTGAATTTTGGATCCTCAATGCTCTTCAACTTCGTACTTGTTTGGCTTTATAAATATTTTGATATGAGCGTCACTGATGAGTCTTATGTAGAAGAAACGCGCATCTGGAGTACTTAATTATAATCCTGGTACCTTTGATAACTATATACCAATGAGAAAACGAAAATCGAGATAGAAATGAGTTGTTACAGTCGATAGCAGCAAAATCGGAACAAGCCATCAATGTTAAAAAAAACAACCCAGAAGAATGTCCAGTCAATAAGAAACAGATCCAGACACAACACAAACAAATCAGTAAGAGAAGCAACATAATAATGCTCTATTTATGGCCATCCCAAAACCTTAGAACAAAGCAATTGATCACATCATAATCAGAGCTACACAAAGGCGTATGTCAGAGACCCCAAGTTTAAACTAAGTTTGGAGAGCCCAAAAAGTTCTCCAAACAGTTAACAGATTGTGAATAATGTCAGGAGAGTAGACAAAAAGAAAGTAGAAAAAGAAAAGAAGGCCAGACTAAGACTACATAAAAGTTAGGGACTACAGAAAAACATAAATGGAAAGTGTTCTGCATTGAACTTAAAAGTAATTCCTTATAAAACTATATTAGATAGACTATCAACAACCAAAAGACACCAACGTATGTCCAAAAGAAAAACAATTTATTAAAGAGAACCCTGTCTACATCAGAAAAAAAACAACTAAAAACGCTTGGACCTATATGTAGAATAGTATATGTTTGTACAAATCACTACAACATGGATCAAAAGATAGAAGAAGCCTTGACATTAGGAAGAAAACTTTCTATTCCTGACACTAAAGCATCTGCACAAAAAATATCACCACTATCTATGTGTGCTTTCCTGCAATTCCTCAAATGTATTGTATGGAAGAACACGCCAATTTGTGGGACAGTATAAATCGTCAACTTGTTCGAACCCTAAAAACATAGTGTGGTGAAAATGATATTAAAGTTGTTTTAAAACTATCATCCATGGGAAGGAATCGCAGCAGATATACATAAAGGCTGGAGAAAATGAAAAATAAACACCAAAAAAAAACCGATGGATCCATGCCAAGAAGTCATCAACTGTAAGTGATCTAATAAATGATATGGTTCACAGAAAATCTGTAAAGGACAGATATCCAACACAGAGTACAGAGACACATGATGGATTATTTGTCAACAGATCAAGTTGTTTGATGTGATGGACTTTTTAGAGAACACAGCATTTACAGGCACAGGATGTAATCGCATGCACATATTGTTCCCAACAAGTAACTCCTCACCTAACCTGGACCATGCTCATAAACGTTCTATCGAAAGTCCAAACGTCATAACAGACCTTGATTATACTATCTGACAATTGGTCCAAGAAACTGTATTTGTCCTTTCAATGAAATTAACATTATTTTTTTTTATAATTTCGATTAAAATATGCCAAAACTTGAAGTAAAA
This sequence comes from Mytilus galloprovincialis, assembly GCA_037788925.1. Lineage (NCBI taxonomy): Eukaryota > Metazoa > Mollusca > Bivalvia > Mytilida > Mytilidae > Mytilus > Mytilus galloprovincialis. The sequence goes on along the minus strand of CM075332.1, from coordinate 39,235,953 downwards.
ATAGATGTATGCCCCATATTTTCTAACAACTGTTCGTCACAGTACAAAGTCAAAAATGCAGAGATTGCTTTCGACACTTATCTGTTCTAGAACAAACGTACAGGATGAGATTTGTATATGACTCAGGTCATGGCAAGAGTCAAAGTGATGGTAAAGAAGCAGGCATCAAGCGTAGATTAGAACTGCGTATAGCTGGAGGAATTTGTGTTCTTAACAATGCACAAAAGTTTGCTTACTTTTACAACGAAACATGTGTTGTTTATTTTCCTAGAAAACGGATACTTACCACCAAAGAAAAATTTTGAAATTAAAATAATAAAAGGAACCAAAACATTTCATTCTATTTATACATTCAAACTACGGATACTCGTCTCGATTCGAACAGAAAGCCTTAAAGGGCCCAAAATGACTAAGGTTATTTAATTCAATCAGGAAAAACAACGGTTTAATCTATTTAACACATAGACAAACGAGAAACACCTATGAACCACACCATCAAACGACAACTTCTGAACAATAGGCTTCTGACTTTGAACAGGTGCAAACACATGCAGCGTGTTTAAACAGGCACCAACCTATACCTCAACCTAAGACAGTGAGGAAAATAACAACATATATCGACAAACTATAAAAAAAAAATATCTTGAAATGACTGAACACAATCAAAACGACATTTACACAAAAGCAAGTAAACATACATTGAACGAATAGGTTTGATCTATGATACAACATAAAACAATATTAAAACGTAGGTGCCTAAATAAAATAGACATTACAAATCGTACATGGGAGATAATGGCGTAAAATAACACAATGTATACTGGTATATGAAAATATAATAGTTTTGTTGTTATGAGTACGGAATTTAACAATTTTTACAAAATTATCAAATTGTGTTGTCCAGATTCCAAGCACAGAAGTGAAAATGTATCGTCATACTGAATCATTATACATAAAAAGTGGTATATATGAAAAATATTGAGACGAGATGTTAATCGAAACAAGTTAAACTTGAATAACAGAAACACATTAAAAAATGTATCAACAGGTCAAATCAACATGAAATTTCGATTTAAGAGTAAACGCAGTTGTACTGCAAGCTAGTTCTAAGTAAAAACAAAAACAACAGTTAACAATATAAATGCACGCATTAGACTACAATCAATTAAAACACATCCCATAGAAGACATCTATTAAGAGCTCTGCGGGCTTTTTACTTAGTGTCAGAGCAACAAATGTGAAAGGTCGTTACAATTAATGCTGAAATCATGGGCTACTTTCTCTTACATTATTTAATTCTAATACTGCGAAGCAACATATTGTAAGTTAAATAACATCATATACTGAAACGTTTCCAGTCTGTGTTACTACGAGCAATTCTTGTTTACCCATGTTAAAAGAAGCTGCTACTGCACGATTCAGATGTTCATTTGGTGCAACTATTTCCTTAAATGTTTTTCTATCTTCTGAAATTACGAAAATATTGTTCGATTTGAACCCACAAACAAAGAGGATATTTGAATTATTTGAGGTTATTCCAAATGGAGAAACTAGTTGTTCATGATTAAATTTCCATAATTGATTACCTTCTAAATCACAACAAACGAGTTCGTTGTTTTCTATTTCTGAATAGTAAAGTTTGCCTTTGATTAATACTGGATAATGATAAAAGGTTTTAGAAAATTCTATTGGAATATGATTTGCTGTATCAGTATTTCCTTGAATATTTGTTACCATATATCCTTTTCCAAGGTTTTCAATTATGAAATGTTCATTGTGCAATGAAATTGACCTTGCTTTTATATCAACAGTAAAGACTTTTAAAAGTTTACCAGTATTCAGGTCAAGTATATTTACTTTATCCGAAGATGTTACTGCCATACTACTTTTATCAACAATGGCAAAGCGAATGGGACAGAACGATAACATTAGATACCTAACAATATCACCTTCAGAATTCAAAATTATCAAGCGGTTATTTTTCCTATCACAAAATACAAAATCCTCATTTGGTAAAACACCACAGTCCAATATCTCAATTCCATTTTTTCCAAAAGGAATTTTACGTTCCATCTTTAACTTAACTTGAATGTTCTCGATATCTCTAGAAATGCTAATCGGTCTAATCAATTGTGCTTCCCGCGATTTTTGCATCTTCAATGCTACTTTACCACATTTTTCCTTGACTATAATAGTTCCTAAGGATATTGGTTTATCATCAGTTAATCTGACATTATATGGAACAATCGAAATGTCAACCCAATTGAATATTTTCTTTCGAAGCCAATTCTGTTGACATATGTCTTCAGTGAGTGCACTTTGAGACAAAATACGCATAGCCATAAACGACTGAAAGTCTGAAGCAATATCTCTGACAATGTTCAGATTTTCCTGCATTTCTGTAACCTGAGACTTATGAGATTTAAGGTCTGCTAACGCTTCTTCTATCTCCATTTCTTCTTTTAAAAAGGCTTGTTGCATTTTATTGTTAAGGTCTGATTCTAAATCATCAAAATATGTGTCGATAGCTTCTCTGGCAGACCGTATTTCTCCTACACATAGCTTTTTCTGCTTTTTAAGTTCTTGAAGATTTGCTTTTCTATCTTCAACTAAATTAGTAATATTTGTCAGCAAGTCTGACAATGTTGTTTCAAGATCGCAAAATGAAAACGACTGCTTAATATCCTGTACAACTGTTTCAACTAGGTTTAAATTACGACAATCAATGTGGTTAGTCTTGATACATTTAATACAACATGGTGTATCATGCTCACTACAAAAGTAGAGAAATCTCTCATCGTGGTCAGTGCAGTTTATTTTTATCTTTTGGACAAACCTTGGGAGATTTAGAACATTTTCTATTGAAATAGTTTCATGTTTCCTAGATGCTTTCGAAATTTCATGATACTTTTTACAATTTGCACAAAAATTCTCTTCACATTCGGGGCACCATACTATGGCATCTTCTGTAATGTGTTGATTGAAACAGATATCACAGAGATGATGTCTTTTTGTAGCCATATCTGTAAATGCTTGATCTAAAAAAAAAAAAATACAAAAACAAAAAAATTAAAGGAAATGTTATATAAAAATTAAAGGAAATGTTATATAAAAATTAAAGGAAATGTTATATAAAAATTAAAGGAAATGTTATATAAAAATTAAAGGAAATGTTATATAAAAATTAAAGGAAATGTTATATAGTTGTAGGCCTTCACATTAAACTGCGTATCGTAAATGTATTTGATTAAATACCCAAAAAATGCTGCAAAAAGGTTATATATAGTTATGTCACAAAACTTGGTCAATCGGCAGACCTGTCTGGCATAACTGACAACCTACATACCTTATAAGAGGATTTTTAATCTGATTAAAAAAGAGATACGAAAGGTACTACAAATGTAAAAAAGAAGAAGGAAGGACATTTTTTTTACATTAATCAGTACATGTGCTATGTCATTGCATTGATAAATCTTATAAATAGTTACCATTTATGTAAACGGGAAACACTTATACCCTGTTATAATTTTTAGTATCACATATTCTGTACTGATATGTACGTTTTTGCATGGCCAATAATAGCCGGAAGTGACGGTTGGTTATCAGCCCTTCATACACGTCCAAGACCAAACAAGATGTCGATATCGACGATATCGACAATGTCGACACGATATCGACAAACGAATACACCGTGACAAAACATACTGAATGGATATCGACGAATGAAGGTAGCATAAAAATACATAGTCGATATCGTCGATATCGACAATAACAACACGATATCGAAAATTTCTGAATTAAAATTTTTATGAACAAACAAGACGTCGACATCGTCGATATCGACAACAGCGATACGATTTCGATTCGATATCGACATAAACAATTTAAAACCTCTCCCCGATGATATATGTTATATGGATATATATTAAAGGAGAAAAAACATAATCTTAAAAGAAGTGTTGAAAACCCAGGACTATCTAAGAATAAGGGCAAACAGAGGACAAAAGACAAACCCGGTAACAAATAAGACATTGAAACTAAAAACAAAAGAAAAACACAGACCCCGAAATACTTGGGCGACCATACCATAAATTCGTTTTGCCTTAACATCTATGTATGGATGAATGTCAAGTTAAGATATTTTACATGATCTCTTAAATGCATTGCTAACATAGACAAAAACCGTATGTTAACTGGATTTAAAAAAAAAAGATTTACGGATTAACTTCAATTGGAGGAAAAAAATATAAACGCACATAATCCAGCCTTCGAATGATACAACCAATAATCAAATTACCATCATGCGTTGTCAAATGAAGATCTTCATAGTGTTAAATATCTTATACAATGTATTTTTATACTTAATAATCAACATAGAAATTTACATAAATCAACATCAGAGACAAAATGTCAATTGTTGTCAAATTGTCAATTTATTTTAAAATATTTCAAATTTACTTTGCATATACACCTTACAATCATTCAATACACCAAATATAGTAGACCTATTGCATACAGTATATAAGAAAAAAAGACCAAAACACAAAATCTTAACTATAACCACTGAACCATGAAAATGAGGTCAAGGTCAGATGACACCTGCCCGTTTGACATGTACACCTTACAGTCCTTCCATACAACAAATATAGTAGACCTATTGCTTATAGTATCTGAGATATGAACTTGACCACCAAAACTTAACCTTGTTCACTGATCCATGAAATGAGGTCGAGGTTAAGTGAAAACTGTCTGACGGGCATGAGGAACTTGTAAGCCACGCACATACCAAATATAGTTAACCTATTACTTATAATAAGAGAGAATTTAACATTGCCAAAATTCTTAACTTTTTTTCAGGTAGTCACTGAACCATGAAAATGAGATCAAGGACATTGGACATGTGACTGACGAAAATTTCGTAACATGAGCCATCTATATACAAAGAATGAAGCATTTTTATTTGTACCCCTCACCCATATTTCTCAAAATTTTGGCTAAAAAGACTGACTTGATTAGTAATAAAATTTGAAAATTTCATTACTCAAAAACTACTTATTGGAAATACATAATTCTTTCACAGAGTTAAGTTTGATTATAATAATTATCAAATTCATTGCCATTTTCCACTTGTATCAAATATTTTGGAAATAATTCCAGAACGAGATTTCAATGAGACTGAATGAGACTGAAACGTCAGAAGAATACATACATAAGTGGTTTATAATGCTTCCTGTCATCGTTAATACTACGTCCGAGACTCAACTACCAGTATCCATCATCGTAGTTAACGGGCTGTCAAGTTAATCAATCTGGCTCTGAAAGCAGTCGTTGTGGAGGAAGAAAACAACAACAAAATAGAAAACGAACCAAAAGATCTTATAAAAACCAAAATGGCGGCCGTCATTTTCCACCTTTTCATCGACACTCATCAAAATATTTAATCGCTCATCACACGCCTTCGGGCTCCGAGCCAACAGAGCGAGGGCTGTAAAGCCAGTTAAGGTCGTTAAACACTTCCATCATCACAAATACAATTGCATACCAAGTATCATTGACCTACCACGAGTAGTCCAATAAATTGATCTGAACACCAACTTATACATTGTTACGCTACCGCCGCTGGAAACAGCATACCTCATAATTAGTCTCTCTTTTTCACTACACCAAGGTGAGACAAAAATTGTAAAGTTATAAACTGAAATGAACTGAACGAATGACTATCGGATAACTTTCGGCCTCTATGTAAAACGGAAAATAGTAGTACTACATTTTCCGGATTTAACTGTGGAATTTGGTGTACCCAAAGCAGGTGAAGGAAAGTCAACTTAAGAACGCTGTGATTGGATGTGAGGGTATAATATAATATAGTTTTATTTATATTTGAATAACTGCAGTGTGTTTTTACAATATAAATTGTGAAACACATTGAACTATTTTCCTGAAAATTGTTAGAAAAGAATTCCAAATGAAAACAAATTTGATGTAAAATAACAATGGGAATGGACACTGTAAACAAGCTGCGTTCGAAGATGGTCAAGATACTATTTGACTTGCATTTCTAATTTCTAAAGCAGAATAATAAAGGTTTACTCCAGACATTATCTCTTATACCGGCGTCACACATCAACGTATAGCTCCGACGTACGACTGGCGTGGTAAAATATCATTTACGCTGCCAATACGCAAGTAATTTTGGATGCATTCAACCTGTCAATCATATCTGCATCGTACGCAAAACGAGCATTAGGCGTGTATTAGGCGTACGAGAAGCGTAACTTAGCGTTTATCGGGCGTTCAAGTAACGTATTTTGGCCTATGTCGTTTGGCGTTTGTCTAACGTAGACGGTATGCACGCTACGAAGGATAAAAAGTTTTTTGAACGTATTTGAGACGCGTCCAGGTTGTATCTGGGACGATAATCCGTATTCTCGGCGTGTCTGAGACGTTTGATTATGGGGTGTTTGTTACAAACACACCTGCATACGTTTTAGTCATGCCAGCGTCACACATTAGCGTGCACCAAACGTACATAGAAAATTGACAAAGTCGGTAAACGTTAGTTGCACGCCAGAGGAACGCTAAGCAATCGTTGAACGCGCGTTGCATAAGTTTGAAGTACGTCGAAACACAAACGTATACCCTTGGTGAACGCAACAGCTCGAGCAGCATAACAAATTTCATCCAGCTCAAGCGTGTGTCTAGCGTTTAACCTGTACGCTACACGCACGTTATACATACGTTACAAGCGCGTTTAACGCGCTACAGATAAGTTTTCGACACGTTTATTGCACGTTGTATACGCTTCAAGATCGTTCGACTTTAACTTAAACGTATGCGGGTGTGTTTGTTACAAACACCCAATAATAGAACGTCCAAGATACGACCGGGACGCGTCTCAAATACGTTCATGAAACTTTTTTCCTTCGTAGCGTGCATTCCATCTACGGTAGACAAACGCCAGGCATACGCAACCATACGTTTCTTGTACGCCCGATAAACGCTTAGGTACGCTTCTAGTACGCCCAATACGCGATGAAAGCTGGTTGTTCACACGTTACATATATGATTGACAGGTTGAATGCATCTAAAATTACTAGCGTATTGGCAGCGTACATGATTTTTTAACACGCCGCTGATTTGTGACGCCGGTATTAGAGTCGAACGATCATGAAGCGAATACAACGTGTCCTAAACGTGTCTCAAACTTATCTATAGCGATTTCAACGCGTTTTTAGCGTATGTATTACGTGCGTGTAGCGTACAGGTATACGCTTGACCTAGATGAAATTTTTATACTGAGTTATAGCGTTCACCAAACGTATATACCTTTGCATTTCGACGTACTTCAAACTTCAACGCGCGTTTAACGATTGCTTAGCATTCTTCTGGAATGCAACTAACGTATGCTGAATTAATCAGTTTTCTCTGTACGTTTGGTGCACGCCGGTATATACGCCAATGTGTGACGCCGGCATTTATCATTGAAAAGCTTTTATCAAACCCCATGAATGGTTGACAATGTAATTGATGTTTATTAACAAACAGTAAAATACTAAGTACGGAAAAATGAAAAAAATGTACATTTTTGGACAAATTTCATTACTTTCTATTTTAACAACAAACAAAAAAGGGAGTCCATGGAATAGCCTGCACAAACGCACTACACTTAAACATCGGACATAGAAATAACTATAACTGTCCAAATCAGAATCGAAATAATTGATGCAAGCTATATTTTGTTTAACATGGTTTGGCAGTATATTCGTGTTATTTTAGCCCTCATTTTCGCTCGCGCAAAAATAATCACGATTATAATGCCTACCCATGTTAAAACTAAAATAAAGTATAGCTTGTTTTCATTATTTCTTAAATCTGGTTTTAATATCAGCAATACCTCGGACAAGTTCTATAAGGGTTGCTGATCGAGATTGTTTAAAAAAGTTATGCCCCTGTGAAATATTATGTGCAACGCTGGGGACATTTGCACTCTGTTCTTTTATTTGATATTGAAACTTTAATTGATGTATGATTACATTAAATGATAAACCTGAATAAAATAAAATTATGCATTAGGGAGCTACCATTTGATTTTCATGGGGGGGCTAGGATGAAAAATTTTGTCCTGCTTTTTTTTTTAGTTGTAATCCCTGTCCTGCCTTTTTATTTTTTACTCTATTCGGTCCTGCCTTTTTTTTTACTAGTTTATCCTGACTTTTTTTACACAAATTGTCATCCTGCCTTTTTTTTTACCAAGTTGCTCATCCTGCCTTTTTTTTTTTACTCAAAACTCCTGTCCTGCCTATTTTTTTCAAATTTCATCCTAGCCCCCCCCCCCCCCCCATAAAAATCAAATGGTAGCTCCCTTATAACGATTTTCTGTATTCATAGTCCCAGATAATAAAAGCAATAATTTATAAATAATTAAGACATAATTTGATATTAAAAAAAAAGCTACGCCATGAGCGCATGATACGCCCGTCGTCTTGCGTGTGAAGTTTTACGCAATAATCATAAATAGTTTCTGAGATACGGCGCGATATGTGACTCCCCCATTAACTTAAACCTATAGTAATAATAACGGTACCATTTTCCTGCTCCAGATGCATACATGTTTAGATTCAGCATATCAAAGAAACCCAAGAATTCAATTTTTGTTAAAAATCAAACTATATTAAATTTTGGACCCTTTCGACGTTTGTGTAGACCTATTTGAAAACGGGATCAAAATCGTAAAATCTAAAAACACAGTTAGATTCGGCATACCAAAGAACCCAAAAACAAAGTTTTATTTTGGACCCGTTTGACCTCAATGTAGACCAATTTGATAACAGGGCCCAAAAATAAAAAAATCTAAATATACCGTTAGATTTAGCATATTAAAGAACCCCTAGATAGATATATTCAATTTTTATTGAAATCAAACAAATTCAGCATATCAATGAACCCCAATAATTATTTTTTTTATAAAATCAAACTAAGTTTTATATTTTGGACCCTTTGAACCTTAGTGTATACCAATTTGAAAACGGGACACAAAATAAAAAATCTTAATACACGGTTAGAATCGGCATATCAAACAACCTCAATAATTCGATTTTTGATGAAATCAAACAAAGTTTAATATTGGACCTTTTTGACCTCATGTGGACCAATTTAAAAATGAGGACCACATTCCAAAAACTTAGTACACGGTTAGATTTAGCATATTTAAGAACCCCAAGAATTCAAGAATTAAACCCCATTGAGATTGGTCAAGAAAAAAGCAATTCATACAAAGTATTAGAAAAGTATTGTTATTGGTTCCTTATTCCTAAACAGTTTGGGCCATATTAACCCAAAATCAATTTTCGTTTTCAATTTGTTCGTTTAATTGTTAAGTTTTTTTATCAATTGAATATAACACAATATCCTTTCCTGTATCCAAATAATTGTTTTTTACCCTACTTTGTAATGTTTTTCACTGAAAGGTACCATTGATGTGTATTTTCCGGAATTTGCTGAGTATCACCGAAATGCCAGGCGATAACGTCACGGAAAGGCATGTGATAATATTTGAAGCATGTGGAAAATATTTCTTATCATATATAACTTTTCACTCTTTGAACTTCTTCTTGGGAAACACGTAAAACTAAAAAAAGCTGTTAATTTTTCTCCATTGGTTGAAGCATATGATAAAAAGATCATAACATGTCATTTTTCATATCACATGTTTTATCAGCCCTCGAGCCATGGGGCTCTTGGGCTGATATTGAACCTAGGGCTGATAATACATGCGATATGAAAAATGCCATGTAATAATCTGATATTATCTTATACTTCGACTAAATAACAAATGATTTAAAGACCCCGTTCACACTAGGACATTTTTATCGATTTAAACTAGACCGGTTCACTTTAGATCGGTTTAAGGGCTAATGTGAACGCATTGAATCGATCTTCATTCGGTCTAAAGTAAAACACCAAAAGAGGTAGTTTAGTTTGAATCGATCTAAAGTAAACCGATCTTACTTTAGATGTGAACGCAGAGATCGGTTTAAACTAGTACGATTGAATCGAAAATAACGTATGCGCATGCATAGCGGCAAAACTATCTCAGAGGTTCGTTGTTTAACCCATATTTCTCTGTTAAAAGACCTTTAAAAAAAACTGTAAACATGTTGTCTTCGCCATATCATAGATTTGCGAAATCTGTGTCTTCTTTTCTTATGTTGAATTTTTTTCTTTGCAGGAACCACAGTATTTCCGTCGTCGTGTTGTAACTTCGTTGCTACAGTTATTTTTTTTTTTAAATTAAAGAAAACTGCAATATCACTAGTATCAAAATTTTAAATTGTGATTCAAGAGAAACAATAACTTTATCCATTTTTTTCCCAAGTGTGTGTATCAGTGTATCAGCACATGAATTTGATAAATCAGTTCTATTTATACACAGTGTTTACAGTTTTACGGGCAAAAAGGTCAGATCGATTGCGTTTTTAATTGTAGTATGAACGCAGTGGTTCATATTAAACCGATAGAGATCGATATGATTAAAGATAATGTGAACGCTAACTGGTTTTATTTAGATCGATTCAAATTAGATCGATAAAAAAAATGCTAGTGTGAACAGGGTCTTACTGTATGATAATAGCTTTAAATTAACGTACATTCCATATTTTTCGAATTGGTGCTTAGCGGGCTGATATGAAAAGTTTATCACATGCTTCGACTGTTATCACATGCCTTTCCGTAACGTTATCGCATGGCATTCCGGTGATACTCGGCAAATTCCGGAAAATACACATCAATGCTACGTTTTCAGTGAAAAACATTTCAACAAAGTGTACATTATATCCATTCTCAATTTTACAATACAATTATTTGGATACTGGAAAATATATTGTGTAAAATGATGAAAAAAAAAAAAATGAAAAAAAAATTAAATGAATGCAGTTTTTAACATTTTCAAACCTAATTTAGAAAGTTACTTTAAAAAAAAAGGTGACTTTTCCCAACAGTTTTCATTATGTTTATTGATGAATATTTTTTTTATCGATTCGTCAATATTAAAATGATTTTTTTCTCTGTTGAGGCATTTGATAGAAAGATTTCATATCGAATGTACTAAATTTGGGAACCAAAGTCCGTTAACTTTCACTCTTTGAACTTCTATTTCGGAACCACGTAAAAGGATCAATATATTAATCTGTTGTTTTTCTCCATTGTTAAAGCATATGCATGATAAAAAGATCATAACATGCCATTTTTTTTATATCACATGTATTATCGGTGTCTTCCCATTTATCCAACTTTTTAAAATAAGGTATTCTCATTTAGCCAACTTTTTATTTTTGTTAATTATTGGGTTGTTTGTTTAGTTATAATAAGGTGTCTTTCTAAAATTTGACAGTAAATTTGTTCCTGTATGTTTCTATATTCTTAAAAAAATATATATAAAATAGGCGACAGTAAACTTGTTACATTTTATTTTTAAATAAAATTAAGTATATTTTAAGTAATAACAGTCAGGATTCTACCTCGTCAAAATTATCTCCCCATGACGCCAGTTCATTTTCACAATTGTAGAAATGGAAGCCATTGTTGGGATGACGCGCTGCCAATTTAGCTCTTGGAAACCGATAAATTCTGATCCCGCCAATACAGGATTTCGGAACGTCTCTATTTTTTTACGATCGAAAGTCACGATAAACACAAACTGAAAGTAAATAGTTTTTTGGAAGACGCAGTTTACATTTACTCACCATAAACATGCTGAAACGTTCAGTATGGCATAAATTTCAGGCTAAAAACGGACAAATTCATTTATAAAGCATTTTGTAAGCAGACGATGGAATTATTTCAGGTTTGGGAAACGAGGAGATCATCACAAAGTTCGTTTCTTGATACCTCATAATTTCACGATGAAACAAATGATGGTCAAATCATTTTACTGTTTATTTTCGCTTCTCATGTTTGTAAACTGTTATTTAGTTTTAAACCCGAAACCGAGACATATGCATTCTGTAATTGTGCAAATCTTTGCTCTTTGGTCATTTGGCTTATGGATAGGTGTACTTCCGCTCATTACACATATGCAAAAGCTATCATATCAATGCTAAGTATATGATAAATATATTTATTAAATGATATGAGCAAATTAGCCCAAATACGGATAAATCAGCATGTGCAATGCTAAAAACGTTCCATGGTCGATATAAATCAAGAGTTGATATATTTATTAAATGATATGAGCAATTTCGCCCTAATACGGATAAATCTTTTCGAACAGGGCCAATACGGAAAAAAGCTGTATTGGCCCATGGGCTAATACGAGACGTTCACTTCCGGTTTCTATTTTCTACGCCATTATTTAACTTTGTTGGTATCTTTATGCATAAAAACATTTGTATTATATTTTTAAATCAAAATCATAAAATAAACAGACAGGTTAAATGATGTGCATTGTTTAGTTACGTCTTAAATTCTTGAAACGAAAAAAAAAAACCAGGGTCCATATGGAAAAAAGCCGTATTGACCGGGACGTTCACTTGCGGTTTTTAATTTTCTTATAATAATATAATCATTTAATAAAAGTGTTATGAAGTGGCTGTTTCTGTATTGGCCCTGTTATAGATTCTCGATCAGCTGTATTGGCCATCGACTCTTCGAGTCTCGGGTCCAATACAGCTATATAACCTCGAATGTATAACAGGGCCAATACAAAAACATCCAGTTATTAACGTTATAATATAACCCAGTTTTTCAAATCATTTTACCGATTGTCAATGGTATTTAATCGAAAAAAACATAAAGTCAAAAGTCGGTTGTATGAAAAAGTCTATTTAATTTTGTTTTCTATTTAACAATATAATCAGGAAAAGTTTGTTATTTGCGATATCAAAGTCATATCTAACGAGTTTCCGACAACTATTATTTTTATTCTTGACGTCACGAATAAGTTACTATGAAATAACTTGAAAGTCGATAAATCATGTTTCGTCACAGCGTTGCAGCTTCACACCCTCTTTTGAAAGGTGGGTACCCTATTAGATCAAGTTGTTATTCTACTCTTATCGTAAAATTGTTTGGCACATTTCGCAGCGCTGGATTCAACATTCATATTTTCATATATATATATATATTTAGAAGAGGCACGTGAAATATTGATACATTTGGGCAAGTGTTGAAATAAATACATATAAAAATTATGAGGCAGTACGTCGACTGAACATGCGCAAAAGCGTACAAGACACGGATTGAAACGGTCTACGAATTTGGATATTCTCTCAAAAATTGTTTGTTTCAAAGACAAACTTGAAAGTACAAAACATTACATTTATTACGTGATATCACACATATTTGCGACTGTGTATGGTTTCAGAGGAGTCGGTCTCTTCCTTTAGCAGTATTGATTCAGTGAACAATATTAATGATCGAAAGCCTCTGATTATCAGAGCTCATCAGTCAATTTCTTGTACCAGGCATGTTACTTAAATATTTTTGCGTGAACCCCCTGAAAGGGTGACATGCTAATATTGGCTTGTTTTGGATGTGTATTTCTCTCGGCCGGAAGTCAGAATAAGATTCTGGGAACGTCTCGATCATTTATACAGGTAGTTATCTACATCTTTGATACGGTCCCTCTATGGCTAGGCTGCCACGTGGCATTGTTTATTTCAACAATCAACGTAATTTGAAAGTAAAACAATAAAGACTAAGTTGAAGTCAAAAAATCGTTTAAATATTAAAACCTATTTGCCTTTTCACAAAACATATGTGTTTTGATAATGTAAATGTTAAATAAATATCAAGTATATTGATAACGCAATTATATAATTTATGCTTTGAGACTTTCCTGAACTCGTTTTTGTGTGTTTAGTATCAGAAGTTCAATTTCTGGTAGTATTAATAAACCTGGAAATAGTTTATTGACATAGTAACAATGACCCAGAATAAACTGCTTACATTTCTGAACGTTTAACTTTTGAGACTAAGTAATTTAATCATAGCATGAGAAAATGTCGGAAAGCATGAAGCATAGATGGGTATTACACCTATGCATGAAGTAAATTAGGAAAACGATATTTCTGTTAAAAATATTTATCTTAGATCATGAAGGTCTATACACAGTGGTAGGAGAGTAGAAAGATAATCAAACAAAAGGATTTTTCAGTAAAAAAAATATCTAATTTCAATAATAAATACTACCAGAGAATAGTCATTGTTAAGGTTAAACTGAGACTTAATCTACTCCTTATAATTATAGAATATAATACAATTGTAATTGTATACGTACACTATGTCTCACACGTTTGATCAATCATTACATTTATGAAAATTATTTGTAACGTATGAGCACTAATGAGCAGGGATGCGTATCCAAAATTAGCTAAATATCTAAATTTCAAATGGTCGTGAATGAAACTAGAGGCTCTCAAGAGACTGTGTCGCTAACATTGGTCTTTGTGCATATAAACAATGGACACAGATAAATTCATGACGAAATTGAGTTTTGGCGATGGTGATGTGTTTGTAGATCTTACTTTACCGAAAATTTTTGATGCTACAATTATCTCTATCTATAATGAACTTGGCCCAATCATAACAGTGGAAAATATTTTCTACAAAATTTACAAAAATTTATGAAAATTGTTAAAAATTGACTATAAAGGGCAATAACTCCTTAAGGGGTCAGTTGACAATTTTGATCATGTTGACTTACTTGTAGATCTTATTTTGCTGAACATTATTGCTGCTTACAGTTTGTCTACTATTCAAGATAATAACCAAAAACTGCAAAAATTGTATTTAAAATTACTAATTTGGGGGCAGCAACCCAACAAGGGGTTGTCTGAATTGTCTGAAAATTTCAGGGCAGATAGATCTCGATCCAATAAACAATCTTATTCCTATTATATTTGCTCTTAATGCTTTGGTTTCAGAATGCTTTGGTTTCAGAGATATAAGCCAAAATCTACATTTCGCCCCTATGTACTTTTTTTAGCCATGGTGGCCATCTTGGATGGTAGGCTGGGTCATTGGACACTTTTTTTTTAATTAGATACCCTAATGATGATTGTGGCCAAGTTTGGTAAAATTTGGCCCATAGTTTCAGAGAAGATTTTTTTTAAAAGAATACAAAAATTTTAGAAAAATGGTTAAAAATTGACTATAAAGGGCAATAACTCCTTAAGGGGTCCACTGACAATTTTGGTCATGTTAACTTATTTGTAGTTCTTATTTTACTGAACATTATTGCTGTTTACAGTTTGTCTATATTTATAATATTATTCAAGATAATAACCAAAAACTGCAAAACATTCCTTAAAAGTACAAATTTGGTGGCAGCAAACCAACAACGGGTTGTCTGATTTGTCTGAAATTTTCAGGCCAGATAGATATTGACCTAATAAACACTTTTACCCATGTCAGATTTGCTCTAAATGCTTTGGTTTCAGAGTTATAAGCCAAAATCTAAATTTTACCCCTATGTTCTATTTTTAGCCATGGCGTCCATCTTGGTTGGTTGGTCGTGTCATGCCACACATTTTTTTAAACTAGATACCCTAATGATGATTGTGGCCAGGTTTGGTTAAATTTAGCCAAATAGTTTCAGAGGAGAAGATTTTTTTAAAAGAATACTAAAATTTTAGAAAAATGGTTAAAAAGTAACAATAAAGGGCAATAACTCCTTAAGGGGTCAAAGGACAATTTTGGTCATGTTGACTTATTTGTAGATCTGACTTTGCTGAACATTATTGCTGTTTACAGTTCATCTCTATCTATAATAAAATTCAAGATAATAGCCAAAAAACGGTATAATTTCCTTAAAATTGTCAATTCAGGGGCAGCAACCCAACAACTGGTTGTCCGATTCGTCTGAAAATTTCAGGGCAGATAGATCTTTACCTGATAAACATTTTTACCCCATGGTGGCCATCTTAGTTGGTTGGCCGGGTCACGCCACACACTTTTTAAACTAGATACCCCAATGGTGATTGTGGCCAAGTTTAGTTTAATTTGGTCTAGTAGTTTCAGAGGAGAAGACTTTTGTAAAAGTTAACGACGAACGACGACGACGACGGACGCCAAGTGATGAGAAAAGCTCATTTTGGGCCAGGTGAGCTAAAAATACTTGTGTGAATTTTATTAACAAGGATTCTAAATCATTGAATCTCACAAAAAACGTAATTCATGTTTTACAATATATCATAACAAATTTAATTACTATCATAATGTCAATTGTTTTATACTGTTTTAGTAGGGATTTATAAGTCACTGCTTATATTTTGTATAGCAATATATTCACAATCTTTAAAAAGAGATTCATAAAATGTCCATCCGTAAATACTTGGCATTTGTGTTTATTAGTATTATATTCAAGCTATTTTCGGAAATAAAAGTTCACAAACAGGAATGTATGTTTCATGATTATAAAATTGCTATTCTTATTTTTTCTATTTCGTTCTTTTATTAGTTCAACCTTATAGCATCTACAAATTTGTACCATGAGACGGTTTTGAAAATTGTATTCATTGTTTGATGACCTATGTCTATTTACAAATTGTACATAAATTTTATTGGTCTCTAAACTATACTTTTGAAGTTTTTGCATTTATAAAAGTTTTGGAAGGACAGACGGACGGATGGAAAGAGATAGTGAAAATTATAAGGCTCCCGTTGTATCGTTGAAGGGATATAAATTAATCCAATAATAATCCACTTACAAGATTATGAAAGAGGAGCAGAAAATCAGTTTTAACGAAAGTCTAGATTTGAGACGATATATCTTTTTTAATTATTAACAAAAAGTTTTAAACATTATATATTTAATCGTATCGATAATATTAATCCAACTCATTCCTGGTATTGGTGATTTCGTTTAGCTCAAATTTGGTTTTCTATGTGGTATTTGGTGGACTGCTAATAATATGTTTTCGTTGTTTTTTGTCATAGTACTGTCAGTAGGTCTCAGAGTTTTGAATGTCCCTTTTGTAGCTTCTATCTCTTTTTCAAACGATTAGCTAATCAGTTCAAACATGATCATATTTTAATTATATCACCAAAGGATTGTTTTCAAAAACTGCTTGTCATACATATAACATTACACTATTGATTTTAGTAGTCAACCTCATTTTGTTCAGTCAGGTTCCGTAAGATTGCTTTTATTTAATTTTTAAACGGGATAATTAACGTAAGAGACGAATAGTTATGTCAGCTGACTCTAACAGAGTCAACAGACCCGTATACAATATTAATTTTTAATATCAATTCAAATATACATCATGTTCATAGCCATATTTATAAACTCTAACCATTTAATTACTTTGTGACAAGTACATAATGAGTAGACAATGTAATAAACATAGCTCATAAAATACTTACTATTATTTACTTTAAATAGTTTTCCTTATGTTTAATTCCTTCGTATGTTCATTAGCTGGTGGACATTGCTGCGATAATGGATCGACTGTCACGTGATCGATAAAGGTAAAAATAATGTATGGCGAGCTGTGGTAAGAAATTTGAATCTAATTTACAACTTTATTTAATAATAGTGTAGCAGAGTCATTTTTTATGCTTCATAAATTATGTAATTTGCAGTTTTGAAATCATTTGTTTACATTAAAATGTACTTATCAAATTCTTGTTGAGTCTTTAGTTTAATTATTTCACTCTTGCAAAGTATTTTTACCAAAGGATATTTATCCTTTAATACTTGATTTAGGGCCTAGTATATTATTTACGTATTGAGTAAAGTTACTCATGCATATTCATGGGGGTTGAAATTGAACTCTTGTTTTGATTAGTTATTGGCGGTTAAATTGAGTTTTCCTTTGTGCACCTTGGGTAGAATTTACCTGGACACTGGTCAGTGAAAGTCGTCCATTTATTTATCCAGATTATTATATCAGAAAACTATATTTACAGATTATATTTATTAGATTCAGCTCTATAGTTTTCCTGACATGACTTATCATGACCAATAAGTTGCACATTCTTCTTTAACATTTTGACACGAAATAGATTAGGATAACTTTCCTATATTCAAGTAAATACTCTTCAGATTGCATGTTTATAACATCGGAATGAAAGATTTAAGTGAGCGTATTTTAGTAAAGAAGCTAGGTCATATTTTTATAAAGTAATGTAACATTTGCCGCTGATCATAACGTAATTATGTAATTTTTATAGATATCGTAATGACAGTATTTTACGAATACTGCATGTAGAAAAATTGCGGCATGTATGATAAGTTACAGTATATTGTGAAAAGAATATTTGAGTTACATATTGTGTTATGCTATTTTTATATGGACGAATTGAATACAACTGTCATGTGATTAGTATTTTATATAATTATGAAGAGTCCGTTCTTATTATTGTATTTTTGTTTTCAGGACTCTGATGTAGATTACTTGTTTATACATTGTACCAAGTTCCTTATTTACTGGAGAACTCACTCCACAAGTGGTAAGCGCATAATTCGTAGTTTTTGTTTTATTTTATACTATAGAAATGATAGTAACTAAGCCATGGCTTATTTCCTTTGGCGATTTGCGCGTTTTTAGCAAATCAGTTGTATAGAATTTAAATGTTGGTATTCAGACATAGTAAATACTTTTTGAATGTTGTACTATTTGTGAAGTTTGATTGTTAACTTTCATGTACTTGCGAGAAGTGATTTTAAGATACATTTAATTATATTTGATTGTAAACGCAATGACACTGATTACCGTTATATTTAAATGTCGGTCACAGAAACCGGTTTGATAAAGTACATGTGACATGTGATGTACATTTCACTACACAATTGCCATACTTAATGTTTATCGCTATTTTTGTGCATTTTTCCTTTGATCTTTTTTTGTGATAATTTTCATATCATGCTACTCGCTTGAAATGGAAAATTATCGCTAGAAACTAAGCATGCACGTGGCGTTGCTTACGAAATTGACATGAAATTGACACGAAATTGATAACGTCGTCATAGGTAAAATAGCGATAAAAAGATTATCATTGTTCATCTCATCAGAAAATCAATCTCGTTGAGATGATCACCGATAATCTATAAGTATCATCTGTTTATAGTAACACTTTTATATTAGAAATTGTTAAAACTGTATTGAATTGTCTGTGATATAATATGTGTATAATATATTCTATGTTATATGAACTATCATTAATGTTTATAATTTTGTTATTTCAGAGTTTTTATTCTCTGGTAATAAAGTATCCGAACCTTTTGAGAAAATCTTTTGGTTACTTCATATATACCGGAAGAGATCCAATTCACAATAGTTATTGCTTGATTGATTTTTGGTGTTATAACGCCACTTTTAAGCACCGCATTTAGACTTTTTCGTGGCGGCCAGAATTTATTAGTGGAGGAAGCCGGAGTGCCCGCAGAAAATCACCGACCTTCGATGGGAAAACTGATTATCCTAGTCAATTAAGATTGGAGTCGAGTGCATCCATTCGAGTGAATAACTCCGTGCATTAAATGGCTTAAGGTTCCAATAAAGTCAAAACTAGAACACGTGGACCGCGGTGCAAAGATAATTAATTGCCTTGTATTTAGTACTCACAAACCAAGTGTGCAGCATTAATCAGAAAAGGTGAACTCATATATTGACTTTGTGTCAGAAAAGTCCCACTACTAACAGTTATCGTTTGTGCTAGGGCTTTGAAAAGTGTACACAGTCTAAACAAGTAAAAATCGGGTTTCATAATCATCATCATACCAGCATGTTTTATATTTCTGAATACTCGTGTAATATTTGCATTAAAACATTAAACATTCAACAATCAATCATATTTATGTTGAATTGCCCAGATCAGTTTACAACAAATTACTGTATTCTTCTATCTAGAAAATAAGACATATTAGTCGGATAACATTAGAGATAACCGTTATACTTTATAGCATTTAAAGTTCTTATTCAGAAACAGAAAGGACTGAGTATTTCTTTGTAAAAAAAAACCCATTCAGATTCTATTTTTTAAGTTTTCTCAAACAAATGTCATCGATCTGGGTTTTTTTTTACGATTGGCAAAATATATATTTGATAGAGTAGACATAATTGTTAACAGATGACCACAATAAAGATTGACTGAACAATAACAATATTGCAATCTGAAAAAAGGTTCATCAGAAGATCATCACTTAAAGGCAATATTTATCAATTATGCACGTAATTTGAACGAATGAATGAATTCTAATGTTATGGCTTGATGTGTAGAATTTCCTTAAATATATCTTTGGAAAATCCTAAGTATTAAACAAATGAATCAAAAATGCTATATGGAGGCACGTGACTAAGATTCTAATGCATTCTATAATATATATTCTTAGTAAGGATTTAGCTCAGTTTGAAATATTGCATTTAAACCTTTTGATATATATAATGAGTGTGATTCAAGTTACTAAGGCCTCACTTTGAGTGTCAGAACTGAAACTTAGAAGTTTAAAGACATACACTTTAGAAATACCAAAGCCAACAAATTATTTTGTTTTATTTTCAGGAAACACTGTACTAGATACATTTCACCCGTACATTACTTTAAAGACAAGGAATATTCTGTCAGAACCATTTCTTTTAATATGTCAGGAGTGCAACAGTTTTGAAATGACATTTTCTTGGTCCTACATTTTAAGATAATCCAAGTTCCTCGTGACTCATTTACATTTTAAAATGTTTTGTTACTATGTACAGATGTATGTTAAATGTATGAGTTATTATACTTTGTTTAAGGTGAATTTCAAACCAGCATTTTGTCTTAAGATTTTTTGTTTATTTTTACAAGCAAAATCTGAATCATGAATTCTCCTATAATTTTCAAGTTTAGAAAGCTAATTGTTTTTAACTTTTTCTTTTGACTATGAAACAGCAATATTTCAATTTGAAAAGTTTTATAATGCCTTCTTGTAATACTAAGTCAAATAGTATAACTGTTATAAAAAAATAATGTTGTTGCATTCCTGACATGAGTTTACCACAACTATCAAATATCCACATTTCAAGTTTTAAGTTTTAGAACTAAACTTTGAATGAATGAAAGATGAAAGGACAGTTCAAAAATAAAAAATTAAAGAAAATCAGACAGACTGGGCGCTCAAAGTCAACATCAACTGCAAATTTCAAGACTAGAAAAATTGAGAATTAACTAAAACTGAAAAGAAGGTCCAAATCTAAAGGATGAACAAGACAAATATAATGAAAACAAAAAATACAAATACGAAAAATAATAATGAAAAGATTGACAACGGACGAGAACAGGAAAATTAAAAAAAAAAAAAAAAAAACAACAGAAGAATGTGCAATCGAGTAAACAAAAAACAGATTTAGACACAAAAACACCAAAACAAAAACCAGAAAGAGAAGTCAAAGAATGCGGCTCTTTTTATGACCATTCCAAAACCTTGGGATTAAGCAATTGGGAACATCATAATCAAAGCTTCACAAAGTCGTATGTCAGAGTCCCTAAGTATAAACTTTTTAAGTTCTAGAAACAGTTAGCAGATTGTTCAAATTGTCGGGGAAGTAAAAGCAAAGAAGGCAGAGAAATAAAAGAAGGCCAGACTAAAACTACCTAAAAAGTTTAAAACGACAGACACACATTGAAAAATAAAATGGAATGTGTTCCTGATGGAAACTCGAGAATTATGCCTAATAAAAAGGACACTATATTAGATTGACAAACAAGAGCAAAAAGACATTTACGTATGTCAAAAAGAAAAAAAATTATCAAAGAGAAGCCTACCTACATCAGGACATTCGTTTTTTTTAAAACATGATATAAAATAAATATAAACGCTTGGACCTATCTGTAGAAAAGTATATATTTGTACAAATCACTCCAACATGGATAAAAAATAGAAGGAGATTTGATATTAGGAAGTTTACTTTCTGTTCCTGACATTAAAGTATCTCCATGAAAACTATCATCACTATCTTTGTGTGCTTACCATGCAATTCCTCAAATGTATTATATGGAAAGAACATGACAACTTTAATTGACAATATAACCCGTAAATTTGTTTGAACCCTAAAAACATAGTGGGATGAAAATGATATTCAAGTTGTTAACTGTCAATCAATGGGAAAGAATCACAGCAGATATATACTGAGTGCCAATGAAAACGCAACACTTTTGTTTTTCAAAAAAGTCTGATAATTTTTATTTATTTTATATTAGAACTTTGTAAAGTTGGTTGAAAATGACTTTAAAGACAATTGTCGACAACTTTACGGTTGGGTGATTTTTGGAACAAATGCGAAGTAAGGGTTATTTTGAACGGACATAAACCGAGTTCACCGCTTTTCAATATACGCACCATTTTCACGATTTTGTCATTTAAAGCTTGGCTAATGTCATGAATTTTCCCGCCCTTATTGTAAGGAAACTGCAATAAACATCTGAGTAAATGCCAGGACTTTCTGACAACCAGCGACATGCAGTTTCCGGCATGATCCAATGAAGCCTTTCACAGCATACAATTTCGAGAAGACTGTAGCCTCTACAATAACCCAAATCATCCACGAATTCAACAAAAATGGATCAGTTAATGATAAGCCACATCCCGGGGTTCAAAAAGCAAGAAACGCTCAGCAAAACCGATACATTTGGTCTTTAACATATCCGATATCGACTCTGATGGATGTCCAAAGGTCACGAGAGTTCAATGGTAGTCAAGGTAGATCCTCTGAAGCAATTTCAGTAAAGCACCATTTGCGCAGAAATTCAACAGTTAAAGAACACCACAGCCGACATCTTAATGGCCGTCTGGCGTAAACATCGAATTCTGTAGACCAAAAATCATTCATTATGTACCAAAAATCGTCAGTGGTGGTTACATAGACGTTTGGCACCCGCCTTGGCCAAAAGTCATGCGTTTCGCCAGATTTAGGTCCGATAGAGCAAATTTTGCATCAGATTTGACATGGTTTAGACGATGAAAACCACCACCAATATCAAAAAGTCAGCTTGAGTTTGCTTTGCGGGACAAGTGGAAAAACATTCCTCGAGATTACATTAAACGTCCGGGATGATCAATTCCGCGGCGCTGTCGAGATTGCGCTGCACAACAGGGTTATAACATTTTTTGTTAGGACTGTGATTTGATGATTCGACATTGGATGTTTCGTTTATCTATTGCGCCCGAAAGATGACAATGAAACATTTTTGTTTGATATCGATCTATTGTTAGAATTGTTAATTTTCAAGAACAATTCATTTTGAAAGATCATGATTTCTAATATAAATTTTATTTTTGAAAAACCAAGTGTTGCGTTTTCATTGGCACTCAGTATATATAAAAAGGCTGGAGAAAACTAAAAAAAAAAAAAAAAACGATGGATCCATGCCAAGAAGTCATCAACTGTAAGTGATCTAATAGATGATATGGTTCACAGAAAATCTGTATAGGACAGATATCCAACACAGAGTACAGAAACACATGATGGAATATTTGTCAACAGATCAAGTTGTTGATGTGATGGACTCTTTAAAGAGCATAGAATTACAGGCACAGGATGAAATCGAATGAACACATTGGACTTTTAAACAAGTAACTCTTAACCCAAGAGTCTATGATTACACTATCTGACAATTTGGTCCTAGATACATATAGTTTCTTTAACATTTTTCTATAATTTCGATTAAAATATGCCAAAACCTTCAGTTAAAATAGATGTATGCACCAAATTTTCTGACAACTGTTCGTCACAGTATAAATTCAAAGATGCAAAGATGGCTTTTGACACTTATCTGTTCTAGAACAAACGTATAACATGAAATTTGTATATCAATATACTGAGTCAGGTCGTGGCAAGGCCCAAAATGATGGTAAAGAAGCAAGCTTCAAACGTAAATATGAATTGCATATCCCTGGGAGAAACTTTGTATTTAACAATGCATACCAAGTTTTTCTTGCTCTGCAACAAAACGGCAATAACCACGTTGATCAAAGTGTTACTCTTGTCCCTAGAACAAAGGTTGCTTTACTCAGCACCAATGCAAAATATTGAAGAAAAAGAATAAAGGGAAGCCAAATATTTCATTCAACTTATACATTAAAAGTTGAATGTAACATTATTGATCATGAAGACCTACAATTGTAAGTTACTGGACTGGAAGGCCCTTGCTACTTTAGACAATACAGAAGGAACGAGCAATTCAGCAACTTGATTGGAGAAAAATAGTTAGTTATACGTTCTACATGATGAAGCTAGACAACCATTATAAATAAGAAGATGTGGTATGAGTGCCATAAGTCAACTTTTCATTCCTGTCACAATGTACAAAATAGTTATCAAAAGTACCAGGATTATAATTTAGTACGCCAGACGCGCGTTTCGTCTACATAAGACTCATCAGTAACGCTCAAATCGAAATACTGATAAAGCCAAACATGTACAAAGTTGAAGAGCATTGAGGATCCAAAATTCCAAAAAATTAACAATAATTAATATATTAATCTTTATTAAAGCACAAATTACACCCATATATTTATAAGAGGGCTAAATGCATGACAAATACATGTAATGAAAATTACACGTAATAACAACAATATAATGATGACATTTACATTCACATAAAAAATATAACAACACAAAACATTAAACACAACAAATGACCTCCAGTGCCTCAGTTTCATAGACTGATTAATAAAGGAGCCTAAAGATTTCATTTGTTGACCTAGTAGATTTAGTATATATTTCTCTATCAGAAAAATCTGTGTATTGAGTTTTTAAACCATCATTTATTTTACATATTAACAAGAATGTGTCCATAGTACACGGATGCCCCACTTGCATTATCATTTTCTATGTATAGTGGACCGTGAAATTGGGGTAAAAACTCTAATTTGGCATTAAAATTAGAAAGATCATATCCTAGGGAACATGTATACTAAGTTTTAAGTTGATTGGACTTCATTTTCAACAAAAACTACCTTGACCAAAAACTTTAGCCTGAAATTTACTCTATCATTTTCTATGTTCAGTGAACCGTAGAGTTGGGATCAAAACTATAATTTGGCATTAAAATTAGAAAGATCATATCATAGAGCACATGTGTACTAAGTTTCAAGTTGATTGGACTTCAACTTCATCAAAAACTACCTTGACCAAAAACTTTAACCTGAAAGGACGGACGGAAGGACAGACGGACGGACGCACAAACCAGAAAACATAATGCCCCTCTCCTATCCTAGTTGGGGCATAAAAAGAATGTGGTTTATCATATAGATCAAGTACGGCCTTCAAGACGAAGATTGGTCCACACCGAACATCTATTACAGTTATGTGGGTTTTTTTGCAGGCAGAATAGGGTCACTTACGTAGCTTTCTTTCTGTTGACTTTAACGACTCTATGGTAAGTATGCTTAAGTAAAGTGAACATATTCAGATCATATTAGCCTTAAAAATTTACAAAATATTTTGAAAAGGAAAAATGAGACTATACAGATTGCTCCTGAAGGAGACAGCGATTGTTGATAATACCATGCATCACCTCTAAATATATTTGATACAATGATCTGATAGCATTATGTGGTAGACGGACGTGCATGTTTCCTTTTGCAAAAGTGAAACAGGGTAATTCTTCCCTTACGTTCCTTTCAACACGATGACACTCTGCTGCAAGACGAGAGTAACATTTCCGCTTTCCACTGCTAATCAAGATAAAGATGTCTGTGTTTAATAATTGTCATGTAGAGTTTTTACATTTTATCTTTGAATTGTGATATCTGTATTTGTTTCAATATGATTGTTTTACCTTTCGATTACAAGCCGTACAGACATTCTTTTAGTTTCTGTGTCGTCTTTCGGGTTTTGTTCTGAAATGCAATTTTGTTAAATATTGCCAATATTTGCCATAACAAGTTGAACCATATCGTCTGGTTTTGTCGTCGGCCTCTGAATGGCTATCTGAGCGTGTATTTAATGTAAATAAAGTCATCATAGATACCAGGACTAAATTTAGTATATACGTCAGACGCGCGTTTTGTCTACAAAAGACTAATCAGTGACGCTCGTAACCGACAAACATTTTAACCAATTCAAATTAATCCAGGTTTTTTTCCTGCTATGGAATAAGTCTATAACAAAACAATCTGCTGGTAATTATCTAAACTTGTTTTAACTTTTAATTACAGCGTTCATACTTTCACACATCAATTCATAAGTGAAACATTTTGAAATGCATAAAAAAAAGAAGTCATGCATTTAACATTAAAACACTGCACTGATAACGAGAATCCCCGCAGATCTCAAAAGAGCTGGCATATAAAATAGCCTCGTATATTATATCTTATCTTTAGAAGATTATACTACACAGGGATATAATTAACATCAAGGAAAACAGCAATCGTATGTAAAAAATTGAACTAGTCAATTACTGACCAATATCACTAGCCTGCATATAGTACTGCAACTGACATCGAAAAAGACGCTTAGTTAACGAGTTTAATGGTCCGGAATAACACACGGCTGAAAATTGTTTTAAATGATAGAATAATATCTATATTTTAATTTCCGTCGGGTCGTAAAAAGTTTCTATGGTCACATTTTTGTATTTTATCCCTTTAATGGGGGTACCCCTCAATTTACGGTTTTGGGTAGTTACCTTAAAATCCAAAAATATATTTTTTGGTTAAATTTCTCGCTATTTTCGTAAAAAATTTCTATGCACATATCATCAAGGATCATCGGAATGATGAAGACATAAATATAATACCATCTCCAAGTAAAACTTTCAAACTTAAAGTTGGCTGTTTTTTAGATAGAAATTTAACGCGTTTTTCTTTGAAAACGAGAAAACGTATGATTCAAAAACAGTATTTGACATTTGAGAGGACAAAACATATTATTGCGATACTGCATGCAAATTTTGTTGGGCAAATTCCAAACAATTTTGTCAAAAACTCAAAAATAAAAACATCATTTGTACCTTTTTTAATTACGGAAATTTCCTATCCGTCATAAGCTCCACCATTTATTTTTTCCTTCACAATCAATTTGATAGTTTCGATGTGATTATGTAGATTTTGTAGGAGAAGTTAATTTATTTTTGAGTGATTTGAATATATAAAGTAGTTCTTTCGTGTATTTTCTGTAAATTAGTTATATTTTTGTTAATACAAATTTTGACTTTATATAAAAGTTAACCAAATCCTTCGGATAAGACGTTTTTCCGGATAATGACTCTAGTTGACATTGTGTGAAAAAACATTGTATGTCAATGTTTAACCTCAGAGCAATTAATATACATGCAAGTGGTCGGGGGAAAAGTACTATTGAACATGTTGAAGTTTCGCAGAGATTTGGTGTGTGACAAGGTGGTGCTAAAACCAACTTCTTATGATATTCTGCTTTCCGTGGGCGAATCATCAGTGATGTTATGAGACTTGCACCAGAAGGCAAAATTGGTGCGTCTTTAAATTAGATTGATTGATTGATTGTTGGTTGCTTAACGTCCAGTGGCAAATATTTCATGCATGTTTAAGACGAGAACAAGTTAACAATAAAAACAATAGGTAGGTTTTGTAATAATAGAGGCCTTGCGGGATGATGATCGGGAAAATTTAGACTGATACTGGAAAATGATGGTTTATTGGATTGGGACAGAAAATTTCCATTGCATCATGCCACCTACGGACCCCTCAAAGAGTTGATGCAAGGGTTTTTAACGTGCAAAGAACGTGACACTCCCTTTACACGAGGCATCGGATTTAACGACCCCATTTTGACCGGACGTGACTGCGAACTTGATACATCCCGCACAGCCAAACGGACGCCCCACTTCGTTTTACTGCCGGTCGAGAGAAGACCAAGTGACCATATTTCGTTTCCCCAGTCACCCTTGAGGAACTTTAAATTAGAAACATCAGAAATACATATATGTGATCAAACTGATCGACATGTATCCTCACAACCTGACACTTTTATACAATCTCGTGCTCAGTTTCTTCCTTGTAGTTTTGATATGAAAACAGGGTTTTTCTGTAAAAGAAAAACTTTTAAAAAAAACAGAAAACTACACAAAACTGAGTCCTCTAAACGTGTTGACAGTCTTTTAAGTTGTGCTTATTAATGTGAGTAATCATTTATCCATGCATAACCAAGTACTTATTGAAGTCAACACCTGTGCAATTAAGTAAAACAGTTATTGAAAAATTAAAATTTGAACTTGCTGTCAGTTCATTAATAACGATTGTTAGTGATGTGATTTGTTCTTCCATAAGAAAAAGCCTTTCTCATGTAGCACATTTTCTATATATACTGATCAATTTTACCCAAGATTGTCTCTGATGCTTACCAAACTGTCAAACTTCAGAACTAACTAGATATTGTGACACCTTACAATTCAGACACAGTGGTGCCAAGGGATATGAAATATAGAGTTTAGCTCTGAACTCAATTTAGGGGTTGCCATATCTTCTGCGGGAAAATTGAAGTCTATGTTAAGACTTTCAGAATTACACCAAGGTGTGTCTGAAAATATCAAGGATACATTAAAAGAAGAACAATTACTTCACCCTGCCACCAGTGCTCTTATGAGCTATGTCCTCGTTTTGGTATTTCTATGGAAATGATGCCTGCATAGCTTGTTAATAGATATAGGAAGATGTGGTATGAGTGCCAATGATACAACACACCATCCAAAACACAATTTATAAAATTAAACCATTATAGGTCACGGTCCGGTCTTCAACACGGAGCCTAAGCTCAAAACTTCATTTGTTAGTTAATTGATGAAAAATAACACAAAGGCGTTTCTGAACCGTCTATTGTCCCTAAAGATAACAAAAATTCTTAAATGTATGGCTATTACTAAATCAGTCGTTTCTGTAGCAACATTCTCCCCATTACATTTGGGATTGGCAGTGCAGATACATCATGCATATGCATATGGGAACATGGGTCACGAACATTGATCGAAAATTTGTACTCACATTTCTTTTGTGTTTCCTATGCAAAGTTAAGACTATATCTGACGAGTTTGACCGAATCATGACGGTTTTTACGCTCCAGATAGCATTTGTACTCAAAAACTGTGTTTGCTTTGAACAAACTCTGTCCTGCGCCGAACTTGTTCTTATAAAAAAGGGAAGTGTCTTGTAATGCTAATACGCGTATTGAATCCGCATATGATGACTAAGAGATTGATTCATGTCGCTATTTTATGAATTCTTGAGCTATTGTGTGTCACTTTTAAAAGTTATAAAAGGATCATGACTGATTTTGAATAACAACATTAGAAAATTGGCATTGCATTGTATACTTTTTCATCCTTCCCATAAAAAATGAATGAGTTAACTTTTTTACCAGGATCATCCCACTAAAAAAATGTTTATGCACCAAACTGACTTTGTTTGACACTCAATTTTTTTAAACCTCGCATTCGCCTCGGGTAACTATAGTATATTTTGTGTTATAACTGCTATGTCCAGACTTTGCAAATACACAATATGTATTTATCTGTAACTAGATACTAATTTTCACACAATACACAACCTTTAAGATGCAAAATTAAAAACACTGTTTCAGCGCTTGAATTTTTTTTTTTTCAAAGATAGAAAAAATATTGAAATAATTTGATAAACTGGTGTTTTATACTTTAGAAAATAAATCTGTAATATACTATAGTGAAATACTATACACAATATGAAAGTTTATGGATGTGAAAAGGTCAAGGCCACTTCTTCTTTCGCTATGTCTTAAATGGAAAAAAATCAGAAGGTTCAAATCAACGCCATTTTGTAATTGCAGCTCTTCATATAAGTAGTCAAATTTGTCGTTTTAACATATGCTTATGATTGAATCGTTTTTGTAGCATTCTATTGAATAAATATCCAAATATTTCTCCTTTTTGTCCTTGTGGTTGAAATATTGATATTTTTAGGTCTGACCTTTGACCTCAATTTCACAAAATTGTGACCACTCTGGATTTTTACGACCCAACTTTTCTTATTATACACGTTTTCCTCTTTCCATCGATATATAATTTAGGTGTGTGTTCTTCTGGACCATTAATGTTTTAAAAAATGAACTCTGGTTGCAGTACTAATATAGTATAAAATAATACAAGCCATATAATGTGATTTGCAGATAGAAACATGTATGATTTATCGTATGGATGAGGGAAGAAATGGTCAGGCAAAATTCATTTATGATATCACCAAAAACATGGACAGTGGCCATCAAACTGACTTTCTGATAATGTCAACTAATCAACAAGTTTCAACCCCACGAAACAACAGGGAGATGAGGGAACATCGGGGAGAACGAACATTTGGATCAAAAGATTTCTTTCTAAGTGATCCCAGATTCCATGTCTGGAGTACGACAAGGAACTGTACTAGGACCCAATCTCTTCTTCATTTATATTAAAGACAAACCAGAGAGAACATTTTTCATTCTGTACAAGCGTATCTCCATCAATCATATGTGTTCAATGATAAATGTAAAGAAAATGTGTCCGAAATGCACATATAAATGGAATATTTTGGCTTTTAAGTTTTTGGTCTGTTTACAGATTTGCACAAGGGAACTGTCTCACGTATTGTGTCTGATGTATAGACATCACTATGTAAAAAACGAGATGAGTTCATCAAGTGGCCGAGGAATGCGGACGGAACAAGAGGAGACTTTTACCGTCTACGTGGTTTACCAAATGTGCTAGGGGCAATAGATGGGAGACACGTCCGTATCCAGGTTCCATCAGAAGATGAAGCACCATTTGTTAAATGTTCTAAAAAAGTTGCTCTTTCTTATTCATCATTTTTTTTACAGATTTACTGTTAAATTTAGCATTTTGTTCAGCCATTAGGTTAAGATTTTCTCCCGATATGGTGCTTAAAAATTTTTGAAATCACAACTCGATATTGTTGGAATATGTGTGTGTTAATGTATCCAGGAAATTTATATCTGGTATTTGTGGTATTTATTGAGTTTCTAATGTTTGTGGCTGGGTTTCAGTTTCAGCATTATCAACCTCATTTGTTTCTGCTGGGTGAGATAGCTGTTTTGAAGGAGTTGTAATTAATTGATGGTGGTGCATATTGAACATGAAATTGTGGGACTTGATAGTCATCTTCCAAGTATAATGGGTCTATATACTCATCAAGGACGGCAGAGTAGTAATCCATGTTAATGAAAGCAGACGAATGTTTTGGAACGTGACTTAAAGTGTGTTAAGGTAACTGTCAATATAAATCATATGAGTCTTCCTTTACTGTAATCCGATAGTAGAGTTGATCATTCTACTTTATATTGTTTTCCGTCCTGAATTAGATTAAAAATGTCTCTTTCTAGATTTAAAAAATACATTTTATAAATGAATGTGATACTTGTTATATGTGTAAATTGTGTAATCATAAGTATTTTAGTTACTTTACCGATCATAGTAAGATATATTTACCCCCATGACTTAAAACCTTGCTCTTTGAAATTGATTTACTAAATTTAGTTTTGCGTATTCTTCATTTCTACCAAAATACCAGCCTAACACATGAACAGGTTTATCGGTGAACTTTATGTAATCTACTTTATACATGTGTTTATTATATGAAAGTTTTCCTTTCCAAATGCCAATTATTTCTTTACTAACTTGGAACTTTTCAAGTTGCTTCTTTAATGGTCACATTTAATTCAATGTCTTTTATGTAATTTTCACTTCTTAATTTACATGCCATGATTTCTAATTGAATCAAACCCGACATCTTGTAAACGGGCAATAGCATTTCTATCCATCACACATTATTCAATAATAGTCCAGTCATTCTATGGACCTTCTCCTTTGCTCTCCTGAATTTTTGACTTATTTGGGTGGCAGTTCTCTGTGCCCCATCCCTGGGATTCAGTTGTTTGGCAATATCCTCCCAGACCTGCTTTTTTCGTTGATTGGCTATAGAGCTGTTTAATTTTGCATGTAAGATATTGATGTTCGTTTCAACTAGTTCTGTCAGGAGGACCTTCTCTGCACCAGTAAAATTTGCATTCCTTTCACCCTTTTCTTTTTCCATTTTGCAATTAGTTTGATTTATAATTCTTTAAATATTAACATTTAAAAAACAATATGCTCAACATTTTAAACACAATATAGGAAAAGCATATCAATTGTCATTTAATGATAACATCATTTTTAAAAGTATATATACGTATTGGTCATCAGTTTTCCGCGAAAACAAACTTAAGTGTCTTTATACAAATAATTTTCAACGCAAAATTTACAATTATCTAGAGAAATAGCATACTTGCATTCTCAAGTTTTCAATATGTTCAGCAGCTTTAAGATAAAAAAAAATACTACTAATTTTAGCACAAGTTTGATGGGGCTTTTTACTACACACAACTCTGCCTTTTTAAGATTCGCATCCTATCAGAATTTCAAATAAATCCGACTTATCACATATGCCAATACATTCGATCTGTTTCTGATGTACTTTCAAAAGAATGTCGGAGAAAATACATAATATTTTTGAAAATTCAATAAAGTAGTTTTGGGATCTCAACAACGAAAAAGATGAGTCATCGACTGCTCTTTAAGTGATCTTCAAAGGATGTTTGTTTTATATTTTATGATTCACATTAGTTTAACGTGCAATCCAGTCATTTACATTGTTGTTGTACATCTGATATTTTCACGTTGAAACTTTCCCTCTTATCGCCATATGTGTTTCCAGGTTTTCTGTGTTAAGAGTTCAAAAGTTGAAAACGTAAATTATAGTAATGGGTTTACTTTAATGACGTGACCTTGTTTGGTTTTCCTGTGTGATGTGTCTGCGCGCATGGGGATTATTCTGACTGCAATGTTCCAACGTCCTTCTCTGAAGGGTATCATCAGCTCAGTAGTCAGTGCTTCGGTACTGACATGATTAAACAAACTTTACTAAAATTGTCCGTTTATAAATTTTGAAATTATTATGAAACTAAGGTTTCAACTCCCTCAGGCAAAGTTGGCTTTAGATGAATTTGGCTATTTATTTTAGGTATTTTTAACATATAGCTCTTCAACGATTTTCAGTACTTATACATCTTCGGATTTCAAATGTTTGGCTTTGAGCGTTCCTGATGAAGGTAAATACCAGAAAAGCGCTTCGGACGCAATAAATTATTTAACGTGCTGTTTTATATTTTTACATCACTGGGTCGATACCTCTGCTGGTGGACTATCAGTCCCCGAGGGTATCATCAGCTCAGTAGTCAGTGCTTCGGTACTGACATGATTAAACAAACTTTACTAAAATTGTCCGTTTATAAATTTTGAAATTATTATGAAACTAAGGTTTCAACTCCCTCAGGCAAAGTTGGCTTTAGATGAATTTGGCTATTTATTTTAGGTATTTTTAACATATAGCTCTTCAACGATTTTCGGTACTTATACATCTTCGGATTTCAAATGTTTGGCTTTGAGCGTTCCTGATGAAGGTAAATCCAGAAAAGCGCTTCGGACGCAATAAATTATTTAACGTGCTGTTTTATATTTTTCTGAACTGTCATTGAACTTTGGTGGCAATATTGTTTCCTGAAAGCCATAATGATGTCTGCGGAAAACCATGTAATTTTAAGTATCTTTTATTGCTTTTCAGTGTATTGTCTGCAAAACGTAGTAGCTTTCCTGAACATGCAAGTTTATGTAACAAGATGTTTATGTGACCTCTTTGTCTCTCCATATTGCGTCATATATCCATGTTCGCTATGTAAAGAGATTAAACGTTTGAAAACGCACGAGCTAAGGTTTCTGATTTTTGGCTTTAGCAACGTATTACTCCGTTTGATTTTGCTGTGTGATGTATCTGCCCGCAGAACTGTTCCAACGTCTTTCGTCCAGTCTCTCTTTTAAAGTTGTAGTGGGCATATACTTGGAGGTAAAATGTCGCCTGCATTTATATGTTGTCTGCAAAACGTAGTCGCTTTCTTGACCATGTAGATGTATTAAGCTGTTAATGTGTCCTAGGTGAGAACTAACCGGACTGCAAGAAGTAGTTATGTACAATGATGCAAGTCTCAACAGCCTCAGAATTAAGCTTTTTCCTTTCTGACTTTTAATGGTTAACATTCTTGGGATTCGCAATTCTACGTCTTCTATCAATTTCATCTCATCTTAACATCTTTGCAGAATGTATTTCATAGCATTGGGTGGTAGACGGTCGTTAGCATCTTTCCTTTGGCAAGAGTGTCTCTCATAATGTACGCACGCTGCTGCCGGACTTAGTTACAATTCCACTTTCCACTGCTAATCAAACTGAATATGTCTGTTAAATATAAACTTTACTGAGTTTTCAATTTGAACTATGAATTGTGTTATCTGTATTTGTATCGATATCACTGTTTATCATATCTTCCATCACAAGTTGCATTGTTTTGTCTAGTTTTATCATAATACTTCTAAATGGATATTTCAGCTTATGGAAGAAGCGCGTGTGAATAATGTAACCAACGACAAATTTTACTTATTACAGCTAAACCGCGCATAATTCTGTTATGTAATAATCATGTAACGTAACCATCCACTGGTCAATCTCTTAATGACAGCGTTAAAAATTTCACAAATTTAAATCCATACATGAAATTCATAAAAGTCCTACATTTAAAATCATTAACATTGCACCAATTAAAATACTCCCTACAGCTCTTAAAAGAACTGCCAGACATAATAGACTCATATTTTAAAGAAAAACTTTAAGATCATACATAAAGGCAACAGTAGTATACCGATGTTCAAAACTCTTAATTCGATAAAAAAAAAAAAAAAAATCCGGGTCACAAAGCTAAACCGAAAGAACGCATTAAATATAAGAGGAGAACGACGACACAACATTTAAATGTAACACACACAGAAACAAACTAAGCATTAGACAAAATCCGATGAGAATAATAAATATAACATCAAAACTAAATACATGAATTTGGGATAGAAAAGTACCGTAACACATCTTACAATAATGAATTCACACTCAAATATAAGAGGAAGCAAACGAATAAAAAAAAAAAAAACACAACGTTAAAATGTAACACACAGAAACGAACTATAATATAACAATGACCATATTCCTGACTTGGCACAGGACATTTTTTATACGGCACAGGGATAAAACTAACATCATGGAAAACGGCAAACATATGCAAAAAGGGAAAAAGTTTGAACAAACCAATTACAGACCAATATCACTAGCCTGCATACGTAAAATAATGGATCACATATTTACTAGCCCTATAATGTGACATGCAGATAGAAACACAATTCTGTTTTGTGTACTAAATGGATTTGTGAAGAAATCGTCATGATAACTCAGCTTATAGAATTTATTATAGATATTACCATAATCTTTGACAATGGCCAACAAACTGACTGTCTAATCATGGTCTACTAATTAGCAAGATTTACACTGGAATAACTAAAGAAAACGAACATCTGGATCTAAATCTTTCTTTCTTAGAGAACTCATATTTCCTTGATGAAGAGTATGTGGTACTACAAGGCTCTCTACTAAGACACAATCTTTTCCTTTTTTTTTATATATATATAAATGAAATGTCAGGGAATATTTAAATCGAACATGAATCCTTTTAAAGATGGCACAATTGCATGTATTACTACATCAGACCAAAAATCATACAAGAAGATTTGGACACACATTGTTGGCAGGCTAGTGATACTTTAGATTATCGACTTCCACCACTCGGCCACTGAGCCTTTTTTGGTGTAGAAGTTTTGTTCGTCTTTCAATGTGTCGCAAAAATTGCAGACTGTGGTAATTAGGAATCCATTAATGTCTGCCTTTTTCTGTAGAAAGATTGTTTTCATTAAATTTTGTTATTAGTTTGCTTACCATTTAATGCAACACAACCAGATTCAACCCACCATTTTTTTCTTTAAAAATGTTTTGTACCACGTCAGGAATATGGCCATTTGTGTGTGTTACATTTTACCGTTGTGTTTCTGTTGTCTCGTTTGTTTCCTCTTATATTTGAGTGTGAATTCACATTACTATAAGACGTGTCGCGGTACTTTTCTATCCTAAATTCATGTGTTTAGTTTTGATGTGATATTTGTTATTTTTAATCGGATTTTGCCTAATGCTTGGTTCGTTTCTGTGTGTGTGTTACATTTTAATGTTGTGTCGTTGTTCTCCTCTTATATTTAATGCGTTTCCCTCAGTTTAAGTTTGTAACCCTGATTTGTTTTATTCTATCTGTTTATGAGTTTCGAACAGCGGTATATTACTGTATTTGTGTATCTGTCTTACTTGTTATATTTTTGTTTATATGTTTTCTCTTCAAACATCATAACGAATCTTTTGTGTAAAATATGTTCTACTTTTATTTTTTCATAGTTGTAGTTTTCAGTTTAGTTACAGTATTAGTGTTACTTTTTGGTCCTTAATGCTCTTCGACTTCGTACGTACGTTATTTGGTCTTTTTAACTTGCATTGGTTCCATTCTAGCCTCACTGATGAGTCTTTGTAAGAAAGAACGCGCGCACACAACTCCAATCCTGATATATATGATGAGTTTATTTGTATAACGGTTTCTGTTGCTGCTATGTATATATACACAAAGCAATGTATACTGATTCCATATAATAAATAATCAAATTTAACAAACTAAAACGAGGGAAACACATCAACTAAAGGAGAAAAACAACAAACACTGAAGTGCAAAAAAAAAAGGACAATGAACCACACACAGAAACGAAATATAAGATAACAACGGCCATTTTCCTGACTTGATACAGGGCAATTTACCTCGCGCTTTTATGGCAATTTTAAATACACCACTAAAATGACAACATTACATGACAGGAATAAAGTACAAATAAAGACATTTTCAAGACAGAGAAATACATTAATAAACAAAACAATAGTACATTTCGTTATGCTTACCACAGAAAAACAACGAACACGAAAAATAACCAATTCTAAGTTATTTTACTATAAGGCGAACACTTTGGTACTTGTTTTTTATAAGTATACTTCTAGAAAATCGAATGAAGGACATTTAATAGTATTGCACTAGATACATGTTGAATGTTAATTTTATTTAGAATCCTATGCCGATTGTTTTACGGGGAACAAATTAAATTGAAGATACACAGTATATTAAAAGGTCCGGTAAGGGATAATTTCGGCCTAAAATGTTACACTTTTAAACACTTAAAATCTACGATTCAAAGTCATTGTAAAAGATTTTGACTGACTTGGTCATTACAAACGCTCAAATTCAAGCTTAAACATGAAAAATCTATCAAATATGTCGTCATGTAACGTCACTTTTCAGATGATTTTTGTGTAAAATGGAAGTGGCCGCATTGTGTTCACTTTCAACATTTAAATATATTAAGTATTATTACTAAATTAAATACAAAATATATTTAAATGTTAAGAATGAACACAAGTGCTCCCACTTCCATTTTCGATAAAAACCGTCTTTAATTAGCCAACATGTTTAAATTGTGTATTTTTTGCATGACATTATGTGCCCATAACTGATGCATTTTTATTTAATAATCAAAATCAGCCCAAACTAATGTAACAAAAGCATAATACTTTTTAATAAATAGCTAAAAGTTAACATTTTAACAACTTTTTAAAATGATATACTTTCGGCCCAAAAAGGAGTTTTACCCGGCCTACTCCTTTCGTGGATTTCTGATAGCAACTATTAGTTATAATGTGTTCTCTAATTGTCAGACCTGCGGTAATTATGACGTACAAAACTTAATGCTAGTATGAAAGTTGTTCAATTTGTCTATTCCGTTTAACGCACTGTTGGGTGCTTTCGTATATTGGAGGGATGTTTAGGCAGCAACCAATTGATTTTCTGGGGTGGGTGTTGGGGTCTATGGTTTTTTTTTGAAAATAAAGTTTGTTTCCAGTTTTTGGAGAAAAAAATAGTTTGTTTTTGATTCTGAGAAAAAAAATTGTTTGTCTCACCCTCAGTTGCCACTATATGTAATGCTAAAATTGAAAGAAAAAAATTGTTTTCTGTTTTCGACTTGTCGCGAAAAAAACCATAACCCCCCCCCCCCCCCCCCCCCCGAAAATCAAATGGTTGCTGCCTTAATTCAGTGATATAAATTGTGAAGTCACTTTTTGAAGATCTTTTAAAAAAGACTTCACGAGTTTAAAGTTTTTTTTTCACTCAACCTAGGACCTCATAATTCTAATAATAATTTCACAACGCTAGTGTGCTCAATAGACCACTTTCGAGTACATCCGTCACCGGAGAAAACTCGTCATTTACCAGATAGACAGGCTCGCCTGTATCCCTGCACTATAAAAGTTCATCAAGCGTCTAAGTGATCGTCATTGTGCAGTGTAAACTAGAAATTATATTTGTTCCGTAGCTAACTAATCACAATTCTGACAGCAGTGCAGATTGTCAAGTATAAGAATTGATTTGCCGAATTATTCGTGCAATATAACTTTATAGTTTTTCAATCACTCGCTTAACATTGAAACGGAATTCATGACGCACTTAAACGCACGAGTGGCGTTCACTAAAACCAAAGTTTTTGACGGAAATGCATCGAACTCAAAAGTTATCAATTGGTTGATTTAAATAGTAAACCACTAAATGCATGTTGGTGTTTCAATAATAATTAATGAGATATCGGACGGAAAATCACTGATAAACTTCCGGTATTTTGTATTGATTTTTCTAATGAGCAGATATTGATCTCTTTGCTAAGGGGATGCTATACAAGAACTATCATACACTCATACAAATAATAACAATCAGTTTATAAAACGAACTTATTATATAAAAATTTTGTCCTTTATTACCGATCTGTTTAAATCACTTCAAAAACTTAAGATGCGTAAATAAGTTAATAACATAACACTTGAAACTTGTACATTCGTTTGTCAACTGGATAGACAGTGAAGTGTTTGTATTCGAGTGTTATTTTTGTGTCACTCAGTATATTACCGAGATCTGATGGTGTTGAATCTGTATAACAATCATTTATAATGTACTTTTCAATTTTAATTGTATTACTTTCATGTTGTACTAACTGTCATGGAAATGGCGGATTATTGCAGAATAAAACTCTAACAAAGCCAATGATACCAGTGCCGTTACTAAGTAATTTAAATGCGCCATTGGTAGCCCAATTAGATGTCAATGCAATAAACATAGAGCTGAAAGCTTACATACAACAGGAGATAGCAAATGGTGTTCAAACTGCGATAGAACAATTGGCTGCTAACATTGTCAACAAGAAAGTGAACGAGGCTACTGTAAAATTGGGAGAAAGTATCAAAGAAAAGTTTGTTCACGCCAAAAGTGAAATTCAAGGTTTGTTATTATATGAAGCATTTGTGACTGCCCAGGCGGTCATTTTGTCAGCTTCTTCTTTAGTTGGTAGTCTGAAGTTTTTTTAATGTTGTATGCTGTGTACTATTGATGGTATTTTTAAATTTAGCCATTACATTGTTAGTTAATTTTCGACTTGTGTGTTTGCATGTTCCAGTGGTATATTTCGCCTCTCCTTTACAGAATCTGAAAAAACTGACTCTTAGTGATCTGATCATTCAATACATCCTCTATTTACCTATTCACCTATTAATATACAAGACTGTTTAGTTTTTATATCTGAATAATATACTTAACTTCCAGCCACACATATAACATGTCATGATTTTGACGAGAACAAATCAACAAGTCATACAATAGGAAGATCCTGAATAGAGGTCGTCCGGGATAAAGTTCGCGGAAATTTAGACAGCCGCTAAAAATGAGGGTATTTTAAATAGAGTAAGAAATTTTGCTCTTTAACCAGCCATATACAGACCCATACGATATCTTTGTTCATTGTACGATTAAATTCATGGGTACATTATTTCTCATTATTGATTACACTGGAAAGTAATCATGATTACACTGGAAAGTAATCATGATTACAACTTATTACAAGGAATTTTAAAATAACCTAATTGAATGATGGTATTGAACAACGGTTATTAATATTTGCGCTTATTGGGAAAATATTTAATTTGATAAGTTTTAAAATAAAAACTTAAGCACTTCATTTAATACACCACCAAAATGCACATCATATGCATGAATAATTTGTCATTGGTTATGGTGCAAAACACTTGATCATCATTACTCTCTGAAATGTTAGTCTCCGTAGTCTGCTCTGCAAATGTGTCCTCCAATACTAAAAAGTCTCTCGCATGAATGGAAAAAATAATTCCAGGTCAACTTCTACAATATTGGATATTCACAGTCTAGATTACCAAAATTCCGAAGGGTCACACTCCATATTTTCAAGTGGTTAGTTTAAGTAATCATCTATCCTACATTTAATTTTCGAATAATGACGTTACTTGGTGTAGCGAAGAGTCAAAAAAGAAAATATTTTCGGCATATTTGATGCAGTATCAGTTACACTACATAAAACCTTGTCAACTAGACTAAGATATGTATGAGTTACAAGAGTCAGAGTTTATTAAGAATAATCACCAATGGTTTCACTTGTATGTTTGCGTTTGTTGCAAACAACCATGAACGACTGTATCTTTAACTCATGATCAAAGTGTCCTGTTATTCAAAGAGAAGATGACATATGGTCTATTTGACAATAAATTCAATGATAGAAATATTTTGCCTTTGACAATTGATCTTTAAGATTATTTTGAAATCTATCTAATTTTGTAGTCTGCAATGAGTTCAATCACAATATATTTTCTTAATTGAACCAGATATTTTGAAGTTTCTTAGCGATAAACTTTTCAATAGTACCGTAAGCTTTATTTGTGGGCTGTCTAGAACTGCCTATGGCTTCTCTTGGGGATAATTTTGCCAACGGCCTTCTGAATGAATGAAACTACAATTCTTAACCAGCGAATATGACCTGATAGCAATTCATTTTGATGCAAAAAAAATCACTGGTCGATTTAAATGCAAAACATAAAGGACATGTACACAAAATATATACAATACATGTAAAAAATCGAAACAAGTCAAAATAAACTTTATAATAGATATAGAAATATATAGATAGCTGACCAATGTGAACTACATGGATCGCATAATAAAGCCCTTTGCACTAGTCAAAACATTATTTGGGGACCTTAAACAGTTCTAAGTTTAGAGTTGGAGTAAAGCCGGTTAATTTATTATTTAAATTATTAAATTTTAAGTAGTTGTAATTGAATTTATAAGGGCTTTTCTAATTTTACTGCTGATTCAAAATGCAACGAAGGGAAATATGTTTCTCATCATCTAAAATATAACACAAATTTTTCTCACTTTACGTTTTCTTTAGAATTTATATTTTTTTTATCTTGATCAACATTTTGTATTCGGTAATGGAAGCCCTTTTCTCAACACTCCTGCCAATATTGTAAATGTGGATGTATTACGGTGCAAATACTTAATTTCAAACCAGGTATCTATGATGCATCTTTTTACAACAACTCGGTCGATGCTACTGCTGGTGAAGTTTGATGCGGTTTCACGAGTTGAAAATTTCTCTTTTCCACATAAAATGTTCTTGAAAATTTATATCTTTGCATACTTTTAATAAATTTATAGTTTTCCAACTATTATATTGTCCTCTGCTCCTCAAATCAACACAAGTTTCACCAGTACGCTGCATAGAAAGTTATTGTCAATGCACTATTTTCAAGTTCCTTAATTTGAGGCGCATTAGTGATATTGACTCATTTAAATTAAAAAAAATCTATTCTTTTTCTCTAAATTTTTGTATATTTTAGCCATTCATTTGTTTGGCCGAGTGTCCTACACATTTCATGTAAACATGTAATCTTTGTGCAGGTTATTATATTGTTACCGTCGTAAATAAAGAGAAAACTAAAATAGATATATGATAAATGACCTTAAATAAAAAACACAAATGCAGTATTTAAAAAATCTTTATCTGGCCTTCATAAATATGTTGTAGACAACATTGGTACAACGTACACTCAATGGGGAAGAACCAGCTGCACCGCAGACGACACTGAAACACTTTATTCAGGTAAGTGTAGGTAGATAAACTCATCATAGATACCAGGACTAAATTTTGTACATACGCCAGACGCGCGTTTCGTCTACAAAAGACTCATCAGTGACGCTCGAATCCAAAAAAGTTAAAAAGGTCAAATAAAGTACGAAGTTGAAGAGCATTGAGGACCAAATTCCTAA
Organism: Mytilus galloprovincialis; assembly: GCA_037788925.1. NCBI lineage: Eukaryota > Metazoa > Mollusca > Bivalvia > Mytilida > Mytilidae > Mytilus > Mytilus galloprovincialis. The sequence continues at coordinate 39,193,807 of CM075332.1, read as the reverse complement.
AAGTTTTGCCAAATCCAGCTAAGGTATCATATACCTGGGGTAGAAAAGCCTGATACACTCAATAAAACATAGAGTAAATTAATTGCATGGAAGTTTTTTAAAAAGTAAAACATATCTGTAAACCTCAGATATGTGTACGGTCCAAATCGGTGTTCGTTTCTTAAATATGTGCCCAATCGTGACTTCAATCGCTAATCTGTGTCCGTTAAAACAGATACGTCCTCAAATCTGTGTCCTTTTTTATAAATTTGTTTTGAATGGTGACGTCATTCTCAAACCTATGTCCGTTAAAAAAAAATACGGCCTCAAATCTGTTCTTTTCTTTAATCTTTTTCCAGTTTGCTTCTCCACGCACAAATCTATGTCCGTCTAATAAGTACGGCCATATGGGATTTTTGTCATTTCCAATTTAAGTTGGGACGTGTTCTTCATGTAATCACGTGTCTACTACACGTAATTCGTGCTTTAAAAAAAAATTCTATTCATTGTTATAGTTACCTGTTGCAAAATTCGGTCTTTTAAAGTAAAGCTGAGATGGTGTGGAAGTCTTTGTACTCTTGTGTACCCTATTGTTGTAGTTGTAATAAAATTCGGACAATTTTGAAGGCCAGTAAGTCTTTTTCAAATTATATATCTCTTTTTTAAATATTTTGTTAAGTGTTTAATTTAAGTGTTCTACGCGAACTTATCTCTGCGGGTGATGGAAATTTCCAGGTACCTAACTGCCTTACATAATCACATTTCGAGTAAGGACATAGATTTGAAATGATAAAGGACATAGATTTGAAACATTACAGGACATACATTTTAAACGTCTATGACGCAGTAATAAAAAAGACATAGATTTGCGACAGGATTTAATGCTTACATATATTTTCGACGGTACTCAAAGAATCTTAAATTCGTGTTATTATGTTAAACATCACCTTTTTTGTTAGTACATAATTTGAGAGTCAATTCCTGTGTTAAGTCAAGCATAAACAGAAATTAACGACCACATCTTTATAGTTACACTTTTGTTAAACGGTCAATTTTTAATTTAACCACGGTTATGAATATAATATCATTAATTAAAACATATTGAGGAGCATTTTACAATAATTTGGACTATGTAGCCAAAACGAGAAACATGAATATTTAGATTGAACAAGATATATCTGCATATCTCATATTCTCTCTCTCTTCATTTAGGATTTGTTGGAGGTTCATCTTACGCCGGATCAGCTGTCGACACACTTTGTCTAATAAATGATCCACAATGGGGGATTTACGATTCAAAAGTTAATGACCTTCCTTTTATCGGTGGGGCACTGTTTAATGTTTATGATATAAATATTCCAAATTCACCATTTGACTTCGATAAGTATGAAAAGCATGGAGTTCCTTGTTCAGTCTGCATGAAGAAAAAGAAAGCTTCGACGATTATGATCCCTGCAAGAAAAGATTGTTATGGAAACTGGGTAAAGGAATACGATGGATATCTATATGCTGGTCATCCTAATCATAAAGCAGCAACTGAATATATATGTCTAGACAAAACACCAGAGGCGCTAGATAAATCAACAAGCTATACTGATAAAATGCTGCTGTATCCAGTTAGGGTAAATTGCAATGGCGCAATCCCATGTCCACCGTATGTAAATGGAAGAGAGGTTACATGTGTTGTCTGTTCTCGTTAGATTAAAAAATGCAGCAAACAAAAGAAATAATTGAAAAGAGAGAATCTATTTGATTTTTATAGAATGAAAGATATAATTATAAAGAAATATCAAGGCCTATTTAAATTTATTGATTAATTGGTGAAGAATGCAATTTTCAGTAATATTGTGGTATTTCGAGGTGGTAAGTTTTTATTGCTGGAGGAAGCCAGAGATCCTGTCTAGGCCGAGATATCTGTGCTCACATTCACCATAATATACAATGTAACTATAAAAATGTATATACATCTGATGAAACAATAATTCGTATACAGTTTTTAATGTGAGGGAATACGTTTATATAATTGATCAAGGACCTCCGGTAGTTGCACTTGATGATATTTATATTTCGATACACGCTGACCGATTAACTTTCTGTTTGTCTTTTTATTTTTAGCCATGGCGTTGTCAGTTTATTTTCTATCTATGAGTTTGACTCTCCCTCTGGTATCTTTCGTCCCTCTTTTCTATTACCAATGTAAATAAAGGCAACAGTAGTATTCCGCTGTTCAAAACTCATAAATCCATGGGCAAAAAACTAAATCGGGGTAACAAACTAAAACCGAGGGAAACACATTAAATATAAGAGAACAACGACACAACACTGAAATGTAACACACACAGAAACAGACCAAGCATCAGACAAAATCCCACGAGAATAACAAATATGACATCAAAACCAAATACATGTACATGAATTTGGGATAGACAAGTACCGTGACACGTCTTACCGCAATGTGAATTTACACTAAAAAATAAGAGAAAACAAACGACGCAACTTACACACAGAAACGAACAATAATATGACAATGGCCATATTCCTGACTTGGTACAGGACATTTTTAAAGGAAAAAATGGTGGGTTGAACCTGGTTTTGTGGCATGCCAAACCTCGCACTTTAATGGCAATGTTAAATATAACATTGAAATGACAACATAATATTACAGGACTACAATACAAATAAATAGGAGAGCGTATTAGACAAAGAAACACATGATTAATAGATAACAAAAAGCATCGGGTTTAAAATTCAATACGCCAAAAACGTGCCTCGTCCACACAAGACTCACCAGTGACGCCGAGATATAAAAGATCGAAAGTGAAAAAAAGTACAAAGTTGTACAGCACTGAAGATCAAAAGTTGAAAAAGGTTGTGTCAAATACGGCTATGTTTTTATGCTTGGGATAAAAAAGATGGCGACGATAATAAAGCAAACCTGCTCGACGTTAAAAATGTTTATTTTCACTTCGCGTTCATCATTAAATTAGACAATTAACGCAAATCATTCATTTAAGAGCAATTCTCTGTAAGCATCAAAGTGACATGGAAATTGTATGTTACCAAATTTGATGAAATTTTGTATGCAGTCTCAATTACATATACTTACATTGAAAATAGTCTTGTTTTGGTTTTCTAGTATGTGGTTGCTATGGAAACCACACATTCATAATATCTGCTGCAAAAGGATGATTTACAATGTCAAAAGTGGACCGACTTCATGAGTTTTGAATATGATAGTGTGGTAATATTTTCTAAATCCAACTTGGATTTTGAAAACATACATATTTAAGGTTTCTCCTTTTGATGGAATATCAATAAAATACAGTTTTAAAATATGTAAAAAAAATGGACAAAAATAGCAAAAAATCAGGATTCTGAAAATTGAGATTTATAGCAAATTTTTAGAATTGTTTCAAGCAAAAGTGCAGGCATCAAGAAATGCACAGTATAGCTCCCCGTTAACTTTTACCCCTTTTAAAAAAAATTGGAGATGGTATATTTTTGGTAAAAAAGATATTTTCACTTAAAAGTGGTTACCTTAGCAACAATTGATGAAAAGGGTGCTATGACAAAATCATATTTGTCTGATGCAGACCAACTATTTACTTCTTTTTAGCATTAAATATTGTATCTCAATATGTGTGCAACTATTTTAATGACAATTTGCTTTTATTTTCCCATACAACTGTTGCTATGGTAACATTTATGGTGATTTTTCATCATAAAATTGTTATATAGTCAAGCAAAATTTTATAATAACTTTAAAAAAAAAAGCAGTTTCTAGTTATGTTTTCTTATTTAAACATTTAAAAGCTTGCCTGTTATATATCTTTATGTTTAGTTGTCTGTTTTGTATTTATCAAATAGGTTCTCCGATAGTAGGAATAATAAAGATTACAGCTTAAAACAGATATACTCAAGCTCATTCCCCTCCCCTACCTTAATATTCTCCTGTCTTCTGCACAAACAATAACAATTGTTACAATGACAATTATGGTAACCACAAGTTATCCCTGCAGACCCTAGATTATCTAATGTTAAGAATTTCAAAGCATGGTTTGCCATATTCATAGATACCATTCTGATGTAGAATGCTCACCTTTTTATCATGACTTTGTAAGTAAAGAGGAAATTCATATTGTGTTGACTGAAAGTGGCATTATACCAACAGCGGAAAATTGTTGCGTATTGACAAGAACTTATGAAGTATGTGAGGGTCATTTCAAGCATCTTCTTTCCCTTAATTTGAAAAGAAGTCGAAGAAGGCTGTGCTTGCTCCCCAGTTTTATAAGCTCACATCCTGATATAGACCACAGTATTGATCAGGATATCCATGCTAAAAGTAAAAGGAAGAGAGTAGATAGGACCTTATCCATTGACCGTATCAGAGTGATCCAAGACAAGTATGGAATTGTCCTTGCTGTCAACACTCGTAAGTTTAACGATATAAATTAGTATTGCCTAGGGCCTGAAAAATATATATCTGTATTTCTGCTATCCCGACCATGCAAAGGTCACATTCAACTGTACCTTAATCCTTATATGTTTTGGCAATTATCGATTAAGCACTATTAAAGTCAGGATGCATTCATATTGCAACCTAATTGAAATATTATAGTGTTACTAACTTGCTGTTTCTGCATTGGTCCTCTTATAAATTGTCGGGCAGCTGTATAAGCCCTTAGCACCACATGTCTTGGGTAAATACAGAACCCCTTCAATCTATTTTTTTTTATTAAATAATCTCTGTTTATCGTTCCCTTGTACGACAAACTCAAAAGTGTTCCAATAGATCCTTAATAATGGCCCTGTATTACTATTTAAATCAAGGCTCCGTGTTAAAGGCAGTACATTGACCTATAAAGGTTTACTTTTTTAAATTGTTATTTGAATGGAGAGTTGTCTCATTGGCACTCACAAGAGCTGTATTGCACATGCTGATTTAATCACATAGGCCCATTTCAAATGTATTATTTGATAAATATGCGTATAAAATGTACATGTAATTATAACAAAGAAGACGTGGTATGATTGCCAATTAGACAACTGTCCACAAGAGACCAAAAATGACACAGACATTAACAACTATAGGTCACCATACGGCCTTCACCATTCTACATTTGAAAATGCCTGTACCAAGTCAGGAATATGACAGTTCTTGTCCATTCGTTTTTGATGCGTTTTGTTATTTGATTTTGCCATGTGATTATGGACTTTCCCAATTGATCTTCCTCTAAGTTCAGTATTTTTGTGATTTTACTTTTTTCAACAATGAGCAAAGCCCATACCGCATAGTCAGCTATAAAAGGCCCTGATATGACAATGTAAAACAATTCAAAAGAGAAAACTAATGGCTTTATTTACATAAAAAAATGAACGAAAAACAAATATTGAACACCATGAACACATGAACAAACGACAACCACTGAATTGCAGGCTCCTGACTTGGGACAGGCACATACATGAATAATGTGGCAGGGTTAAACATATTAGCGGTATCCCAACCCTTTCCTAACCTAGGACAGTAGTATAACACTACAGCATAAGAACAAACTATAAAAAACAGTTGAAAAAAGGCTTAACTCATCAGATGGATACAAATACAAGTGGACGTGGCCGGGTACTTGTACATCCCGACAACAAAAAGACACTAGGAACAGATCTGAGAGTACTCGCAGTTATCTGACAGCTAGTTCAAAGCCACTAACAACTAATAAAAAAAATCATGTAATTAATGCCTGTCTACCGTATACTTACCCTATTTTTTTGCATGTTAACAGAAAAACAGATATATCATATTAGGCCTAAACAACTAGAGAATGAGAAAGGGTTCTCCAATAAAAAAGGTTACTTTTGAATAGTGGTTCAGTTAGTTGTTGTCTCGCATGTTACTTATCGGCAATAGCGGTAGGGTTGACAAGTTGTATAAAAGCTTTATATTTTAGAAATTACAAGACACACAACGCTACGCGTCGCCAGTAAAATGCATTTGCGACCGTCAAATCTACAATTGACGGTGGCAACTCTTCAACTACAATACTGTTATTCCTTAAATGGTAGTATGCATAGGGCTGCATATGCTATACATTTTTAAACAGACTTGTTTGCACTAAAAACGTGCTTTAGATTAGTGATTTCTGAGGAATAAGGACAGGAAGAAGCAGTCAGGCGGAGGGGGATGAAAAGGTTAAAAACGTACCTTGAAGTAATCATAAAATGGTTATAATCTTAAAAAGCATAAATACCTCTTCAAAGAGTCAGCATTGCTTTTTTCATGCTGCTCTATCAGCAAATGTGTTCTCTCCCGGACGCGTCTGTCATCAACCTGCAGATTAGATCTGGTATCTGCTACGGCTGATGCTATCTCGTTCCAGGCAGTCTTGTTCTAAAAATAAACTCATCATAGATACCAGGACTAAATTAAGTATATACGCCAGACTCATTAGTGACGCTCGAATCCAAAAAGTTAAAAAGGCCAAATAAACTACGAAGTTGAAGAGCATTGAGGACCAAAATTCCGAAAAGTTTTGCCAAATACAGCTAAGGTAATCTATGCCTGAGATAGAAAAGCCTTAGTTTTTCAAAAAATTAAAAAAGTTATTTTTATTAAAGTCATATGAAACGAGTGAGTGGTGAAAAATAATGTTTATACAATTCTTGAACCAATGCATGTTTATATCATAAACTTAGACCTCTGTTCACGATTTTATCATTATTTTCGCAAATATATCATATAATCATCTTTTTTTTCTCTCTCTGTTTGTTATGATTTAATAAGTATGGCTGCTCATTAAATGCCGTGTTTTGAAGCCGAGTTTTACCGATTGTCACCTTATAGTAAACAAATCACAAAACGCATGGGTATTGAGCACGTTTTTAACATGTATAATCAGATATTTGTTTATTTCAATGACAGATCCATGCGTATTGCGATCACCGGATTTTTACGAGGAGGGTTATGCTCGGGTCACTATGCATACGGAAAATATGTCGGCGAATTGCTTGCTGGAAGCAAGCAATTAAAAATAAGTAAACTTCTTCTACATGTGGACAAATTAAAGAATTTTCCTCAGAAAAAAGTATATGAACATAAGTTGTATAATGAAAACTATCCAATTAGTTATAAAAAACAGATGCATATTTTTTTTTAATTTGAGGTTTCTTATGACTTTAAGAAATGGATTTTTAGCCAGGACCTCGCTCAGTAGTACCAGGTCATCTTTTGGCTGGGATCTGACTTGTTTTTTTCTATTGCCACTAGTGAAAGATGTCATATTGCAGTTTCTTAAAAGGGACAAACACATTACAAGAGTTATAAAAGAGGGACGAAAGACACCAATAAAAATAGTTAAGCACCCCCCTTTTTCACTGAAATAAAATTTATTTAAAGCACCAAAAGCGGGGCTTCTTCTTAATAGTTTAGGTCTGCAAGTATTTCAAGATTCTTATGAATTTGCATGCCTCTCATTCAATCGTAAAAGACACAATTTGACAGCATCATTATTATTTATTATAATGTAAATTTTTGATAATTGAAAAACCCTCAATATGCCGCCATTTCCCGTCAAATACGTTCCACATTCACGTTCCATCCTGATGTCATAGAAACGTTTTAATGGCTCAAAATACTTTTAATACTTCGGGTACATTCCCTTGTTCCTGTAAATATTAAATTTTATTCACGAATATCTGTTTTCAAAAAAATAATCCACAAGTTATTACCTTCGTGTAGCCGCCGCTTTACAAGACAAACTTAACATTTAATTTGTATCAGCTCTTCAATGAAACGTCAGAATGAATTTTTTAAACACCAAGGCATTTTCCACCTCAGACATAGATTACCTACCTTAATTTCATGATGACCAGGAAATAAATTTATGCACAAAACCTATCTTCCACGGATGAATGTCAAATTACAGAACGCAAAAATATATGCCTATCAAATAAAAAACAACATTGTACAAAAATTACCCTTGAACGTCTCATAAATATTTTGCAATGACACAAGCGGCTTCTTTTCGGTGCCAACGACGGCCAACTTGCAGGGGTAATCTTGAAAGGTAACCAAATAAGCTACATACGGTGAGATTTTGACAAACTGCAGGACATTTGTCTTAAAAAAATGATTTAAAAAAGCACACAAGACTGTCATCGAAACTTTCGGAGTCTACAACTTAATACTGTTACAATAAAAATCCATCTATTTTTATTTCGAAGGTCGGAGTCACTATTTTGGATTTCCCTGTGATATATTTTTAGACGATAAGTAGCCTTTTGAAGTATCTTCTTTTTTTTTTTAGGCGGGATGTATAGAGACACAGACACGTTATTTTTTTTTTATCTCTATAGAATTCGCTCCTCACTATCCTACTACCTGTCGATACATTTATTTTTGGTATTGCACAAGTCATGTCTTCTCTTACTGTTCATGACGTAAACATACTAAATCCCTGGGATGTTTTAGTTGATTTTAGTCTCAAATGCATGATTTGTAATTATTAATTGTTTTTGGCTTTTAACTAGCTGTCAGTAACTGCGAGTACTCTCAAATCGTATTTTCTAGTTAATTCGACCTGTTGATACTGTTTATAATGCTTTTTTGTTGTTTTATATTAATATGCATCTTGTCTATATACCAGCTTTGATTATTTGGAATATCTTCTAATGTTCACTTTTTCTTACTGCATTTGTTTAAACTTCAAGATTTACCTGTATTATTAAAACCGTTTTTTTTTCAAAAGTGATTATTTCGAAGGGTTAAATATTTCGCAGTGGTGTCTTGCCATGGCTTTGTTTGGACTTGTTTGTTTGGTTTTTGGCCTTGAATGTTTGTCCCTAATATTTTATTAACTGTGCAACGACAGACACAGTTCCATTGTTCTGGCAAAATTTGCAAATTATGAGCACATCACACCAACTTAATAATATATAAAAAGTAGGCTAACATCACTGTGAAAAATGTATCCATTTCTCATTATGCTGCAATATAAATCATGAAAAAATTCGCAAAATAACATTATTGTCTGCATTTGTTTAAATTTTCCGTTCTGTTTTTAATTTGTTTCTATACAAGAGAACTCCGTGAAGGGAGATTATTTGATTAGGTAAATATAGGACAACTCAACTTTTCAGGTTTAATTAATTTCAACACAGTCAATATGCCTACTGATTTTTTTTTTCTTATTTAACCTTAATCCATCAACAATATAAGAAATGGCTGCATTTATTTACAGCACTTGGTCAAAAAAGACTTTAAAACCCCCGTGTTTATAGCACTTTTTAACCTATTTTAGCTAAATATTTTTTTTTAAGAAAGTTTAATGTTGATTACAATTTTTTTTTTTTTTTTTTTTATTTTTTTTTGTTAAACTGAAAAAACAGTTTTAAATGCCTGAATATCTATATTATTTTCTTTTTATTAGACATAATTTGTGAAGACTGCTTTTTCCCTCTTTTTGCCATTTTGACTCCTGTGACAAAGGAAACAGTTAACATATGGGGCTAAGTGAAGTATTTTTTGTTTAGCTCATGTGGCTCTATTAAAATAATATAGTTTAAAACAACTATTGTTTGCATATTTTTTTGGTGCTTGCCGAAATATTGTGGAGATTACACAGAACTGCTCTTAACGTTCATCACGCGTTTTAGTGATCGTCATTGTGCAGGATAACCTAGAAATAATATAATGTTTGTTCTGTAGGTACTTAATCACAATTCCCTAATGACAGCATTGCTGATTGTCAATTATGAGAATTAAATTTGCCGAATAATTCGTGCAATATAGCATCATAGTTTTCGGGCCACTCGCTCAACATTGGAATGGAAGTGACGATGCTTCAAAACGCACGATGGGCGTTCACTAAAACCAGTTTTTTTTTTTTATTGAAATGCATCGAACTCGAAAGTATTCAATTGTTACACGTGTTATTAACTTTTTCAACTGGACTATTGATTTGCTATAATTACTCATTGTGAGATATGACGAGCTAGTATTTCAATATGTAAATATTATATTTCTTCATGTAAAGAAAAGTTTTAATTTATACTCCTTTAAATCTAAATTGACTTTTTAATCTAAACGTTTACAGATTTTAGGGAATCGCCATAACAGTGACAAGTGTCACATTTCAAAATACGAACGAAAATATATTTCGAATAACGTTTCTAAACATAAATCAAAAGGGTTGTGTGTGAAGAGCATTATGGTCCAATTTTTCAGCTACATAATGGGGACGTCAAATCCTGAATTAATAGGAAATCTTACCATCATTCTAATGAGTCTTTTGTAGACGAAACTCGCGTCTGGCGTATATAAAAAATTTGCTCCTGGAATTTATGATGAGTTTATTTACAACCACTAGGTCGATGCCACTGCTGGTGGAGATTTATTTCCCCGAGGGTATCACCAGCCCAGCAGTCAGCACTTTTTGTGCTGACATGAATTATCATTGATATGGTTATATCTATAAATTAACTGTTTACAAAATTTAGAATTTTTGAAATACTAAGGCTTTTCTTCCTCAGGCATAGATTACCTTAGCAGGATTTGGCAAAACTTTTAGGAATTTTGGTCCTCAATGCTCTTCAACTTCATACTTTATTTGGCTTTTTTAAATTTTTTGGATTCGAGCGTCACTAATGAGTCTTTTGTAGGCGAAACGCGCGTCTGACTTGTATACAAAATTTAGTCCTGGTATCTATGATTAGTTTATTCTAAATCTGTTTATTTACAAAGTCCTGCTTTTTCCTTCGCTGGCATCCATCAAAAATTTTGCGCAAAATTTTTGCCTTCTGAATTATGTCCAATGGTAGCCATCAATATTCTCGACGGACTCGGATGCCATGGCCAAGAAACTGAGCTAGTTGATCTTGCATTGTTTCGTTCATTTCATAACAACTGGGTGCCGTATACGCAACAGGAAATTTATAAAAATGACCACATTATTGATATTCATGTCAACACAGTACTGGGCTGGTGATACCCTTGGGGACGAAGGGGTTAATACATGACAATTTATGATCAAATTAAAAAAAAAATTAAGGGGTTAATACATCACAATTTATGATCAAATTAAAAAAAAATTAAGGGGTTAATGCATGACAGTTAATGATAAAAGATTTCATATTTTCCGATCTTGCAAAATCTTTTCTCTTATTTATAACTCGTGGTATGTTTTTTTCTCACTTTAAGTTTTGTATATTTCTGAAAATCACACCTGACGCTCGTTTCGTCTTCATTAGACTTACAAGTGACTCTGATACGCAGTGACGCTTAATTGAAAAATAGCGATATCAAATTAAAAAAAAAAAACAGTTTCTGCCGGGTTTTTTTTTACAGATTTTTAGATGTAAGTAAATCTCGATTGTCTTTTTAATCTAAACGTCGTCAGATTTTAGAGAATCGCCATAACAGTGACAAGTGTCGCATAAAAAAACATTACGTTTATAAACATAAATCAAAAGGATTGAGTTTGAAGAATATTATGCTCCAATTTTTCAGCTACATAAATGAAGACGTTAAAACCGGAATTAATACAAAATCTTACCATTATTCTTAATCTGTATATTTACAGTCTTGATTTTTCCCCTCGCTGGCATCTATTAAAAACTTTGCAATTGTTGCCTTCTGAAGTATGTCCAATGGTAGCCGGTAATATTCTCGATGGATTCAGATGTCATGGTCAAGAAACGGAGCCAGTTGATCTTGCATGGTGTCGTTTATTTCATACAGCTGCGTCAGAGTGGCAATAACTTTTCTAAGAGCTGTTAATGTGAATACCTCTGGTTGTTTATTTCAAACCACTCCCTTTATATCCCATTAAAACTATATGGTTTGGATGATGGAACTGGTCTTAAAAAAACATGCATATGTTTAGATTATGTGTCTTTTCTCTTAAATCTATCAGTTTGTTTAGCTTGTCCTTCATTGATCCTGTTAAAATAATTGGAACTGTTCTCCCGAATTTACTACCCTTACTTCTGTTCTTGTGTGGCTCTTACAGAGCTTGATTTCAAAATCAGTTTATGTCGTCTAGATATCGTTGTCGGAAGCATTAGACGTTTTTCTTTCAGATAACCAGCTATGGTAAGTCTTTGTACCTCCCCTCTTTCTGTTGAAAAGTGAAACCTCGCAAAAGGTAACTGTGCAAATTATATTTATTATACATAAATCCAGGCAGTTGTGTAAATTAGGCATCACTTGTGTATATTTTAAATGTTCAGACATTTATAATGTTTCAAGTTTTGATTTTTATTCCTACTAAACTTACATACCCTTTGTGGTACATCATGGTGTACACTCTTTTGAAGTTCATAGATTTCAACTATGGTTTCAAACAACTGGAATGAAAACTCTGGATAACATGCAACACTCAGTATCGTACTTATGCAGTCCTTTATTTCCTGCATTATTTAACTTATTTAATAATTCATTTTTATACCTCGCAAAGGGTACCTGTGGTCCATATAGCAAATCTCTTTTCTGACTCTTTCTTCCTCCTCCTTTATAAACCGGAATAGTTCTCGCTGCACAAAGGAGGTAGCTTTTGGACGTTGAATTTGTCATTTTGAGATGTCTGTGTCGCTGCATAAAGGAAGTAGCTTTTGGACGTTTGCATTTGTTATTTTGAAATGTCTGTGTCGCTACGCCTATGTTCCAGTGTGCATCGTAAAGTCTTTAAAAAATTTGCATTTGTTATTATTGACTTGTCATTTGCCGAAATGCCAGTAGTTTTATGCATCTCTGCGCAAACAGTACTCTATTTTTACAGGCAGTGTAGTGATGCCGTATGATCTTTCACCTGTTTTAGTGGGATTGTAACTTGCAAGTTTCTTTACTATGGATAAGAGTATTTCAAAGTTTGAAGATGTAACAAATTCAGTAATGGAACGAATATCCATTCCCTGCTGCTTGGCAAAATCAACCAACCTCAAGATGTCTTAATTTTTGCCTGATGGTATTCGGCGTATGTTCCTCTACATCCATTCTCTCATACAATCTTTCACCAAATTTCATTATTAAAGCATCAGTCATAAGGCATTTCTTCACTGCATCATCTTTCATGTCCAATATAATAACTCTGTAAATTGGAACAGGAAGAAGATCTTTTCCAGTTCGTACAGCAGTTGCATCAATCTCTTGGTTATGATGACATTTTTTTCTATGGGAATTTAGGTTTGTTTTTGTGAAAATTCCTTTGCAAAACTCGCAAGGGAGATAGTTGCTTGTGTATGAACGATTGGTTGGCCTGTACCGGAAATTTATCGTACCTTTTTGTTTTTTCTAACCTCAAAATTATGTTTAAAATTTGCCTCATTTCTCAAACTTCCCATTTTTCCTTTCTTTGTTTCGAATCGCGTTGTTGTGCGTTGTACTTATCCATATTATCCTCGTAGTGTCTTGCTATTTTGAAATATAGGTTATCACAAAATAAACAAGCATGCTTATTGTTCCATACTTGTTTCTTATCATTATCTGTTTTAGTAATTTGTACCTTAATTCTTCCTGTTTCTATTAAATACCTAAAATAAATATTAGTTTAAGAATTCCAGGCTAGAGCTATTTGTAGCATAATACGTACATATTATAAGGTTGTATCCTTACGATCCTACTGCTGGTCGATACTTTTAGTTTGGCTTTGTGGAAGTCATGTATTCTATAAATGTCCATGGCGTTAAAAACCCTAAGTCCCTGGAATTCGTTTTAATTAATTTTTGTCTCATCAATTTCATTTATTATTTGTTGTTGGCCTCTAACGAGCTTTTAGTAACTGCTAAAACTAACAAATCGTACTTTCTGTGTAAAAGTAATATTGGGTTTCTTTCGCCATCTTGGATTGTAAAAAATCTTCGGTCTAGAATTTCAATCTAGTAAGCAAAATTAGATGCAGGAATGCAGATAACTAATATGGATGTTTTCGGAAAAAAAGTTTGTTTCCAGTTTTGGGAGAAAAAAATAATTTGTTTCTGACCCTCAGAAAAAAAATTGTTTGTTTCACCCTCAGCTGCCACTATATGTAATGCTAAAATTGAAAGAAAAAAATTGTCAAAGGCGAAAAACAAAGTTTGTCCGGGAAAACAATCCATAGCCCCTAGCCTCCCCCCCCCCCTCACCCCCGGCACCGAGAAAATTAAACGTTTGCTGCCTCACATTTTTCAAATAAAAAAAAACAATATCCAGATAATAATGTACTCAATTAAACAAGAAATCCAACAATCTTGTGAAAGATATGTAGTATTAAAAAAAAAAAGCAATGCCAAATAATGCTATGTAATGCATGAAATAACACGACTTTTTTTCTCAAGTAATGAATTAAGGTAGATAGGGTTTCTAAATGAGGTCACCGAACCCGTTTTCTTGCTACATTATAAAATAGAGAAATTCCTAACACATTCTATTGTAAAAGTACCTTCATCTGAATTATTTCCCCTTACATTTGAGTTGCCTCCCCTTATGTGGCAAAGTTTGAAAAAATTGAATCAACAAATGTTTGTTTTTTGGTAAAATACAACCATAAGTATGATAAAACATAACCTTGTCTATATTGAAATGAAAATTCTTACAAATGAATTACTTAGTACTCTTAAAATTTGCATAATCTAATGAGGCAGGTATAACCTGTGAATGGGGACGTAGCTATAGTCGGCAAACCAGTTTAGTTGGTAGTTATGTACACCCGAAAATTCAAATTATGGCTAAAGACTACCTTATGAATATCTATATCAACGCATTTACATATATAACATATATATAATTGATATTGTAATAATTACCAAGCCAATAATTAAAAAAGTGAATAATTCTATGTCCCTACATATTTTTTTGTTTAAAATTGGAAAAAAAGGTTGGTATTTTTAAGTGACACTATACTATAAATCTGTAATTGAATTTCTGCAAATCAAGTCGCACTTCAATTCAAATAGCAAGGAAGCACCTACAAAATAATAATAATATAAGCATGCAGATTGTAAATTTGAAGCTTTTGTGAAGTTGGAAACTTTTCAGATGGGTCATTTAGAAAGACTTATCTATGTTTCTAGCCAGCCCAATTTAATATCTTAAACAAGTGAGATAAAGGATGATATTGCAACAAACCACCACCACAGGCCGAGTAATTGTGGAGAGGTCTGTTGACATTCATAGGGCCCATTGGTATTGTAGTCTCGTCGGGAATAAACTGCACACTAGATTTTCTACCTCCAAAGACGTAAAGATGCCAGGCATTGCCCTCATTATAATCTATAGTTGATTTGTAAAATACAAGTTCTAATGCATATTGTATTTATTAACATATAAATGTACACAAATGCTGATATTATAAATTTTGATAATTGATAGAAGCAAATCGATATCCTTGCAAATTATTGTATTACACATACAATTTATCTGTATTTACTGCTAAGTTTATAATAAAATATAAACACACAAACACAGACGCTGGTAACCAAATGGAAAGGTAGGGAGAGTCCCTAGTGGTGACCCCATCCCTCCTGTTGAAAACCTGTAAACGGTTGAGATCCTCACCCCTTAACCATAAATATTCTTGTCTGGGACAATAAAACAAATCAAATGAAATATAGAGGAAGTCACCCCCACCCCATTTTTTGAGAACTTGTAAACGGTTGAGATCCTTACCCCTAAACCATACATAGTATTCTTGTATGGGATAATACAACACATCTAATGCAATGTAGAAGTCAACAGGGGTCAGCCCCACCCCTTTTTTTTCGAAAACTTGTAAATGGTCAAGATCCACAACCAATCTGAACTGGACTTGCCCAATATCATAAAGTCAGCTTGAGTTTTCTTTGTCGACGATTTTACGGTTGAGTGATTTTTGGAACAAATGCTAAGTAAGGGTTATTTTGAACGGACATAAACCGAGTTCACCGCTTTTCAACATACGCACCATTTTCACGATTTTGTCATTTAAAGCTTGGCTAATGTCATGAATTTTCCCGCCCTTATTGTTAAGAAACTGCAATAAACATCTGAGGAAATGCCAGGACTTTCTGACAACCAGCGACATGCAGTTTTGGGCATGATCCAATGAAGCCTTTCACAGCATACAATTACGAGAAGACTGAAGTTGTAGCGTCTACAATAACACCAATCATCCACAAATTCAACCAAAATGGATCGTTTAATGATAAGCCACATCCCGGGGTACAAAACGCAAAGAAACGCTCAGCAAGACCGATACATTTGGTCTTTAACATATCCGATATCGACTCTGATGGCTGTCCAAAGGTCACGAGAGTTCAATGGTGGTCACGGTAGAACCTTTGGAGCAGTTTCAGTAAAGCACCATTTGCGCAGAATTTTTAAAGAGCACCACAGTCTTTCCTGAGTGTTATCTAAACGGCCGTCTGGCGTAAACATTGGGTTCTGTAGACCAAAAATCATTCATTATGTACCAAATAACCGTCAGTGGTGGTTACATAGACATTTAGCACCCGCCTTGGCCAAAAGTCATGCTTTTCGTCGGATTTTAGTCCGATCGAGCAAATTTTGCATCAGATTTGACATGGTTTAGACGATGAAAAACACCACCAATATAACAAAGTCAGCTTGAGTTTTCTTTGCGGGACAAGTGGAGAAACATTCCTCGGGATTACATTAAACGTCCGGGATGATCAATTCCACAGCGTTGTCGAGGTTTCGCTGCACCACGGGGTTGGAACATTTTTTGTTGGGACTGTGAGTTGATGATTCGATATTGAATGTTTCGTTTACCTATTGCGCCTGAAAGATGACAAGGAAACATTTTTGTTTGATATCGATCTATTGTTAAAATTGTTAATTTTCAAGAACAATTTATTTTGAAAGATTATCATTTCTAATATAAATTTTTTTTTTTGAAAAACCAAATGTTGCGTTTTCATTGACACTCAGTATATATTCTTGTAAGGGGCAACAAAACAAATCTAATGAAATAAAAGAGTCCACCAAGATTCACCCCACCCTTTTTGTAAACGATCCAGATCCACACTCCTAAACCATATTTATTCCTGTTCATCATTTCAAGACGATTTGTATGAAATATACAGGGTTTAACCATAGGCGTTATTTATGCATATTTCTTTAATAGACCAAACCAATCTGAACTGGACTTGCCCAATATCATGCGACCATGGGAATTATAATGGGAGTTTTGTTTTTGAGACTTCATAACAGCCTTTTGTTACAATTACTTCTTGTATTAAGTAAACAAAAATAAAAGTAGTGAAAAAACGTTAACCACACAAACTACCAAATGTAGTATGAGTTTGTTCAATGTATAACAATTTAAAGAAAAAAAAAAAATAACTGCTTAATCAGTATTTATACAATTTACAAAAAACAAATATGAAAATCAATAACAAATAAAACAGGCCCTTTACATGGGATGGGCACAAAAATATTTTTAACAGAACTTTCTGTATACTTGATTTTTTCAAATCAACAATTCATCAAAATTTTACATCAAAAACATAGAACAGTGATTTTTGTTTATTACTGATGAGAATGTTCTAGGTAAAAACATCAAAAACTCTGAATTAATACATATTTAAAATACAACACAATCTACAACCTATTTGAAATACTTCACATCTACAACCTCTTTGAAGTAGTACACATTTAAAGTCATATGAAACCTAAAATTAAAAAAATAAATGATGCATATGTTTTTTATTACAAAATGGATAGTTATCCTCAAAACATTTAACCCTTTCCTCCATAATGATGCCTTTTGACGCAACCCCCTTTACTCCATAATGACGCCTGTGTAGTGTTTCGGTTGAAAAGTCTTAAATTCAAAAAAATTGTATCTTATTTAAAAAGGATATAAATGAGAATATCTAACTAAATTTTATTGATGAAATAATTGTTTTTGCAATGCATTAATACTTTAAACCTGATAAAAAAAAATTATTGAAAAAATCCTATGCAAATCAAGTATGTAAAAAAATATTCCATAGATGAAAGGGTTAAAGGCATGTTTTAAATACATGTGCTCTAAACTGCAAATAGTATATGATAAGACCATATATATATATAGGTTAATCGACCGATAATTTTTGTCCAATCTTCTCAATATAGCAAAATAAAATTAAATCAACTTCTCCAATAGAAAAGGACACACAATTTGAATCTCCATAACTTAAATGTAACATTTCTTTAAATGTTCTGCACATCAGACTGTTTTTTACATTTTTTTCAAATTATCTTCCATGTTTACATTTGGGTGGATATCAATCAGTATTCCTTGATCTCTTAAATTACAGTAAAAATCAATTCCGAGGGATGGATGATGTAATAAATCAGTATTTAATCCTAAATGTTGGAGAGCACTTTTTATAGTATCTTCATTCAGTATAACATCAGAACTAACATTAATGGAATGTAAAAATTAGTCCAATCTATTTTCAATAAAATCAAAATTATACACATTTTTAAATTTATCTTTAAAAAGGCACTGTCACCATATTCATTAAATTTTAAATTGTCATTATTAAAAGGAATATCATGAATATCATATTTGTAAGTGAATGTTGCATCAGCTGTAATGACCTCTTTTAAATGAGAAACAATTTCAGTTACTGGTGCAGGTAATTCATTTAATGGTAGTTCTTTCTCAACAACAGTGATGCCACTTAAAATGGTTAGGGGTAATGGTATTAAATGAGTCATCATCTCTGAATACTATACAATACAATACATAAGTTTATTTCCGTCTCACCATTAATATTACAATACAAATATTTTATTGGCACAAACTCATTTAGAATAATTGATAACGGCCCATACAACTAGTATACAAATAGTAATGATGCAGTAATTAAACAATACTACATAAAATATTAATATGCATGTTTCGAACAATGAAATGTGCAGTTATAAATATATCAATACATATAGGTTAATTTAGAATAGACTACTGACATAAGTATACATATTATATGTTATATATATGAATATATATTTAATATTAATAAGTCTAAAACATGTAAAACGAAAAATACGTTCAAACCTATGATTACGTTGGATAAAGATCACAATTTTTATACGTGTGTATGTAAAACAAATTTCGTTGTAGAAGGGTCCAAATACAGCACTAACAATAATACACTGAAACTTCGCGTATGCTCTTCTATACTACAGGACCTTTAAAATAGAATATTTTTAAATGATTAAATATAAATTGTAATTACATTAAACAAAAATCAAAGTCATTGTGTAATTATGGTAATGATATTTGATCATGGAAATGGCTACTAATTATTTTGCTTAAGTCAATTCAGTGCTGGTAAAAGTTGGTGTAATTAAGTTTTTTACAATTTTTTTACTTCAACAGCACGGTAAATTTTGAATTGAAACAATTGTCAGTATAGAATCAATATTATGATATTATTACGTAAGTATTTCTGTATTGGCCTTGTTATTGGTCCGAGGCTTGCTGTATTGGCCTGAGGCGAAGCCGAAGGCCAATACAGCTGGCCGAGGACCAATAACAAGGCCTATACAGAAATACACGTAATAATATCTTTATTAATTAACTACAGTGTTACAATATTTTTTTAATATCATTTCAAGAGATAAATATTTTTACCTTGAAGTGGAACTATCCAAATCTCAGTTTGTTTCTTTGTATTAGATGCAATACATAATGATCTGGTGCTGTTTCCAGGTGTCTTCAGCATTTTCTCATCTGATGAATTTTTCTACCCTTTTCAGTCACTATAAAGTGTTACAACTTAAATTTAGACGCAACACATAAATAGTAATTGGAAAGGTACTGCCATTGCATGTGTTATGCAGAAACTAATTTAAAATCGACGTGTACAATCGTGAAATTATGAGGTCGTCAAGAAATGAACTTTTGTGATCATCTACTCGTTCCCCAAACCTGAAATAGTTCTATCGTCTGCTTTCAAAATACCTTTTAAATGAATGTAACCGTCTTTAGCCTGAAATGTATGCCATTCTGACATTTTCAGCATGTTTAAGATCACTAAATGACAACTGCGTCTTCAAAACAACTGTTTACTTTCAGTTTGTGTTTATCGTGACTTTCGATGTAAAATCTAGAGACGTTCCGAATTCCTGCACTTGTGTCAACTCGGCCAATATAGAATAACTCGGCCAATACAGAAAAAAATCTGTATTGGCCGAGTTATTCTGTATTGGCCTAGTTTACACATTATATTGCATAGGCAGTTTTCATCATATTAAGTCCAATAACAGTGTAGTTAATTAATAATATGTTAAATTTTTAGTCGCCCCAAACAGAAGTGTCAACAAGTAATCATTTTCTCTCTGCATTGAAGACACATTTGTGGCCATCGGCTGCATGATATCTGCTCTTTGGTCCAGTTTGTGTCTCTTTGACATATTCCCCATTTCCATTCTCAATTTTATAACAAAAAGTACTCACCAGTTGAAATATACATATAATTGATGTTACCATCATGACCATTGCAGATTAGTTTTATTCTACAATTAAAAAAAAGTAAACTAGAAATTGCATGGTTAACTATAACTATCTAAATTGGAATTGCTTTTTTAAAATAACATTTACAGGCCAAATCAAAGTACTAAACATCGGATGACTTCAAATTCAGGGAATTCAACCTCAACGTAATGACTGTTATATTGTAGTCATTTTTCTAATAGATTGGATTTCAGTAGGCATTCATATTTTCCCTCAAAAAATATTAAATCATCCATGCAGAATTATCTTCCTTGAGATTGCAAACATTCTTGACATATTTTTCTGCATGCGCGTGCATAGATTTTAATTATTTTTCACTTTTATGTATATACAGACAAAAATGTAACTTACATTTGTAATTGATCCAAGTTGTTACCGTGTACATGTATATAAATCAGGTATAATCAGATATTTCAGCATCCAACGACTGTGTGTAATTTTCATATGTAGTTCCCTGTTGATATACACAAAAGGGGAAAGTTATTTCCTTTACTCAAATTAAAATATGTTTAAAAAGGAATGTCTCCTAATTGTAAATACAATCAAACAGGCCAGTGACTTTAATAAAAGAATACCTATGACACATTTATTTAACTGAAAATTATTAATACCCTATTGATTTTATTGATAATATTCAAAGGTTACTAAATACATGAAATAATCATGATTAACAGTTATATAACAAACAATTTTAACTGTTAAATTCGGCAAAATAAATTCAGTTTGGAACCTATAAAAAACTTAAGTAATAATGGTTTCACTTTCAAAGTATTTAACTTTCTGTTACCTTCTTGAGGATAAGACATATTTACTGTTGTAAATGCACATGCAGAAAAAAAAACTTCAAAGAACAACATGTACAATTCTAAAGATTTAAGAACAAGCATACATTTCTCAATACAACAATCAACGGTCAACAAATTGTGTCTTACTCAGAGTGGACTGTAATTTCTTCGTTATACATGTACATAAACTTGATCTGACATAGTTCAATATATTGTCACTGGTTGTACTGTCAATATCTTTTGGAAACCCTTAAAGTTATACTCTAATGTATTAATTTTTTGTAATTACCCATCCACTGGTAATAAATTTAAGCGCTCTTCACTAATTTCTATGTCAGAATAAGCATGATTAATTTGTTTTAACCATACAAGGGCTATTTGTACTTTGTTGCCGCCTGACATAGAATTCTTTTGATGTATCATTTTTCCCTATTTTCCTAACCCTTATTATATTAACTTCTGAAGGAAGTTTAGGTAAAATTTTGCCAGGTTTATTTACCTCTTGGGGAAATGCCACACAGTGGCCATTTGCAGCAATACCACCATGTTTTAACATATAAATAAATATTAATGCAAGGTGAAATTCGGAGAATTAATTGCTCTTCAACAACAGATAAAATTTGCTAGTTCCAGGGTGCTTCTCCAGGATTCATACTATTTTCAGTAGAAAACATCTTGATTACACCTTTATCTTTAAAACCCCTTTCACATACACCATTTTTTTTTTTTTTTTAAATTAATTTTTCTTTGAAAACAAACTGAACAAACATCAATTGTATAAGATATTTCTTGCAGTTCAAAAGAACGAATGCAGTTAACTACCTCGTTAAAATGATCATCATCAGCAAATGGAGGTGGATCTGGTATTGTCTCAAAATTTATATTAAGTTTGTTTAGTTTTTATTTAATTTATTATAATTTTTCAAGCATCTTTTTCTATATTCATCTGGATTTTCATTTTCAACAAGTGGGTCATATGTTTAACCCAGTTTTCTGCATTTATAAAACTTTTTTGACACAACCTTTTTCAACTTTTGATCTTCAGTGCTGTACAACTTTGTACTTTTTTTCGCCTTCGATCTTTTATATCTGGGCGTCACTGGTGAGTCTTGTGTTGACGAGGCGCGTTTTTGGCGTATTAAATTTTAAACCTGATGCTTTTTGTTATTCATTAATCATGTGTTTCTTTGTCTAATACGTTTTCCTATTTATTTGTATTGTAGTCCTGTAATATTATGTTGTCATTTCTATGTTATATTTAACATTGCCATTAAAGTGCGAGGTTTGGCATGCCACAAAACCAGGTTCAACCCACCATTTTTTCCTTTAAAAATGTCCTGTACAAAGTCAGGAATATGGCCATTGTTATATTATAGTTCGTTTCTGTGTGTGTTGCAATTTAACGTTGCGTCGTTTGTTTTCTCTTATTTTTGAGTGTAAATTGACATTGCGATTAGACGTGTCACGGTACTTGTCTATCCCAAATACATGTATTTGGTTTTGATGTTATATTTGTTATACTCGTGGGATTTTGTCTGATGCTTGGTCCGTTTCTGTGTGTGTTAGTTACATTGTAGTGTTGTGTCGTTGTTCTCTTATATTTATGCGTTTCCCTCAGTTTTAGTTTGTTGCCCCGATTTAGTTTTTTGTCCATGGATTTATGAGCTTGAACAGCGGTATACTACTGTTGCCTTTATTTAGTGTGCAGATCTAAATCTTTTCTGTTTGATTGTTAGACATATTTGTTTTATTATGGGTTTCAAGTACTGTCAGACATTGTATTTGTTGACACACTGTTATAAATAAATTTGGTGTATTTACTGTCTTCTGATTGGTTAAAAGTATTAGTTTTATTTTCAATGTTGTCAATTTTTATGGCGACACGCCCACTCTGACGTTGTGTATTCATACGCCAACATGTGTGTACGTTATTATTGTTAATATAAATAATATAAAAAGTTCTTTGAGCCTTACTTTTAATAGAAATTTATTTATAATGAATAACAATAATTTATTTTGAATTTATTGACCCATAAAATTAATTTTTGACACTTCACATTTTTCATAATCCGCTTCGCGGATTATTCAATGTGAAGAGTCAAAAAATAATTTTATGTTTCAATAAATTCAAAATAAATAATAGCCATTCATTAATTGGCTATAATTAAGAGAATCTCCAGTAGTTTGTGCTGGTTTTTTTTTATTTAGCATGTACCTCATTCTTCTTTTTATTCTGATGTATCTTTTTTTGGTATTCTTCTGCAGGCTCATTTATAATTTGAGGCTCTAATAGTTTTTTTGCCAATTAATATAAGAAAATTACTCAAAAATCTTATTTTATTGTTCTTGGAATGCCTGTACCAAATCCAAAATATAACGGATGTCATTCGTGTGATTGAGCTTTTGACTTTTCTATTTGATAAAGAGGCAACTTTTCGTTTTGATTTTTCCCAGGAGTTCTTTTGTGATTTTACTTTTTGATTCATGATAATTTGTATAACAATCAAGATTACTTTGTCGAACTCATCTATCCCATCGACTTAAAGTTTAATAAAGGATACAACAGATACAAGTACGTCGGCCTCATATTTTGACGTACCTCTAGAAATTGACAATGATGGTCGGTTGAAAACTAAACTTTACGACAAAAGAGATGATTTCAGCTTTCCAATTGTGAACTTCTATATCTAAGTAGCACCAGCATACGGGGTCAATATATTTCCCAATTGATACGATATTTCCGTGCTTGCATTTCCTATCATGATTTTCTTGATAGAGGGTTGATGCTCACAAGGAAGCTATTAAACTTAAGAGTTCCAAATGGTGAACTAGGTAAATTTTACGAACGCCATCACGAGTTGGTTGACCGTTATGGAATAACCGTTTTACAAATAATATCGGATATGCTACTTAGGTCGTAACTACAATCACCTTCCTTTTCATAAATGTGACCTACCGAATTTAGACTATTTACAAGATTTGTTAAAACATAAGCAACACGACGGGTGCCACATGTGGACCCTTCTGGAGCACCTGAGATCACTAGTTTTTGGTTCAATGGGTTCGTGTTGCTTATTCTTGAGTTTTCTGTGTTGTGCAATGTGTTCTATTGTTTGTCTTCTTTCATTTTTAACCAGGCGTTGTCATTTTATTTTCGATTTATGAGTTTGACTGTCCCTTTGGTATCTTTCGTCCCTCTTTTACTATTACAGTGTGACGACCATATGTCAAGATACGAACCATTTGACTTCTTACTGAAGAGGATATTAGTAACCCGCCATATTTACCATTTCTTGCTTTTATATCTGATATTTTGTACTGCATCACAATTATATGATCCACCTATGGTTGGCTATTATTCAAATCATAAAAAGAAATTGGTGTCGATTTTGAATCCGTTGCGGGTTATGCTCGGGTATATATAGAAGGGTGAACGAATACTCTATTGTCCATTGTATCGGATCGGAACCTTATAACCGCAGCAGACCTAAGATGCCCTTTTTAACAAATTGACAAATAACATACAAATTAGAGTTTTAACCCCAATATCACTGAACATAGAAAATAATAGTGCAAGTGGGGCAACTGTGTACCATGGACATATATATCCTTGTTATTTAAAGTATGCATGCTAAGAATTAGAAGTTAAAAGTTTTATACAAACCCGAATCAAGTCATATGTTAAGCTCTATTATTTGCATTCATCGTGAAACATGTTAAATGTTCCAAAAAAATTGCATTCTTAAATCAGAAAAAGTAACTGTTGTAAAATCTATATAAAAGAATAACCATTATCTTTACAAATACATTGTATGGCGTACATTATGACAAGATGAAACATTATGTGGATTTAAATCTAAGAACAGCATTATTGCAACGTTATTAATATAAATTATTTGAAGTTTATTAAGTTCAAGATGAATTCTTGCTTCATTATCTGAACGCTAACTTTATAATTTTCTTTACAATTTTACCTTTAAAAAAATTAAGTTTCTTAGAAAAATTAACCATTTTGACTAAACTAAATAACGAGCAAATAAAATACTAACTGTAATAACCAAACGTTTTAGCAGAACTGACGAACAGGCGTTGAAATTACGTCAATGTTGGATTGTTGGCAAAGTTGGAAAATTGTTGGATCGCGCGCTTGCCGTGCAACTAAATATCTGATTTCTCAAATAAATTACAAAAATCATAATTATATACAATTTTAGTAACCTTTATATAAATATCAAATTTTGCATGGTACTAAACAAATTTCTATAGTTACTAAAAATACAACAATATATACAGCGCCACCGGAAGTCACAATACGTAAACAACATTTGCAAAAAGTATGTGTGTCACCGGCGAATCAAAATGTTAAATATCAAGGATAATGAACATTAACATCTACAAAACATTGAAGATGTTGACTTCAAATACTAAGAGGAATTACAAGAAGTATGAAAAAACAGTTAAGTTGCCACAATGTTAAAATAGTGTTTTTATTTTGGCATCCTCGGTGGGATTCATTAAACTTTATTGAATCCTGTGATTCACATTTTTTTTGTAACGACTATTTAAATTTACTTTAGCAACGAATGTAGTACAGTTTTGGGAGGCATGTTAAACTCTTGTTATAATAATATTATTCCATGTGAATCTCTTCCGTTAGCCATCTTTAAGTGCAATACAGATATGCCATTTTTTACAAGTCTAAATGCTTAGTTTTGTTTTGAACTAATTTGTCATATGAAAACTTGCAACTACACTAGCAATGTTATGAAGATAAATATCTTTACATTTATCCTTCATTTCTTGATGAAAGAGATGTTGAAATGACTGTACATGTTCTCTGTTATAATGACATTGTGCCCACTGTGTTTTCACCCAGCAGTTCGATGTTAGTAATTTTCTACTTCATATCGGGAGAAAATATTTAGTAAATTTAAGTGTTTCTAGATATACAGTTGTAGCTTTGCAAAAGGAAGACAATAACATGAACTCTCTCAATTTGATTGACAGAACTGCCATGTAAAATTTCAAATGTGTTGCACGAGATAGAATAAATCGAAAGAAAATTAACCAAGTCATAAAATATGAAAGGATTAAGAAGCAAAATAACTAGTCACATTTCCAAAAATTAAATATGTACAACCATGGGGACATTATAATTCTTTCTTCTTAATTCCAGTTCTTAACCTATCGCAGCAAAACTGCAAAACTACAAAACTGGTAGATAACATTGCATCTACTTTGCAATATTTTGTGAAAAAAAGTTAGTGTTTTAATAGTTTTCCAAAACACTATTACCAAATTTATTTTATAATTACTATCTTCAAATGTTTAATTTGCTTCAAAATACAGAGACTGTTGGAACAAATAAGTCCTGGTAACAATATATCAACTTAAATTTGTTCACAAATAAAACTCTTCGTTGATATGTGCAAGCTATTCGCACAGAATTATTATACGTTCGATTAAAATGTTTGACTTTAGGACACAGTAATTTTTTGAGTAGCTTTATATGGTCTAAGCCAACTTGATTTCTCTAACATTTTTACATGTCTCAGATTAGACACTTTTGATTCCATCTTCACCATTTCCATTGTAGGCAATTTTCAAATTATACAGAATTAAATTTAAATTACTAGCAGAGCGGCATTTCTAGAATGAATATTTTCCTTTCCTCGAGAATACTGTAGATTAACCATTTGTCTTTAAGTGTGTGCATATGAAGACTAATTTGACAACTTGTTTTCCAAAAGAATTTTAGTATCAAACAAGGCATCTGCCTTCGGCTGTTATCTGCTTTTTTGTCGGGTTGTTGTCTCTTTGACACATTCCCCATTTTCATTCTCAATTTTATCAACAAGATTCACAAGTTCTGAAATATAAACATTTTAACAATATTGAACAACATTTTTTATATGAACAGATTGTTTTGATCGAACATACTCACTATATACTAGTAAATAAGAGCAGAAAACATGTAAACATACTTTCAAACGACAAGGATTTAACCTAGGCTTTTATGACTTCTTTGTATTCTCAACTTATTATTTTTATTGGTTGCCAGACCTTTTTAGATGCCAACAGGAGTCAATGTATCAAATTACCATGTCTCTTAAGCCTTAAAATGTTCCAGGAGATTCAGAATTCTCATTTAAACAGGAATGTATCAACATAAACTGAATGTGGCGTATATATTTCTCAACTCATACGATATTTGAGAACGTGTAACTTCTACAACGTCAACATTGTCTGAGCCATTTTGTTGATCGTTGATTTCAATTGTGCTCTTTTCTACTAAAACATATTTTAAGACGTCTTTTCAAACTCACTACCACCTTTTTGCTGGATAATTACGTATTTTGTCATTTTCTGTTGCTCTCGCTTTTTTATCTGTATAACGTTTCATTTGTTCCGTTGATTAACCACGTTTGATGGTTATATGTTCATTAACAATAGTTATCAAAGGTACCAGGATTATAATTTAGTACGCCAGACGCACGTTTCGTCTACATAAGACTCATCAGTGACGCTCATATCAAAATATTTATAGAGCCAAACAAGTACAAAGTTGAAGAGCATTGAGGACCCAAAACTCCAAAAAGTTGTGCCAAATAATGCTAAGGTAATCTATGCCTGGGATGAGAAAATCCTTAGTTTTTCCAAAAATTTAAAGTTTTGTAAACAGGAAATTTATAAAAAAAAAAATTGACCACATTATTGATATTCATGCCAACACCGAAGTGTTGACTACTGGGCTGGTGATACCCTGGGGGACGAAACGTCACAAAATACCAAATGAAATGAAAATAAGACTTTAAAAGAAGCGAGACAATGTCATTGACAGGGTTAACGTTGATTTATTGTTTCACTTTAGATGAGAGGTTTGGCGCTATAAAACCATTTGATTTGGGACTTTCCGTTTTGAATTTTCCTCGGAGTTCAGTATTTTTAGAGTTTCTGTTGTTTTGTTGTTTTTCTCTTATATTTGATGTTGTTTCCCTCAGTTCTTGTTTTAAACCGGATTTGATTTCTCTCAATCGGTTTATGACTTTCGAACAGCGGTATACTACTGTTGCCTTTATGTACGGAAACGAGAGCTAGATTGTAGTAACAATTGAATTATGCCTTTCGTCATTTGTCAATCAGACATTCATTACAGCCAACCAACTAATGATGGTGTCCGTAAATTAACGAAAGGATGAGTTCATCTGATCCACATTGAATACTTTAGTTTGATACATTTTTACTTCTTCATGGGATCAGTCACTATAGGAAATAGAAGCCCTGACATATCTGTTGAGGTTAAAAGTATGATATTTACGATAATATAAACAAACACGTCAAACTTTTAATAACAACTCAAACGTCGCCAATGGTAATATTTAACTCAAGAAAGATTTTTTCCTGCGATAATCTGGTATCAACTGTGAGATGTATACATGTACCCAAGATACATGCGCTATCGAAATGTTGCTTTAAATAAATTAAAAATTTACAAATAGGAAACTGAAGTCTTTTGTATTTTTTTTATAAATGAACCCTCATTGTCAAGATATAAGGCAGTCTTTACTGTATATGTTGCATCATCGGTCTCAAGTTCGATTGGATAGATGCGTTTAAGTAGTCACCAAAATTTGATGATTAAAAGACGATATTATTGCATGAGCCATAGAACAGAAATTTCGTAGTTGGTAAATATCTTACGCACAGTAAAAGAGATGCAAATGATACCAAAGGAACATTCAAATTTATAGGTCGGAAATAAATTAACAATGGAAGAAATAGAAAAACAGGAGTACACACATTGATTGAGCAACACTAACTACAAAATCTTTAAGTAACTGACTTTATCACCTTACTTTGTATATAGTTCTAAAAATACAAAACTGGTAGATAACATTGCATCTAGATTTAAATATAAATCATGCAAGTATTAGCGACAACAAAGATGTTCAATCCTAATCCTAATCAATTCGTATATATTTTCAACATACGAGTGAAACATGTTTTAAGAGACAACACAAGGGAAGGCAAACAGTGGTCTATCAGTACAGGTTCAATCTATACATAATGCACTACAGAGGGATCTTAAATTAATGGTCTTATAACACAGGTTTTTGTTTAGTATAGGTGGTCTCTTTAGCAGGTTTTACTGTTCTTGTGAGTCTCATAGTAGGCTAAATATGATGTCTAAAGTTTCAATTCTGACAAATTTATTTTGAACAAACAACGCAGTTGACGTAATGATTGTCATGGTAGGGTGGACAAGGCAGAGGTCCATATTTAAAACCAACAAGATAAAACAAGTGACCATTTTCATTCTTTTCTCCAGAGGGAATGTATTCTGGATTCTTGTCCACACAGGTATACGAGGAGGCAGTCTCACCTTCATGACCGCTTGCAAGAAGACTATCATATTCTTCCATCCAACCGGTGTAGCAGGATTGTCAACGTTGAACGCGGTTTTTGTGTTTCCTTTATTTGCAAATTATATACTTCTGTCATGCTACTTATGATTTGTAGATTGTAGGGGGGAAATACAAATATATATATACCCGAATAGACAAGTTCAGTATGCGTACCTTCACATTGAATTCTTCCCCAACGAATATATGTGGATCCATGGTCTGCAAGCACAAAATAAATTAAAACAACAAAACTCATGCGTGACTACTTTTAAAGAGAATTTAGCTTTACTTATATGAAACTTAATACTAGTGGTTCCGCATTATTTCGGGTTTATAAATCCTAAGATTGATTTAGTTACTTAACTTATTGTAAAAAAAATCTGACATTGTTATATAAATAGACTTTTTACCAAACAAACTAGTTTGGTATGTGTAACTTATTTTCAAAGTATCAAATTTAAACAGGAACTCAACACATTATCATAAAATACTTAGTGCAAAAATGTTTTGTAGACTTAAGTAAGTTGTAAGAAATATTGTTAAAAATAAAAATCTCAAAAATACTGAACTCCGACAAATATTCATAAGTCCCTTATCAAATGGCCAAATCAAAAGCTCAATTGACATCAAACAAATGAATAACATAATGTCTTAAATATTTTTCACCAAATTTCCACTTTCAAATGAAATTAGCTTCTGCATAGGTATCCCTAGAGGGTTGATTTTATTATATGTTGTTCCTATGGCCATTATCTACAAAAGAGTGTCTCAGATTTCAGATAGAATGTATAGAACAAATTTTACACCTAATTAAACATTATCTTCCTTTATGTGGCTAGGATGTTTACACTAATTAGAGATTTATGAGAGAATTGAATACCATACTGACAATCTGAGACACCCTTTTGAAGCCCATGTTGTGTTGATTAAGATTTAGTTAAAATTTTCCGTATAGTTAAAGAGATGATAGAGCTAAATTCATTCAAGTGAACTTACCCAGATTTTGCCACTAATTACTTAATAACTGATTACATAATGATTGCATAATAAAAATGGTGCATTCATTTAAAAGATTAGTCTTTTATCTATCTATGTATACCTCTTTTATTATTTTCTATGCATTCATAAGAAAGTTACAGCATTTCAAAGGTTAGTGATTGGAAGTAAAAAAATCTTTGTATTGTGCTACCTTAATTTTGACAATTTCAGCCATCTTGGTTTCCAAACAGATCATCAGATATATTGCATAATTATACTGATAAATACGATAGTAAAATTGCTCACCTTTGTTTATTTTGACACAGTAGTTCAGAGATTTTTTTGTTAAATTTGAGGGGCGATGACGAAAGCCAAGTGACGAAATACTCTGAATTAGCCATTTGAGCTACATGTTCAAAAAATGTACACGAGGTAAAAATGACATAAAAATGTACATCATGTTAACGTTACAATAACAAAATCTAACACTGACTAACAACGATTTACTGATTTTTAAATTAAATGTGCGAGCTACTAAACAAAATTTATAATTTCAAGTAGCAAGCATTTTTTTTAGATCTGACTTCATACAATACAATACATGTCAACAATGGTTGATACTTTTAATATTGAGGCATATGCTGTAAGGGTACTAAGATTTATAAGACTATAAGATTTACATTACAACACATAATATAATGATTTAATAATATATCTATTTCACATACATATTAAAAACATTCAAACTGGTCCATATTTTTATATATCGTTAATTTAAGTAGATATCTTGATGATTTTATGTCTAAACAAGCATTTCATAAGTACACGGATGCCCCATCCGCACTTTCATTTTCTATGTTCAGTGGACCGTGAAAATGGGATAAAATCTCTAATTTGGCATTAAAATTAAAAAGATCATATCATAGGGAACATTTTTACTAAGTTTCAAGTTGATTGGACTTCAACTTCATCAAAAACTACCTCGACCAAAAACTTTAACCTGAAGCGGGACAGACGGACGAACGTACAGACGAACGAACGGACGCACAGATCAGAAAACATTATGCCCATAAATAGGGCATAAAACAGTTTAATTTATTTACTAGTACTTCTGCTACATGAAATGAAAAAAAAGGTCCTTTATATTTTGAAAACCACAACCTACTTATCATATATTCGTGTTAAACTTTGTAAACAAAAGGATCGCTGTGGGAAAGTAATCTGGTCATTTAGGTTTTCTTCTCGACATGCAGTACATACCTTGACAAAGTGGTGGGTCTGTTTGTCTTTTCGGGATGTACATGTACACAGCCACATCCGGTCAGAATTGGAATGTTTACGGAGGCTCGAGGGTACAAAAATTTCAGCAAACATTTCAACATTTATTTTTTTTATTACAAATTTTGTTTATTACTTTATTAGTTGTTACTTTATCATTTGTTCAAAAATCAACCAAATAAATGAATTTGTTTTGGCCCTAGATGACTTTTAAAATGTAAATATCATAGAAAAAGCTCACAATTATCTCCCTTTGGTGCTAAAATGACATATTTTGGCATTAAATAAAGACAACAGTAGTATACCACTGTACGCTAAAATTGAAATATCTCGATGGCCTATATTTTTTATTATTTTTTTCAAATAAGCTGTACTTGAACTTATTATTGTAAAATTTAAGCGATTTCTGTAATTAAATTATTTTTTTACTTTCTGATGTTACCTCTATTTCTTCTATGAGTTCAACAGAAAAAAAAGATCCTTTACAAAAATGTATGCTTCTTTTGAAGGCAGATTGTGAGGTTTAATGAACGGTGACCCCATTTTTTGTAGTTTATTGTTCTATAAAGTATGTAATAAAATTCATTTATAGAAAAAAAAATAGCGAAATCCTATATTTAAACAAATTATTATATAATGATTATCATATAAGACACCTTCATTCACCTGTTGACTGTCTATGCCTGTTTTTACTCATAGCATATTTGATTCTTATTATTTTAATGACTAAAAGAAAACTAATTGTGTTTATTTTTTTATATTTTAAATGATCAGTTCTTCCATGAATAACAAGGATATTGGCTTCATAACCTGATAGCACGAGGTACTTTTAAAGTATACACATTACAATGCGAATGTTAACTACATTTCAACCGATGACTTTGTGGCTCACATAGATATTGTTTTCTTTCGTTTTCATCACTGTCAAAGTCGCCACAATCTTAAAGTGTACTTAGGAAATATTAATCACAAGGTCAAGTTTTGTTTTCTTTCTCTCGGATAATGAATAGATAAAAAGATAAAGCAAGCCAGACTATCACTCAGAAAATGCGCATGAATTCTGAACCCTTCATTATTTAATTGAAGCATTTAGTGTAACATGTCCAGTCAAGGTCAATAGACTTGACAACAGATTGACCTCTAGCAATGAACTGACATTCACTGGTTTTACGATTCGTGTTGAATCCCATACAATCTTGTAATGATTCACATCCTAATGCACAGCTTAGTTCACTGGGTTTCGTTGTAATGGATAGTAATGTCATATCTCCATATGTTCCATCTACACCACAATACTGTCCATTGAACAGGGCTGAAAAAGATCAATCCCCATGATAAAAGAGATATATAATAGTTATCAAAGGTACCAGGATTCTAATTAAGTACGCCAGACGCACGTTTCGTCTTCATAAGACTCATCAGTGAAGCTCATATCAAAATATTTATAAAGCCAAACAAGTACAAATTTGAAGAGCATTGAGGATAAAAAATTCCAAAAAGTTGTGCCAAATACGGCTAAGGTTATCAGATACCAAATAGTTATCAAAGGTACCAGGATTATAATTTAGTACGCTAAACGCGCGTTTCGTCTATATAAGACTCATCAGTGACGCTCATATCAAAATATTTATAGATCCAAACAAGTACAAAGTTGAGGATCCAAAATACGAAAAGGTTGTGCCAAATACGGATAAGGTAATCTATACCTGGGATAAGAAAATCCTTAGTTTTTAAGAGACATTAAAATCTCTTAAGCATAGAAAAATACACAACGCAGGGACAAAAAAAAGAGCCGATGAACAAACAATAACATTCAAACAACACTACATACACAAATGATTGAGCAACCCGAACCCCACTTAAAACATGTGACTGAAATAAATACAGTTGTATTACAATCCAGTTAGTGAATGGGATTGTGGTAACGTTATGACTTGCCATTTGAATATTGTGAACACATTTGGTAAGGGTACAAGATATGATAGGAACACACTACTGGTAAAAGTAGGTATATAAATTTTGATAGCCCTGATTTATGATGTAGAAAATCTTTAATTGACAGTAAAAGAGTGTATAAGAAAGTATAATCATTTCGTAGCAGCTTTTACAAAATGTTAAAACATCAACTTTTTTCATTTCTGATGAGAAAACTTAATTATATAACATGTATAATAGATAGAGGTAGGACCATTTTTAATTATTATTGTTGATGATCTCCTTAGCATGATCTCCCCATTTTACATTTTTATCCTAATGAAAAGAGGAAACATATCAACAGGAATTAATACAATCGAACATTAACACTTTGCGTAAAGGAACACACACTAACAGGATGAAGAAAAATTCTCAAGTGTAAAGAATTATTTTCTTCCCTAGAGAAAGTTTGATATAACATTGAGTCTTACATTTTCACTGTGTGTACGAATCATTTTCACTTTGTGTACGAAACATTTTCACTTTGTGTAAAAATCCTTTTCACTTTGTGTACGAATCATTTTCAATTTGTGTAAAAATCCTTTTCACTTTGTGTACGAATCATTTTCAATTTGCGTACAAAAATATCTTTCTTAAAAGGGAATAAGTAAGAAAATAATTCTTATAACTAAGTTTTTTCATTAGAAAGGTGTAACGATCGTTCTTCTCGAAAAGTTTCAAATGATTATATACTTTAGTAGATAAAATGTTCCGTTGATCAATACCTTCAATAAGTAAAGTAAGACTGTAAAATATAACTTTTTAAAGTTATTCATTCATACTTGCAAGATTTGGCCTTGGATGTGCTGGCTATTGTAATATGAACAATTGTATCAATCATAATTTGAACCGACTGAAATGAATTGAATACCAATTATAAACATTCAATCAGTACGTACTTATAATTTCGGCTTAATACATTAAAACCAAATAACTTACAAATATGCTCCACAATCCATGTTCCGCCATCTCCCCAACCGGTCATAATCCCGACGCCTTGTATATCTATAGGTACTGTGTCATGCCAGTACACGAAAACTCCATTATTTTCTGACCTAATATTAGTTGTCCCATATGAAAGTTCCCAATTAAGTTCATAGTCCTTGTACTCTTCACAGCTTAACAAATCAGTATACCCACCGGCTACCAATTGGGTTTTTATATTATCTATAACTTTACGGTAGTATATTGTTGTGTGTCCGATGCCGGCTCCGATGCATATTTCATAAAACTGGGAAGATTGTAGATTGGTTGAAGGAGATAGTAAAATAAAGGCCGCTGAACATGTTTTTATTCGGAATTTAAGTGATCTTGTGCATGCGGGAAATATCTGGAATGTTGATAAACTGGTGTAATAGTTGGTAATATTTGAAATATTGTAATCAACATTGCCACTGTTTGCAGTAACAATCCGTACTTCTTCCAAAATATTGCCTGAAGTTAAAATATATATCTAAATATAGTACTTTTAACAGACTTTTTTTTGCGAATATACCATATGCAATACATAACAGTGTGACTAAGTATTTAAAAGAATAGTAGTGTTATCTCTCTAAATTGCCGAATATCACTACGTGCATGACGTTGGTACAATTGTATGGTGCTTCTATACTGAAAACACTATGGTTAACTTGGGCTTAAAATTATTATTATATTAACAAACTGGACTCAACTAATCTTCAGTAAAAAATCTATAAAATGTGCTGAAGTCCGTTTGGCTGTGATGTGTATAAATTCGTAGCAAAAAATAAAGCGCTTCCTGAATTTTTCTTCATCAGGAACGCTCAAACAGAATATTTAAAAGACAAGCATGTATAAGAACTAAAACAGTTGGAGCTAAATGATTAAAAACACCTAAAAATAGCAAAATTCTTTTAAGGTCAGCTATGACTAAATAAGTTGAAGCCTCAGTTTCTTTAACATTTATAAATTTATAAACTGACAAATTTAGAAAGTGTGTTATAAATCATGTTAGTACTGAAATACTGACTACTTAAGATTATGGGACCCTTGTGGACTAATAGTACACCAGCAGGGGTACAATATACCGACCAATTGTTGTTAAAAATAAAAACAACACGTAATTAATTTACCTTTACATGTACGAATGAGAACGTTAAAGCGGATATATCATAAAGCGTGAATGGGAACCAATTTGCAAATTAGGAAAATATCAATTCAAATGTAAGGTTTCAACTCCATTACTAAAGGTTTTATTTATACAAAAAGTTATTATTGCCCTTTTTGACGAATGCAGTATTCAACACTCATTAAATTAATTTTTTTTATCTAATCTTTAGTCTATCCTATTTACTCGACTAATGTAGGACCAATTAATTGATGTGGGATAGTAGCTACCATTTTTATTCACTTCTATAAACTAGTTCTTTGCAAATAGTTGTTAAGTGTTAACGAAATCAATTATATTAGTAAAAAGTAAAATCACAAGGAAAATTCAAAACGGAAAGTACCTAATTTGCATAAAACCACTTAAGTTAAAATGTTCCAATTGTAGTACTAATTTATCGTAGGACCTGTAGAATAAAACGTCCCTTCGGAAAAAAGTTAAATGGCTTTGAGCATATGGGCCCTGGTATACAATAAAAAATAGTCCACAGTAATTAAGGGAGTACGTAATGGTAGCAACAGGATCAGACTTCAACATAATTTTGTGTCTCAATGGTCAACGCTTCAGTGTTCTTGTTCAAAAATGTAAGTTTATTATATTGTCGTTCGAAGAACTGTTTTTATTCTACTGACAAAAGGGGAAAGGAAAAGCCAATGTTATAGCTGTGTAAATAAATACACTAACATTTCTGTGACATATACATATCGATTGACAAATATGTAATTTTTTTTCTGTTTAATATACATGTAGTCACATTTTATCTATTCTTATTCTCTACCTATTTTTGTTGATTGTGGTGTCACGAAAAACCTGAGGAGAGAGTTCCACGCTCTTTACGCGTTTAGAACCTTTAAAAAACTTTGATGGGTCCGTACGTTACATGTTACAAGCCATACAAAAAATAGATATTCTTACTAAAAGGACTAAAACATGTCAGAGATATTTAAGCCGGAAATAAACTGACAACGTCATGGCTAAAAATGGCAAACACCTAATAGGCAAACAACAGTACACAAAAGACGCCATAGCACTAAAGATTGATCAACAGGAACCCCACCAAAAACTGGTTGATCTCAGGATGGGTAAGCAGATCCTGCTCTTCATTTGACATCCGTCAAAAGTGATAAAAAATATGGTCACCGGGCTTTAAAAAAAATAATGCATAGCGATTGGAATCCTATTGTAAATTTGAAAAAAGGGGGGGGGGACAATTCCATGGAATATTTTGATTATTTGTCAAAATAAAGTACAGTTATTATCATGTAATTTAAAAAAATTATAATAATTAGTATGGGTCATACGCGTTTGCAAAATGCAAGATGTGTAAGGATTATGCATGGACAGGCCAGTTTTGTGTGATAACAAAACTTCATGATATTTTTTTATGATAAAATATAAGGAGATAACTCTAGTGATATACCATATTTCTTTCTTTTTCTTTTTTTTAATAAAAAAATATGGTCACCGGCCTTTTCAAAAAAAAAAATCATACAAATTAGTGTAAAAAATGCTGATTAATCCGTATTAGGACTGATTCGCTGATATCATTATAAGTAATAAGAAATAAGTAAAGATCGCAATGTAAATCACAACTGATCTGTAATAATAAATTTATATACCTGTCTCTTTTCTATAAGAAGACGTGCGGTAATTTTATCGAACAAGAAGAAGAATTTGTTGAAGAATTGAACTTGAACAAAAATTCAAATTTGATATACTAAATTCGGGTTCGACATGATTTATAACGAACTTTCCTTTACCCATCCTTTGATTAAATTATCATTAGTCATTTTTTAGATATTTGGCAGTGAAAAGTCCGGTTAAAGGGTAAGCCCAGAAGTTTGCCTTAAACCCATATTATGTATGTGTGTTTTTTTTTTAATTATTTTTTTTTATATCTAGTAAATTATATTCCGTTCCTAGTTTCATAAGTTATTCTTTATTTGCCAACCAAAACAAAAAAAAATCGTTGTCTATTTTATTTATACATAATTTAAATTATATATCTGATAATTAAATTCATAAAACTTATAGTTACTTTACCATATCCAACTATTGCAAATACAGCCAACTTAAACAACATTGTGGTAATCATCTTTCCCCAATTCGTATAGCTTCTTAAAATACAAAGACACTAAATGCAGTATTACTAAATCCGTGTTTCTGTAACCTATAAAATACACTAGTTCGTCAAATAGTTCGATAATATAATAAACAACCCGTCTTTTGCTTAATATGTTAATTATTCAGTATGCTTAGTATTTAAATTCGTCAAACAGTTTGATTACAAAATAAACACCACAGTTTTTTGCGTAATATGTTAATTATTCAGTGTGCTAAGTATTTGAATGAAAGGTGGAGTAAATCATCTGCATAGATATATATTTAGAAATGTCGATACTTCATCGATTGTGTATATCATGTATATATTTCCAGGAAGTAAATAGGTAACTAGGATTTAAATCCATAATGGCTTTCTTATGTACATGTAATATTGGCTTCAAGAAAACGGAAGCTCTGTCGTAGATGAATTTTCTATGTTTGTTGATACAAATTGCAACACAAAATATCATGAGATTTTAATTGCTTTATCATGTTTATGGAGTATTGTTAAAAATATACTTATGAGAACATGAACTGAAGTGTGCATCTTTCTTAATACCGACAAAAGCTTGATCACTTTTCTAAAAAAGACGCTACTAAAAAGAGGGAGGTTAACTCTTGTTAGGTCTGAATAAACATTTTACTGGGTTGCAAGGGAATATTTTCAAATAAAAAGAAATATATTTACTAGAAGAAAACATTTCCATACTTTTTTTTTATATTTATCACTAGAGCTTCACTGATGAGTCTTTTGTAAACGAAACGCGCGTCTGGCGGAAATATGAAATTTCAATTCTGGTATCTATGATGAGTTTATTAACAATGACTTTTACTGTCTATTAAGACCAATAACATATGTTATGTACTCCTTGACACAAGATATGCTATGTTAATACTAATGTCTCTGGGGGCAATATAATTGCTACTGTCCAAATAGCTAGTTAACAAGTAGATATAAGAAGATGTGGTATGAGTGCCATTGTGCATGTAGCTTTCATTTTTAACCGGATTTTTGTGACAAAAATGTCGGTTCTTGATTTGGGGATGTACGGCGGGCGGGCGGTCGGGCTGGTGGGCGGCAATCAAATGTTGTCCGTGCATTAACTCACGAACCGTTCAACCAAAGCTTTTAAAATTTCAATATATTATTACTGACAACTATACGAAGGTCAAGTTCAATAATGGCGATTTTGACTTTTACCGTTCAGGAGTTATGGTTCTTGAAAGATTGAAAAATGGAGTTTCCAGTCGTGTCCGTGCATTTACGCGTGAACTGTTCTACCAAAGCTTCCGAAATTTTAATATGCTGTTACTGATGACAGAATGGAGGTTAAGTTCAATAATGACGATTTTGACTTTTACCGTTCAGGAGTTATGGTTCTTGAAAGATTGAAAAATAGAGTTATCAGTCGTGTCCGTGCATTTATGCATGAACTGTTCTACCAAAGCTTCCGAAATTTTAATATGCTGTTACTGATGACAAAATGGAGGTCAAGTTCAATAATGACGATTTTGACTTTTACCGTTCAGGAGTTATGGTTCTTAAAAGATTGAAAAATGGTGTTTCCCGTCGTGTCCGTGCATTTTCTCATGAACCATTCAACCAAAGCTTTTGAAATTTTAATATGTTGTTACTGATGACAAAATAGAGGTCAAGTTCAATAATGACGATTTTGACTTTTACCGTTCAGGAGTTATGGTTCTTGAAAGATCGTAAAATGGCGTTTCCATTCACGTTGTTGCATTTACTCATGAACCATTCAATCTAAGCTTTTCAAATTTTAATATGTTGATACTGATGACAAAATGGAGGTCAAATTTGATATTGACGATTTTCACTTTCACCATTCATCAGTAACGGTTCTTGTGATATTGCCAGGACACAAATAAATGTTAATAAATCCGGTTGCTGTCGTTGTGACAGCCTCTTGTTTAAAGGATAAAATCAAACCATGAAGTTTTTGGTTAGGTTCGTGTTGCTTAGTCTTTAGTTTTCTTTGTTGTGTTTAATTGTTTCATGATGCTCCATCAACATATCGATAAGAACTAGAAATTAAAAAAAAAACGGCGTCCTTTTCCGAGCTTTTACATAAACAGTCATCTCAGAATTTGAAATTTTGAATTTCCAACCTCGTTGATAAATATTCCGTATCAACTTCACAAATAATACACTATGGTCTTGAAGTATAGATTCTGCGTATTGGCGTTGTTTATCATCGTAATAACGTGTTATTGTATTCTTTTATTTGTCTTTATTAATATCAGTTAGAAAGCAGGTCACGGATTGACCCCGTCTATCAACAACAATAGAAGTCACGTGACCATGACAATGCAGTAAAACTAAGAATGAGACAAACCTTATGCATTAATACAAAGACCTTTATTCTTTATTTATAAGTTTGTGTGAAAATAGTCAGTCTCCTGATCGAAGAAAAATAAAATTCGATTTACAATTATGTTATTATAATGTGAAGATGAAATACATCCCTACTTTTCAGAGAAGAGTTAGTAAAAAAAAGAAAAAACAAAATTTAAAGAAAAAGTTAAGAAATGAAAACCTTTTTTTTTCTAGCTATATTGTTATACATGTAAATGAGCTCTGGCTGATGAAATTTACTCTGTTATTTTTAAAATGGTTTATGGAATCACTTCTAGTAGAAACACTTCTAATAATGTTTTATGCAATAAAACATAATTTATACCATTTAGATATAAATCTTTCTGAAAATGAAAATAATAAATAATACTGTATACTGATAATTTATATTTTATATTCTTTGAAGTGGGAGCAAGAGTCACACAATAAGTGTTCCTTATTGAATATTACAAAACTGTCTAAAAAATATCCTACAGAAAAAGGATAAGTTGTGTACTAAAAATATTGACAGAAATTCTGTTAAAAAATAATACTTAAAATTATTAGTAAAAGTGACATAATTTCGAATTTTAAAAACATAATTATTGTAAAATTCAATTATGAGAATAGCTATTACAGCAAGTGGACCTTGCCTATTTTCTCAGAGTATTTTATATATTATAAGAGTTAACATTTTGAGAGAAAAAGGGGGCTTCTAA
Source organism: Mytilus galloprovincialis (assembly GCA_037788925.1). Lineage (NCBI taxonomy): Eukaryota > Metazoa > Mollusca > Bivalvia > Mytilida > Mytilidae > Mytilus > Mytilus galloprovincialis. The sequence goes on along the minus strand of CM075332.1, from coordinate 39,152,628 downwards.
TCTTTAGGTTGCTGCACTGTATCGGCTAGTATACATATTTATAAACAAAAAGTATTGTATATTTTACCTTCAAATACAATCGTTTTGTAATATCTCCTTAATGTTTTTTATATTAAGATTTTTTTTTAACTATGTGTGTCCAACATGTTGACTATAATACTCAGCAAACACTAACAGAAACACACATAGCATACAATGAAGAAGAAAATTTTTAATACAAATAATCCCATCCAGAAATAAATTTATTTCTTTTTTTTTTAATATATTTATATCGAGCGTATATGCGAAGTGTAAAATGTTGACAAGTAAAATGCTTATCCATGTTAACATATAATCAGCGTGGCTTGATATGATTATTTCAAAATTTGTACAAGGCAAACCCATATAACTCATCCGAAAGGCAGCCATTTATATTTGAAGCACAGACGTTCCAAAAAAAAAAACAAAAAAAAAACACAAGCAACTTGTACTCTTTGTAAGAAATCAATTGAAACACGTAAACTTACTTTGAGGATGATTTCATTTAATTTCCTTGCTAGAAAGATCACCTGCGTTGCAGTGCAATTTTGACGTCAAACATGCACAGACACAACATTTTATTAGAAAAAGAACATGGCATTGTTCACAGAGTGTTTTAGAATGCATAGTAAATGATCCGAGTGTGAAAATATGATGACAAATGCCCAAGAAGGTAAATATTTAAGGATGTACTTATAAGGTGAGGCTAGGTAAAAATTAAGAAATTAAGAAATTAAAATTGATACTTTAAGCTGGTAGAGAATCAATTAAGGATAAAGATAAGCTAAAAATATTGATAGGCTCCTTTTCGAGATATTTGAGATTTAAAATATGGCGGGAAAAGGCTGACTCGGACATTAACCTTTTATTTGCATTGGTATTATTTGGGTCTCAAAACAAAATAAAGAAAATCAAGAATCTTCTAAAAATTTTGCTAAATGACCTTTCATGAGCTATTAAGTCTTGTATGAAAAAATAAATGGGTGTTATGGGGCAAACTATGTTACATTGTAATGTATGGAAAAACACCAAGGAGTCCGAACATTTGACACAAATTCCAAAACCTCACATAAGTACATCCTTAAAAAGTGCATAGAACATGGTCCATGCAATTGAAAAATCTTCCTGTGTTTCTAAACATGAGTGATCATGTTCCATTGTCAGTTAGATCAAATAATTTCTTATTTTCATTCTACAACTGAAAATGGAATAAAAACAATTTGTCTTATTGACCATATGGTTATCATGCTTCTTACGTTTAATGAAGCATTAACCTAAAATATAGTCTTCGCAGCAAATTTTAGAATTAATGTAAAAGGATCATTCTATCTTGGCATTTTGTTATTTTTTCCCTTCAGAACTAAACTGAAAACGACTTTAGCACGATCAAAAAGGATAGCTCCCTATTCAATGCTATTCAGATAGATGTTTTTCATCTTTGTCCTGTTTAGTGAAACGCTTTGATGCTAAACAGGAATGTGAGAAGAATATTCCACTGAAGGTTTGTTAAAAATATGTTTATATATATCATCTGAATTATTCAATTTTGTTAATAACATTAGCGGTAACACCATTTTCTTTTACAGCTATTCAGTGCCTTACAAGGTTTTTACGACGGGACAGCATTTTCATACCCAATCCCTACTTCTGAAGAGGGATTGGACAAGACAGCAGGGAATATGGATAAGCTGAAGGCTTGGAAAAGCTTACAGACATTTTTATGTCAAGCAGTTGGAATAAACACTTGGGAAGAGGCATGCAAAGTGTTCTGAGGTTTCAAATAAAATTGCAGAGCTAGTTGGAAAGAACTATTTATTAATAAAGGAATCATATGTACAGTCAAACCTGTCTTAACATGTTAAGGGATCATGATCTTCAAAAGGAGACAAAGTTATGGTGAAATAGTACAGGTGGTCTTTGTATTTATGGGTTCATCTGAGATAGAACACAATACAATGGGTATCTTAATTAAAGCATTTTTACACAGGTTATTGCAGGTTCAATCCACCATTTTTTCCTTTAAAAATGTCCTGTACCCAGTCAGGAATATGGCCATTGTTATATTATAGTTCGTTTCTATGTGTGTTACATTTAACCGTTGTGTTTCCGTTGTGTCGTTTATTTTCTCTAATTTTTTAGTATGAATTCACATTACTATAAGACGTGTCACGGTAATTATCTATACCAAATTCATGTATTTGGTTTTGATGTTATATTTGTTATTCTCATAGGATTTTGTCTAATGCTTAGTCTGTTTCTGTGTGTGTTACATTTTAATGTAGTGTCGTTGTTCTCCTCTTATATTAATTGCGTTTCTCTCAGTTTTAGTTTGTTACCCCGATTTTGTTTTTTGTCCATGGATTTATGAGTTTTGAACAGCGGTATACTACTGTTGCCTTTATTTATTGCATACATGAGGTGGTTGCTATCGCAAGTTTGACTGTAAATACAACAAACTATATATAGTTTATATTTTTAACAATTATATTATGTCTTTTCTTTAAGAACTACACCAAATAACTTATATAACTGTATAACAAGTAATATACATTTAAAGCAAAGGAGATGTCTAAAAAATGTATACATACTTGAATAAAACATTTGATGTTTGGATTGAATTAAGAAACTGTACTCAAACTAAATATTGCATCGAGAATTAATTTTAAAAAAACCAAACAAACAGCAAATTAGTTTTCTAGTGCACTAGTCCCACCTTAAATTTGTTATAGTTAAGATCTCACAATTGACTAAAAACACAGTAAGATGTAAAATCTTCTTGACATTTTCATCTGACGCGATTTATATCTGATGAAGCTCAGTTGTTGACACAATCAATTTAGATTTTCATTTTTAGCCATGGCGTTGTCAGTTTGTTTTAGATTTACGAGTTTGACTGTCCCTTTGGTGTCTTTCGTCCCTCTTTTAGAGACACGAAGTTCAAAAATGGATCTTTCATGTTGTCAATCAAAACAAAATGGCAACTATAGCTTTAAATACAACATGTGGGTAAATTCGACAGAAGAAAAGGACTAGGGGCTATAAGGGCCAAAAATTTGTCATGTTGTAATTCTATACCATAGACCTGAAAATAATTGAATTTTTGGTCTAACTCGTTTATTCTGTTGCCTAGCAAAAATATAATGGCGGAGTTAAACTCATCAAATATAATTAATATACAGCTTAAATATATCAATATTTGAAATTAAACCTGTTTAGCATGTAGTGAACTACACTTGTACACCATTTAAATATAACATAATTAATGCACATTTTTGCCAAATTCACTGTTGTTTCTCCCTAGCAACACATATGTGCCCATGGCAACTACACATTTGTTTTCTATTTTACCAGATTAAATTCTAAATATGTTGCAACAGAAAGGCATTTTAAGAATGCAAATTGTAAAAGTAACAAACTTTAAAGTAAATGTTAAGGGGAAAAGCAATATTGAAAAATAACATTTTTAAAATTACACTTGATTTTTACACATGATTATAAAATTATGCTCATTGTTGAAGACGGTGACCTACAATGTATAGTTGTTATTTTTTTTTTGTCATTTTGGTCTCTTGTGGAGAGTTGTCTCATTGGCAATCATATGCTTGAATACGCAACTGAGCTGTAAAATATACCTATGTTTTTTTTTTAATTTTAGACACGAGTTTCCTTTACTTTTGCAAACTTTTTCTCCTTTTTATCTATTATTCATTTTGGTCACAATTCTGTATTTTATTGACCTGCCTAGCACATAAGGTAAACATTTTACCATCAAGGCATCTTTCTATAAGTATGTATGCACCTTAGTGTCACTGGAATGGTTATTTTTGTATACATGAATGTAAAATTAATCAGGAGATTGCAATTTGAACTAGTTGTGAAGCATTTCTTATTTCGCATATGGAAATATTGAGAGATATTTTATTTGCAGATGGTTTCATTATTTCCGGGTTGTACGATGAAGGCAATCAGCGAGGCAACCAGCAGATCCGATATGACAACTCAACTTCTACGCTTACGCCTTTTACGCTTAGGGAAAAATTGGAAATGGCAAAATCTCTATCAAAACTAAGAGATTCAGAAGAGATAATAAGTGCGATAACAGGTAAGATATATGAAATTATGGTTTCATTATGTAACTATGTTTGGCATAAATGAGGCAAATAATACATGGCCTAATGGAATCAAAATGAAAACGTTATCTCGGGACAAACGAACGGATGAACGAACGAACTAACAGATGGACCCACAGACCAGAAAACATAATGCCCATAAACGGGGCATAAAAAGCAGGGAGATGTAAAACAATATCAGAAAGACAATCTTTGACAAAATGGCGTTAATAAAAGAACGTACACGGGTACATATATTATTATTTTGTTGTGAAGAGTACATGGTTATCGAAAATACATTTTAAAAATTAAATAAATGTGTTGTTCAAAGTAAGAGAACAGCAGTGAGTTATTATCGTCAGACGAAATAAAATGTACTTATCAAAGGTTGTATATAATTATATATATATATATAAATGAGACGCGATATAACACAAAACTACATTACAAATTGTATCAAAATTGCAAATGAACACAAAAGAACGATTTGAGATTACTTAAAACTTGTTAAGCTACAAACAATTATCAGTACAAAATCATATATTAGAACATAAAAATCCAATGAAAAACATACCTTGGATATAATGTTTTGACGCCATATGCGATGCAATGTTAAATCACAAACATATTTAACACCGAAGAAATTTAAAAAGAAGTTCCCTTAAAATCAAATGGCAAAAACAAAATCTCAAACACATAAAACGAGTGAATTACAACATTTATATTACTGACTTGGTGCAGGTCAGATAGTTAGGATTCAAACTTTTAATAAATATGTATAATGTTATTAACCTTTTGATAAGTATGAACTATTTTATTTAGATAAAACAACATTTATAAAGAAAATGAACAAGGATGTGTGTGTAAGAAAAAGAAAACCAAACTTCGAAATCAGTACAATTTTAGATATGTTTTAATTTTTTAATATCAAATTCGTTATTTGTCCCTATGTAAAAAAAAAATCAAAGATCTAAAAACAACATTGATAATTTATTTAAAGGAAGACATAGCAATTATCCTGTTTTATGAACCAATTTTTATTCCCCTTAAAATAAGGTACAGCTAATATTACAAATCAAATCTTTGTATCTATGAAATAATATTCTAAAAGTTGATAATTTAATAATGTACCAGTAAATCATGTTCGTTGTAAATTCTATGAGATCACTACGCACACGGGCACAACGAACAAGTTGGGATATATGAACACCATATTAAAGAGCAAAACATACATCGTCGTCAATAAAAGGAAAAAAAATAACGTACATTTAAGTATCAAGATTCCCTCTAAAATACTTAGAGTCTTGTGTCGCTCACCTTGATCTCAAACCATGACAACTTAATAAAATCACTAAGAAAGAGTAGCACGTGACAAAAAAACTTGCCTTTTACCCGTTATTATGAAATTGTCAATTTCAGCCATCTTGGTCTTCAAACAGATCATCAGGTATATTGCATAAAATTTAGAATAGAAATGGGGAAAGAGTCGAAGAGACAACAACCCGACCATAAATCAGACAACCAACAGGTCTTCAATGCAGCGAGAAATTCCCGCACCCGGAGGCGTCATTCAGCTGGCCCCTAAACAAATATATATACTTGTTAAGTGATAATGAACGTCCTACTAAACTATAAATTGTACACAAAAAATCATACAAGACTTACAAAGGCCAGAAGCTCCTGACTTGGGACAGGCGCAAACATGCGGCGGGGTTACACATGTTTATGAGATATCAACCCTCTCCCTATACCATTAGCCAATGTAGGAAAGAAAATGCATAAGAATAAGCACATTAAATTCAGTTCAAGAGAAGTCCGAGTATGATAACAGAAGATGTAACTAAAGAAAATAAACAAAATGACAATAACACAAATAACAACAGACTGCTAGTAGTAAACTGACATGCCGGCTCCAGACTTCAATTAAAAAGATTATCATATGAATATCAGGCACAATCCTCCCTGTTTAAGGGTAAGTATCATACCATCATAACATATATGAGAAGAACATAACCCGTGTCATGCTAACAACTGGTTTTTAAATAAATGTGTTTAGTTCCGATGCAAAGACCCTATTAGTGAATCAATATTTACACCAAACTATGCAATCTTTATTGACCTGACAACAGTATCGTAACTATATCTCTTCCCAATAAGTCTATTAAAAGGTTTTGTTAGCTTCTGAGGTGAATACGGATATTTTTGTGCTTTATAAAGAATATTTCCATAAAAAAATTGGATGTGAAATACCTGAACGTATAAGAAGTCTGCATGTTGAGCTATATTTACGAATGATGTCCTCATACCGATGATGAAATTTAGTAAATGTTTGACTAGTTGGTGATATCGAAAACCCCGGTGTAATAATTTCAAGTAATACATAAATTTCTCTTGTTAAAATCTAAAACACTGTTACATACACGAGCGAATCGTACAAGTTGAGATATATAACCACCGTAAGATGGTGACAAGGGAACGTCACCATCTAAAAAAGGATAATGAACGATAGGAAATGAAAATATATATTGTTTTAACACGATAGCGAAATTTAATTATTTTGACACAGTAGTTGAGAGATTTTTTGGTTAAATTTGAGGGACGACGACGAACACCAAGTGACGAATAAAGCTCATTTGGCTATTTGAGCTACATGAACAAAAGATGTAATCGAAGTAAAAATGAGATAAAAATGCAAACCTTGTAACAATAAAAAAAAATCTAACACTGACCAACAACGACTCAGTGATTCTTAAATTATATGTTCGAGCCACTAAATAAAATTCATAATTTCAAGTAAAACATTTTAGATCGGACTTCATACAATACAATACATGTCACCAAATTGATACTTTAAATATTCAGGCCTATTTTTTACAGGTACTAACAACGATACAATTTACATTACAACACATACTAAGATGATTTAATGATATATCTATTTCACATACATTTTAAATGATTTAAACTGGTCCATATCTATATATATCTCGAATTTAAGCAGGTGTCTTGACGATTTCAAATCTAAAAAGGTTTAACTTATTTACTAGTACTTTTGCTCAATGAAATGAAAAATAAGATCCTCTATATTTTGATAAACAAAACCTACTTATCATATATACGTGTTCAACTTTTTTAACACAAATGCGGCTGTGGAAAGAAATTTGGTCACTAAGGTCTTCTCTCCGACAGGTGGAAATCTTCCCTAGCCAAGGGTTCTCCTCTCCACCCTTGGATGATTGAGATAGAATTTTGGCGACGAAAGGTAGAGATTTTAATTGGTTGCAGTCGAAACTCGTTACATCAAATCAAAAAGCGCCTCTAACATGATCACGTGTAAATGTAGAAAGTGAAGGTAAACAATTATCACGTGCTTAGTGTGCAATAAGCCTTTACAACCCTAAACATACGACTATATTTACTGACAATTTGAATGTTTTTTAATCAACTACTAGAAGTTCCTGTGTATACAAATACGTAAATGTCAACGTATATTTTCGTTTCCTGCTTTACCAAGTGTGTAGAATTTATACGCTTCCCTGTTTTTACCTCCAAATTGAAGAGTTCAAGTGCTTCTATTAATCTTCCGATAGATCGCAATATTGTTTTCAAAAATATTGGTTTAATCTGCCAATGGTTGGAGATGATGGAAGTGGATCGTAACCCTTGGCTAGCGAAGATGACAGGGGGTAAAAACCTTTACAAAGGGAATTTGAATGTTTAATACTACGCCTATCCTGAAAGACATCTACATTAATACGCTGACTTTCTGTGCCTGATTTTACTCATGCAGAATGTTTGATTCTTGATTATTCAAGATAAAAAGATCAAGCACGTCAGACTAGAACTCAGATAATGCGCATGCATTCTGATCCCCTCATGATTTAATTAAAGCATTTAGCGTAGAATGTCCAGTCAAGGTCAAAAGACTTGACAACAGATTGACCTCTAGCAACGAACTGACATTCTCCAGTTTTACGATTCGTGTTGAATCCCATACAACCTTGTAATGATTCACATCCTAATGCGCAGCTAAGTTCACTGGGTTTCGTTGTAATGGATAGTAAGGTCATATCTCCATATGTTCCATCTACACCACAGTACTGTCCATTGAACAGGGCTGGAAAAAAATCACCATGATGAAATATACTATATCTTAAAGCAAAATCTTGCCATTTTATTTGCAAAAGTAGCAGAAGGGATTGGACACAAGTTATAACAACATTAGAGACGTCCTCTCCCAAAATATCTTAAGTACATTAGATAATGGCGAAAAAAAACATAGAAAAGAAAGGCCAACGAGGATACATGTATCATGTCTTTGGAAGGGATAATTCCTATTTTGTAAAGAATCACTCTGATAGAAACAAATAAATCTCTAACACTGGACATTATCAAGATGCTTGATTTCTTGATTGACAAGATATTTGTTACGTTTAAAGGACCGTTTCTCAATAGACTGACGGCTTCCAATGGGAACCAATTGTGACCCCCTTATTGCCAACTTGTTCCTTTATTATGAGGCTGATTTCAGACATGTCAGAAGTTAGCAATATACCTCAACTTTACTTTCCGCTTTACAGATGATGTTTTCTCACTTAATAACTCCATATTTAGTGATTATGTTGAATGCATCTATCCCATCAGTTCAGTAGACCCTGCAAACGGTTTATATATCACAAAGAAGGTATCAAACCAAGAATTCCAAATGGTGAAGTTGAAATCCTCCCTTCGTAAATTTTACGGACGCAATCACTAACTATTCTGTATGTCGTAACTACAATCCCCTTTCCTTTTCACGAGTATGACTTAATGAATTAGAGTATTTATCAAGTTTGTAATAACATTAGCAACACGACGGGTGCCACGTGTTGGGAAGAATCAATCTGCTTAACCTTCCGAAGCAGCTGAGAACATCCTCCCGTTTTCGGTGGGATTCGTGTTGCTTAGTCTTTAGTTTTCTATGTGGTGTCTTGTGTACTATTATATATCCGTTTGTCTTTTTCTTTTTTAGCCATAGCGTTGTCAGTTTATTTTCGATCTATGAGTTTGACTGTTCTTCTGGTATATTTCGCCCTTTGATATATGATTGCAAATACAACAGTCTTTCTGGAAACACCAAAATAATTTAAAACAGGCGAAAATAAGCAGATAGCCATCGAGCATGACCATACATAGTACCCATCTGTATTGACTTAGATATATTATATATTTATATAGAAAGAAATTGTTAGTATGGAGACTCCGATTGCCAGGCTAAAAGTATCATTCGATACTCGACTAGTGATAAACAAATCTGGGGTATCAATCCATTTCGAGATACTCTTTACATATCAATAAAAGTGAAAACTTATATATAAAGGAAATAAAAAGGAAACATTTATTTGTTGTACATTTCTTTCTTAAATATTGACTATTGTTTTTTTATAATGTAATCAAGCTGTTTGTTTTCGTAGATTTGGTAAATCTACAATTTGTGGACAAAACAAAATAAGTATTTATCTAAAAAATGAATAAGTAGGAAAACTGTTCTGATAACTTAGTTTTCTCATTAGAAAAATAAGGTTGTCAAGATCGAAAATTTTCAAAAATGATAATAAAAATAAAATGCTAAATTGATAAGTACGTTAAAAAGGAAAGGCCTTCACATTCCATAAGTTAAACTTAGGCTTTATAAATATTTTGATATGAGCGTCACTGATGAGTCTTCTGTAGACGAAACGCGCGTCTTGCGTTCTAAATTATAATCCTGGTACATTTGATAGGTATTTTTTTTATACTTTCAAGATTTGGCTTTGAATTTGTTTGTTACTATTATTTGAACAATTGTGTCAATAAATAATTTGAACTGACTGAAATAAATTGTATACCAATTATCAACATTCAACATTGCGTACTAATATTTTCGAAATGATACATTAAAACCAAATAACTTACAAAAATGCTCCACTATCCATGTTCCGCCTGCTCCCCAACCGGTCATTATTCCGACGCCTTGTATATCTATAGGTGCTGTATCATGCCAGATCACGATCATTCCATCTTTTTCTGTCCTTATATAAGCTGTCCCAACTGAGAGCCCCCAATTGAGTTCATAGTCCTTGTACTCATCACAGCTTAACAAATCATTATACCCACCAAAAACCAATTGGCCTTTTATGTTATCTATAACTTTTCGTTGGTATATTGTTGTGTGTCCGTTGCCGGCTCCGATGCATATTTCATAAAACTGGGAGGATTGTAGATTGGTTGCAGGAGATAGTAAAATAAAGGCCGCTGAACATGTTTTTATTCGAAATTTAAGTGATCTTGTGTTTGCGGGAAATATCTGGAATGTTGATAAACTTGTGTAATAATTGGTAATATTAGGAGTTCTGTAATCAACCTCGCCACTGTTTGCAGTTACAATCCGTACTTCTTCCAAAATATTGCCTGAAGTTATAATATATATCTAAATATAGTACTTTTAACAGACCATATTCAATACATTACAGTGTGACTAAGTATTTCAAAGAACAGTAGTGTTATCTCTCTAAATTGCCTAATATCACGTTGGTACAATTGTATGGTGCTTCCATACTGAGAAAACCATGATTTACTTGGGTTAAGGATTATAACTATAATAAAATTAACGGTACCAATTTTCTTGCACCAGATGCGCATTTCGACAATACATGTCTCTTCAGTGATGCTCGTGGCCAAATTATTAACTTATCGTCAGAAATAACTTTATTAAATGTGGTGAAGTCCGTTTTGCTGTGCATGTGTCTAGTGTATAAATTCGTAGCAAAAAGAAAACCACGTTATTTATTTAATGTGTGTAAAGCGCTTTCTGGATTTTTCTCATGTTCATGAGGAACGCTCAAAGCCGAATATTCAAAAGACAATCATGTATGAGAACTAAAACAGTTGGACCTAAATGACCAAAAAGTACATAAAAATAGACAAAGTCAACTTTGATGAAATGAGTTGAAGTCTAAGTTTCTTTTAAATTTATGCACAGACAATTATAGAAAGTGTGTTATAAATCATGTAAGTACTGAAATACTGACTAATTAACCTAGGGGACTAATACTCATTTGTACCTATACATGTACGAAGGAGGACAAGAAATATGATGCCTCATTAAGAGTGCGTGGGTATCAATTTGCAAATTAGAAAAACAACATTTCACATGATAGGTTTCAACTCCATCAGTATTTTTTTATAAAAAGTTATTATGTCCCTTTTTGCCCCATTTACAGTATTCAACACTCATTAAAATAATTCTTCTTTAGTAATTTCTATTCACTCGACTTATGTAGGACCAATTAATTCGTGTGCAATAGAAACTTCCCTTTTTAAATCATCTGTATATACTAATTCCGTGCAAATAGTTGTTAACAGGTTAAGTGTTAACTACATCAATTATATTAGTAAAAGTAAAATCACAAAAAACTCAACTCCGAGGAAAATTCAAAACAGAAAGTCCCTAATTTGCCTAAAACCACTTAGGTTAAAATGTTCTTATTGTAGTACTTATTTATCGTAGGACCTGTAGAATAATCCGTCAATTTTGAAACAAAGTTTTAAGCATATGCGCCCTGGTATACAATGAAAAATAGTCCACAGCATTTAAGGGAGTACGAAATGGTAGCAATGGGATTAGACTTCAGCATAATTTTGTATCTCTATGGTCAACACTTCGGTGTTCTTGTTTAAAATTGTACATTTATTATATTGTCGTTCGAAGACCTGTTTTAATTCCACTGACAAATAGGGGACAGGAACAGCCAATGTTAGTTCTGTGAAAATAAATTCACTTACTTTTTGTGACATATATAATATTCAATATTTTATTAATAAATCAAAAATATATATCGGATGACAAATATGTCTTTTTTTCTGTCATAGTCATGTTTTATTTATTCTTATTCACCATTTTTTCCCATGCTCTTTACGCGTTTAGAACCTTTAAAAAACTATTTGAGGGGTCCGTACGTTACATGTTACAAGTCATACAAAATAAATATTCTTTCCAAAAAGTGTCCGAGACGGTGTAGCCGAAAAACAACTGACAACGTCATCGCTAAACAATGCAAACACCAAATAGGCAAACAACTGTACACAAAAGACGCCATAGTACTAAAAGCTGATCAACAGAAACCCCACCTAAAACTGGTTGATCTAAGGTCGTCCGGCTGGGTAAGCATATCCTGCTCTACATTTGACATTCGTCGTGCGACTCCATTAAAATATGTTAATAAGTTACCAAAAGTGATAAGACATCGTGCAATAGCGATTAAAAATTGAATCCTATGGTAAATTTGAAAAGGGGTCAAATCCATTGAATATTTTTGATAATTTGTCAAATGAAATACAGTTATTATCATGTATTCCAAAAATATGATAAAAAGTATAGGTCATTGTGACTTTTTCATGCTACGGGTTTTGCAAAATTATGCAGGCAATTATGTGCTAACAAATTTTGCCCATAAATTTTTAAGATAAATCTTATAATATACCATATTCTTATTTTTTTTATTTCTAAAAATGTGGTCACCGGGTTTTAAAACAATGATCAATCATAAAAAAAATCTGTTAATGCAGGGGAAAAAAATGCTGATTAATTCGTATAATGACTCATTTGCCAATATCATTTAATACGTAAAGATCGCAATGTATATCACAACAGCTGATCTGAATAATGTAATAAATTTAAATAATTTAAATACCTGTATTTAATACTGGTCTCTTTTCTATGAACAAAGACAGTGTGTGATTTTATCGAATAGGAAGAGGAATTTGTTGAAGAATTAAAGTCATATGAAACGAGTGAGTGGTAAACAATAATGTTTGTCCAATTCTTGAACCAATGCATGTTGCATGTATACATCATAAACTTAGTCCTCTGTACGATTCAATCAATTTTTTTGCAAACATATCATATAATCGTCAATTTTTTTCTCTTTGTTTGTTATGATTTAACAAATATGACTGCTCATTAAATGCCGTGTTTTGAAGCCGAGTTTTACCGATTGTCACCTTGTAGTAAACAAGTCACGAAAAGCATGGGTATTGAGCACGTGTTTAACATGTATAATCAGATATTTTTTTATTTCAATGACAGATCCATGCGTATTGCGATCACCGGATTTTTACGCTCGGGTCACTATGCATACGGAAAATATGTCGGCGAATTTCTTCCTGGAAGCAAGCAATTAAAAATAGGTAAACTTCTTCTAAATGTGGACAAATTAAAGAATTTTCCTCAGAAAAAAGTATATGTACATAAGTTGTATAATGAAAACTATCCATTTGGTTATAAAAAAAACATATGCATATTTTTTTTTTAATTTGAGGTTTCTTATGACTTTAAACAAAACCAAAACTTCAAGTTTGATATAAACTAAAATCGGGTTAGACATTATTTATAACGAACCTTACTATAACCATCCGATGAAATTATCATTACTAAAGTAAGTGTTTCAACTTCCTTAGGTAAAGTAGTTCTTTGAAAGAGGGACGAAAGATACCAAAGGGACAGTCAAACTCATAAATTTAAAACAAACTGGCAACGCCATGGCTAAAAATCAAAAAGACAAAAAATAGTACACATGACACAACATAGAAAACCAAAGAATAAACAACAAGAACCCCACCAAAAATTAGGGATGATCTCAGGTGCTCCGGAAGGGTAAGCAGATCCTGCTCCATATGAAGAATTTTGCTATAATTTTAAGTTCTATTTTGGTCAACTGCTCTTCAATTGTTTCGGCTCTTATACATAATTTTTTTTTTTTAATATTTAGCAGTGAAATAAACTGTTAAAAGGTAAGCCCAGATATTCGTTTTAGACCCATATTATGTATCATGTGCGTTTGTTTTTTTTTTTTTTTTTAATTCTAGCTAATTAAATTCCAATCTAGTTCCACAAGTTATTCTTTATTTGCCAAACAAAACAAAAATAAATTGTCCATTTCATTTATACATAGTTCAAATTATATATCTGATAATAAAAGTCATAAAACTTATGCTACTTTACCATATCCAACTGTTATAAATACAGCCAACTTAAACAACATTAAGGTAATCATCTTTCCCAAATTAGTATAGCTCCAAAAAATACAAAGACACTAAATACTAATTCCGTGTTTCTGTAATAAAATTAACGGTACCAATTTTCTTGCACCAGAAACCTATAAAGTACGCAAGTTCGTCAAATAGTTCGATTATATAATAAATACCAGTCTGTTGCTTAATATGTTAATTATTCAGTTTGCTTAGTATTTAAATTCGTCAAACAGTTTGATTAAAAAATAAACACCACAGTTTTTTGCGTAATATGTTAATTATTCAGTATGCTAAGTATTTGAATAAAAGGTGGAATAAATCATCTGAATAGATATACATCAAGAAATATCGATACTTCATCGATTTTATATATCATGTATATATTTCCAGGAAGTAAATAGGTAACTAGGATTTAAATCCAAAACTTCTTTGTTATGTAACCCTGGCTTCAAGAAAACGGAAGCTCTTTCGTAGATGAATTTTCTGGTTTGTTGATACAAAGTGCAACACAAAATATCATAGAGATTTTAATTGCTTTATCATGTTTTAGGACTATTGTTCAAATTATACTTATGAGAAATGAATTGAAGTGTGCATCCTTCTTAATACCGACAAAAGCTTAATCACTTTTCTAAAACAGACTACTAAACAGAGGGAGGTTATCTCTTGTTAGGTCTGAATAAACATTTTATTGGGCTACAAGCGCATATTTTCAAATAAAAAGAAAACCATTTACAAGAAGCAAACATTTCCATACTTTTTTTTGTTATATTTACCCCTTACAATGACTTTTACTGCCTACTAAAACCAATACAAAAGGAGTAGGTACGGTAAGGGCCGATTTTGGCCTCAAATATCTAGTTCATCCGACGAAAGATTTTGGGCACTTTTTAAACATTAAGTGTCTATTTCAGTTGATTCAATTATTTCATGTGGAAGATTTTAACTGATATGGTCCTAAAAATCGCTCCGATTCAAGCTTAAGTATGAAAAAGCAATCAAGTATGACAAAAAATATGTCACTTTTCAGATGTTTTTTGTCAAAAAAAGAAAGTGGCCCGTACGTGTTCATCCTCAACCTTTATATTTGTTTTGTATTATCATCAAATACAACTTGCGGCCACTTTCATTTAAGACGTAAACAGTTTAAAATTAAACCAAAATACTAAAATTGTAAATAATTCAGTAATTTAGCATGACTTAATGATGCTAGTACCCGTTACATGTGCATTGTATTTTTAAAAGCAGCACATATCTATGCAGCAGGGCATTCTACTTTCCAATAAAAACTAAAAGTTTACATTTTAACAATTTGGTAAAACTGCTGTATGTTTGGACCAAAAAGGAGTCAAACTGGTCCGACTCCTTTACTGTACTCCTTGAAACCAGATATGCTATGTTAATACTGTAATGTCTCTTGGGGCAGTATACATGTAAATGTCCCCAACAGCCAGGTAACAAGTAGATATAAGAAGATGTGATATGAGTGCCATTGTACATGTATCTTTCATTTTTTAAAGGATGAAATCAAATTAAATGGTTGGGTTCGTGTTTCTTAGTCTTTAGCTTTCTTTGTGTTTAATTGTTTCACGAGGCTCCATCAATATATCGATCAGAACTAGAAATTAAAGAAAAAAACGGCTTCCTTTTCCGAGCGTTTACATAAACAGTCATCCCAGAACCAGAGTCTATATTAAACTAGACGTTTTCAATTTGAAATTATGAATTTCCAACACCTTAGTAGCACATTCTGAGCAGAAAATTGATGAACCAGGGGCATGTCAAAGAACTTGTCGTCCTTTTTCTTAATATAAAAGTTCATCGGAGGTTACCAGGAAATTGTTGATAAATATTCCGTATCAACTTCACAAATAATACACTATGGTCTTGAAGTATAGATTCTGCGTACTGACGTTGTTTATCATAGTACAAACGTGGTATTGTATTCTTTCTTTTGTCTTTATTAATATCAGTTAGGTTTGATCCTGTCTATCAGCAACAATATAAGTCACATGACCATGATAATGCAGAAAACTACGAATGAGACAAAACTTATGCATCAACTCAAAGACCTTTATTCTTTATTTATAAGTTTGTGTGAAAATTGTCAGGTTTCCTGATCGAAAAATCTAAATATTTAAGTTATTTTCCACACGAAGCAGTATTTTATTTTTTGCCGATTTGTGCATGTGTTTAATTCTACTTGATATCACCAGTCAAATCCTACAAAAAAAGGATAACTTTTGTACCAAAAACAGAAAAAGACAGAAATTCTGATAAAAAAAATATTACTTAAAATTATAAGTGAAAATGACATGATTTTGAAATCTGAATTATTGTAAAATTTAATTATGAGAATAGATATTACAGTAAGTAAATGTTGCCTTTGCCAACGAAGGCAAAGATTTAAAGAGTGCATAGAACATGGTCTATACAAGTGAAAACATAATCCTGTGTTTCTAAACATGAGTGTTTCTATTGTCACTTAGATCAGATCATTTCTTATTCTCATTTTTTTTAATATTAGAACTGAAAATTCGGATAAAAATCAATTTGTCGTATTCCCCATATGGTTTCCATGCTACTTAAGTTTTAGGAAGTATTTACCTGAAATTGTCTTGGCAGCCAATTTTATAATTTATGTAAATAAAGGCAACAGAACGCTGTTCGAAACTCACAAATCGATAGAAAAAAAACCAAATCCGGTTAGAAACTAAATCTGAGGAAACGCGTAAAATATAAAAGAGAACAACGATACAACATTAAAATGTAACACAAACAGAAACGAACTAAGCATTAGACAAAATTCGATGATAATAACAAATATAATATCAAAACTAAATACATGAATTTGGTATAGAATGTACCGTTACACGTCTTATAGCAATGAAAATTCACACTCAAATATAAGAGGAAACAAACGACACAACAGAAACACAACGTTTAAATGTAACACACATAGAAACGAACAATAATATAACAATGGCCATATTCCTGACTTGGTAAAATGTGTATTCTACCTTGGCATTATGTTATTCTGTTTCCTTCAGAACTTAACCGAAAAACAGCTGTAGAACGATCAATACTATAGCTTCCTATTCAAATAGATGTTGTTTTTCATATTTTTTTCCCTATGTAGTGAAATGCTTTTAAGCTAAATAGGAATGTCAGAAGAATATTCCACAAAAGTTTTGTAAAACATGTTTATATTCTAGCAAATAAGAAAGTTTGTGCCTTTCACAAAAGTCTATTTTTGTTTCTTATTTCCTCTAAATTTTCTAAATCTATAATCATATTTGCAATGTCTAAGAAACACAAGATATGTCATTGATTTTGTCAGCAATAAAATTTGAAACGGCATTTTTATTCTATAAAATGTTAAACCTGCCCCAACTGTTCATGGTTCTACTTTGATTTATAAAACAAGCTGAAACATGGTATGTGAAAGAAAAAAGAATGAACTACTGTCAACAGTAGAAATAGCAAGAAAATATGTCTACTATGCACTGATTCCCGTCATTTTCGTCATTAATTAGACTATGAAATGCGGGCCTAGCCCTAATTTGGCTAACTATAACTCTTTGGTGATGAAATTAATACATTTAACATTTTACACGATATATCTTTAACACCTTTTTAATTATTATTACATGTTTATTTTCTAAGACGTATTTTTACTCTGTTTAAAGATTTATAAAATTAACCACATCCTACAACTTTCATTTTAATCATCTGAATTATTCAATTTGTTAAATAACTTATACCGGTAATACCATTTTCCTTACAGCTATACCGTGCCTTACAGTGTCTTAATAAGGAGACAGCATTTTCATACCCAAGTCTTGTATCTGAAGAGGGATTGGACAAGACAGCAGGAAATGTGGACAGACTGAAGGCTAGGAAAAGCTTACACACATTTGTATGTCAAGCAGTTGGAATAAACACACTAGGAAAGAGGCATGCAAAGTGTACCATGAGGTTTCAAATAAAATTGAAAAGCTAGTTGGCAAGAACATAACTTTTTTTTAAATAAAGTAATCATATGTACAGTCAAACCGTTTTTAAGTTATCATGAGCTTCCAAGGGAGGGCAAAATTATGGTGAAATAGTACAGGTGGTATTGGTATATATGCGTACACTTAATATGGAATACAATACAAGGTATATCTTGATTGAGGCATTTTTACACAGGTTATTGCATATATTAGTTGGTTTTGACTTTACATACGACAACGATATATAGTTTATGTTTTAATTCAGTCTTTTCTTAAAGAATTACATCAAAGTAACTTATATAACAAGTAATAAAGGAGCTGTATAGAATAAAACATTTGATGTTTAAATTGAATTAACAAACTGTATTCAAACTAAATGTTGCATAAGCACTGCATAAGCACTCGTTAAAAAACAGCAAGTTACATGTATGTTTTCAGTGCGTTTGTCCCACCTTGAATCTGTTTTTGATAAGATCTCACAATGGACTAAAAACCCAATATGATTTAAAAGTTTCATGTGAGCGTATGTCATCATTTGGCGTATTTCCAGCTTGTCTATTGTTAATCAATTTTACTTAACACCAATATTTTCTTCGACACAATATACATATGATGAAGTTCAATGTTTGTCACAATCATTTTCAAGTTAAAAATGGATCTGTCATTGATATTGTTATATTTATAAATTAGCTGTTTACAAAATTTAGAATTTTTTTAAATACTAGTGTTTTTCTACCTCAGACATATTTTACCTTAGCTGTATTTGGCAACACTTTTAAGAAATTTGGATCTCAATGCTCTTCAACACCGTACTTTATTTGGCTTTTTTAAACTTTTTTGGATTCGAGCGTCACTGATGAGTCTAAAAGACGAAATGCGCGTCTAGTGTATACATAAAATTTAGTCCTGGTATCTATGATGAGTTTATTCATATGGTCAATCAAAACAAAATGGCAACTATAGGTTTAAATACAACATGTGGGTTAGTTTGGCTTTACATACAACATATGGGTACATTCCCCTATTTAGACCTCATTGGCATAATATCTCTGAATAGAATTCCGAAGATATTGAAGAAAATAAAGCATACTACAGAGGCAACATCAAAAGCTCTTTTTTTAGAAGTCTTTAATAAGACCTAGACATTGGTTTTGAACAATAATTTAGATACATATCTTTTATTTCAGAAAAAAATAGTTATCAAAAGTACCAGGATTATAAAAACCAAAAGAAAAATTTGTTCCGGAAGTATCCAGTGCATACTGTCGTTCAATAACAATCAGACCAGTTTGTAACAATGAAGAAGAGAAAAAACAGCCTTCTCCTGAACATGCTGACAGAGATAAATCAGTAGCTGAAACTCAACCACCTGCTCCTGAACATGCTTACAGAGATGAATCAGTAGCTGAAACACAACCACCTGCTCCTGAGCATGCGTAAAGAGATGAATCAGTAGCTAAAACACAATCACCTGCTCCTGAACATGCTTACAGAGATAAATCAGTAGCTGAAACTCAACCACCTGCTCCTGAACATGCTTACAGAGATGAATCAGTAGCTAAAACACAACCACCTGCTCCTGAACATGCTTACAGAGGTAGATCAGTAGCTGAAACTCAACCACCTGCTCCTGAACAGGCTTACAGAGATAAATCAGTAGCTGAAACTCAACCACCTGCTCCTGAACATGCTTAAAGAGATGAATCAGTAGCTAAAACACAACCACCTGCTCCTGAACATGCTTACAGAGATAGATCAGTAGCTGAAACTCAACCACCTGCTCCTGAACATGCTTACAGAGATAAATCAGTAGCTGAAACTCAACCACCTGCTCCTGAACAGGCTTACAGAGATAAATCAGTAGCTGAAACTCAACCACCTGCTCCTGAACATGCTTACAGAGATGAATCAGTAGCTGAAACACAACCACCTAATTAACCTGAACATGCTTACAGAGATGATTCAGTAGCTGAAACACAACCACCTGCTCCTAAACATGCTTACAGAAATGAATCAGTAGCTGAAACACAACCACTTGCTCCTGAACCCTCAACTCAAAATTTTGATATTGAAATTTTTATTAAAAAAAAATAATATAAGGGAAAGGAAATTGTAAATACTGAAGAAGCCAAGAGAGTTATCGATTTTCATATATCTATTCCAGAGAAAGCTCTTACAAAAGTAATGCCTTTGGAAGAATAAAATAAAACATTAATGAATGTAATTTATAAGTCACTTTCAAATCTTGTAAACAGTGACTTTTTAAGAGCTTCATTAATTTAGGCACTTTTCATACCCTGTTGTATAAAAGATTAAACAATTAAAAATAATCTTGACAAAAAATATTATTTTCTTTTGTAAAAATATAATTATCAATTAAGATTACACAAGTCTTTAGTAGATAAACGTTGACCAACTTTATTTTAAATTGAAATTTTGAATGGATCAACAGAGGAAATCACGTGAAATATAGGTGAAGTTGAAATCATCCCTTCGTAAATTTTTCGGACGCCAACACGATTTGGTTGACCGTTATGGAATAACCGTTTAACAAATGATATCGGATATGTTCCTTACGTCGTAACTACAACCCCCTTCCCTTTCCTAATGTGACCTACCGAATTAGACTGTTTATCGGATTTGTTATCCCATAAGCAACAGGACGGGTGCCACATGTGGAGCAGGATCTGCTTACCCTTCCGGAGCACCTGAGATCAACCCTTAGGCTAGTTCTTGGTGGGGTTCATGTTGTTTATTCTTTGGTTTTCTTTGTTGGGTCATGTGCACTATTTTTTGTCTTTTTCATTTTTAGCCATGGAGTTGTCAGTTTGTTTTAGATTTATGAGTTTGACTGTCCCTTTGGTATCTTTCGTCCCCCTTTTATGCTACATTTTGTATTTTCCAAAACTAAGTTTCAAGGATTTTTGCATTAAAATATGGTTTTCAACAATCTGACATGATAGGATTTAAATATCTGTGAAAACATATTAAGACACTTTGAATAAAATGAAATTAGCTCATTTAATTTTCAAAATATTCACTTAAATGACAAAAATGCTCAACTTAACAATACCGTAAATTAACTTTCATTCTGATTTACAGTATTCATGTACGTAGTGTTAAACTGGACAGCCGTGATGTAGTGCATCGGAAAAAAGGTTCCTAGTTCGATCAGCTCCGGGGGAAAAATTTCATGGAGGTTGAATGTTCGGCACTCCCTCTACATCGTTTGCGAGTATGGTCTTGAGAAACGACGGAGTCCGTCAGAAGGGGACGATTAATGACTAACCCGTGTGAAGGGGGCTCCTGGGTATAAAACTTTTTTTTTTTCCAATTTAGGATTTCACTATAGTTTTTTTATAAATGAACTTTCTCATATACTTGAAAGAAAAATTAGTAAAAAAAAATGGGGTCACCGTTTATTTAAGCTCACAATCTGCCTCTGGAAGGAGCATACATTTTTGTTAATTTCCTTTTTTTCTGTTGAACTAATAGGAGAAATATCGGTTAGATCGAAATATAAAAATTATCTAATTACAGAAATCGCTTTAATTTTACAATTATTTAGTTTAGGTACAGCTTATTTAATAACAATAATAAATATTATAGGTCACCGATGAATTAAAAAAGGATATTTCAAATTTAATGCCAAAAAATGGCACCAAAGGGAGATAATTTGGAGCTTTTTCAATGATTTAAACATTTTTAAAGTCATCTGGGGCCAAACCGATTTTATTTTTTTTTGGGTTGATTTTTGTACCACATCATAAAGTAATAACTCATTGTGTAACAAATAAAATTTGTAATAAAAAAATAAAGGTTTATTTTTTTGCTAAATTTTTGTAGCCATGAGCCACCTAAAGAGAGAACAATATCTTAAGCTCGTAAAAGACACCCTTGTAGATTTTGAAAAAAATAGCAGGCTAATGCCACTACAAGGTAGCACTAGCATCCGCAAAGAAGAAACGGTTTAGTATAAGTTAACTTGATTCCCAATCCACTATAAATAAATATATATTGCAGCAAGAGGGTTAAAACAACACATTGTTGAACGCTGTAACGTGTTATGATTATAAACTATATGTTCGTATGAGTCATCACAAAATCTAAGATACTCCAAATGAAATCATTTAAATAACTCAAAAACCTCACTTGCTTATGATACCTACTATTCCCAACTCATTTGGAATTCAAGAGCTTGCAGCTGTTACTCTGACTTGAAAAACGTCACCAGTGTCCGAGTTCAAAGTTGATGAACTAGGAACACATCAAATAACATCTCATCCTTTTTCAAATATTCTGTATCACTTCACAATTATTACCCGATTGTGTTAGACGTATAGATTATGGGTATTCACGTTGTATTTCATCTTAAAAACGTGCTATAGTACTGTTTTCTTTGTCTTCTGAATATTTCGTATATTGTTCAGTCTATTTTTAGCGATATAAAGACGAAACGCACGTCTGGCGGATTAAATTCTAAGCCTGGTAAATTTGATTACCAAAATGCGACTACATGTTACATACATGTGAAAGAATCAGCTAGCTCTAAAACCAGATTTGATCCACCAATAGTAGTTAGAAAATACCTGAACTAAGTCAGAAAAATGACAGCTGTTTCCCGTTCGTTTGATCTTTTGATTAAAATATTCCGTTTATAATTTTCCAAAATGTAAGTAATTATGGCGTGACGTCACATTTGTCAAGCTGTCTTATTTTCTGGCACATAAAATGCATTCTTTAAAAACATCCGGCAGTAAGAGGTTAAAAAATTAAAATTTTTGAAAATGTCTTTTTGGCGTGGCTCAGTACTTATATATCTCGCAATTCTATCGTTTTGCTAAATATTTTTATCTTTCATATTCATTTTGACAAAGTTGTTTTGTTTACTTATAGCGATTAAGATGATAACGCAATGTTGATAGCTGACACTATTGTTTAGTAGGATGTCTATATATTAAATTAAAGAAATGGGTCAATATTTGAAATTGTTTCTTCATAGCGGTAACGGTAACGTTTCTACTGTAGCTCAGTCCATATCGTAAACTTGGATATGTATGATGGCTCGTTTCGAAGCAGAGACATTTTTCCATTATGAACTTAAATTTATGGGGTATGAAGAAATATTACCATTTACGTAATTTAGCATACCCCTAAAATCAAGCTTGATTTTAGCTCCTTGTGGTAAAAAAAAATCCTCACTTTAACAAGTAGTTGTATGAAAATTTAATACTTTGGACAAAATAAAAAGCTTCACAGTTTTCAGCCACTTATTCTATGTTCCTCTTCTTTACAAATCAACACTATTGGTTGCGCTCTGTCACTTTACTGTAAACAAAAAAAACATGTCAACTACCACTACACAAAGATTTGTTGGTTACACACAACTTTTAAGTTCCTCATTTTTAGGCGCATAAGGGATATCCACCCAGACGTGGTATGATTGCTAATGAGACAAATATCAAGCAAAGCTCAAATTAAGTTGAACAAAAACGAAAATGTTTAATATAGAAACTGTTTGTTTTGCTCACACATTGTTACATTTTAATTTGAATATTATGCAAGTTTCATACAAGTGAGCGGATTAGCTATCTATAAAACAAGGTTTAATCCGTAATGTTCAACATGAGCTTTAAATCAACCATTCGATATGGGACTCACTGTTTTGAATATTCCCTAGAGTTCGGTAAATTTTGTATGATAAACACCGAGCCCTTCCTCCTAGATACCTCGGACTAGAATTTGAAAACACATCAAAAGATGTAAATGCATGTATTGAGCCCCTTCCTTCTAGACCCCCATGCCATTAGTTTCTTTTATTTTTAAGAAACTATTATTTCGCACTGCTTCATTGGGTGTTGATGGAGGGTTTCTTAACGTACAAATATTAAATGCAAAAATAAGGTATTATAAAAGAGGCCATCCAGGATCATGGCCGAGGAAATATTGACTGAATTTGGAAAATAAAGGTAAATTATTTTTTTCCAGACGCGGCTGTGTACTTGATACATCTCTCACAGCTAGGAAGTGTTTTAATGCCGATCAGAAGGCATGTTGTCGCCCCTGGGCGCATCTTTTAAACATACACACTGAAAGAGAAATAATTGGCACTGTTTTATTCTTGGCCTTTAAGTTTGAAAGTCACTTTGGTATTCTTCGTCTCGAGCTCTTCAGTATTTTTTATTTTTTTATTTAATAAACCTGAAAGTTACGTGGCTGAATTTAATTACATTTGTTCAGTTACTTAGTATAACAGAAGATTTCTGTAAAAGGTTATTAACTTATTAACTTTTAACATTTTGGTCATATTACAATGGACATTTCCTAAAGATAAATATGTACGAAACAGCACTCTTTTTTAACTAGCAGTTTGATCAATTTATATTACCAAACTTGAATACACAGTCCAAAATAAGGGTACATAAACGTTGAGAATTTCTCCTTTATTGGCCATCTTTAAATGTATGCAATGTTTGGTGCCATTCCATTCAGCGCTCCTCTAGAAGCTTTTGTTTGTATATTTCCAAAGGGTTTGTGAAACTTATCCCCTTGCTGGCGGCCATAAAGCTATGTTTCATAAAAACAACACTTGGTAAGTACTTCATTTGGAACAATCATTCAATGTCCAATAGCTAAACTTTCAAACCAAATATGTACATGTACATAAATTCATCTAGTATGGTAGGAGGTTCATTTGGTTAAATTTGTATAATTTTTAATTTATTTTAAGTTTTCCTAGTTCCCACAATCCCTCAAAATAATTCGTATTACATATAAAAAAGAAGATGTGGTATGATTGTAAATGAGACAACTATCCACAAAAAACCAAAATGACACAGACATTAACAACTATATGTCACCGTACGGCCTTCAACAATAGGCAAAGCCCATACCACATAGTCAGCTATAAAAGGCCCCGATGAGACAATGTAAAACAATTCAAACGAGAAAAAAACCGGCCTTATTTGTGTAAAAACAATAACGTAAAACAAATATGTAACACTTAAACAAACGACAACCACTGAATTTACAGGCTCCTGACTTGACACATGCACTTACATAAATAATGTGGCTGGGTTAAACATGTTAGCGGGACCCCAACCATCCCTCTAACCTGGGACAGTGGTCTGACAGTATAACATAAGAACGAACTATACAAATCAGTTGAAAAAGGCTTAACTCATCGGATGGACAAACATACAAGTGGACGTGGCCGGGTACTCATACATTCCGACACAAAGAACAGATCTGACAGTACTAGCAGTTATTTAACAGTAGTTCAAAGCACTTACAACTAATAAAAAAATCATGCATCTAAGACTACACTATCACTCCAACGGATTTAGTGTAAAGACGACATAAACAGCTAGAGAAAAACATGACCTTGTGCAATGCAGAGTTACAGGTATCGATAGATTGTAGATCGATGAATATGTATATAACATACTAGTAATATTAAGTTAGCTTTTAATTAACTGATAACAAAATCAATAGTCAATGATCTTATTACAGTGTTGAATGGGTAACCTCTTAGAATTAGTTTATTTAAAGGAGCGACAAGTTTACATGAATCATTTCTAAATTTCCGGGCACGGTTAACAACATTTCCGTAAAAATGATAATGTGCTATCCCGTTTGTTACACGTTTTCTACAAGTACAACCAAACTTCAATATCAAATCTTTATATCTATGGAAAAATTAAGACAGCCTTTTCGCTTTTAAATTCTACACCGGGAGTGTGATAACCCCAAGTGCTCGTTATCATGACTGTTGTATGCTGCCAACATATCAGAAAGTATGTTACTTCCCAGAAAAACGTACCTTCTATGATTCATGGTGTTCTATCTACAAATTGCACAACATAATTGCTTGTGCTCCTCTCTACCATATCAAAACAATTTGGTTGCCCGTACGGCAATAGTATTTGCGTCTTGTCAAAAAGGCTTTCATCAATTTACACATTTGATGAATTACCACCATTTCCAAAAGCTTTTGGATTTTTCACAGCTTCTCTCAGCATACCGTAGCAATCAATCAAAATATTTGATAAATTTCTGGCACAAGATTTTTGCACTAGTTAATTTGACATTCCAATCCAAATGCATAAATTATCTGCATCAGCAAGATAGCTGAAAGTCGACTTTTCTCAAAATAAAAAAAAGTGTTCAAAGTTTATGTATCTTTGTTATGATTGAATGTAGGTATACATTTGTGTATATTTGAATGATTCTATATTAGCATAAACACTATTTTGTATACTTAAATAATATCAAAATATCAAAATATATAGCTAACACTTTCAAATATATATAATGAAAACACCCCGTCAATCTTTATTTTTCTTAATAATTCATAATATACTGCGCTAGTGCACACTTAAATACAAACTTCGACGATAAGGGACACATTATTCCTTTAGACAGTTAGAATCGTTCTCATTTCGATTAATGACGTAATTTACGTCAATTGATATCGCGTCATCGGCGTATTTTTTTTATTTATTGAACTCAATATGAACAAGACGCTTTAAAAAAATGTCAGGGTTACATTTTGCAATATTGTTCATCATTTAATACCTCTGATTTAAGTGATATCATGGTAACTCTCCTGTATTTGGCAAAACTTTTAAGGAATTTTGGTTCTCAATGCTCTTCAACTTCGTACTTTATTTGGCTTTTTTAACTTTTTTGGATTCGAGCGTCACTGATGAGTCTTTTGTAGACGAAACGCGCGTCGGCGTTTTTACTAAATTTAGTCCTGGTATCTATGATGAGTTTATTTAAGATAACGACTCTACTCGATGTTGCGTAGATTTTTCTTTTCAAACAACTTTACATAAGGATACTTGTTTTTTTTATGCATGTATATTTCGCGGTGGTGTCTTGCCATGGCTTTGTTTGGACTTGTTTGTTTGCTTTTTGGCCATGAATGTCTGTCCCTTATATTTTTTTAACTGTGCATTTGCATTCAGATATCACAGATCAAATTTATTCGTGTTAATTTACGTTTTTTGATTGAGTTAAGCCAGTCAATTGATATTTAATCGTGTGTTTTTCCTTGTTGTGATGTTATGCTATTGTTTCAGAAAAAGGGAGAACTTCAAGGTTTGGTACCATTGAAACATTTAATCCCGCTGCAAATGTTTGCACCTGTCTTAAGTCAGGAATCTGATGTACAGTAGTTGTCTTTTTTTTTATGTAATTTATACGTGTTTCTCGTTTTTTATACGCCCTTCAAAATCTTGACGGGACGTATTATGTTATACACATGTCCGGTGTCCGTCCGTCTGTCCGGCGTAAACATGTCGCAATGTAACTTGAGAACCACTTATCCAAATATCGTGAAACTTAATATAGATGTTTCTTATGATGGTCAAATGATCTGTATACTTTTTGGTGAAAATTAGATTAAAACTTTTTGATTTACGGCACTTTGTAACTAAAACGGTGGTGTGTTTTTTTCACATGTCGCACTGTATCTCAAAAATGATTCTTGATTATGGCTTAAAACTTTAAACACCTCTTTGTTATATTAATCTTAATATCTGTATACTTTTTGGTGATGATTCAAAATTTCATTTTTGAGTTATTGAGTATTTTGTAAAAAAGGGGGAGGTTTTTTTTTACATGTCGCTCCATATCTCAAAATCGATTTATGATTATAGCTACAAAGTTTACACATGTCTCTGTTATATTAATCTAAAGATCTGTATACTTTTTGATGATGATTCAAAGTTTCATTTTTTGAGTGATGGAGTATTTTGTAAAAAAGGGGGAGTTTCTTTTTACATGTTGTGCCGTATCTCTATTTCAATTATTGCTTAAAACTTACACTTCTTTGTTATATTGATCTTAAGATCTGTTTACTTTTTGGTGATGATTCATAATTTTATTTTTGAGTTGTTGAGTATTTTGTTAAACAGTTGGGTTTTTTTTTACATGTCGCGCCGTATCTCAAAGATAATTTATGATTATTGCTTAAAACTTTACAGACTTCTTTGTTATATTAATCTAAAGATTTGTATACTTTTTGGTTTTGATTCAAAATTTTATTTTAGTGATATTTAGTTTTTTGTAAAAAAAAAAAACACCCCAGGGTGGGGGGTTTCCCGCCGTGTCTCAAAAACTATATATGGTTATTGCTTAAAACTTTCTTAGAAACTATTTATGATTAATGCATATGACTTCCACATCAGACGCCGGGCGTATCATGCGCTCATGGCGCAGCTGTTTTTTTTAATATAGATTAGACAGTTGGTTTTCCCGTTTGAATGATTTTACACTATTCATTTTTGGGCCCTTTATAGATTGTTGTTTTCGGTGTGAGCCAAGGCTCCGTGTTGAAGGCCGTACATTACCCTATTGTGTCGTTTGTTTTCTCTTATTTTAAGAGTGTGAATTCACATTACTAAAGACGTGTCACGGTACTTATCTATCCAAAGTGCATGTGATTGGTTTTGGTGTTATATTTGTTATTCTCATAGGATTTTGTCAAATCATTTCAATGTTGTGTCGTTGTTCTCCTCTTATATTTAATGCGTTTCCCTCAATTTTAGTTTGTTACCTCGATTTTGTTTTTGGCTATAGATTTATGAGTTTTGAACAGCGGTATACTACTGCTGCCTTTATTTACATTACATGTTTTGATAATATCCTTTTGGTGTGGCTAGGTACTTAAACATCCCGAAATTATGTTTTTACGCTATGGTCATGTTTAAATGTGTCTAGGTGATTGTTTTTTGTTTGTTTGTAAAAGTTCGGTATAGCTGTTGTTCATGCGATATCGCATTCTCGCTCGTTAGGCAAGCTAGTTAGGAAACTATAAATATCGCATTGCTTCGTTAGATCTCCAAATGAACATATATGTATATGGCTTTAAAATTGGTGTTTAACATACATTGGCAAGTATTAAATGCTTATTCAGGACGAAAAAAAAGCAATTAATATGGAATGTATATTTTTTTTTAAATCGAGCCGGCTAGGACACTCTATTCACGAGGCATCAGATTTATGGGGACTCGGCGTGGATACGTACTTGATAAATTCGCACAGTTAGGGGGCGTATTTACTATTTCCGAGTAACTAATAGTGCTCATCTTTCTTGTAAATTAAAGTTAAGACTGCTTATTACAGCTTCTTAGAGGTAAAATATAAAGCCTTCAAATCACTTTATACAATTTATTCAGAAACTAGTACTATGGGACTATGAAAATTACAGTTGTTTTTAAAAACATTCGCTTGATGTGTATGTGCTTTTGATTATTAGTATGTCATTTGATAAGGAACTTTTATTTTTGAATTATTCTCAAGATTTTTTTTTGTGATTTCACTTTTTATACTCATAGAAAGAAAAAAAAATGGCAATTCACTCTTTGAATAATTGTACAACGAAGTTACCTCCTGCCCACAACTATATATACTATAATGTTTGTCTGTTTTTTTTTTGGTGTATTTTTTTCATTGTTAGACATTGCTTTGTCGCGTTGTCAGTTTTTTGCTTTGGCTTTTTGACTTGCGAGTTTATATCTTTAAATGGTATCTCTCACTTCACAAATTTGTAAACCTTCCCCAAAATGTGATGTTGATTTAGTTTCGTGTAAGTGCAGAATGAAAAAGCACGCAAGCGCGTCCTGACATAATATTGGTATTTCATTCCATGCATTTGTAACGAGAGAGCACCGATGATATTTTTTTACAAATCTGCCCTTTTCGCTAAATCAATCACTCAAATATGCTGACTTTCTCTTCGGCAAGTATGACATATATTGTCATATTTTATATTAAAACTTTTTTACAAAACAACTTTAAGTAGGCGTGCAAGAAAGTGCACTATTTAAATACAGATATCTCGTACAGAATCAAGTTTATAATAAAACTGTATATCAAAGCTGATATATCTAGCCAGCATGCCTTGAGGCTTTGATACACCTTATGATCATGTGAACCCAGACTCCTCTCTGGGAATTAAGGAGTCTTGTTTTCTCTGTCAAATCATTTATCTTGATGTTTTGCTGTACCATTGTATTTAACGGTTTTCATCTTATGTTTATATCAAAAAAGGTTTTAATGTCACTAACATATGCGGTATAACCAATTGGCTTCAATTTTCCAAAAAGAAAATATAAATCATTTATATCATCAAACGATGCAGAAGATTGATAAGCGTGGCTATGTTGAAAAGAACCTGGTGTAAAAGATGTATCAAAATCGGGTGTTAAAAAGTAACAAAATCGAGTGTAGATGGGGTGGGGTTGCCCGGGGATTGGAATCACCGCTTTTTTTTTGGACGTTCAATGCATTTGAATGGCGGCATGTAGTTGGAACCCTTTTTTAAAATGGCTGGATCCGCCCCTGTTTTGAAATCAGTTTTTGATAAATCGGGTCTAGAAATATTGTCTTATCTGTTTTGTTGAGTCTGCCTGTCAGTATAAAAAAAGACCGTTTTTGGGCTTTTTCTTTTGAAAGTTGTTTACATTGCCGTAAACAATAATAATAGAATAAATAAAAACAAAATATGGCAACGATGGAAAACTTTTTTTTTATCATTTTGGTACATAACCATTATCTACACTTATTTTAGGTCTAAAACCGTGAAATTAACAACCGAAAATTGCCCGAGATGAGCAAATTAAAACAAAACCGGCGCAATATTAAAAAAAAAAACCGCGTTCAGAATAAGAAATAAAGATTGTGTAACCTACCTGGTATTTTGTGTTAGTTTCAGACCTTCGTGGACATCCGTGGTGTGAGGTTGTACAGCACATCTCAAAGCTAATACCAATTTAAAAAAGTCTTTGATCTGACCAAGCTGGAAATTTAACTTGCACTTCAGGGGAACAACCCTTCCATAAGCACATTATCAAGAGGTATTTCAAAGAGAAAAAAATTAGCTAATTCATAATGAAATGTGTTGAAATATTGGACTATTACCTGAGTGTACAAATATATTATGGATTTTCCACTTCTGCTTGTACATTTTTCGGTTTTCTATATACTCCTAAATTTGTGAGATTGTTTGTCATTAAGCCAAAGCAGCTCAAAACAAACAATGATTGAGAATATCACTGTGGCCATGCCATAACTTAATATTTCTTGTGAGTTCCATAGCTTTAAAGAAACTTGTGGTATATTCTTTATATTTAGGTAGGCTCCTTGATTATCATTAATCGTGATTTCAGCTCTTCATCAGATACTTTGTCTTATTACTCATTAGTGAAGAAGCGTAGAGTTCTAGATTGAATTTGATGGTGTAAAGTTGATTTTCAAATATGTTGTTTAAAAAGAATTTTCCTACAATATATTTGATCCTCCCCCTGATTAAGAGAACCGGTATCTTTTTTTTGTGTACTCGCCCATCCACTGGTAAAATTTAAGCGCTCTTCGATAATTTCTATGTCAGAATAAGTAGAATTATTTGTTTTTTAACCATACATGGGCTATTCGTTCTTTTTGTCGCCTGACATTGAATTCTTTTGCTGTATCATTTATTCCTATTTTCCTAACTTATTATTTTAACTCTTGAAGGAATTTTAGGTTCATTTACCTTC
This sequence comes from Mytilus galloprovincialis, assembly GCA_037788925.1. NCBI lineage: Eukaryota > Metazoa > Mollusca > Bivalvia > Mytilida > Mytilidae > Mytilus > Mytilus galloprovincialis. The sequence goes on along the minus strand of CM075332.1, from coordinate 39,120,909 downwards.
TGCAGAAATGCAACACAGTGGCCATATGCAGCAATACCCCCAATGTTTTCACATCTGAATATTTATGCAAGGTGAAGTTCGGGTTATTAATTGCTCTTCAACAACAGATACATTTGCTAGTTCCAGGGGTACTTCTCAAGGATTCGTATTATTTTCAAACGAAAACATTTTGATTACACCCTTATCTTTAAAACATTTTTTCACATACAGCATTTTTTTGTTTTAAATTAATTTTTCTTTGAAAACAAATTGAACAAACATCCATTGTATAAGATATTTCTTGCAGTTCAAAAGAACGAATGCAGTTAACAGCCTTATTAACATTAAGTAATTATGGAGGCGGATCTGGTATTGTCTCATAATCTGTATTAAGTTTGTTTAGTTTGTATTTATTTTATTATAATATTTCAAGCATCTTTTTTCATATTCATCTGGAGTTTTATTTTCAACAGGTGGGTCATATGTCTAACCCAATTTTCTGCATTTATCTTTTCTGTGTGATATTGTTAGTCAAATTTGTTTTATTATGGGTTTGAAGTACTGGATTGTCAGAAATTATATTTGTTGACAAACTGTTTTGGCTATAATGTACAGAATCTCCAGTAATTTGTGCTGTTTTTATAAGCCCGGAACGGGACGTATTATGGTATACCGTTGTCCGTCCGTCCGTCGTCCACACTTCGGACAATAAGTCAAAAACGCTTTCACCAATTTCCATGAAACTTAAGTGAATTGTTTATATCTATTGACGTAAGCTCCCTTTCGTTTTTTTTAATTTCAGATTTTAAGTTTTGGATTTATGGGGCTTTATTCATAAAAATGGGGGGATTTTTAACACTTCGGACAATAACTCAAAAAGGCTTTCACCAATGTCCATGAAACTTTGGTGAATTGTTTATATCTATTGACGTAAGCTCCCTTTCGTTTGTTTTAAATTTCAGATTTTAAGTTTTGGATTTATGGGGCTTTATTCATAAAAATGGGGGGATTTTCAACACTTCGGACAATAACTCAAAAAGGCTTTCACCAATGTCCATGAAACTTGATTGTTTATATCTATTGACGTAAGCTCCCTTTCGTTTTTTTATAAGTTTTTGATTTATGGGGCTTTATTCATAAAAAAGGGGGAATTTTCAACACTTCGGACAATAACTCAAAAAAAACTTTCACCAATGTCCATGAAACTTTGTTGAATTGTTATATCTATTGACGTAAGCTCCCTTTCGTTTTTTTTTTAATTTCAGATTTAAAGTTTTGGATTTATGGGGCTTTATTCATAAAAAAAGGGGAATTTTTAACACTTTGGACAATAACTCACAAAGGCTTACACCAATGTCCATGACACTTTGGTGAATTGTTTATATCTATTGATGTAAACTTACTTTCAATTTTTATAAATTTCAGATTTCACATTTTCTTGTTATGAATTTTTGTGCTTATAAAAAGGGGGATTTTTCCAATAAAAGAGCAACGGGCGTATTATGCGCTAAAGCGCAGCCCTTTATTAATATTTTACCTGAACCCGATTCGTCTTTTTACTCTAATGCATCTTTTTTCGGTATTCTGCTGCAAGCTCGTTTACAATTTGAGGTTCTAGTAGTTTTTTTGCCAATTTATAAAAGAGAATTACTCCAAAAACTTATCATGTTATATTATTGTTCTTATTCGAGTACTTTTTGTCAGTTACATACCGCTGAAGCCTTGACCGGTCGTAGTCATTTTATGGCACTGATCTATTTCATAATTTTGAAATCGAACCAGGAGACTAATATGGCTTGAGTAGATGGATGTATTCTTGATTTTGTTTTTTTTTATCTTTCAATGCATTTATTGAGTAAAAGTTTTTGATAGCTCTTGATTTACTAACTTCTGCATAGTTAACACTTTTTCAAAGTTTACTGTTAATTTTGAGGATAGGGGAATGCCGGTTCCAAATCCAAAATATAACAGATGTTATTCATACGTTTGATGTGTTTGAGCAGAAACGTTTTAGTTAATGTACATATAACATATTTACCAGACACTTCCCTTGATTGTCATTTAGTTAATTTACACGATAATCTATTTTACTTTGTACATCCTCTGATAAATAAAACTGTCCGTTTAGATAATCAAAGTACATTCTATCCATAGTATATATCAACAAAATCTTCCATTCCAATTTTAGGAGGTCCTGAAAAATTCTCTTTCGCAACTTTTGTAAGGAATAGAAGTGGTATATAAGCTGGAAAAAGACTAACCAGGACACAATCTATCTCAGTGACACGCCGTTTTAAACAACAATGTATATGGCTAGATAATTTTTTAAAAGACTCATCGAATTCCTCTTTAAACTCCCAATCGACAAAACAAATCTCCTTTACTGTTTCATTACTCGCATCAATAAAGTTTTTCGAATCCCCCGATAACTACTTTTACGATTGTCAGGAATATGCAATATTCGTCTATTGTAATAAGACCTTAATCGACAGATGCTATTTGGTACCATTGAATGTCTGTTGCTGTGTATATATGTCGATAACTTTTTCTAGGTAATTGTTCATCACTGGTTCATTTCCGTACGTCAAACGTTTTGACTTCCGGAATCACACCCTGCGACAGCTAATGCTTGCTGGTTGTTAAGGATGTGCTTAAGTGAGGTTTTGGAATTTGTGCCAAATGTTTGGTCTCCTGGGTATTATTTCATACAATACATTGTAAAATATTTTGCCAAATAACACCCACTTATTTTTATGCCCCACCTACGATAGTAGAGGGACATTATGTTTTCTGGTCTGTGCGTCCGTTCGTTCGTTCGTTCCTTCAGGTTAAAGCTTTTGGTCAAGGTAGTTTATGATGAAGTTGAAGTCCAATCAACTTCAAACTTAGTACACATGTTCACTACGATGTGGTCTTTCTAATTTATTTGCCAAATAAGACTTTTGACCCCAATTTCACGGTCCACTGAACATAGGAAATGATAATGCAAGTTTCAGGTTAAAGTTTTTGGTCAAGGTAGTTTTTGATTTAGTTGAAGTCCAATCAACTTCAAACTTAGTATACATGTTCCCTATGATATGATTTTTCTAATTTAATTGCCAAATTAGACTTTTGACCCCAATTTCACAGTCCACTGAACATAGAAAATGATAGTGCAAGTTTCAGGTTAAAGTTTTTGGTCAAGGTAGTTTTTGATTTAGTTGAAGTCCAATCAACTTGAAACCTTGTACACATGTTCCTTAGGTTATGATCTTTCTAATTTACATGCCAAATTAAATTTTTTATCCCAATTTCATGATCCATTGAACATAGAAAATGATAATGGGAGAGGGGCATCCGTGTACTATGGACACATTCTTGTTTCATATAAGACTTAATAGCTCATGGAAAGTCATTTAACTTTTTTTTTTATTTTTTTGGTTTTTGTTTTGAGACCAAATAATACCAATGCAAATATAAGGTAAAATCCCGAGTCAGCTTTTTCCCGCCATAACTTAAATTTTAAATATCTCGAAAAGGATTACCTATCAATATTTTTTGCTGATTTTTATCCTCAATTGATGCTCTATCAGCTTATAGTTCAATTTAACTTCTTTATTTATTAATTTTCATCTAACCTTACCTAAGTACATCCACAAACCATTGGATTATTCCTATACACTTGTCAGTGGAACTAGTAGAGCTGTTGAAATGGTCTCAAAGGCTTGTACAGTTCAAAAACGAAGAATATTTTTTTTCGTTTTTCAAAATAAATTAGTTATCAAAAGTACCAGGATTATAATTTCATACGCCAGACGCGCGTTTCGTCTACATAAGACTCATCAGTGACGCTCAGATCAAAATAGTGAAAAAGCCAAAACATATACAAAGTTGAAGAGCATTGAGGACCAAAAATTCCAAAAAGTTGTGCCAAATACGGCTAAGGTAATCTACTCCTGGGGTAAGAAAATCCTTAGTTTTTCGAAAAGTTCAAAGTTTTGTAAACAGAAAATTTATAAAAATGACCATATAATTGATATTCATGTCAACACCGAAGTGCTGACTACTGGGCTGGTGATACCCTCGGGGACGAAACGTCCACCAGCAGTGGCATCGACCCAGTAGCCAGTTGAATATGTCCTCTTCTCTTTGGGCCAAATCAATTCATGACATATATACTAATCTGTATTTCTTAAAGGCACCTGTTTGTGGCAGTTTCAATCACATCATGATGGTAAATTTATATATGTTCCGGACCATAGGAGTATCTGGACCATTCGCATATGGTCATGACCATATGAGTACATGTATATACTCGTTTGGTTATTCACAGGCCGGACCATATGAGTATTTGGACCATATAGGTATTTTACAAATATGCATAAGAAACGTTGAAATAATACATCAAACTTTACCTTTAAAACACTACCTTGGTTACATGAAAATAGATTATTTTATATTTCACAGGAAACATGATTATACATAAACAGTACATATTGAAGCCACATTTGCACATTCTAGCTGTGCATGAACCTTTGCAATTACGCCTTTTGCTAGCATAGAAGCTGCGTACAGAGATACCGAAATCGTGGACCAATCTGATGTATCTACGGTGTTATTCAGAAGTTCTAGATCACCTATATCATAATAAGATTGCAATATACCATATTGATAGGACAACTGAACTTTGGTCTTTGCCAGTGATGTCATCTACTTTACATAATAAACGTGGTAAAAAGTAAAATCACAAAAATACTAAACTTAGAGGAAAATCTATTCGGAAAGTCCATAATGACATGGCAAACTTAAAAAATACAAAACGCATCAAAAACGAATGGACAAGAACTGTCATATTCCTGTCTTGGTACACTCATTGTCAAATGAAGGACATGGTTTAAACCTGGTTCTATAGCGCTAACCCTCTCACTTTGATGACAGTCTCATCAAATTCCGTTATATTTACAACGATGCTTTAACTAAATCACCAGACGCCTTATCAACTACCTGTATACGCACAGTAACAAAACAGCCTTTTACGATATGTGCATTAGATTTTGAGAACTTCTTATTGTACTTGCTCATGGTGTTTTGAACAGGGTGTTTATAATTTTTCTCCACTATTTGCCTTATTTTGTCATGTGTTGAGTCGACATTTGTCAACGACAATGTTTTTCAGGATTATGCAATCAATATCTCTCTATATCAATCCGTTATGTTTTGCTACAGAATCATGATTCGTCTATGAGTCTATGTCTGCATCCGTCTTAATCATTGTCTGTGAGTCTTTGTCTGTCTGTGCGTCAATGTAGGTCTGTGAATCATTGTCCGTCTGTAAGTCTGTGTCTGTCTGTCAGTCAATTTCGGTCTGTGAGTCTATGTTTTTTGGTATATCCTCGCTTATAAACATTTCAATGGCTTCTTCGTTAGTTCCTACAAATACCCTATCGTTTGCCTTTGACTGAAGACCGCCTCATATGGGGTAATTTTTAAACTTGAATGATGTTGCGTGTTCAAAGAGTACTGCACTTCGTACAAATGTTCAAGCCAGCCAGAACCAGGGTTTTCAGATCGTTTTGCGGCAAGTAATCTATGTAATGAATTATGCACTTGATCTTCAAGACCTCGAGTACGAGGATGTCTAGGCCTACCAGTTATAATTCGTGAACTAGCTTTAAAGTCTTGAATATATTGGAGAGTTGTGTAATTGACAATCATACCAAATGCACATTCTGATTTTTCTAATAACATTTTTAACTTAGAAACGCCTGTTTATTTTACAACTATTAAAAAACATATAAGATGCGATGACAGCAAGTAAAAACAAAAACACATATAGGAAAATTTTGAATATTGCGCTGCTAAAGAACTACTAATGCTGATTAATGTAAAGATTAAAAATTAAACAAAGCCATAATATTTTAACCTCTTTTGTTAGAACACACAGATCATTCTAATTGGGAGCCTTTGTCTTTCACATATTGTCTAAATCTGTGTTTATCTGTTTTCTGTCCGTCTTTAGTGTCAATTATAAGACTTTATCCTTTCAACTTTTTTATCGGTAAGTGAAACAGTTGACTTCTTTTGTAATAGTTCATTGAGAAATATTTGAAAGTTATCTTGCATATTGCCATTCCGTGACTTGTAATAATACATCGGTAATGACCATAGGACTGGTATGAAATGTGTTTCCTATGATATTGACTAATACATTTACTGTATGAAGCTGTTTATTTTTATTAAATTAATCGTTTAATTAATTAATTTATTAATCGCTATTTGATAGCGTCTTCTCAATGACGTGACAACTAGAAGGATCATATCTTAAAAAAAAAGTCTTAACAGTCAACGTGTTAATTACCCCGACAATACGAGTATATGGTCGGACAATGAGTATATACCCATATAGTCATGACTATACGCGTATGGCCCACATACTCATATGGTCCGGAACATATACAATGCAAATGAACGTTGTTCCTCCCTAGCCCCCATGATGTCTTTTTTCTGGGAAAATTTTGCTGTACTAGTTGACGAGAATTATGCAGATGACGTTTTGCGTTGATTAAAAAGTGTAGAAATGGTGAACCAGCACATTTGATGCGGATGATTACCATGCTACTTGCAGAGAAGACGTGCCTATTTATCATTTATGAGTGAATAATGAGTTATCTAATGGACCGCTACGTTATCGGTTATAAGTATAAAGCAATACAATGCATAAGTAACGGTAATAACAGTATGAGCGAACAGAGAATAAAAATAGCAAATGAATAGAAAATGAATAGGTCAACGAGACAAACTTAGAACCAGTATGTGTAAAAACCTAATATTGAATTTCTAAAATTAGAATTTCTCATATGTCTCCCATCTTTGCACCAATTTCAAACAACAGTATTACAAAGATGTTAACTAACTGTATGTTAGGTTATTCCTTTGTTTTCATTAAACAATAAGATAATAAATGTTTTAATTTTTCTACATCTTTCATTTGTACGCTATAAAGAAATAAGATGTAATACATGAAAGGCTGACAATGAGACAACTATCAAGACCTGATTCTGAATAAATTGGATGTAAGTACTTATAGGCCATAGTGACACTCCGTAAATTTCATGGACACCATCACGAATTGGTGGATCCATACGATGTGTCTTTATCCAAACTAGCTTAGGACATTTTTACCACATGGTAGATTGTGGTTTGTCATTATGTCGTCTAATCTTTTAATTTCCAAACGTGACTTATTCCCGATTGTGACTTGTTTATCCCAAATTCATGTATTTAGTTTTAATGTTTAATGTTATATTTGTAATTCTCATCGGATTTTGTCAAATGTGTTGACGTCTTTTTATTATATTTTGGTGTTACGGATAGAAAAATTAATCACCGCCTTTATTAAGTATATCTAATTTTGTACGATTATTTACGTTTGAAGTTGGATTCATAACAAACTGGACACATATATATATTACAGTTAATTGCTATTAATGAGTATTGCAATATGCATTTTTTTTAATGTAATATCAGTATTTAGTTCTAATATATTCTAAAATCAATACTAATTCTATCTTACTTTTGAATTACAGTTTTTCATATGTGACTTCATGCTGTTTCTGAATTTCATAATTTTAAATGTGGCGTAACGTTTGTGCATTTTCGCCATCGTATGTGACGTCATTTTTATGAGGGGGGATATATAGGAGGGGTCCTGATCCCGAAATCCCGGACTTAAAAAAAACGAAATCCCGACGTCCTGAAATCCGAAAAAAAAAAGGATTCCCGGATCCCGAAAGGGTCAATCCCGAAATCCCGAGCTTAAAAACAAACGATCCCGGAGTCCCGATACAGGTCCTATCTCCCCTCTTTTATGATTTATTGCGTTGACGCCTGGACTGATTCGGTGTATCTATTCTGTGTTGGTCTTAGCATTTTGATTTTTTTTTTTTTGTAATTAGTTAATACTTCAGTTTCATTATGTATATCGCTTTCATATTCATTTGATAAAATTTGCTGTTTGCAATAGCATGAATTGTTCTATATAATAAGGATATTCTTATCCCTATTATAAAAACAATGGCGTATTTGTCACAACCTTTTTCAACTTTTGATCTTCAGTGCTGTACAACTTTGTACTTTTTTCACTTTCGATCTTTTATATCTGGGCGTCACTGGTGAGTCTTGTGTGGACGAGGCGCGTTTTTGGCGTATTTAATTTTAAACCTGATGCTTTTTGTTATCTATTAATCATGTGTTTCTTTGTCTAATATGTTCTCCTATTTATTTGTATTGTAGTCCTGTAATATTATGTTGTCATTTCAATGTTATATTGAACTTTGCCATTCATGTGCGAGGTTTGGCATGCCACAAAACCAGGTTCAACCCACCATTGTGATTCCCCTTTAAAAATGTCCTGTACCAAGTCAGGAAGATGGCCATTGTTATATTATTGTTCGTTTCTGTAATATTATTGTTCGTTTCTGTATGTGTTGCATTTAACGTTGTGTCGTTTGGTTTCTCTTATTTTTGAGATATTAAGATAAGACTTGGCACGGTACTTGTCTATAACAAATTCATGTATTTGGTTTTGATGTTATATTTTTTATGCTCGTGGTATTTTGTCTGATGTTTGGTCCGTTTCGGTGTTGTGACGTTGTTCTCTTATATTTAATGCGTTTTCCTCGGTTTTAGTATGTTACCCCGATTTTGTTTTTTGTCCATGGATTTATGAGTTTTGAACAGCGGTATACTACTGTTGCCTTTTTTTACATTTATTCTTCATTTCTTGATGAAAGAGATGTTGAAGTGACTGTACATCTTCTGTAATACCATTTTGCGCACTGTTTCCACAAAGCAGTTCGATGTTAGTAATTTTCTATTTTGATATCGGGAGAACAGTAAATTTCGTGTTTCTAGATATGCAGTTGTAGCTTTGCAAAACTAAGACAATAACTCTCTCCATTTGATTGACAGAACTGCAATGTAAAATTTAAAATCTGTTGCACGAGATAGAATAAATTGAATTGAAAGAAAATTAAACAAATCATAAAATACGAAAAGATTGAGAAGCAAAATAACTAGTCACACTTCCAAAAATTAAATGTGTACAATTATGGGGGCATTATAACTCTTAATTCCAGTTCTTAACCTATCTCAGCAATATTTTGTAAAAAAAACTTAAGTGTCTTAAAAGTTTTTAAAAACACTATTACTGAATTTATTTTATTAATATTACTATCCTCAAATGTTTAATTTGCTTCTGTTGGAACAAATGAGTCATGGTAACAATAAATCAGCTTAAATTTGCTCACAAATAAAACTTATCGCTGATATGTGCAAGCTTTTCGCACAGAATTATACGTTCGATTAAAATGTTTTATCATGTAAATGTAGCGGAATTTGATGAGACTGTTATTAAAGTGAGAGGGTTAGCGCTATAGAACCAGGTTTGATCCACCATTTTCTACGTTTGAAAATGCCTGTACCAAGTCAGGAATATGACAGGTCTTGTCCATTCGTTTTTGATGTGTTTTGTTTTTTGATTTTGCCATGTGATTATGGACTTTCCAAATTGATTTTCAGTATTTTTGTGATTTTACTTTTTACTTTAAGACATAGTGACTTTTTGAGTAGCTTTTTATATGGTCTAAGCAAACTTGATTTTTCTAACATTGATTTCTCTAACATTTTTACATGTCTTAGAATAAATTTTTTTAAGTCCATCTTCACCATTTCCATTGTAGGTAATTTTCAAATTATACAGAGTTAAATTACTTCTAGGAGAGCGGCATTTCTCATGTTTCTAGAATGAATATTTTCCTTTCCTCGAGAATACTGTGGATAAACAATTTGTCTTTAAGTGTGTGCATATGTAGAAGACCAATTTGACAACTTTTTTTCAAAAAGAATTTTAGTATCAAACAAGGCATCTGCCTTTGGCTACAGACATACTAAATGTTTGAGAACGAACTGTGCCATAATTACTTCTTTTTTTTTTTGGCCTCTTCTTTTTTCCATATTAATCATTATTCAGACACTTGTCAAAACAAGAAGATCAAATAAGTCAAGTTATTTATTTTACATTTAGATAAATTGATAATTTTCTATTCATTAACATGTTAAACAATTCAAACTTTTCAGATCGAGTTCCATAAATTAATCTCCTAGAACTAGAAATCGAAGAAACAACAGATAAGGTAGACTTTCTCCGCCTCATGTTTAGACTTATAACTCGAATTTGATATACAGACATCTCAGTACCAGAATCTATGACGAACGAGACGATACTGATTTTGAAATGTTAATTCCCTTCAACATAGCAAAGAGTAAAATCACAAAAATACTGAACTCAGAGAAAAATTCCAAACGGAAAGTCCCTAATCAAATGAAAAAATCAAAGGATAAAACACATCAAACGAATGAACAACAGTACACCAACCTCACTTGCATATGAGATATTTATTTTCCGACTTATTCGGTAGTGAAGAGCTTACTCGGACTTAGTAAAATGTCACCAGTGTCGGAGCAGTAAGTTGATGAAATAGGGGTATGTCAAAGACACGTCTCGTCCTTTTTCAAAAATGTTCATTGGAAAGTACCAAGACCTTGTTGATAAATATTCCGTATCAACTTCACAAATAATACACGATGATCTTGGTGTATAGATTCTGGGTACTGGTGTTGTTTATCACCTTATTTATAATAGTATTCCTTTAATTGCCTTTATACATATCGCTTTTTACTGTTAGGTCTGTTTTCGGAGATCTCCATTTGACGTGACTTTGTACTTATACATTCTGTTATTTAGGTCTTTCCACTTTTCTGTGGAAAGACCTATTGTTTTTCTTCTGATTATTTTTTTTTTTCTTCCGCCTAATTTTGTTCTTGCGATAAACATTTGTTTCACAATATGTCGCTTAGATATTTGGTATATGATATCAAACAGTTTATGCGCTTTGGAAATTTACCCTGCATAAACGAATACTTTTCTTTGTAGGAGTTATCTCCGCAAACACTGTTTTCCTTGTTATCGCAACTCCTTCGCAACCGTAAAATATTATGACAAATTTATTTTACAAAATTGCTCGTTATATCCTTCGCATGATTTGTCCTATTTTGACCGAAGCGATATAAACGCTCCATATGAGAGTTATTTCCCCTTATGCATTTGATATAAGTGATATGCATTTCTATCTTGTAAACCATAAGTGCTAGAGACCTAGGATCTTTTGATTTGAAGTCCTTGGTCCCAAAAAAATAAAATTAGGTCAAGGTCATTTTCTAATTTTTGAATTTGGCTCATTATCTCTTATTTCCAGAAACTGTATAAGATAACGACAAATTATTTTAACTAAATTGTTTGTTGCGACATGTCGTTACACGTAAATTTTGATTGCAAGGGTACGTTGAACGTAAAAGGGAGTTTTCTCCCCTCTTGTATTAAAAAATACGCGTATGGTGATATATCTCATTAACCAACTATACATAAGACCTAAAGTCTGTTGATTTGAGTTCCCTGGTTTGTGACCTTGAAATTGAGGTCAAGGTCATAGGTTAAAAGGACGTTCTAGATTTTGACCTTCGCTTTAAATTCATATAAATACATCATAAAGGAACTAACATTATTAACTGATTTTTCCTATATCAATATCAAAATAGATCTTTACTAGTGGAAAGACCTTCAATTGTTCTCTGAACAATTGGTTTTTAATTTTGTAAAGCAATTTTTTAATCTTGTCTTTCATTTTTGCTAGAGTGTTTTGTCTCTATGCATTTAAGTGTTTCTTTGATACATATGGCGTGGCTCTGTATTTACACACCCAGTCATTGTTTCGTTCTGCTACTCTTTAAATTTATATTCTTTTCTTCCATTATTGCTTATTGGTTTGGCTGCATGCCTTATTGTGCTTCTTTGGTATGCAGTTACCTATTTCTTTTAAAGTTATTAAGATTATTACACAATGTTTGTGACATTTTACCTTATATGTCTGTGTGTTTTGTCCACACATCTTTGTCAATATAATGGAATTTGATGCGACTGCCATTCAAGTCAGCGGTTAAGCTATCTTAAAATTCAAGTTTAATCCACCATTTTCTACCTATTAAGTGAATGCCTGTGCCAAGTCAGGAATACAGTTGTTATCCATTCGTCAGAGGTGTATAAGCTTTATATTTTTCCTTTTATTTGGGGACTTTCCGTTTTGAAATTTTTGAAATTTTTTCGGAGTTTTTTAATGATTTGATTTTTTGCAGGTATTTCAGAAGTTAACCGGCATTTTAACAATCTCGAAAATAAATCGTCATTTTGACTGTGCGGGATATACAAGTGCGAAATCCCGTCTGGTTAAAGTCTAAAAATGCTCAAAACTCAATAAAACTCATTATAAATGATTACTGGCAAGTAAAGATATCACTGTTGCCGCCGTTGCCATGGAAAAATAAAAATGTGAAAGTAAAGAACTTTCTGAAAATTTACAAAATAATATGTTGTGAAGTATTCAGGTAAAAATACTGTTTTAAGTTTTTAAAATTGCTGTAGTTGAATGGCGATTAGGGAAGGGTGTCATTATATAAATAACACATAGCTGAGAGGGTGATAGAGCAGATTGGTACCCCGAGAAAACATTGTCAACCGCGGCGAAGCCAAGGTTGACAATGCCTTTTCAAGGGGTTTCAATCTTCTCTATCACCCTCTCAGCTATGTGTTATTTAATTTATTATACTGAATGTTCTGTTATTACTGTCGATTTTTTAAAATTCAAAGTAATAAACTGTGACATCTTGTTCATAACCATCCGTATTTAATAAAGCGCACACTTGATCAAACGTCTCCGTGAAGGGTAATAGAGTATTTGCCATAGGATAGTGTCATATTGAATAAAGCGCACACTTGATCAAGCGTCTCTGTGAAGGGTGATAGAGTATTGTCATAGGATAGAGTCGTATTTAATAAAGCGCACATTTGATCAAGCGTCTCCATGAAGGGTAATAGAGTAAATTGACACCCTCGTATTAGCCAATCAAAATCTGGCATTTTGACATGAAGTATAATAAAAGCTATTGGTTGCAATGGCACATTTTGTTTTTAACTTTTTTTCGTTTTAAATTTGCACGAAATATTTTTTAATTGACGATTAGCAAGCCATTATGATTCACAAGTTAAGTTTCTTATTTTTAAATCATTTTCGATTTTGTCAAATTTATTTTGAACAAACAACACAGTTAACCTGATGATTGTTATGGTACGGCGGACACGGAAGAGGTCCACATTTTAAACCAACAACATACAACAAGAGTGCACTTTCTCTCTTTTCTCCAGAGGAAACATACTCGGGATTCTTGTCTATGCAGATATAAGACGAGGCAGTCTCACCTTCATGACCACTAGCAAGAATGCCATTGTATTCTTCTGTCCAACCAGAATAGCAAGAATGTCGTCCAGGTATCATAATTGAAGAGGAAACACGCATATTTCTACATACTGCACATGGAACATCATTATATGCTGAGTCATGAGCAAATCCGTTCACTTCATATTCGGCTCCAAAAAGGTAACTCCAGCTGCTTGTAAATGATATGTTGGAAAGTTGAGGATCTTGAGGTAAACACAGGGTATTAGCTGGTCCACCAAAACGAGTGGTATAGCTTAGATGAACATGACGCTGTCCCGATACATATCCTAAAGAGTAATAAAAAATCAGACTAAAATTGTTACAGATTGCAGCAATGTTTAATGCGAAAAATTGAACTTTATAATTGAAATGGGGTCAAATAATATTTCTTTAATGTGTCGTGTTCTTTCTACCAACATAACTTTTACAAAAAAGTATCTTTTTAGCAGTAAAATATGTATTGTTTAAAAGTTCACAAATATACTAGCGATATAATATCCAGCCATAATGACAAGTCGTTCACATTTTTCTTATGTTTTCTGTAGACTTAGCCTAGGTTTTCAATTACCATGCATTGCCAAGCTTAGTAACTCATAATTGTTTCTCAGTAACTCAATGTACAATACTGTCCCATATTTTTATATGTTGAATATATATAAGTATCTGCGGTTTTAATATTGCTTTCATGGACTTTATTTAAATTTTATAGCACTAATGGTATCCATAAAAGTTTAATTACATTTAATATGTTGAATATGTATAAATATTCTGCGGTTTTAATTTTGCTTTTGCGTTTATTTTTTCTATTCCATATTTTGACATTATATATCATTAAGAACTAATAGTAATCATTGTAATAAATTGTTTGTAATTGTTCTGCTTTCTTAGGGCGTCCTTGATTGACAATAAAGTGTTGTATTGTATTGTATTATTAAAGAACCTTAGTGAGCGCGCTCACATAGCCCACGTCCCCATATTATCATTGGAGAAATTAAATAAGTGTAAGAAAAAAAATTGTATCAGAAAAACTAGAGGCTCTAAAGGGCCTGTGTCGCTCACCTTGGTATATGTGAATTAAACAAAGGAAGCAGACAGTTCATGACAAAATTGTGTTTAGAAAACAGTAAAATCACAAAAATACTGAACGCAGAGGAAAATCAATACGGAAAGTCCATAATGACATGGCAAAATCAAATAACAAAACGCATCAAAACGAATAGACAAGAACTGTCATATTCCTGACTTGGTACAGGCATTTTCAAATGTAGAAAATGGTGGATTTAACCTGGTTCTATAGCGCTAACCCTCTCTCTTTAATAACAGTCTCATCAAATTCCTTTATATTTACATGATGCGTTAAATAAACAGGCACAATTAATAAAATAATCAAAATATGGGTACATCAGTCATATTTAGGTGATTGTGATGTGTTTGTACATCTTACTTGACTGAACATTCTTGCTGCTTACAACTATCTCTATCCATAATGAACTTGTCCTTGTAGTTTCAGTGGAAAATGTAAGTAAAAATTTAAAAATTTTATGAAAATTGTTAAAAATTTATTATAAAGGACAATAACTTCTTAGTGCGTCAATTGACCATTTTGGTCATTTTGACTTATTTTTTAGTCTTAAATTGCTGTACATTATTGCTGTTTACAGTTTATCTCTATCTTTAATAATATTCAAGATAATAACCCAAAACAGCAAAATTTCCTTAAAATTACCAATTTAGGGGCAGCAACCTAACAACGAGGTGTCCGATTCATCTAAAAATTTCAGGGCAGATAGAAATTGACCAGCTGATAAACAATTTTACCCCTTGTCAGATTTGCTCTAAATGCTTTGGGTTTTGAGTTATAGGGGTAAATGCAGTAAATAAATATACGTCATCAGAGACCGCCCATTTAGGGGGGAGCTTTCTGTATAACATTGAAGTTATATGCGCTTCTGATTGGCAGATAATGTTTGTCATAAATATTTTTTTGGTAAATGGATCAAAACTAGAGTTGAAAAAAAAATGCTGAATGTACTAATTTTTTCCCCTTCAAGGTTGAAAAGTAATGGGGGTCAGTATAGGAATTCAGTGCGAATCTACATTGTTTGTAAACAAGGCCATGTGAATGCCCAAAAATGCCGCATGACCCTATGTTTTTATTGTTGCAAAAGATAGGGCTACATTTGTACTTTCATGAATGATATATGAAAGATTTTAATTTCTAAAGGTAAATCTGGTATAAATTTATTTCCACACATAGATTAGCATTAAAGTCAATGGGAGATTTTTTACTGAATTTACCCCTATAGGAAAATATGCACTTTTTCACTGTACTTGTCCAAGGCCACACAATAATCACAAAACTCATTTCCTGTAAATGTTAATCTAATAGAAGGATTTTGGAACCATTTAAAGCTGTTTTTTACACAAACTTCGATCTTTAACCGCGGCTATCCAGGATACACTCAGTGTACTGTGAGAGAAGCATGAAGTATATTGCAAAAATCAGTTTTTGTGTCCTGATTGAAAGAAACAATAGAAATTACACTTCAGAGTTATGATATCAATGAAAGGCATAAATATTCTCCCCATTTACATCACATTTTAAACATATTTCTCCTCATAATGTATCAAATCATATGAAAAAATGGATTACCTCCCTTTGACATAGTGGTTTTTTTTTAGCTGTGTTCCCCATGTTAAGTTGTAGAACAAGTGGTAAATAAGCACTTTTCTTGTATTTTAACACTCGAATAATCTGACCGCATGAAGTTATTCATTTATTTTTACACAACGCCTTGCGTTTCTTTCTTTAAAGAATATTTTAGACAAGTTTTCATGATTACAGGTCCTTCATCTATGAAACAAGCGTTGAAGTGCTTGTAATTGGATTTTTATGTTAAATAATTGCTTTTAAATACTCTAAATTGTTACTTTAATCTCCCAAATGTAAAGTTTGGTCATATCTAATCTTATTTTTTCATATTTGGCACTTTTTTCTACTTCAGTTCAGGCTGTCTAGTTTTGGCGAAGAACCCATCCTGATGTTGGGGTAACAGGAATTTCTGCGGAGTGATTGTCAATGACATTTTGTGAAATTTACAAGTAATTAAAACACAGATTTAGTATAATGATATATAATTGTTGTTTTATTTGGTATGAAACTGCTTAAAAAAGCCTTTGAAAGGTCTTTGTATGGTCTTTTCATGGTATTTAATCCAAAACTTCCATATAAGGAAAAAACTAACTAAGAGTACACCAAGACTTTAGTTTCTAGATGCACTTGCAATACTAGTCAAAGCAAACACAGAAAACAATGCTTATTTATTAAACATAGTATTTTACACCATTCTTTAAAAAACAGTCAATGCTCAACTTTATATACCAAATATACATTGGCCGCAGTATGGGCTGTAGTATGAATTTTGCTCTATCTTTACAAATTCAGCATTTATGACGGTTGTATTGAAACTGGAACTTGAAAATTTGATACATTACATGTTTATTACAAAAAATTTTAGAAAAGAAGTACAAAAGTTTGTTATAGGGGTAAATTCAGTAAATAAATATACGTCATCAGGGACCGCCCGTTTAGGGGAGAGCTTTCTGTATAACACTGAAGTTATATGCTCTTCTGATTGGCAGATAATGTTTGTAATAAATATTTTTTGTTAAATTGATCAAAACTAGAGTTTAAAAAAAAAAAAAAAAAATGCTGAATGTACTAATTTTTTCCCCTTCAGGGTTGAAAAGTAATGGGGGTCAGTATAGGAATTCAGTGCGAATCTACATTGTTTGTAAGGCCATGTGAATGCCCAAAAATGCCGCATGTACCTATGTTTTTATTGTTGCAAAAGATAGGGCTACATTTGTACTTTCATGAATGATATATGAAAGATTTTAATTTCTAAAGGTAAATCTGGTATAAATTTATTTCCACACATAGATTAGCATTAAAGTCAATGGGTGATTTTTTACGGAATTTACCCCTATAAGCCAAAAACTGCCTTTTACCCCTATGTTCTATTTTTAGCCGTAGCGGCCATCTTGGTTAGTTTGCCCGGTCACAAAACACAATTTTTAAACTAGATAGCCTAATAATGATTCTGGCTATGTTTGGTAAAATTTGGCCCAGTAGTTTCAGAGGAGAAGACTTTTGTAAAAGTTAACTAAGATTTACGAAAAATGGTTAAAAATTGACTATAAAGGGCAATAACTCCTAAAGGGGTCAACTGACCATTTTTGTCCTGTTGACTTATTTGTAAATCTTACTTTGCTGAACATTTTTGCTGTTTACAGTTTATCTCTATCCATAATACTATTCAAGATAATATCCAAAAACAGCAAAATTTCCTTAAAATTGACAATTCAAGGAAAGCAACCCAACAACGGCTTGTCCCATTCATCTTAAAATTTCAGGGCTGATAGATCTTGACCAGATAAACATTTTTACCCCCATGTCAGATTTGCTTCAAATGCTTTGGTTTTTGAGTAATAACCAAAAACTGCATTTAACCTCCATGTTCTATTTTTAGACGTGGCGGTCATCTTGGTTTCATGCTGGGTCACCGGACACATTTTTTAAACTTAATACCCCGAAGATGATTGTGGCCAAGTATGGATTAATTTGGCCCGGTAGTTTCAGAAAAGATTTTTGTTAAATATCATGGAGAGTTACGAAAAATGGTTAATAATTTACTATAAAGGGCAATGATTCATAAAAGGGTCAACTGACCATTTTGGTCATGTTGACTTATTTGTAAATCTTACTTTGCTGAACATTATTGCTGTTTACAATTTATCTCCATCTATAATAATATTCAAGATAATAACCGAAAACAGTAAAATTTCCTTAAAATTACCAATTTAGGGACAGCAACCCAACAATGGGTTGTCTGATTTGTCTGAAAATTTCAGGGCAGATAGATCTTGACCTGATCAACAATTTGACCCCGTCAGATTTGCTCTAAATGCTTTGGTTTTTGAGTTATAAGCCAAAAACGGCATTTTACCCCTTTGTTCTATTTTTAGCAATGGCGGCCATCTTGGTTGGTTGACCGGGTCACAAAACACAATTTTTAAACTAGATACATCAATGATGATTGTGGCCCAGTTTTGTAAATTTGGACCAGTAGTTGCAGAGAAGAAGATTTTTGTAAAAGTTGACGACGACAGACTACGGACGCCAAGTGATGAGAAAAGCTCACTTGGCCTTTTAGGCCAGGTGAGCTAAAAAATGAATCATAATTTCCTATCAAGATGCACATCTACATAGTATGTCATTATTTTCTACAAAATTTCATAAAATTCTGTTGTGTGGTTTCAGAGGAGTTGAAATGACTTATTTGCTTTAACAGGTCGAGAACTCTAGATCTTCTGACGTCAGAATATATTTGCATAGTAATTTCCAAAACACAAGGCCAATATGGCCTTGAAAAACTGACCAATCGACTCAATGAACTACAATGCATTGTGGGCTACTACGAGTAAACTGCTACTTAAAACACGTGGAATTAGTGGGTAAACAGTCAATTAATATATTGTCTGGGACTCTCATTACCAAAGTTTTTATTCTGCAAATATATTTAATGTAAAATATATAACGTAATCTTCAATTTGCATGCTCAGATTAAAAAAATATTGTTTATTGGCTTCACGATTCGACTTTCTTTTTCGCCTTGCAAAAGTAGTTGAACCGGTTTTGTGCATTGTTATAAATTGAACCTGCATTAATTTCACGACATGACACAGTGAAATATCCAATGAAGTGACCACTGTCCAGTAAGAAAATCATTTGAGCTCTTTTAAACCTGTACAAAAGGGGAGGGGTTCCAACTACATGTCCTGATCGTCCAAAAAAGGGGATCCATCCCCCGGAACCCCCCCCCCCCCTGGATCCGCCACTGAGCGGGTTCGGTATAAAGCTCAATTAATTTTTCATAGTTTAAATTCCCATCGATAATATCCGTTTGTTGCTAGTTTTATCACAAAATATACCTGAGGGTTTTTTATCGTTCGGCTGCTGTCCTGTTGACATATGTAAAATATCTCCTATATTCTCTGGATCATAGTGGGTGCCATATTACCTATTATTTTTTTTCTAAAACGTGCTTTGTATATAGAAATAAGAAGCTGAAGTATGAGTGCCAAATGAGACATCTTTCCAACAAAGACATAATTTAGTAAAGTAAGCAGTCATAGGTCCAATGCTGAAAAGTAAGCTATTAATGACCCAAAAATTACTTGTGTAAAACAATCCAAACAAAAAAAAACACAAAAAAAACGGCCCAATTAAATATATAAAAGGACAAGAAATCTATCCCATCAAAAACAAATATATTGTATAGGAGCCTGAATTTCAGTGGTTGTCGTTTGTTTATGTGTTACATATTTGTTTTTCGTTCATTTTTTTTTTATATAATTAAGGCCGTTAGTTTTCTCGTTTGAATTGTTTTACATTGTCATATCGGGGACTTTTATAGCTGACTATGCGGTATGGGCTTTGCTCATTGTTGAAGGCCGTACGGTGATCTATAAATGTTAATTTCTGTGTCATTTTGGTCTCTTGTGGACAGCTGTCTCATTGGCAATCATACCATATCTTCTTTTTTATTATAGATCCAACGCTGCAATTTTCACAAAACATATCAAATTTTCCACCTTGTCGCACATACATATTGATAAAATCAGTACAGCTTATTTCGTATGCATGTGGTTAGCTTGCTTGCTTGTTTGTATATTGTACAAAATATAAAATATACAAGTTAAACTATGCCTATATATATATATATATATATATTGTTTAAAGATGTCAATCTTATTTTCAAAGCTTGTATAAACAACTATACAAACAAAGCAAGCAAGCCAACCAAAGTTTTACTTTGCAGGTTTAAGAAATCAGCTGTAATGATTTTATTCAGTTTGGCAAATGTCAGAGCCCGTTAAAAAACGAACAAACTTAAACTACAGTCGCTGACTTCACTACCTTAAAAAAAAAGGGAACAGTTTGGAAGTCCTAAACACTGAAATGTGACCAACAAAAATACTTATAAATTTTGTTAACACAACCATGTATGTAAATATTTCTTCGCCTTTTTTACGAACACAAAATTCAAGGATCCCACATTTGCCTTTAATTATCTATACGAACATTGCTGTACTCTTGAATATCAGCACCGGCTGTTATCGACGGCTTACTTTACACCAGTAAGTTTGTCTCATGGGTAATTGTGTTTTTTCACTGTTGTTTCGTTGCTTCTGGTGGAAAAATACATGAAATCTCTGTGCCATCATCAAACATGTTAATGTCTATATATCGGGTGATTCAAACCCTTTTTTCTTCACATAGAAACAACTCCTCGTTAATCTGAGCATGGAAGTAATACTTTATATCACGAACTATAAATGAGGATACACAAAATGAAAAACTAAGCGAAATTGTGAATCCCGCATTGCACGAAAAAATGTGTTGTATTTCTTTTTTTTTTTTTTTTTTTTTTTTTTTTTTTCAAAGTAAATATCTTTTATTATATATCTGCTGCTTTAACAATTTACTCGGATTACAGCGTTAGCCCGAGTATCCCTGTAATTAGTTACTGAATTTCCAGGGAAAAGTTCAGTAAAGTATACTAAAGTATTAAAGTGTTAATTATATATATCACATACATATTCTTTTAAATACAGTGTATACATATTAACAATAAAATTTCATAGTATAAATCACGTGTTTACGGAACATCATTTTGCCTTCCGAATTTGTGTTCATCGTCCCGTGTTTACATCTTTGACCCAGTTAATTGTACTTGACCTTTTGTGCTGGATTAGTTACAAATCATTGTCCGAAAGCTAGTGCAAAAAGGAAGCACATGTTTGTTGTGAAAATAAACTTTTGGATTAGATAAAACTTGTTTGGTAAGTGTTATTTACTATTCGTTAACGATTTTGTCATAGAAACAAAATAAATGTATCTAAAGTGAAAAAGATTAGATGTTTCTGGAAATATAATAGAAAGAATAAGGATTTTAACATGTGATTTGATACCAACAAAGTGAACATACACACAACATATTACTTGATGATATTCGGTGTAAATTTAACAAAACAGTGTTGAATTATAATCATTTTAGTTTTATATATTACATTAAATAAAGTGTCTTGTTTGGTTTGTTTTTACATACAAAAAATGAAAAACCAACAACTACAACATACATGTACAATATAAAATCTAGCATAGCTATTGATTATCACACCACACAATTGTATACATTTCAATTACATATAATTTTGAATATTTTTAAGCATCTTACTTATTGTTTTATTTCTATACTCCATCAGATGATATCTGTATTTAAATTCTTGTTTAAATATTTCATAAACATTAACTTGATTTATTTTATTATTTGAAATACAATTGCATTTGTGAAGAGTGAATAGGATGACTGTCAAGAGATAATTAATATCATTTAATGAGTCCTCTTCTATTTTATATCCTACTACTAAGTGTTTTAAAGTAACTATATGCTCACCAATATGAAGCTTATTTAATAAAATACAAATTTTATTCCAAAAAACTTTAAAATAAGTACATTCCATGAAATTGTGTTGATAAGTATCTGGTATCCCACACACTGAACACAGATTGGTGTTTTTAATTTTCCATGTGAAAAGATGTGTACCTACAGGTAGTAAATAATGTAATAATTTCCATCGAACCATTTTTAATTTATTGTCTTCTAAATAATTAAAAATAAAATTTAATGTGTATTTAATTTTTGGTTGAATTTTATCTATATTTAGTTCTTTCCGCCATTTTGTAAACCCTATAGGAATATCTTTATTTACATTAGATAAGATGACATAAATATCTTTATTATTTATTTTTTGTAAATCATATATAATTGCGCCTTGTTTTAAACATAGTTGTTTTTTACAATTAACAATAGTTTTTAATGAGTTTTGTTTTTGTAATATATCTTTCCAATGATTTGGTATGCTCTTTCTTATTTGTATTATTTCTGCAATCCAATTTCTTTTACATTTTAACTTATTGAGTATTTTTTCTTTTGATATTCTTCCTCTGTCATCAATTATGTCATTTACATAGATTATGTTGTCTTTTATCCAATGATTAAAAACTAAACTGTGCCCATTTAACTTTATGTATTTGTTACCCCATATAATTTGTTGTCTAATGGTTCTAAAGTTTTCTGGTTTATTAGTTTGACCACCGCCATATTTTACCCAGGTTTTAAGTATTTCAAAGTAAAAATTAGGGATTTTGTTGTTTTTGATATTTATTGATTTTAAATTATCCAGATTCATGTGAAATATTAAGAAATTTGATCCATATTGATTAAAGTATAATGTGGGAATAATTTTCCAATTTGACTGTTCACCTTCTATTAATCTTTTTACCCATTTAATTTTTATTGCATCAATAAACTTGTCAATATCTATCATTCCAAGTCCTCCCTCAGTTTTTTTCATGTTAATTGTTTTTCTTTTAATTTTTTCTTTTTTATGGTCCCAAATGAATTCATAAATCATTTTTTTAAACTTAAATAGTGAATCTTTGTCGATATCAGTTACAGAAGCTAAATATGTTATATTTGGTATAACTAGAGATTTCACGACAGTTACTTTTCCGATCATTGTTAGCTTTCTTTTTTTCCATGAGTTAAGAATTTTTTCAGATTTTTGAAGTTGTTTTTCTATGTTTAAATTCATACAATGAGATTTATTATATCCAAAGTGAATGCCAAGGCTTTTAACAGTCTCTTTGCTCCAGTTAATATTCTCAAAATTGTCTTGAATATGTTTAATTTTCCGAAACCTAATCCTTCAGTTTTACTTCGATTTAAAATAAGTCCTGATAGAGAACCAAATACTTCAATTATATTAAATGACTGAGAGATTTCATCTTTAGAGCAGAGAAACAATGTAGTATCATCAGCTAACTGGCTTATTATAAGGCTGTGCGTTTTTCCATCTAACTTTATATTTATTCCCTTAAGATTATTGTCGTTTCTTATTCTACAGGCTAATATTTCGACTGCAAAGACGAATAAAATGGCGCTTAAAGGACATCCTTGTCGAATTCCTCTAAAAATATTCAGTGGGCTTGAAATCCATCCATTATTAGAAATACATGCCTTGATATCTGCATACAAGGTTTTGACCCATCTTAACATAGAATTTTCTATACCAAATTTTGTTAGTGATTGATACATGAATTCCCACTCTAGGGAATCAAAGGCTTTGGAAAAATCTAGAAAAAGTATAGCTCCATCTATTTTTAACTTTTCTGCATGATCTATAATGTCTTGTATCTGACGTATATTAAAACCTATATAACGGTTTTTAATGTATCCATTTTGGTCACTGTGGATAATTTTTGACATCACAGGTTTTAATCTTTGGGCTAATGTATATGCAATAATTTTAACATCAACATTTAATAGTGTAATTGGTCTGTAATTACCTAATTCAGTGGGGTCTCCTTTTTTAAATATTAGAGAAATTAGGCCTATTTTTTGTGATTCAGATAACATTTCTTTTTTATAGCAATAATTAAAGCTTTGAATTGCATAATTCTTTAATTTGTCCCAAAATTCTCTATAAAACTCTACTGAGAGTCCATCTAGGCCTGGGGATTTATTTAATTTCATTTGAAAAATTGATTTTGTACATTCTTCTGTTGATAGAAGTCCATTTAGAGAATTGCTTTCTTCTTTACTTAATGATTGTTTAATATTTGTATCCTTAATATATGTGTTTATAAAAATTTTATCTGGTTTAGTGCTTGTGTAAAGCTTTTCATAATATTTCTTTTCTAAATTTAGTATTTCTGATTGTTTTGTAATTATCTCCCCTTTATCGTTTTTTAAATTTATTATATTTTTTCTTGTTTGTCTACTTTTCTCTAATCCTAGAAAAAATTTAGAATTCTTTTCCCCTTCTTCTATCCATTTTATTCTTGAACGTATTTGTGCACCTTTTGCTTTATAACTATAAAGAGATTCTATCTCACTTTCTAATGAATTGATTTCGTTCTTTTCTACTTCACTTGGTTTATCATGTTTATTATTATCCTTTCTTTTCTGTAATGTTTGAAGTTTTTTTTCCAAATTTTGAATTTCATTTTTCCTTTGCCTAGATTTATTTTTGCAAAACTGTATCGTTGATTCTCTTACTTCAATTTTAAACAGGTCCCATAGTTGTGATAAATTTTCAGTGTAATTGCTTTTAAGTATAAAATACTCTATAACTTTTTCTATTTTATCTTTATAAGATTTGTCAGTTAGTATGCTGTTGTTTATTTTAAAGAACCCTTTACCCTTATTATCATTGGACATGTTAATTTTCAATGAAATTGCCTGATGGTCTGTACTAGAAATTATGGCTGGTCTTATATCTGTAGACTTTATCATAGTTCTCAATTCCTTACCCGTTAGAAAATAATCTATTCTACTTGCCTCATCGTCTTTATTTTTACGTTTCCATGTATATTGATATAGTTTCGGATGTAATTGTCTCCAAATATCTTCTAGTTTGTTTGTTTTTATTAAAGTTTTCAAACTATTTGTAATTTTTTGTTCTCTTTTTTTTTATTATTATTCTTTCTATCTGTACTACTCAATGTTTCATTCATATCTCCCCCTACTACTAAAATTCCGAGACTATGTTCTTCAATTATTTTATTTACATTTTTAAAGAAGATGTTTCGCTTTTTTTTCTCATTAGGTGCATATAAATTTATTAAAGAAAATATGTAGTTGTTTATTTCAACATTTACAAGAATTATGCGACCTTCTTGATCAGTAAAAGTATCAATTATCTTTGGGTTTATTGTTTTTTTAATAAATATAGCTACTCCTTTTGATTGTGTTGTGCCAAAACTGTGAAAAATATCTGCGTCATATTCGTTACTTACTTTATTTTCTATTTCTTTAACAAAATGAGTTTCTTGGATAAAAAGTATATCTGTTTTTTGATATTTTAACCAAGTATAAAGCCTATTTCTTTTTTCTTTTTGGCCTAGTCCTTGACAATTTAAGGAACAGATATGTAAAGTTTTATTCATTATTCTTATATTTTTTGTAGCTTAAAGCGAGTATTTTAAAACTAAATACATTTGACAAACATACATGTATACAACAACAATAACATGCATAGTATAAGAAAATATATATATATACATTAAGAACAGCAGTATATTTAACAAGATAATAATAACTATACATATAATAAATACATGATCTTTTATATATATTTTATCTATCCTAAAAAATGGACACCAGTTCAGGAAAGGTGTACATGTTTTAAATAATCTGTGTAGGGATTTTCCCACATCTATAAATAGCCATAGTTTGCTCATGTAATTTCTATTATTTGTTTTTGTTCTGTTGAATTCTATTGGTTCTAATAATGCACTTATATTGCTATGTTTTGTTTTAGTTGAAGTTGATTGTATCAATTTTGTTTTTATTTTTGTAGGTACTTCGGATATATTCGACACCATTTGGTAACAGGATAAATTTTCTTGTTTCACAAGAAGACTAAAACTCTTTGATTTAGTGATACTGAAGACTTTTACAAGAATACATACGTGTGTGAGCAATACTATTGCTGGATTTTGACTAGGAATTCCTTCCCAGTATCTATATCTGTGCGTGTATTTGTATAGTGATGCAATATATTGAAGCCAAAAGTTAATACGAACGAATTTACATGTACAGTGTGTTTTTTTCCAGATGTAATTATGATCTGCAGTTAAATGTTGCTGGATTACTGGTTGATTCATGGATTTATTTTCCCAGCTGCATAAGATTGGAATTTTGAGATTCTTACTCCAGTAAAACTGTTGGAAGTTATATTTTGTTTGAAAACTGTTCTTTCTAGTATGATAATACATACATAAAGGAATCGATATTGCAAATTTATGGAATATTATTAGATATTTATTGTGTATAGGTCTGTTTATTAAAGAACATTCTTTAATTATGTTTGTATTCTTTGCATGATCCAGTTGATAACACAAACCAATACATTTTTTTTTTTCTATTACTCTTTGACATTATGTTATAACATACAACATTACAGTTCTTTTCTATTTTACTCTTCTTTCTATTACTTCTTGAAAGTATGAAATCTAATATTTCATCACAATCATCGCTACATATTTTGGTATTTTTACTGTTTTTTTTTAAATTTACATAAAAAGCATTGTCTTCAAGGTGGTTGTTTACCTGTAGGAATATGCTTGTCATACATATATGTATGAATAATAATAAAAATATATACAAACAAATCATTGTAAGCAAAAAAGTATATAGAGATGATAAACTAACAGAAAAAAAAGGAGTTAGCTACATAATTGTTTATACATGTTTATTTCTCCTTTTTAACTTTGTGTTTTTGGTTTGGTTGTTTGATTCTCTCTATCGAAAAGGTCCGTTGTAGGAGTTGTTGCAGACCTTTTTGAGACTTTAGTTCCAGGAGTGGTTGCACTGGTTTGTTTCTCAACTAGAAATTGTTGCATTGAACTTTGTTTTTCGTCTTTCGAATCATTTTGACAAGTTGTCATCTTTTTACCAGATTTTTTTTTAGCTTTTTTAGAACTTGGTGTTGCTGCATCTCCTGTATATTCGTCATTCTCTTCATTGGTGATTGATTGAAATGAAGGTTGAGATTGATGAGTAGGTACCTTTTGTGAATTTTTGTTTTGAGTTTTCTTCAGATCACGAGTAAGCGTTTCCTGTGATTGTTCCTTAGGCATGTCCTGCATTTGTTCAACTTCAGGTTCATGTTGTTGAGCATGTGCAGCCTCATCATTGTTATTGTCATCAGTTTCTGAATCTGTGTTGTCATCATCAGTGTTTGTTGATTCGTTTTCATTATGTTCATTGTTGTTGTCTGAAAAGGGCTCTTCACATTCTGACTGTTTGTGTCCAGATTTTTTACATATATTACATGTCCAATCATTTGGACAATTGCTGATGAAGTGACCCTTTTCGAGGCATTTTTTACAAACTATGTCGTCTCTGTTTTTAGTTGGCTGACCTTTATGTAAGATTGTTGCTCTGTAGTTTCCTATTGTTACTTGTCTTGGAAAAGGATGTTCCATCGGTTCACAATAAAATATTCGGTCTCCTGATAGGCAGTTTGTTATTAAGCCATCAACATGTGTTGTATTTCAGTAAATAACACGTGTTCTTGGTTGATTGTAAACACGTAGTAGTCCATCATGCATTGTGACTCATTTAGTGGATTGGTCAAAAACCTAGGTAAAAATAAATTGCGTCACATGTAAATAAACAATTACATGTGCGAGAACATAAGTATGCTAATTTATGCATTTCCATATAAGGTAGTGGTCCCGACCTGTTTAAGTGTACTACTTAAAGCAAATAAGTTCAAAGGGTTGAAACTCCTAGAAAAAAAATGAATTGTATTTCCTGTAGATATGCACAACTACATAGTATGTCCTCATTATATCTTAAAAGGTTTTGTGAAATTCTGTTATGTGGTTTGAGAGGAGTTGCGATGACAAACTGTTGCAGTAGTACATTAAAGTAAATAAGTTCAAAGGGGTGTAACTCCTAGAAAAAAAATTGAATCGCAATTTCCCGTCGATATGCACACCTACATAGCATGTCCTTATTATCTGAAAAGGTTTCGTGAAATTCTGTTGTGTGGTTTGAGAGGAGTTGCGATGACAAGAAACAGGACTGACGGACGGACGGGTGAAAAACATTTACGTGGGGTATAATAATATGAATATCTATGTAAAAAAAGAGGGACAAAAGATACTAAAGAGAAAGTCAAACTCATAAATCTAAAGCAAACTGACAACGCCATGGCTAAAAATGCAAAAGACTAACAGAAAAACAATAGTACACATGACACAACATAGAAAACTAAAGAATGAACAACACGAACAAAACCAAAAATTAGGGGTGATCTCAGGTGCTCCTGAAGGGTAAGCAGATCATGCTCCACATGTGGCACCCGTCGTGTTGCTTATGTGATTACACATCCGGTAAATAGTCTAATTCGGTAGGTCACATTCATGAAAGGGAAGGAGATTGTAGTAAGGAACATATCCGATATCATTTGTGAAACGGTTATTCCATACCGGTCAACCAACTCGTGATGGCGTCCGTAAAATTTACGAAGAGATTATTTCAACTTCACCATTTGGAACTCTTGGTTTGATAGCTTCCTTGTTAGCAGCAACCCTCTATCAAGAAAGTCATGATAGGAAATGCAAGCACGGGAATATCGTATCAATTGGGAGATATATATCCCGTATGCAGGTGCTGCTGAAATGTTGCTACTTAGAAATGGAAAGTTCACAATTGGAAAGCTGAAATCATCTCTTTTGTCGTAAAGTTTTGTTTTCAACCGACCCTCATTGCCAATTTATAGATGTAAGTCAAGATATGAAGCCGACTTAACTGTATCTGTAGTATCCTTTATCTCTAGTTCGATGGAATAGATGCGTTCCATATAGTCACCAAATTTTGAATTGTTTAGTGAAAGAACATCATCTATATAGCGGAAAGTAGAGTTGAAGGATATTGCTAACTTCTTATCTTTCTTCCTAAGAAGTTCCTGCATGAAGTCAGCCTCATAATAATAAAGAAACAAGTCGGCAAGTAGAGGGGCACAGTATTTTCCCATTGGAATACCGACAGTCTGTTGAAAAAACACGTCCTCCGAACGTAACAAATATGTTGTCAATCAAGAAATCAAGCATCTTGATAATATCAGTTTCAGATAAAAAAAAATTAATCAGAGTGATTCTTTACAAAGTAGGATTTATCCCTCCCTAGGACAAGATTCTTGTATCTACGTTGGCAATTTTTTTTATGAAGCAAAGTAATACCAACTCTTTCAATTTGTCTTTTAGTTTGGAATGTGGAATACTTGTGTAAAGAGTAGAAAAGTCAAATGTTTTAATACTGGTACAAGATGAGAGAGAGTTAGATTTATGTACTTTAAAAGATCTTTGGAATTTTTAAGTATCCACATCTGATTCACGCCACCTCTAGAATAGGGAGTTTCACAATAACTTTGAATCCCGTCTTTGATTGCTGATGAAATAGATGTAAATAATTTAGAAAGAGGTTCCGTGGAGCACTTGGAAGACCCAGCAATATACCGTTGTTTGTAAGGACACTTATGCAGTTTAGGTATCAAATACAGTGTTGGAAGATCCAGTTTCATCTTTGGTTGAAACTCCAAAGGAAATAAGAACAGACCTATGATTATCCAGGATTTCTTCTTTGGTAAGTGTCGTAAGGGTATATATTGAGTTTCCAAGTGAATTGTCAATACCGAATTCGTTTATCAAGCAGTTAATGTAATGACTTTTAAACACAAACACGATGGTTTTGTTACTTTTTTTTGGCGTATGTTTATCGAGGATCTTGTCTAAATTTCTATAATATTACTCTTTTCTTTTCTCCATTACATACATAAAGAAAACACAATACTTACCTGAATAAACAAGTTCAGTGTTTGTGCCTTCACATTGAGTTCTTCCCCATCGAATATATGTGGATCCATGGTCTGCAAGTAACAATGGAAAGAAATGCATAACTGTATACGTAAATGGGACTTTTTAAGAAAATGAAAAACTTGAAAATAAAATGTCGAGAAATAAGTAATTTAATTGTTCATGTTGCGAATTAAGTAATTTAACTGCACTTGTTCTTTTCCGAACGATTTTCCAAGGTCTACCATGCTAAAATGTTAACTACTAGACAATATAACAAGCCGTTTTGTTAAATATTGTCAAGTGTCGACTGCGTAACGATATAAGTTCCCTATAAAATGAATTACATAACGATATAAGTCCCCTTTAAAATGGATTGCGTCCCCTTCGAAACGAAATGTTGCGTAGTGGTCTGTTGCGCAGTTGACGTTTTTTCATGATAGCAAACACTATTGTAACATGCGCTTTCTTACACATGTATGGGAGTTGTCCATTTGTTTGATGCGTTTGCACTTTTTATGTGGCCGTTTAAATAGACATGTTCACCAAAAGCCGAAACCGAATCCGAAACCAAGAAGAGAAGGTAAATGATGAATGTTTATTATGTTTATGAACTCAACTTTTTACTCTCCATCATCTTGTTTGAAATTTGCGATATATTAAATAGAGTGCAACTTAAATTCATCAACTCACATGTATCTTTTAAAAAAATCTCTTTGATTTTTAGCTCACATGGCCCGAAGATATAGATATAAAGCGCTCGTAAACTTACTGGGTACTTATTTTTTTTGGACAATATCGATTGTATTTGAAATTATCGGACATTTTTGTTAGGGAGCTACCATTTGATTTTGATGTGGGGGGGGGGGGTCGGGGGTAGGGGGGGGGGGCTAGGATGAAATTTGAAAAAAATAGGCAGGACAGGAGTTTTGAGTAAAAAAAAAGGCAGAATGAGAATTTATGTAAAAAAAAGTCAGGATAAACTAAAAAAAACAAAAAAAACAGGACCGGATAGAGTGAAAAATAAAAAGGCAGGACAGAGATTACAACTAAAAAAAAATGCAGGACAAATTTTTTCATCCTAGCCCCCCCCCCCCCTTAAAAATCAAATGGTAGCTCCCTTAGTTTGAAATCATTTTTTTCCTTTCATGCCACGAAATACAGCAACTGAACGTCATAGGTCAAAAGTTGACGTCACATCAGGTATGTGATACGGGTTTTGCCATGCATTACAGGGTATGTGATACAGACCGAAAAATTATTAAATATACAAAATTGCTGTATTTTGTACATGATAAGGATAAGGGAGCTACCATTTGATTTTTATGGGGGGGGGAGGGGCTAGGATGAAAAATTGTGTCCTGCCTTTTTTTATTTGTAATCTCTGTCCTGCCTCTTTATTTTTTAGTCTATTCAGTCCTGCCTTTTTTTTCCTTAGCTTATCCTAACTTTTTTACAGCAATTGTCATTCTGCCTTTTTTTTTTGGCCAATTTACTCATCCTGCCTTTTTTTTTACTCAAAATCCTGTCCTGCCTTTTTTTCAAATTCCATCCTAGCCCCCCAATAAAAATCAAATGGTAGCTCCATAAATACCAATAGCTAATGTAACTCTAACGTACTGGTACCCAAATTGCACCTATTTAGCAAAAATAGCAGCGGAAATCTTACAAGATTTCCTAGAGACTAAACAATTTGTTTTTTTATAATTTGATAGTATGCAAATCTTTCAACATAGGTAAACATATTTAGATGTGCACAAAACGTTCACAGTATTCATCAACAGATGAAGTGTTTACCAAAAAAAGCAAAATGTACTGAAACGTCGCCGTGTGACGTCATCAAAACGTCACGTTTTTAAAATGAGCAAAAACAATATTTTACAAGTATCAATTTAAACAAAAATGAAGAGTAAGCATGGACTAATATCCAATTGTTCAAAACATTTGCAGAAATTAAACAAAAGCTCTTTTATTAGACTTTTGACGATGCAAATTTAAGCATGGATGCAATTTGGGTACTCCTCATTTTAGAATCATTGATGGTTTAGAGGTCAGTTTAGACCAATTTTGCTATGATTCCATATAGATTAAAAATTAAATTGAAGAACCTATATAATAAAGAAGGATACAGCTACAAAATGAACACAGAATGGACATTTTTGTCTTTATTATAAAAAAACATAGGTGAAAAAACTGTCAAAATAGGTGCAATTTGGGTACCGTCACGTTAACACACCAGGATAAATAAATGTTTTGATAGTGCCATACTATATATATTATAAACTGTAATTTAGTTTGTCTTCGTCCTTTTTTTCTAGTAGGTAAAAGTATTATGAAAATCTATGTTTTTTTTGCACAAGTAATGTTTTTATCTTTTTTTAGACTTACCCTGCCTTGTAGCCATTTTAGATTCCAGATCCAAGACCTTTTGAGTAAGCAGTTGGTTTTGCTGTTCTAAATTTGCCAATCGAGCAATTGCATCTGGGTCATTTAACAAGAGACGTTTGTTTTCATGATCTAATGAACATCCAACACATTCCAGAAATAAAGCCAACGTTAACAAATATAAGTAATGCATTTCATTCGTTCTTTAAAGTACTACATGAGACCTTATAAGTATTAGGTTATCACGTTTATACATCGAAGATAAGACTTGTGAAGGAAAGTGCAAAGTTTAGTTAGATCACTTGTTGAACTTATATCATTCATAAAACAAGATTAAACCACACTTTTAAAATCAGAAACATCATATCATAAGGAACATGCGTAATAAGTTCCAAGTTAAGTGAACTTTATCAAAATCCACCTTGACCAAAAAAACTTTAACCTGAAAACATGACACTGGGTGGGGCATAACAATCTAATTATCTTATTCACCAAAGCGATATATCTTTGTATATAAAATAGTTATCAAAAGTACCAGGATTATAATTTTATACGCCATACGCGCGTTTCGTCTACATAAGACTCATCAGTAATAGTTCAAAAGCCAAATAAATACAAAGTTGGTGAGCATTGAGGATCCAAAATTCCAAAAAGTTGTGCCAAATACGGCTAAGGTTATCTACTCCTGGGGTAAGAAAAACCTTAGTTTTTCGAAAAATTCAAAGTTTTGTAAACAGAAAATTTATAAAAATGACCATATAATTGATATTCATGTCAATACCGAAGTGCTGACTACTGGGCTGGTGATACCCTCGGGGACGAAACGTCCACCAGCAGTGGCATCGACCCAGTGGTGTAAATAGTTATCAAAAGTACCAGGATTATAATTTTATACGCCATACGCGCGTTTCGTCTACATAAGACTCATCAGTGACGCTCAGATCAAAATAGTTCAAAAGCCAAATAAATACAAAGTTGAAGAGCATTGAGGATCCAAAATTCCAAAAAGTTGTGCAAAATACGGCTAAGGTTATCTACTCCTGGGGTAAGAAAAACCTTAGTTTTTCGAAAAATTCAAAGTTTTGTAAACAGAAAATTTATAAAAATGACCATATAATTGATATTCATGTCAATACCGAAGTGCTGACTACTGGGCTGGTGATAAAAATCAGAGTCAGTATGACAAGAAAAGTGTGAATTAATATAGGCCGGGTTGTTGTCTCTTTGTCACATTCCCCATTTCCATTCTCAATTTTATTATCATACAATTTTTTAAAGCAACTATCATGTACATGTCAACAGCTGCGATATCCGTTTCAAAATTTTTATCCTCAATGCTTTTCAACTTCGTACTTTATTTTACCTTTTGAACTGATTTGGATTCGAGCGCCACTGATGAGTCTATTGTAGACAAAACGCGCGTCTGGCATAAATACAAAATTTAATCCTGGTGTGTATAATGAGTTTGTTCACACATTATCCTGAATATGTTTCCTTTAAAAATCCACCTTTTTTTTCCTTTTGACTTTTACTAAGTTTGTCAGGGTTATTGATCAAGATATCTTAAAAACAGGAAAAATATCCAAGAGTGTCAAAATTCAACGTATGTATCAAAGATACATCATTCAGAATTATATATTGTATGTGTTTATTCAGATCGATCATCATTTGGTATTTTTGTATGGGGTTCGTTCGTTTTCTTCATGTTTTCATTTCTTTAAGTAATAGAAAATATCCCTATATTAATAGGAGAAAAAAAATAATTTCAAACAATGGTTTAAAATGTTAACATGCATACGAAGCAATTTCATTCGAAAACGTTTATTCAAATCAGTTCCTTCGTGCTATGGAAGCAAAATGAGATTGGCATTCAAGAAGACATTATTCTGAATAACAAAAGGACAAAAAAGTATAGCCAAATCAGGCATGAGTTGATAGTAAATAAAGGCAACAGTAGTATACCGCTGTTAAAAACTCATAAATCCATGGACAAAAATAAAAATAAGAGGAGAACAACGACATAACACTTAAATGAAAAACGGACCGAGCATCAGACAAAATCCCACGAGAATAGCAAATATAACATCCAAACCAAATACATGAACTTGGGATAGACAAGTACCGTGACACGTCTTATCGCAATGTGAATTTACACTAAAAAATAAAAGAAAACAAACGACGTAACGTTAAAATGTAACACACACAGAAACGAACTATAATATAACAATGGCCATATTAATCTCATAATAGATGAACGGTTTGAAATTTTCTGGTAGAATAATTTCTAGTAGACGTACACATGTTATATAACGAATTACAGCAGTTGATTTTGTATTTGGATTTGATTATATCATGACACAATATATATCTTTATGTAAATCTTACGATTCCGTTATAATTATTTTAATAAATTAGATGTCCGTTGATAAATTTCACAATTTTCAACTCGCGTTTTATATCGCACACATTTAAACCAAGTCTTATGAATTTAGACAATGGTTTTGACTACAGTACAAATTTAAATATAAAATGATATTAGAATGTTCATTTGTCCTCGTCCTGAGTACGTTTTAAATGTTTAAATTGTTTAATCTCATAATGTTTCAGCCTTAAATCAAGACTGACACATGACACATACATATAGAAATACTCCATTAACAGCAGTATTTGGTGAGGTTCGTGTTGCTCATTCTAGTTTTTTGTGTATTATTTTTGTCGGTTAGTCCTATTTCTTTTCTAGCCATGGTGTTGTCAAATTATGTTCTAATTATGAGTTTGAATGACCCTTAGGTAAAATTCGTTTTTCTTGACAGTAGTACTTTTGTTTGTACTTCATCTAGTGATAAAACGATGGAAAATATATTTATGTTTTTTTTTTTAAATATCTTCTATTTCCATGTATTTTTTTACTTGGCTCGATTTGATCGTGTTACATCTAACAGTCTTCCCAAATGTATTTGAAGAGTATTCCTCTGAAACCGATGCTAAAGGACGTTTCAAAATTGCAGTGAGGTTGCATGTTGTTGACTCCATATTGTTAGGCAACATCCAGTTCATTTTCTGGGGTGGGTCTTGGATTTTTATTCCAGACAAACTTTTTTTTCGCCTGCGTCGAAAAACAATATCTTTTTTGGTGACAACTCGAAAACATTTCTTTTATTTCGATTTTAGCATTACATATAGTGGCAGCTGAGGGTGAAACAAACACA
Organism: Mytilus galloprovincialis; assembly: GCA_037788925.1. Classification (NCBI taxonomy): domain Eukaryota; kingdom Metazoa; phylum Mollusca; class Bivalvia; order Mytilida; family Mytilidae; genus Mytilus; species Mytilus galloprovincialis. The sequence goes on along the minus strand of CM075332.1, from coordinate 39,085,471 downwards.
TTTTTTTTCTCCAAAAATTGTTTAAAAATTATTAAAAAGGATTACTCTGGTTTTATGTTGTTATGAAATAGTGAACTTTTTGGAATTTTGGGTCCTCAATGCCTTCAACTTTGTACTTGTTTGGCTTTATAAATATTTTGATTTGAGCGTCACGAATAAATCTTATGTAGACGAAACGCGCGTCTCGAGTACTAAATTATAATCCTGGTACCTTTGATAAAAGAGGGACGAAAGATACCAAAGGGACAGTCAAACTCATAAATCTAAAACAAACTGACAACGACATGACTAAAAATGACAAAGACAAACAGAAAAACAATAGTACACATGACACAACATAGAAAAATAAAGAATAAACACGAACCCCACCAAAAACTCAGGTGAACCGGAAGGGCAAGCAGATAAGCATTATGGTTTTTAACTATTTTGATCTGAGCGTCACTGACGAGTCTTGTGTAGACGAAACGCGCATCTGGCATATCAAATTATAAGTCTGGTAACTGTGATAATAATTTTAAAAAACTCATCATAGATACCAGGACAAAACTTTGTAAATACGCCAGACGCGCGTTTCGTCTACAAAAGACTCCTTAGTGACGCTCGAATTTAAAAAAATTAACATGGCCAAATAAAGTACGAAGTATTGTTGCCTATATTTATAGCAGATATTTATCTTGATTGTGAATACGCGATTTCATTTGAGACGTTTCAGACACCAAATTCACGTGGTTTAGTTTCTTATTGCGCCTGGCATGCGTCTTTCATATGATTTAAAATTGAGAAAGGAAATGGGGAATGTGTCAGCGACAACCCGACCATAGAGCAGACACCAGCCGAAATCGACCAATGTGTCTTCAATGTAGTGAGAAACTCCCGCACCCCTTCAAAAATATGTATACTAGTACAGTGATAATGGACGTCATACTAAACTCCGAATTATACACATAACAATTCGCACATTAAAATTGAGTCCAAGAGAAGTCTGAGCCCGATGTCAGAAGATAATAAATAAAATGACAGACTAACAGGTTAACTGTTATGCCAGCTCCAGACCTCAATTAAACTGATTGAAAGATAATGTCTTTATCATATGAATATCAGGCACACTCTCTTCCGTTAGGGTTTAGTATCATACTATCATAAAATATATGAAAAGAACATAACCTGTGTCATGCCAACAACTTTTCTTAAATAAAGGTGTTTAGTTCACTAGACCCTTTAAGTGAACCAATATTAAAGCCAAAATATGCAATCTTACTGATCTGACAACAGTATTACAACTGTACCCCTTCTTAATAAGTCTGTATAAAAGTTTTGTAAGCTTTATATTTGCAACTGATTTGTAACTGGTTTTGTCGTTCTTAATATGACAAACGAGCACCTGAAAAATATAAGGGTTATTCAACAAGAGACGTTTATTTGTATTTCAAAAGTCGCAATAGACCCAAGAACTATATTTTGTTACTCAAGGAAAGTCCTCCATTTCATTTGTTCTTCAAAAGACTTTGCGAAAACTTACTGCTATTTGTTTATCAACTTTATAGATCGAAGATAAGATTAATTTAGGACACTGCACAGTTTAATCAGATCACTAATTTTATTCACCAAACAATGATTACACAAAACTTAAAACTAATCTTTGTTTTAGAATTAGTGAATTTTCGCAAGTATAACGAATCAATATAATGTTTCTTCCTCATTACCGATTTTTGTGGTAAAAGAAAGTATTATTGAATAAAACAAATATAAGTGATGCTCTAATGCATAAATATGGATATACTTCAGACGCACGGAATTGTTTAACAGTGTTGTTTTCATTTTTTGCACACTTGCCTTGATTATCATATGTTATTGAAAAGAAAATTAAAGAAACTTTTCTAACAATTTTTATTGTTTAATCCGTTTAACAGATTAAACATGTGTAATGGGTAATGAATTACAACATCATATGCAGTTTGTGAGTAGGTATGTGTATTTAAAAAACTTGTAAAAACTATTTTTCTTCAGGTAAATTTATCAGTGGGAGATTGATTTGTCTCTCAAGAAATCTGAAGTTCCCATTGATAAACATCACAGAAAACAAGACCGATTGTATGTATTCAATGTGACAGGCGAACAGACAACAGTTAAGATACCTTGACCAAGAGAAAATAATTCAGTGGACATTTTTCGCAATACTTCTAATATGAATATCGGATTTTCGTATAACATTTCTTTAAGAATCTTTCCGTTCCTTATCACATTACATGACATTGTTTTGAATAAAATTGAGAATAGACAAGAAGAATGTGCCAACATGACAACCCGACCATAGAGCAGACAACAGCAGGAGTTCACCAACAGGTTTTCAATGCAACGAGGAATTCTCGCACCCGGAGGCGTCCTTCAGCTTTTGAATGCATGCGAGTTGTAACTGAATGAAGGACAGCAACCAATCAACACAAATCGCCAAATATTTCTCGAGGGCAATCACAGGAACGTTGCACACTTTGTTAGGACAACGCACATTACACCTAAAATGGAATTTGACTTCAATTTATTAAATTTGTGAGTTCATTCAGTGTTCTTATATGTTGTTGGCTGTTTCCGTCTCTGTTTTTTTTTATGATGTCTTTTTACCATGAATTGCATTGTACCTAAAGTTTTGGAAATCAATTTAACAATTTGTTACCCCTAATTCACGATAAAATGTTGTATTGTCGTAAATGGGGCCCCGTGGTAAATAATGAAGGAAGGAAAAATGATAGTATACGGTTTTCCCATAGATAAATCTTCTTTTTTTTTTTTTAGATGTACAAAACATTAATAACAGGCTCCTAAAATTTCATGGTGATTATCATCTGTCATTGACATTGTAAATTTACCGTATCTTGATTCAACTCCAATACAAATATACCTGACACTTTGCAAGTAAAACGCATCGTTTCATTTGTCTCTTCTCGTTATATAGGGCTTTATTTTTTATCATATTTTGTGTGTGGTCTTTCTTTTTCCCTTTGTCGCTTAGTACGCAACTTTCCTGCTCCAGATGTATAAAAAAACGAAATCGATGTAGTTCATGTCACGAGATATTTCTTTTATCATTTCATCATTATTCATGATTCTTATAAAAAAAATAGTGTTCAAATTATGGATACACATTGTTGAACGATGATATAATAAGTTTTCCAGGCACGATTTTTCAGGGGAACAGGAACATAAATCTTCGACGAGTGATTAATTAGTTCTGTCTATGCAGAAATTAATTGAAGTTATATCTACGTATATTACACTAAACTCAAACAATATTCTTTTCTTGTGGAGTTGGACGTTGCGAATTTACAACCCTAAGATGGAAGACTTATAAAGTTCTCGTTCATAGAAAACAAAAAATAGAAGCCATAGAACCGGCAAAACAAAATTATAATAACCTAGAACTTGACCTTGAAAATTCCACTCCATTTAACAAACGTCATCAAAATACATTTTTCACAATGTCATTAGAGGCAAAATATAACGTTTCCCATTTTGAACAGTTAATAGTTGAAAAGCTAGAATTGAGAAACATAAACCAGAATTTGTAGATCACATTAATATTGACCATATGTTGCATGATTTTGAAACTTTAAAAAAGCGATATTCAGTTTATGAGAAAGGTGACAATTTGCCATTTGTTAGACCAGAAGTAGTCCTTGGTGTGCATCATATGATAACAAACAATATAATTACAGCAAAAACAAAGAGTAGGGTATTGCATACCATTTATTAAATCTCTAAATATGTTATTGGATTTGCAAGAAATTTGAAACTTTGTTAAAAATCCGCACCTTCCAAAAAATCAAATGATGTAAGATAACACGCAGGCGTCGAAAAAATTTGTGTGACTTTATAACCTCTGTAACTATTAATCAAATGAGGGTATTTAAATGTTAATAAATGATACATTGGAAAATACAAGGTGCATTACTCATTGCGCCGTGTGATGCGAGAGCTGCGAATTGGCGTGCCAAATTCAAAGAAAGTGTTGAATTTGCCTTAAAAAAATGTAGATTGTGTGACAAATTGGTTTCTGATATTAAAAGCAAGGCTCTTGACAATGAATGTATAATGGGAACTGATCAAAGACATGCAGAACAACATAACCAGAAATAATTACTACTTTTGCTAATTAATATGCATAGTATGTAAATGAGAATTGTACCACGTGATAACAGTTTGAACTGGACTGGTACACTTGAATTAACAAATGATGTTATTATCCGATCCTTCTGTTCGTTGGAAAATAATTGGCATCTGAGTTTCTACACGTATACATGGTATAGTAAAAAACTGGTTGAAATGAATATCAACACACATACGTGCGAAATATTTAAACCTGTGAACCGGAGAGAGAATATATCCGTATAACCGAAAATAAGAAAATGTACATTTTTCTTATTTTAACCGACTAATGTTATGATAAACGTTTAATTAATTTATATGAATTCAATATTTTTTTTATTTTTTGGAAAGAGGAATAGTTATAATAATAGAGTTGATTGTCTGTCCTTTACACATTGAAATGCAAATCCTTAAAGTATGGAATAGAACAAGGACCATAAAAAAATCACTGGTAGCTAAAGATCTTGAAGAACTGAAGAAAAAGTGTAAGTTTCCGAAATGGATATTTTTTTTAAAGCGGTTCATCAATATGAATGCAGAAGCTGTCTCGAAATATGAAATGTAAGTGTAAAATTTAGCATTGACCACAGAATATGCCAGCGAGGCAGTGGGTACTGGATTTTTTAACTAACAAGTCATTATTTCCCCCGGAATAGGAGATAATTAGAAATGCAAAAAACAAAATGCTATTTTTACTTCGTGTTTTTTTACAACACAATCTTAGATCTTAGCACTAGATTATTTTTTTTAAATGATAATTTCACAGAATAAGCCATCATATTACTAATAATAGAAATATACTGCAATCAGACAAAAAATATCCTCTTATATTTAATGCGTTTCGCTTGGTTTTGGTTTGTTACCCCGATTTTGTTTTTTGTCCATGGATTTATGAGTTTTGAACAGCGGTATACTACTGTTGCCTTTATTCAAGCTGGGTAACTTGTTTGGATTTTTTGTAATTCATAAATAAGCAAGGTAACACATACGTTCTTTAAGTTTTATATTACAACAGAAGGATACACAATCAAATAAATTTTAAAGACCTGCTAAATTATAAATCATTTTTACGTTTCCAAAACAGAGCATTGTGCTGACAAGTAATTTTTTTATACTTCTAGTAATGCAAAATTTAAATAATGGGCTCTATGAGCTTTAAAGTAATGAAAAACATGTTTTAATATTATATTGTAACTTTGTTTGTTTCCGTGTAGGCAAAAATAAACAAATAGCATAAATCTACAAAATTTGATTCTTCAGTGAAATATTTATCTGTCAGACATAAGTATATATATCTTTTTGAAATTAGTCTTGCGTACTTGCATATTTGCATTTGATAAGACTTCCAGGTTCTTTTTGTTCAAACTAGCTTTTTTTCTGATCATTTGGTTTTCATAAAAGTTTTAAAGAAAACAGTTTATAGATGTTACAATTTGAACGGAGTCTTTGTGTAATGCAGAAGAAAATATTTTTAAACAGCTTTACATTTTTTGTGTATTAGCATTAGTTACTACAATTATAAAGTGATATGATATATATTTACATCGCACAATTACACTGTATGTTTTTCCTTTTAATTTTCCTTCGACACATTTTTTTGTTATCATTCTGAGAGAAAAAAAATTTACAAACCTCTACGAAAGAACGTAAATGAAGTAGGAGAATATGATTACAAAAATCAAGATATAAGTTGTTATCAAAAATATGATATCCAAGGTCATTGATACATCTTTTCCTGAAAAATTATTTACAATAACGTCAGATTTCGATTGAACAACATTTCGTTTCTTTGCGAGACGCAATTTCATTCTGACCAGATACTTTACAGTAGAGCAAATAGTTTGAGTATCTGAACTATAATAGTATCTCGCGCTTAAAATTGATCCTAACACAATTATTCCACTTATAGCAATGATTGCAATCATAACAGTTAGTAAAGTACACATTGGATTAGATGAAGTTGGAATCGAGGCAGACACGAGCGTAAGGAATATGGCATACGATAGTAAAATTGTAATCGAAAGTGATACTCGTTCGCCAGACTCCACAGGAAGTACAAATACTAAAGGATTCAAAAGAGAGAACAGCAAAGTCGGTAATATTGTCATAATGACGTAGTACAATGGCTGTCGTTTTATTTTCATATGTGCCCAAATGCAACCTAGTCCACCTATGTCAAGTAAATAAGTTGAGTGGTCTACTATTTTCCAATCAGAATGTGAAGTAAAGTACTGTAATTGAATATTTTCAAACTCGGGATGCAATATGACATACTGCAATGATAATCCCCATGATACAAATTGAAGATCACAAGTCTGTTCGTCAAATGGAAATTTCGCTATGTCTGTTGGGCATTTAGCATTCAGCACACCTCCTGGACTATAGTTAATTTCACCGTTGCTATCAACTATCACATGAAATTTTGTGTCGCCGCCTAAAGGTTCAAGTTTCTTAACTCCATTTAACAAAAACACTGGAGGTAACCAAATATCAACTGGATCTAGAGCAAGAGATGTCAAATTGCCATAAGCGGCCGGGTCCCACTTAAGAGATGGATCTATCCATTTCAAAGAAACAACGGATGTAACGGATAAAGTCTCGTCGACTTCTTCGAAAGAGTTGAATGACATTAAGTAAATCGTTAATCCAATCAACAACGGTTCCGAAAAGTTTGTCATAGGCATAAGTTGCTTCTTATATCCAGTTATCAGATCGGAATAGAGAGCCTTAGCTACTGTGAGATTTTGACCTTGTACAATTTCAAAGACTAGTAGCATTAAAATATACATTGTTCTATAGAATTTCATGTTAATATATAAACGTAAACTATAAGTACAGAGTTTGTCCTTAAACATGAAACCCACGATAAAAAATGCGGTTGAATTATGATCAACGATTTACATAAAGCTGATTGAAAGAGATCACACGTGTTTATCCCAGACAATTTCAATACGTGTGTTTTCCCGTAATTGCCATCGACCAAGGAAGGCATCACAACTAAAATATCGAAAGAACTAAAGATTAACTCAAATATTTGGATTTTTTCCAAATATATTATGTTTTAATGGATATTTGAACAACAATTATTAATAATTAATTAGTCTAAACTACATTTTGATATCATAATCATTCTTTGGTTAACATGAACACAATGCAAATAAATAAATGTTTACATTAGAATCATTTATAAAAAAAATATCGACTTTTATCATAAATGAAATATTATCATTTAAATATCTCATTAAGAGATATTTGTTTCGATGTTAAAATTATTTTTCATCTACAGAATGGTCAATATTTAGAAAAAAATGTGGTGTTATTCTCATATACAACAATCAACTGTCAATTTGGTTGTTATATTAATTGTTAAATGTTTTGAGCCTTATTGATGGGTTTAGGTGCCGTTTAAATGATAGTTTACCCCATAATACTACTAAGATACATTTTATTAACTTTATACCCGGTGAAACTTTGATGCCTTCATTGCGTTAACTGGGTACGTCATTCAAATGGAAACTTATCTTAAAATTTCAAATTTAAGTTGGATGGCAATTATGGTTTTGTTTATTATGAAAGGTCTTTTATACTGTCAAATTAAGAATGTTTTACGTATAAAACTTTTTAATGACATGGCAATAGACAATCCTATGTTTCCAAATCTATCTGATACTCAAAAACTAGTAGTCCTACTAAATCCTTCTAATATAAACCAAGTGAAAAAAACAGGTTCCTTTATAAAACATTCTTTAGAGCTGAGGACAGGAGACTCTTTGTTAGTTTAACTTGTATATATATAGATATGTGAGTGTTCAACTCAGTTATTTTATCGTTGTTGTTACTTTTGTTTATGTCACAAGTATAATGTTACTTATACGACAATAAAGATATTATTATTTAACACTTAACCTCAAATGTATCTGCGCATAAGAACGATGTCTTATATTCGTTCCATACAAAAATATGGCCCTTAATGATGATAACAATTTTTAGCTGAATTCCCAATAAATATTTATTCACCCCCCAAAAATAAAAAAAAACATAATTCCTAGATAATAAACTCATCACAGATACCAGAACTAAATTTGTATATACGCCAGACACGGAGTCTTCCATTTAAAGCCTACATTTACATTTAGGAATTAATGTCAGTTGGCTATCTATATATAAATAAAGCAGACGTGGTATGATTGCCAATGAGACAACTCTCCACAAGAGACCAACATAACACACATTAACAACTATAAGTCAACGTCAAGTGGCAAATATTTCACGTACGTTCAGGACGAAAACAAATGGACAATTAATTAAACAGGTACCGGTATTTTTGTGATTTTTACTTTTAGCACTAAATACTATCAACATTTTCTTTTGTAACAATTTGAATATGTCTTATATAAAAAGAAAACGCTGCAATGGGATTTAATTATTTACCAGACGTGTATTCACAAAACTAGAAAGCTTTATTTATTGATTTAGAATACCGAACTTGTTCATGAACAACACGAACAACTCGAACATATGCTTGGAACAAATCCCAACACATACTTATCCTCAAAATTCGTAAATTTATATTGGAAGATGTGGTGTGAGTGCCAATGAGACAACTCTCCATCCAAATAACAATTTTAAAAAAAGGTAAACCATTATAGGTCAATGTAGGCTTTCAACACGGAGCTTTTGCTCACACCGAACAGCAAGCTTTAAAGAGCCCAAAAAGTTAAACCATTCAAATGGGAAAACCAACGGTCTAATCTATATAAAACTAGAGGCTCTAAAGCCTGTGTCGCTCACCTTGGTCTATGTGAATATTAAACAATGGACACAGATGTATTCATGACAAAATTGTGTTTTGGTGATGGTGATGTGTTTGTAGATCTTACTTTACTAAACATTATTGCTGCTTTGAATTATCTCAAACTATAACAGTAGTTTCTTTGGAAAATGTTATTGAAAATTTTAATACTCGCCGTATAGTAAACGCCGGACTCAGGACGACGGACGCAAAGTGATGAGAAAAGCTCACTTGGCCCTTTGGGCCAGGTGAGCCAAAAAACGAGAAACACGTATAAATAATTTGTTTACAATTGAAAATATCTGTCGTCGGTGATTGCCATGTGAAAATAATGTTTTCGGTAATATTGCATAAATATGTGGATTGGTCAATTACAAGAGTATTCAAAACGGTTCACGTTTGACAAAAGGGATCATGTTAAGATATCACATGAAATCTATAAAATGAGGTTCAAATATAGTTTTTGAAAAATTCGCAATTCTGTCAATATTGTGATTAATATTAAACTTAGCGCACGACTTAATAACATTTCTGTTTTTGTAAATACTTAAACATTTTACCCGAAAAAAAATCCCAAGAAAAATGAGAATTTATTCACATATAATCTAAAATGAGGCGATGAAAAATCTACTACTTATCCACAAAAGTTCTAATTTAAGTGTTGAAAAGCAACTAATAGGATATATGTGAAATTTTAACTGGATTTTTTTTTTGCTTGTTCTAGCTCATTGCGAGATATGATGAGCCAATACCATGAATACTTCAATATGTAAATAGTATATTTCTTCGTGTAGAGGAAAGTTTAATTTATACTCTTTTAATTTGTCTGGTATAGTTACCTGACATAAAAAGTAAAGTTTGTATACGGCGATTTCCGATAGTTTGTAATCGAAGGGAATGATGCATGACAACTTATGGTAAAAGATTTCATATTTTCCTATCTAGCGAACAGTTTTTCTCACATTTATAACTCGTGGTATGTTTCTTTCTCAAATATAAAGTTTCCTATTCAAATTTGAAGTTAAGTATTATTCTGACAATTTACACAACTATCGTTTAGGTAGTTGATTATTTCATCTAAAAATATTGTGCACACCAGGCGCCTGTTTCTGCTACATAAGACTTACAAGTGACTCTCAAATGCAGTGACGCTTTATGAAAAATAGTGACCTGTGATTTAAATAAAAAAGTTACCGGTTTTTTTTTAGATGTCAGAAAAACGAGGTTTGCAGTTAAAGGCAGTGTGTGTTGACGTTTTAATCTAAACATCTACAGATTTAAGGGAAACGCCATAACAGTGACAAGTGTCACATTTCAAAATACGAACGGATATATATTTGGAAAAACGTTCTAAATATAAATCAAAAGGAATATAAGTAAAGAATATTGTGCTCCAACTTTACAGCTACATCAATTGGGACGTTAATACCTGAATTAATACGAAATCTTACCATCATTCTTTATCTGTATATTTACATAGTCGTGCTTTTCCCTCGCTAGCATCTATGAAAAACTTTGTTATGTTTACATTCTGAATGATGGTCAATGGTAGTCGGTAATATCTCGATGGACTCTGATGTCTTGGCCAAGAAACTAAGCCAGTTGCTGCATGATGTCGTTTATTTCATACAGCTGTGATTGGAATGCCTTTGGTTGTTTAAGACAAACCATTCCCTTTATCTCCATTACAAAATCTGACCCTCTATAAGGTTTGGTTGATGGAACTGGTCTTGGAAAAAACATATGTTGAGGTTATGTGTTCCTTTTCTCTTAACTCTATCAGATGGTCTAGCTTGTTCATCATTGATCTTGTTACAATAATTGGAACTGTTCTTCCGAATTTATCCCTTATTTGTCTTCCTGTGTGGCACTTACAAAGCTGGATTTCGTAATCCGTTAATGACGACAAGATGTCTTTGTCGAGAGCATTAGACGTTTTCCTTTTAACCAGCTACGGTAAGTCTTTTAACCTCCCCTCCCCTCTTTCTGTTAAAAAGTGAAACCTCGCAAAGGGGTGAATCTTTTGGACGTTGCATTTGTTCTTTTGAGAAGTCTGTCTCGCTACGCTTGATATGCGGCTGTTCCATTCTGCATCGTTAAGGCTGATGACATTTTTTGCGTTAGTAATTTTGAATTTGTCATTTGCCGAAATGCCACCCCTTTAAATAATTTCTGCGCATCGGTGCAAGCAGTATCCTATTTTTACCGTCAGTATAGGGATACCGTACGATCTTCAAATCGTTTCAAAAGTTTCTTAACTGTGCACAAGAGAACTTCGAAATTTGACGGTTTAACAAGTTCTGAAATGGAATGAAAAGCCATTCCCTGCTGCTTGTCAAAATCAACTAACCTCCCAAGATGTCTCAATTTTTGCCTGGTTGTATTCGTCGTATGTTCCTAAACATCCATCCTCTGATTCAATCTTTCACCAAATTTCATAATAAAGTCATCGGTCATCAGGCATTTCTTGACTGCATCATCCTTCATGTCTATTACACTAACTTTTTAAAAACTAGAGCAGATGTTTTTTGGAACAGGACGAAGATCTTTTCCAGTTCGTAGAGCAACTGCAGGTGCAGCAATCTCTTTATTTTGATGACATTTCGTTCTTTGCGAATTTAGGTTAGTTTTTGTAAACATTCCTTTGCAAAGCTCGCAAGCGAGATAGTTACTTGTTGATGAAGAGTTAGTAGGCCTGTATCGGGGAATTATTGTACCTTTTTGGTTTTTAATTACTTCAAAATTATGTTTAAAATTTGCCTCATTTCTCAAACCTCTTGTTTCGTACTTGTTTCTTATCATTATCTTTTTCCCCAGGCATAGATTACCTTAGCCGTATTTGTTCAACTTTTTGGAATTTTGGATCCTCAATGCTCTTCAACTTTGTACTTGTTTGGCTTTATAAATATTTTGATATGAGCGTCACTGAGGCGAAGCGCGCGTCTGGCGTACTAAATTATAATCCTGGTACCTTTGATAACTATAAGTGATTTGTACAATCAATAATTCATATTCCTGATCAATAGATGAAATAAGTTATTTAATCATGAAAAGGTTTTCATTTATATTTTGATAACAATAAAACACTTTTACAAAAGAAAAGGGTAGACATCTTAAGATCCATAGAGATAAGAGATATTGCAAATTCTGTAATGAGATAGAGGACGAAAAACACTTCTTTCTCAACTGCCCTGAATATAACTTTTATAGAAACAATTATTTTGACTTCAGGAAAATCAATTCGGAGTTAAAAGATATTGCCAAAGATGACATGCTTAAACTTTATATAATACTAAACCCCACATCTCGCAGTCAATTTAAAAACACAGTTTCCTTTATAAGACAGTATCTTGATATTTTTTCGTTAAATAATCAAGAATTTTCTCAATATACTGCTGAAATTTACCCCAAGGAACTTACTTTGAATAAATCAAATTTATTCGGTAATAACTGTCTTTTCCTGGATTTAGATATTTCGGTTTTAAACGGGAAACTCCACACTAAAATTTACGACAAAAGAGACTATTTATCGTTCCCTATTGTTAATTTTCCATTTTTAGATGGTGATGTTCCTTTGGCACCATCTTACGGTGTTCATATTTCACAACTTGTTTGCTATGGCTCTTTTGTGACGTGTTTGATTTTAACGAACACAACCTATGTATAACTGGTAAATTATTAAACCAGGGATATCGTTACCATAAATTACTTAAAAAACCTTTAATTTTTTCCATAGATATAAAGATTTCATATTGAAATCTGGATGTTCCTGTAGATAGCACATCCTCATTTTTACGGAAATGTTGTTAACCGTGTCCGGAAATTAAGAATTGATCCATGTAAACTTGTCGCTCCTCTAAATAACTTATTCTAAAAGGTTACATATTCAACACTGTAATAAAATCATTGAATATTGTTTTTACTGGTATAAATATTGATTTTGTTATCAGTAAATTAAAAGCTAACTAAATATTACTAGTATGATATATACATATACATATTTATGGATCTACAATCTGTCGATAGCTGTTACTTGGCATTGCACAATGTCATGTTTTTCTCTGGCTGTTTATGACGTCTTTACACTAAATCCATTTGATGTTGGATGTGTACGGATTGATAGTTTAGTCTTAGATGCATGCTTTTTTATTAGTTGTTAGTGGCTTTGAACTAGCTGTCAGATAACTGCGAGTACTCTCAGATGTGTTCATTGTGTCTTTTTGTGTCGGGATGTGTAAGTACCCGGCCACGTCCACTTGTATTTTTGTCCATCTGATGAGTTAAGCCTTTTTCAATTGATTTTTATAGTTCGTTCTTATGTTGTACTGTTTTACCACTGTCCCAGGTTAGGGGAGGGTTGGGATCCCGCTGACATGTTTAACCCCGCCACATTATTCATGTATGTGTCTGTCCCAAGTCAAGAGCCTGTAAATTCAGTGGTTGTCGTTAGTTTATGTGTTACATATTTGTTTTTCGTTCATTTTTTTTTACATAAAAAGGCCGTTAGTTTTCTCGTTTGAATTGTTTTACATTGTCTTATCGGGGCATTTTAAAGCCGACTATGCGGTATGGGCTTTGCTCATTGTCGAAGGCCGTACGCTGACCTATAGTTGTTAATGTCTGTGTCATTTTGGTCTTTTGTGAATAGTTGTCTCATTGGCATTCATACCACATCTTCTTTTTTATATTAGAACTGAGGACGGGAGACCCAAAACAATAATTGAACTGAAACATTTTGTATTTTAATATTGTATTGTTTATTTTTGTATATATGTTATGTTTGTCGAAGATCATGTTTTTGATTTATATGGCAATAAAATTATTTTATTTGATTTGATTTGAGTAATGTTTTTAAGAGAAAAAAAAACAATATCCAAATAATTATTAACATAATTAAATCAAGAAATCTTAAATTCTGTTTTAGCTAAATCTCCAACAATCTGTGAAAGATTTGTAGTATGTGAAAAAAAAAGTATAGCTTTCTAATAGATAGGCTGTCCAGTGGATAACTTTATCCAACGGTTTTTTGATTTTTTTATTTTCAATGCTCTTCAACTTTGTACTTGTTTGGCTTTATACATATTTTGATATGAGCGTCACTGATGAGTCTTATGTAGACGAAAAGATCGTCTGGCGTACTAAATTATAATTCTGGTACCTTTGATAACTTTTTGAGCCACTCCGTCTAGGTATACCAATTGATTAGTTAATTTTAATTCTTAATAAATTGTTGGGTTATTGTTTTTTACTCACAACTATGTTTCAAGGTATAGATTTTTAAAAAAAACATGAAAATAGATCTAACTGAGACAAAACTTGACAGTTATGCTTGAAATAACTTGCAATTAGAGGGAAAAAAGATACGTTAAGTTTATTCGACATTTAAGTGTAATACCACCAAATCATATTACGTCACATCCGGTAGGTCTAGAAAAAATATTCCCTTGAATATGACAGTTGTAGAAAATTAACCCTGCATTTGAATGCACTTAAATTTTCCTGATCAGTCATGAACATGTATGTTGGGTGTCTGAAAGCATCATTTGTTTTCGATTTGATGGTCTTATAAAATATATTGGAAAGTTCAGGTTACATAGTTACCAAAGCAGGTAACCAGTAAATAGCTGTTAAAATTGGGTTGTTTTCTTCCGGTGATGGTTACTTTCTTATATGCAATGAAATGTAGCTTTAGCAATGACAAGGATTAAACTTTATACATGCAACGTGTTTCTTTGGTTGAAATAAAGGTAAAAACTGTACAATTTTATTAAAAGTGCCAATTTAACAAAGACTAATAGGGGAAAATCAATGGTGGTATTACACCTTAAAATACATTCAAACTGCAAATTCGAAAGATTTAGGCAAAACGGACTTTGTACTTTTTTGTTGTACCCAAGACGGTAATGTCATAATAAGACATGTGTATTGTTATACAAAATGCATGGTTTTCTTTTATATATTACCTGTCTGGACTAAGTCCTGGTTGTAATTTCTACTCGGTTTAGTTTTCCTTTTAAATTATTATATTCGTATGGTCATTCTTTTAATCTGTTTTCTCTAAACAGGTAATCATTCTTTTAGTTGACGACTCGATTGACTTAAATTTAATCCTTTGTTATTACATTTGTATTAAGAATTTTCCTCCCGTGTGTATAGGGGGATTTTAAAGATAGGTTTGTGTACCATCTGTTTGAAATTCTCGGAATTGATAAAACTACTGGTAATCCTACATATTCTTTAACATCATTTACCAAGGATGAAATTTTACAAAATCATAAATCTGTCCTTCTTTCTTTTGGTATCAACATCAAAGAAAACGAAGAAAACTTGCCCTCATTATACTGGATACCTAAATTACACAAAACTCCATATAAAGAACGATACATAGCTGGGTCTTCAAAATGTTCGACTAAACATCTTTCTAAAGTACTGACTACTATACTTTCTACAGTTAAAGATGGGCTTCAAAAATATTGTGAGGAGATATATTCTACCAGTGGTGTTAACCAGATGTGGATTCTCAAAAATTCGAAAGATCTACTGCTTAACCTTCGATCACAATCTTTGCAATTTTGCAGCAACATAAAAACTTTTGATTTTTCTACGCTATATACTACTATTCCCCATGCTCAGTTGAAAGATCGACTTCACCATCTCATAAAACAGAGCTTTTTCTATAAAAATGGGAATCGTAGATACAAATTTCTTGTTTTGGGTTACTATAATTCATATTTTGTGAAGAATCTTCCAGAAAATATACTGAAGATGATATTATCAAAATGCTGGACTTTTTGATCGACAACATATTAGTTGAGTTTGGAGGATTTATATTTCAACAGACCGTCGGTATTCCAATGGGTACTAATTGTGCACCCCTGCTGGTTGATTTTTTTTTGTACTCGTATGAAGCAGAATTCATTCAGAACCTTCTAAAAGACAAAAAGAAAAAGCACCTTGCGAAATTCTTCAATTTTACTTTCCGATATATTGCTGATGTTCTATCATTGAATAACCCATACTTCAGCCAATACTTACATCTCATATATCCCAGTGAACTTGAAATTAAGGATACTTCTGATACTAGAAGGACTGCTTCATACCTTGTTCTTTTCCTCAATATTGACGTAGATGGACGACTTCACACGAAAATCTATGATAAACGGGACGATTTCAACTTCCCAATTATCAATTTCCCATTTCTCATCAGTAACATACCCTCTGCCCCTTCGTTTGGTGTTTACATATCACAATTGATACGTTATTTAAGTGCTTGTTCACACTATACGGACTTCATATACAGGAGTGTGCTCCTTACGCAGAAACTGCTCCTACAAAGTTATAAGGAGGACAGATTAAAATTGACACTCCGTAAATTTTATGGACACCATCACGAATTGGTGGATCCATACGATGTGTCTTTAACCAAACTAGCTAAGGACATTTTTACCACATAGTAGATTGTGGTTTGTCATTATGTCGTCTAATCTTTTAATTACCAAACGTGACTTATTCACGATTGTGCCTGTTTTGCTGAATGTGAATTCGCATTACTATAAGACGTGTTACGGTACTTGTCTATCCCAAATTCATGTATTTAGTTTAAATGTTTAATGTTTTATTTGTAATTCTCATCGGATTTTGTCAAATGTGTTGACTTCTTTTCTATTATATTTATGTGTTATGGAAAGAAAAATTAATCACCGCCTTCATTTATTAGATTTAATTTTGTTCAACGTAATCTGTACGATAATTTACGTTTGAAGTTGGATTCATAACAAACTGGACATATATATATATTATAGTTTATTGCTATTAATAAGTATAGCGATATGCATTGTGTTTAAATGTAATTTCAGTATTTAGTTCTGATATAACCTTAAATCAATCCTAGTTCTATCTTACTTTTGAATTATAGTTTTTCATATGTGACGTAATGTTTGTGCTGTTTCAGAAATTTCCTAAATTCAAATGTGACGTAATTTTTGTGCCTTTTCGCCATCGTATGTGACGTCATTTTTATGATTTATTGTGTTTAGGCCTGGACTGAGTCGGGTGTGTCTATTCTGTGTTGGTTTTAAAATTATGTATTCGGGTTTTGTTTTCTATAATGACTTAATAATTCAGTTTCATTATGTATATCTCTTTTATATTCATTTGATAAAATTTACTGTTTGCAATAGCATTAATTGTTCTAAATAATAAGGATGTTCTTATCCCAAGCATAAAAAAATTGCCGTATTTGACACAACCTTTTTTTTAACTTTTGATCTTCAGTGCTGTACAACTTTGTACTTTTTTTCACTTTCGATATTTTATATCTGGGCGTCACTCGCGAGTCTTGTATAGACGAGGCGCGTTTTTGGCGTATTGAATTTTAAACCTGATGCTTTTTGTTATCTATTAATCATGTGTTTCTTTGTCTAATACGTTCTCCTATTTATCTGTATTGTAGTCCAGTTATATTATGTTGTCATTTCAATGATATATTTGACATTGCCATTAAAGTGCGAGGTTTGGCATGCCACAAAACCAGGTTCAACCCACCATTTTTTCCTATAAAAATGTCCTGTACCAAGTCAGGAATATGGCCATTGTTATATTATTGTTCGTTTCTGAGTGTTACATTTTAACGTTGCGTCGTTTGTTTTCTCTTATTTTTTAGTGTAAATTCACATTCTAATGCAACAACGTTTGTAACGTTCATTTTGATTGGATAACGTCTCTTTCTTATATGGCATCAATTGACAATTGATGCTATGGGACGTACGCGCAAGCGCAGACGGCATATGACAGATTTTAAATACATGTTTTAACGTTGTTTTCTGTCAGTTTCATTAGAATGGAGATAACAATATTGTATTTTAAGCTCCGACGGCATCAAATTCCCAATTGATGCCGTCGGAGCTTAAAATACAATACAGTTATCTCCTAATTGCGATAAGACGTGTCACGGTACTTGTCTATCCCAAATTCATGTATTTGGTTTTGATGTTATATTTGTTATTCTCGTAGGATTTTGTCTGATGCTTGGTCCGTTTCTGTATGCGTTACATTTCAGTGTTGTGTCGTTGTTCTCCTTTTATATTTAATACGTTTCCCTCGGTTTTAGTTTGTTACCCCGATTTTGTTTTTTGTCCATGAATTTATGAGTTTTAAACAGCGGTATACTACTGTTGCCTTTATTTTTTTAGTAAGTTACATGTACTTGTATTGTTATTGTCATTGGGTTTTGTGTTGTGTAGACCTTTTAAAACTATTGAGGTTCTGAATTAGATTCTAGATACTTTGTTTTTTAATTTTCACAATTCTGTTTGCTATTGATGAACAACAGAATTGCAAATATGAAAAAATAGGAGCCGAAAAAATTGACGATGTTTGACAACAACAGTTATCCTCGGTAGTCCAACGTATCGACCAACCAGAACATAATCTGGCCAAATTGCAACAACATAATAAAAAAGAATTGAAAACAGCCTCATTGACTGTCCCTCTGGTATCTTTCGTCCCTCTTTCATAGGCATAGGTCAAGTTTTTGGAAAAGTTAAAGAGAAATGTGATTCAAATAGAATTTATATTGGAAAGATTGAGGAAAACCCAACACCAGAAAAATCAATAATCAAGAAACTGCAGGAAACCATTCTAGACCTGAAATGCAGCAGCAAAAAAATAAACTTTTGTGTTCAACGACATAACGTATCATTCATCTTAGGACTGTGAGGCAAAGGTGCAAACTTTTATTAATAAGGAAGTAGGAATAGAATACATGTTTATATTTAGAAATGAACATAGATTCGGCAGACATGGTAGAAATGGAGCACGCCCGATTGTTGCCAAAATCATCTATAGAAAGGAATTGCATTGGAACATGTTCTAAAATAAGCATATCGACTTAAATACAAACTTTGGAATTAACGAGCAATTCCCTCCAGAGATAGAAATAAAGCGTCGTAAACTGTACCCGATCTTGAAAAATGAAAAACCAAGCTTTTAATCGGTATAATTTAATGGGAAATTGCCTGCTTAACATTTTTTTTTTCACAAGAAAATCATCGGAAAACGGTGAACTTTCCCGTCAAATAATACAGCTTATATGTTTGATTGTGCTTATTTCTGTTCTCTTACTTGACCGAGTAACATGATGTTCAAGGTAACCAGTCGACAAATTATATAATCTGAAGTCAAAAGTCAGTCTATCACACAGAACATGCAAAATGTGTTTTCAGAAACTAAATTGGATAAGTTGGTGTGATGGAATTACTCGGAGACTATTTTGCCAAATAGACGGAACTTTAAAAAAAAACATATCAAGAGGTATCCATAAAATTTTCCAAAAAATCTTGAACAATGTTTACGGCACTGAGGACCAAAATTTCCAAAAAGTTGTGACCAATACGGCTAGGGTTTTCTACCTGGGATAAGAACATCCTTATTGTTGAAAATAATTTATACTTTTGCATGTTTTGCAAACAGTAAATTTTATAAAATGACTATATACAAGATTTACATGATAAAACACGTTAAATAATCAAGAATTTTCTCAATATACTGCTGAAATTTACCCCAAGGAACTTACTTTAAGGTGGTAGACCTGGGGTAAGGGGAATAACTCGTACACATACACTTGGTGTCATTGATGCGTTTTATTACGGCCCTTAATTTCAAGCATCTGTGTACACAGCTCGTTTACCTTGGATACTGTGACAGACGCTATTAACAACAATGAGAGGTTTGTTCCAATCTAAAATTAAATCCAAGCGTTCGAACTTTTTTAAAACTATAAACAGATCAATAAACTTACAAAACACTAATGTCCACACTTATGTGAAACACAATTACATTGATATCGGGGCTGAGGAGGAAGTGGAGGATGAAATCGAAGGAATGGTGATTGACAGTGATTGGCAAGTTGGCAGACGCATCGTAGAATTGGTTGTCCTGGCGGAAAAGATGTACTGTTGTAGGTGCAATGTTCCGTTGCACCCGCATGATACCATCCATGAAAGAACAACAGGATTTGGCAGTTAACTCCACATTATATGCACCAACCAAGAATGCCGAACAGTGACAGACGTGCCAACTGGATCATTTAATATCACTGCCAAGATAGTTATAGGTAGATAATTAAATATATCAATACTTATTCAATCAAAACTTATTACTATTTTTATGTACAGATAAATGACCCCCCATGAATGTAAACAGCGTACTACGAGCTAAGCATATCCACCTTTTTTCCCGTTTTATCGCTATCTGTTTATTAGTGTTTACCATTATTGTGTACATTTCCTATTTCACCCCACAAAAGTAGACAAATGTTGCATACATATATATTCAGATTGTATCTGTAGATAATATTTTAGAGATGACGAGATTGCATCTGTCGGACATAATTGTGTGTATAGTTACTTCCCGTGTTTTTTTCTCATTTGAAATTGTCCTCCAAATTTTGTTTCGTTTCAAAAAAGTCTTTTACAATAGCCTATCTTTAAGAAAAGATATTTTCAAGTACCAAAAAGATAAAATGATTATTCAAAGTTTATATAAAAATCAATAATTGCAATGAATGTTATTAATGTGCAGTATATTGTTTATAAATAAATGAAAAAGTCATAAGATTCCTTTCACTAAAATGCTGAAGTGTATAGCAAGCCATTGTGGAATTTATTCCCTATTAATTAATATTAAAAAATCATTTATTAGTATTAAAAAGTGTTTAGAATCACATTTCATTTCTACCTAAAAATTACTAACTCCCACCAAAGAATAAAAAATTATATCTCCCACCTGACAGAAAAATTGTGTTTGAGATAAATATTTATTTTAATACATGAAAATTGTATGCTTTTTTATAGTTTAAATTGTGTTAAAACATAACATTACTCTAGTTGTATGTAAAATGAAAAAAGGTGAAAGAGAGTTAGTACAAGGAATTTCAGTTTCAAATAAAGGCAACAGTAGTATACCGCTGTTCAAAACTCATAAATCCATGGACAAAAAACAAAATCGGGGTAACAAACTAAACCCGAGGGAAACGCATTAAATATAAGAGGAGAACAACGACATAACACTAAAATGTAACACACAAAGTTTACCAAAAAATATGTGCCAGTTTCAACATTTTTTGAAATATATATATTACTGCCAGTTTTCTTTTGATACTCTTTAAAACTTGTCCTTTTATTTTGTTGCAAACAGTTAGTACATAAAGTAGGTTAGTAAATAAGTACGTAAGTAAGTAATTTTTATTGGTTTGAAATCCAAAATTACAGGATTGATACCAAGACAATACAAAACATACAAACATATATATCATACCAAATTCATAAACATTGTATACATGTATGACACAGCTGTGCTACTGAAATAAAACTATGTCATTTTCTGATCGTTTTGACACCAAAAACTTAATCATGTAAAATTTTGAAAAACATTTTTAACATATTTACATTGTACAAATATTTGTATTTATTCTTGCGTTTGATATATATGTTCTCCTTTAATTTGTATCAAATAAATTGGTATTAACAATGAAATGCCATAGGCGGATTCGGTGGGGGGGGGGGGGCTCTCACGTTGGAAAAATTTGGTTGATTATATAGAGAATCACTGAAGTGAGACTGGAGTGGGCCCCCTTAGGTCAGTCAGCTCCCCCCCTTTCCTGTTGCATAAAGTTCTGGATCTGCCACTAAATGCTATTGTACTTATAGATAGTCTTATGAGAATTATTATAAAAATAAGAAGATGTGGTATGATTGCATAAAAGATAACTTTCCATCAGAGACCAAAGGATGTAAAAGTTAGCAGCTAAGGGTCACTGAACAGCCTTCAACAATGAACAAAACTCATAACACATAGTCATATATAATCTAAAATGTCAAGAAATTACAATTGTAAAATATATGAATTCAAACTTATGTATGAAGTCCATTATTACTGAACTAGTATACATGTACATATTTGCTTAGGGGCCGGCTGAAGGACGCCTCCGGGTACAGGAGTTTCTCACTACATTGAAGAATCATTGGTGGCCTTCGGCTTTTGTCTGCTCTATGGTGGGGTTGTTGTAGCTTTGACACATTCCCAACTTCCTTTCTCAATTTTACATTTTGTACAAAACAAAGAGTTATATGTAATCAGGTACATTTTGTACTATTAAATCAAAATGAATTTCCTTCTATTCTAGTTATGAAATTACTCATGTCAATAAGCTAAAACCAATTTAAATGTAATTTTTGTTTCATAAAATGCTTTCTTTCATGTAGGAATGATACATGCTGGCCTAGGATATGCACAAATAAGAAACTTTCTGACAGAATGTAACTTGCCAGTCATGAGTAAATCTTGCTTCCAAAAACATGAGAAGAAAATTGGAAACATCTTTGTGTCTGCTGCTGAGGAATCATGTAAGAATGCTCAACAACTGGAAAAGGAAATTTCTGCAGATAAGGTAATACTACATATTATAATATATTTGACTTTATATTTTAATCTACTTCTGGACCTCTTTCAAATCTGACTTATACATATATCTATCAAAATAAGAAAAAGTGGTATGATTGCCAATGAGACACCTCTCCACAGAATACCAAATTATACAGGAATTATCAACCATAGGTCACCCTACAGCCTTAAACAATGAGCAAAGCCTATACTGCAAAGTCTGCTATTAAAGACACTGAAGTTACAAATGTAAAACGATTCAAAATTTATTTATTCAATTATATATTTATATATATATATAAAATATTGAAGAATATTTTTCTAGACATTCAATGCGTTGTTTCTTCAGAGGGACGTGACAAACTTACATCTTGTATACAAAAAAATATAGACTTATAATTTTTTTTCCTTATCTGCATAGTATCGTCTATTCTAGACGACCTGGTACAATTCAGTAAATTTACTGGTTGGTCCTTTTTATAGACTTCTATATAAACGCCTAAAAAGTGTACATAACAACACCAATAACACAAAAAGGAACTATAAATGTAATTATTTATAAATATTTCGGATAACAGATATCCTTCATCAGTATATATGATTGTGATGTTGAATGAATCAATTATCAGTCTACTTAGATTAAGCTGTTACAATCTTGAAGTTTATACAATTAAAAAGGTCAAACCGAACATCAGGTAAGACGCTTGCACAGTTCTAAAAATGTGTTAAACACGACATAGGTTATATGACTATTTACATCAGAGAGTTATATATTGGGCTGAAACAGATCAATAAATTTATTTCAAAAGGATTAATAAAATTTGTTAATTTTTGACTGGTGTGTTTTTTTATAATTCTTTATTAATTTAAAATGAAGCTAAAATGAACAATATAAATTTGAGAAATTTAAACATTTTGTTAACTACCTTATTGCAATGACTAATTTTTTAAAAAATCATGAATTTTAGGAGTTGGAGCTTGAGGTCAGTTTTGATGCAGGTTGGCAGAAATGGGATTCAGGATTTAATTACAATAGCTTAACAGGTAAACTTGACTTTGTAAAAGAGGGGTGAAAGATACTAGAGGGGGACATTAAAACCCATAGATCAAAGATAAACTGACAACGCCATGGCAATGATGGCTAAATAAGAACAAGAGGCTCTCAAGAGCCTGAATCGCTCACCTAAATTTTTTTGGTTAAATCTCTCATCAATGATTATTTTCTTCAAAAGCAAAAAAAAAAATCATTTTCTCCTATGTTCTATTTTAGCCATAGGAGATATGTTTCTTGACATACAAGGAAATACAATATAAAATTTAAACTAGATACTCTGAAACTCATTTAGCCTAAGTTTGGCTGAAATTGATACAGCAGTTTCAAAGGAGAAGATTTTTTAAAGTAAGTCAACATGATGAACAAATTGTGAAAAAAGTCTTTAAAGGGCAATAACTCCTTAAGGGGTCAATTGACAATTTTGGTCAAATTGACTTATTTGTAGATCTTACTTTACTTAACATTTTTGCTGTTTACAGTTTATCTTTATCTATAATAATATTCAAGATAATGACCAAAAACTGCAAAATTTCCTTAAAATTACCAATTAAGTGGCAGCAATGAAAATTTCAGGGCTGATAGATCTTGACCTAATGAACATTTTTACCCCATGTCAGATTTGCTCTAAATGCTTTCGTTTTTGAGATATAAGCCAAAAACTGTATTATACCCCCATGTTCTATTTTTAGCCATGGCTGCCATGTTTTTTCACAAAATGAAAAATAAAACACAATCTTTATTCTAGATACCCTAAGGATCATTCAGCTAAATTTTGGTTGTAATTGGTTCAGTAGTTTCAGAGGAGAAGATCTTTGAAATAGTTTACGACGACGGACGCCAAGTGATGGCAAAACCTCACATTTCCTTTTAGGAAAGGTGAGCTAAAAAGTTCTGCTCTTTATTTAACTTTGCATTATTTATATTTGTTGGTACAATTTTATTGGTGAAATTGTCTAACAAGATCAAAACCTGTAATCTAGCTACCAATACAAATACTATAGTATATATATAAATTTCAATTATTAATGGACATTGGTGGATCCAGGGGTTGGAACCCCCCCTGTTTTTTGGACGATCAATGCATTTGAATGGGAGCATAAAGTTGGAAGCACCCCTTTTTTAAATGGTTGGATTCGCCCTTGATGGATATACAACAAACTACATGTTAATTCAATATTTCACATTATATGACATACAATGTATATATATGTTTCATGTATGAGATTTTCACTTATATATCAGACTATACTAGTTGCACGAATAGCTGTTCAACCTAAAAAATTATGTAATGAATGAACATTTGTAGACCTGCTAGCTTAGATGCATTTAAATTCAAGTTCAAAATATTTAATACAGAATCAGATGTTATATACAGACTACTGATTAATGTTGACAAATATTTCTACTTTAATAGAGAATTTCTATACTTCATAGTATTACATGTAAGTAATAAAGTCTCTATTTTAGATTTATTGAGTTTTATTGTTTCTGGCTGACTGATCTAATCCTAAATGATTTTCTATTCATATTTTAAATAAATATTTAGTCTTTTTCGAACAAATACATTTTCTACCAAACTTTGTAATTTCAAATTGAATTACAGGACATGGCTCAAAAAGTTATCAAAGGTACCAGTATTATAATTTAGTACGCCAGACGCGCTTTTCGTCTACATAAGACTCATCAGTGACGCTCATATCAAAATATGTATAAAGCCAAACAAGTACAAAGTTGAAGAGTTTGAGAATCAAAAAATCAAAAAACCGTTGGATAAAGTTATCCACTGGACAGCCTATCTATTAGAAAGCTATACTTTTTTTTCACATACTACAAATCTTTCACAGATTGTTGGGAGATTTAGCTAAAGCAGAATTTAAGATTTCTTGATTAATTATGTAAATAATCATTTGGATATTTATTTATTTTTTATTTTAACACCCAATCCACCATAAAACCATGTATTGAGTGACACATGGGGGGTCTTCAAATCTCCTAGAAACTTGGTGAATAAAAACACCATAGTAGTACAAGACTTCACACAAAATATTTCCCCTGGACCTTATCACTGGAACGAGTAATGCAGTATTTTATACAGGGAACCAGTTTTTTGGCTCAGAAAAATGAATTTCTTCGATTTTGTGACAATATTGAGATGTAAAAAAAAGCAACAAAGTATAAATCTTACTATTTTAACTTTTATTGACAGTAAGTTTGATGGTAAAATAAACATTTTACACAATTATAATCAAAATCAAATTTCAAAGTTTTGCCTGTCAAAGGGAGATAATTATATTAAATTTTCCCGTATTTTTTTTGTTGAAAATTACACATTTTAAAACAGATACAAAATCTCATCTACCACTGACAATTGAAAAAATCATATCACACTGCAAAGTTGAAGTATAGTACAAACTAATTTAAGAATAAAATTGGTGGGCACTCATATTCTTATGTGTCTGGCAGAGACATGAAAATTATGAAATTTTGTGATTTTTCTTCAAACACTGTAAAAATCAAAATTTCTGCACATGAATAAGTAACATTAAAACTGGAGCTATTAGGTCAATTATGTTGAAAAATTATTGAAATTGTATTAAAAAGATATTCTATCAACATAAGATATGAATATATGGAAGGGGCAAATAGGTTTACCCCTGTTAACAAAATTATAAATACAAGTTGGCATCTGGTTGTTCCTAAGTCATTTTGTAAGTCACAATATCATTTACAGATGAACTCAAAGAAACACATCTTTGGATTTTCATGAAACTTAATCAACAAACACCCAAAGGAATGAGGAGAAAAGAAATTGATTCAAATTTGGCTCTGTAGATCAAAGGTCATGGTCACAATATATACAGATAATAGCAATTTTTTATATTTTTTTTAAAAAGTTTTTCATATAACAGCACCTTCAAACAAATCAAGTTTTCATTAAAATATATGGTACAAACATGCACCTATGTAACAAGAGGAAACAGTCTCTTATCATTTTCAGGCTCTGTAGTAGCCTTAAAGGTCAAAAGTCAAGGTCACAACTTACTTTAAGACAACAGCATTTGATATTTTGTATTTTTTCACAAGGAAAATTAGAGGGTAAATGATTTAAATTTGTACAAAACATGCACCATCAAAGGACGATGCCTAATTTATTTTTAAAAACTTTCATCTCAGGCAATGGTCATAGCTTAGATTATTTTTTTTCTAACTAGAGGCTGAATGCACCACCTGGCAGGTTAAGACTTTTGGAAAGCAAGGACTGTCTTTCATTATCCTTCATTTTTAATGATTTGTACAGCCAAAATTGATATGATAAAAGGAAGAGTGAACAAGCCTGACTTCAATTTCTCACTTGATTCTGAATATTTTAAAAGACAATTAATCATTTATAATAACATTAAAGGGAGACAATTCATAAGTGTATTCATAAGAAGTCCATGATCTGCTACAAACACTTTCAATTACATGTATCTGCATGAAACGGGTCAAGTTCTGTTGACAAAATTTTGTCGGTTAAGAGTGACATGTTCTCTTGTATCTCCCAGTTTTCTATTTCAGACAATACATTTCTCAATTCAACATCATTTACATCAACTTGATCAGGAGCTACAACATGTAAAGCATGTGGGATATCCCTTCTTGAATGTTGTTTAGATGCAAAACCTGCAAACAAACTTTTAATTTGACTAACAGATAGCCATTCAGCAGGGGAAAACATTTTGGTTCCATTTTCTGTTCGTTGTTTCCTTAACCTGTCACAAAGATCGTCATAGTAGGGGCGTTTCCCTGTTCTTTCACCCTCATCATAAATGTTTTTCAGGAAGATTTTAATTTGCGGAGAAAAACGAACAACTTTTCGATTTTTCTTCAAAGCCCATCCTTCAACAACGGAATCATCTTCAGAGCCTGAGATAACAGATTGGTCAATCACAGATTTGTATTCACTTCCGATATTATTGCATTTGTCAACCCACATTTGTTTTACAACATCTGTTCCTGCTGGTTTAACGTATTGATGGGATCCTTTCAAAATGTGCCTTTCAAGACCATTTGCCGAAACAAACTCCCTTTGGCATCCAGGCTCCGGACAGGCAAATCCAATGCTGTTCACAGCTTCTGTGTCCTCCTGATAACAAAAAATAAAACAAAATTTATGGACAAGTCGCCTGACCATTGCTTATGAAGCAAGAATGCATCATCCTGACAAATGTCTGCCATGAAACAATAGGACCAAAAAGTGAAAATGGTCAATTATATTTAGTATATGGAATTATCTGCTGGTATACCTGTCTGTCCAACTCCTGTCAGGTGACATTGACCTCTTTTTCATGGTCCACTTATAATGTTTTTTTTTTTTTTATTGGGTCTGTTCCTTAATAACTGTACATTGTAGGTAAATGACATTTAGTGTATGAAATCAACCAAAGATGTTCATGTCTGTCTGACTCCTGTCACCTGACCTTGACATCACTTTCACAGTGTATTGATAATGCTAGCTTTTCTTATGTTTTTTGTGTTTAGATACTTTTAGCAATAGGTAATCAATATTATATTATGGAATTTATTAAACAGGCAAGACATTTCAGCACTCTTGTTTATGTTATATATGCTGTTTTTGTTGGTCCTTATGTGTATTATTTATTCTCCACTTTGTGGTTTCTGGCTGGCTATAGCCCACTTATCGGTGGGATGTTTTTTTCACTATTCATTGGAGACCAATGGGTCATCCTGTGTTGTATTTTTTTCCTCGCTGGATGAGTTGTTGTCTCTTTGACACATTCCCCATTTCCATTTACTTTCCTACATGTACCTCAGTATTGATATATGGCTTTTGACAAATATTTCTTACCTCATCTTGTTCTTCAGTTTCAGTTGAATCTGTGTCTGGAATATCAACCCTTTCTGGAGATGTCTTCAAAGTAACTTTTCCTACTTTCACACTGTCACTGTTTCCGAATGGATGTAAAATCTACAAAACATTTATATATCATTAGATAGTGTGAGCTTCTGCAATCATTTGTGTCTATAGCTATTGTCAATCGTAAATTCTTCTTCCAAGATATTCATTTCTGAATACAGTAAAGGATTTATTCATGCATATATATATGTATATAGGATGTCTTGTATCAACATGACCAAATTTGTGAAATGTATGATTGCCTGCCAAAAACATTGCTGCCATGGCTAAATATATACCACAGGTGTCTAAACTGTTTTTTTTTAGAATAACACATAAACTGTAACATTTTTCAAAATTGATCAGCACATTACATTATGCATTTAGATTTACCAAAAACAAAAATTTATGGTCTATCAGAAAACTTGTCTAGGAGTTATGGCACTTGATTTGACAAAATGGTGACCGACAGACACACAGAGTGATCACTATAGGGCATCTGACACCAAGTGTCATGGCCATAATGAGGCTCATTACAAGTATATATATATATATATATATATATATATACTGCCTTTGTTAGTCTTGTATTATTTTAATTTTAGTTTCTTGTGTACAATTTGGAAATTAGTATGGCGTTCATTATCACTGAACTAGTATGTATTTGTTTAGGGGCCAGCTGAAGGACGCCTCCGGGTGCGGGGATTTCTCGCTACATTGAAGACCTGTTGATGACCTTCTGCTGTTGTTTTTTCTATGGTCGGGTTGTTGTCTCTTTGACACATTCCCCATTTCCATTCTCAATTTTATGTATGTAACCTGAATATTTCATTTCTCCTTATATAGCAACCTCAGTTATGCTGATAAACATACCTTCAAGCTGTCTATATCTGTACACTGTCTAAGTGAAAGCTTAGAATTTTCAAACATCTTTCCATTTCCAATCTTGTAGGCTTTTCTCACTACTATTCCTGCTTCAGTAAATTGAAAGTTGTTCAGCTGATTTATACCAGGAATCTTTATGGACACTTTAGGTTCCAAATGTTTATCGACAGAAACAACTGATGTGAATGTCCCCCGTAGTCCTCCATAACTTTCTAGAGCCTGCTTCATGTCAAATGGGCTTGTCACGTCGTGCCCTTCATCAGCATATCTGAGGATGTGAAGTTTACTATGCGATGTCTTGCTGTCACACAAGTCTTTACCTGACTGTGCCTCACTAAAATTATACTGTTTGATTTGTATTGGAGCACCTTTCAGATTTTGAGCCTGTATAAATGCAAGCAATGAACCACAGTGATAACAGCCAGCATTGTCACTTTTTAGGAAAGCACATGTTAACATTGGGTTCTGCTTCTTGAGAGCAACCATGACATCTGATAGAATGTTTGCTACAGTGAACCATCCTTGAACTCCATCATCTAATATATGTATAAAGCATTTCAGTTCAAGTTGATCCTTTGGCTTTGTTACTGCACATGCAAAATGCCATGACATGCCCTTTTTTCCAAAAAAGTCTGCTTGTTTTTCTCGATGAAGAAATGGGATGAACTTCATTGCCCAATCCATAATGACTAAAACCTCATTTGGCTTTAAGTTTGACAAAATGTCTTGCTTTGCCTTGTCTTGGTGTACTGTACGAATACAGTGTGAATGCCATGCAGTGATTTGCTTACCAGACATCTCCAAGTCATGTTCAATTTCCTCCTTTTGCTCAGATGGAATGTTATCTTGTATTTCCTTATACAAATCTGTCACCTTTGACTCGCATTGCAAAACAGCAGAGCAAACTGAGCAAGAATTATCATGTTCATGCTGACATTCCCCAGAGAAATCATTTTCCTTATTGTCACTAAGAGCATATGTTGAGCAATGGTTTACAACATCTGATTGAAATGCTATATGTCCTTTGATGTCAAACTTTAAATGTTGACTTGTCCTATACAGGAAGAGAGTAACTTCTTTGGTTGAAGTGGTATCAAGTCCAAAAGTGTTCAGCTTTCGTACAATTCTCTCTAAAGTATCAATCCCTTTCATACCATCAGCAATTGTATTGTCAAGACCTTGAAGGCTAGTCTTTTGTGATGAAGCACAGAGTTTTACAATTTTATAAAGGGATGATCTCCTCAATGAAGAAAAATCTGTTGATTTGCAAAATATATCATAGAGCTGAATAACACGTGACGCCATCACGGTTCTAACAACCTTAGGAATTTTGATTTCTGCTCCATTAGATAACTTGATTACCTTTGATCCAAAACCAACAATTTGACAGTAAGCAGGTGATGACAAAAATTCTAGAAAATGGGCAATCTTTGCTCTTGTTAATCTGTCTCGATGAATCTCCTCTTTTTTAACAACATCACCAGGTCCACAAAGTGCAGCATGCTTTCTAGCTCTATCGATTTTGGAGATGGTTAAACCAGGCACCAGTTTTTTCAGCTCTTCTTTTGTGTATTTATTAGCGAAAATGGACAATATTTGTACTTGGATATCGGAATGGTTACTGGCAATATATGCTACAATAAGTTCATCTATTAGTGTGTCCTTCTCAATGTAATTGGCTGGTGCAAGTTTTATGCATACATCAGGGAGAATCTTATCTTCTTGACCAGGAGCAATGTAGCTTACTACTATGTTGATACTCTCTACTGCTTTAGATAAGTAGTAATTTTTGGTACGGCGTTCAATGATATCCCAATCATGTGACAGTTGAGACCGTAATGGTGTGAATTCTTTAGAAATAGTATGCATAGCTTGGTTAAATTTGTCTCTTGCTGTTAACTGATCATGAAACCAATCAGAAGTCTGGCTATCTGTCACTTGGGATGATGGTGTGCCCTGTATTGTGCTTGCTCCTTGGGAGTCCTGTGACAATTCCACAGACTTGTATTCTTCATGTTCAACTAAAATTAAATAAATAACATAAAATACAATACATTGTATAAGGTCATCAAAGACGTTGAGGTTAAACTAATTTTGTCATGCATATATTGAAGTCTAATCAGATAAATTCATCACTTTGCTCACTGCTTGATAGCCCTGTATATGGAACAACCCATGAACATGGATTGCTCATGCAACTGTTTATTTGGAACTAAATGATCGAACACTAGAAAATGACAGTCATATAGGGCTGCATGAGTTTCAGTTGAGAAGTTTTATGAAATTAGAAACATAAAACTAGAGGCTCCAAGGCGTCTTAATGGCTTGTAATTCTGTTTGAAGGTTTCGAACATAATATAAACTAGAGGCTCTCAAGAGCCTCACAGTGTCGCTCACCTGTTACTGTAGTTACTGATGTCGGCCATCTTGGTTGGTAGGCGGGGTCATTAGAAACTTTTTTTAAATAGATACCCTAGTAATGATTGTGGCCAAGTTTGGTTTAATTTGGCCCAGTTTTAGAAAAGAAGATTTTTGTACAAGTTACAAAAATGACGAAAAGTTGTTAAAAATTGACTATAAAGGGCAATAACTCCTTAAGGGGTCCTCTGACAATTTTGGTCATTTGACTTATTTGTAGATCTTACTTTGCTGAACATTATTGCTGTTTACAGTTTATCTCTACCTATAATGGTATTCACGATAATAACCAAAAACTGCAAATTTTCCTTTAAATTAATAATTTTAGGGCAGCAACCCAACAACGGGTTGTGGGAATCATCTGAAAATTTGTGAGGGGATATTTCTTATTCTGATGGACATTTAAATCTTACAGATTTGCTCTAAATGTCTTAGTTTTAAAGATATATAGCAAAAACAGCATTTTACCACTATGTTCTAATTTTAGCCATGTCGGCCATTTTGTTTTGTAGGCGGGGTCATCGGACACATTTTTTAAACTATATATACCACAATGATGATTGTGGCCATGTTTAGTTAAATTTGGTTTAGTAGTTTCAGAGAAGAAGATTTTTGTACAAGACACAAAAAATTACGAAAAGTTGTTAAAAATTGACTATAAAGGACAATAACTCCTTAAGGGGTTGACTGATAATTTTGGTCATGTTGACTTATTTGTAGGTCTTACTTGGCTGAACATTATTGCTGTTTACAGTTTATCTCTATCTATAATAGTATTCAAAATAATAACCAAAAGCTGCAAAATTTACTTAAAATTACCAATTCAGGGGCAGCAACCCAACAACAGGTTGTCTGAATCGTCTGAAAATTTCAGGGCAGATAGGTCTTGACCTGATCAATAATTTTACCCCTGTCAGATTCGCTCTAAATGCTTTGGTTTCAAAGATATAAGCCAAAATATAAATTTTACATCTGTGTTCTATTTTTAGCCATGGCGGCCATCTTGGTTTGATGGCCAGGTCACCGGACACATTTTTTAAACTAAATACCCCAAGGATGATTGTGGCCAAGTTTGGTTAAGTTTGGCTCTGTAGTTTCAGAGGAGAAGATTTTTGTAAAAGTTTACAGACGACGGACCCTGGACGACGGACGACAGACGCCAAGTGATGAGAAAAGCTCACTTGACCTTTCAGGTCAGGTGAGCTAAAAAGAAGATGTGGTATTATTGCCAATGACTCGAATGAGACAACTTATCCACAAAAGACCAAAATGACACAAACATTAACAACTATAGGTAACCGTACAGCCTTCAACAATGAGCAAAGCCCATACAGCATAGTCAGCTATAAAAGGCCCTGATAAGACAATGTAAAACAATTCAAAAGAGAAAACTGATGGCCTTATTTATGTAAAAAAATGAACGAAAAACAAATATGTAACAAACTAAAACCACTGAATTACAGGCTCCTGACTTGGGACAGGCACATACATAAATAATGTGTCAGGGTTAAACATAAGTTCAGTATTCAAAGAGAGACAACTCCTAAATCCAAAATTTGACAAATTCACCCTTAGCACTTTTCATAGGCAAAGATCTTATTAAATACAAGTATATCATGCTTACAAGGGGTATTTGCCAAAAATACCGGTTGAGAGGTACAAATTTCCAGAGCCGTTAGGCGAGGGCAATTTGATTACCTCGAAACCGGTATTTTTGGCAAATACCCCTTGTAAGCATGATATAATTGTTTAATTCCACCGAATGTTCCACCTCAGAGAGTTTATTATAATCAGGTATCATATGAAATTTCGACTTGAATGTATAATTTTTGTATACACTGCAGCTGAGCTATTTGCGCATTCAAATTGCATTGACCGTATAATCATTTCTTATCATTTTTTATGATAATCCCTGACTGTATATATATATATCTCCCTTTTTATGATAATAAGCCGGTTCTCAGCTGACTACTACACTTTGTTCATCAGTTTCAGTGAAGCATAATACAAGTGGATTCCAGTTTTATGTGACCGGTTGACAATTCGTTGAGTTTTATTTATGACATCATTCCCGGAATTTTTACGTCATTCGGTCAAAATTCAATAATGATGCTTTTTATCCTAAATATTTCATCTGGAACCATATAGAATGACCATGAATTTGTCATATTAGAATAGAAATAATTCATTCATTTAGACATGTCTAAATGAATGAATTATTTCTATTCTAATATGGTATTTGCTAGGGTATTTCCCATCTGCCATGGTATTCATGGTATTTGCTAGCAAATACCCCGGCATATGGAATTCCCTAATGGCAAATACCCCGGCAGAGAAAAGAAAATCTCAATATATAGAAATTGGTGAAAAATACCATGGTTCTCATCCAATCAAAATACAGCATTAATACATAAGGTGGAATTATTTGTGTAATTCACACTTTGGCTCTAGGTCTATAGCAGTTTACAGGATATAAGCAAAAATACACGATAATAGTGCAAATGCTGAATGTCTCGCCTGTTTGAATAATTCCATAACATACTACGGATGTATTACCAATTGCTTATTATTTCTGAACACAAAAATAATCACAAAAAATTATCTTTATCAACTGACTGTGAGGTCAGGGTGAATGATTGTGGAATATTTTCATTGTTCAATGTTGAGATTTATTGGACTTGGGCAAGCAGTGCCTTTCATCATGTTCATTATTGGTTTATTTTTCTGGTATTGTTATTTGTTAACACATTTTTGATTTCAATAAATTAATTGTATAGTGCAGTTTTCGCTAAAAACTATTTCAAATATACTATATGTAGCTCTTAAAGTAAACATCAGTTATGCTTTGAACTTTATAATTTGGCTGTTATTTACAAGTCTAAATTGAATTTTGCTAAGTAGTCTCAGGCATCATAAATGCTCATGGCAAAAAGCTAAGACTGTACATGTATATATAATACCATTCCATTTGACTAGAGGCTCTCCAGAGCCTGTGTCGCTCACCTCGGTCTATGTGCATATTAAACAATGGACACAGTTAAATTCATGACAAAATTGAGTTTTGGTGATCGTGATGTGTTTGTAGATCTTACTTTAGTTTACTGAAAATTCTTGTTGCTACAATTATCTCAATCTATAATGAACTTGGCCCAGTTATTGCAGTGGAAAACATTTTCTAAAAATTTATGAAAATTAGTTAAATCAGCTGATGCTCGGCAGGGTGCAGCCTTATACGACCACACAGGTCGAACCCTGAACAGTTGGGGCAAGTATGGACACCACATTTAAGCTTGATACAGCTCTGACTTTGGATTGTGATTAAATAGTTGACACAACATAGGTTTCTGACACAGAATGAATGTGCATGTTTAAGAATTTATACTTTAAAACTTTTTTTTTTTTAAATTGGACATTTACCTATTATGGTCCATTATCCCAAATCTAAATACATGGTTAAATTCAGCATATTGAAGAACCCCATATATTTAATTTTTGTTGTAATCAAATAAAGTTTAATTTTGGACCCCAATTTGGACCAACTTGAAAACTGGGCCTATAATTAAAAATCTAAGTACATGTTTAGATTCAGCATATCAAATAACCCCAAGAATTCATTTTTAAAAAAAAATCAAACTACATGTAAGTTTAATTTTGGACCCTTTTGACCTTAATATAGACCAATTTGAAAACAGGACCAAAAATAAAGAATCTAAATACACGGTAAGATTTGGCATATCAAAGAACCTCAATAATTCATTTTTAGATAAAATCAAACAAAAATTTGGACCCTTTTGGACCCTAATTCCTAAACTGTTGGTACCAAAACTCCCAAAATCAATTCCAAACTTCCTTTTCAAGTCATTAACCTTGTGTTTGAATTTCATAGATTTCTATTTACTTTTGCTAGTTATAGTGCAAAAACCAAATGTCTTCAGACGACGACGCCAACGTCTTACCAATATACGGCAAAACAATTTTCAATTTTTGCGGTCGTACATGTATATAAATGACTATAGAGAGCAATAACTCCTTATGGGGTAAGTAAGTAAGTAAAACTTTATTTGTCAATTGACAATATTGACTTATTTGTAGCTCTTATTTTGTTGAACATTATTGCTGTTTACAGTTTATCTCTATCTATAATAATATTCAAGATAACCAAAATCTGCAAAATTTCCTTAAAATTAATAATTTCGGGGGCAGCAACCCAAAAACAGGTTGTCCGATTTGTCTGAAAATTTCAGGACAGATAGATCTGAACCTGATAAACAATTTAACCCCTCATCAGATTTGTTCTAAATTCTTTAGTTTCAGAGATATAAGTAAAAATCTACATTTTACCCCTACATGTAATAATATATACTATTTTTAGCCATGGTGGCCATCTTGGATGTTTGGCCAAGTCGTCAGGCACATTTTAAAACTAGTCACACCAATGATGATTGTGGCCAAATTTGGTTAAATTTGACCCGATAGTTTCTGAGGAGAAGATTTTTTAAAAGAATACTAAAATTTTAGAAAAATGGTTAAAAATTGACTATAAAGGGCAATAGCTCCTTAAGGGGTCAACTGACAATTTCGGTCATTGTTATTTATTTGTAAATCTTACTTTGCTGAACATTATTGTTGTTTATAGTTTATCTCTATCTATAATAATATTCAAGGTAAAAACCAAAAACTGCAAATTTTTCTAAAAATTACTAATTTTGGGGCAGCAACCCAAAAACGGGTTGTCCGATTTGTCTGAAAATTTCAGGGCAGATAGTTCTTGACCTAATAGACAATTTTACCATTTCAGATTTGGTTTCCTAGTTGTAAGCCAAAATCTACAGTTTACCCCATGTTTTTAGCCATGGCGGCTATCTTGGTTGGCTGCATGGTGATCACGCCACACATTTTTTAAACTAGATACCCCAATGATGATTGTGACCAAGTTTGGTTAAATTTAGCCCAGTAGTTTCAGAGGAGAAGATTTCTGTAAAAGTTTATGGACGACAGACGCCGGACGCCAAGTGATGACAAAAGCTCACTTGACCTTAAAGTTAAATCTATTTCAACATGTATTATACTGTCACGATCAAAAACTTAAAGCTACATAATTCAGTGGCGGATCCAGGGATGGAAAGGGGGGTTGTCCCCTCCTTTTTTGGAAAATTTGTCTCTCCCCCAACCCCATCCCCCCTTTTTTAATTGTCTGATTCCCCCCTATTCGCCCCTCTCCCCCCACCCCACTTTTTTTTTTAGAGTGTCTGGATCCGCTGCTGATTATACACAATACAAATTAAAACTACATGTACTTACATGTTGTGCAAATTCCATATTGAAGACAGTTACCATCTGTCACAGAAAGTCGACACACAACTTCACTTGAGAGACATATTTTCTTTTCTTTTGGTTCATCTAAAAAGTAGTAAAAACATATATTCTAATGGAAATTTTGATTGGACAGTAATTAAAATTTCAAAGCATCATATGTACACGATTTACAGTACATGTACATGCTTAGTGAGTCCAAGGTTTCATTAATATGGAGATAACCATATTGCATTTCAAAATCACAGTAATAAAAGCATTTTTAGAATTAACTGTTTATTTTTTTTAATGCAGTATAGAGAAGGGATCTTAAAAAAACACAGTTGTGCTCCTCTCCTAAATCAGGAGTATTTACTTCATTGGTTTGCCCTTGCATTGTACATGTTAAACCTATTATTCTAAAAAAGATATCTCATAATCTGGGCATGTGCTGTGTCCTTAGGTTTAATTGCTCTTTTTTTGTTTTGGGGGAGGGGCATTCAGAGCTGGCCGTCTGTAAGTGGGATATATATATACCCTTTTCCACTAAAGTACATGTTGTAAGTACTCAATTTCTTTTGTATTGCATTTAGTGATTTGTTGTAAAAATTAAATTTGTTTTAAAAATATGAAGAGTTTGCCACTATCATGGCTATCTTTTAAAAATTAATTCCTACATTGTGCTGTGCATTGTCAATAACTTGCATAAAGAAGTTTTAAATGCAACCTGAACATCACTCTATATATATATACATGTACAACATGATTCTTGTTCGCTCATCAAAATAACTGAATTTTTTTTAATTGAACATGATGAACAAAATGTCAAATGATTTTTTTTACATACCATCTTCTATGTTTGACTCTTCATTGTCTTCATCACAAAATGTGAATTTCAATAATTCTTTGCTGTGTTCTTCTCTGCAGCCTCTGCATATACCTGTAAATTATAAAGAATGACTTTTTATATGTGCATGTAAGTTAGCATGAATAATTCATTTTTGACTATTGTTCTTGTTTGTTAGTTTTAAAGAATTATTACTGATTTCACCAAATGAAAACAAATTATGCCAACAATGGGAATTGGGGGTGGGGCACTTTAAAATTTGTTTAAAAGTTGGTACAGGTACAGGTGTGCCTCTGGAAGAGCTCTCTGGAATATGAGAAACACATTCATATATTGTCTGTAGCCTAAGACCAAAAAAATGACCTATTCATATATATTTTGCATAAAAAAATGTTATCTACATGTAACCATATATTTAGTCCAAAATTTCAGCCGGGTCATACATTTGTCTGAAAATGAAAGCCCAGTCATACATTTGTCTGATAATTACAGCCCAGTCATACATTTTGTTCTAAATATTTGGGTCTAGTCATATATTTTGTTTGAAATTTTCAAGCCACAAATATATTTGACATCTTGAAAAAGCGACCCATAAAAGCACCAAATTCTGTTCCTACTCTCATAAATGAAAATTAGTGTGCTGCTTCATAAAAATAGGTAGATGATATTAGGTAGACAGAGTGTCAGATTTAAATTTTTTTATAAAGATTAAAATGGGATACATGATGATGATGTATTTTTTTTTGCTTTAATGGTGGATTGGCCTTTGCCAAAAACATGGTAGTTTGGTAATGGTCAAGACTGTTTCTGTAGGGATCCACCATTTATTGAAATCATTTGGGTGGCCTACATATACATGAAACTGAACAGCTTACATGAAGCATTTTTTAACCCCACTCATATTTTCTTGCAAAATTTCTATCCCTCAGATACCAAATATGACACTTACTCCTCATTTTTACATAAATATATAGACAAAGGACTAACAAGAAAAAAAATTGGGTAACCCTTAGATATAAACAATGCTATGACTTTTGATACCACTCACTCAGAAAGTAACCCCCCCCCCCCAAGTTTCGTTTAGATTTTTAGTGGAATGGCCATTTCTTTATAGGCTACAATGCATTAAGTGTGGATCCCCAAATGTTTTAATTTTTTATCTAACCAAAAATATAACATACCTGATCCAATGGGCACATGCTCTCCCCAAAAAAGGAAAATCTCAACCGAGCGCTTCAGTGAAATTCCTCTATCAGCCTTTCGTTTGGACAAACCATGCAGTGGATGCTTGCAGCCATTTCTGTTTGATCTTTGCCAATAGATACCTAGAGTGTCTCTGTGGGCTTGGCATATGTTATATGTACAACTATAATTGAAAACCGCTCCGACACGAGATAAAATAAGTGTTGATTCAGAAACGTGTGAGTTCAGATTATATGAATGTAGTGATCTAAGATGGGCATCAGTGTTCTTTTCACATTCATTAAGCTTATAAAATTGTTTGGTATCGTTGTAAAAGTTAGAAAAGCCACAATCCACAGCATTAAACTTAGAAAACAAACATTTGCCACTCATCTCACTCATCTTCTGCTTCTCTCCATAATTTTTCTGATGCTACGTTGTTATGGTAATCTCCTAAATTGAAGAGCTAATGCGATTTAGCTAAAAACCAAAACAGCAACAAGAGTAACAACCTTCCTCTTTGAAATAAAGATTTGGTCCTAGCAGCATTTTTTTTGTAGAAATGTGAATAATTCGTGGAAAAAGGAAAATGAATAGGTTATTACAATAATTATGCAAACATCTTGAGGAAACATCAATTTATTCCAAGTTCAGAAAACAGGGACCTAGAAAAGTGATCTTATAAGTCAATGGTAGATGAATTTGTCTATTGTGGTTACTTGTTATTATATATCTCCACTAAATAGCATAGGTGTAATATTTTAACCTGAAAAAAATCTCATTTTTACTCCCTAATGTTTCATTTTTCTCAAATTCGGTTACTTAAAATCTAAAAACTGAGGCGTAATAAAACGGTTGCCATGGTAACGTTAATAAAGAGCCCAGCAAGAAAAACCTGTCATAAATAAAATAATATCCCAATATCAACATGCAATTGCAATTTCTAAGTTTTGTTTTGTATATTGATAGAAAACGATTTTTTAAAACATGCAATATTGCAGATTATTGAAAATAGGTCAAATGGTCATATTTTGTGTTATGGGGGGAGTTTTTTTTAACAATTTGAAAAGTTTGATAAATAGATTATATTGAAGAAAAAACATCATATTTCATATTCCTTTAAAAAAAACAACAGAAAAAATAAGTTTTATTCAAGTTTTAGACATCTCCATTTTATATATAACCTTTTATCATGATAATATGGCAAAATACTCTTCAGTTATAGATGGCGCTATAATTCTATAAATAGTAACATTTTCAATTTTTTTTTTTGCATAATTTATTTTTATCTCATAATGACCCTTTGTACCAATTTTCATCAAAATCGGGGGATGTTGCCTGTGGCACCTCTTATTGACATATTGCATGGTTCTATGGTGGATTTGGTGTTAAAAACATTACTCAAATCAAATAAAATAATTTTATTGCCATTTAAATCAAAAACATGATCTGTGACAAACATAACATATATATACAAAAATAAACAATACAATATTAAAATACAAAATGTATCAGTTCAATTATTGTTTTGGGTCTCCCGTCCTCAGTTCTAATGAATGTCTTATAAAGATAACTGAATTTTTAATTTGACTGTGATATGTGGGGTTTATTATTATTTAAAGTTTAAGCATGTCATCTTTGGCAGTATCTTTCCACTCCGATTTGATTTTCATGAAGTCAAAATATTTGTTTCTATAAATGTTATATTCAGGGCAGTTGAGAAAGAAGTGTTTTTCGTCCTCTATCTTTTTACAGAATTTGCAATATCTCTGATCTCTAGGGATCTTAAGATGTCTACCCTTTTCTATTGTAAAAGTGTTTTATTGTTGTCAAAATATAAATAAAAACCTGTTTATGATTAAATAACAGAAATTTAATATTTATTTCATCTATTGATAAGGAATATGAATTATTGATTATACTAATCACTTATAGTTATCAAAGGTACCAGGATTATAATTTAGTACGCCAGACGCGCGCTTCGCCTCAGTGACGCTCATATCAAAATATTTATAAAGCCAAACAAGTACAAAGTTGAAGAGCATTGAGGATCCAAAATTCCAAAAAGTTGTACCAAATATTACGGCTAAGGTAATCTATGCCTGGGAAAACATATAATGATAAGAAACAAGTACGGAACAAGAAGCATGCTTATTTTTATGACAACTTATATTCAAAATAGCAAGCCACTACGAGGATAAGCAAAATGAAGATCAACGCGTTGTGGGAATCATCTTTTTTCCACAAAAAAATCCAAACACAGAAAGGAAAATGGGAAGTGTTGAGAAATGAGGTAAATTTTAAACATAATTTTGAGGTAATTAAAAACCAAAAAGGTACAATAGTTCCCCGATACAGGCCTACTAACTCTTCATCTATTTACCTTGCGAGTTTTGCAAAGGAATGTTTACAAAAACAAACCTAAATTCGCAAAGAAAGAAATGTCATCAAAATAAAGAGATTGACGCGTCTGCAACTGCTCTACGAACTGGAAAAGATCTTCGTTCTGTTCCAAAAAACATCTGCTCTAGTTTTTACAAAGTTATTGTAATAGACATGAAGGATGGTGCAGTCAAGAAATGCCTGATGACCGATGACTTAATAATGAAATTTGGTGAAAGATTTAAATAGGAGGATGAATGTTGAGGAACATACAACGAATACAACCAGGCAAAAATTGAGACATGTTAGTTGATTTTGCCAAGCAGCAGGGAATGGCTTTTCATTCCATTTCAGAACTTGTTAAACCGTCAAATTTCGAAGTTCTCTTGTGCAGAGTTATAAAACTTGCAGGTTACGACCCGATTGAAAGATCGTACGGCATCCCTACACTGTCGGTAAAAAAATGGATACTGATTGCGCAGAAATTATTAAAAGTGGTGGCATTTCGGCAAATGACAAACGCAAAAAATGTCATCAGCCTTAACGATACAGAATGGAACAGACGCATATCAAGCGTAGCGAGAGACTTTTCAAAAGAACAAATGCAACGTCCAAAAGCTTCTTCCTTTGTGCAGCGATGTACAGGAACTATTCGGTTTGAAAAGGAAGAGGGAGAAAGGGTGAGAAATTAGAACTGCTATGTGGACATGTAATGTATACCATTTACTATTATTTTATTTGTTTTAACTTTACGTATAACTTTTCTTCTTACACTATAAGAATCTTGATCTTGAAGCCATGCTTGGAATTTTTTTTACCTATTTTAAATTTATTATTTTTTTAAATATATTTATTAAATCATATAACCCTGAAAAAGCTACAGAACTTCTAGGATCATACCATATTTTTGTTCAATATTCTTTATAATTCATTTTTTAAAATTTAATAAACAATTAATATATATATATATATACATAATTTAATATTAATAATTTATATTTATTTACAGAGTAATATATTTACAGAGTAAAAAATATGAAACCTATGACATATATAAGAAGAAAATTATCATATCAAAG
Source organism: Mytilus galloprovincialis (assembly GCA_037788925.1). Classification (NCBI taxonomy): domain Eukaryota; kingdom Metazoa; phylum Mollusca; class Bivalvia; order Mytilida; family Mytilidae; genus Mytilus; species Mytilus galloprovincialis. The sequence continues at coordinate 39,043,063 of CM075332.1, read as the reverse complement.
ATCTTTAAGTGTTATAAGCGATTATATTACTTTTTTACGGGTTATATACGTGATTCACAAACACCGATTTTTCATATGGAAAACAACTGATTGTTAAATGTTTATGTGAAGATTTATATTTAAAATTAAATCATAATAAATATTTACAATTTTTCGAAGAATATAAAATTTTATTAAAAAAAGGGAAAAAAAGGGATTTCACAAATCTTAAGTATGAGGAATATAATTCTGGTGAATTACAAATAATGTCACAAGAAGAAGAATTGAATGATATAAATGAATTGCTTGAAAACGCAGATATGGATCTTATTACTAATCCTAACCCATTTATAATAACTATAAATGATAGTGAAGATGAGGAAGAAGAAGACAATTTAGAAATCCTTGTTATTAGTGATATAGAAGAAGTTCTTTGTAAAGAAGAAGTTAACTTTCCAGAAGTTAAAATAGAAGCAGAAGAAGTTAAAGACCAAACAGCCTATTCATTTCTATCAGTGATTTTTCCGAAAAATTTTGTATGAAGGTGTTGTATGATTTGAGAAACAGAATATGATGAAAAAATTGGGAGTCACCGACTTAAGTTTTGTCACTATAGCAACCTCAGTGTCGTGTTTTCCCGAATATTAACATAATATTTGCTTGTTATCTATAAAACTCCAAAAAATGCTTTATATCAAACCTACAAGCATAGTTCTTGTTTCACGTTCAACAGTAGATGTGTATCTTTCAAATACTTGTTTAAGAGTTTAAGGCTAAAATTGATTTGATCTTTAAAAATATGATTTATTTCATTCCCTCCAAAAATTAAAACGTAAAAATGAAAGACATTTCCAGTATTAAAAAATATCTACCAGTGATTTCTTCATAAAAATTTAAAGAAGGAAAGTGCCATATGTACTCTTCAAAATAAAGCAAAAAAAAGTGTATGTCACCGACCTTTCAAAAAAGTTTTGAGTAATTTTCATGTTTTTTCTCGTTCATTTAGGAGAAAAACCTTACATACATATAAATTATATTAGTAAATATGATTGGTTCAATTTGTAACTTAATGTGTAATTCTATTCACGCAGAATAAATGTTCTAGCGTCTAACATTCCGTGAAAATCTATTCCAGTTACAAGACGTATGCGATAGATAGGCCGTCCGGGAGAAAGGTTGTGGGAACTTTCATTGGTAAAATGAAGGATATTAGATTGTTATTAGACATTTTGTCTTATAACAGGTCACCTACAAACCCGTAAACGAGTTGTTGCATTGGTTCTTCATACACAGAAATCTAGAGCGCGTCACACTCTACCAAATACATTTCGGTTAGCGTCCCCATTCTTATCGGGCGTGGCAGTGTAAATATACATTCAAACGGACGCCCCATTGTGTCATTGGTTTAGCAGCAGGTTTTGAACGCCACTTAAAGAAAGTACGATTTGAAACGCCAATGAATTTATACTCAGCACTGTGTTCCACATCCATGTATAACAATAAACATTAAACATCTATGTCATGTGTGTAGCATAATATAAACATATAAGAGCCGGATTATCAATCCATTTCAATCAAAAGCACTCTATAAATACATTAATGGAACCTATGGTAACGTCTTTTGCCGGTATTAAGGGGACTTTATGGTACAACCCAAAAGGTCAAATCACAAAAACTCTAAACTCAGAAGAAAATCAAATCGGAAAGTCCCTAGTCACATGGTTAAATCAAATGACAAAACACATCAAAAACGAATAGACAAGAACTGTCATATTACTGACTTGGTACAGGCATTTTCAAACGTAGAAAATGGAGGATAAAACCTACATTTAAAGCGAGAAACCTCTCCCTTCGTTGACAGACACATCAAATTCCATTATATTTACAATGATGTGTGAACTAACAGACATAATAAATAAAATAGTCAAAATATGGGTACAGCAGTCATCATCGTGGAACAATTTAACAGAACAACACAAAAACATCTATCTACAAACACATTCATTACTTCGCGTGTCTGACGTCAGAAAATTTGATACGTCACATATTTTTGTCGTTCAATGTTTATACAAACACTTTCAAATTTTCACATGGACAATATTCATAGCAATCAGGGTTAAAAAATCAAAAGAATGTAAGTATTAATTTCAGAAATAGAATGATATTTAAAATAGTTATACAGAATTTATAAGAACCCACCAAAAGTTCATTCCACTACGCGATTGAATAATTTTGACGTTATTTAACACCAAATTAGAGAGTATTTCCTATGCAATAAGCTATTTAGAGGCCCCTCTATTTACATACAAACATAACTTAAAGCCCAAACAATTTGCGACCGTCAAATCAAAATTGACGGTGGCAACTCTTCAACTACAGTACTGTTATTCCGATTCTAATACATTTCAAAAAGAAAAATACGATAAAACTTGAAAAAATGTCTAAATTTGTCAAATAAAAAAAAATCCGCGAAACTTCATGATGATTTTAGCATTTGAAATTGTTACACACAAATTGTATCAAAATATAGAATAACCATACATTGTCTCGAAATATCAATGTTATTTCACAAGGCTTAGAAACAGGTAGAAAGCGAGACTGTGCCGAGCATTTCTACCTGTTTCGAGCCGAGTACAAATAACATTGATATTTCGAGACAATGTATGGTTATTCTTTATATACTGCAACTCTTAAAACTGTTCTAAATGAACCTGTATGTTTTATTGACCACATTACTAACACTCTACGGAAACACATTGTCAACGTCATAAACAAGGTGATAAACGGTCAGTGACTATATATCACATATGAATATACCGTCTATTTAATTTGACTGCTCAAATAGCACAGCTGTAGTATATACGTTTTTATGTACCGCCAGCCTAATGTTGCTAATACATGTACCGAACTCTTTGGAATATTATAGAGAACACAAGAAGGTGGTCCATGAAGTATACTTTCTCACATGTATATGTGGAAAAAGTTATGAATGGCGACAAATTCTTTAAACCATTTAACAGTTTGTAAACTAATACAATGATATTCAAGTTGTAGAGGTTTGTAGTTTAGTAATTAAGACAACGATCTAATAAAGTTCGAATAAAGTCTATGTAATCAGTTTCATTTATCATATACTATATGTTTAAGACCTTGAATCTGAAATCAAATATCTGTTAATTCGTAGTTGAAGCTGAATTTAAATCCTTTTCGAACATGTGGAAGTAATTCGATTCATCTAAACGATGACCCCGAATGGTGACTTAGGTATAGAAATATTGTGACTACACGTCATCTTCCTTTGTGCAGTAAAAACCAATGCCCAAGTTGGGCGTCCGTTTTTCTCTAAGGGATGTACAAGTACGCAGACAAATCCGGTCATAATGGGGATGTTAAATCCGATATACGTTCTCTTCACGTAACAAAACCTTGTCCATATATCGTTTAGTGGTCCGTAGGTGGCTTGTTGCAAGGCTAAATTTCTGTTTAACCCTCATTTTCAATCGGCAGTCTATCTTTATAAACCTCCACAACCTTCATCCCGGACAGCTTTTATAACTGGACTTCAATATTGTATTTATTGTTAATTTGTTCTCGTTCAGATCATGCATGCTCTATTTGCTATGCAAACAGCAATCAATCAATCAATTATTTATATTGTAGTCCTGTGGTGTTGAGTTGTCATTTTGATGTTATATTCTACATGGCCATAAAAGAGGCATGCCACAAAACCAGGTTCAACCCACCATTTTTTCCTTTAAAAATGTCCTGTACTAAGTCAGGAATATGGTCATTGTTATATTATAGTTCGTTTCTGTGTGTGTTACATTTTAACGTTGCGTCGTTTGTTTTCTCTTGTTTTTGAGTGTGGATTTACATTGCAATGGGACGTGTCACGGTACTTGTCTATCCCAAATTCATGTATTTGGTTTTGATGTTGTGTTTGTTGTTCTCGTGGGATTTTGTCTGATGCTTAGTCCGTTTCTGTGTGTTACATTTTGATGTGTCGTTGTTCTCCTCATGTGTTTAATGCGTTTCCTTCGGTTTTGGTTTGTTACCCAGATTTTGCTTTTTGTCCATGGATTTATGAGTTTTGAACAGCGGTATACTACTGTTGCCTTTATTTAAAACGATGAAATTGGTAAACACAAGTATGACGTATTCCTCTTCCTAGATTCGATATATTACCTATGCAAGCCTTTAGTCGCCATATCCCTGTCAATTTGATAATTTGGATTGTCGAGATGCTCATCTGATGTATAAATATTGGTACCGTTTATTACATGTTTTCATTTGACCCCTCAAGATAATGGAATGGAGGATTTCTTAATTTCAAAATGTTGATCAGTATTGCATATTGTAAATGGTCTGTGTAGTTTTGCCAACCTTTGCGGAAGATATTACAATACACAGCGTACCTTACGATATACATGTGGGAATGCTACAGTTTTGAATTCCACAGAACAAAGAGAGGCATGATAAAAATAAACCCAGAAAAACTTATGTCTTTTGCACATCTCAAGGGGGAAAAATCAGCAGAAAACATACACACTTGGTGTTGAGCAAACCAACAGAGTTTACAAATTACAAATACCATCTTGGTATTAGAAGAAATGTAAACACTGGTATTAAAACATAGAATGGCTACTAGGATCTTGTCTGTATGCACGTACAGGAATGTGCATGCTAGTACTTTTCAAAATCTGAAAACATATATAGTTCTGCAATACCTCAAAGATGTTAAGTACAAAATAATCAGCTGTCATTAGAAACTACAGAGAAAACCATTAAGACAATTCCTCCGTCTCCTTGAAAGACCTGGATCACCTTTTTGTTCTACTTGGAAATGAAACAGTTTATGACAGAAATATGTACTTTATTGCTGACAATTTCTATGGAACTGAAATAGACCCCTCCACGATTTATTTGGATAAGGGACAGATTTTCATAATGGAGGTAAAAAATTGGTGTGAAAATACTGGAAAACATCTTCAAAACAGAGCAATTGCTTGGAAACATGCATATGATTGCCTATACTATTTTAAAAACAATCTGCCCCCTATTCAATATGGACGAATTAACCGTGAAGTGGACTATTGGATAAGACTATCATATATTAACAAAATAGCAAACTTCTGAATAGGTATTATACTACTTTCTTTCATTAATCTAGAAAACCCGCCATTAAAATATAAACGGGAAACAATCCTGAAAGACGCACACATGTATACTGGTTGAACATATGGAAAGAGAAATGCTCAACTAAATAAACGAACAAAAATTAAATGCTGCGAGTCCAAAAAAATTAAAATGAAAACGCACAGAGTGTTTAAAAATCTTTCTGAAACAATCCGAACGACATACTAAAAGCCGCCGTCAAAAGTAGTATGAATTTAGAACCTATACAATTAATTCTTCTCCGCCAAAATTAAGCTGAAAAAAAAAACTGTAATATGTTCCACTTTGCAACAAAGACGAAGAGGATTATAAATTTCCTGCGTGAATGTGATTCCGCTGACTGGGGCAAACGACTACTAGTATAATAATCATGGTCTATGGGAAGGTGTGAAGTTTGTTACATGTTTATAATGGACGAGATGATTTTGATAATAATGAAATGTTCAATGTGGTCAACCACTACTTTTTCAGATTTAACGGGTGAGCTTTTAGATATACCAAACTATTTTTTAAGTTCCTGTCCGATTAATTATTACAATGAAAATTAACCATAGCACATTTACACAACGACGGGATGTATAAGTACCGAGCCACGTCAAATGGATAATACCAAATATAGAATAGAAACAGTAAGTCTTGGTAAAAGTACCAATTTATAAAGAGTAATTAAAAAACACACTATCAAACATAATTAAAATGTCAGTATCTAGAGCTAATACTTTAAAATCTTTTTGTGAGTTGATACGGTAACAAGATCTTTGTATTTTTCGATGAACAATCTAAGAAAAAGGACTACTCGTTCGATGACATAATTCTGGTTCATTTACTTTTTGCCCAGACACTAGTGATGTTTTGTAAATTGAGTTGGGAAATGTATATGCTATGTGCTGTTGACGTCGATCTATTGATACTAAGGTGGGGGAAATTTTATAATTTCAAAATCAAAATCGCCTCTTTTGTCATTGATTCTAGTACTGTGAAGACCAGCTCATGTCAAATTCGTGGTAAAAGTACCTTAAATTTCTAGATCTTGAAGATATGATCATATAACAAAATCAGAAAAGTTTTGAGTGAACTCGATATGTTTGAACTTATTTTTATACGTAAACTTGTCTTTACATATTGTTTTCTTTTCTTAGTCATATAATAAGAAAAAAAAGAAGTAAGAGATAAACTTATCATAGACACCATGGTTTACATTTTGTATTTACGTCAGACGCGCGTTTCGTCTACAAAATACTCATCAGTGACTCCCATATTCAAAAAAGGCCAAATAAAGTAAGAAGTTGAAGAGCATTGAGAACCAAAATTCCTTAAAGTTTGGCCAAATACAGCTGAAGTAATATATTCCCGAGGTATAAAGGCCTTAGTATTTAAAAAATTCAAACGTAAACAGTTAATTTATAGATATGGCCATATCAATGATAATTCATGTCATAAGTACTGACTACTAGATGGTGATCATGGTGATACCCTCGTAGAAGTAAAACTCCACTAGCAGTGACACCGACCCAGTGGTTGTAAATAAACTCATCATAGATATCATATATTCATATCAGGTATCCGGTCATTTTTATAAGGTAATCCAGTCATTTATATATGTAACCCAGTCACTCGTATACGTAATCCAGTCATTCATACATGTAATCCAGTCATTAATACAAGGCAATCCAGTCATTCATTAAACAAACGCAATCCAGTTACTCATTTAGGTAAGCCATATAATCCATTCTTTTGGTGACCTTCTGCTGTTGTTTTTTCTAGGGTCGGGTGGTTGTCTCTTTGATACATTCCCCATTTTCATTCTCAATTTTATTTCATATAAGATAATCCACTCATTCATATATGTTTTACAGTCATTCATATTTGTAATCTAGTCATTCATATATGTAACCCAATCACTCATACGTGTAATCCAGTCAGTCATTTAAGGCAGTCCGGTCATTCATATATTTCATCCAGTCATCCATTCGTATATGTAATGAGTCTTTCATATGAGGTAATCAAGTCATCCAGTCATTCAAATATGTAATCCAGTCATGCATATAGGGTAATCGAGCAATTCATATTTGTAACCCAATCACTCATATGTGTAATCCAGTCATTCATGAATGTCATCCAGTCATTCATATTAGGTAAACTAGTCATTCATATAGGTAATCAAGTCATTCATATATGTCATCCAGTCATTCATATTATCGGTGATTTAGAGAGTTCTACCTACGCGTCAATAGTTATCAAAAGTACCAGGATTATAATTTAATACGTCAGACGCGCGTTTCCTCTACATAAGACTCATCAGTGACGCTCAGATCAAAAAAGTTAAAAAAAAGCCAAATAAATACAAAGTTGAAGAGCATTGAGGACCCAAAATTCCAAAAAGTTGTGCCAAATACGGCTAAGGTAATCTACTCCTGGGGTAAGAAAATCCTTAGTTTTTCGAAAAATTCTAAGTTTTGTAAACAGAAACTTTATAAAAATGACCATATAATTGATATTCATGTCAAACGTTAACACCACTTTTAACGCCGTTTCCATTTACATTGTTAACGTCACCATATCTTTTGTTAACGTTGTTCTATTGTTATGTAATATGTAACTATATAGAGTTGAGATTACACAATCAAACGAAACCGACGTTGTTCACTGCCTGTCCATACATTGGGTTTAACCATCCGTTATATTGGTGCCACGACCAGAGAAGATAATGACGAAAAAGTAGGCTATAGAGTTGGCCATCGAGGAGCCACAAGAAGCTTTTTGAAAGATTGAATAAGAGTAAGAATGAAACTACCTCTAATCAGAAGTTCAATCCAACTGCAGCAGATATTGTTTTTATAAACTCAACATATACATGTAGTACTCCATACCTCATGCAGAATAATGATATGCAATACAGATTGTCGATGAGCGCAACAAATTCTAGCATCTACCACAACCTAGAAAAATTGAATCTACCAAATTTCGATGGCAATTTATTAAACTTGATAACTTATAAAACAATGAGTACAGGAGACCCAAAACAATAACTTGAGCTGATACATTTTGTATTTTAATATTGTATAGTTTATTTTTTTATATGTTATGTTTGTCACAGATTATGTTTTTGATATATATGGCAATAAAATTATTTGATTTGAATTGATTTGATATAAAAGAGATTGACATTAGGAGCAACATGTAAATCTTTTTTGTTTGTATTTCAATCTTACCACTTGATGATCCTTTTCCTTTTTCCCTTTCCTTTTCTTTTAAAAGCGTGTCATTACCATGGTAACGTGCCATTTTCTTCCTCCCAACAATAATAAATGGAACTCCATCATATGGAATATACGACACGGTTAACTTTTGATTGACCTCAAAACGAAATTCTGAGTGAGTAAATCAAATAAAGTAAAATATACATTCTGTGATAAATTCTTTAATATGAAGCCAATAATTCAATTTTTGTTTATTAACTTAGATATTAATTACAGCAACATCGTTGATGCTGATGGCTTTGGACTTTCAGTGATTGGACAAAAGGGGAAAAATAAATACAGCATACCCAAGTTTACTGAACAACATCTTGGTGTAAATAAGTATTCTGGATTTCAGTTGGTTGATATCTAGTATATTTTTCTACACAGGAAAATGAGAGTTGGTATCCTTCGTTTAATGGGTGTGAGCTTTTGTTTAGGACATTTGATTAAGGACTTCCAGCTTTGATTTTTCCTTAGAGTTAGGTATTTTCCTTATTTTCATTTTTTTCTTCTCATCTTTACTTGTATCTATTGAATATCACTCATATATAAGCACTGCATTGTTATATGCAGGTGGTAATAGCTTTTATTATACTTCATGTCAAAATGCCAGATTTTTATTGGCTAATACGAGGGTGTCAATTTACTGTGTTAACCTTCATGGAGACGCTTGATCAAGTGTGCGCTTTATTAAACACGACTCTTTCCTACGACAAAAGCTCTATCACCCTTCACAGAGACGTTTGATCAAGTGTGCGCTTTATTAAATACGGATGGTTATGTACAAGATGTCATAGTTTATTATTTTGAATTTTAAATTTAATCGACAGTAATAACAGAACATTCAGTATAATAAATTAAATAACACATAGCTGAGAGGGTGATAGAGCAGATTGTTACCCCTCGAAAAGACATTGTCAACCTCGGCTTCGCCTCAGTTGACAATGTTTTCTCGGGGTAACAATCTGCTCTATCACCCTCTCAGCTATGTGTTATTTATATATTGTAATGATATTTACCTTTCACCCTTCAAACAGTATCTGAACTTTTGTGTTTTATTACATATAAATCATTAAATGTACACCTAGTGAAAGCATTAAGGTATAAATTAAATATTTAAGTTAATCATTCATATCGATATGCAGCATGCCAAATGAAAAAAATCTGACCATGAACAAGAAATGCTTACACTTCAAGAGTACCTGTATGCTGCTCAATCTTAGTTTTTATTGTGAAGTGTTTTGGTAAGACTGCCTGTATTTCTAATTCACTATGGTTTTGTCTACTGTGGGTTTTTTTTAATTGTCTTATATTTTAAACATGTCATTTTTGTTACATTTATATAAACTGATAAAAGCTGTAATTACCAAATCCTCATTTCCAAACACTGGTCTTTTTTAACTGTAACCTATTTTGTTGACTTTGACAACTCATGTTCCCGAATGGCTTGGTGAACTTCATCCAAGGAATGAACACATAGAACCTTATAAAGGCAACAGTAGTATACCGCTGTTCAAAACTCATAAATCCATGGACAAAAAACAAAATCGGGGTAACAAACTAAACCCGAGGGAAACGCATTAAATATAAGAGAACAACGACATAACACCGAAACGTAACACACACAGAAACGGAAAAACCATCAGACAAAACACCACGAGAATAACAAATATAACATGAAAACCAAATACATGAATTTGGGATAGACAAGTACCGTGCCACGTCTTATCTCAATTTCTCAAAAATAAGAGAAAACACAAACGACTCAACGTTAAAATGCAACACACACAGAAACGAACAATAATATAACAATGGCCATATGAGCATTATAAACATTTTAAGGATGTACTTAGGTGATATTAGGTAAATTTTAATAAATTAAGAAATCAAAATTTATACTTTAAAGTGGAAGAGTATTAGTTCAGGATAAAAATAAGCTAAAAATAATGATAGGTCATGGAGCTTCAAGATATTTGATTTATAAAATATGGCGGGAAAAGAAATCGGACTTCATTATATTTGGGTCTCAAATCAAAAGAAAGAAAATTAAGAATCTGCTTAAATTTTGTCAAAAGACCTTTTATGAGCTATTAAGTCTTCTGTTAAGAAAATAAATATTTGTTATGGGACAAAATATTTTACCTTGCATGGTATGGAAAAACACCAAGGATTCCGAACATTTAACACTTATTCAAAAACCTCACCTAAGTACATCCTTAAGTTACCTATTTCAATTATCATGTATATTTATGAATTTTAAGAATATTTCATGATCATGGCTATATTATATATAGGGAAAACGGTACTATTTAATCTGCCATAGGAGACAATACTAACATTTCTTAATTTTCCAGTTTGTATAATAAAACCTGGATAAAACAGTTATAGTGGGAGATATTATGGACATAATTGTGCAAATCGTGATACAAGCATGAAATTTGGTATAAAAGTTGACTAAATGATACTAAAAAAAAAACCGTTGCTGGCCAGAAAAAAAAATCATTTTTTCAAGATGGCCACCACACATTTCGGAAATGGCGTCATTACAAATTGACAACAATTCGTTTATCCTTTGAAAGGTGTGTTATATTTAAAATCCAATGTTAGATTTGATAAAAAGTAAATGACAGTTCCTAAATTACGACTAGACAATACATTAATGAAACTAAAGGTGACTTCCGGTTTCAAAATGCCGGCAAAAAAGTAAAAAATGTCAATTTTTATACTTTCAAGCAACTTCACAAGGGATGTATAATCCAATGTAAGTTATGATAAAACGTTAAAGAAAGTTCCTAAGTACGACGAAACAACACATAAATGAAGAAAAATAGTGACTTCCGGTTCCAAAATGGTGGCAAATACATATAATTACCATCAACTCAACAAGTGTTAACACTCTTTGTTAAGTTTAAATGCCTAGTTTGGTTAGAAAGACAGGTTGCTTATTTTATAATTATCTGATAGTTGCCTATACAACAACCCGTACAAGGAAGGCCAGAACGGTAGCATCTACAGTTACCAACACAGCTCGGTGTTCGGCTCCGCATTCTTTCTTTCATCCAACCACAGTGTTCATGACTTTGAACACGTACCTGTCGAATACATGAATCAGGCTGGGCCCAAGCAACTCCTCCTTGATATACTTCTCTTTTGATGTGCTCTGGAAAAGAACCTCTTGTAGGCGGAATTGCATCACAATGCCGCTGCTTCCTGGCAAACAATTCAAATCACATTCACGTTTTCAAATCCCATTGCCACCTGTAGGTGATGTTCGGGAAGGGAAGTCATATCTCGGAGATGAGTCGTTAACGATCGAGGATAATTTACACGATCAAGACCTAATTCGCTCCCTACTTAAGCCTAAAAAAAAACATCCTTTACATCTGGAAAACCTTCCATTGTTAGTCAAGCTAACCTTTTGCCTTTCTCATGACAATTCGACAAAGTGCCACATCCACTAAATGCATGGACGAAAGGAAAAGCAGCTACACAAGGACCAAACGCATTTGATATGTCACGTGTAGGAAGCCATCAAAAGTCGTTATTCCTTCCATAACCTATCCGCAATTTGTTCTACACAATTTTGCGATTGCTGCAATTCTTGATACTATTACATCTGTGTCAGTACTACCTAAAATTACATTTAACAACACTTTTCATAATCATGCCGAACATGGACAAACATTCGTGTATCTGCTTCTTCATGATTACAAGGGGATAGATAGCAAGTATCTTTATTGAAATTGCAGAGAATATTTTCACCATGAGTAATATACACATTTGTAATAGTCTCTTAAGAAGCAATTTTGTCAGCAAGAAACTTGAACAATTTCGTTTTGTTGTCATCTTCACAGAGAAAACTACTCCATACTCTTGGTGTTCTACCAGAACCAACACCTTTCCATCTGGTACAAGAACATTGCCTTTGTCTTGTCACAGTCTTTAAATTATTCATTTAGTAAACATCAAATACAATGTCTACTTTTGAATACTTATCGATGCAAGATTTTACATAAGGCTGTATGACATCATTAGCATAATCATCAAATATTTTTGCCCAACTTTGTGACCTGGAATTAACCATTGCTGCCCCACCAACGATAAATGCGTCCGAATTCGGATCAGCAAATCGCAGAATGTTTCAAGTAAACCCATTTGAAGCGATTTAATACCACTATTTCAAGTGACATCCTGAGATAAAGACGGAGGAGCAGTTTGGTTTCTATGGATAAAGAAATATTACAAGTAAAACTGTCTACTGTGACAAGAAATGAAAAGTCTAGAAAAGATATCGCAATCACTTTTAAGGTTCTCTAGCTTTGTTTTTGACAAAGACGTTCCCAGTTTCATTTTGCTGCCAAAATAGGAAGTTGTTCTTTTTTATTTGGTTATAAAAAGCAGGTTTTCCTTCGTTTTTCATTTGTTTCAAAAGATCTTCGTATTGTTTGGACCAATATCTTGGAGTTTATTTACATATCTTACCTGTTTCCGAATCAACAATTTCCTAAATGAAGTATTTTTTACAAATCTGACGACTCTTCTAGAAATGAATTTCCAAACTCGTTCATACTTGCAAAGCCTTTAAAACTGTTTAAAGAATTCTTTTTGTGTTTTCGTAGAGTCTTCATAATGTCGTTCGTCTGTTTTAGAATGACCCAAACCACTAGATCTTTCAAATTAATCTTCTAGTATACTGACTCCTGGTCCAGCTACCATCCATTTGTCTAAATGAGATCTTCGGTTAATCCTTTGGCACCAATATCGCCCTTCACAATTGCATTATTCTGTTTTTGTGCCTGATCAATTGTGTTACAAGAAAGAAATCTACTGGTCTTACGTACAGTGAAATTATCATTTTCAAATCCCATTGCCACCTGTGGGTGATGTTCGGGAAGGGAAGTCATATCTCGGAGATGAGTCGTTAACGATCGAGGATAATTTACACGATCAAGACCTAAAACAATACGATATCATGCTTTATATGGACTAACTCATGAAATGAGCATAATACCAAAATCAGAAGAAGTTCTTAATTTATAATTGAACGCCAGGAATTAAACTGTGGTCGAGATGACTCTATTTCCTTACACCAGTCTTTTAAATCATTGAACGTCACAGAGTCATGACATAATTATATATTCTGAGTTAAGCTTTCATAATCTGAAATTTTTAAGCAAAATACATGCAGTTGAATGATGCGCCTGTCTAGTCCTAGGTACATTTGAACATACATAAAAAGAATCTGCCGTTCTTGGTGTTGCACTATTGGCTTCAGTAAGACAACATGTCTATCCCCTATCGCACAATATATCACCCAGAGTTTTATAACAAGTCATTTCAATGTGCAATCCACCAAACATGACGATACACTTATATTTTCCTTACAAATCAGGCCATTTCCACTGAATTTGCTTAGGCATTTCCAAAAGTGGCTGATCTGCAGTTACATTTGATGTTTCTCCAGATTAACTACATTTTCGCCTTAACCATCGAATACCTGATAATTGCCTGGTAGTGCATACAAATCGCCCTTGATGTCTATAAATAGTTTGCACATGCGCAAAAGTGTTAAACACATGTGTATCATAACCTTGAAAAATGTTATTAAACCAATTCATAATATCATTAGAAATCCAAAAACACTAAATATATAGTAAATAGTTCAAATGTTTTTGAAAGAATTTTGTTACATTTTCGCGCATGCGCAAATACTGGATATGTCAAATATTCATTTTTAATAAATATGTGATGTAGGGAAGGTAGCCACCAAACCTGGTAATTGGTTTTTACTAAAAGAAGTTCAAAGAACAGTTTTCCAGAAAAAATCAGTATTTTCAAACTAAAGAAAACAGCCATTTTAGAAAATGGCCGTGGCCATCTTGAAATATTTTTTTTTAAATGGCCAGCAGTTATTTCTTACAACGTATATAATAATGATGCTTTGTGGTAATTTTCATGCTTGTATCATCATTTGCACAATTCCCTCGATTTTGCTTGCTAATATCTTCCACTATTATGTGTGGTGTAAGTACTTTATTACTGTATTCTAAAAATTGAAGCCAAATAGTATCATGACCAATTTCCAACGGAGCTTGTTTATGTTGTCCATGCCCACCGTCATTTTGCACCAAATTTATGAAATTTTGGGAGCCTTTTCGAATAATTCTCTAGAAATATTTCAATAGGTTTTAAAATTTATATTGTAAATTTACACACTGCAGTTATTCATAGATAAATAAAAAAATATATTGTACCCTTACATCCAATCACAGCGCTCCTAAGTCGACTTCCTTCACCTGTCTTGGGTACACAAAAGGCCAACCTAATGCTGGGAAAATGTAATACTACCGTTTTCCCTAAAGGTAACACTTAAATGTATTTGTTCTTACAGTTACAAGTTCGGCATGCAACAACCCATAATAGAATATTGTAGTACATTTTGTAGCTTGAGGCTAGACCTGCAACAATATAATTCGAAATACCGAAGTAATAGTGATATAACATTTTTTACTAATTCAGATTAGGAACCAAGTCCAAATTTGGGTCAGATAATTATACATTTAGCTACATGTTGCTTTCGTGAATTAGACACATGCTAGATTTGCATATCTAAAATTGTTTAGGAATGAAATATTGTGAAAGGCAACCAGAAGGAGAAATCTGTAAATTTATGATTGAGATTTTTTTTCTTTTTGTTATGATGTTAATAAAATAGACTTTTAGGATAAAGCATGATAATTTTATTAATGTCATCTCTATGAATGATAGTTTTATACAATTTTTTTTTAAAAGCCGTCAGGTATACTGATTTGCTAAGTAAACAAATTAACATTGTATTGTATATTAAAATCAGACGCATGGTTATACCCGTTAATGACAACTGCAGTAAAGAAGAATATAACTGTTTGTTTAAAATAAAAGATCTTCTTAAAAACGTACGTCAGATTGGATTTCTATGTTATCTTTCTGACGCCGTCTTCTACGAGTTGTAGGTATTTCATAAAATTAAAAAATAATAGTTATTATTCAGTCTGACTGATATAAAACTTAATCTGTATCAAGGTAATCGGATGTCATATATTCACTCTATCCACTTTTTCTCTAACCAAATTCGAGTTTATTTTTTGTGATTGAGTAACAACAGTTGACTTGAGGTCTATCGGAGAAAATGATGTCATCAAAGTCGAATCTTCGTACCTGTAATCTACAGTTAACTACAATTCGATTTATAAGTAACAATCAAACATTTTCCAAAATATGAATCTTACCTCCGTTTGAACTGTGGCACCTGAATTGGCTGATTCTTGTTGATTCTAAAACATATATTTTATGGAATTTACAACATGTGTATGCCATGAAACTTTTTTTGTTGTTGTATCTGAAGAAACGTATGCTGTTCCTTTGCTTTTTGTGTGTTTTTTTTTTTCATGTGTTCGATTTATTTGTTGACTACGTGAACAGGAAACAACATCGGCAATTTACATTTTCAGTTGTGAAAAAAATATGTTTATAGGAGTGTTGTAGGTAATATTAAGGTTTATGTACCCTTCTGTAGCCATTTTTGTACGAACTTTTCAAACTTCAATTGTATCAAAACTACAGATATTATGAATAATAGAGGTAGGCCATTTTGTACATATTCCAAGGGGAAACTTGATGCAAAGCATTATTTTTTACTGTTCCATTGCATTTAATAGAAAAAGAGGACTTTGTGACAAATAAATCAAGATTTTTATAGAAAATCCACAGCCTTTATCCTTGTACTCTCATATTTGGCAATTTGATGACTGATATATATTGGATTATTGCATGCAGTGCTAGCATTGATTTCCTTAAAACAAGTTTATAAATGTAGTTATTGGGTTAAGACAAGTATATATAAATATGGCCAAAATCAAGTACACCTTTTAGGGTGCGCTCGACTTAAGGGACTCAGCACGAGGTGTTTTGGAATTTACAGGTTACTTAGAACTTTTTGTAAAAAATAAACACTAGCACATCATAGAAAATCAAGTGAGTAATTTATGTTTCAAATTTTATAACAAAAATCTCTGTATTAAAGGCTGTGGATTTTCTATAAAAATCTTGATTTATTTGCCACAAAGTCCTCTTTTTCTATCAAATGCAGTTGTAGTTGTAGTTGATGCTGTCTACTCCTATAAGGTTCAAGAATTTCCGAAAATTGAAAATAATGATTTAATTTATTATAAACCAGTTTGACTGGTAAAGAACTAAACCTGTATAAAGATATAATCAGGTTTCATTGGAATCTATAATACTAAAATTACGAGGTCCAATTTGTCAGCCGTCATCACGTAATAGTATCGTTTATTAGCGAATTAGTAAACGATATTTTAATCGTAAGAGTTATTGTTAAAAGTCAAGTTAATATTACAAGTCCTAAGCAAACAGTGCTCGCATCAATAATAATTTCGTAAAATCATTAACACATCTGATTTCATATACCTACCTAAGTGCGTTCCTGACACAGTACCGACCATCCAAGGTATCTATTGGTATTTACTAGGGTATGAGTACAAAAGACGACAAACAGCTTCCATTGAGATGGTTTTACAGCTTCCTGGGAATCTTCTGAACTAAAAGTATGGAGCCCCAGATGGGTAAATGGACTTTACTAATGGTATGGAGACCCAAATGGGTAGATGGCCGGAATTAAAGGAATGTTGACCCAAAACTAAGAGCAAAGGCACCCTTGAGGGTGCTAAGAAAAGCACTCATTTTCGAGCCAAAATTGTGCTTTTCCGCGAAATCTTGCTATGCAACGTTATGCAAGCTATTGCTGCATTAAGATTTGACTGCTCCACATATAAAAAAAACATTGAAACACATATAAGATGGCCAGCAGTACTTTGCTTAAATGATATAAGGAAGCACAGAAGGTGGATTTTCCCGGAATTGAAGAAACATCCAACAACTACATACAAGGACTTTTTATGGCACATGATAATGTCATTGATTGTTCACAGGAGTTTTATATTAACCATTTTTATCAACATCTGCTGGTTAATTTTTGGACAACTTAATTCATACTTGTATGTTTACTTTAAGCCACACTATTTGCAGTCCTTTGATTTGTTTTGTTAGGCTGAAGGATGTTAATTGAATAAATGAAAATACTTTTTTCCCATAAAAGCAAATTTAGAGGTGGACTCGTAGATAGCCAGACAGAAGAAAGAGAGGCAGTGTGTAATGTTGAGACTGTGAGGCAGAGTATTTTTGAATCGAGTAAGATCTATAGATTTGAAGAGCAGTGTGATGATGAAAGTGACAATGAGTCAGGGATTGACAGTAATTTGGTGGAGGATGTGGTGTTTGCAAGGTTGCAAATTTTCAAACAGACAAACAAACGGTCTAATTTATCAACAAAAAAACGCGAAACACTTATGAACCACACCAACAAACAACAGTCATTGGATAACAGGTTAATGCAAGTGATGTTTCTTACAAACTCGAACCATACAGGCTACTTAAAGCTAATTATTATGTCACTAATTTTACTTTCATTAATGATTATCAAAGACAGTGAAAAAAAAATGTTATCTTCATCTAGAAAGGAAGTTGAATATCAATTGTTTGGTAATATCGTAGTTGAACTAGAAAAAGACAACAAAGACAGAGGTTAAGGATATCATGGATATGGAATGCTTGTCGATATCGATTCGATATCAACATTCAAGACAGACGAATCAGGCCATGTGGACATAACAACATATCGTCGATATCGACACAACATTGTGTCTTGGACATACTTCCCATTTTTGCAACCAAAGTGTGATGGCTACAGAGTAAAATAAAACAGCATGAACAATGCCACGAGAAGTACACAAACCTTATAACTACCAGAAACAATTATGTGTGTGAGACTAGGAGGGAGGAATTATACACGCCAGACGACATACCAATATCCACCGACACAACCAGGCAACTTACCGAATTACTGGAGGCCAGTATGCCTGATTTTTCAGACCTATTAGGTGTAGAGCCCCGTACCTAATCACCTAGGCAACTCCTCAATGAAGAGCCACCACCGATAGTCATTATCCCTTCTGATCAACAATTCTCCAAATATTTACAAGATCTGTCACCTGTGAATTCTCCAGACAACTTTTCCATAGACATTGACTTGGAACCACAGGAAGCTTCTATCATTTTACCTAATCCTGAACCATCACCTTTATTTTCTACAGCCATCATTATTGATCCTGAACTATCACCTCTATTTTCTACAGCCACCATTATTGATCCTGAACCATCACCTCTATTTTTTACTGCCACCATTATTGATCCTGAACCATCACGTCTAGTTTCTACAGCCACAGCCACCATTATAGATGAACAACCACCACCTTCATTTTCCATTGTAACTAGTAGAAATCATCAAGAACCAACAGAACAAATTTTAGATTTGACCATGACCAGGATAAATACCACTACACCAGAAGCCCCAATTACCACCCACCAAGATGAACCTTTAGATCTCTCTATAAAATTGAAACCTGCTAATAATTTGAATGCAAGACCAAAAGAGAATCCTATCAACTCTTTGACACCCGTTATTGATTGTTCGGTACCCACTAACCTATGGAATGTAAAACCCATCACACTAGAAATAGACAACCATGAACATCTCTGCCTTGATCCAAGACAATTTTTTGCTGGTGCTCCGTCCAAATATCACACACACCTTTTAGCTAATACCTTACAAGAGAAAGTAAATTTATGCAGGACATCTCAGATAGCAAGATATAACAGGTAACTTGTGCCAATTGGATTTAGAACTATAATGAAGGAAGAACGTTGCTACCTACCAGATGGAACTATATTGGAGATGAAAGAAGTTTGGACCTGTGACCAGCCAACACCACTATCAACAGAGGAATAAGGGTAAAATTTGTAAGTGAGTGCTTGGTTAGTAGGTCTCTTAATGTTTTGGTTTGAGGACGAACCCTTTTTAACTCCGGGTTGGGGTAGTGTTATGCCTAAGGTTAGGAGTTAAGAATGACAGGTTTATATGTATCATGTTTCATTCTTTTCTTGTGTTGTTCAGAGAGTTCATTTCTACTTTCACTTTTATTTTCGTGTTCCGCTACTCTGATCTGCACTGTTATATTATTAACGGAAGGACTATGGAGATAAACACTGTATATTTCAGGTATCGCGGCCGTCTTATATTGTATTGTATGTATTATATTATTGTTTATGTGAAATATTGATTTGACAGGGTTCGTTCTCACTGTTTGACCGGTGGAGGGGGGCGGTACCTTGACATGATCCCAGCTTTAGTTTGACCTGCATATCGCTTGTCCCTTTTGCTCACCTGTTTTATTCGATCACGTTAAGGGTCGATATTGTAACCAGGGTACGTTCCAACTAAGGGTTATTCTTGATAAGCCCATATCTCCCCTTTTCCCTCGACAGTTGTGTATTCCTATTTGTTGTTGTGCCATCTTCTGTATTATTGCCGTGGGAACTTCTGTTTTAAGTACCAATCGGAATTGACAGAGATAACCTAGTTACCAGAACCAGATATTATGTATATTGAAAATAATGAACCAATTGCTACGTTAATTTAACGGACACACTTCTCGTTATAGTAACGGACACACTTTCCGGACTATAAAAACGGTTGTAGTAGACGATTCCGGACAGCTCACAAAACCCGGACCATTTTCATAGATATGCCATTATTACCAGAGCCTACCACTTGTTAACCATAACCAGGTTAATGATAACCCCGATTTTTATGATATTTACCATCTGACAAGTGACCAATATTATTTACTATAATACTTTTAATAGTAAAACCACCTTTACCATGTTAACGCACGACGATTAACGTCCAAAGGGGAAAAAAGGGGGGGGTGTCTCTGAACCGTTTTTGTTATGGGATATTGATTTATATCGCGGCAATAAGTGAAATTAGGCATTAAGCTTAAATCCTAGGCAATAAGCTAATGCCTAGGCAGTAAGTCTGTTGCCTTAATGATGTTAGGCATTAGTCTTAAATCCTGAAAAATGTGTGCAGGCATTGAGCTTAAGGGGGTACCTAACACTACAGGGAGACAACTCTGTAAAATCAGCCAAACGTTTTTAATAAGTTGTGTTGTAAAGGAAATATTAAGCTTCTCAATAATCAAAATTGGTGTTTGTCAATCTGCTATATAACCAGTGTAATTTTTCTGATAAAATGGTTTGGTTCAAAAATTTGGAAATTTATATATTTTGGTTAAAGGGTCAAAGTAAATACTTTGTCAAAATTTTATGAAAATTAAACAAGCCAAATTAATTTTAGTGAAAGTGTTGGGTACCACCTTAATGCCTAAAATATATATACGAGTAAATAAAGACATTTATTCATTTAAATAAAAATATATTTGTTACATAATAACATATGAGAACCGGGGCCTGTTTATCGAAACTGTCCTTAGATTGGTTCTACATATGTAAGATATTCTTAGGACAGTAATTATGATAAAGTTAGGACCGACTTACGACATGTGTCAGCATGCACATCTAAGCTATCGTCTGATTATCTTATCTAGGATGTCCTAACTGCTGTCCTAAGTATTGGCGTAAAAGAAAATAGCAAATAGAAAAAATGAAATATTGTATTAAATGTTTTACTTTAAGGATGTACTTAGGTGAGGTTTTGGAATTTTTGTCAACTGTTCGGACTTCTTGGTGTTTTTTCATATGAGACTAAATAGCTCATGAAAGGTCATTTACCAAAATTTTAGAAGATTCTTAATTTTCTTTCTTTTGTTTTGAGACCTAATAATACCAATGCCAATATAAGGTAAGAGTCCGAGTCAGCCTTTTCCCGCCATATTTTAAATCTCAAATATCTCGAAAAGTAGGTCAACTTCTTAATTTATTAATTTTCACCTAACCTCACCTAAGTACATCCTTAACTTAAAAAACGATTAAATATTAGAAGACAATTATGAATTTTTAATTAAAGGATTTTAGATAATTTTGATATCATAATTGTACATTAAACTCTTAGAAACAAAACATAAGTAAAAAAATGAAACTATGTTTTATTTTAGAATTGAACAAACTAATGGTAAATAGTTAAAATTAAATATACAATCGGTAAAATCATTATATGCTTTGAGGGAGGTGAATTTGAAGTGCCACGGTTTCATACTTACAAGTTCTCGTGCATTTTTCATATAAATACTTAGAATTTCAACTATTTTATTTTATTACTGCAATAAACATACGTTTGAATGTGAAAAAAAAGAAAAAAATATATAATTATACAGATGCAAAACTACAGGGCCCAGTTTCATCCTAAATATATAAAAAAAAAAAGAAGATGTGGTATGATTGCAATGAGACAACTGTCCACAAAAGACCGGAAATAAAATCATATATAGAATATGTTATTATACTCCACGCAACGAAGTTGCGTAGGGTATAATGTTTTTGACCCGTCAGTCCGTCCGTCCGTCAGTCCGTCAGTCCTGTTTCTTGTCATCGCAACTCCTCTCAAACCACACAACAGAATTTCACGAAACCTTTTCAGATAATAAGGACATACTATGTAGTTGTGCATATCGACGGGAAATTGCGATTCAATTTTTTTTCTAGGAGTTACGCCCCTTTGAACTTATTTACTTTAATGTACTACTGCAAGTTTGTCATCGCAACTCCTCTCAAACCACACAACAGAATTTCACGAAACCTTTTCAGATAATAAGGACATACTATGTAGTTGTGCATATCGACGGGAAATTGCGATTCAATTTTTTTTCTAGGAGTTACGCCCCTTTGAACTTATTTACTTTAATGTACTACTGCAACAGTTTGTCATCGCAACTCCTCTCAAACCACACAACAGAATTTCACGAAACCTTTTAAGATAATAAGGACATACTATGTAGTTGTGCATATCGACGGGAAATTGCGATTCAATTTTTTTTCTAGGAGTTAAACCCCTTTGAACTTATTTACTTTAATGTATTACTGCAACAGTTTGTCATCACAACTCCTCTCAAACCACACAACAGAATTTCATGAAACTTTGTAGATAATAAGGACATACTATGTAGTTGGGCATATCGACGGGAAATTGCGATTCAATTTTTTTCCTAGGAGTTACACCTCTTTGAACGTATTTACTTTAATGTACTACTGCAACAGTTTGTCATCACAACTCCTCTCAAACCACACAACAGAATTTCATGAAACTTTGTAGATAATAAGGACATACTATGTAGATGTGCATATCAACAGGAAATTACGGTTCAATTTTTTTTCTAGGAGTTATGCCCCTTTGAACTTATTTGCTTCAATGTACTTCTGCAACAGTTTGTCATCTCAACTCCTCTGAAAACACACAACAGAATTTCATGAAATTTTGTAGATAATAAGGACATACTATGTATATTGACAGCAAATTATTATTCAATATTTTTTCTTATACAATTTTTTTTTTCTTATACTTATTTAATTTCTCCAATGACAATGTGGGGACGTGGGGTATGTGAGCGTGCTCACTAAGGTTCTTTAATTTATAATAAAACGCATCAAATAATAATTTAAAATTGAAAACTTGATAGAAATTTGTATTAAAATCATTTTGTTATCACAAGTGGAACTGTTAACAAAGAAAACATACTTATTATAAAAACAATCGGAAAATGGTATGAACAGAAAATCATGTATCTCGATTCGATTTTGTCTACTTTTACCAGTTTGACTATTAAGTGTACAAATTTTCAAATAAATATTATAATTATTCTATAGAATCTCCCCTCTTTTTAATTGGATACAATAACTTTTTTCTATCTTTTTATTGTTTTGTAATACGACAAAAACATGAAAAAAAGTATGAGTTAATTCTGTTTTTTAACTGCTAAAATTACTAAATAAACTTACTAATTTTGAAGATCTGTCAAATGAATGTATATTTATACATGTAATATTAGAAATATAATTAAGAAACGACTTTATATCACGAATAAATCACCGATTATGCAAAAATACCAGATTTTACTTATTGCCTAAAATTATGCTCGGCAATAGGATGAATAATCATCATCAGATTTTAGGAAATAAGCCTTATGCCTGAAAATTTCAGGCAATAACTTAATGCCTAGGCGTTAGCTTATTGACTAGGATTTAAGCTTAATACCTAATTTCACTTATTGCCGCTAACATATATATATACTAGAACACACCCGTGATATCGCGGGTCCGTGACTGAATTAAAGTATATACATGTAACTATGCGTAAGCCTTGTTTTAGTATTGGGATATATATATATAAAGTGCCTAGTTATCAACCTAACGATGTTAGAGTAGATTTGATTCGTAACATATATATTGATTTATGACTGATTAGGGGACGACCATTTGATATTCTGGGGGGGGGGGGGGGGAATTCAGGAGGATTTTGAAAATAGATAACTCAGCCATGATAATCACAAAAATAAAAAATTGAAATTAAATTACCTGACTGGCAATGTATTGAAAATAAATAACTCATCAGGTCTAATCGAAAGTATGAGATGGCACCAGATTCTTCGTAAATTCATCTTTTCCCAAAAAAAATAATCGCGAAACACTTCCCAAATTCTTTTAATAATAAAAGTATAAATATTATTTAAATATACTTGATATGTCTGAAAATTGGTTTTATTTAACTTCAGGTATCTTGGATTGGATTGGAACCTGCTGTAAAACAAGCATATCGACTAAAATACAAACTTCGATATCAATGAGCAATTCCCTCCAGAAATTGAAATAAGGTGCCGCAAACTGTACCCGATTTTGAAAAATGAAAATAAGTTTCAGCAAACAAGCGAGACTTGTAAAAGATGCTAGCATGGTAGACTATCCTTCGTTGCTTTCACCTAAATTTTTAATTTAACTTCAGATTTTGAAATACTTGGTTTAGACCCAATGTTTAAAAATGACAAAATTATATATATACTGAACCCATCAACACCAACACAAGTGAATAAACTAGGATCCTTTATTAAAAAGTCAATGGAACTGAGGACAGGGGACCCTTTGAATTTGTGTATATATATTGAGTTACTTAGTTATTGTCTTTAAGAAATACAAACTATATAAAAATTTGTTTTTGTTGTTGTTATATGTCACAAACTGTATAGTTTATATGGCAATAAAACTTTGAATTGAATTGAATCTAATGTTCATGATATAGTTCATTTTACAATGAAAATAGATCACGATACTCATCATATAAAATAAATTTCTATCAAAAAGTGATCCTGGTAATGGTAAAACCATAAATGTGTACTAGATCTTGATGCACGAAATTTGGGAAAATTATTCTCATTTCCTTTCAGGATTAAGTTAACTGTATATGCTTGTTACTTATAATTTTTAATCGTGTTTAAAGTATCTTTCACGCAAAACCTATATATACTCATGTCGACTGAGGTAAACTGCAGTAAAATTCTTGCAAAAGAGGGGTGTTTATTTGTCAGTGCTGGATGCTTAAATACACGGCCACGTCCAATCGGAGTGTGTTTTCAAGCTATCCGCACTTTAAAGAACCCCCTGCTACAACCTTTTTAAGGACTGTAGATTGAAATTTAAAAGTTTAAATTTCTGCCCTGAAATTTAAAAGTGTAAATTTCTGCCCATATCCAATATAACCTCATTTTCCGTGGCAGTTAAAATACCCCGCCTTACATCGCAATTGTACAACCTTTTAGAACCTACCTTCTAGATTTAGTATATTTGATTAAGGTCACTATTATTCAATGCACGTACTAATTGCTGCCACTGAACGTAAAGCAATCAGCAATCCATCAATCATTGACATGTTTGTCAAGTCCACCTTATTCTAAAGCATATACATGCATTTTTGCACTAAAAGAACCAGATATACATGATATAATTATTATTATACATGATACATGAAATAATTCCAGCAAATTCCCGAAATGTCAAATGTTCAATTAATTGATCATTAACCTATAAGGTCATCTTATTTATATTATATTGAGAAATGTGTTCATCGTCTTATTTAAGCAATACCGTTTCTTAAATGATAGGATAATTAATTTGACGATTCGCTATTCCCTTGTGAATTTACCTTTTGTTTGAAATATCAACAGGCTGAGTATAAGAATAAGAATAGTTTATTAATCCAATTATGGACCCTTGCGGGTTTTAAATTTCATACAATGATTACAATGATTTGTGTTATAACAATGAAATAATAAAATGAAATACATGACAATAGTAGTATAAATCTATAATACTAAAATTACGAGGTCCAATTTATCAGCCGGCATCAGGTAAAAACGACATATCAAAGAATTCAACTTTATATATAGCTAATATAGGACAATTGTGTAGCTTAAAAATTACACCACTCCAGACTCTTTTGTTTTCCACATAATTAATATTGCCAATAATTAACCGGGTCTAATCTGGTACCGATACCAATAATGTGACAAAAATGCAGTTTAGGCATAAGACAATATTTGTAATTTATCGTTGAATTGTTATCTATATTAAATTACCCGGTTGAACAATGCGTTAACGGAAAATACATATAAAATCAGTCTGTTATCCTTGGTTGTTATGAGACGCGTTAATTGTTACTAGGGTGCTCTCTTCGAGGTCCGCGCTCTTGGTATATAAAGACACCGATTCATAGTGCAAGTGGCTCATTTGTTATTTGGCCGTTGATGGTTAAACATCGGGATGAAAATACCAGCAAATAAAGTAGTTTAAAAGGAAAGTTTGTAAACCTAGTTTAAGTTGAAAGCTTGTGGTTTTGAAGCAAGCGGTTTTTGAAGTCTTTACGATTGTTGCAAGCTACCGGGTTGTTCCGATACTGTAATTTCCCTCGGGAATGGTCGCAGTCCCTCGAACAGGTGGTTTGTAAAAGTCTGGTGACTTTGGTGTTTCGGAGACTAAGTATTACTATTATTGCAAGCTACCGCGTTGTTCCGAAACTGTAATTTCTCTCGGGAATGGTCGCAGTCCCTCGAACAGATAGCTTGTAATAATCTGGTGACTTAGGTGCTCCGGGGACTAGGTGCTTCAAAACTAGTTGTCTCAGGAACTAGGTGCTTCAGAGACTAGTTGTCTCAGAGACTGGGTGTCTCAGAACTAGGTGTTTCAGGAACCTAGGATTTTTGAAGCTTATTCTTAAGTTTAATATAATTGTTTGTCAAATCAGTTGGGACCTCGGAGTCGGTGAAAGGATCAAGGATAAATTGAGGTTCTAGTTTTCAGACTACTTTTTGATACAAAGTTATTTGTGTAAATAGTGTTATTTCTTTATTAAGTTTCAAAGTTGGTCTTGTAGTTTTAAGTAAAGCCTCCAAGTTGTAGTTGGGTTTTTGAGTTAATTAAAAGATTGATATTGGAGTGTCTCAGATTCTGTGAAAACGGATACGAACATATAGTTCATAAGCCAAACACGTTACAAAATTGGTGGCAGCGGTGGGATCTGAGAAACTTCAGTATTATATGTAAATAATCACATTGTTTTATTGTCATTATTTTCTATTTGTCCTTGCAAGAAGCAACACATTGTTAGTTTTGTAGATACATTGATTGTCAAGTGTAATAAAATATTTTTGAAACACTTGTTTGATTTTTCTTGAGAATATGTCGCGAACATACAGAGAAAATGAAATGTTGTATGACCCTTACAGTGACGAAACAAGAAATTTGACCAGGGAGTTAGATAAATTAAACAGGGAAATAGGACGCTTAAGAAATAAAAGTTTTGAAAATTCCCCAGACTTTGCACAGTCAACACCTATTTGTCAAGCAACACGTCCAAGACAATCTGACTCTAGAATTGCTACTGCTAGAATTCCGAATCCTGACTTGGGTACAGGCAGCAATATACTCCAAAGTTCAAACATTGAGATAGGGGCTAAGTCTATGATTATTCCACAGCCTATAATAACTGATAAATATATCCCAGCTTCTAAAAAAATAGCATCAGAAGACAAATTAGGTATATATAAGGAAGACAAGTCTGTACATAAAAGCAAAAATATCATAAAGCCGGCTACGTATGACGGACAAGGATCATTTGTAGATTACAAGTCTCATTTTGATGCCTGTTCGAGTATAAATGGTTGGACAGAGACAGAAAAGGGTTTATATTTGGCAGTCTCATTGAGAGGACAAGCCCAGGGGGTACTAGGAAATCTATCCAAAGATAGAAGGCAAGATTTTAAAGATCTTGTTAGGTCTCTTGAAGAAAGATTTTCGCCTGCCAATCAAACGGAGTTGTATCGAACACAACTACGGGAGCGCCGTCAAAAAGCTTCAGAAAGCCTTCCTGAATTAGGTCAGGATATAAGACGCTTGGCGAACCTTTCATATCCAACAGCCCCAAATGACGTTAGGGAAACACTTGCTAAAGAGCAGTTTATAGACGGACTCATGAGTGTAGACATGAGGCTTAGGATAAAACAAGCTAGACCTGCTGACTTGAACGACGCGATTCGACACGCTGTTGAACTTGAAGCTTTTAATAAGGCCGAAATTAAGCAAGATAATGGGAAGGGCTATTCAAGGGCTATAACTAGAGACGGGACCAACAGTGACGCTAGCGACAAAACAGTAGAGCTACTTAAAAACATGCAGACAGCTTTGACTGATCTGCAGCAAGAAGTTAGAGCTTTAAAGCAGACTCGGGCGCAATACAAGAATCACAAGAATCGAGGATGTTTCAATTGTGGAAAATTTGGACACTTCAAGAAAGATTGTCCCGATAGTAGTGTGAAAAGAGGACATCCAAACTCCCAAAACCTACCCGAAGTTTCACATGAAAAACAGAACGGTGTAATAGGAGTTAACAAATTAGCAAATGAGGCTGGTATGTTTATAGAGGCTAAGGTCAATGGTTGTAAAGCAAAGATGCTTATAGACACAGGGGCGACAGTATCCCTTATTTCAAAAAAGATGTTTGACAGTATGAAATCTCAGGTTCTGTCACCAATGGACAGAGAGATACTGACTGCAAATGGTTCTCCCTTAATAGTATTTGGGAAAACCATCATTGATATTGAAATAAATGGTGATGTCTGTTCCAACATAGCTGTGATAGCAGATCTGAACGTAGATGGTATACTGGGAATAGACTTCCAAAGGAGCCACAGTTGTGTAATTAATATTACTAAAGGTAATATTTGGGTAAATGGAAAAGAGACCCGTTTACATTTTGAAGGTCAAATAGGCTGCTACGGGGCATATGTAGCATCGGCTGTACAACTGCCTCCTCGGTGTGAAGTACTGGTGTCTAAAACCATCACAGAGCCTGTTCTACTATTCAAAGAAAAAGTTAGTATTGTAGATAAACATAAAGGCATATTGGTTACGAATCAGGAGAAGAACTTATCACATTGCTACCAGTGTAGCAAAGTCTTTAAGAAGTCGGCTTATCGCAGACGTCATATGAGAAGGTTACACAGGAATAATGACGTTAAAATTATTGAGCTACCAAGGGAACATGACGTTTACTCAAAAGACGGAGATGTGAACCGAGAAAAAGTCTCAAAAAATGACATCTCCGAAAACGGAGATAATGTTATCAAAGAGCCTGACACAAATGTTAAGACTTCCGATAAAGTGTGTCTGGAAGGACTTAGCAAAAGAAAGACAACACGACAAGAGAAAACTGTGTCTCCAAAGCAGAAAGAGTTATTGAAGTACAGAAAATATATAAAGTCTGTTAGAAGTATGTTAAATAGAAATGAGGTTGAAAAGAAAATTCGGAAAGAATTTCAATCTCTGGTTGAAATTTAATCGGTTATTGTGGATAGCAATTGGTTTTTTTTTTTTTTTTTTTATAAAATATTAATGTAATTTTTATTGTAAGTGTTGAGATGTATTGAAATACACTCAACACAGAAAAAAATGTTTCAATGTGAGTCCGTCGGACGGGGACGTTAAATCCGAGGCCCCATGTACAGGAACATGTCATGCCCTGTGCATGTAAAAGACCCCTCCTGCAGATTTCGTTAAGAGTAGGCTCCTTGGGGCCGCTGTAGAGGCAAAATTTGTTATGGACATTTTAAACTTATTCTATGGCAGTAACGCTCAAAATTACAGACGTTATAATAAAAAAAAAGTATGTTAGTCATGCGAGGACGCATGAAATCGGAGGCGTGGGTAATGTGACAAAAATGCAGTTTAGGCATAAGACAATATTTGTAATTTATCGTTGAATTGTTATCTATATTAAATTACCCGGTTGAACAATGCGTTAACGGAAAATACATATAAAATCAGTCTTTTATCCTTGGTTGTTATGAGACGCGTTAATTGTTACTAGGGTGCTCTCTTCGAGGTCCGCGCTCTTGGTATATAAAGACACCGATTCATAGTGCAAGTGGCTCATTTGTTATTTGGCCGTTGATGGTTAAACATCGGGAAGAAAATACCAGCAAATAAAGTAGTTTAAAAGGAAAGTTTGTAAACCTAGTTTAAGTTGAAAGCTTGTGGTTTTGAAGCAAGCGGTTTTTGAAGTCTTTACGATTGTTGCAAGCTACCGGGTTGTTCCGATACTGTAATTTCCCTCGGGAATGGTCGCAGTCCCTCGAACAGGTGGTTTGTAAAAGTCTGGTGACTTTGGTGTTTCGGAGACTAAGTATTACTATTATTGCAAGCTACCGCGTTGTTCCGAAACTGTAATTTCTCTCGGGAATGGTCGCAGTCCCTCGAACAGATAGCTTGTAATAATCTGGTGACTTAGGTGCTCCGGGGACTAGGTGCTTCAAAACTAGTTGTCTCAGGAACTAGGTGCTTCAGAGACTAGTTGTCTCAGAGACTGGGTGTCTCAGAACTAGGTGTTTCAGGAACCTAGGATTTTTGAAGCTTATTCTTAAGTTTAATATAATTGTTTGTCAAATCAGTTGGGACCTCGGAGTTGGTGAAAGGATCAAGGATAAATTGAGGTTCTAGTTTTCAGACTACTTTTTGATACAAAGTTATTTGTGTAAATAGTGTTATTTCTTTATTAAGTTTCAAAGTTGGTCTTGTAGTTTTAAGTAAAGCCTCCAAGTTGTAGTTGGGTTTTAGAGTTAATTAAAAGATTGATATTGGAGTGTCTCAGATTCTGTGAAAACGGATACGAACATATAGTTCATAAGCCAAACACGTTACAATAGTATATTCACCTGTTACCTCATTCGGCAATCCTCGGTAGAATCCGCTACTATTACCTTATCTGTACGTTCCGCATCTAACAGGCGCACCACCAAATATATACACGGGTCATAATCACAAAGTCGACACAACTAAATTCAATCATTATCAAATTGTTCCCTATTGTAGTTTTTTTTAATTAGTAAGACTTTCTAAGATAACAATACGAATACTAAAAATTTGGACTAAGGCGTAGCGGTACAGTTTTAGCGGGCATGACGTAAAACAGCGAATCAAAGATTTGAACTTTATTGGACAATGCTGTTGATTAAAAAATACTCAATTCCAGGACCTGAATATTACCAATAATTGAAAAGTTCCAGGTCGAAGGGTTCAAACAGAAAGATTTGAAAGCAGAGAAAACTGTGTATCTTAAATTTATCGGCACGACTTTATCAGATGACAATACCAATACTAAAATAAGGCTTACGCATAGTTATATACTTTAATTCAGTCACGGACCCGCGATATCACGGGTGTGTTCTAGTATTACTTAAATGTATCTGTATTAACAGTAACCCTGCATTATTGACTTCTTTTACACTTGACCATTATTGCTTTGCATTTCCATTTGTAACCGAATCAACCACATTGACCATTATTGCTTTTCATTTCCATTTGTAACCGAATCAACCACATTGTCAAGTTGCAACACTTTAATTTTCAAACGAAGAGATAAAAACGAGGAACAAGATTGTTTGATTTCCAGACGTATGTTAAAAGCGAAAATTAATTATGCCGAGAAATAAAAATGAACATGCCTAGGCCTAGTAACAGATAAAAATTAAGTCATTCCGCAAAATATCAGCCTGTTCCAATATATTATATATATAAAAAAAAAATATGTTTACCATAATACAATCAACAAGAAGCAAATGCAATACCGGTTGTTATCTCCTCTTAGGTCGGGTTGTCTTCTATGACGTATTCTTATTTTAATAACACTACTTGAACTAATTGAAATAATTATACCACAACAAACACTCAAACCATGATAAACCGGTATACGGCTCAAAAACAACTAACAACAAGCCACGATGTGCCGTTCTAAGGGTACTTACAATAGCCAGTTATTGTAAGATAGTTCAAAGTAGTTTCTAAAAAAAGGTTAATCGGAAGGTATCAACTTCAATTTAACGTACAGATTCTGGGTTTCGACGTTATTTATCATCTTAAAAATGTGTTACGTTATACTTTTATTTGACCTTTTGAACATCACTGTAGTTTAGCCTGTTTCGAAGATATATATTTGACGTGGCTCGGTACTTCTATATCTCGCCATTGTGCTATTGTAAATTTTGTATTCTTGTCTTTCATTTTTTGCTTATGTGTTTTGTCTATATGTCTGTCTGTGTTTCTTTGTTACATATTTGTTTGTTTTTAAAGTGATAACAAGTATTACACAATGTTAACTGTTGTATCCTATTTAGACATTTTTTCCTATTATGTCTGTTTTTTTGTTAACACATAGTTGTCAATATAATAGAATTCTATGAGCCTGTCAACAAATAAAGGCAACAGTAGTGTACAGCTGTTCAAAATTCATAAATCGATAGAGAAAAAACAAATCCGGGTTACAAACTAAAACTGAGGGACAAGTGAGAGGTTTAGTTAGCTATAAAACCAGGTTGAACCTCCCATTGCCTACATTAGAAAAATGCTTGTACCAAGTCAGAGATATGACAGTTATTATCTATTCGTTTCCGTTTTGAATGTTCCTTGGATCTTGGTATGTATGTGATTTTATTTTAATCCACCTAAAGACAAGACAGATAAACTGGAAGATGAAGGCATATTAGAAAGGGACAAAACATTTTGTCTTGAAACAGGTTACCTAATGACTCTTAATCTTTCAAGAGTTGTTTCTAGGGTTCTTGGTTCTTAGCGTGAATATAACGCGGCATTCTCTTCACTATCGAGGCATTTAACCAATCCTTATCGAACGTGGCTGCGTATTTATACATCTTGTACAGTTTATCAGTCGCTGGTTGTTAGAAGACCAACAGTGATCAAATTTTTTTTCACCGTCACTTTTGGGAGAAGCACAATTGTGTCGACAAGTCTAAAGCCGTGTTAGAAAAGTATGAACTATATATATAGTGTAATGAATAAGATTATTTCAAAAGGGTTCTAGATTTACATTATTCGAGTCGGATGTTATCCCTGTTCTTTTTATAATTCAGTATTTATCTTTAAAGCGACGAGGAAACTTTCTAGGAATCTGATAACTCTGAAAAACAGTTTGTTCAATTTCACAGATGTACTGCATGTGTAAACATATAAAAGAAAGTACTTTAACACCAAGTCTTTGATAGAACCATGCAAAATGCCTATTATTATTTTCCGCATTTATAAGTTTCAGGGTGTTGAAATTGGTCAATTTCATAGAAAAATACTGCCTCAAACATGGGAAAACTTGTTTCCGGTACATAACATCATCTCCAAGCTGAAAGACATGGGAACTAGATGAAACTTTTTTATGGACTTCTTTCATAATCTTGTTTAAGCACACAAAGTTTCAATCGAATCTGATAACGACCCCCCCCCCCCCCCCCCTTTGTGGACTGTTTTGTATGGTTTCATGGGAGCATGGGAGACTGATGTTAATTGACTTAAACACCTTAAAACATATCAGGACATTGTTTCATTCGATACAGCGAACACCAACTACATGTGTCATGTTTGTGGCATTATATGTCAACATTTAGAGCTGGATAATTCATCCATTTAAAAAACAAACAAACATTTATAGAAATGTAGCACGTAATTTGGTGGCCTTAGCTTGTCATGGGACTTTAAGGGACCTCTCAACAGACATAATAACATCAAAACAAAATGTGCATGGTCCTTATGCAACAAGATTGTGACACACAACATTCGCTCAAAACTCAGATAAAGGCTTACCTCCATAAACAAAGTAAGTCCATCGCATGTATCTACCGCATGTGCTTGTGGAAATAAAATTTTCCAAGAAGATTTGTTTACTAACATGTATATGTTGAAACCATACAAATGGCCATTATGTATTCAATACCGTTTGACAGTTTGTTATTATGGCTTTGTTTATAATAAAACGATCCTGGTAAACTTATCGATCCTTTAACTATTTTTTTTTTAAATGTTACCAATTGAACACTGTATTTAGATCATTGAATAGAGTTTTTATTATGCCCCACCTACATGCATGTGGGCAGTACTTTGTGGTTAATCAGTAGAATCATTTGATAGCTGTATGACCACTGACCAGCAATAAAAATAACAGTTATGAAAAAGAGGTGGATAAGGGGTTAATGGAATAATTAATAATGAATTCCAAATAAAAATACAGTTCGATATTGGAGCTGCCAGGAGAAAAGAACAAAACAATACTTTGGAGATATAGAGTTAATAAAAATATGAATATACATATATTAAACAAAGGTAAATGTACAACAATTAATGTTTCTGATGTTTATACTAGAATTTCTTAATAATAGGACAATATTTAAGTGAATTCTATTTGAAAGAAAATACCAATTAAATATGTCATTACATGAAAAATATCTACTCTGTGTGAAACACCATATTGTCATTGTATACAATTATAATTTTAGAAATCCCTCATAAGGATCCTCTAAACTGACCAACTGCTCATTTTGTGTCTACATGCAAAACTTACTTTTTGTAATAATGAAAAAACTATATTATTTATGTACTTAATGAATAAAATCCATATTGAAAAAAGTAAATTCAATGTAATTACACTGCTGAGATCATAAATAGTAAAGGTTTAAAATTTTGGGAGGATTTTTTACCATATAAGTAGCAAATGGCTTACAGCAATGTCAGATTAATCAAATAAGAGAATTTGAGTCAAACGATAAACATGAATTTGACAGCCATTATCCGTTTAAGGTTTTTTCAACAAAAATTTCTCGCAACAGTTTAAGCGATGATCAATTAATGATCATCTACCTGGTATAAGGAAATGTGTATTTCAACAATCTGAGTTATCTCTCTTTATTCATTAACTAGCTTTTACTGATTTATACTTTTATGTATGCTCTAATTTACTTTTTCTTATTAACATAATCAGAGCCAGCAGAGAAAGAAGTGGTATAATTGTGTGAATTATCGTGTAATTTTTGTAATTTCCGAAAGGGTCTGGTGATTTGGAAATTCACACCTGCCAACCCTCCCGTTTTTCCCGGTTTTGGACATTTTAACCCGGAATGATCCGCGTTCGTACTTCTCGGGATTTTTCATTACTGGCAATATAAGTAAATAAACGATGAACGATCGTATGAAATCTCTGGTTAGTAGTTTTTATGTTGGATTCAGGCGCGGAACCAGACCTTGAAGCGGGGGGGGGAGGTTTGTGAGAAATGTTTTTGAACATTAGAGGTTTTCTTTTTATACCAAACCATGTTTTTCAATAATTGACACACTTTTAGTTCATCCGGAATATGGTTACTCAAAATTAACGAACGTGTAGGGTGCAAAATTGAAAGGGGGCGAACGGACCCGGATTCAAAGTCTTGTAATCTTACTAGGGTTGTTCGGTGGTACTTTTTTTGTTTGTTTGTGAGATTAACATTCTGTGTTCACCATTTGCTTTACCCAATTCTAAGGTTTTTTTCTAAACTGTCCGGGGTTGTGGTCAGTAGCGAATAAAGCGCAAAAACAGCAGTAAATTCCGTCCTTTGAAGTTGAATATAAAATCCATGGGGAATAGTTCAGCTACGCATATTAAAAGCATCTTTTAAATATTTAACATTTCTCGTTTTAAAAGTATAATCCATACTGCTTGAATATCAGGTTTATTTAAAATGTAAAACAAATAAGTATCTTTATGGTAGATAAAACGTATACAAAAAATGTTTGTGTCATGTTGCCTTTAATTTGAGTAGCGACTGTCAAGCACCTCTTGAAAGTACAATAGCTGCCAAATTCATGTTCACTGATAAGATTCTAAATCTCATATTTTATTGAAACATACAAAACGTTTTTTCAAATTACAATATGTCTCAAAAGAATTTACAATACATGAACTCTTCATAATGCATCAACATTGCGTGTATATATTAGAATAGACGTCATTTAATTAACCTACGAGATGATCCTTACAGAATTTTGTAGATCATATTACATGATGTTATCATATATATTAATACTTTCTTTTTTGATTTCTTGTCATAGATTAAAAACATGTAAATCAATGTTTAATATATATTTGAAATGTTTTTGTTGACACAATCCCATAGGTTGTATTGTTTCTATTGTTCTCATTGTAGTCTTTTTTGCTAAGTAAACATGTTAAGGTCATGTCTAGCCCATCCCAGTGAAAGATTGAATTAAAGTTCACTTGAAAATATATTTTAATGAGTACAGGTATAATATTTTGAATTGTTGTCGACTTCGTAAATAGTTATCAAAGGTACCAGGATTATAATTAAGTACGCTATATGCTTCTTAAACTAGCCATGTGTAAAAATGCGATATCCAAATATATCGGTTTTACCAGAGACAGTTTTAAAACACTTATATCTATTTAGTTATACACATTTAGATACAGATAGAACTAATGGAAAACAAAAACATTATTTTGATGAACTTCAAAATTAACTTATCAATGTGCATCCCAAGATAAAACTGTTTTGTGTATATTTTGCTTAACAATAAGTGATAAGTCTTGCTGCAGAAGCCTTAACATGTACAATGAAGAAATGACAGGTTTTTATTTGAAAAAAAACAGCTACCTGAAAATTTACAGTAAGTGTTCGCTAAAAATTAAAAAGGTTTAAGTCAGTATATGCTTCAAATAAAACAATAGTTGTAAAATATGTATGTTTTATATACTTAAATGTATTAGTTTTATTGTAAAACATGTATATGTGAACTTTCTTGTAAAAGGAAACCTTTATCTTATCTGCAGACATGTACTGCTAAGAATTATTGCATTTCCGTACTCGAATTCGCCGATACTTTTCAGTATCCAAGGGCCTTGTCTACGAAATCTCTCTTTAACACGTCGGCAACACAATCATTTGATAACGGCCAAATAAAGGTAACAACAAAGCGGAACGCGTTGAGCATATAAAACATAATATCGATATTTTATACATACACTAGGGTCATGTATTGATTATTTATCAATGTCTCGATTCAGTAAACTTCGGTAACAAACACGAACGTTAATAAATTTAAGATAACCAATGAACAAATTTGCACAAAAGGAAGACTTTTTTGTCGATAATACGTAATAGATACGTATTAGATGTAAACAAATTATACGTATGTTAGTCGCACAGCCCCGGTCACAACAGATCGTACGACTTTTTTTCGTGGAAGATATATGAAAAAGTTGTCGTGGCACTGTCGTGCAAAATGTGAAAAAAAATATTTCGAGTGGTCACATCAGCTACGACATGTTCACGATTGGTACACGACAGAGAAAAAAGAACTGTTATTGTACTGTCGTAAGTAAGTCGCAAGTCGTTCGTACGACAATCGTTGGTTGTTTGAGGCTAATGTCCAGGTTTTTATGTTATGGAATGCGCGTGTTACTGTCGTGCCACTGTCTTGACATATGCCAGGTTCCATCCGCATGAATCCAACGAAATCACCGGTAAAATTCCTGCTCCAACTTTTGCATCAGTGTATACTATACTGCCAAAACATCAGGCGCCGTTCGATCTATAGCCTAACCCCCCGACGTCGGACGTTTCGCTGGTTCCTTTACTGTTCACGGACTCGAATCAACATTTAATGGACAATATTTTGCTCTGGTTGGAGTCCGACAAGACGCCTATTCAGCAGGGCCAAGGGTAATCGTTCTCGTGGAATAGTCATCCTCTTAAAACGACAGACGGTATGTTTTTTCCAAGCATGCATTCCCGTCGAATTGTAGTCTTCTAAATTAAACAACAATATGTTGCACGACGAACGTACCACTGTCGTACCACAGACAATCAATGTTCTGCGAGCATCGTACGAAATTTGGTAATCGTGAGATAAACGTGCGATTGTATCACGAGTGTCTTGCAACAGTCGTAGGATTGTTGTAAGACAGACGTTCAACAGTCGTACCATTGTTTTATTAAAATGGTTTATGTTGGTACCACGATAATGTGTTTATCGCACTACAGCCACCAGACAGTGACACGACAAAAATTCATAGAGCAAAAAAGTTGCATGTCCAATTTTCATCCCACGACATACGACAGCTCCACGATGCTCAAATTATCGTGCGAATGTCGAACCAAGATCACAAATTACCCGAGATTTGACCAATTTTAACGTCGTGGCGCTGCACAGATGTGTCGTTTGTTCGTTGTTTAGGT
Source organism: Mytilus galloprovincialis (assembly GCA_037788925.1). Taxonomy (NCBI): domain Eukaryota; kingdom Metazoa; phylum Mollusca; class Bivalvia; order Mytilida; family Mytilidae; genus Mytilus; species Mytilus galloprovincialis. The sequence continues at coordinate 39,005,154 of CM075332.1, read as the reverse complement.
TCATAAATATATTATCAATACACATGCTTGAATTTTGAGGGAAACAACAATTTCTTATGTAAGCAAATAGTTTTTAAAATGTCCAAGAATCAGTGGAAAGCTATTGAGTACTACCTCTTTAGTAAATAACATTGGCGTAATGTCCATAGATTACCTTTAAAAGCGTTGTTAAAAGGAAGTCTATATGAAATATCTACACGACCGATATAGATCGTAATACTTTAAATGCAACAGAGCGATTAACATAACAATATTTCTTTGCTTTTTTTTATATTCAGGCCTTTAAATTACTTGTGCACATAATATTTAGCACAACCGAAAATGTCGGTTGTAAAGTTTATTTTACTCTTTCGAAATATTGAATATGTAGAATGATTATTTAGATGGGATTATCAAAGTCATTTTGTTAATGGTACTTTATACTGAATAAGCAGGTAAGTGTTTTAATATAAGGTGTTATTAATATGACGTGTAAAACTCAAATTTTATATAAAACATTATTTCTATTTCAGCAGTTACAAAGTAAATGTGTGGTTAAAACACGGAATGTTGCAATCCATATTTTACTTTAACTGTGTGAAATATTTTTGTCAGACGATTTAGATTCTTGGACTTTTACAGACCATTCTTTATTTAAAAATTAATGACGACATATTGCATGCTCGATCTTCATGTTAAAAAGTGTATTTTTTCAATTCAATGGTTCAAAAATTCTAGTAAAAAAATATGTGAAAAAAATACACGTTTATAAAAATAAATTCCGTACACAAGGCAAATTAAATCAAAATACTGAAGTACTGAACATCGGAAGACCACAAGTTCTGGGGATGGTCAAAAGCACTTGTCTCCGAAAAAATCACATGTCTCTTTACCTGAAACTGAGATTAATGTACAGAGAATTATTTTTTTCTGAGACAAGTTCGTGTGTGTATGACGAATAAATGACAGAAAATTCAGCTTCACCATTATGACTATTATGTTGTAGTGATACAAATGAGTATATAGAAAATACACTGATTTGTTGTTATATTTTATATTAAAATAATAGATACATGTATATATGACTTTCATCCATTTGTATATCATTATATTCTACTATGCTAGTTATGATAGTGCAATGCAAGTGCGAGGCGGACACTTTTCTGTAAAATTCGATTTTTCTAAACGTTTGCATACGAGTAATCATTCATATTCTCCCGCAAATTATATTTATTCGAACCGGAAGTCCGCTTACGATTTTGAGAATATTGTGTCAGGCCTCAATCGGTACGTTTTTTTACTTATAATATATATATATATATATATGTGTGTCTAGCGGGACGGCTGCAGTGCAGGCGATTTGGTGTCACGATATCACAGTAGCATGGGTTCGAATCCCGGCGAGGGAAGAACAAAATATTTGCGAAAGCAAATTTACAGATCTAACATTGTTGGGTTGATGTTTAGACGAGTTGTAAATACATAATGTACACAGCCATGTATCACCATCATTGATGGCGATCCGATGGAAACATCTGTTGTAGAGTTGTCACTGACTCAGACGTACTTATAAATATAATTATTTTCTATGTGACTGTATCTTACATTAATTTGTAGGATCCTTTACTATAGATAATTGAGCTGATCTGTAACAATAACATCTCCATGCCTTATATATCATGTACTGTAGTACGCCGCTAGATTAAAACTGACGAGGAAGGTAACACACGTCCACTGAAAGCTTTATTATTGTAGAGCCCAGGTGGTCGTGTGGTCTAGCGGAACGGCTGCAGTGCTGGCGATTTGGTGTCACGATATCACAGTAGCATGGGTTCGAATCCCGGCGAGGGAAGAACCAAAAATTTGCGAAAGCAAATTTACAGATCTAACATTGTTGGGTTGATGTTTAGACGAGTTGTATATATATAATGTACACAGCCATGTATCACCATCATTGATGGCGATCCGATGGATACATCTGTTGTAGAGTTGTCACTGACTCAGACGTACTTATGAATATATATATATATATATATATATATAAATATACTACAAAACATTATCATATTATCAAAAATATTTGTATCAGTATTCATTGTAAAAATGTATTTATATCAAACGATAAGGAGTGTTATTTTGCACTAATTTATGTACGCGTATTTATCATGTTTATAGATCGGTTAAAATCCCAAAACTCATTTGAATAATTTATGCATTGATGGAAATTTAGGCGATAGCAATACATCGAAATGACCTCAAGGTCATCGCGATGTAAAAAGAGGGAAGTCTATAAAAGCTGACATAATCAAACGTTATCAATCAAAGGAACATGCGAAAAACAATAGTATTCCTGATTGACATTTTTATAAGAAAACGGTACCTTAAGCCTAGTTGTATAGCTAGAGAGGCTAATGCTACCAAAGGGACGTTCAAACTTACAAGTCGAAATTAACTGACAGTGCCAGAGCTAAACTTCTCGCATGTATGACAGTTGCAAAATAAAGTTGAAAAGAGGTCATGTTATTATCTATCAAAACAGGTAAATATAAAAACACACTAACGACATGACTTAATGTCATTCAATGCCATATGCATTTAAAAAATTTAAAAAGCAACCCATTTTCGTGGAAATCTGAAAATCTTTACTTGTACGGGTAATCGGTATGTCGTTTGTTTATGTGTTACATATTTGTTTTTCGTTCATTTTTTTTATAAATAAGGCCGTTAGTTTTCTCCTTTGAGTTGTTTTCCATTGTCATTTCGGGGCCTTTTATTACTGATTATGCGGTATGGGCTTTGCTCATTGTTGAAGGCCATACGGTCATCTATATATGTTAATTTTCTGTCATTTTGGTTTCTTAGAGAGAGTTGTCCCATTGACAATCATACCACATCTTCTTCTTGATATATAAAAGTTTGAACCAAAAAATTAGGACTTCCAAATGTTGCCTTACATCATTTATTCAAGAGGAGATTTTTAAAATCACTAATTCGTCTCTCTGGTTTAAACCTAAAAAAAAAGACTTTATACTGAATACACAATCTTCACAAATATTCGTATTCAAAAAAATGTATAGCCGGGTCGTCCGAATGTTTGATAAAACATCTTTCTTTAGTTATGTCCACAATTCTTTCTACAGTAAAATATTGCCTACAGAAATACTTTGATAAGATATCATTCACCAACGACGTAGATGTCTTTCAATTTTACAGAAATGTCAGACCTTTTTTGTGGCTATATTTTAGATTACTATTTCCCTAGATTAACTTATTATGTTACTTATTAGTATTTGTATTGTCTTTGTAAACAAATGGGAATCATAGATACAAATTCCTAATTTTAAGGTCATAAAACTGAGTTTGTTTGAAAAAATACATTGATTCTACACTGAAGTTGATATCCATACACTGAGTGCTGTTGTGTTTTTTTTTTTTTTAAACTTATGTGTGTTGTAGGATTGATTATCATCATATACCGTCGGTATTCCATGAACACTGATTGTGCAACTTTTTAAGCCGACTTGTTTTTGTCTCAAATGCCACCGAGTTCATACACTATATTTGCAAAAACAAAAGAACATCGTGCAAAGTCCTTTAATTTGACTTTAATCTACAGCAATTATGTCTTGTCATCTCATAAATACTGGTGAACCGGTGAACGGGATGTATGAGAAAATTTGGACTGCCCATGTCAAATAAGTATATTTTTTATACGGTCAGAACTGCTCCTGTTGTCAGCTTTTTGTCACATAAATATATTTCAATAACATTTTTGTCCTATTTCAATGTTGTACCTTTGATATTCGTTCAATTGGATAATGTCAGTATTCATCTCAGAAGCTAACAAAATCATTAAATATGCTTATTAAGAAGAGATATAGTTACGATATTGTTGTCAGGTCATTCAAGATTGCATATTTTGGCGTTAATATTGATTCACTTATAGGGTCTTTGCATCGAAACTAAACACATTTATTTAAAAACCAGTTGTTGGCATGACACGGATTATGTTCTTCTCATATATGTTATGATGGTATGATACTAAACCCCTAATGAGAAGGATTGTGCCTGATATTCATATGATGAAGACATAATCTTTCAATCAGTTTAATTGAAGTCTGGAGCTGGCATGTCAGTTAACTGCTAGTGGTCTGTTGTTATTTATGTTTTATTGTCATTTTGTTTACTTTCTTTGGTTACATCTTCTGAAATCAGATTTGGACTTTTCTTGAACTGAATTTTAATGTTCGCATTGTTATGCGTTTGCTTTTCTACATTGGCTAGACGTTTAGGGGGAGGGTTGAGATCTCATAAACATGTTTAACCCCGCCTCATTTTTGCGCCTGTCCCAAGTCAGGAGCCTCTAGTCTTTGTTAGTCTTGTATCATTTTTAATTTTAGTTTCTTTTACAATTTGGAGTTTAGTATGGCGTTCATTATCACTGAACTAGTATATATATTTGTTAAGGTGCCAGCTGAAGGACGCCTCCAGGTGCGGGAATTTCTAGCTACATTGAAGACCTGTTGACGACCTTCTGCTGTTGTCTGTTCTATGGTCGGCTTGTTGTCTCTTTGACACATTCCCCATTTCCATTCTCAATATTTTACATGAAATGAAGTGGAACTCGTAAATTAATATATTTTCTTAAAAATCAACATTAGCTTGCACTGCACTACATGTAACAGTATTCATTCGTGCCAATTTCAAACAATTTTAAGTCATCTCGCAGGCCTCCAGATTTTTTGGAAAATTAAGTGTTCACCCCAAAAACCGGTTTGGCCACAACATAAAAATTTCAAGTTTATATACAATTTCCACAGTCTGTATATGTTAAGTATGTTAAAATGAACATTTGTTCCCATAGTTTTGGACTTTATTCATTTTAGGTTGAAAAATACAGGCAAAAATTCGATAGTTTCTGTAGTGTCCTATATTTTGACTTTAGTGGAACCTCAATCCCCTCCTCTAAATATAGAGTCTAATTCCATAGCGTGCACTAGTAATAATTGAGTTGATAAAGAGTTTTTGTTTTTCGAGTCTTTGAATTTAATATTTAATGAGATTACGATAAAGTTGAATAGTTTAGGGTGTTTACGGTAGAATTCGGCCGTTAGATAAGAAGCCGTTATTATTCATCTTACATTTTTGATAAGAACGTTTACATTATTTCACAATGCCATATTTTGATAGACTTAATTGAGTGCTCTGTTTTATGTGTACATTGTTGACTTTGGTACTTCATATTGTTATTGCAGTTTACATGTGATGATATTTTGAGGGACCTTATTAAATTATGAATAAAAATTTACTTATCTCGATCTCTTCAATCATGGAGACTCGGGGCCAAGTGGTTCGAACCTGTATACGAAGTTACAGATTTACAATTTAAAGTCGGAAATATCAAGTAGATTTGTGTTTCGGAAATTCATTATTTCCGAGCCATAAGTTCAATTAAGCTTGATTTAATATAATTTTCGGATTGCAGTTATTCAATTTACAGTTAGCTTATTATAAAAATATTAAAGTCAAAGTCCGTAAGTATGCGTATTGTTTGATAAAAAGGAGCGCATCAGTACAATGTAGAAAATACGTATAGCTTTAGATGCTTGGGTTAACATAATGGACTTTAATTTAGTATAGTTTAAACATTAGGATGCATTATATTCTTAATATCGTTGACAAGTGGTTGTCTGTTATAGTATACCAATATTTGTATTAATGATCATGAAAAATTGAAACTTACCTGATGTTGAAAAATATTTCGATCACGAATGTTGTTTACGCGTTTGTTGTTTATCTTTAAACAACATATTTGATTGAATATTTTGTAAGCAGAGGTTACACAACATTTTTTAATTAAATATTCTGTAGGCAGAGGTTTCTGACAAGTCAGTTACTATGCATATGATCATAGACATATTTTATACAGTAACAATTATCTTTCAAGCTATTTGTCCACAAGTTACGACTATCTTCTTTTGGAGGTTTTTTTCGATGATCTTCCGTAAATTTTGATGGCTATTATTTCGGTAAAAAGGTTACATATGTTATTAAGAACACACACATACAACAATACCGTACACATCAAACAAGCGGCTGCTGGGTAATTCTTTAAAACAATACGTGTACACGGAAAAATTACAAAAAGACGATTTTACCTGTTTTGGGCTCTGCCATGTTGGATGCAGGTACGGTGATCAGTTTAACACCAGTGGATAATTATTATTTGAAAGCCATGACCAAATGAAAGGTGTACCTTTATATTTCTGTCATTAGATCTAAGTGAGGTCGGAAGGGTTACTTTTATAGAATAATATGGATTATCTGATATCATTTGGATACTGGAAGGAGCTATACTATAAAAACAAATGATAGATATAGGAAGATGATGTGTGAGTGCCAATGAGACAACTCTCCATCCAAATAACAATTTTAAAAAGTAAACCATTATAGGTCAATGAACGGCCTTCAACACGGAGCATTGGCTCACACCGAACAACCAGCTATAAAGGGCCCCAAAATTACTAGTGTAAAACCATTCAAACGGGAAAACCAACGGTCTAATCTATATAAAAAAACGAGAAACGAGAAACACGTATAAATTACATAAACAAACGACAACTACTATACATCAGATTCCTGACTTAGGACAGGTGCAAACATTTACAGCGGTATTAAACGTTTAAATGGTACCAGACCTTCTCCCTTTTTCTGAAACAAAAGCATAACATCACAACATAGAAAAACACACGATGAAATATCAATTGGCAGGCTTAACTCAATCAAAAAACGTAAATTAATACACTATGAACGAATAAATTTGATGTTTGATATCTATATGCGAATGCACAGTTAAATAAATATTAGGGACAAACATTCAAGGCCAAAAAGCAAACAAACAAGTCCAAACAAAGCCATGGCAAGACACCACTGCGAAATATTTAACCCTTCGAAAATATTCACTTTTGAAAAAAAAAATGGTTTTAATAATACAGGTAAATCTTGAAGTTTATACAAATGTAGTAAGAAGAAGTGAAAATTAGAAGATAATCCAAACAATCAAAGCTGGTATATAGACAAGATCCATATTAATATGAAATAACAAAAAAGCATTATAAACAGTATCAACAGGTCGAATTAACAAGAAAATACGATTTGAGAGTACTCGCATGAATTTATTACAAATGATTATCAAAGGTACAAGGATTATAATTAAATCGCCAGACGCGCGTTTCGTATACAATATACTCCAGATCAAAGGTTGTTGATTTTGCTGATCAAATCTTTTACCCACATATTTTTTTCTGTTTCGATTAGAGCGTGCTTGTTTTTACATGCCATTTTTTTTTTTCAGTTCTCTTATCTTGTTAGACGAAAGAAAACCTGCACGGTATATTCTGCATTTGTATAGTCCGAAGTTTACTAATTGATATTCCTTTTTGATTTTCACATGTTAAATGAAGATAACAATTATAAAATTTAAAAAACGACATCAATATCGAAAGTGTACTGATTAGAATTAACGGGACCAAAACTTGCTGAATGCTGAAGAATAGGTGCTGAAATATAAATAATAGTAAAATTTGAATTAGATACCATGAGGAAAAGGCCTAGACCTATAACCATTTCTTATAACCACTCTTAAATTGTTACAAGTCATGAAGTGTTCCTGTCCGACCTTAAATTCATATGTACTTCTATTTCCGAATTGTCCCAGCTTCTATTTTGTACAATCTAAACAAAAATCTGGAAGAAGTTCTGAAATTAAGACTGGTGGATATTTTTAGTTTCATTTTCAGAAAAACAAGAAGCTAAAAGATAAGTCTGCAACTGCGGGAAACAACTTTAAATAATAATGTATTCCTATATACGTTTATGTTATATAATTCTTTCAGAATCGTGACACACAGTTGTACACAGGCTGTTTATTACAGACAGTTTATTAGTGTGGTATATTTTATAAAACTTACCTGTGCACACCTGGTTCACTCGCGATCACGCACGTGATTCATGTACCTTGTTCATTGTGTATTTAACAAGCCTGGCAGGAAGTCGACCTTTAGAATACCCGAATATGTAATTTTACACTACCCTGGTAATTATGAAGCCATGCTGATTACCTGAGACACATTTTTTGAACATTGGTCAAGTTAGGTAAAAACCAAAATAAACTAGAAAGGAGTTTATAATTCTTCCACAATAAGTATCTTCAAACTTTTTTAACTTTATTAAGACTACTATAACAATATTATAGCAGAATTGGTATATATAATACTTGATACTATATCTCAGAGCAAAATTGTAAATTTAACGACGAACTCTTAAACTTTACTTTAGCATTGTACGATAAATATTTAACCCAGTAAAACAAATTATAATGTCTTGTAAAATATTTTTTGAAATAGTCCTATCAATTTTAGTAAAGCATTACTTGATTTTATGATCCTGGAAACTATGAAGGCTTCGTCTTTTACTTGGTTGGGTAAAACATCCATCAACTTGACAAGTCATTTTAACACTGATTAATGGACATGCTGGGTACTAGGACTTTGTTGTAATTAGATATCCGTGGTCATTAGTTTTCAAGATGGCTACTTGCCGAGAATTGATAGTCGGTTTTCAAAATCGATTAACTCACATATCTTATAGACGAATAAACCTTTAATATTTTTGGAATATGCTTATTTTATTAGGATGAACAAAATATCAATTTTTATTTTTTGGCGATTTTTCCCTTTAAAAGTAACACTACATCTTAGACCGTGACACAATACGAAAACCTGTGCAATATGATTATTAGCTTTAAATTTTTGCCACTATGGAAGTATTATCCTCGTCGTTTTTAAATGTCTTTTTATGACACAAATGTTCACGATACAAATATTTCATTGAATAAACCACAAAAGAAAAATTGTACTGTCAAATCTCAGCTTAGCATTTATTATTTAGACATGATTTTAAACATTTAAACATAATACGAATTAAATAACACACATTCAAAATAAACAAAATTAAGTCTGCTAAATATTTCATTTACTCCAACTGTCTAAATTAGCTGCTTACACATTACAATTGTAAAAAAAAATAATATCAAAAACTTTCATTCGTAAACATATTTTCTCAAGTTTACAGTGTGTATCTTATAAATAGCTAAAACACATGCAATTCAAAGCAGTTAACGAAGACTTGTTATATTTTCTTTGAAAGCTTGATACTTGAATATAATTAGTTTGCATATGTTTGTTATTATGTTCTTTAGGATATGGCAACAAATCAGCCTCAGAATTTGTTAGAATGGCAGCTGCATAGTGTTCTAAAAAGATCAAGCCTTCTTCAGTATTATGAGAGGTTCATCAAACAAGGTATGTATATTTATCAAAAACGTTTTGTCCTTTATACAAATGTAATAAATTTCGTTAAGTTACTCATTACCATAATAGTTATACATATTGTATATATAATATTTCAATTCTACGGAAAAATTGAATACATAGGCAAGGATATATACTGATTTAATAGACAATCACTAGTGTATTAATTTTAAAACCTTATACAAATTTTTAAAAGTTTTGATATGTATGCAGGATACAATCAATGTCATAGACATGTTATGGTGTCTGTCGTATACAATTTATCCTGGTTTATATAATGATTTTATTGGTAAAAGTCTTTATGTTTACACCACTGGGACTGTTCAGCTATCCTTGGAGCGGTTTCTAATTCCTTTTCATGTGTATTGAATGCTCACCCTTCTCTTTATCCTTGATGATCTGTAGTTTTCCCTATCAACTGCTTTTGTTTTTCTGTTACTCTCGATTTTATTTTGTTCTTAACTCATTTTTGCATTGGAAACCAAAACATTCTTTGGTTAACACCGGTGGTTATGTGTGTATTCCGCATGTTATCTCACCAGTGTGGATACTTATACTATCTAATTAGTTATGTACATTTAAGGTATTTGATGTCAATCCTAAGCTGACATTATGTTTTTTTAAATACAAGTTGTATATACTTGTCAATGAGATAAATACGTCATATTTAGATGCTTCTCGAAAGAAGATAAAATAACAAAAAATGTTTATTTTTTTAACAACACACTGATTAAAAAAGAAGAAAAAGCGAGAGGGGAAACAGCGTATAGTTTACATTTGGTAGGAGGTAAATGAAATTCTGTTTAATATTATACCTTTATAGGTTTCATCAACTCTTAAAGTTCCTATTCTTTTTTTAAATTAAATTTAGTGTTGCCTAAAGCAAAACAGACGAAATATTTACTGCCAAAATATACATCTAATGCAATAAAAGTTGAACCAAAAAATTTTGTTTAAATAAAACAAAAATGTAACCAATACAATTTTAATAGAATAATAAAGCATGCTTAATCGACCATTATCTATTAAACTTTGTTTCAGGAGAGTGCGATGTACTGACGTTATCTAAAGCAGAAGATGGGAAATTTCAAGACGTTATGGAGAAAGTTGGAATGGCAAAGAAATCGATTCATGTTCGTCTTTTCAAAAACACTCTTCTTGAATGGGCGACAGATCCAGGTGAATAATAAGTTTATGTTTTTGCAATATTTTGCAGCGGTAATTTTTTCCAGAAATAAGGACGGTGGTGCTTAACTACAGAATACAATTTTAGTTGTTGGAAAGAAATAATGTATCCTGTATGGTGTATTGAATTATAAGCCTGGTACCTTTTATAACTATTAGCATGTCTAAAATGCCCTATTGTAATGTTTTTATGTGTATTTCTCTGTCCATAGTGTTCTTGCTTGTTCGTGCTGTAGTCCTGGCATGTAGTGGTATCGTTTAAGTTTTATATTTAACATTGCCATAAAAGCGCGAGATTTAGATAGCCGCAAAACCAGGTTCAACCCACCATTTTTCCTTAAAATGTCCTGTACAAAGTCAGGAAAATTGCAGTTGTTATCTGACAGTTCAAATTTCTAAACCATCAAATTTAAAAACGATATTTAGAATTTTAATATTTAAATTATTTGGTTAAAATTTCCAAAATTTCAAAACTTTTACAGAATTTGGAATTTTGATATTTTAAAACTTTGATCAAAATTCCAAAAATCTAAAATTTGAAATCTTTTGAAAACTTTGAATTGATAAGTGTTACACGGACGTTTTTTATATATATATTTTATACTAACAGCACTAAAAAACTAACCTTTTGCGTAAAAAAAAAATCATTTCATAATGAGACCAAAGAGGAAACGTTTATTTTGGGAAGTTGAACATTACAATAGGGCATTTTAGACAACTGTGTACTTGTTTGGCTTTATAAATACATGTATATTGATATGAGAGTCACTGATGAGTCTTATGTAGACGAAACGCCCGTTTGACGTACTTAATTATAATCCTGGTACATTTAATAACTATTTATACCACTGGGTCGGTGCCACTGCTGGTGGACGTTTCGTCCCCGAGGGTATCACCAGCCCAGTAGTCAACACTTCGGTGTTGACATGAATATCAATAATGTGGTCAAATTTATAAATTTCCTGTTTACAAAACTTGGAATTTTTCAAAAAACTAAAGATTTTCTTATATAGATTACCTTAGCCGTATTTTGGTACAATTTTTTGGAATTTTGGATCCTCAATGCTCTTCAACTTTGTACTTGTTTGGCTTTATAAATATTTTGATATGAGCGTCACTGGTGAGTCTTATGTAGACGAAACGCGCGTCTGGCTTACTAAACTATAATCCTGGTACCGTTGATAACTATTTGTATTTCCAAAGTCGCATTAATTAATAGACTCAAGAACTATTTTTGTTATTCAAGGAAAGTCCTCCATTTCATTTGTTCTTTACAAGACTTCGCGAAAACTTACTGCTAAGTTTATCAACTTTATAGATCGAAGATAAGATTAATTTTGGACACTGCACATTTTAATCAGATCACTAATATTATTCACCAAACATTGATTACACAACACTTAAAACTAATCTTTGTTTTGGAATTAGTGAATTTTCGCAATTAATAGTTATCCCGCAAGGACGCGGTGTGTCAGTGTAAGATCACCCCGATGGCCGGAGGCCAGAGGATATTCTAACTCTGACACACCAAGTCCGAGTGGGATAATTATTTTACATCTCAGCGGTTTGTAAATATATGTAAATGTCGGTCTCTGAATAATTTCTGGCGTCACTACACGAAATTATTCAGAGACCGACATTTACATATATTTACAAACCGCTGCATTTAGTTTATCTTGTCTTTACATGTAGTAAATATCAACATTTCTTGTGCTATACCCTACTATGGGCAGTTATGAGAGACCGCGGTTTATAAAATATATTAACACCTAATCAAACCATTTTAAAGTTAAGAATTTGCATATATTTATAACCATCTCAAAATTTTCGCAAACTTATGTATTTGCATACCTCTGCAAATGGAAATCTTTGTTATGTATTTTTCTATGATGTACATTTATCCGCAAATGTGTTTCTTTGTCTAGGTAGCAAAGCATCATCATTCAAATAATTTTATAGGGGTTATAAAGTGTAAGGTGCATCTACATTTGCCTGGTATGGTAAACCAATTGAAAACGAGAACTTTATAGAGGGATGTAAAGCATCATTTCCTTTAATCTGCAGAGACCTGTCAAATGTATTGTAAAGGAATATTTTTGTTAGTCTTTATAGTCGGCTGAAATGTATGTCAAATCAGAACATATCAAAAGCCTTTGAGCATATTCCTAAATGTATGGTAAATACATGGATTTGCAGACAATTTGTTTAATTAAGAAATGTGGCCAAATGATAATATCAATGACATGTGTAAATATATTGGGCATATGTAACTTTGAATACATATGCAAAGAATGATAAAGAAAGATATTTAAGACAGCTAGAAATGTATGGTAAATAGTTATACTTGCTTTTAGTTTGCTGATATATTTGAAAGATGCAGATTATATGGACAAATATTGCCATAGCTTTACTGGTAAGCTATGATATGACAAATATAGCTGCTTTGGGATCGGTTTTGGCATATTGGTCATATCATTTATTATACATGTATTTTGATAATTTCGTTGGTTTTTTTTTTGGTTTTTTTAAGACATATAAACGTTTTATTCCTAAATATTTCCTGTGTACAATAACCTTAGTCGTCCAGGATCAGGCTAAGGGTCCCTGTTTACAAAGTGAAACCATCAATCCAAGGGAAAAAGAAGGCAATAAAAGAAAGTAGTCCACTTTTAACCTTGGATTTGCAATTAGTGTAAAAAATATATCCATATAATGTTAGAAGCATCTAACAGTTCTATACTTTAATACAAAATAGTAAGTAAATAAGTATAAGATACCCACATAAAAGATGTGCATTTACTACAATAAACATGATAAGCTAATATTTTTTTATCACTTTTTTTATGTTTATATAAATTGATACACTCGATATTCTAATACTATAAACCATAAAAAATGTACTTTGACTCAAGCTATATTATACTATATTAAATGTCTAAATTTTCTTTATTACAGACTCCAATTTTGTCTTATCAATGATATCAACCAACGCCTTTCAAAAGAAGAACAAATTTAAGATTAATTTTCAAGTTTTGTTTCCAGATTTTATAAATATCTTGTGGTGTTTTAGGCGTTTTGTTAAATTTTATTGAATTCCTAATTTTCCATAGTGTCCATTTAAAATATATGATGATTATGTTTAAAAAATTATCATATTTTAGTTCTCCCGTGTTTTTACCCAATAAAACGTCCTTTTCACCAAAAGGATTGTTTATTCCTATGTTTGATTTGATAAGTATTTCTTGAAGGTTTTTTAAAATTAACTGTGATGTACTACAACTGAAAAATAAGTGTTGCAGGGTTTCTATATTATTGTCATTTTGACAAATGTGGCATATTCCATTTGATATCTTCATTTTTTTTTAATCTTTCTTCAGTATATAAAATATTGTTCAAGGATCTCCATTGGAATTCTTCCACTTTATTTTCAATTTTCAAATATTTTAATCCCGACCACATATTTTCCCAAGGTATATTTGTTCCAAATATTTCCTCCCACTTAATTTGTCATTTTGGAGATACATTTTTATTTAGAACCGTACGAATATAATTGAGTTTTAACTTTGATGGTTTGATTTTTTGGTTGTTTAAGTTAATGATTTCAAGGTCATTTGATATCTTTAATTTACTTTCATAATGCAAATTCTGGTTTCTGCAAGATTTCAAAATTTGCACGAAATCTTTAGGAATTGCCTGTTTTATTTTTGAAAATTCGGAAATACAATTTCGCCAATCAATCAGCTTCCTATCAATTTCATTACAGCTAATGAAATCTGTAGTTTCTGAATTCCAAATGTCCTGGATAGTTGTGATACCGCTTTTTAAAAAAGAAGAGTAAAACAATGGTTTATTTTTGAAACGAATATAGAAGAGTTTCCAAATATCCTCGTATTTAAAATAGCACTTTTATATGGAGGTGAATCAACCTTTTGAATGAATCCTGACCAAGTATCTATAATTTTCTGATAAAATTGTGGTAGTTGGTTCATATCTAAACCATTTAAACTTGAACATTTCCGAAGCCAATACTTACCGATCGCATTCCAGCTTTCCAAAGGCTCCTGAATTAAACGATATACAAGTTTTGTTTGTTTACTTTTTATAAACGTATCTATACTTACCATTCCCATTCCCCTTTTATTTCATCCAAACAGCAGACATTTCTATCTACCTGGTTCACTTTACCGTCCCATATTAAGTTCCAAATCATATTATTTAGCTCTTTAGTGTATTTATCCGGAATTCCTCGTATTTCGATCTCGTAAGAACAAAGAGAAAGTATCATATTTTTTACTATAGGTAGCACTCCACAGTTAGAAAATAAAATTAAAAATGAGCCACAAAATGTTTTATCATCTATTCCGAGATTTCTAATACATTAACCTAACTGTTTGTGTTGTACATGTTCATATGTATGTAATCAGTATATTCCATAGATTTGATTTTCAAAAGTTAAAAGAATGAAAATTAATTCCTTTTATGTGTATCCATGGCAACATTCTGCATTTATTTACCATAAAATATTGCAAAAAGAGGGGTGGACATGTCACATATCCCCCCAAAATTTGGATCAAACTAGAATTTCAATGCCTTTGATTGATACCTTTTTAGAAACTGTTTTCATAAATCTTCCTAATGATCAAATAAAAAATGGGTGTCTTTCGCCTCATTTTTTCGTAAAATCCAATCACAAACTTCGTGCGATAAAAAGTTGGAAAAAAAACATTACAATAATTGCCGGACCAATGTATGGTAGGGACATGCAAATACGGACTGTCATACAGAAAACAGCCTATATTACATACATTACATAATCTTGATGTTCATATAAACCCAATACAAAGGCTATTTTAATACTCAGCTATCCAAAAATGAATTTTATTGCACACTAGCTATCATATTTAAACAATCCACAGGGGCCAAAATGCGAAACTACACACCCAACTGTGGAGTGCTACCATAACTGTTTTTAATAAAAAAAAAAAATCGGGTCTACAAAATCGGTTTTTGATCTCTTGATGTACTGCGTGAATTTCTTTATCCATCAAAATCTTCTACTATCGGGAAGTTATGATGGTTCATTCGCGTAGCATAACACGATCGTTTCCTTTGGGTATCTCTTTGAAACTTCTGGAATTGCACGAGTCATAATTCACTCTGTTTATAAAACATAGAATTTACTTTTTTTAAAAGAGACATATACTACAATATGTATTATATGTTACTGCAGAGACATATATACTATATATATATATGTCGCTTGTTACTGGTAGAAATAAGACACATTTACAAATTAAGCCAAAACAATACTAGATAGTAACAAATTTAAAATCGGTAGCATTCGGAAGGTTATCGAGCGATTTATCAAGTTTTTTTATAAAAAGTCCAAGTTTCTGAAATAGTCTAGATATATTCCTTCATCTGTAGTAAAGTTGCCACATAATATTTGACACAAAACACATCTTGAGAGAAATGTAATGCTTTTTTTAAAAGAATCGGCTAGTTTGCACACATAATTATATAAACGTTAAATCTATTGACGAATATTTTCCTTATCCGTTAAGTCCTGTTACGAGATGTTGAACTCCGTGTGCTTCATGCAGCGTCCTCTGCAAAAACTTTCTTGTTAAAGTTAAAAATTACAAACAAAGAACCAGTGAATCACGTGTCATAATTGACACACAATTTACCAATGAAATCAAACAAAATCGATAGATAGTATCATTCCATCGACGAGATGTCGCCCTTCCTCAGATCAACGGGGTTTATCAGCAGTTAAGTGTGTCAATTATCACCTTTTACAGAAAGATCTGGTCCGAAAAGATCAATAGAAGACAACCGCTAGTATCAATATCCATCAATATAATAAGGCACAAATAATTATCATTTCTTTATGATTTATAAATTGTCTTAAAACAATGCTCCCGTTGTCATTTGATTGTGTTGTTTTAAATACGCAAAACTTAAAACAAGTTATCGAACTATTAGTCATTCGAAATCTCATTTACCGCCTATTTTATCCTAAAATTTTACAGCGTTCATATGTACTTTGACAGGAATCGTCTGTTTATGGGACGTATTATGGTCTACCGTTGTCCGTCCGTCGTCAACATGTCGGACAATAACTCAAAAACGCTTGACCCAATTCGCATGAAACTTTGGTGAATTGTTAATATCTATTGACGTGAGCTCCCTTTCGTTTTTTATAAATTTTAGATTTTAAGTTTCCGAGTTTTGGGGTTTTATTTATGAAAAAGGGGGGATTTTCCAGTGTTCGGACAATAAATAACTCAAGAACACTTTCACCAATTTGCACGAAACTTTGGTGATTTTTTTATATCTATTGACTTGAGCTCCCTTTCGATTTTTATAAATTTTAGATTTTATGACCCAATTCGCATGAAACTTAGGTGAATTGTTAATATCTATTGACGTGAGCTCCCTTTCGTTTTTTTATAAATTTTAGATAATAAGTTTCCGAGTTTTGGGGTTTTATTTATGAAAAAGGGGGGATTTTCCAGTGTTCGGACAATAAATAACTCAAGAACACTTTCACCAATTTGCACGAAACTTTGGTGAATTGTTTATATCTATTGACGTAAGCTCCCTTTTTAATTTTATAAATTTTAGATGTTAAGTTTCAGAGTTACGTGATTTTATTCATAAAAACGGGAGGACTTTCCAGTTTTCGGACAATGCTTTGAGCAGTTATCATAAAACTTTGGTGGCTGGTTTATATCTATTAAGATAACCCCCCTTTAGTTTTTCATGATTTTCTGATATGACATTGAGAAGTTTTTGAACTTCATTTTTTTTTTAAAGTGACGGGCGTATCATGCGCTCATGGCGCAGCTGTTTATATTTTCTATCATGATCAAATAATTTTTATTTTTTTTGTTGTTGTTGCAATAATTGCATTTAACAAAGTCTTTGCACACATTTCAATTGAAATAACATTGAAACAAGATTGAAGGTTATATAAGTCTCAAAAAGTTTTAACATAATTCAAGAAGATTTTTAAACGACAAATACATATTACACTAATGTTGATAGGGGCTCGTATCATGGAAAACCTATCTTTAAAAAAAATAAGGCAATTGTACCCTGTACAACAAGCGGAAATGTATATGATTCGTGTTTGAATAATGGAATATCTTGCACTTCTTTCTTATACATATTTACGCAAAGTCTTAAAATAACTACATGTATCATTTGTCCTTTAACAGCCGAGTCTAACACATGTATCATTGTACTTGCTTTCCACACAGGCGGAAAATAAGGAAAGAGGGGCAACATACATAAACTACCATTATTGTTAAATCGCATTGATAAGTGTTTAAAACTCTATATAAGTTGAAATATTTTCCAATAAAAGAATAAAACAAAAAAGGTGACAAGCCCCTGTGTCTAAAGGCACATTTCTGATTTTACAATATTTAACTCGCATCATGCTTATCTTTGAAGCTGTTAATATCAATTCCTTTGGTCCCTGGCGGATAAAAGTATTCGTCCCATTGGCTATCATACGACATCTTTTATTTTACATACAACTCCTCCGTTCACGATGTTGTAATATCTATGCAGGTTGAACTTCAATTTAAAGGTCTATCTATTGAAGTTTTAGTTCTTTGGGTACCAAATGTGACCTTTTTAAATAAATTAATTTGTAATTAGTTAATTATGCAAAGTGCAAATCTGGCAGAATATATCAATGCAAATGCCCATATATTCAAATTACTATTAAAAATGTGAGGTTAGTTTATAAATTAATAGTCATTGTAAAGGTAAGCGGAAGAAGGGATCCCGTAGACCGCCATACGTCACGATTCATGAATTATGCATATTCTATTTATAGGCTATTTATAAACGATTCTGAAAATACTTATTCTAAAAATAGAATATTCTCAACATGTACAACTATTAAAAAAAAACCAATTCAAAATCATTAACTTTCATGAAACACGGTGAATTTGTTTTATTTATTTTTTTATCACATGAAAAAAAAAGGAAAATGTACCGCATTACAGTAGCATATCATGCATATATCATAGTGCAAATATATATACAGATTCCTTTTTAAAATACACATGATACATTTCATATAGATATGATCAACAGTAGTATTTAGTGCCTTAATTATGTTGTCAAGACCTGCAAATGTCACATGCACGTGGTCCCATGGCTTTGGATATACTATGGAGTTACTAATATTTTTATTATCCGTTTAAAAGAGTATTTTTATGTAGGCAAATTAAAAAAATGTAGCTTACACATGTTAAACATGTTACACGTACTAAGGCTTTACAGGAGTGTGAGAGGGTGTTTAAACTGGTCTGCGTTTAAAGAAACGAATCTGTAATCTGACCCCCTGTTGTCTGACCATTCTACTATAGCTGGACGTTCTATAGGAACCATTGTTACTTGTTTACAATAAAGCTACTGTTAGCATGGTTAGGGCGTTCTACAGGATCCCCTGGTCGTTCTACATGATCCCCTGTAGTCTGAACCTCATATATCTACTGCAGAACGTTCTATAGGATCCCTTATATTGTGTGTTCATCATGTATATGTCGTGTAAGAGTTGCGATTTTGTACAGGTTATAACATGTACAAAAATATTGTACATGTTATAACTTGTATAATGCAAAAATACAAGTTATAACATGTACAAAAGTACCTCATACATGTTATAACCTGTACAAAATATTGCTTAAAAATGGTTTTAACTTGTACAAAATCGAAAAATAAGGATATTTTTCTATTTTCGCAACAGATGATATTGACCTCAATAACATTTTCATAACTTTTGTATTTTTCCTTCATGTTAGTGTGTTTTGTCCGTTTTTGATACAGTTAATGTCCAGGGGTCGGTATTACGAAGCATTCCTAAGACATGTCGTAAGATATATCTTAGGACATGTCTTATGATCCTCTTATGACTATCTATGGACATATCTTTATTTTATGAATTATAATTGTGAGTGTCCACCTTGAAGGCAATAGTAAAATACTTTTTTTTCTAGTTGACACTAAAAGACATAAGAGGATAACCAGGATAGATGTGTCTACAAATACAATTGGGAATTGAAATGGGGTATGTGTCTAAAAGACAACAACCCGCCCATGGAGCAGACAACATCCAAAGGCCAAAAATACATGCTTTCAAAGTAGAGGATATATATATTTAAAACATCAAAATGACATTCGCCTCATGCAATGATCTTACATTTTATAAACAAAAATTGAGTTATAAATTTACATAAGTCATCAGGAAGGCCAAAAATGTTGAAGAGTAGATCCAAAGATATTGATATTGAAGCGTGGTCCAATGAAAACTATTTCAGCTCTCTCTTGCTTTTACAGAGTAAGCATATAAGACATTGTTTTAGTCTTTGCTTGCTATAAAACGAGAGGGAGGAGTATTTCCCAAAATTATTAGGAATCGTTCTTAAATTTTTTGAAAGAATTTAGTTACTATTATTTAATGTAACTGTCATTGAGGAATGCAAGCTTTTAGAAAATAGTTTCACACCTATTTAAGCCATGATGGACTGCATAAAACATAAAATGACATGAAAACACATTTTGCCAACATAAGTCATGACACATATATTTCTGAAACTTTGTGATCATTGTCCTCTACAGAAAAGGTCACCTTCTGGCCTATTTATTGTTGTTCTTTATGCATTGGTGAATTTAAATGTATATTTTACTTCATTAAGATTTATTTTAAATTTTGTACAAGTTAAAACCATTTTTAAGCAATATTTTGTACAGGTTATAACATGTATGAGGTACTTTTGTACATGTTATAACTTGTATTTTTGCATTATACAAGTTATAACATTTACAATATTTTTGTACATGTTATAACCTGTACAAAATTGCAACTTGTACACGACATATACACTAAAGGACGTTCTACAGGATCACTTGTTGTCTGAATATTTTATATCTACTATACTAGTATAGAACGTTCTCTATAGGAACAAGTTTTTGGTCAGGATTCTTCTGAAAAAGCTCATACCAAATTTATGAAATATATTTTTGGTGTAAACAGAAAGTCAAGTAATATAGCTGTAATGTCAGAGATTGGTAGATTTCCTATGTATTTTACTATAATTTTATCAATGTTAAAATATTGTCATAGACTGGAACGTTTGAAAGAAGGATTATTATTTGATGCATTTATATGTTGTAAACATACAGTTACATAGTTCTTATGTAAATACATGGTATTCTATAGTATAGATTATATTCAGAAAGAGATTGAATTACCAAATTTTGACCAATCATTAGTATGTTAAAAATAAACTATGAAAAAGTTCTTTCATATTTTGGAATAAACTGAAGCATCAACCCATTAACTCCGAAAAAAGGAAAAAATTGTTTTAAGAAAGAAAAATATTTAGAATTACAGGACTTAAAAACAAAGACAGTCAATTTGTAAATTAAGAATAAGCGCTCATTTAAAAATTGAGACAAACAGATATTCAAAAAAACATATAGAAAGATCTGGGCAGTCTGCAGGATCCCCTGTTTTCTCAACATTATTTATCTACTATAAGACGTTCTATAGGATCCCCTGTTGTTTATTTTTCAAGTTTATACTATAGGGCGTTCTACATGATCCCCTGGACGGTCTACAGGGTGCCCTGTTGCTTATGAAAATTATGCATTTAAGATAGGACCTTCTAAAGGTTCCCCTGTTGTTTATTTTTCAAGTATATACTATAGGGCGTTCTACAGAATACATGAGCGATCGATCAACAGGATACCCTGTTTATAAAAATTATGCATTTAAGATAATACTTTCAATAGGTTCCCCTGTTGTTTGTTTATCATGTATATACTATAACACTTTCTATAGGATCCCTTGGTTGGTCTAAAGGATCTTCTCTTTTCTCGACATTATTTATCTACTATAAGACGTTCTATAGGGTCCCCTGTTGTTTGTTTTTCAAGTGTATACTATAGGGCGTTTTACAGGATCCCCTAGGCGGTCTACAAGATACCCTGTTTTCTCAACATTATATATCTACTATATGACGTTCTATAGGGCCCCCTGTTGTTTGTTGTTCATGTTTATACTATAGGGCGTTATACGGTATCCCCTGGGCAGTCTGCAGGATCCCCTGTTTTCTCAACATTATTTATCTACTATAAGACGTTCTATAGTATCCCCTGTTGTTTTTTTTAAGTCTATACTATAGGGCGTTCTACATGATCCCCTGGACGGTCTACAGGGTGCCCTGTTGTTTATGAAAATTATGCATTTAAGATAGGACCTTCTAAAGATTCCCCTGTTGTTTATTTATCATGTGTATACTAGAGGACTCTCTTCTGGATCCCTTGGTCAGTCTGTGGGATCCCCTGTTTTCTCAACATTATATATAAACTATAGAACGTTCTATAGGATACCCTGTTGTTTGTTTTTGATGTATCTACTAGACTAAGAGAACGTTCTACCGGATCCCCTGTTGTTTGTTTTTCAAGTGTATACTATAGGGCGATTTTACAGAATCCCATAGGCGGTCTACAGGATCCCTTGTTTTCTCAACATTATATATCTAATATATGACGTTCTATATGATCCCCTGTTGTTTGTTGTTCAGGTTTATAGTATAGGGCGTTCTACAGTATCCCCTGGGCAGTCTGCAGGATCCCCTGTTTTCTCAACATTATTTATCTACTATAAGACGTTCTATAGTATCCCCTGTTGTTTATTTTTTAAGTCTATACTATAGGGCGTTTTACATGATCCCCTGGACGGTCTACAGGGTGCCCTGTTGTTTATGAAAATTATGCATTTAAGATAGGACCTTCTAAAGGTTCCCCTGTTGTTTATTTATCATGTGTATACTAGAGGACTCTCTTCTGGATCCCTTGGTCAGTCTGTGGGATCCCCTGTTTTCTCAACATTATATATAAACTATAGAACGTTCTATAAGATACCCTATTGTTTGTTTTTGATGTATCTACTAGACTAAGAGAACGTTCTACCGGATCCCCTGTTGTTTGTTTTTCAAGTGTATACTATAGGGCGTTCTACAGGATCCCATAGGCGGTCTACAGGATCCCTTGTTTTCTCAACATTATATATCTAATATATGACGTTCTATATGATCCCCTGTTGTTTGTTGTTCAGGTTTATAGTATAGGGCGTTCTACAGTATCCCCTGGGCAGTCTGCAGGATCCCCTGTTTTCTCAACATTATTTATCTACTATAAGACGTTCTATAGGATCCCCTGTTGTTTATTTTTTCAAGTCTATACTATAGGGCGTTCTACATGATCCCCTGGACGGTCTACAGGGTGCCCTGTTGCTTATGAAAATTATGCATTTAAGATAGGACCTTCTAAAGGTTCCCCTGTTGTTTATTTTTCAAGTATATACTATAGGGCGTTCTACAGAATACCTGAGCGATCGATTTACAGGATACCCTGTTTATAAAAATTATGCATTTAAGATAATACTTTCAACAGGTTCCCCTGTTGTTTGTTTATCATGTATATACTATAACGCTTTCTATAGGATCCCTTGGTTGGTCTAAAGGATCTTCTCTTTTCTCGACATTATTTATCTACTATAAGACGTTCTATAGGGTCCCTTGTTGTTTGTTTTTCAAGTGTATACTATAGGGCGTTTTACAGGATCCCCTAGGCGGTCTACAAGATACCCTGTTTTCTCAACATTATATATCTACTATATGACGTTCTGTAGACCGTCCAGGGGATCATGTAGAACGCCCTATAGTATAGACTTAAAAAAAAACAACAGGGGATACTATAGAACGTCTTATAGTAGATAAATAATGTTGAGAAAACAGGGGATCCTGCAGACTGCCCAGGGGATACCGTAGAACGCCCTATAGTATAAACATGAACAACAAACAACAGGGGGCCCTACAGGGTGCCCTGTTGTTTATGAAAATTATGCATTTAAGATAGGACCTTCTAAAGATTCACCTGTTGTTTATTTATCATGTGTATACTAGAAGACTCTCTTCTGGATCCCTTGGTCAGTCTGTGGGATCCCCTGTTTTCTCAACATTATATATAAACTATAGAACGTTCTATAGGATACCCTATTGTTTGTTTTTGATGTATCTACTAGACTAAGAGAACGTTCTACCGGATCCCCTGTTGTTTGTTTTTCAAGTGTATACTATAGGGCGTTCTACAGGATCCCATAGGCGGTCTACAGGATCCCTTGTTTTCTCAACATTATATATCTAATATATGACGTTCTATATGATCCCCTGTTGTTTGTTGTTCAGGTTTATAGTATAGGGCGTTCTACAGTATCCCCTGGGCAGTCTGCAGGATCCCCTGTTTTCTCAACATTATTTATCTACTATAAGACGTTCTATAGGATCCCCTGTTGTTTATTTTTCAAGTCTATACTATAGGGCGTTCTACATGATCCCCTGGACGGTCTACAGGGTGCCCTGTTGCTTATGAAAATTATGCATTTAAGATAGGACCTTCTAAAGGTTCCCCTGTTGTTTATTTTTCAAGTATATACTATAGGGCGTTCTACAGAATACCTGAGCGATCGATCAACAGGATACCCTGTTTATAAAAATTATGCATTTAAGATAATACTTTCAATAGGTTCCCCTGTTGTTTGTTTATCATGTATATACTATAACGCTTTCTATAGGATCCCTTGGTTGGTCTAAAGGATCTTCTCTTTTCTCGACATTATTTATCTACTATAAGACGTTCTATAGGGTCCCCTGTTGTTTGTTTTTCAAGTGTATACTATAGGGCGTTTTACAGGATCCCCTAGGCGGTCTACAAGATACCCTGTTTTCTCAACATTATATATCTACTATATGACGTTCTATAGGGCCCCCTGTTGTTTGTTGTTCATGTTTATACTATAGGGCGTTATACGGTATCCCCTGGGCAGTCTGCAGGATCCCCTGTTTTCTCAACATTATTTATCTACTATAAGACGTTCTATAGTATCCCCTGTTGTTTTTTTTAAGTCTATACTATAGGGCGTTCTACATGATCCCCTGGACGGTCTACAGGGTGCCCTGTTGTTTATGAAAATTATGCATTTAAGATAGGACCTTCTAAAGATTCCCCTGTTGTTTATTTATCATGTGTATACTAGAGGACTCTCTTCTGGATCCCTTGGTCAGTCTGTGGGATCCCCTGTTTTCTCAACATTATATATAAACTATAGAACGTTCTATAGGATACCCTGTTGTTTGTTTTTGATGTATCTACTAGACTAAGAGAACGTTCTACCGGATCCCCTGTTGTTTGTTTTTCAAGTGTATACTATAGGGCGATTTTACAGAATCCCATAGGCGGTCTACAGGATCCCTTGTTTTCTCAACATTATATATCTAATATATGACGTTCTATATGATCCCCTGTTGTTTGTTGTTCAGGTTTATAGTATAGGGCGTTCTACAGTATCCCCTGGGCAGTCTGCAGGATCCCCTGTTTTCTCAACATTATTTATCTACTATAAGACGTTCTATAGTATCCCCTGTTGTTTATTTTTTAAGTCTATACTATAGGGCGTTTTACATGATCCCCTGGACGGTCTACAGGGTGCCCTGTTGTTTATGAAAATTATGCATTTAAGATAGGACCTTCTAAAGGTTCCCCTGTTGTTTATTTATCATGTGTATACTAGAGGACTCTCTTCTGGATCCCTTGGTCAGTCTGTGGGATCCCCTGTTTTCTCAACATTATATATAAACTATAGAACGTTCTATAAGATACCCTATTGTTTGTTTTTGATGTATCTACTAGACTAAGAGAACGTTCTACCGGATCCCCTGTTGTTTGTTTTTCAAGTGTATACTATAGGGCGTTCTACAGGATCCCATAGGCGGTCTACAGGATCCCTTGTTTTCTCAACATTATATATCTAATATATGACGTTCTATATGATCCCCTGTTGTTTGTTGTTCAGGTTTATAGTATAGGGCGTTCTACAGTATCCCCTGGGCAGTCTGCAGGATCCCCTGTTTTCTCAACATTATTTATCTACTATAAGACGTTCTATAGGATCCCCTGTTGTTTATTTTTTCAAGTCTATACTATAGGGCGTTCTACATGATCCCCTGGACGGTCTACAGGGTGCCCTGTTGCTTATGAAAATTATGCATTTAAGATAGGACCTTCTAAAGGTTCCCCTGTTGTTTATTTTTCAAGTATATACTATAGGGCGTTCTACAGAATACCTGAGCGATCGATTTACAGGATACCCTGTTTATAAAAATTATGCATTTAAGATAATACTTTCAACAGGTTCCCCTGTTGTTTGTTTATCATGTATATACTATAACGCTTTCTATAGGATCCCTTGGTTGGTCTAAAGGATCTTCTCTTTTCTCGACATTATTTATCTACTATAAGACGTTCTATAGGGTCCCCTGTTGTTTGTTTTTCAAGTGTATACTATAGGGCGTTTTACAGGATCCCCTAGGCGGTCTACAAGATACCCTGTTTTCTCAACATTATATATCTACTATATGACGTTCCATAGGGCCCCCTGTTGTTTGTTGTTCATGTTTATACTATAGGGCGTTCAACGGTATCCCCTGGGCAGTCTGCAGGATCCCCTGTTTTCTCAACATTATTTATCTACTATAAGACGTTCTATAGTATCCCCTGTTGTTTTTTTTTTTAAGTCTATACTATAGGGCGTTCTACATGATCCCCTGGACGGTCTACAGGGTGCCCTGTTGTTTATGAAAATTATGCATTTAAGATAGGACCTTCTAAAGATTCCACTGTTGTTTATTTATCATGTGTATACTAGAGGACTCTCTTCTGGGTCCCTTGGTCAGTCTGTGGGATCCCCTGTTTTCTCAACATTATATATAAACTATAGAACGTTCTATAGGATACCCTGTTGTTTGTTTTTGATGTATCAACTAGATTAAGAGAACGTTCTACCGGATCCCCTGTTGTTTGTTTTTCAAGTGTATACTATAGGGCGATTTTACAGGATCCCATAGGCGGTCTACAGGATCCCTTGTTTTCTCAACATTATATATCTAATATATGACGTTCTATATGATCCCCTGTTGTTTGTTGTTCAGGGTTATAGTATAGGGCGTTCTACAGTATCCCCTGGGCAGTCTGCAGGATCCCCTGTTTTCTCAACATTATTTATCTACTATAAGACGTTCTATAGTATCCCCTGTTGTTTATTTTTTAAGTCTATACTATAGGGCGTTCTACATGATCCCCTGGACGGTCTACAGGGTGCCCTGTTGTTTATGAAAATTATGCATTTAAGATAGGACCTTCTAAAGGTTCCCCTGTTGTTTATTTTTCAAGTATATACTATAGGGCGTTCTACAGAATACATGAGCGATCGATTTACAGGATACCCTGTTTATAAAAATTATGCATTTAAGATGATACTTTCAATAGGTTCCCCTGTTGTTTGTTTATCATGTATATATTATAAGGCTTTCTATAGGATCTCTTGGTTGGTCTAAAGGATCTTCTCTTTTCTCGACATTATTTATCTACTATAAGACGTTCTATAGGGTCCCCTGTTGTTTGTTGTTCATGTTTATACTATAGGGGGTTCTACAGTATACCCTGGGCGATCTACAGGATCCTCTTTTGTTAAAAAATTATGCATTTGAGATAGGAAATTCTATAGGTTCCCCTGTTATTTGTTTATCATGTATATACTATAGGGCTTTTAAGATGCCTTGGGCGGTCTGCAGGATCCCCTGTTGTCTTAATTAACATTATATATCTTCTATAGGACGTTCTATAAGACCCCCTGTTGATTGTCTTTCATGTTTATACTATAAGATTTTCTATAGGATCCCTTGGTCGGTCTGTCGGATCCCGTTTTTTCTCAACATTATATATCCACTATAGAACGTTCTATAAGGCCCCCTGTTGTTTGTTTTTCAAGTGTATACCATAGGGCGTTCTACAGGATTCCTTAGGCGGTCTACAGGATCCCCTGTTTTCTCAACATTATGTATCTACTATATGACGTTCTATAGGGCCCCCTGTTGTTTGTTGTTCATGTTTATACTATAGGGCGTTCTGCAGGATCCCCTGGACGGTATGCAGGATCCCTAGTTTTCTCAACATTATTTATTTACTATAAGACGTTCAACAGGATCCCCTGTTGTTTGTTTTTCAAGTGTATACTATAGGGCGTTCTACAGGATCCCCTGTTTTCTCAACATAATATATCTACTATAGGACGTTCTATAGGGTCCCCTGTTGTATGTTGTTCATGTTTATACTATAGGGCGTTCTACAGTATCCCCTGGGCGGTCTACAGGATCCCCTGCTTTCTCAACATTATATATCCACTATAAGACGTTCTATAGGATCCCCTGTTGTTTGTTGTTCATTCACTGGGCGGTCTACACGATCCCCTGTTGTCTGGACATTATATATATACTAAAGGACGTTCTATAAGACCCCCTATTGATTGTTTTGAATGTTTATACTATAGGTCGTTCTACAGGATCCCCAGGGCGGTCTAAAAGATCCTCTTTTGTTAAAAATTATGCATCTGAGAAAGGAAATTCTATAAGTCCCCCTGTAGTTTGTTTTTCATGTATATACTATAAGGCTTTTATGATCCCTTGGGCGGTCTTCAGGATCTCCTGTTTTCTCAACGTTATATATCTAAAAAAGGACGTTCTATAGGGTCCCCTGTTGGTGTTGTTCGTGTTTATTTTATAGGGCGTTCTACAGTACCCTCTTTTGTCTGAACATTATATATCTACTATAGAACGTTTTATAGGATCCCATATATTGTTTGTTTATTATGTATATTCTAAAGGGCATTCTAAAGGATCCCCTGTTGTTTGAACATTATATACTTGCTATAGAACGTTCTATATGATCCCCTATTGTTTGTTTATCGTGTATATACTAAGGGGCGTTCTACAGGATTCCCTGGGCGGTCTACAGGATCCCCTGTTGTTTGAATATTATATATCTACTATGGGACGTTCTATAGGTTAGACTGTTGTTTGTTTTTTATGTATATATTAGAGGGAGTTATATATATGCGCCCATAGGCGGTCGATATGATCCCCTGTGGTTTAATAGTTTTGTATCTGTATAGGGCGTTCTATAGGATCCCCGGGGCGGTCTATAGGCTCCCATTGTTTGGTTATCATGTATTCACTAGATTTATCTACTATGTTGGGTCTATAGGATCACCTGTTGTGTTATAATCGTGTATCTGCTATAGGGCGTTCTATAGGATCCCCTGGGCGGTCTATAGGACCCCGTATTGTTTAATAATCGCATATTTGCAATAGGGAATTCTTTGGGATCCCCGGGTCGGTCCATAGGATCCTCTGTTGTTTGTTCAACATGTTTCTTCTAGAGGGTGTTCCATAAAATCCCAGGGTCGGTCTATAGGAGCCCTGTAGTTTTTTTTATCATGTATCTATTTGAGGGCGTTATATATATATGCTCCCATAGGCGTTCTTTATGATTCCTTGTTGTTTAATAATTGTGTATCTGCTATAGGGCGTTCTAACGGATCGCTGGGGCGGTCTATAGGATCCCCTGTTGTTTGTTCATAATATATCTATAACAGGTTGTTCTATACGATCCCCTGGGCTGTCTATAGGATACCCTGTTGGTTGTTCATCATGTATCTATAACAGGTTGTTCTATACGATCCCCTGAGCGGTCTATAAGATCCCCTTTTGTTTAATAATCCTGCATATTCTATAGTGCGTTCTATAGGATCCCCGGGTCTGTCTATAGGATCCCCTATTGTTTATACCTTGGCGGTCTATATGACCCCCTTTTGTTTAATAATCGCGCATATTCTATAGTGCGTTCTATAGGATCCCTTTGTCTGTCTATAGGATCCCCTATTGTTTAATAACCTTGCATCTGCCATAGGGCGTTCTATGTTATCCCTTTCAAAGGTCGAGGGGGCATATTGTTATTGGTTGTTTTTTTTCTTTTTCTTTTCTTTTTCCCCATGATTTTATTGTCCCGACAAATTCTCGGAAAAGGATAGACACATTCATATTTATGGAATTATGGCATAATGTAAACCATTATATAAAGTTGTGCTTTGTAATAAGGGGATGGTCCAAGATTGTCTCGAATACTATAAACACTGGTCAACAGTAATTTTTTTTATGTTTTTTGTATATAATTCTAGTATTCCTGAGCATAGAACCATGATATTCAATATACAAAGTAGGTGTCAACAATTTGTATGATCCTCAGAACTACATGTACCTAGCAGTAGGTAGTTGTGTTTTTTTTTAGTATAAATTTTATTTCAAAATTGCTGACGGTAACCTAGCAATGGCAAGGTCGTCTGGCAACTTGACAACAGTATGACATCCTCCTTTGCTCGCAATGGCAATTCTATTTGTTTTCGTATTCTTATGGATTTGTACAGACAGGAGAAAAGAAATTGATCCGTCTTTTAATATCCCTTTCCGATATATTGATGATGTACTGTCTATTAATGATAATAGATTCAATGAGTATATATGGCAAGCCGTTTTACTATTTATGCTAACTTCAAGATAGCTCATATAATATATCAGATATTTCAAATGATATATAAAATATCTCTCTCATATATAATATACAAGATATCTCATATAATATATAATATATAAGATATTTTATACAATTTACTCTTTATAAGATATCTTATCAACTTTAAAAGATAGCTTTTATACTTTATAAGATATCTTATTAATTCAATAAGATATATTATACACTTAAGAAGATATATTATAAACGAAATGAAAAAAAAAGAAACGAACAATAACAATATAATATGCCCCCTTTGAAAGGGATAACAAAGAAAGTCCTATAGCAGATGCACGACTATTAAACAAGAGGGGATCCTAAGACCGACCCGGGGAACCTATAAACCGCCCAGGGTATCGTATACAACACCCTGATATAGATACATGAACAACGAACAGGGGATCATATAGACCGCCCTGGGGATCCTATAAAACGCCCTATAGCAGATACACGAATATTGCACAACAGGTGATCATATAGACCAACAGGGATCCCATAGAACGCTCCCTATTAGATACATGATTACTTAAAAACGGGATCCTATAGAACACCCTATAGCAGATACACAATTAGTAGACCGACCTAGAGATTCTATGGACCGACCCGGGGATCTTAAAGAACGCCCTATAGCATATGCACGATTATTAAACAATACCAACCAACAGGGGAACATATAGACGGCCCAGAGGATCTTACAGAACGTCGTATACTAGAAACATAATAAACAAACAGCAGGTTATTCTAAAGACCGCCTCGGAGATCATATAGAACGCCCTTCAGCATGCAAATACACGACTATTACACAACAGGGGATCCTATAAAACGCCCTCTAGTATATACGTAAAGTAGATACATGTTTAAAAAAACAGGGGAACCTATAGAAGGTTCTATCCTAGATGCATACAAATCAAACAGGGGATCCTGAAGAATATATAATGCTCAGACAACAGGAGATCATGTGGATGGGCCTATAGTATAAACATGAAAAACAATCAACAGGGGATCCTATAGAACGTCCTATGATTGATATATAATGTTGAGAAAACAGGGCATCCTGCAGACCGCCCAAGGGATCATAAACGCCCTATCATATATACATAATAAACAAAGAACAGGGGAATTTCCTATCTCAGATGCATATTTTTTTTTAACAAAAGGGGATTCTGTAGACCGCCCTATAGTATAAATATGAAAAACATAGACCAGTGGAACCTATCTCAGATGCATATTTTTTTAACAAAAGGGGATTCTGTAGACCGCCCAGGGAATCCTGTAGAACGCCCGATAGTATAAACATAAAAAAAACAATCAACAGGGCATCCTGTAGACCGCCCCAGGGGATCCAGTAGAACGCCCTTTAGTATATAAATAACAAACAATCAATATAGGGGATCCTATAGAACGTCCTATAGTAGATATATAATGTAGAGACAAAAGGGGATCCTGTAGACCGCCCAGGGGATCCTATTGAACGCCCTTTAGTATATACATGATGAACAAACAAAAGGGGATCATGTAGAACGTTCTATAGTAAATATATAATGTTCAGACAAAAGGGGATCCTGTAGACTGCCTGGGGTTTCCTACTGAACGCCCTTAAGTATATAAATGATTAACAGACAACATGGGATCCTATAGAACGTCTTATAGTAGATAAATAATGTTGAGAAAACAGGTGATCCTTTAGAACGCCCTATAGTATAAACATGAAAAACAATCAACAGTGGGTTTTATAGAACGTCCTATAGTAAATATATTATGTTGAAAAACAGGGATTCCTGCAGACCACCCATAGTTTCCCGCAGACCGACTTAGGGATCATATAGAAAGCCCTATAGTATAAACATGAAAAACAATCATCATGGAATACTATAGAACCTCCTATGATAGATATATAATGTTGAGAAAACAGGGAATCCAGCAGACGGCCCAAGGGATCATAAACGCCCTATAATATATACATAATAAACAAAGAACAGGGGAACCTATATAATTTCCTATCTCAGATGCATATTTTTTTAACAAAAAGGGATTCTGTAGACCGCCCAGGGGATCCTGTAGAACGCCCTTTAGTATATACTTGATTAACAAACAATAGAAGATTCTATATAACGTCTTATAGTAGATATATTATGTTGAGAAAACAGGGGATGCTGTAGACCGCCCAGGGGATCCAGTAGAACGCCTTTTAGTATATAAATAATAAACAAACAATATAGGGATGCTATAGAACGTCCTATAGTAGATATATAATGTAAAGACAACAGGGGATCCTGTAGACCGCCCATGGTATCCTGTAGAACGCCTTTTAGTATATACATGATAAACAAACAACAGGGGATCCTGTAGAATGTTCTATAGTAAATATATAATGTTCAGACAAAAGGGGATCCTGTAGACTGCCTAGGGGATCCTATTGAACGCCCTTTAGTATATAAATGATTAACAAACAACATGGGATCCTATAGAACGTCTTATAGTAGATAAATAATGTTGAGAAAACAGGTGATCCTTTAGAACGCCCTATAGTATAAACATGAAAAAACAATCAACAGGGGGTCTTATAGAACGTATAGTACATATATCATGTTGATAAACAGAGATTCCTGCAGACCACCCAAAGTTTCCCGCAGACCGCCCAAGGGATCATATAGAAAGCCCTATAGTATAAACATGAAAAAAAATCAACAGGGGGTCTTATAGAACGCCATTTAGTACATATATAATGTAAAGACAACAGGGTATCCTTTATACCGCCCAAGGGATCCTTTAGAACGCCCGTTAGTATATACATGATTAACAAACAATAGGGGATCCTATTGAACGTCTTATAGTAGATATATTATGTTGAGAAAACAGGGGATCCTGTAGACCGCCAAGGGGATCCTGTAGAACGCCCTATAGTATATAAATGAAAAATAAACAACGGGGTATACTTTAGAACGTCTTATAGTAGATATAAAATGTAAAGACAACAGGGGATCTTGTAGACCCCCCATGGTATCCTGTAGAACGCCCTTTAGTATAAACATGAAAAACAATCAAAAGAACGTCCTATAGTACATATATTATGTTGAAAAACAAAGATTCCTGCAGACGGCCCAAGGGATCATATAGAGAGCCCTATAGTATAAACATGAAAAACAATCAACAGGGGGTCTTATATATAGAACGCCATTTAGTACATATATAATGTAAAGACAACAGGGGATCCGAAAGACCGCCAAGAGGATCCTGTAGAACGCCCTTTAGTATATACTTGATTAACAAACAACAGGGGATCCTATATAACGTCTTATAGTAGATATATTATGTTGAGAAAACAGGGGATGCTGTAGACCGCCCAGGGGATCCAGTAGAACGCCTTTTAGTATATAAATAATAAACAAACAAAATAGGGATCCTATAGAACGTCCTATAGTAGATAGATAATGTAAAGACAACAGGGGATCCTGTAGACCGCCCATGGTATCCTGTAGAACGTCTTTTAGTATATACATGATAAACAAACAACAGGGGATCCTGTAGAATGTTCTATAGTAAATATATAATGTTCAGACAAAAGGGGATCCTGTAGACTGCCTAGAGGATCCTATTGAACGCCCTTTAGTATATAAATGATTAACAAACAACATGGGATCCTATAGAACGTCTTATAGTAGATATATTATGTTGCGAAAACAGGGGATCCTGTAGACCGCCCAGGGGATCCAGTAGAACGCCCTTTAGTATATAAATAATAAACAAACAATATAGGGATCCTATAGAACGTCCTATAGTAGATATATAATGTAAAGACAACATGGGATCCTATAGAACGTCTTATAGTAGATAAATAATGTTGAAAAAACAGGTTATCCTTTAGAACGCCCTATAGTATAGATCCTGTAGACTGCCTGGAGGATCCTATTGAACGCCCTTTAGTATATAAATGATTAACAAACAACATGTGATCCTATAGAACGTCTTATAGTAGATATATTATGTTGAGAAAACAGGGGATCCTGTAGACCACCCAGGGGATCCAGTAGAACGCCCTTTAGTATATAAATAATAGACAAACAATATAGGGATCCTATAGAACGTCTCATAGTAGATATATCATGTAAAGACACCAGGGGATCCTGTAGACCGCCAATGGTATCCTGTAGAACGCCCTTTAGTAAAAATATGATAAACAAACAATATAGGGATCCTGTAGAATGTTCTATAGTAAATATATAATGTTCAGACAAAAGGGGATCCTGTAGACCGCCCATGGGATCCAGTAGAACGCCCTGTAGTATATAAATAATAAACAAACCATATAGGGATCCTATAGAACGTCCTATAGTAGATATATAATGTAAAGACAACATGGGATCCTATAGAACGTCTTATAGTAGATAAATAATGTTGAGAAAACAGGTGATCTTTTAGAACGCCCTATAGTATAAACATGAAAAAACAATCAACAGGGGGTCTTATAGAACGTATAGTACCTATATCATGTTGATAAACAGAGATTCCTGCAGACCACCCAAAGTTTCCCGCAGACGCCCAAGGGATCATATAGAAAGCCCTATAGTATAAACATGAAAAACAATAGAACGCCATCTAGTACATATATAATGTAAAGACAACAGGGTATCCTTTAGACCGCCCAAGGGATCCTTTAGAACGCCCTTTAGTAAATACATGATTAACAAACAATAGGGGATCCTATTGAACGGCTAATAGTAGATATATTATGTTGAGAAAACAGGGGATCCTGTAGACCGCCAAGGGGATCCTGTAGAGCGCCCTATAGTATATATATGAAAAATAAACACCGGGGGATACTTTAGAACGTCTTATAGTAGCTATATATTTTTTAAACAAATGTGGATCCTGTAGACCGCCCATGGGATCCAGTAGAACGCCCTTTATTATATAAATAATAAACAAACAATGTAGGGATCATATAGAACGTCCTATAGTAGATATAAAATGTAAAGACAACAGGGGATCTTGTAGACCGCCCATGGTATCCTGTAGAACGCCCTTTAGTATAAACATGAAAAACAATCAAAAGAACGTCCTATAGTACATATATTATGTTGAAAAACAAAGATTCCTGCAGACGGCCCAAGGGATCATATAGAAAGTCCTATAGTATAAACATGAAAAACAATCAACAGAGGGTCTTATATATAGAACGCCATTTAGTACATATATAATGTAAAGACAACAGGGGATCCTGAAGACCGCCCAGGGGATCCTGTAGAACGCCCTTAAGTATATACTTGATTAACAAACAATAGGGGATCCTTTTGAACGTCTTATAGTAGATATATTATGTTGAGAAAACAGGGGATCCTGTAAACCGCCTAGGGGATCCAGTAGAACGCCCTTTAGTATATAAATAATAAACAAACAATATAGGGATCCTATAGAATGTCCTATAGTAGATATATAATGTAAAGACAACAGGGGATCCTGTAGACCGCCCATGGTATCCTGTAGAACGCCCTTTAGTATATACATGATAAACAAACAACTGGGGATCCTGTAGAATGTTTTATAGTAAATATATAATGTTCAGACAAAAGGGGATCCTGTAGACTGCCTAGAGGATCCTATTGAACGCCCTTTAGTATATAAATGATTAACAAACAACATGGGATCCTATAGAACGTCTTATAGTAGATATATTATGTTGAGAAAACAGGGGATCCTGTAGACCGCCCAGGGGATCCAGTAGAACGCCCTTTGGTATATAAATAATAAACAAACAATATAGGGATCCTATAGAACGTCCTATAGTAGATATATAATGTAAAGACAACATGGGATCCT
Source organism: Mytilus galloprovincialis (assembly GCA_037788925.1). Classification (NCBI taxonomy): domain Eukaryota; kingdom Metazoa; phylum Mollusca; class Bivalvia; order Mytilida; family Mytilidae; genus Mytilus; species Mytilus galloprovincialis. The sequence goes on along the minus strand of CM075332.1, from coordinate 38,969,251 downwards.
ATAGAACGTCTTATAGTAGATAAATAATGTTGAAAAAACAGGTTATCCTTTAGAACGCCCTATAGTATAGATCCTGTAGACTGCCTGGAGGATCCTATTGAACGCCCTTTAGTATATAAATGATTAACAAACAACATGTGATCCTATAGAACGTCTTATAGTAGATATATTATGTTGAGAAAACAGGGGATCCTGTAGACCACCCAGGGGATCCAGTAGAACGCCCTTTAGTATATAAATAATAAACAAACAATATAGGGATCCTATAGAACGTCTCATAGTAGATATATCATGTAAAGACACCAGGGGATCCTGTAGACCGCCCATGGTATCCTGTAGAACGCCCTTTAGTAAAAATATGATAAACAAACAATATAGGGATCCTGTAGAATGTTCTATAGTAAATATATAATGTTCAGACAAAAGGGGATCCTGTAGACCGCCCATGGGATCCAGTAGAACGCCCTGTAGTATATAAATAATAAACAAACCATATAGGGATCCTATAGAACGTCCTATAGTAGATATATAATGTAAAGACAACATGGGATCCTATAGAACGTCTTATAGTAGATAAATAATGTTGAGAAAACAGGTGATCCTTTAGAACGCCCTATAGTATCAACATGAAAAAACAATCAACAGGGGGTCTTATAGAACGTATAGTACATATATCATGTTGATAAACAGAGATTCCTGCAGACCACCCAAAGTTTCCCGCAGACGCCCAAGGGATCATATAGAAAGCCCTATAGTATAAACATGAAAAACAATAGAACGCCATTTAGTACATATATAATGTAAAGACAACAGGGTATCCTTTAGACCGCCCAAGGGATCCTTTAGAACGCCCTTTAGTAAATACATGATTAACAAACAATAGGGGATCCTATTGAACGGCTAATAGTAGATATATTATGTTGAGAAAACAGGGGATCCTGTAGACCGCCAAGGGGATCCTGTAGAGCGCCCTATAGTATATATATGAAAAATAAACAACGGGGGATACTTTAGAACGTCTTATAGTAGATATATATTTTTTAAACAAATGTGGATCCTGTAGACCGCCCAGTGGATCCTGTAGAAAGCCCTATAATATAAACATAAAAAAACAATCAACAGGGCATCCTGTAGACCGCCCATGGGATCCAGTAGAACGCCCTTTATTATATAAATAATAAACAAACAATGTAGGGATCATATAGAACGTCCTATAGTAGATATAAAATGTAAAGACAACAGGGGATCTTGTAGACCGCCCATGGTATCCTGTAGAACGCCCTTTAGTATAAACATGAAAAACAATCAAAAGAACGTCCTATAGTACATATATTATGTTGAAAAACAAAGATTCCAGCAGACGGCCCAAGGGATCATATAGAAAGTCCTATAGTATAAACATGAAAAACAATCAACAGAGGGTCTTATATATAGAACGCCATTTAGTACATATATAATGTAAAGACAACAGGGGATCCTGAAGACCGCCCAGGGGATCCTGTAGAACGTCTTTAGTATATACTTGATTAACAAACAATAGGGGATCCTTTTGAACGTCTTATAGTAGATATATTATGTTGAGAAAACAGGGGATCCTGTAAACCGCCTAGGGGATCCAGTAGAACGCCCTTTAGTATATAAATAATAAACAAACAATATAGGGATCCTATAGAATGTCCTATAGTAGATATATAATGTAAAGACAACAGGGATCCTGTAGACCGCCCATGGTATCCTGTAGAACGCCCTTTAGTATATACATGATAAACAAACAACTGGGGATCCTGTAGAATGTTTTATAGTAAATATATAATGTTCAGACAAAAGGGGATCCTGTAGACTGCCTAGGGGATCCCATTGAACGCCCTTTAGTATATAAATGATTAACAAACAACATGGGATCCTATAGAACGTCTTATAGTAGATATATTATGTTGAGAAAACAGGGGATCCAGTAGAACGCCCTTTAGTATATGAATAATAAACAAACAATATAGGGATCCTATAGAACGTCTCATAATAGATATATAATGTAAAGACAACAGGTGATCCTGTAGATCGCCCATGGTATCCTGTAGAACGCCCTTTAGTATAAACATGATAAACAAACAACTGGGGATCCTGTAGACCGCTCAGTGGATCCTGTAGAAAGCCCTTTAGTATATTAATAATAAACAAACAATATAGGGATCTTATAGAACGTCCTATAGTAGATATATAATGTAAAGACAACAGGGGATCCTGTAGAACGCCCTATAGTATAAACATGAAAAACCATCAACAGGGGGTCTTATAGAACGACCTTTAGTAGATATATATCGTTCAGACAACAAGGGATCCTGAAGACCGCCCAGGGGATCCTGTAGAACGCCCTTTAGTATATAAATGATTAACAAACAACATGGGATCCTATAGAACGTTCTATACTTTATATATAATGTTCAGACAACAGGGGATCCTGTAGACCACCCAGGGGATCCAGTAGAACGCCCTTTAGTATATGAATAAGAAACAAACAATATAGGGATCCTATAGAACGTCTCATAGTAGATATATAATGTAAAGACAACAGGGGATCCTGTAGACCGCCCATGGTATCCTGTAGAACGCCCTTTAGTATAAACATGATAAACAAACAACTGGGGATCCTGTAGACCGCTCAGTGGATCCTGTAGAAAGCCCTATAATATAAACATAAAAAAACAATCAACAGGGCATCCTGTAGACCGCCCAGGGGATCCAGTAGAACGCCCTTTAGTATATAAATAATAAACAAACAATGTAGGGATCATATAGAACGTCCTATAGTAGATATAAAATGTAAAGACAACAGTGGATCTTGTAGACCGCCCATGGTATCCTGTAGAACGCCCTTTAGTATAAACATGAAAAACAATCAAAAGAACGTCCTATAGTACATATATTATGTTGAAAAACAAAGATTCCTGCAGACGGCCCAAGGGATCATATAGAAAGCCCTATAGTATAAACATGAAAAACAATCAACAGGGGGTCTTATATATAGAACGTCTTATAGTAGATATATTATGTTGAGAAAACAGGGGATCCTGTAAACCGCCTAGGGGATCCAGTAGAACGCCTTTTAGTATATGAATAATAAACAAACAATAAAGGGATCCTATAGAACGTCTCATAATAGATATATAATGTAAAGACAACAGGGGATCCTGTAGACTGCCCATGGTATCCTGTAGAACGCTCTTTAGTATAAACATGATAAACAAACAACTGGGGATCCTGTAGACCGCCCAGTGGATCCTGTAGAAAGCCCTATAATATAAACATAAAAAACAATCAACAGGGCATCCTGTAGACCGCCCAGGGGATCCAGTAGAACACCCTTTAGTATATTAATAATAAACAAACAATATAGGGATCTTATAGAACGTCCTATAGTAGATATATAATGTAAAGACAACAGGGGATCCTGAAGACCGCCCAGGGGATCCTGTAGAACGCCCTATAGTATAAACATGAAAAACCATCAACAGGGGGTCTTATAGAACGACCTTTAGTAGATATATATCGTTCAGACAACAAGGTATCCTGAAGACCGCCCAGGGAATCCTGTAGAACGCCCTTTAGTATATACTTGATTAACAAACAATAGGGGATCCTATAGAACGTCTTTTAGTAGATATATTATGTTGAGAAAACAGGGGATCCTGTAAACCGCCTAGGGGATCCAGTAGAACGCCCTTTAGTATATAAATAATAAACAAACAATTTGGGATCCTATAGAATGTCCTATAGTAGATATATAATGTAAAGACAACAGGGGATCCTGTAGACCGCCCATGGTATCTTGTAGAACGCCCTTTAGTATATACATGATAAACAAACAACTGGGGATCCTGTAGAATGTTTTATAGTAAATATATAATGTTCAGACAAAAGGGGATCCTGTAGACTGCCTAGGGGATCCCATTGAACGCCCTTTAGTATATAAATGATTAACAAACAACATGGGATCCTATAGAACGTCTTATAGTAGATATATTATGTTGAGAAAACAGGGGATCCTGTAGACCACCCAGGGGATCCAGTAGAACGCCCTTAAGTATATGAATAAGAAACAAACAATATAGGGATCCTATAGAACGTCTCATAGTAGATATATAATGTAAAGACAACAGGGGATCCTGTAGACCGCCCATGGTATCCTGTAGAACGCCCTTTAGTATAAACATGATAAACAAACAACTGGGGATCATGTAGACCGCTCAGTGGATCCTGTAGAAAGCCCTATAATATAAACATAAAAAAACAATCATCAACAGGGCATCCTGTAGACCGCCCAGGGGATCCAGTAGAACGCCCTTTAGTATATTAATAATAAACAAACAATATAGGGATCCTATAGAACGTCCTACCACCACTACTGTGTGTCATATATACTAGTATGTGAAATATCATATATATCTTAAAAAGGAATATGTATTTGCTTAATGAGGGCACAATGAGTTGTAATGCGGAACATTTTCCTATTTAAGACACCATTTCACGTTGAACGTTAAATAATTTCTGTCATGAACGTTGCACGAAAAATAAAGACTTTAAGGTGAACCTTTTGTGACTGAGTCACTGTCCTCTTGTATATATGAAGTCTTTGTTTTACTTAATATTCCCTATTTAGTGTGTACACATTTATGATATAAATAATTTACAGCTTTTAAAAAAGTATATAAAGATATTCTGAACTTTAAAAATGCAAATAAAGGAACAACATCATTGGTCTTACCGCCTTATCATTTCTTATCACGGAAACAAAATTATATCAATTTCGTTCTTGTCCATGTTGACGATCCCTGTCTAGTGTTATTTTTTTTTTTGTGAAAAATACTGAGCACGCAAAATAAGCGTTTGAATCACGAAGCACGTATAAAATTTACATAAGCAGAACATGTTGAACACCTCGCTGTTTTGCACGACTGAACGTAAAATAAAAAAGTAAAAAAACGTTGAACGTGAAATAAAAAAAACCCAATCACGTACCACGAAAATAACCCTTCATACCATTCTCCATGAAAGTTAATGATTTTGCATCGTTTTTTTAAGATAGTTTTACATGTTAAGAAAATTCTATTTTTAGCATTAGTATTTTCCGAATCGTTTAAAAATAGCCTATAAATAGAATATGCATAATTCATAAATCGTGACGTAGGGCGGTCTACGGGATCCCTTCTTCCGCTTACCTTTTTGGTTGTAAAAAATGCTTCAAAAATTAAAAAAATCACAAGTGAATCAAATGTAAAAAGAAATGTTAAAATGAATTGCTTTTGGCAAGAGACGCACACTCATTTCATGATTGTATCTACTAATCAATGCACATAAGTTATGGACATAGTACTGCACCCGTATAGACTAGCATTGGGGGTCGCAGGTCATAGTCCAGGTACTAGCAACAGTGATTTTTTTTTTATTGGTTTTTTTGGGGGTCGGGGGTATGTGAAATACTGCTTTCCTGTGATGCATCTACTTGTTATGTTTCGTGAACTTAGGTTATTGTTTGTTAGGACAACAGTTATGCGCTGGAAAAAAATGGAGTTGCTATTATCATTAAGTAAGATAATGATTGGGGTTCCCCTAACCACTCTTACAATTATCTGTAAAGTTTCAGTAAAAAAAGAATGTTGACAAATATCATATGCTATGAGATTCAATTCAAAGACGATTTAAGTAGAGCAAATAAAAATTAACCGATCGTTCCGAGAAGGGTAAAGAGTACTCTAAGGGTTGCAAGCGCAACATGAGTTTAAAGGCTGTCAATCCTTCTAAGATTGCTACTAGATACACTCTTAGCAGATGAGATTAATCTTTAGCACTAAGATTGTGTAAAAACTAATTTATGACAGACTGAGTGCTTCGTTTTTATCAACCAAGTTTCATTAAGCATTTACACAAAAAATTAAGTGTGAACCGTTTACAACACAAAGACAAAAGTACAGAAATGAAAAATGCTACTCAGGACGTCAGAGTAGAGAGGAGACATGCAACAACGCCAGAGGTTGAATACAATGAACGAAATAATGAAAGTCATAAAATGAACTACCCAAATATAAATCTTGTTCATTGTAAATAATGCATAGGCGGATCCAGGGGGGGGGGGGGCTGGGGGCCCGGGCCCTCCCCTTTCGTGGGAAAAATTTGGTTGATTATATAGGGAATCACTAAAGCATGACTGGACCGCCGCCCCCCCTTTAGGTCAGTCAGCGGACCCCCCCCCCCCCCCCTTTCCCCTTATGAAAATTTCTGGATCCGCCACTGTAATGATAAACAAACTTGCTGACTATGCGGTATGGGCTTTGCTCATTGTTGAAGGCCGTACGGTGACCTATAGTTGTTAATGTCTGTGTCATTTTGGTCTTTTGTGGATAGTTGTCTCATTGGCAATCATACCATGCACATCTTCTTTTTTATATTAATATGTACGTAACTTTTTTATAAATCGTGACTTTTTTTGTCATGTGATTTCCTGTCCTTTTAATTTTTGTCCCTTATTCGTAAAATGCACTAGTAAACTGAACTCTGTGATTCGTGAAATAACGAATAGATATCAATTTCATTTCTAATAATAAGCATAACTAGTTGACAATGTTTCCAACTATACAAAAGAAAGGTTAAACATTCTGTTATTTGTGAAAATTAAAAAGAAAATCAACATTCTGATACAATACACAATCTTAATATAGCATACTTTGTATGATGTAAACGTGTGGGTTGTGTGCGTAGTTAGTCGGACCATGGAAGTGGAAGTATTATATATTTCCATGGTAGGACAAACCTTGCAAACTGTATGCAAACATTCTGTCGTTCGTGAAAAATTATAAAGAAAAAATGATCCTGAGAATATATATCCACCCTCAATATAGGTAAAAAAATATATCGGCGCAATATATTTAAAAATGCCAAATTTAGCAACCTGTCATAAAAAAAGAAAGAAAAAATTGACAAGATGCGAATCGTTAGTGTATGTACTAACACATGTAACACCAGGTACATCATTTAAAAGTTTAAGCTTAAAAACTGTACATAATCCTACGAAATCAGCCGTATATTCCTATACTAGTATACCAAGTGCGGGACTGTCGAAAGGACACTGGTAAAACAATATGATCCCAGTATTTAGCCAAGGGTACACATTTTATATTAGCATATATAATGATGTTCTATTTTATAAATTATTATAAATCATTTGGTGACAAAATTCACCAAAATATCTTTTTGTATAAGCAGTTCATAGTGGGATGGTAATTGGGAGATATCAAATATAGCAAGCTAACACGTACGTCATTTTGACTTTGATGGAAAGTTGTTTAATTGGCAATCATATCACATCTCCTTATGTCATAATGGTTTGAGTTTTTTCAAGACTAACAAATACGTAGTAGGAGAATAAACTAGGTTGCTGTTATAGCTTAAATCTTACTATTGTTGTGAACATGTGATGTTATAATTTGATAGATTTAATACTTGCTATACTAAATATACTTATTTCGGGGCCTTTTATAGCTGACTATGCGGTATGGACTTTGCTCATTGTTGAAGGCCGTACGGTGACCTATAGTTGTTAATTTCTGTGTCATTTTGGTCTCTTGTGGAAAGTTGTCTCATTGGCAATCATATACCACATCTTCTTTTTTTATAATTATTAACTTTCATATTCAAGAAACCAACAAATCTTTACTAAAACTACCGTAACAGATTAGCAGTAGAAAAATACTTGTCCATTCTGCATTAGTCACGTGTTATCTATATGTCTTTGGTTTTGATTGTCGTTAATTGGCCGCTTGTTGTGTATATCCCACATTTCCATTTCTGCAAATAAAGAAATAGCAACCCTTTTAATTTACATAAACACTTGTATACTTGTTAGAAAAACTCCTTATAAGACTGAATACTCTCGGGCTTTTCCCGACGCACATGTGACCAATATACCCCCCCCCCCCCCCCCACAAAAAGGAACCTTTGCCAATCGCATGTGAGTCGTTTTGTCTCCCCACTTTGTGAAAAGGTGCGTTTTTTTACCAGCTGTACCAGGCCTGTATATCATATCTAACTCAAAACACCAAAAACACACCCATCTCCGAAGACCAAAGTGCAAATTAATATGAATCTAAATTCAAAATGATTTTAAGATTTGTCCCCCGCGCGACGCGTTGATGGGGACATTGAAATATCGGCCGTCAGTCCTTCCGTCCAGTCTTGTTAGCTCTCTAACGTGTATTATTCTTGCCAGATTTTTATAAAACTTATATATCAGGTATATATCAGCCTTGTTAATGACAAGTTTCAAAAATCAGTGCCGACAAACTGCTTATTGCATTGAGTAAAAACAAAATGCGACTCAAAAACAAACACCAGTTTACAAGTATACGACATAAACATGAGGATGTCAGAATGTGACAGTAAACCGGATTTATTTTACATTTACAAGATTGATCGTTTATATAAATATACAGTGTTAATTTCCATTGTTTAACCCAAGCGTACATTTTAGATAAATAAATTGAATGAAAACTACGGTTCCTAATTTGTGCATTGGGATTAAAAATTCGATATGTATCATTACTTTCTTTTGTTTACAACTCTGTCTTGTATTGTTCTGGTCGTACTATTTCAAATATTCATATTCATGACTGTATCATGTGTTTCCATAAGTTTAATTACCATAGTACTATCATATGGTTGGGTTAAAAATTAATGGTAAACCCTAGTTTTCAGTGTTTTAATGTATAATCTTACCGTTTTAATTTATTGACATAACTGCGCAACTCGATTCTAAATTATATGTGGTAAGATAATCTTTGCAAAGAATCCTGCTCAAACTTTAGTGAAAGACGGGTTTAACTTTGCATTGTTGCGAGAGTTTATATTCTTTGTTGAAGGCAATTGTAGTGACCTGGAATACAAGTACCATTCAATTGAGTTTAGTTATATGTCTTGTGTTTCTGTCTCTGCCCTAGGTTTTTCTATATTTTGCATGTGTAGTGCACAATGACATAAGACATTGTTACGTATACCATGATGAGCTTTCGTGCAAGACTGCTGTGTGTATTTTTTACATAGAACATTTGATCAGACTTTGACTTTTTGACTCCTGACCTACATGTATGCACGTTGGGTGTGTCATCATGTTGCAGTGTGTTCCTTGGTATATTACCTTGACCTCAAAATATAATTTTCAATTGACCTTGCTTCTGAATATGTGGCATGTAGATGTGTCGTCATAAGATGATGAGTCTATTGGCATGAGAAACTTCTTGTGAGCTTGACCTTTGCCCTCAATGTCAAACTTGTATATTTTGTTTGAATTAAATGGAGAATTAACTGTATGATTGGCACTCGTACCACATCTTCTAAGATATATTAGATATATATAGATATATTGTTAGTTTTGTGTACCACAATGACCCTTTTCTCAAAATCCGCTTTGTGGGTTTTTTTTTAACAAGGATCTCTTGACCAGACTATGACTTTTTGACTCTTGACCTTTGCATATTGGATGTGTCTTCTGGTATGATTACCTTGACGGCAAGTCAGATGTCTCTGGTTTTTGTTAGTCTTGTATGTTTTTAATTGTAAGCTTATTTTATTATTTGGAGTTTGAACTGGAACACATTTTGTTAAGGGCCATCTGAAGCCCGCCTCTGGGCGAGGGATTTTCTCGCTTTGTTGAAGATATAAAAAAGAAGATGTGGTATGATTGCCAATGAGACAACTATCCACAAAAGACAAAAATGACACAGACATTAACAACTATAGGTCACCGTACGGCCTTCAACAATGAGCAAAGCCCATACCGCATAGTCAGTTATGAGTACCAATTAGTGGCCTTTGACTGCTTTCTGCTCTTTTGACATGGTAACTGTCTCTTTTACACATTCCACATTTCCATTCTCAATTTGTAAGAATGTTTGGTTCAGATGAAACTAGATCCTATGATTTTCGTGAATATCAAGTAAGAAAATTTACTGATTCAGTAGCATCGTGTGCTGCCAGTTGTGATAGATAATGCAAAATGTTTCAATCATTTTACCTTAGATTTCATTTCATGGACATTTAGGTGTGGATAGTCTGCTTTTACATCATAAAAATTCACACAGACGATATACGCATATCAATAAACTGAACTCAATGCTAAGAACCTATAAAGTACACTTAGACAGAGAGCTCAATCTAGTGAAACACTTTGTTAAGTTGGTCACATTTAACTTGAAATATCACTGTCTGTTACCAAACTGCACCGAGATCCTGAAAAAAAAATGTTCAAGTTAAGTCTATTTAAAGAAGAATTCAATGGAAGTAAATACGCTGATTACTGAAATAAATGTAGAATATATCTATTAACCACAGATGCCCCTGCTTGTGAAAAAAATGAGTAAACTTCCACATATAGATGCAGGATTCGCGTAATTTTGACCGTTTCGTGACCTTACGCATTGTGAATAAGTTTCAAAACATTTGGTTGAGGCAAATTAAAGTTAAAAAACGGAAACAATAGACTTAGCAGTTTTCCTATCTCAAGGATCCGGGTTGGCATTTGTATCATTGGTACTCGGACCACAACTTTTTACATCTAAAAACTCATGAACAGTGACGCCATCGAGACCCAATATCAAACTTAATAGATCTGTGTTATGGGGTAATGTGAATCGCGTATTAGGTTCCTAACATTTTATTGAGTCAGACTTATTTAAGAGAAAGGAAACGAAAGAGTCAGCACTTACGTTTTTAAAGGGACATGATAACCCTTGAACGGTAAAAGTGACACTTAAAAATTTTAAATTTGATTTTGTGTTGAGGTGGGGATCCCGCTTACATGTTCAACCCCGCCTTATTCGGTATGTATGTGCCTGTGGTAAGTCAGGAGCCTGTAATTCAATGAATGTCGTTTTTTATGTATAACATACTTGTTTTTCGTTCATTTATTGTACATAAATTTGTTCGTTTATTTTCTAGTTTAAATATTGTTTTACAATGTCATTTCAGTGCCTTTTATTGCTGACTTTATGCAGTATTGACTTTGCTCATTGTTGAAAGCTGTATATGACCTATACTGGTTAGTGTTTGTGTCATCTGGTCTTTTGTGGAGAGTTCTCATTGGCACTCATACCACATAAGGTCGAGGGTTGGGATCCCGCTAACATGTTTAACCCCGCATTATTTTATATGATTTTTGTGACAAAAATGTCGGTTATTGATTTGGGGATGTACGGCGGGCTGTCGGGTGGTCGGGTGGGCGGCAACCAAATGTTGTCCGTGCATTTACTCATGAACCGTTCAACAAAAGCTTTTAAAATTTTGATATGTTGTTATTGACAACAAAATGAAGGTCAAGTTCAATAATGACGATTTTGACTTTTACCGTTCAGGAGTTATGGTTCTTGGAAGATTGAAAAATGGCATTTCCAGTCGTGTCCGTGCATTTACGCATGAACTGTTCAACCAAAGCTTCCCAAATTTTAATATGTTGTCACTGATGACAACATGGAGGTCAAGTTCAATAATGACAATTTTGACTTTTAACGTTCAGGAGTTATGGTTCTTGGAAGATTGAAAAATGGCATTTCCAGTCGTGTCCGTGCATTTACTCATGAACTGTTCAACCAAAGCTTCCCCAAATCTTAATATGTTGTTACTGATGACAAAATTGAGGTCAAGTTCAATAATGACGATTTTGACATTTACCGTTCAAGAGTTAAATGTATGGTTCTTGAAAGATTGAAAAATGACTATTCCAGTCGTGTCCGTGCATTTACTCATAAACTGTTCAACCAAAGCTTCCCAAATTTTAATATGTTGTTACTGATGACAAAATTGAGGTCAAGTTCAATAATGACGATTTTGACTTTTACCGTTCAGGAGTTATGGTTCTTGAAAGATTGAAAAATGACTATTCCAGTCGTGTCCGTGCATTTACTCATGAACTGTTCAACCAAAGCTTCCCAAATTTTAATATGTTGTTACTGATGACAAAATGGAGGTCAAGTTCAATAATATCGATTTTGTCTTTTACCGTTCAGGAGTTATGGTTCTTGAAAGATCGAAAAATGGCGTTTCCATTCATGTCGTTGCATTTAATCATGAACCATTCAACCTAAGCATTAGAAATTTTAATATGTTGATACTGATGACAAAATTGAGGTCAAATTTGATATTGACAATTTTCACTTTCACCGTTCATCAGTTATGGTTCTTTTGATATTGGCAGGACACAAATCAATGTTAATAAATCCGGTTTGCTGTCGTTCTGACAGCCTCTTGTTTGTACATAAATTAGACCGTTTGTTTTCTCGTTTGAATTGTTTTACATTGTCATGTCGGTGCCTTTAATAGCTGACTTTGCGGTATGAATCTTGCTCATTGTTGAAGACCGTGTGGTGACCTAGGCTACATTGTATAATTGTTAATTTCTGTGTCATTTGGTCTCTTGTGGAGAGTTCTCATTGACACTCATGCACCAGCTTCTTTTATTTATTGTGTAAAAGTTTTGTAGTATTTGGTTGAGGCAAACTAAAGTTGGTAGAGCGGAACCCGTGTTTATGGGACGTTCGGGACAGACGGACTAGTGTAACTCTTTATGCCCCTAAATCATGGCACCAACACAGAAGTTCTGACTATTGTGCTGGTGATACACATCCCACTAGCACTGTCATTAACACATGTACACATAATTTTATTATAAAAATATTCAATCTTAATTTTGATTTCTTTATTTTTGGCCGAATGATCATATGCATGCCCTTCACAATGACTGAATGAGTATCAAATTTGACAAATTTATTGTACATAGTTATACATTTTATTATATTTTATAACTTTTTTCCCAACTAATTAAAGCTTACCAACTTATTGATCATCACTTTCCGTTATATGTCTTTTATCATTCTGTTTTGAACAAAAAGATTTGTTACATATACTTCACATGTATTTCTTTCAAATCTGACATTATTAAAAAGCCATTAAATAAATTCAGTCGAACTTGATAATAAATGTGCAATCAAATATATATGCAAGTCGTCAACTGGTCAAGTGGCTAGATGCACATATCTTTAGCCATATAAACAACATGTCCTAAGTGGGTGGTTTTAAAACTTCTAGCATAGGTGGATCCGGGCCAACCCCCCCCCCCCCTTTTCGTGGGAAAAATTTGGTTGAATAAATAGGGAATCATTGAAGCATGACTGGAGTGGGCCCCCCTTAGGAAAAGTTCTTGATCCGCCACTGTCTAGACATATTTACGTAAATAAGGGAAGAAAAAAGAAAACAAAACGACTGAATTAAATAAAAGGATGTTCGATGTACTGTATACTTCGGTTTGTTTTAAAAATCTATACTATGCTTTATTTTTATCTTGTTTCCTTATCAAAATAATTAAAACGAGAAGATAAATACCTTATAGCTTCCTTTACCGTCGATGCTAAAATGTTTAATGCTGAGGTTTAATGTTATAAAATAATTATAGCGTCTTTGACCTACTTTACCTTTTTATTCGGAGACTTACGGTTATCTTCTGTTATGTTCAATGGGAACATTAGAATGATCTAGAATAGAACCCAGATGGAACCAAAAGTTGGGTTGCCTTAACCAAACAACCCAGATGTTGAACCAGTTACCATGGTTTCGAACCAAAGAACCAAGGTTCAGAACCAGAAAACCCGGATGGAACCAAGGTTTAGAACCAGAGTGCCCGGATAAAACCTAATTGCATTCGGAATTCTCATGACTTTTTATACCTTCAATGTATTTTCCAAATCATTTATTTATTTAGTATATTTATATATAATATATAATTTATATATAATTAATGACTTGCTATTTTTATTACCGGATTTCCAGTCCCGTTATAGATTTATTGTTGTACTGCGGACGAGCAGGCGGACTGCTCCAGTCGTTTCCGTGCGATGACTTATGAACCTTTCATCCAAAGGTTTTCAAATTTTAATATGTTGTAACTGGTGAGAAAATGGAGGTAGAGTTCGATATTGACGATTAACTTTACATCATTCAGCAACAACATTATTTTGATTTGAAATGAAATGCTATTGCTAAGAAATGTTTTAAAAATTTTGAGCCTTCGATTAGAACAAATACATGTACTGGGATTTTTTTTATATCATTTTACCTTCAAATAGGATAAAGTCAAGACCGGGAAACCAAAGGGCACCAAGATATTTTATTAAAATTTTGAATTGATTGCATACTACCATATATATCTTTAGGATAAAACTGATACAGGAGCAGGAAGGTTATTGAAATTGACGTAGGTTTTTTTCATTAATGTTGGTCATTTTTATTCTTGTTAAAACACGAAATACAGAGATTATACCTGATTCAAAGTTAAATTACTTGCTTTGCATCGAATCTATTATATCTGCTATATGTATGAGAAGCGGGGAAACGAGAATGTTTTTTTTTATATACAAAAGATAATTGTTTAAAAACAGTTTTACTGTATATAATTTCAACATATTTTTAGATACAATGTTACTGTAACTGTCCTTATTTCTCTTTTAATTTTCTAGCATATAAACTTTTTAATTTGCGTTTTTCAAAGTATTAACACGTTTTCACGAATACAAACTGCATGTTTAATGATGTCTTTATCTGGCAACTCTTGGCTTGCGTAATTGGTATAATTTGTTTACAACGTCTGGATTTATTATACACAATTAGCGTTACATTGTATTTGATCAATTTTGGTAATTAACACATACGGTTTTCCTTTTAAAGTACCCTGTAGTGCCTAAACGATGAACCATTTCACAGTCAGGAAAATCCCTTCATTTACATACAAGTGACACATTTACCACCTATTAAGGGATAGTTAATTCATGCTCTTTCTTCGCAGTATAGCCAGTCGAGGTCGTTAAAAACTCCCATCATCATCATCTCTTTCTTCATTGTATTATTATACATTTTTAATTGTAAACATGAACATTCTGACAACATTCAGATAAAATACATGTATGTGCATACTCGTGTATTTTCAAATTATAGGATCATGCAAAACACACGCCTTGGCTCAAGTTATATTGAAATAATTATTTTGTATTCTGTTGTTTAAAATGAAAAAAGATCACAAATAAACAGAAGCTAAACTAACTTTTTTCCAAGTCCACATCAAGATTGGTAGACTTAAGCTTGGGTTGAGAAAACGTACCGTGTTAATCGATTTGATCTTATTTATTCTAGTTTAGAGTTCATTCTTAATGACATCGTTGTTTTCATATTTTGAAGTACAAAAGGAAAAGCTGCTTACAATTTAGTACAGTGTTATTACTATAGTGCATTTCTCCCTACACCTGAGATTCATGTAGTATTTGCAACTGGACGTTTACACAAATCAATCCATCTACCCATTTATTATGTGGCTATAAGATGTAAAAAAAAATATCAGTTTACGGTTACAATTCATCGTCTTAGTTAAAGTTTCCGTTCTGATACAATCATATCGAATTGTAAAATCTGCTGTAAGGAAAGTTATGAACATTTTAAAGCAGTGTTTTGTTATGCAAGCAAGATCTTAAAAAAAAATTCCCATTACTGTTTAAAAAAAATTCCATGATTCTGAAGTAAAGCTTTGGAGATTTCCTTATTTTAACATTCAAATAGAAAAAAAATATCATCGGTCCGACCTATTAAAAGCACCTTGCCATTTTTTAATATCATTAATTATATCTTCAAGCAGTTCTGTTTTGAATCGGGAAGAACAATATCTACTTCAATTCAAATATTCGCTCAGTGTGACTCTCTGAAACCATCAATACGTGAACTTTGCTGCAAAAAGTACTATACAATATATGGATTTATTTTTTCCGTAAATGCGAAATAATCGACACATCTTACAATATTTACTAGGGTCTGGATGGGGTCTTTCATATCTGTATTCTATGATGATTTAGATCATATTTCTCTATTTCTTTTATATTTTATGCCCATTGACATGATTATTTTCTATTCTGTATATATTAGACCCTTTTTATCTAATTTTTTGGGAGTAAATTATTTTTTTTTCTTCTTTTAGCTCTAATCACGACCCTCATTTACGTTTGTGTAACAGTATCAATGTTTCATATACTAACTATGTAGTAAATAAAATGCATTGCTTTACGTACATAAATACATCCGACAAATGTTTGCAAAAATAAGCAAATATTTGTCAGCATTTACTTTGGTTGTAAATGTTTTATAAACCGCGGTCTCTCAAAACTTTGCATACGTCTATAAAGATATGTTGCAAATATTAATATTTATCAAAATAACTATGATAGTGAAAAGTATTAATAAATAAAATACATTTCTTTACATACATAAACTATATCGACAAATGTTTGCAAATATAACACAAACAGTTGACAGCATTTACTTTGGCTGTAAATGTTTTATAAACCGCGGTCTCTCAATACTTTGCATACGTCTGTAAAGATATGTTGCAAATATCGATATTTATCAAAATAACTATAATACTGGAAAGTATTAGTAAATAAAATACATTTCTTTACATGCATGAACGATATCGAAAAACGTTTGCAAACATAACATAAACATTTGACAGCATTTAAATTGGTTGTAAATGTTTTATAAACCGCGGTCTCTCAAAACTGCCCACACCTCTGTAAAACATTTATGTAAATTTTAAACTTTGCATACATCTCCTATTCTGGAAAGTGCATGCAAATCTAAGGCCTATCGTTACATATCTTTAGAAAATGAATAAATATATGGAAATAAAATAATTATCTTTAGCATATCTTTGAGAACGTCCTAAATAATGCCAAAGGAATAATGCATTTACATATACATTAGTAGGTCCGCAAATATATCTGGCAGAAAAGTAGTTACATTTGTCAAACATTTACATGATGCCCAAATTGTTGTAAATCTGCCTTTTCGTGTAGTGCGTACTAAATTTTAATCCTGGTACCTTTAATAACTATGTATTAAAAACTAAGTGGCGATATCTTTATATAATTAGAATAACCTCAACTGATAATAGCGACGCATCACATAACATAAACTAAAGCTGCGAAGACAAATCTATATTAGACTTTTTTTTACTTAGTTTTATCATGTTTTATTTACTCAAAGTATAATAGATTGGTAACAGGTAAACCATAACTATGGTGACCGCTCCAAATAACAATAAATTACAGGTCTGATGATAAGCATTCGAATTTCAGGGTTCTTGACAATCATTTCAATCAACCAGACCAGGATCCTTCTTTATCTATGAAAGTATGCATCATTGAGAACATTTATTACCACACCAATAGCCTAGTTCTAGTAATCCTTTCTGAAAAGATAGGGGAAACAATCTGGATAAGGAAACTATGTACTGCAATGCCATATGCAATCATGAAGTCCAAGGAATAGGAAATGTGTCAAGTCGAATCTGCAGTTATGTTAATGTAATGAACGTATTTAATACTTGTTTACGACTCCAACGTAGTAAAGGGCAAAAACATTACCAACGGCCCTATGTAAAAAAAAGTCTTTTAAATCTAGATCGCCCTCAGGGAGCTTTGATGACCTTCTTTCACATCTGCCTCATGCTCTAGGGTAACATTGCATTAGAACTATTCTTTTTTTCACGTTTGTTAATTTTCTAAAATGGTTGAGAGATTATGCACTTGACAAAGACTACATAAATACATTTTTCTCCAGTACAAATGTACACAGACTTTTCAGTATAATTTGTGATGTAGCTCTTTTTTTTCGTCGTTTTAAACCAGTAGGACTGGAACCTTCACATGAGCAAAAGAGGATTTTTATAGTAATAATATGTATAGCACATTGGGGAATTATTCATTAGACAGATAAGCAGTAGATACTTCTTTGGGTCAATGAGAGTAGAATTTAAAAACCTTTCTTGTATACGAAGTTTCCTAACTCATTATTATATGCAATTAACTAATTCCTGCACAAATATGTGGTTGCCAATTTAAACATAGCTATTCATTTTACAGTTATTTCATATAAAAAAGAAAAACAACTGATTTTATGGTAAAGGCTGTATTCATGTTAGTACCTCATCCATATCCTATTGACAATTATTTAAGTTTTATGAACATAAGAGGCGAAAGATACCAAGGGAGCAATCAATGTTCAGAAGGGCTTGCAAAAAAAGCATATGTATCATTCGAAAAAGCTGTACTGATGTTTAAGTTTGACATTTTAATTTCAATCTTCAGAAAAGAATAAGAATGTACCTAGCTCCATTATGAAATCTGATGATTCTAAGCTATCTGTAGCTTCGTTGCCAGTGAAGCCTTCTATGGTACCACATTTCCAAACATCTTTACTAGAGAGCAATACAACAGACAAAGAAGAGCGTACACGTAATGTAAGGCTTTGTTTTTAATTTCTGCAACACAAAAGTTCAATTCAAAATCGTATAATATCTAAGTTATTTATATCCTCTGCAAGTTTCAGAGTACTATTTTATTTTATTATGTTTAAGATATAATTATTATGTGTAATGGACAATACACACATAGTAGATTTACTGTTTAGCAGTTATTATCTCTGTTAATGTGTACAATAACAAAGACAGTTGTGTTCAAGGGATAGCTTACTTAAAATAATGAATTACCTTCAATCAAGACATTTTACGTTATATGAATGACCCCTTCAGTATGGTTATTCTGAACTGCTCAGCTGACATGAACCCTTTACTCAGCAGGCCAAGCTTTTGGTAGATTTGTATCTCAAATTACAATTTTTTTTGCATGTTTGCCTTATATCTAAAAAAAAATATATAATATAGATAAACTTTAATAAGCAAAAATTATCGGCAAGTCAAGAACTACAGTTCAGACAATTTAGAGAAAATCGTCGAACCACTCCTTATTGAAGTTATTGTTCTTTATTATCGATTTTTAAAATTTGTTTTGCATTTTGCCTTTTGCCTTAAATGATAAAAAACAAAGAAGATAAATACACACTTTAAATCACAAAAATAATCAGCAAGATAAGATTAACCTACAAGTCGAATGTTTCTGATATATAAAGAAGACTGTCACCTTTTAGAGGAGTGAATGGCCTTAAATAATTAGGATATTTGTTTTAGTAAAAAACTAAAGAAGATAGAGCGAAACTACACAGACTAATTGATCAGCATTAAAAGATCAACAGAACAAATATTTTAGTAATAAAATATATTCTCGTCTATAATGTTGGAGAATATCCTTTTTAGAATATGCACATATACCAAGGTTAGCAACACCGGATGTTTTGAGCATCCAATGGACGCATGTTCTTGGTTTTTTTTACATAAGGACAGTTACTTTGATTCCCACTGTATATGAATATATCATGAATATATAAATATGGATGTATACTTATTTTATGGTGCAAATGAATATAACATTAACTAGTAAAGTGTTTAAAATTATTGTGGCCTTTTTTAGGTATCAGAAAAGAGAAAGGACTATTCACAGCAACACAAAAAACACAAACAAAGCGTAGTCAAAGGTAATATCTATTTAGTTTTTGTTTACAATGTGTAGCAAATATAGGAATTTACATGCAATTTTTGTAATGTACATTGTGACATAAAGTTGTTAACCTCTATGTTTTTTATCTTTGGTGGAGAGTTGTCTCATTGGCAACCATACCACATTTTCTTGTCTTTGTTTTGACTCCAATAATTTACTTTTGTATAGATATACGTCTTCTTTCCTACGTTGAAATCTTAAAGTTAGGCAACACCATATACATGTATATATAAAACTTTATCTCAGTGGTTATATAGAGAAATTATGCTTACTTTCAGAATAGTTTTAAAATATTAACCTCATTTGTATGGTATCAGATTGGATGTCACATTCTTTTGTTATGTTATAATATATATTGTAAGCATGTATTTTTTCTTTCTTTTATAAGTGTATCACATATATCAGTATAGATTGAAAAACTTGATAACATTATTTTGAACCAAAATGAATCAGAACATAAATAAAATAAAATCTGAATAAATAAATACAGCAAATCATACCAATGCATATAATAAGTGTATGTAGAAAACTTCTTAATGAACAATTCCTAATGAACATGGTGAAAAAGCCTTTAATTTTTAACTCCTATGTAATATAAAGTCAGATTATTGTTATTGTTTTAACGACACTTTTTGGACTATTTCGTAGCGGTCAGTTTCTATGGCAGGAGGAAGTCGTAGTGCCAGGGGAAAACCACCGACCTTCGATAGGAATACTGGCCACAGACAGCAATTAATTCCTCTATCAGTTCTTTATAACTTTTTGCATCATTAAAAAAATTGCACCGTGCACTTTTGTCAAATTTGTGTGTAATGTATAGTCCTAGTCCAAATATATATCCAAAATTCAGAAAGATTGACGCAATCACTTTTACAAATTTAGCCAATACACATCCATACCCCTATTGACAAGCCAAGAGGTGTTCCGAAAACTGTAAATATTATCTTTTTGCACTTGGCCTCATCACTCATTCCAAATCAAAATCAGTTAAAATACAACATCCAAAAATTCATTTCACCTCTCTTCATTCATTTCCACCAAAAAAAAATCTAAGAAATGAGTGAGGAAGGGAAAGAAAAAAAATTAAGGAAAAATACACACTTAAAAGGAACTATATTCGTGGACAACGAAAAGTGGGGTCATTAATTGTGGTCTTAGGCCTATTAGGGACCTAAAACTTGACCAATTATAAAAAAAATTGGAATGATTCAAGCTTAGTATATTATAAAACAGTTTACAAAGTTTCAAAGCCATATGGTACCAAATAAAAAAAAATGTGGCATTTTTTATATCTGAACTTTGGGTGCTGAATTGTGGCGTTGAATAAGAACAATTTCAACTATCAAATTTGAGCTTCTAAAAACCAAAAGATACCAAAACTAACACTTTTTAATGTCTCTATGTATAAGTTAACATCTATTTAAAGCAACAGAAAGCAAACTTTATGTATCAGAAAAATGGCCAGAAGTTAATTTTATATGAGCCTGTGCCAAAAAATAGAGGTTTTCAAATAAAGTGAGGCCTTATATCAAATGTAATATTTTTCACTTACCACAATTTTCTGAAGTTGTTAAGGTATCAAAAAAACTTTAACATGTAATAAATGTACTTTTAATGGAAATATAAGTTTCAAATAGCATAACATATGTGGATAAAATGGTCTTTAGCAATGTCATGCTTAAAAAAACAGGTTGTCAATTTAGGCCGTTCCCCACATTTGCATATTAAAAAGCATATAAATGATATGGGAGATAGAGATATGCTTCTTTTTGCTTAAATCTGTGCTTAGATATGATAAAACATGGAGCCTGGATGTAACAAGACTGTCACTTTCAACTATATATGTAGACAGTATGATCTGATGCAAAGTTTATTAACTTTACTGTTTAAAACCTGAATGAAATTTCAGCCTCAAAAGGCCAATATTTTAACCACTAGCTATCCAACAGAAGAAAGTAAAGGTAATCTGTGAAACAGAAATGGTTAAGCAACCAGTAATAAATGTTTTTGATATAGATTCAGTGCAATCTCTTTAGGAATACAACTTTTAAGTGCATAGAACTTCACATTTCACCTGCTGCGTATACTGACCGTTAGACTTAGATTATTAAAACAGCCCATTTTGCACTCTTTTTATGTTTTATCTACTTTTTTTGTGTTCAGAGTTCATAAATAAGTTAAACAACTGAAATAAAAACCACAAACACAAATAGATATCAGAAAAAACCTGTCAGAGAGAAATTAAGCATGCTGTTTTTGAAAAAATATTGAAAAAAGTGAAAAAGCTACATTTTGGGCATTTAAGGTAGATGGGGTGTCTAAATTATAATCCATAGAATTTCTTAATACTTTGCCAAAATGTAGTTTATATCCTGCTTGTTTAAGAACATTAATAAAAAGAATGGGTCACCGGACTTATTTTCACACTACAGGTTGAGCAAAATTGTCAAATTTTGTATAGATTATGTATGGAAAACCCAATTTTTAGTCATAAAACGAAAACTACACCATAGAATTTTGAGATAAATTATGAGAAGAAAGCTCCAATAGTATTCTTTCAGATAAGAAGAAGAAAAAATGGGGTCACCAGACTCTTTTTCTTGCTACATAATAAATAAGTAAATACGTAACACATTCTATTGTAAAAGTAACACTATCTGAATTATCTGCCCTTGTATTTGAGTTGTCTCCCCTTATTTGGCAAAGTTGTAAAAAAATGAATCAAACAAAAGTAATTGCTTTTTGGTAAAATACAACCATAAATATGATAAAACATGACATATTCTATATTATCATGAAAAATCTTACTCATGATTACCTACTCATGTCAAAATTTGCAAATTTTAACAAAAATCTAGACCTTGTTTTCTGGTATTTCAAAATCCAAAATGGAGGAAGACACCCTATCTACCTTAACCTGAAAAGTGACTTTTTCACAAAATTTCTATCAAATGAAAGTGAAAATCATTTCTTCTCATGTAGTTTGACAAATTAATACCAATAGATCATTCAGAGAAGATGCCAAAGTAAAAATTCAAAATTTTCTGAAATGCACCTACTGACATACCTAGCCAATAAAGATTGGAATCGAATGCGCACGCACGACCGGGGTTTCGAACTCACAACATCAGTGTTGACTGACTAGTGATTACAGTAGTAGACAACACAGTACCCTGATAATGTCAGATAGGAATGTAGAACATATGCAATAATTCTTTAAGAAAACTGCTAAAAACACCCTTAAATTTATGCAAAACTCACTTTCTGTGTTGCGAAATGGAATATTAAAAATAAAATCTTATGCAGAAGTTATTGTGAGTTTCTTTCTGTATATTTGGACATTAAATTAAATTATTTCAGATCACAAACTTCATGGACTTTTTCGTTACTATGACGATTTATTAGAAAACACAGTACTAGACAAGATGGTTCTAGATAACTTGATTTCCAGGTGTATTTTGATGATAGAGGACAGAGAGGAAATCATCAAACCAACAACACAACGTGAACGTAACAAGGTGTTACTTGATATTTTGACTGAACGACCATATGCTACCTTTTATTTGTTTAAAGATGTTTTAAAGGAATCTGAACCAAACAATAGATATGTTCAAAAGCTTATCAGTAGAATGCAGACTTCTGAAAGCAGAAAAGAAGATACCTGTTGTCATACCAGACATGAGATGTGTAAGTAGTTTCAAATTGTATGTAGTTGAAAAAAATATGTCAAATGAGCCATCCACACTAGCTTTTTATATGTGTAAACACATTCACACATATATTTACAAACAAATAATGCCTTAGTTAAATTTTAAAAAATCACTAATTTGATTTCAAGGAAGCAAACTAACTGGACAGGGATTACGTGATGGATGGTAACAACCGTTGCTTTCAATTTAGAATTATTGTCAGCAGAGGATATTATACAATTATGAACCTTAATGAAAAGTTAATATCCAAAATTATTCGACCGAAGAAATCGATCAACATACTTGCGATATTCTATCCATGACGGACAAACAACTAGTGTCAAGGTATCCAGCAATTCTCTTTATGAAAAGCTATCATGCAAACTCGTTTGGAAAAGTACTTGAGCGATCGACAATAATTTTTAACTGACATTTACGGGTTTGTAACCAGCAATTTAAAAGAAAAAACGTGCTGATGATTTCTATAAATCGCAGTACATTTTATCCAAGGTATTGCTCGTATTTACATCGAATATTTCATATTTGCGATTTTGTACTCATATACAAAAATTGTTGATTCAAATATAGAATTCCTGGCTCATATTAACAGTTGGATATATATGATTTCGGTTTAAATTAATTTTCACATGCAATACCGACTATTTAACGCTCTAAGCAACTTCAACACACATTTTTACAATTGTTTACTCATATTTTCGACTGAGAATTAAAAATCTGTATTTATAATTGAAAATGGAAATGGGGAATGTGTCAAAGAGACAACAACACGACCATAGAACAGACAACAGCAGAAGGTCACCAACAGATCTTCAATGCAGTGAAAAATTCCCGCACCCGGAGGCGTTTTTAAGCTGGCCCCTAAACAAATATGTATACTAGTTCAGTGATAATGGACGTCATACTAAACTCCAAATTATACACACGAAATAAAATTAAAAATAAAACAAGACTAGCAAAGCCCAGAGGCTCCTGATTTGGGACTCAATTCTTTGCAAAATTGAAATAACGAAATATACATTTTATTTAATTTTATTTTATTTTAACGTCTTTATTCACATTCGTGATTTAGTCCAAATTAGACTATTTGCCGGATTTGTTATCACATAAGCAACACGACGGGTGCCACATGTGGAGCAGGATCTGCTTACCCTTCCGGAGCACCTGAGATAACCCATAGTGTTTGGTGCGGTTCGCGTTGTATTTTCTTTAGTTTTCTATGTTGTGTCAAGTGTACTATTGTTTGTCTGTTTGTCCTTTTCATTTTTAGCCATGGCGTTGTCAGTTTATTTTCGATTTATGAGTTTGACTGTCCCTTTGGTATCTTTCGTCCCTCTTTTAGTCTATATTTAAATATAAAGGTATAAAACAGATGTTAAAGTTATCTTTACATTTTGCCGACAGTGAAATTTCTGCTTACATCAAAACTCACTATCGTATTTGTTAGCTGTTCATAACATAACTCACAATACTGAATCAAAAACTTGCAACTATGAAATTCATATTTGACCAGTAATTTTCTTTGAAGATTTCTTGAAAACCATTATTCTATATTCCAGTATGATAGTATCTATACTCTGCCACACAACAACTATTATCAACCGAAAAAAATAACCCGCAACTTCGAAAAATGTCAAATTCTATAAGATAGCGGTACCCAATCTCCGACCCATTGTCTCGGTAGTTCTTTATGGTTATGGGTTATAGACTCTACTTTAATAAAAAAAAAAAAAATAGGTGTTGGATAGTGCTTCAACGGGATAAAAAGAATTGTTGGGGTAAGCAACCTTAAAAGTCAAAAAGTACGGTAGAAAACTTAGAAAAAAGTAAAATTCTATATAATACGCATTAGGGGTACCAAATTTCCAAACCATTGTGTCGGCAGTTATGTATGGCTATGGGTTATAAGCTCTGCTTCAATAAATACAAATTTGATAGTACTACAACCAGATAGCCAAGAATTTCTTGGGTCAGCACCTTCAAGGCCGAAAAAATCGATTCCAAACTTTAAAAATGTCAAATTTTATAAAATACAGTAAGGGTATCAAATTTCGGACCCATTGTCTCGGCATTTCTGCATGGCTATGGGTTATAGACAGTATTTTACTAAATAGCTATTGGAGAGTACTATGATGAAATAACAAATATTTTTTTAGGGTTAACGTTTTAAAGGTCGAAAAATTTGGTCCAAAACTTTGAATAATGTCAAATTTTATAAATTACCATTTCTCACCCATTGTCTTGGCAGGTTTTTTTTTGTTGTTGTTTATATGACTAGTGTGTTATAGACGCATATTCATTACAAAGCTGTCAAATAGTTCTAATACGAGATAAAAATGATTTCTGGAGTCAGCAATCTTAAAGGCCGAAAAATTAAGTCCGAAACTTGGAAAATTGTCGACCAATTGTCGCGGTAGTTTTAATGGCTAGGAATTAAATACTCGCTTCAATAAACAGCTGTTAGATTGTTCTACAACGGAATTGCGAAAAATTCGGCACAAAACTTGGGAAAATATTACATTCTTAACATTATATCGCCATACGGGTACACAAATTCTGTCCCATTTTCTTGTCACCAGAGGTACAGCATTTTAATTGCAGATTTCTTCTATAATATCTATATAAAACTCTCTGTTATTATGGTCAGAATTAAGGTTACAAGACTAAGGTGTTTGAAAATGTACTTCTCCCTTTATAGAAAAGGCTTTGTCTTCTACCGTCTGGCATTTTTTTCCGACGTAGTCGGTATAGTTTCGGTTTGTGCCCTTTGAACTTAAGGACGCTTAACTATGGCAACAGAATACGCATGCTCGAAGATCCTTTCTGTGATTGGACAAAATGCTGTCATGGTGGGTGATTTGGTTGTGTTTGAAAAAAAACGTCTCGTTAATTATATCGTGATGGAAAGCAAGTGAAAAACTATAAATATTTGAACTAGATCTTACAAAGATTTATATTTTTATTAAAATATTTGTTTCTCCAATAGCTCTTTGCATCCATGACAGCTGTTTATTCGGGACAATTATATAATTTTCAATGTAAACTTTGTTGTACGAACTTACATGACTTTTAGAACGTACCTACGCATGTGAGATTTCCGTGGGGTTTTGGTGAATGTAAACAGAAAGATACGAGGACAGGGAATACTGAACACAAACAGAGAAAATGTTATTTAAATTTATGGTAAATCGAAATGATAGTTTTAAACATATACTCAAATTTAAATACGTCGTATATCTTTTTTAAAGATAGTTCTTGTTTAAATTTCCTTTGTGCATTTACAAGTTTAAGAAATAGTTTGCTGTCTCTTTCTTTATGTTCATGATCTTATGTAGTGAATTATCTCGTTGCCGTGCAATTTCTCGACTTCGGGCTTTGTCCAATTATTTTCTCGATCATTTTTGTTCTTCCGTTTGTTCACCGGCAGTTTATTTTATTTATTGGAGGAAAATTTATTCATTTTCAATGAGTGTTCTATTTAATCATTTCAAATCTGAATGTTTCTTTGGGTTAATATTTGATTCATGGTAATTTAACATTTCCAGTCTTATAGGGAAACGTTATCATGTACAAAGGAATAATCAATTGTTGATGTTGCATTGCATTTGGATGAATGAATGTAAATGAAACTTATCCATTTCATTTAGTTGTGCTGATTTATTTGTTGTTCTCATAAGATCACAATTCCAGTCTTCACACAAGACAGGGGTACATGCGTATTTGACAATGATCTCATGAAGATGATAAAAACATTCTTATCAGTTCATGCACAACAAAGAAAACAAACATGCAAAAAGCAAAGGAACATCGCTTTTATTGCTGTTTTGGCCTTCATCGACTTGTCTGCAAGATAATCTAGCTGTTGTTCTCATAGCCTAGATACTACAACTGACTTGCATGTGCAAGAAATTTTAGTTAATAACTCTCCTATGTTATCCTGTCCAATATTATCATGTCCATTACAGTCGTGCAAATAATTATATACATGCTACACATCTATTTCCCAGACCTTTTACAATTACTACTTAAAATAAACACAAAAATGCGAATGCATACTTGACCTCGGCAAAATTATGAATGCTTTCCCCATAATTTAACTTTTACATCCGGGACATAATACATTGACTAAAGAAATACTAATCCAAGGTTACATATCGATTATAATTACTAGTACATGTACTTGGTAATCATAATGGATTATCATTGTTATTATAGTAAATAATAGTTCATTGAGCTAGGGTATCTGATGAGGATTTACCAACTTTCCAGCTGTTCACATGTGATCTCAGAGACACCGGTAGCAATTTTATTAAATCATTGAAATTTCCGTGGTCAGACCTATAATCCGACAGCCAGTTTCGTCCAACGGTTACTTGTCTCTGAAATAAATATACTATACCTAGACATGTAACTTTTCAATATATTTTTTCATTGAGACGGAGATTTTTTTAAGTTTCCGTTATCTAATTTTTTTGGCGTAAACCACGTTTAAAGAAACGTACACACCATGCTTACTGTATAACCATTAAACAAATATCAAGTGCCAATTAGGGTGGCGTTACATTTTCCGTTCTTGGGTAATGACTCTGTATAACGTTTTATATATGTAAGCTGGGCTATAATATGTGTCCCATGGACACATTCTCCGTCTATTTGGCTAGATCCAGTAGTTCACAGAAGGTCTCAATAAAATCATACATTTAAAATATCTATATGGAAATGAAGCAGTTGGATTAGTGGGCAAGGTGGTAAGAGCTCAGAGACAGATCAATAGCTGTGACGGAGCTTGAAGTGAGCCTACAAGACGAACAAAAAGGCGTAGACAGCAACAGGCGCCGAGAAATCTAGGTGAGGCAGTGGCCGATACGGCGATCACTGTGTGGGCAGTATGAAGTTAAATCAGAAAAATACGGAACTCCGAGGAAAAATCAAAACAGAAAGTCCCTAATCAAATGTCAAAATCAAAAGTACTAAGAGCGCAACAAAGAGGACACAAATGGTTATAAAAACTTCTTAGAGTAAAGTAAGACGCTTGTATATATATTTTATGGGAGTTTAATTAATTTTGAAAATCGGAATCTATCTCTCTTCAAAATTACCTGAGATCGTACCAGGTTTTGTTGAGTTTCATGCTGCTAAGTTTTTAGTTTTTCTATGTTGTGTTATGTGAACGGCTGTTTGTCTTTTGGTCGGTTTTTTTTATCTCTCGCTTAAACGTCACGTACGCTGTTCCTACAACCCCTATGATTTAAAACAGAATCTTCGAAATTTCCTCCGCAAAACAAAATAAAATGTTAACAAACACTAACCACTATAAAAATTAATTCAGTATATGTTTTCCTTTATGTTCTTATAGATCTTGGTCATATGCTTAGTAATATCTATTATATTTGAGGATTAAAACAACAAAGCTATGTGAAAAAAACGGATGTCCAACGTTACATTTTTGAACAACTGTTTTATCTCTTATGTATAGTGATCCTATTTCTTATTCTCTGATCTTCCCGAAACTTGGCAGAAGCAACGAAGTGTGTCAGTTCTTGGTTAAATTAAAGCCGTTATTTTGTCGAATTTCGTTTGACTCGGTGACTGCATATTAAGCTGGAATAAGAAAAATGTCCAATGACGTTTTTCGTTGATTTAACGGCTGAAAGGTAGTTTTATAAGTAGACATAGCTAAACATGTCTAAAAAATGTGTGATAATTATAACATCTACCGAAAGAACAAACATTTGCCTCATTGTTCGTGAGTTCAAAAATTGTAGATTCTATAAAACCATCTCTACACAGTCCTTTTTCAAGCGGTAGCCGTTTTGTCCAAGTTGATATTTCATTTGTCCAAGCAATTAATGCGGGTTTTTTCAATAAGTAATTCATAATTTACCAAAACAAAAGTTAGATACACTAAAAGAACATAAAGTCTAGATTTTTTTTTTATTAACTGCATGTTTGGGTCTTACAGGAATAAAATGCCACGAAACATTACAAAACGGTAGCCATTTTGTCCAAACGTCGAAAAACGTCGAAAATCCAAACAAACGCTTTTTTTCGACGTTACATGTGCAAAATTTGTTCCATTGTATATTCCTGATACTTAAAACGAATCGCGTGGTGAAATTTAAAAAAAAATTGCTGGTTGTCGAAAAAAAAACACGGTGCATGTTACGCATGAAACGGAGGTAACTGAAAGACTTATCGGAAATAGCGACAAAAACAGTTTCATTGAATTAATGCAACCCCGTATTATACGGACGATTCAGGAGAAGATTAGTACATTTTAAAAGCAAGCAACTTCAAATGACTGGGAAAATAATTTTCAAGATCGGGTTATAATAATTTTATTTAATGGTTGTATTTCGACAAGTTATGTGTCAAGCAAATTTTTAATACAATTCAATTCAAATTAATCAAGGGTAAATATGTTTTTATTTACTTGCAGAGTGTCGGATATATTTGTATTTGGGTTGAATCAAGATATGAAAAATTTACAATGACAGATGATATGCACCATGCAATTTTAGCAGCCTGCGGTTAAAGTTTTGTTATAATTCATTTATTGAAAACCGTATACTTCTGTCTCATTTTTCCTTCCTTCAAGTTCATTACTTACAACAATACAACATTTTAAGGTGAATTAAGGGTAAAACTTGTTTAATCGATTTCCACAACTTGAGGTAAATAAATTCATGGTAAATAGACATCACAAAATTAATAGAGACAGACTTAGAATCAACCAACTACTTAAAAAAAAGCAAATGAAACTTGCAAATTGTATAAATGTACGTCAAAAGTTTCAGAAAACTCTCGTTGACGTCGTGGTGGTGTAACGTCGTGTTGTAGGAACATCGTGCGCAACGTTTATGGCTGTGTCGGGTGGTTTTCCACCTTTGAGTTTGATTGTTCCTTTGGTATCTTTTGTCTTTCGTTTTAAATTTCTCCCCTCCTTGTAAAAGTACAGACACGTATTGTACATTGAGGAATACAGTTAAAAGGAATAGTAACCAAATTTTTTTGTGGAGGAAAAATTCTAAATTTATCAGATCTGCACACACTTTTAGAAAATCATGTAGCAGTCATGTGTACTCGTGTATGTCCGAGTAGAGTTCAAAGAGTGGTCGAATGTGCCCGCCTAGAGATCGAGTATTAGTCGAGTTAGTCTGGGATAAGAAACATATGGAAGTCGGAGTGTTCATGAAGCGATGGGGCATTAGTCGAGCAAAGAACAAGATGATCGAGTACTGATCGGTAAAATATTTGTATTCCGACCAAACTCGATCTCTACACGATTTTTTCCTGATCGATTCGACCGCTACTCGACGAATTCTTGGTGTCTTCTCGAGTGACTTGCTTCTCGATCCGTACTCGAATATTTTTGACATGTCAAAAACTCTCGTGTAGAAAGTCAGATCGATGACGACCAAGGTCGATCATCCCGAACATTCTTGTCGATTGTGCAAGACCAGTCTCTCGATCGCTTAATCGGTCTTGATCATGATTGATCGACCTGGTCTGATCGGCAGTGTGAACCTAGCTTTAACCAAAGGTCTGAACAATACTCGCCCAGTCTGAACCATACTGGACCAAATAATCTCTACTTTTTTTAACTGACATATATAACAACAGCCAACAAAATCAATATATACTACATATATATATGGATACATCTGTTGTAGAGTTGTCACTGACTCAGACGTACTTATAAATATAATTATTTTCTGTGACTGTATATTACATTAAATGTAGGATCCTTTACTATAGATAATTGAGCTGATCTGTAACAATAACATATGTATATATATATATATATATATATATATACAACTCGTCTAAACATCAACCCAACAATGTTAGATCTGTAAATTTGTTTTCGCAAATTTTTGGTTCTTCCCTCGCCGGGATTCGAACCCATGCTACTGTGATATCGTGACACCAAATCGCCTGCACTGCAGCCGTCCCGCTAGACCACACGACCACCTGGGCTCTCAAAAAAAGAGCTTTCGGTGGGCATGTGTTACCTTTCCACGTCAGTTTTAATCTAGCGGCGTACTACAGTACATGATATATAAGGCATGAAGATGTTATTGTTACAGATCAGCTAAATTATCTATAGTAAAGGATCCTACAAATTAATGTAAGATACAGTCACAGAAAATAATTATATTCATAAGTACGTCTGAGTCAGTGACAACCCTACAACAGATGTATCCATCGGATCGCCATCAATGATGGTGATACATGGCTGTGTACATAATGTATATACAACTTTTACAACAGTTACAATACTGATCTAACATTGTTGGGTTGATGTTTAGACGAGTTGTATATACATTATGTACACAGCCATGTATCACCATCATTGATGGCGATCCGATGGATACATCTGTTGTAGGGTTGTCACTGACTCAGACGTACTTATGAATATAATTATTTTCTGTGACTGTATCTTACATTAATTTGTAGGATCCTTTACTATAGATAATTTAGCTGATCTGTAACAATAACATCTTCATGCCTTATATATCATGTACTGTAGTACGCCGCTAGATTAAAACTGACGTGGAAAGGTAACACATGCCCACCGAAAGCTCTTTTTTTGAGAGCCCAGGTGGTCGTGGGGTCTAGCGGGACGGCTGCAGTGCAGGCGATTTTGTGTCACGATATCACAGTAGCATGGGTTCGAATCCCGGCGAGGGAAGAACCAAAAATTTGCGAAAGCAAATTTACAGATCTAACATTGTTGGGTTGATGTTTAGACGAGTTGTATATACATTATGTACACAGCCATGTATCACCATCATTGATGGCGATCCGATGGATACATCTGTTGTAGGGTTGTCACTGACTCAGACGTACTTATGAATATAATTATTTTCTGTGACTGTATCTTACATTAATTTGTAGGATCCTTTACTATAGATAATTTAGCTGATCTGTAACAATAACATCTTCATGCCTTATATATCATGTACTGTAGTACGCCGCTAGATTAAAACTGACGTGGAAAGGTAACACATGCCCACCGAAAGCTCTTTTTTTGAGAGCCCAGGTGGTCGTGTGGTCTAGCGGGACGGCTGCAGTGCAGGCGATTTGGTGTCACGATATCACAGTAGCATGGGTTCGAATCCCGGCGAGGGAAGAACCAAAAATTTGCGAAAGCAAATTTACAGATCTAACATTGTTGGGTTGATGTTTAGACGAGTTGTATATACATTATGTACACAGCCATGTATCACCATCATTGATGGCGATCCGATGGATACATCTGTTGTAGGGTTGTCACTGACTCAGACGTACTTATATATATATATATATATATATATATATATATATATATATATATATATGTTAAAACAAGAATGTGTCCAAAGTACACGAATGCCCCACTTGCACTATCCTTTTCCATATTCCATGGACTGTAAAAATTGGGTAAAAATCTAATTTGGCATTAAAATTAGAAAGATTATATTATAGGGAACATATGTACTAAGTTTCAAGTTGATTGGACCTCAATTTCATTAAAAGCTACCTTGACCAAAAACTTTAACCTGAAACTCCCACTTTCATTTTCTATGTATAGTGAACCGTAAAATTGGGGTCAAAAGTTTAATTTGGCATTAAAATTAGAAAGATCATATCATAAGCAACAAGTGTACTAAGTTTCAAGTTGATTGGACTTCAGCTTCATCAAAAACTACCTTGACCAAAACCGTTAACCTGAAACTCCCCCTTTCATTTTCTATGTTCAATTGACCGTGAAATTGGGGTCAAAAGTCTTATATGGCATTAAAATTAGAAAGATCATATCATAAGCAACAAGTGTAGTAAGTTTCAAGTTGATTGGACTTCAGCTTCATCAAAAACTACCTTGACCAAAAACTTTAACCTGAAACTCCCCTTTTCATTTTCTATGTTCAGTGGACCGTGAAATTGTGGTCAAAAGTCTAATTTGACTTGAATATTAAAAAGATCATATCATAAGCAACAAGTGTACTA
Source organism: Mytilus galloprovincialis (assembly GCA_037788925.1). Lineage (NCBI taxonomy): Eukaryota > Metazoa > Mollusca > Bivalvia > Mytilida > Mytilidae > Mytilus > Mytilus galloprovincialis. Next base: position 38,936,028 of record CM075332.1, on the reverse strand, counting down.
AGTTTCAAGTTGATTGGACTTCAGCTTCATCAAAAACTACCTTGACCAAAAACTTTAACCTGAATGGACGCACAGACGAACGAACGCACGAACGGAAGCACAGACCAGAAAACATAATGCCCCTCTACTATCGTAGGTGGGGCATAAAAAAGTATTGATTGATGCCCGCTATACAATTTATATCTCATGCCTAAAATGTTTATCTTTTCTAAAGCTCACATATGTTTTGCTGTTACATTGTATGTCACTTCTGTAAATATAAACAATCCATTTTCGTATAAGAACTTCCTTTACGGCTAAAACTGTGCCACTATTATATGAAGCTTCTTCAAAATATATTTTCTAGAACGGAAAATTGATGTGCACTACATTTTTAATCACAGGTCAAGACATAGGGCTCTGTGACATATTTTCAACATTTACATGCCTAGACCTTCTAAGAGTGAAAACTTAGCTAAAATTCTGCACTACACCTCCCTTTTTTAAGTCTTTTCAGAATTCAATTTCACCGCTATCATGTGCATGTATACTTGTAAAATTCCAAAGTGATGTCTCTATGAGATGAAATATATCGGGGAACCAGTACCTAAACAAAACATAATATATATGAATATCGTGAATTCTTTTTTTTTCGTTGGATACGAATTTTCGTGGGTTTCGTGGATACAGGTGAACCACGAATTCAAATGTAAAACGAATAACGTATTTTCAATAGGCTTTGTATACAGATTGACAAAACTCCTAAATCAAATATTCACGAATATGCAAGTTTCAGCAATCCACGAAATTCGATCCCCACGGAAATAAGTGAATCCACAGTATAATATATTCTTTTCCAAAAGTGGCGTGGTTTGTAAAACAACAGTATTTACGAAGTGAAACCTATAAATGTTTTACTGACATTTATTTGCACTTCTGAAAATATAGACCATGTAATTTTCTATAGGAACTCCCTTCACGGCTAAAACGGTGTCACTTCTACTAGGAAGTTTCGTAAACATTATATCCTGGAATGGAAAATGGATATGTTTTATTCAATGGTCAAAACATAGGGCTGTGCGTCATATTTTCAACAATTTTATGTAGCCAGCACTTCGGTGTTGACATGAATATCAATTATGTGGTCACTTTTATAAATTTCCGGTTTACAAACCTTTGAATTTTTCGAAAAACTAAGGATTTTCTTATCCCAGGAATAGATTACCTTTGCCGTATTTGCACAACTTTTTTGGATTTTTGGATCCTCAATGCTCTTCAACTTCAAACTTGTTTGGCTTTATAAATATCATATTTTGATATGAGCGTCACTGTTGAGTCTTGTGTAAACAAAACGCGCGTCTGGCGTACTAAATTATAATCCTGGTACCTTTGATAACTATATATGCCCATGACTTCTAAGAGTTTAAACGTATTCTTAAATTCCGCACTACCCCTCCCTTCACTTAGGGTCATCATTAGAATTTAGTTTCATCGCTATCATGTGCATTTATACTGGTAACATTCCGAAGTTATATTTCTATGAGATATAATATAGAGATCATATCTGGTAAGCAGTACGTAAACAAAAAAACATATATTTGAATATCATGTATCTCAAAAACAATGGTGTGATTTTGAAAACAGCTGTTTACACAGTGCAAACTATTAATAATAGGTCAACAATATTTGATGTACGGAATGATTTAAGGTGTACATGTCTGTGTTAGAGTGTTCCTCAAACCTCACCTCTTTTCAATGTTTTTGGTCAGTGCGAAAAATGTGTTTGCATTTTGTTTAGGTACATGTATCATAGACAAAATCAATAACTATATTTGGTAGAATGTTGTCTGACAAGGTTCATTGGATTTGTTTTAGCCTTAAGATTTTGATTAAGCTATGAAGGATCTGCGATCACTCCGTATTTTTAATCTTAGAATTCAAAGTTGAAGATATATCCTGAAACTAATAATATGTGTTTATGACTTGCAGAAACTGTATATCATTTTAATCATCTACTGCCATTTTTTGACATGTTATTTTTCCTAAAAATAAAAAAGATATTGGCAACACAGCTACTTTATTTTAGATAAACTCTTGCACATAGTTCCATTGTAAATAAAACTTTATAACAAATAACTATTTATGAATAATTTGAAATCTGATATGAGATGTGTTTTATATCAAACATGAATCCTACACTTCGCCAAATACTATTATTCGAATGCTTTCCTTATGCAAAAACTGTCACTATTTACAAACTATTGTACTCAAAAGTGGGAGTACTAATTTGAATCATTATCACTGCAGTGTCAATCATAATTGACCATATTAAACAAATCTTGTATTTCATAACTGAATTCACACTTCATCATGTTTATTACCCAACTTACGTAAAACACTTGACCTCAATGATATACCTAAACTCACATTTGATCTACACTACATACAATCAATCTGTGCATTATATCACAAATGAATGAATAAGGATAAATTTTTTGAACAGAATTCTTCTTCTCATTTATTCTATGACTCCAGGGACTTAGAGATATAACAGAACGACTGAAATCCATGACTTAACAGAAGTCACCATGACATTGACAATACGACGGATGCAGCAAGTGATGACTTATTCATTGTTTAGTCTGTAATCTATTTTCTGTGGTTTATTGATAATGATTCATGTACCTTGTTTAGCTAGTTGCCTCTTGTTTAGGTGTTCCTCGTGATTCAGTAAACTGTGACCTCTTTTTTAGGTGTTCTCTGGTGTTCTTTCATACCCTGTATGTGTAACTTATTTCTAAAAATACTCCTGAAGTGTTGACAAACTGATATTTAACGTGACCTTCAGACATAGACATCCCTATAAGATTGAAACAGAGAATCTAGTAAGACCAAAGATTATATCAATGAGTTTGCTGCTGACAACAAGATTATTTCATTTCTATTTTTTGTTAATAAAACATATAAATAATTTGACCCTTGGGAGTCAAGTACTCAGCAATGGGAAATTTAGCTCCAGGCCCTGTCGACGACACTTGGTATAGGTGGACAAAGCCCCATGGACATGGACACTCCGTCAACCAACCGGAATCGGATGAGTTCCTATAAGGGTATGAAGCGTTGCTCCATCTCATAGCAGGTGGCTACGATGAAAGGGATTAGATTGACGGTGGAGAGATAAATAAATGTAGATGTATTACATTTAAAGACTTGGGTAAATGAGAAATTAGACCAGTGGTCAATTTCGAAAGGGAGTTTTGAAATTGATGAAAACCACTGGTTTGCTGAGACCGCTCCCATATACAGTGAGTAGTTGAAGTTTATTAAAGGGAGGTGAGTGGGTATTTTGTAACTTTATGACAACTAATGTTTGACGTTCCCTGTCAGCAGCAAAACTCAAAATGACAAACTACCTAGCATCCTTGGGAAATTTGAGAATGGAATGTATCACTCATTGCCTTATAACCAAATAAGGAGTGATCATGTAGTCAGAGGATTGTCAGTACCAAACCTGCGCTACACCCATGCAGACTATGATGTGTCATTAAATAAACAATGCTTATATATACATAATATAAGCTTCTAATAAAGAATAAACACCAATTTTAATAAAACTATAGTTATTAAAGTTTTGGTGTTAAAAGGTGCATTTTAAAGACTTTTTTCTTGAAATTATTCTGTCAAACTTCAATAAAAATATACTACACCTTGATTTAAAGATTTCTTTTTCCAATAATGTCAAAATCATTTAATTGACAGAAAAATAAGAACATATTAAACACAAAAAAGTCTGTACCCCCTAATGAAATTGAAATTTCAAACGAATTTGTACTAATATTAAGAAATTCTTTATCTTTTGAAATTGAACGCAATGTTCTTTATATAATGTTTATGAATATGAAATTGAATTCTTCATTTTAATGCCATTTTCTCTAATTTAAATTTTTTAATCCATCCTTAACTGAATCAGAAACATTGCAATGTTTAAACAGAGAAATATTCATAAAAGCAACCAGTAACAAGTGAATTTAGTGAAACAAGCTTGTTTTATCAATTAAAAACACCAATTGTTATTCTGAACTAAAGTGAGATACTTGAAGTTTTTTTGTTCACCAAGATGCCTGAGAATATAATTCGAAATTATGCACACTACTGAACTCACTGACCTCGATTGATTTCATTGTCAGAAGCTCCTTAGAAGAAGTACATTTTTTCTGTGAATTTCATGAGCAGAAAGGATAACTCAAACAAGAAAAAGAAACACTGATTTTGATGGTGTTTTTTTTTTTGTTAAATTATGCAAAGGATGACATTTTCTACATTTCAATCCTTGTCTTGTCTACTTTTTTCTTCAGTTCTTTGTTTTTTTCTCCATTAAAAGTGACACAAACAAAATTTAAACATTTAAAGCTTAAATCACTAATCAAAAGTTGGGATGTTTGTTAATCATGTAGTACCTATCGAATAGCATCTTCTTGCTCTCTAGGAGCACCCAAGATCTCCAAACTCAAAAAGTGTTTTGTTGATTTGTGTAGTTGCATTGTATATGTAACTTTTTTGTGTCTTATGTCATCTTTACCTTATTGACATGTTGTTGTAAGTCTCTGAGACTCCTAGAGTATGTTATGTCTCCTTGGTATCTTCTGCCTCTTTTAATATTTAACTTTTATCTTCAAAAGTTAGTTAATTTTTCAATAGGCATGTTGTTCATACTGTTTAATTCATTATTTGATTTGTGATAATTCAACTTACATGTTCTTGGGTTTATGACATCTTATGCTCTCCTGGAACAGTTATTTATTATATGAATTGAAGGATAATCAAAATTCCCCAAAACAAATAATGTTACCACCGACATATTATTAAATGTTAAAAAAAACAGTCAATCACAGTTGCAAAGAGTTACATTTTATGGGCAAGATAAGTTTCACTAATGAATGATAAAATTATGGTTTTAAAGCATTTTCCCCTAACTATTCTTATATTTCAGCTTTACACAATTACAAAATTCAACTACAACAGAATTACACGACGTTTGTCCATGGTGTAAATTGCAAAACAGATATAGCTGATTACCTCTACCAGGAGGAAGTTTTAAGTAATGAAGAAAAAGAGGAAATTTGTAATGCCTTTCTTACTCCACGGGAGAGTAATAGACTTTTATACCACATATTGTTTCGGAAAGATGAAGATGCATACAAACACCTTATTGCAGCACTTAGACATGGGCAATATGATGATGTTGCTTCAAAAATGGAGAAGACAGAATTGTCAGATCACGAAATACAATTGTATGAAATAGGTAAATATAGTAAAGTCTGAAATCAATATTGTACATTGTATTTTAAAGTATATGCATCAAGCAATTTTTATATAAATACATATATATATCATGTATAAAGTAGCGGATTCGTTTTGTTTTAGGGATGTCAATTTTCATTGATAAAGAGAAAAAGACATACATGCGATATGTGATTCGTTCATCGCTGTTTAAAAAATGAACAAAAAATCAAATATATAAATTTATTGATTTCTGAATAATAATAAACAAACCCACAAAAAAGAAGTATACCAGGAAAATGAATCCAAAGTATGCGTAACCTTGAATTTCAAAAATTTTATCACCAACTAAACACTATTAAAAAGTAAATTGAATAGAACATTTTTAGAAAACCACATATAAAAGACATATAAAAGATGACATATTGACGCATCAATCGTCATCATTAAAAGTTTCAGAAGATTTTTTGGTTAAACCCTCTATGACAATACATCGTATTACTATTTGTCTGCAATTACTGGACGTCACAGCAGTTGCCTTTAAAATTTTGGTGTCACAAGAGACCTATGTTACGTAAGTTTTCTTCTGTCAAATGTCCATGGCCCTTTACCTCATTGTCATGGTTTGGCGACTGCTTGAAAAGAAATTATTGTTCCGTTTGTTATGTGAATTTCTCAATTAATATAAGTGATAGGAAAATAGAATATATGTATTTGGTAGAAGGGTTCCATGCAACGTCGACATGGCCACCAGACAAGGTTCACCTGAGTTCAACCTTAATTCATGGATCAATGGTCAAGATAAAAGTAACGTGATAAGATCCATTTCGTAGATACTAGTACTGTCAGTAGGTCAATTGCTAGTATATGTAGTGTAAAGAATGATTGTAAGGGGTACATGTCAGTTTGGCAAATTTCATCTGACCTAGACTTATCTTCATGGTTATTTTTTTTTTTTAATTTCTTTATTTCCATCAGTTGCTTGTTACATAAATATATAAATTTCAATTCTATCGTATTAAAAGATAAAACATCGATCTAATAAATGTTTCTTAATATTAAATAAGAATTAAACTTCTTCTAACATATCTTTGAATAATACAATCGTTTTGTAAATTTTCGGATGAAAAGCCAAAATACGGCAAGTCTTTTCATTTTCTGATCAGATACATAGTAGGATTTATAAATTGAAAATCCAAATAATAGTAATAAGATAATTTAAGCCAAAGTAATATTTATCAGAAATTTTATAGCCAAAAACAAGATCTTTCAATGTGATAGCTTTTTCAATATTTACTTTTTGCAATAAATTATGATTTTTTTCTCCAAAAATCGTTTAAAAAAGAACATGACATGACATAATATTGATAATCTTTTACAGTTAAGCATTTGTTACATGAATCATTGTATGTTACCTTCCATCTAAACAATAACTTTTTAAAAGGTAATATACTTTGTTAAAGTTGTCATCGATACATCTTCAATTTATTTTCTTCTAAATAGTTAAAAAGTAAGTTGTGCAATGGTTTCAAATGAAATCTGTCTGTAATGGTAATACATTTAACTATACATTTATACCAATCGGTTTCACAAATTTTCTTTACTGATCTGTTATATAATAACTTATTTGACAAAAAGCAATGTCAATATAATTATCCCTAATTGACAAACATTGTATTGTTACATTGACTCTACTTCTCATGGACTTCTCTGATCTAAGACATTGTAACTTATCTTTGGGAATTGCTTTTTTTGAGGATGTAAACTCAGCTAACCAGTTGGATTTAATTTCTATTTTTTTGCAAAATTATATCTTATGAAATTTCACCATTTTCATCTAAAATATCATTGATATAAATCAAATTAACTTTTATCCAATTTTTGAAAAAAAGACTTTTGTTATTAAATTTGATGTATTTGTTCCGGACCATATGAGTATTTGGACCATAAGATTATGATTATGACCATATGCGTATACTCATATGGTCCGACCATACGCGTTTGGTCGGGCCATGTGAGTATAATTCTCGTTTGGTTATTAACGGGCCGGACCATATGAGTATTTGGACCATATAGGTTTTTTTTAAGTTAAATTATAAAAGTTTCAATAATACAAAAACTTTATCTAAAAAAACAATGATGGTGACATGACAATGTATTATTTTCATAATTCAAATACTACGGAAAAATTAAATAGTGATGCCATAGTAAGTTTTCATCGCTAATATCATTCTTGCATGTAGGCTTGGGGTGACATTTACTTCCACAATTTAGCATAGCTTTTTTACATTTGCAGAACTTGGTTGTGCACGATCCTTTTTATTTACACCTTTTGTTTTCGAGTGAAAAGCTAGCCTTTTTGTAGCTGCGTACAGTGATACCGAGGTCTTGGGCCATTTCGATATGTCAACGGTGTTTTTAAGAAGCTCTAGATCTCAAATATCGTCGCATGACTGCATATACACCATACTCCCAAGATAACTTAAATAAACTATGTTACTTTCCAGTGACTTCTTGTGTAACAGTTCATTAAGAAATTTTTGTTATTTATTTTTTAAAATCGACATATTGCCATTTACTCGTAATAACCAATCGGTAATGACCATCGGTAAGGACCATCGGTAATGACTATCGGTAATGACCATCAGTATCAAATGTGTTAATTATTATAACTACATATTTATTCCCCAAACGTTTTCTAATTTCGATAAAGGTTTTTTGTTCATATGTCTGTACTTTCATCCGTTTTTTTAATACATTTTTATAAAATTTTGCAATATTAAATTCATATTGATCAACTTTATTAAAGTCCATATTCATATAAACTGCTAGGCAAATTTTTTTCTGAGCCTTGTACATATGTTAAAGGTATAAATTGCCATCTGACAATATCTTTATTGAAGATTCTACCTGTCTATGATGCTCGTAGTAAGTAGTAATTCAAAGTGACTTTCAATGTCAATCATATTCAAACCCCCGTTTTCATAACTACCAATCATCGTAGTCATTTCAGATAAATTCAAAAATGTTCTTTCTATTTCTTTTTAATATTTTTCTGGAAATACACACGAGCTAGTTAAAAAGGTGACGAGGGGTATAATTAAAAGTTTCCCTTATAGAGTGAAATTGCGCTTTTTCCAATAAAATAAATAATTTATCCATTTTATCTATTCTATTTTCAAAATTCAATTTCTTACATTCTTCACTTTTATGTTCAAAATAAATCCCTAAAAACGGACTGCAATAAATTTTGATACTCTGCAATTTTCATTCTCAAAATGGATTGTTTTGAATCTTTGCAAATTGGCTAAAACTCTATGTTTTTTGCCTGAAATCTAGGAGTTTTAACAACTATATCAAGTTGCATCATAACGGAAAATGAATTTCTTTTTGTTTAGAGAAATTGCATTAAACTTTTTTAAAATACTACAGCTTAATTCAATTTTTCTTCGAAAAAAAAAAGACAATTCTCAGCTACCTTCAAATTCTTCCTGCAATAACAAAAGAAAATAAATAATATACATACTAATATTTTAGCATTCCCTTTTTCTAAGTCATATTGTACTTTTAAATTTATACAATAAACTAAATTTTTAGCCTTCTGAAATCTTAAATATTTAGCTTTCAAAGATTCTCAATTAAATGTAATCGGCTCGAGTTTTAACTATAAATTTGATCAATTTGAACAAGAACAGTTAATACATGAAAAAAAATGCTAAAGTTTTAGTAAAAAGTAAATTTTGGGTTCAATTTTTTCTGCTAAAATTTTAGCCATTAAAACAATTTTAACAAGTACATAAATTTTGTTTTTTCATGATTTAAAATGCTAAAGTTTTAGTTTTTACAAGGATTTGTATAGTATTGTATAGTATTATACAAATCCTTGGTTTTTACAACAACATTTTAATATAAAGTGAATTTTTATCTATTAAAATCAAATTTAACGGATTTCGCAGATGAGATTTATTGTTTGATCTAGACAAATCACGTGTACGTGTATACATGTAATTGCATGAACAAGAACTGCATTTTCCACATTCATTGATTAATATGCTGAACATGCTGATTGGTATCCTCAAATTATACTAATCAACTTTTGGTAGATTGCTATTGCTTAATCTATAGTTGTTTATGTGGTTTTAGAAGACTTATTTGTTAGTCCTTTTGTTATTCTACGCTTTTCGACACGGTATTGTCAGTTATTTTTAGCCAAATGAATTTTGATGATGCTACTGGTATTATCCACCTCTTTTATACTATAAAGCCATATACTGAACTAGGCAGTATTGTATATGGTATGTCCATATAACACTTTATATTATATGAAGTTTACTCTACGGACCCTATTTCAAGTCAAAAGTCATGAAAAATTATTTTTGGAAATATGAAAGAAGGTATACCTGCAAATGGACAACAACAAACTATTGGACGAGCTGCTTGTACATATTCAACAGCTAAAAGAACTCGTGCATGGCCATCTGACATCCAGAGATATTTTGTTGACATATTTTCATTCAAATCATAAGTAGTAAAACTAGTCAAATATATAGAAATACTTATCTTAAAGTTTAAGAGTTTCTCCTCCTCTTCTGGTATTTCTCTATCTTTAAAATAATATTACCATTTCTATTTAGAAAACACAAACAAGAGATGTTTTGTGATACAGCCATATATTCACATAAATTTGCGCCATTTTGTAATGTTTATAATTCTTTGTCGTTCAAACGCTTTAAATATACAATAAATCTATACATTTTCAAACATTTTGGTGATTTATATTATTTAAGCGCTTTTATGATAAAGATTTTGTCTCTAAAATGCTTGGATTACATTTAGATTGTTTTGTTTGTAAATATATTAATATTGTTACTACAATGATGGCAATTCATTATTGTGATTTTTATGTGAAATAATATAGGAATAACACAGAGCTGAGAGGGTGATAGAACAGATTGCTACCTCAAGAAAACATTGTCAAACGCGGTGAAGCCAAACTTGACAATGCTTTTTCGAGGGGTACCAGTATGCTCTATTACCCTTTCAGCTATGTGTTATTTGCTATGACGTCACGTACATAACAACGTTACGTGTATCAGAAAAATCAACAGAAGTGAAGTAAGATGTTTTATTTTTCAATTGACAGTTAAATAATAAAATCTGAGCCAAAACGTAGAACTTAAGCATTGTCTTTAATAACTTGATGTAAATTCAATTCATTGTCCTTTAAATTACCGATTTTTGATTGGTCTAGCCGGGTGGATGACATTAAAAAAAATTACCCGCTAAGCCATTTGATAGAGTAAATGAACACCCTCGTATGATATTTTAACGTAAAGTATAATAAACTCGATTATTTCACTTCTCTGTTGTCGAGCAACAATGTTGTCGATAACGATGTCTCAAGGCAAGTTTTGTGTTGTGTAGTATTTGCGAAAATCGTATTGTAGGTGTAAGCTTTAAAAACGGGTACAGTCCTTCCATACACCGAATATACAAGACCTATTGCTTATAGTATCTGAGATATGGACTTGACCACCAAAACTTAACCTTGTTCACTGATCCATGAAATGAGGTCGAGGTCAAGTGAAAACTGTCTGACGGCCGTGAGGACCTTACAAGGTACGCACATACCAAATATAGTTATCCTATTTCTTATAGCAAGAGAGAAGTTAACATTACAAAAAATCTTAACCTTTTTTTTCAAGTAGTCATTGAACCATGAAAATAAGGTCAAGGACATTGGGCACGTGACTGACGGAAACTTCGTAGCATGAGGCATCCATAAACAAAGTAGAAAGCATCCAGGTCTTCCACCTTCTAAAATATAAAGCTTTTAAGAAGTAAGCTAACGCCGCTGCAATTTAAGGTGGTAAGAAAATGACAAATTTTCTTACACACAATCACTCCTTAACTGTACAAATATAAGTAAATACAAATCATCTCAGAACTGGGCAACATTTGCAAAAGAGACCGACTCTAGCAATCCGTGAGAATTGAAGGAATATAGTATGAATAGACACTAACAGAAACACACATATATATCTACCAAGTTAATAAGGAAAAGAGCTTTCTAGTGGTGATCTCTGTGGCTTGGTAAACAACTTTGTAAAACCTTTGTATTTCGGATTATTGAAAAGCATGTCATGTTATTTTTTGTATGTTGATTCTTTGCGATTTCTTTTTGTGACAGTTAAACCTGCCCTACGCTGGCACAGCCGTTTTATATACAGTTCTAGGAACTGAAATATGAGCCATTGCCCTTCTGTAGGAAGTTGAAAAGTAACTTAGGCAACTAACTGAACACCACAGATCTAACAATGCTAAAAAAAAACCACCCTCACCTCAACATAACACGTTCCAGACAAAATATAAAATTATTCCCTTTTAGAATTCAAGAAAATATTTTTTCTTGTACAATCTTCAGGTTTATTTTCTATTTTACTATCGGCAAACAAGAGGTGGCTGCATGGAAGACCTTATATACTGCTTAAATGTCACAAACTTCCATTCATAAGCTTAACTCCAAATATAATATACTCCTTTAATAGAAGCCAAGAAAACTTTGAAAAAAGTGAAATACATAAGTCGATTAGACAGACGGAGCGGAACCTTTACACTTCATCTTGGTGAAGCAGGTAAAGTATGCTGCATACTTTAATACTACTTCTAAAGAAAAGTCTTTGATAGATATATATCTTTATTTTCACAGACATGCTTGATACAAAGTTACATTGAAACTCTAAGTAGTACAATACAATATGTGATGTTAGAACAATTTGTAACTTTTATATATAATAATAGTTTTGGCTAAGTAGGATATTATTTATACTGTTGGCTATGTATTATACTATTATGCAAATTAGAGTTTCTGGGATATCATTATTTATCATTTTTTTCCAGGATAGACGAAACCAATTTCATTTTTCGTTTAGCCTAAAAAATATTTGCATTCTGTGTTTAACTGAATATAACATAACTTTTTAATTAATATGAATTTTCGAATAATGATTTTTTAAACTACTTCCCTACACAAACTCAGAACAAGAAAGAACTGGGTCTTCCTTTTTGAAATTGGGATTTGTTGATCAAAAAGATTAAAAGGAAACAAAATAAACAATGAAGGTGTTTGAAGACATATTTCCATACACTGATTAAAAGATATGTGGTTTCTATATTTTTACTTGAAAAGAGGTGACAATTGGCTACATCTATTTTGGAAAAAGTTACTTCCAGATTATTCTTTAACAAGATACAGTAGAAGTGATACAAAATATATATGAAGAAAAAATTGGAACATTTTGGTACATTTTGTCCAAAGTCATAAATATAAGTAAACTCATAATAGATCCCAGCCTAGGTAAGACCATGGATTTCAAATTGAAAGACCCTATGTATCTATGTCTTACAGCTATAATGTTACACCTATATGTCCTTTATGTCATATACAGAAGAGGAAATAACTCATATGGAGTTTCTAAATGGTTAGCAACAATATGTGTATTTATTGTAGTAACAAATTAAAAGACAGATCAAACCCTTCATATATTAACATGATTAATACCACATACAAATCTAATAACCTATATTATAACGAATTTAATACAAATATCAATTTTGCTGAATAACCTGTCAATAGAAATAAGATGTGGTACACGTGCTAATGAGACAAATCACAATTCAAATCACAATGTGTAAATAGTAAACAATTATATGTCTAAGTACGGCCTTCAACACCGAGCTTTGGCTCACACTGAACAGCAAGCTATTGAGTGCCCCAATATTACTAGTGTTAAACAATTCAAACATGAAAGCATATTAAAGTCTTTTGTGTACACTTTGAAGAACAGCTAGTAGATATGTCATGTATATGTAAAAATTATATCTTCAATCTATTTTGATTACAAAAAATGTCTGATTGGACAATTCTTGTTTTTCAAACTATAAAAACTGACATTTGTCTGCTATAACTAGACAAAATGGCGGAAAATTCATATATGTTGCTGATATTGCATCTTTTAAAACCTGCAAATGTAATTACCATTTTTGGCTGACCATCATATAATTAACATTTGTAAATACATAATCCTTATAACCTAATTACAAAAAGTAAACAACAATACTTCTAGAATTAATAAAGTTTAATATACTAATGCTTATGACTTCTGCTTACATTAACATGTGTATATCAATAGTGGTTAAATGTACATTATATAGACAAATAATTCATTGTAATATTAATATGACAGAGCAGAGCATGTAATGATTATATAGTGAAGGCAGACACCTTGCAGGTTAAAAAACAAACAGGAAGACATTTTTTATAAACAAAAAAGATAGTATCTCTTAGATTCTAGAAATATTGTTGAGGAATTTTAACTTTATTTTATTCATTTATACCTCTTAATTGCTACCAATATGAAGATTATATCATGCCTGTATTCATTTCTTGCAAATGAAGAGTGCAATTGCTTCGTACTGGCTGAACGCAAACAATATGAATAACATTACAAGCCTTATATTTATATTCTATTTGATCCAATAATAACTTTATTTCTTCTTAAAGGCATACAGCCAACAATGATAGTAATATCATTTATTTCTTGCAAATGAAGAGTATAATTGCTTCATACTAGCTGAACGCTAACAGTATGCATATCATTACAAGCCTTATATTTATATTCTATTCGATCCAATATTAACCTTTTATCTTCTTAATGGCCAAAAGCCAACAATAATAATAATAGCATGTTGACACAATTCAATAGTTACATAATTCAAAAGATAATTTCTTAAATCTAAATGCCTTCATTTGTTCTTTGATCTGGTATACTGCAGTTCCTCTTTTCTTAAGTATAAAAGGATTTATTATGCATTTCTATAAGCTCTATTGATTCAAAAAAAAAATCATATAAAAGCTGTAAAACATCTTGCATCCTGATTTCCGTGGAAAATCCTGCTGAAGTCACGTTAAGCATATCACTGTAAACCAGCAATACTGCATACTTGTTACAGATGAATATAGAATTAGTCCTTTCTCTTTCTTTTTTTTCTTTGTCTTAATCTTAAAATAGAATATCCAGAAAATTACTATCTCACAAAATAAATGGTAAACCAATAAAATCTCAATCGTTAAAGGAACATAATTTTCATAAATATCACTGAGAAATGAAGGTTTGAGATAAAATGCAATGCATTTTGGGAAAAAAATTGAAAATGCCTTAAACTCTTTTGAAAATATTTCATCCGCAATGATTTTTCAAATTGATCTATACATTGCTCATATGAAACTATGATATAAGTTTTATAAAAACTCTGGCAAGGGAGCACAAAAAATGTAATTTTCCATCTATACTACTGAAGGACGAGACCTATTCCGTTGAGCCACAACTCCCCTGACACCATACACGGTCTGAAATATTTGCAATATAACGAATGAATGTATAATGTTTGTACTTTCTAAATATGTTTTTGAAACAATCTGTTTAACAGAAAACGCCAATTTTAAAGAAAATATTCAAATTTAGAGACCATTATTGATTGGTTTCTTAAACGCTTTCGTGCATGCTCAGTCGACATACTGTACACACAATTTAAAAACTGTTTTGGTTCAACACTTGCCCAATATTGTACCACGATTTTGCAGGCATCTTCTAGTATATTTAATGTTTCCAAGAGGCATTACTCAATAACATTATTAATCCTCGGCACTGATTTTTGAACTTATCCAAGACATTGCTAATCCTAACTTTGATATGAGTTTTATTATAATCAGGCAAGAATTGTACACTAAAGAGTTCCTTATACACCTTTTTCCAGTTCTAGTGGAAAGATATTCTTGATAAGGCTGATATTTGGTTTATGGTGAGACTATTCTTTCAATATTTTTAAACAATGAATTGAGATGTGATAATTTTTTGTGACTTCACTTTTTGGTATATTCTGAGTTCTGGCATTTTGAACAACCTTATCTAGAAACAGAAACATAGATTTCACCAGTGCAACGAGTGTGATTGGATATTTCTGCACTTAATACAGTCACAGTTTTTAAAATATTTAAAAAAAAATGAGGCTTGAAGAGATTTTTAAATAATCACAATTCAACTGTTGAGAGTGAACAAATATCATCATACACGATTTAAAGTGATGAAATCTGTTTCTCTTATGATTGTTATCCTTCCATTTCAAAGATTTGTAGAAAATTGTGTTCCTTATATACAACGTCATCAGACATGGTCATCTTTTAACATGACGTCACAAATACGAAATTTCAGAAGAAACCAATAAAATTTTACATCATAATAAAATGTCGACCAGTCATTTAACTTGCTAAGATATTTCACTAGTGAGGAAAAATATTTTTTTCACACCAATCAAGAAATGTGAAAATATCACAAAAAATAGAGAAACTAAGATTTATGTACTTTTAAGAAGTGAATGCAAAGGAAATCATACTTCTCTTATTAAGCCTTCACTTTCTAACATTTCAGTAATGCATGAAGGTACAGGATCCTCTGTTTGCACCAGCTGTATTGGTATATCTATAATCTTGTGCGTTTCCAGTAAATTCGTCAATGGCCATCTGGTTATTTTGGGAGTGGATTTAATTGGATTGTTAAGAAATTCCCTCCCCCATGTATATTCTTGGAAATTCAAGAACATCTCATTTTCATGACGGCGTTTCTGACCATTTCAATCCTGCTATCATCGTAGTGCTGTTGGCATATTATAGGTATACCTATTCAAAGAAATTATATCATTAGTGTTATTGCCTTCTAATGCTTTTAGTTTTAAGTTTTGTATGGCTTGATTGCTTTGTTTATATAATTGTTTTTGGAGGCATTGTTATTATAGATTGACATAAATAGGCAGAACTTCTCCAGTTTGTATACTTGATACTTAAATATTATTGTATGTTAGGTATAACGCAGATTATAATGTGTACGAGCCGAAGCTGTCAGGGGGGTGTTCACCACTCAATCATACTTTACATTAGTACAGCTACTATTTTATAACATCTAAGAGTCCAACATATTTCTTGATATTCCAAACCGGAAGATTATATCGACAAAAGAAGTATACTTAACAACAACATTATTTTTCTTACCTGTGTATTATATGACGTATTTTTTTCTTCCAATTTAATGTTTTTCTATAAAAAAAAAAAAACATTTCACAGCAGTTTTATACTTTTACTTTGATACTTCATCCCTTATTTTTATTAACTTTGTATTTGCACTGTATCACATTTATTCGTTCATTGTGTGCTTATTTGTGTCACTCCGATTTTTGATTGAGTTAAGTCATTCCAATTGATATTTTATAGTGTGTCTTTCTATGTTGTGACGTTATACTACTGTTTCAGAAAAGGGAAAAGGTTTGATACCATTAACACGTTTAATCCAGCTGCAATTTTTTGCACACGTCCTAAGTCAGGAATCTGATGTTCAGTGGTTGTCGTTTGTTTATGTGGTTCATTAGTGTTTCTCGTTTCTCGCATTATATATAGATAAGACCGTTGGTTTTCCCGCTTGAATGGTTTTACACAAGTAATTTTTGGGGCCCTTTATAGCTTGTTGTTTGGTGTGAGCCTAGGTACCGTGTTTAAGACCGTACCGTGACTTACAATGGTTTACTTTTTTAAATTGTGACTTGGATAGAGAGTTGTCTCATTGGCACTCATACCATCTCTTCCTATATATATATATACGTATGTGTGCTGTTTGGTCTATTTCAACTATCTGTTTGGTTCAAATCAAGGTTATATACATGAATGCATTCATGCTTTAAAATCGGAATACAAAGCAATGGTAGTAAAAAAAATAGACATCCTTTTTTTTTTAAACCACATAGGTTGCAACTTACCCGAGGAATAGTGTTATCTCCTGTTATATCTAAATCAAACAATTCTACTTGGTTTTTACCAGCCTCAGGCAACCAAGAATCAGTTGAGAATTTCCTATATTTCCAAGTAACATGGTTAGGACGGTCACAAAAGAGCCTAAAGTAAAAACAAAATATCACATGAGTAAAACAAACTAAAAAAACGTTGCTCGTTTCTGGATCCTGTTTGCTTCTATTATATTAGGTTGATTTTCTAGGCATTTCACTAAGTATGAAATTATAGTCAGGGTCATGTCACATGTGACAGATGGAAACTTCTTACATGGCATCTTTATATAAAGTATTGAGCTATGAACCATCACTTTCAGCAGATTAACATGTTATTATCTTGCAATCTGAGACTCTTTGTCAAGGCATACAATAATTTCTGGGAAGTATTTTATTCATCAGACTTGGAAAAGGTATCAATAAGTGAGAACCTTAATTAATAATGAAGATACTCTGATAAAACTGCAGGTGTTAGCGCAGTTACAAGTATAGATATGGGATATTCTAATATGATCTTCTCCAACATAACGGTTCCTTTCAATATTTTTTTATCTGATATTGTCGGTTGTTTCCCCTATTCTTGCGGCTAATTTGAAGAAAATCTGATCAAAAATGCTCTATCAGTTTTTGAAATTTCAAAAACCCCTTTCCAAAAAATTGATGGTTCAGTTCAGATTTTTCTGATTATTCCTAATTTTTATTAAAACTTCATTATCCAAGTGATAAGTGTGAGAAAAGTGCAATCATTTCTAAATAGTGTGTACTTTTGCTAAGTATTTCTTGCTATGAACTGTTACATTTTAAATATGATTAATTTATTTATAAAAGAGACTCTAAGCTGTATAAAATACATACCAAAACAAATAAGCCTAAACAACAACAAACTTATCAATAACTAAGACATATTCTACATATATATAGAAGAAGGGAATATTTGTCTATGGACAGCAACCCAGCAACAAATAATCAAATCACAAACAAGCTACTTTCCCTAGTGACTTAAAAAAACCTAACAGCGCATTATATACATGTTTTTGAATTCAAGCATCAAGAGTACAAAACTATAGGTTAAATTAAACAGAAATTTTTACATTTATATTGTACTGCTACATGCTTATCCTATTTGACCTTCATATTTTTGGGACTGTGCATAGATAAACTTACAAGCATGTTATGTGCAATGAGTTTAGTATGGTCATATTATTTTGCTATTATACAATGCACTAATAGCAATTACTGGTATATATAACAAGAGGCTCACAAGAGCATACATCACTCACCACTAATATTTTGTGTTAATCAGTATCATTAAAATTATTTTTGAATGTATGAATGTGTACTTAAACATGCCATTTTAAAGTTATTGCAATTATAGTGTCTGCAAACTAGATCTAACAGGAAATCATTGAACATATCTTTTTTTTCTAAATGGGCCAACAAATATTTAATCTTTTTGTATCAGACTATCAAAAATATTTGCGTTGGTTTATCTGACATGTGTATTACGTATCAAGTTGGTGGGACTTCAACTTCATCAAAAACTACAGTAATCAAAAAATTTAACCTGAAGCGGAACAGACGGACGAACTAACGCACAGAAACACAGACCAGAAAACATAATACCCATAAATAGAACATAAAACAACTCTTAAGCCAGATTCCTTTGTAGAACAAAAGTCTTAATCACTACTGTTGAAGACAAAGTGTAAAGGTTTCAACCATATATCTGGATATATATAAATATATATATATAACTCGTCTAAACATCAGCCAAACAAAGTTAGATCTGTAAATTGTTTGTTGTTCTCTCGTCGGGATTAGAACCCATGCTATTGAGATATCGTGACACCAAATCGCCTGCACTGTAACCGGTGCGCTAGACCACACGACCACCTGGGCTTCATTAAAATGAAGCTTTCAGTAGCCGGGTGTTACCTTTTCACGTCAGTTTTAATCTAGCGTACTACAGTACATGATATATAAGGCATGAAGATGTTATTTACAGATCTAACATTGTTGGGTTGATGTTTAGACAAGTTGTATATACAACATGTACACAGCCATGTATCACAATCACTGCTGGTGATCCGTTGGATAAATCTGTTGTAGAGTTGTCACTGGTTCAGACGTACTTATAAATATATATTTAGAATATTGCATCAATACTGATTTTTTCCAGATTGTAACATAAACAATAAGCTAAAAAAAAGGTAGAGCTAAAAACAAGATAACATAAGGGACAGGTGTGTATAGCCAATCTGTTCATTTGTTTTATCCTCCATATCAAGTGAATACTAAATTCTATGTTGTTTTTAAATTAATGAAGCTAATTCAACCCCTGGAAATCTGCAAATCGGACTATATTCTAATGTTAATGAACTAGCTCATGTCGGCCACATACATGGATATTTTGGAACTTCAACTTGTCAAATATATTGATCTGAAATCTACTCATTTGTACCATTTGTATATACATTTTAAAACAATTGAAATATTGATAATAAAAATTATTATGAACATCAATTCATTGTTATCATTTTTGACACAATTACCCTTTCCAGACATCACACTTCTTACAGATATGTAAATAACTTTTACATTTTGCATGCCTTATCAAATGATCATTATTGTTTGATTTGACACATTGTTTTTGCAATCTGGTAGAAATATTGTACAATAATTCTTATAGGATTTGCATATAAGGGAATACGTTGATCTGATTGGTCGAGTTGATCTTGACTTTGGTTATTTTTCGATAGACGACGTGCACCGAACTTCTTTACGTAACCAATGTAAACAAGATGGCGGTGATAATAACAACGACGTTATTTTTTTTTTATTTTCACTGCAAGTTAATCGTTAAGTAAAATATTACACATAAACTTTTGTTTGAATGATAATAAGAGTTTTTTTCAGTTTTATTTTTATCAGACAGCAATTTGCATTGAGTACATATTTTTGCGTTAACCAACAAATATGTGCATGCGCCAGGCCGTTAAACAACAAATATATTCATGCGCCAGGCATATTCAATGACATCAAAATACAATTTACGTGTAATGGAGGTAACGAGTGTGAAAAAAATGATATTCCTTATTTCCAATTTAAAAGAATTATAAAGATTGGACGCCTTTTAAAGGAATTTATTGGTGTATAAACTGGACCAAGTCACTTACAAACATATCACAAAAGTCCTTCGGCGTTTAATCCTATAATATAATAGACCATAACAATCGCTGTGGTGAATAATCTTTTCCTTTTACCTAACAATTATCAAACCAAATTTAAATTCATAATTATGAGATTTTGTAGTTTCAAATCCAGATAAATTTTGACAGAATAAAAACTGATTAAAATGTTATGGTGACTTACTGATCATCTTATATCTTATTACTTGGATAATTGATAATGTACAACTGTATACCTTTGGTGAGTCCATCCCTTAAAGTGTGGAATGTTAGTCTTTGACTGATCCATTCCATAATGATAATACTCATCACTTCCTTCAATTTCATACATGCTTCGTCTTTCTTCGTGTAGTAGTCTCTTCTTTCACTCCTATGAAATAAATTAGCATATGCTTCACAATCAGGTATATATTGGATCTAAACTAGCATTTAGTTGGGTTTGAATGCTGTAGTTATAAAGAAAGTGGAGTAAAAGGAATGTACTACTAAATTGATTGAGGCATACAAATATATTGCTAAAGTACATATACAACAAAATATTTGAGAGGAAAATCGCAAATGTCATGTGTAAACAAATTAAACTAGAGGCTCTGCCACGTTGTCTTATTTATAGTTTAATGTATGGTATTCTCATTGGAAAACGAAACAAAAAAAGACAAGAGGCTTTCAGAGTGACAGCAAAGCAATTTTTTTAACAATTATTTGTGTCCTAGCATTTTCAATATCACAAATACCATAACTTCTGAACTGTTAAAGTAAAAATCGTCTCTATTAAACTCGACATCCATTTTGTTATCAGTATAGCAACATTTTTGAAATAGCTTTTTTTTTGTCAAATGTAGTACAATTAAGAGACATTTATAAACTTAAACAATTAAACTAACAAAAGTAATGTGAAGTGTATCATATAAGATTTGGTTCAAGGGATTCAAGTTCAATGTTCAGTTGAATAACATCACCTTCGTCTATCAAGGTGAACTTTCAAAAGAATTTCAGCTGATTTTTTTAACAGCATCTTTTATTTTATGCATCTATAGTTTGACCTTCATGCATATGTTACAAGGATTTATATTCTTTGTCTAAAAGATCAAAAGTATTCTAAGGTAAATGAGATTATTCAATCAGATATGACAAGGTTTTGGATTTGAAAAGCCTGAATCACTCAGCTGTAATATTTTATGTATCAATGATTATATTTTTTGCTATTTAATGATTACAAATATGCACACGCTGTTTTCATTTTCTTGAAATTATAGTTTTTACGAATGAAATGGAACATTTGTCGAACAGCAAATCATTAGAATTGATTTTGGCAAATGTTGAAATTAAAATAGCTTCACTTTAACATGTCAGTGTGGCAAATATTGAAAGACAATTATCCACGCATGACTGAAGGAACATGGCCTAAATAATATCCATGGAAAAGAGATGTGCCGATGCTAAAACAACTACTTACCAAATCCCATTGACTTATCACAAGTAGTTGCCTTTAAACAAACCTAAACACACACACTAATACATGTAAACTAAGCAACATTTCAAAGTCAATATTCTTCTGACAGAAATAAAAGAGAAGCAAAAACAGACAAACCTGATTCAAAGTTGGATGGTCTGTGTATCAAAATGCATGTAATAGTGACATGAATTAGACTTGGTACATCAGGGTGTTGCAAGGTGATTTGATGAAAATTGTCACATAAATATTTTAGGAGTGATGATCTTTGCTCCTCGGTAAAATTCCTAGCTTTATCAGTATAGTCCTCACAACTATTCGCGGGATCTCCTACTTTTGGCATTGATTTTATGTTTGGAATATATTTCAAAATATCGAGATGCATATTGCTTCTATCCAGCATTAATTTTGAAAATTCGCCTTTAGTAAATTTCTGTGCTTGCTCTGATGTATCTTTGGGACAACATAGAAAGGTTTGTGTGTTGTTTGTCCTTTGTTGATGAGTTTCATCAATCTTTTGAACATTAGTTGATTTTGTTTCAGAATTGTCTCTTCTTTTAGGGGGTTACTCTTTACATGAATTTCTGATGATTTCTTCTCTACAAATAAATTTAGATCTTTAGATAAAGTAAAATTGGAAAAAAAATGAAACAATTTATAAACGTAAAATGGAATAAACATTATAATGATAGTTTATGACTGAATATAGATCGTTACAAGTCTTAAGGTTGTAATAGTGTATTGGGTTTCCTCTCTCATTCATTTAAACCCACATACACATTTATAGATAACACTTACAAGTTACATCCTCATACTCTGATCATAATGCAAATCATCTGAGAAAATAAATATTGTTGAAGTGCAGCATAAAATAAAATGTGAAGTATGCATTGTTTAAACAGAATTTATGAGAAAGTTTTAAGTTTTAAGAATTTCCAATTATGAAAATAATGCAAAGTTCAATTCTGTAATCTGAATGTTATTCTTCTCTTGTGTGATTTTTTTCATAATGTTGAGCTTCAATATACATGATATATAGATTTGGAAACAATATCTACATTTATTTCAGTGTTTCTGTTCTTTACTCTGTAATGCGGGGTTCACACAGTGCCGATTATTGCTCCCGTTTGAGATCCGACAGCGTTAAGACATAAAAAATTAAAAAATCGGAATACTATCCTTAATGATCTGCTATGTCCTATCATTGTCTTCACGAAATTGTATACGTTCGTACAAGATTCGTACAGATCGGGAACAGGTCGGAGAGGTCGACCAATCACCCCGACAGTTAGGTGCGTCCCGTAACATTCGGGGGAGCTCAGCCGATTTTGTCTAGTCGGATTACAATCGTGATTATTTCGTGACAGTTTCGGCTGTATCGGATCAAAATCGTAACTCTGTCCTGGACGCTGTTTTTTTCCCGATGTGTCCAGATTGTATTCAGATATTGCCGAATACGAACCGTCTTTGCCGGAACAGTCAGATTATTAATACGAAATTCGGCAATAATACCCACGTCAAAGTCCCGACTCTTACAGAATATGAAACGACTGAGTCCAGACAAAGCCGTTTGTAATGCGGTACACCAGACTGTAATAGGATTGCGTTCCGACATCATCCCGAATATGACGACAGGTGTAGGATTTTAGATGCGTGCAATTCAAGATTCAGATGAGCTGCTATTGTCTTAAGTAGCGTGTGTGTGTGTGTGTGTCTATGTGTGTGTCTATGTGTGTGAGGGTGTCATTCATTGACAGTACTTTAATTTGACCGGTCCGACATGCAATGTGCTCGTATGCTCAGATTTCTACAGCAGGTTGCTCTTATGGAATTGGAAGAAGAAGAAGACCATCTGTTTGCCAATTATTATTTAAAAAGAAGGGCACAGCGATTCGGTAGAAATAGAAGATACCGGGTCAAGCCCTGGATATCTAGAAGGGGGCAGCTCGGCCAGTACGACACATTGATGAGAGAGCTGAGAGAAGAAGACCCAGACGCTTTCACCAACTACATGAGGCTGCCCATTGACCTGTACGATGAAGTGCTACAATGTAGCTCGAATCACACCCCGAATTACCAAACAAGATACCTGGTGGAGGAAAGCCCTAGATCCAGGACTGAAGTTTGCCTGTACAATGAGACATCTAGCATCCGGCGACAGCTACAGTAGTATTAAGTGGGACTTCAGGGTTCCCAGTAACACCATGTCAATGTTAACGTTGTCCCTGAAGTCTGCCAAGCCATCATTGATGAGTACGCTGCAGAGGTAATCGCATGTCCCACTACCCCAGCAGAGTGGAAGGAAATAGCAAATGAATTTCTCGACAGATGGAACTTCCCACATGTGTGCGGTGCGTTGGACGGAAAGCACGTTGCGTGCAAGTGCCCACCAAATACTGGATCTACTTATTATAACTATGAGGGTTTTTTTCTCCATAGTCCTGGTGGCCCTTGTGAATGCGGATTATAAATTTATCTGGCTTGATGTTGGGCCAGATGGAGCAGCTTCAGACGCTCAAATATATAACGAGTGTGAGCTGAAAGAAGTACTACAGAATAAGACCATTGGCTTTCCTGATCCTGAGCCACTTCCTGGAGATGACAGAAACATGCCATACTTTTTTGTTGCTGACAATGCCTTTCAACTGAGAACTGACATGATGAAGCCTTTTCCTTTTCGTAATATGACAGTAGAAGAAAGGATCTTCAACTACAGGTTGTCAAGAGCACGCAGAGTAGTGGAAAATGCATTTGACATAATGTCTCAGAGATTTCAAATACTGTTGTCCACCATGCAACATTCTCCTGACAATGTTAGAATCATCGTACAGGCGTGTGTCTGTCTCCACAACTTGATGAGAATACGCTACCCAAACATGAACATCAACCAAGTTGATCATGAAGATGTCGAAAACGAAACGATCATACCCGGAGAATGGAGATTGGGTCGAAACATGCTGCTTGACGTTGTTAATGTTCAGGGTGCTAACAATGCAACAGTGCAGGGAAAGAGGCAGAGACAATATCTCAAACATTATCTTAAATCAGCCGCTGGTTCTGTACCTTGGCAGATGAGGATGATCAACCCTCGCCGTGAATGAAGTTCATATGAACAAATGACAGAATACCATGATGTATATATCTCATCTTGTATATATCAATGGGCTTTCAAATTAACAGAGGAGTTTAACTTGTGACATTACTAGTACTTATTTCATGGCATAATAAATAGCTGTTTAATGTTTATTAAAACTTATTTTTATTTATGAGTTAACTTATGGAAAGGAAAATTTAATCGGGAATTTTTCTTTAGTTTTTTTCTGTGATATTTTACAGTTACTGTGTATATTAAATGTTAAAAGGTTCTGACATCGGACTTCTTTTAAAAGAGGGACGAAAGATACAAAAGGGACAGTCAAACTCATAGATCGGAAAGAACAGCGCCATGGCTTAAAATAAAAAGACAAATATTAGTACAGAAGAAACAACACAGAAAACTAAACCAAAACTAAGCAACACGAACCTCACCAAAAACTGGGAGTGATCTCAGGTGCTCCGGGAGGGTAAGCAGATCCTGCTCCACATGTGGCACCCGTTGTGTTGCTTATGTTATTACAAATCCGGTAAACGGTCTAATTCGGGAGGTCACATTCATGAAAAGGGAAGGGTATTGTAGTTACCACATAAGTAACATATACGATTATGGTTATTCTGTAACGGTCAACCAACTCATGATGGCGCCCGTAAAATTTACGAAGGGATGATTTCAACTTCACCTGGAACTCTTGGTTTAATAGCTTCCTTGTGAGCAGTTTTGAATTGAGTTTAACTGTGCGTATTCTTGTGTTTTTGTTTATTCTACACGGGGTAGAGGTATAATAGGACGGTTGATTTCTCACAAAACATGTTTATTCCCGCCTCAGTTTTGATGTGACGTCCATTTACACTGAACTAATACACATTTTTGTTTTCAGACTAGTTGAAGCCGGCCTTCGGATTCGGCATTTCTCACTATGTTAAACAACCATTGGTGCGTTGGACTGTTTTCTGTTATTTGGTCAGGTTGTTGTCTCTTTGGCACATTTCCCATTTCAATTTTCAGTTTTATTCTGTGAAACTAAAACACATTAGTTCCAATCCTACAATTGTTTTGCAATTATTATACAGATTTAAGAGATTACTTCAAGATTTAATGAAGAACAGCAATCAAAGCGCTGTACCAATACTAAAATGTAAAAATATGTGTAATTTTTTGTCTCATGTACATCTTTTTTTCCTTGCAATGTTCTCATACAAGTTTGCTGTAATATAAATACAGCATATCAGCAGGCAGTTTAAAATCAAACTTATAATCAAAATGCGAAAAAAGTTTAAAATCAAAATTTTAATAATAATGACACAATCAAATTACCCATCAGAAATATTTCAATAAAACTTTGGAAAGATCAAAATGAGGTTTGGTCCTTATAATGTCAATCAGCAGACACCGGTTTCACAATTGCATCAATTTCGACCAACTCACTAGGTGATGTAGTAGGAGGGATATTCAGAGTATCGTTCAAGGTGATATCCAGCAAACTTTCATCCTGATCACCCGAGACCACGGTTGAGGTCGTGACAGATTTTGGCCTACTCTGACCAGACGAGGAGCCATGATGTACGCAAAGTGCAGGTGGTCTTGAGTCCTCCGTGGCCCATGTGCCAGTGTGAGATCCAGCGTGAGATTCAGAGTAACCTCTGTGATATGCGGCACCATAACCAACAAACCGCTGCGACTGCATGCTGTTAAAATGACAGAAAAATAATACAATATAAGTGAAAAAGGCTCCGTGGAGACTTATTTGGCCCAGTGGGTCTTGAGAAAAAGATCAAAATATGAAAAGATAACAGACGGACGGCGGACGCCAAAAGATGACAAAAGCGCGCTTCATCCTTTGGCTCTGGTGAGCTATTTATGACATAAATATATACATTGACAAAGTTTAATAAATGCAAACAAAATATGTTTAAATGTATCTATTCTTGAGATAACTTCTATTATGTGTGCCGAACCGTTCTTTCACTTTAAGGTCAGTTTGTAACTAAAATTGTGATATTTAAAAGCACCATTCCTTCAACTGTTCCTGATCTGATACCTTGATTACTAAAATATATGCTACATAGTTAAAGATTTATATAGGATCTTCTGCTGTATATGTTGTTCTCATTTACAAGCTTATAGGAACTACCTTGTTTTAAATATCTACTACTTTTTATTTACTTGTTACATCTTACAAAAGAAATCCAGATTATTTTTGCAAAGAATTTCGCTGAAGCTGTTACTAAGGCCGTCTTTAACTTGTAGTGAGGTGAGAGTCTTTGAGATGAAGAACATCAAAACCAGCGCTGTTCCTTGGCTATTTGTGATTTTTTTTATACAGTGCATGTACTGATTTTGGGTCTGGGATGAATAGCCCGTATCCTTTGTTTTTTTCTTATATATATTTACCGAATTTCGGGCGGCAGGCTTCTCAGGCGCTGCTCCTATGAATGCTGCTGCCGGAACTGCCAGCGGTGTTGAGTGACATCCCCCAGTACAACTGTAACTCATCATGCTGTCAAAGTTAGCTTGTTGGGACATATGAGCACTGGTCACAGACGGGAATGTGTCATGCTGTCTATGTAATGATGTGGAAATGTGTGCCTGAGTCTGTGACTGAGTCTGCGGCTGGGTAGTTGGTGTGGACAATGTTGAGGAGATCTGCCATTTGTCGTTTTGTGCGTCAAATGACACAATAAATGGGGTAATCTTCTTCTTAAAACTAAAAAAAAAACACAGAACCGTTAAACAATACATGTATAAGTCGACATGTAATAAATAATAAACACTATAAAAAAAAGTTTGTTCAATAAATTTTATCAATAAAGGACAAGGTATGATAAAGGCACTTTTAGACGCCATCACCATGTGACTAATTATCCATTTCATAAAAATTCTCTAAATTCAAGCATTTTACAGGTGGAATAGTTACAAATAATGCATGAGCGCATCCATGAACCATCGAGATTTTTGGCATCGATGTTTCCCATACCAATAGCTAGGTTTGATATGAAAATGGAATTTTGAACGAATGCGCACCTATTCATTTTCTCCCAAACATGACCAGATATTGCTCGAAACTATGCAATCCCTCAAATACTTGCACATGACGTCAAAAATACTATATATTAGAACCCAAAAGGTTTCATCGAAACTAAGAAAAGCATTATAAATTCTATAAAAAATTGCTTTTTTATGGTATTTTGTGCATATAATATTTTTGTCATTTTAGGAGGCCAAAAACTTGCCTTTTCCCACCTTGCCCTTTAATGCAAATATTTGGAATATCATATTTACCTAGGCCACAGGCTTGGGTGCAGACTCTCAGCCACAGACTCGAACCAATTGCAAAAGCCAGATATAGACGAGTCTAACTTCTTGGGGGATGATACAATAGGAATAACAGCAGTAGCCATGATCTCAGCTCGGAACTTGGCTGTTGCGTCGGCCCTCTCTTTCGTGTGACTTAAGAAGGCTGCATCCTGCTCCTTCATTTTCTGTGCATGTGTCTTCTTCTTGCCTCCCGTGGAGGAAGGAGGCATCTGTTCTAGGGAAATGGTCGTATGAGTTGCTACAGGATCTTCACGTCCATCAAGTACCATATTGATGTCTGCAATGTCCTCGTCATGCCTGTGCTGCATGTCCTGCGTTGATTCCTCATCTGCAATTGAGGATGAAGCATCGTCTACAGTAGCATCAGTAGCAGAAGTAATTTTTCCTTTAAGCTGAAAGTACAGAAACAAACATAATTAATAATTGAATTATTGAACGCAATAATACTGAAAACAATGAAATGTTTGAATTATACATATGTATATGTCAAAAATGAAATATCAAATAGTATTTAAAATTTATCCAAACTTAAATATTTGTTTATTTTTAGCTTTGATCAAAATTGAATAAATACATTCATTTATTTGCATAATACTTGCATGAATAAATACATTCAGCTATTTGCATAATACTTGTATGAATAAATGCATTCAGCTATTTGCATAATATTGCATGAATAAAATAAATTCAGTTGTTTGCATAATACTCACACTTACAGGCGTCTTCTTCTTCACACGGTGGATATATGGCTTGTGAAATTTAAGGTTATCCAGTACCTACTTCTCACGGTCAGTCAGTTCGGCTCCTGATCCAGAGGGTCGGGCAGCCAGTTTACCATACCTCGTTCGAACACTGTCGTACCAGGTCAACAAACATCCAACTGAAAATACAGAAAAGAAAAGCAATGTAATTAAAAGAAACATATAAATGCTCATAAATCTCATAATTAAATTTCATAACTAAATCATGTAAATCTCATACCTATCTACAAATTTACACCCCAAATAATCTCATAACTATCTTCACGTGTTACATTAATCTAAACATTTAACATAAAAAAACATTATCATAACTAAATTCCATAATAACTTACTATCTCTGGATAAGGATTATCTATTTTAAATGGAAACAATCTGTTTATAGCTGTTTGTAGAAGTGCTGAGGCTGAAGTGATTATCTGCCGTCGCACGATTTTTCTATAGGACGGGACTGTCACGTGGAACGGTTTCTAACGGATTGTTTCTGTTGGAGTCGGTTCACTGTCTAGTCACTGTCGGGTCTCTGTCGGATCGCATTCGGCAACTTCGGGATGCTGTCTGGACAGAATCGGGCTGTTTTTACCTGGCCAAAGATATGAATCAGATTAGAATCGGATTGAGAACGGGATAATCGGGACAAATTCGGCTGAAAACGGCTGAATCTGGACGCTTCCTGAACAATATCTGATTGTTGTCGTGATTAAATTATTTTCTTTACAAATTTTAATTAAAGTTTGAATTTCCATCCACGATTCACAGGATCTTGATCAGACTTTTGACAAATTTTAATCGGGAATGGTCCTGTCAAGGACGGCAGTAAAAATCGTGAATGTGTGACCCCAGCTTAAATGGTATATTATAACAGTTTCTTACATATTTAAAGAGGTTAACATCGTAAGCTGTAGGACTGTTTTTTCCTGAGGCCCTTAAGAATATACATGTATTACTTAGGTGTACACACATTTTTATATCAATTTGTAGTCAATGTTCAGTCAGCTCTTTCATTTCAAAGATTAGTACAAGAATACTTTAAAGTTCATACCAAACTACTTGTTCATTCTCATAACATTCACACTACCTTGGAAGCTATTTCTATTACTTTATTCTGCATGACCATTAACATGAAAATTGCTTGAGGACGATGTGCAGAGCTCACAATTTTTCACATTCACACTGTTATCATTTGTCACTGTACATGTAGAATTTATAGCCTCTGAAAAAAAATCTATAGTATTATCATTTACATCTACTTTACATACCTAGTACGCACGTACACGTATTTTGAACATAGGCTAGCTAAATATATAAAATATACACATAACCGTCACACTATAAAAGATAAACATGATAAAGACATTGATGGACATCCATCTCTTAGCAAGGGTCTATTTTATCGGCTTCGGTAAAAAAAAAGCGATTTATATAGAGTTTTGCTATTTTGCCGGTCTTAAAACAAACAATTTCACAAACAATTAAGAACATCCTAACCGCAAATGTTGATGTGCGTGAAGAAAACCTCACATATAAAATGACAATTCAAGTATTAATGGACAATACAAAAATATAAAATGTATACAGAGTCACATCTGACCTGATGTCTCAAAATAAAATTCCAATCACGAAGGTCAGTGTTCCTCATACAGAATGCACGATATCAACTGGTGATGAAAGACCAAGCAAAACAAAAGATGCATGAAGAGTGGGTGCAAGGATGGGAGGGGCAGCAATGAATAATTAAACAAACATTTAAAAATCTAGTCTACTTAATACAATTTTTAAAAGTATAATTATTTTTATTGAATCTTAAAGTCTCAGTTAATGAATATGTGAATTAACATTAAATAGTTTTATCTATTTACTCTCATAATACACAGTAAATAAATTAGTGTCATATTAACTTTAAAGATATAAAGGTCAATTATTAAAGGTCAAAGACTATAAATTTAGTTTTTTCTGATATCCGAATTATCTAAAAAATATTTATGGGATTTATTCTGTAAATGTTATTACATTTAATACCAGTATACCAAAATAATATAAACTGCTTGAAGTACACAATCATAAACATTCTTAACTTTGTATGTAAAAAGTCTTCAAATCGTTAACTTCCCATGCAAAAGTAAAAAACTGTAAACTTCCCATGTAAAAAGTCATAAAAACTTAAAGATTCTTATGTAAATAGTGTATATAAGATTGTTGTGTTATGATTGTTAATTAAGTTTCCGTTTATTTTTTGGTGGTGGAACTGTTCGACATACGTAATCATGGTTATCCTATATCTAGTCAAAGACTAAAACATTATTGAAATCTCAGCTAGTAGCCACATATATCATTTGCGCCGATGATAATTTTTTTCAATAAAATGTCTTTCATATAGTCCGGAGCCGGCAAAATAGCCACTGCCTTTTATTGCTTTCGGTCGGTAGTTATATCCTGCATTCCTTGTTTATCTTTATATGTATTAGTCCATATGGACTGGTGTGGACCCTCATATAACATCAAATTAGTTGTTATATTGTATAAAACAGAATCCGGGTCCGTTCGCCCTTATTCATGTTCGCTCTAGTACATTTTTACCTGTTTGTCCTGATTTTTATGTGTTGTTATCTAGTTGCCAAAAATATTTTACTATTAGGCAAACCTATATAGACATTTGCTATAATAAGAATAGTTCAAAACTGAACACAGGTAACAAATTTATTTGGCTTATGAGTAATGAACATGCCAATGTATGTAGAAATATATCTAGATTTCTAAGTTTGAGTATATTTTACAAAACTGATATCAAAGCAACAGAAAAATTATCATCTTAGTGTTCTGTCATATATATATATATTTATTTGTTGTATGGATATGGTAACTTAATAGAGTATTTACATAAGAACAGGGTTGTCTCCCTTGATATTTATCATACCATATAATATAATATTTCCTTTTTTTATGTGTGTATTAGATCTCTTTGTCAGCTATAACTCTTTCTCAATATTTATGTACATATGCATTTATATTGTTCATTTTATGCTCTTTGTGAGTTTTCTTGAATAAATAATTTGAATTTGAATTTGAATTTGAATTTGAATTTGAATTCTAGTTGCATAATGTTTATTATTAGAACAGAGTATATTAAAGTTTGTTGAAAACAATCGCTGAATATTTGTATTGACGCAACCAAATAATTATTTTCCTGTGATTTGCATAGATGAATTCTGGAATACAATGTATTTATCTTTATTGATATTTATTACCAATTTAAATAATTCTATTCAATCAATTTATGCAGTAAAATAATAAATGACCTTTCGATAAATATCCAAATTCCTGATCTTTTGTAAACATACATGTAATTGTTTCACATTCAATCAAGTCACTCACTAATCCTCACTGTTACGTATATTTTATATACGAAAAACTTTAATGAAATTAAATATTGTTTTTTTTTTCTTAATTAGTTAAGGTATGACTGTATCTATTCGAAATAACATCAAACATGTGATCCACACTTCAATTTGAAAGAAAAAGATATTACAGTCATTCTTTCAACATTGTTCAAGTATAGTTTTCAATTATTGAAACTTGTGCGCACAACTTTAAAGCTTGTGCACGAAGCGCTAGCCTGACCACTACCACCTAGTCTCTAGACAAATTTTACCAAAAATTGAATTCGAATATATAAAAATTAATCGATGAATTATTTTATACCTCGACTACTTACCCACTGATAATTGACATTTTACATTTAATTTAGAAGCGACAGAGTTATCCGGTCAACCAAGGGTTCCCTAGAATCCTATCTCTCTTGGTCTCTCCATAGTCCCAAACCAATTCTGCATCTTGGTATATTAACTTTAGACACCAAGAAAAGTTTCTCACAACTTTTTCCTTTTGAATTATCATGCATCACAGATATAAGTTTAAAACTCGGAAACTGTTACGAATGATTGAAATATCGTGCTTAATTTTCCTCTTAATTAAACAAAACTCCACGCTTATTCCTTTTACCATCTAACACTAAACTCGTTACAGGATCAAATACTGCTACTGGGGGCAAATTTTTCTCTGTATATTCCTTCTCGCGATCTTCATTTTCGGAACTTGTTTGGCGATGAAGGTCAACAGCCTCAGTTCGAACATTTACGTATCCAAGGTATATATCTTCAAATCAGTTCTTTTAGCTGCAATGACAGACGACTTCACTGATTTGACAAAATCCTCAATACATGGAATAATTACCAACACGTCCCTTTGATGGCGATTTATTTCTTTTAATTTGGGATTCCTAGGCATTTAGTGTGCCGATTTTCAACACTTATCTACTTGATTAAGCCGACGTTCATAGTTAACTAATACAGTTTAATTGACATGTCAGATATAATTTAGTCGTTGTATGTTGAAAAGTTTATACAGTGCTGGTCTCGATTGTTAAGTTAATGCATATATATGAATCAAACACAGGATGTGTTTATGAAATCATCCCGTTAGTTTTGCTGTAATAAAATTTGTGATCACAAAAGATCTATACCATGCGTAGAGTTCCATTAAATTCTTCAAGAGTGCAAACATTTATGAAATTCTTAACTTGGGGCATGAACAGATAAAGGTGACATTGTGAAAATTAACAAACCTTTTAGAATACGTATATACATTTGTACCTCCTTTTTAACGCTTTGTCAACACTTTGAGTCCGTTCATTCGTCCGTCCGTCTGTCATCTATACATCTGTTAACTTTAAACATTTTATCTTCTCCACTAAAACAACTACATGTAAAGGAAAATGGAAATAAACTAAGCAGGAAGCACCTACGTGAGGTCTTTCATGCAATTTGCCCATTTTGTCCAGATGGACAATCGCGTTGTTACTGATTGACTCAGTTCTCAAAAATCTTCTCCTCTGAAACTACTTTACCAAATGCATCACACTGGACTGGATACATATTTGAATGGTCGTTTAGAAAATTTTCTCATTTGCTCCGATCGGACTACAAAAATGATCCCTGTGTGCAATCTTTTTTCCCCTGATCGGTTGATATAACAAAAATTCCCTTCTCCCCCGACATGGCCTTGACCAAATGAAACGAAGCTTGACAGGAAGCACTATTGAGAGGTTATTGACCAACTTTCCGCATTACGCCCAGTTAAGGCAGTATACATAGGCAGCATGTGCGATTCTTGTTTCTCGTTATTCGTCCGTCTGTCTTTCTGTTCTCCTTTTACTTTTTAATCTTCTCTTCTAAAACCAATAAGCGGAATTGAAATTAACTTGACAGGAAGTATCTATGGGATGTTTTCACAAAGTTATTCCATTTCGCCCTGATTGGACAACAAACATGGCCACTATGTGTAATTCTTGTTTCTGATTTGATGACATAAAAATGTTATCCTCTGGAATTGCTTGAACAAATGGAACTAAACTTGACCGGATGCATCTATGGGAAGTTCTTTAAAAAGTACGTTTTCATTTCGTCTTAATCAGCCAACATTCAATATCGTCATAGTCAATTCTTGTTTCTCATTGGTTGCTTTATTAAGAAAATCTCTGAAACTGCTTGGCCAAGTTCAACAAAACTTGACAAGAAGCTTCACTAAGTCTTGTTCTTTACGAAATCTCCGCATTCCGTTCTTATTAGAATAAAAATATGGTCGCAATGTAAAGCTCTTGTTCACGATTTTCTTACATAAAGAAATTATTTTGCTCTGAAACCGCTTGTCCAAATAGAATTGAACTTGATATAACACATATGTGGGATATTTTTACGAAGTTTTCTCTCTTTCTCTCGAAGGACATTTATGCAGAAAAAAAATGAAAAGGGGAAGTGAAGGTAGAGTGACTGCTTTAATACCATGCGAGCTATACATGCTCATCCCTTTGATCCTCTATTTTATATCTCGATCAGTAAGATAGTGAAGCACAGTACAGCACGCTACCTTATACATGTACATATACACCTATTACGAAAATTCACTGACTAGACAAAAGGTACATGATCGCAGGTGCTCGGGAAGGAAAAGCAGATCCTGTTCCACATCAGGCACCCGTCGTGTTGCTTATGTTATAACAAATCCGGTAACGCCTGGCTAAAAATAAAAGAGGACAAACAGACAAACAATAGAACACATGACACAACATAGAAAACTAAAAAATAAGCAACACACACCCCACCAAAACCTAAGGATAATCTCAGGTGCTCGGGAAGAGTAAGCAAATCCTGCTCCACATGTGGCACCCGTCGTGTTGCTTTTGTTATTACAAATCCGGTAAATAGTCTAATTCGGTAGGTCACATTCATGAAAGGGAAGGGGATTGTAGTTACGACGTAAGGAACATATTCGATATCATTTGTGAAACGGTTATTCCATAACGGTCAACCAACTCGCAATGGCGTCCGTTAAGTTTACGAAGGGATGATTTCAACTTCACCATTTGGAACTCTTGGTTTAATATCTTCCTTTATTAACAATTGGTTGAGGCAAACTCAATGTTGACTAGGGAAACGACAGAATTAGCACTTTTCCATTAACATAGGGCGTAACTTATGAAGTTATGAACTGTAAAAGTGACGCTATTCAATTACAAGTTTGATCTGTGTTTTGTGGTACAAGTATAACGTATAGATATTGTTACATTTGGTCATATTATTTCAGTGAATAAGACATTTTTTTTTATTAAAAACAGCAACAGGTGCAACGTAAGGGGAAAAGCTCATCTACCCGTGTGAAAATGATTTTAATCAGAAATCATAAATTACAAAAAATGATCATTACTAATTCTAATTCCACGAATTTTTGTTTTCACGAATATAATCTGTTCTAACCAATTAAATAATTCGTTATCACAAATTACAAAAAATATTTTGCACTTTTTTTTACACCAAAAACCCCCATATTTCCGGCCCAAATTGTATTCAATTCAATCAGATGAAACATAAACATTTTCAAATATTCGTAACTTATATTACATAAAAAGTAAAATCACAAAAATACTGAACTCAGAGGAAAATCAATTCGAAAAGTCCATTATCACATGGCAAAATCAAATAACAAAACACATCAAAAACGAATGGACAAAAACTGTCATATTCCTGACTTGGTACAGGCATTTTCAAATGTGGAAAATGGTGGATTCAACCTTGTTTTATAGCGCTAACCCTCTCACTTTGATGACAGTCTCATCAAATTCAGTTATATTTACAATGTTGCATTAACTAAACAGACACAACAAATAAAATAGTCAAAATATTGGTACAGCAGTCATCATCGTGTAACAATTTTAAAAAGAACTAAAAGGGCATCACCTTCCGTCCAATATCAGATAAAAACATATAATTAGAATAGTTTTATTTAAGATATTGAAATCCTTTACATTGGTGATTCTCTACGTAATATACTAACTAACAATCACAAGATGTTTGAGGTAAAGCGACATTTATAAACGTTTGACTGGTTGAAATCAATTCGATAAACGAGGGTAGATGATCTAACTACTGATGCATCTAAGTTCTTCCTTAACATATACACTGTCTCCAATACATTTCAACTGGATAAAAAAAAACGACCCAGACTTGCTTTTCATACATAAATGATAAAAAACTGACTAAAATGTAACAAGATGTGAACAATTGTAAGTCAAAATTTGACCTTCAACAACGGGCAAAAACCATAACGAATCTAAGCTATGAAAAAGGTAATCGATTAAAAATGAAGACGTTAGGCCTGAATTGAAATACAGCTTTGAAAAAAAACCGACAGATGGCAACCATCGACAACCACTAGTTTTGGGCACTCGTGACAGGGATAAACATGTTTGTTAGCGCTCCACATTCCCTCCCAACCTCAACCCAACCAACCACTCCTTCTTTCCTCCTTTATTGTTACAGGTTTGTAAAAACACAAAACTTAAAAGTGAGAATTGAAATGGGGAATACTAGTATATCAAAGAGAAAAAAAACCGACCTAAGAGCAGACAACTTACCACACAGTATTCGCAGCTAGTGAAAGCTAGTTCAATGCCGCATTTTCAATTAATAGATAAACCATGTTCTAGTCAATTAAAATCTCAATCGGTACTCATCAAACAAATTTCGCAAAACTTAAGTTAACATTTGATTTTTTGTTTTGCAGAACTTCAAATCTTGTACTAACAACCATTATTGCCATAAAGATGTCTACATCAGACATCAAAAGGGACTGTGGGATATTCTAAGTAGTTTTTAATCTATGGGTACCAATGTGTCCACTGATCAGTTGGTTCCATCATCAGGTGGATCCCTTCTTCCCGTCTGTTTCGGCGCTGTCCGCGACAATCTTCCTGTGCCTGTTTCCCAACTTTTCCAGTCAAGCTTCTTCTTACTGGTCCAGTTAGTCCTATGGACCCCAAAGGCTCTCCAAAATGTTTGAGAAACAAAGCCTCTACAGCCTACCTCCACTGGAAAATACCATGTCCTCCAATTCGGCTCTTGAATCGGAGGTTGTTGTTACAACCATTATTGTCATAAATATGTGTACATCAGACATAATAAAGGGAATGCGGAATATTCTAAGTAGTTTTTAATCTATGGGTACCACTGCGCAGCTGGTTCCATCATCAGGTGGATCCCCTCTCCCCGACTGTTTCGGCGCTGTCCACGACAATCTTCCTCTGCCTGTTTCTCAACTTTTCCAACCAAGCTTTTCCTTATTGGTCGAGTTAGTCCCATGGACTCCAAAGGCTCTCTAAAATGTTTGAGAAACAAAGCCTCTACAGCCTACCTCCACTGGAAAATACCATGTCCTCCAATTTTTCTATTGAATGTCTGTTACCTGATACTTGGCAAGCTTTCTCTCATGTGCTTCTCCCAGTCTTGTTTCCCATAGCAAAAGAAAGACCTGTCTACTGATTATGGACCATAGCACAATGTCTTGTCGGAGGGTTGTTGTTATAATCTCTCTTGGAAAGTTAGTCTTTTTGATAACCGATACATGTAACAGCGTTTTTAAAAATTATCTTAAATGAAAAAAAAACCCAGAAAACAGTGAATTCAAATATTTGAAAATTAAAAAAAAAAATAGGCGTTATTTATTTTTCTCTATAATAAAAGTTCACAACAATGCCAACATCTAGAAATTGACAATGAGGGTCGTTTGAAAACAAAACTTTACGACAAAAGAGATGATTTCAGCTTTCCAATTGTGAACTTTCCATTTCTAAGTAGCAACATACCAGCAGCAACTGCATTCGGGGAATATACCTCCCAATTGATACGATATTCCCGTGCTTGAATTTCCTATCATGATTTCCTTGCTAGAGGGTTGCTGCTCACAAGGAAGCTATTAAACCAAGAGTGAAGTTGAAATCATCCCTTCATAAATTTTACAGACGCCATCACGAATTGGTTGACCGTTATAGAATAACCGTTTCACAAATGATATCGGAAATGTTCCTTACGTCGTAACTACAACCCACTTCCCTTTTATGAATGTGACCTACCGAATTAGACTATTTACCGGATTTGTAATAACAAAAGCAACACGACGGGTGTTACATGTGGAGCAGGATTTGCTTACTCTTCCGGAGCACCGGAGATCATCCCTAGGTTTTGGTGGGGTTCGTGTTGCTTATTTTTTAGTTTTCTTTGTTGTTTCATGTGTTCTATTGTTTGTCTGTTTGTCTTCTTTCATTTCTAGCCAGGCGTTGTCAGTTTATTTTCGATTTATGAGTTTGACTATTCCTCTGGTATCTTTCGTCTCTCTTTTAAGTAAACAGATAACAGCTTATTAGTCAATTACAGTTACC
Source organism: Mytilus galloprovincialis (assembly GCA_037788925.1). Classification (NCBI taxonomy): domain Eukaryota; kingdom Metazoa; phylum Mollusca; class Bivalvia; order Mytilida; family Mytilidae; genus Mytilus; species Mytilus galloprovincialis. The sequence goes on along the minus strand of CM075332.1, from coordinate 38,897,303 downwards.
AGATATAGGAAGATGTGGTGTGAGTGCCAATGAGACAACTCTCCATCCAAATAACAATTTATAAAAGTAAACCATTAAAGGTCAATATATGGCCTTCAACACGTAGCCTTGGCTCACACCGAACAACAAGCTACAAATGGCCCCAACATTACTAGTGTAAAACCATTCAAACGAAAAAACCAACGGTCTAATGTTAACAGCACATATATCTTCAAAATAACAGTTAACAAAAGTTTTAAAATGCCTAAAACACCTGAAAAAACAAAATCTTGCACCCCCTCTCAAAAATTATATTAAATCAAAATAGACTCAACTTTGCTCATATAAAACATGTACCAAATATATGCTAGGTATATTTCTATCAATTACTCAATTTTTCTGCATCAATCATCTTAAATATTTGCCACTAAAATATAAAGGCACAGAACCAGAACATAAGTGCACAGCACCAGAACCGTTTTACCTTATCACCAGCACATCGTCAGGACAATTTCGTTTGGCGAATTTGCAGGACTTTTGCAATACAATATTATTGTAATATTTCTTACATGGTATTTGCGACGTATCAGAGAAAAATTAAGCAACAGAACGGTTGTTTAATTACCGTTCTGATACAATCTAAACAAACTCATCAGCACAGAAACAGGACCCATCAGGACCATTCAGGACCGAATCACCATCAATGAACGTTTCATCACAGAACAACATTACCTGTCCTCATAATATGATAACATGGGCCCCACAGTTCAAATCAAAGCATGATTCTACATTAATTGTGAGTTCTGATCCTTACAGAAGGAGGTCGAAATGTTGTCATTTTAGAGCATCAGTGGAGCATTGAGTCACAATACATTGGTCAAAGAAACCCGGATATTCCATAATGTCGGAACCCTTGAGCTCGAAGATTAAATAAGAATATGGCCAGGAGCCAAAATTCCGTTTTATCCCCAATGATAACTCTATTGCCATCTTTTTTGTCGGGAAACCCCTGTTAAAAGATCGCATTGTGTAAACATCCACAGTCGTAACCTTCCAATTTTTGTAAGTAAAGCCTTACAATAAAGTACAGAACAAAGGAAGATGATACTTTTGAAATTTCATAACAGTTTCCTATCGATAACGGTACAATAAGTGTGCTCCACTATGCAATTGAACATACAAAGGATTGGTTTTGTAGTTGGCTTCCAAACACAGTTGCGTAAGGCAGGTCAAAAATATTTTAAAACTACGACACTCCTCAAATATTGATTTCGAAAGCTCAATCAGCTAAGGTTGAACATTTAATTCTTAGTACAGTTGCATAAGGCAGGTTCAAAAAGAAACAAATGTGAAATATTGATCGCTTTTTTAATTTCTTACAACATGATAATGTTTCACAAACAAATAAAACAAAACAGTTCAGTTGAACATAAACACAAAATAAATATGAAGCACCATATCTATAAAAAGCATTTTCAATTGCCCCAAAAATATTATTTACAGTTACTATCTTCCGCACTCCCCTACCAATTATGACATATGAAGACGAACAATTCTTACAAGGAAACATAACTAGAGGCTCTAAAGAGCCTGTGTCGCTCACCTTAGTGACGTAGGTCTATGTGCATATCAAACGAAGGAAACAGATGGATTCATAACAAAATTGTGTTTTGGTGTTGGTGATGTGTTTGTAGATCTTAATTACTGAACAATATTGCTGCTTACAATTATCTCTATCTATTATGAACTTGGTCAAGTTGACTTATTTGTTGATCATAGTTTGCTATTCTTATTTGCTGTTAACAGTTTACCTTTATCTAAGATAATATTGAAGATAATAACCAAAAACTTCAAAGTTTTCTTAAAATTACCAATTCAGTTGCAGGAACCCAACAATGGGTTGCCTGATTTGTCTGAAAATTTCAGGGCAGTAAGATCTTGACATAATGAACATATTTTAATGAATGAGATTTGCTCAAAATGATTTGAATTCAGAAATAATAGCCAAAAATTGCATTTTACCCCTATGTACTATTTTTAGCCATGTCGGCCATTTTGGTTCGTCGCCAGGGTCATTGGACACATATTTAATACAACATGTACATACCCTTATGATGATGGTTGCCAAGTTTGGTTAAATTTGTCGAAGTAGTTTCAAATGTTTGAGAGGAGAAGATTTTGTTTAAAAGATTACCAAAATTTTAGAAAAATGGTTAAAAATTCACTACAAAAAGCAATAACTCCTTGAGGGGTCAACTGACAATTTTGGTCATGTTGACTTATTTGTAGATCTTACTTTACTGAACATTATTGCTGTTTACAGTTTATTTCGATCAATAATAATAGTCAAGATAATTACCAAAAACTGCAAAATTTCCGTAAAATTAATAATTCGGGGGAAGCAACCCAACAACGACCGGGTTGTCCGATTTATGTAAAAATTTCAGGGCGGATAGATCTTGACCTGATAAACAAATTTACTCTGTCACATTTGCTCTAAATGCTTTAGTTTCAGAGATATAAGCCAAAATCTACACTTTACCCTTATGTATTATTTTTAGCCATGGCAGCCATTTTGGTTGGTTGGCTGGGTCATCGGACACATTTTTTAAACAAGATACCCCAATGAGGATTGTGGCCAAGTTTGGTTAAATTGGGCACAGTAGTTTCAGAGGAGAAGATTTTTTTTAAAGATTACTAAAAATTTAGAAAATGGTTACAAATTGACGATAACGGGCAATAACTCCTTAAGGGGTCAACTGACAATTTTTTTTAATGTTGACTTATTCGTAGATCTTTCTTTGCTGAACACTATTGCTGTTTACAGTTTATCTTTTATAATATTCAAGATAATAACCAAAAACCTCAAAATTTCCTTAAAATTACTAATTCGGGGGCAGCAACCCAACAACAGGTTGTCAAATTTATCTGAATATTTCAGGGCAGATAGATCTTGACCTGATAAACAGTTTTACCTAGTGTCAGATTTGCTCTAAATTCTTTGGTTTCAGAGATATAAGCCAAAATCTACATGTTTCCCCTATGTTCTGTGTTAAGACATGGCGGCCTTCTTAGTTGGTTGCCCGGGTCATCGGAGACGTTTTTTAAACTTGATAACCCAATGATGATTGTGGCCAAGTTTGGTTAAATTTGGCCCAGTAATTTCAGAGGAGAAGATTTTTGTAAAAGTTGACGGACGACGGACTCAGGACGATGGACGCAGGACGACGGACGCCAAGTGATGAGAAAAACTCACTTGGTCCTTCGAGCCAGGTGAGCTAAAACATGCTATCGCTGTTTTCATTTTGAGCAAAACTGCAAACCCCTTGTTAGCCAAATTATTGAAATTAAATCAAGCATAACTATAGTGATCGCCTTTATGTCCACGTCACACTGTCCCGATTTTTACGCCGATGGCAACACGATTATGGAAATTTTCAAAATCGGGATTAATCGTATTCAGAACGGGCTATTCGTAGTGCCATCTTTAACCATCGTAGAACCATTGGCCACTTTTTCTAGCCTTCGGGGACAACTTCGGGAAGGGTTCTAAATTTTTTAACATGTTAAAAAATCCTCGAAGGTGCGTCCGATGTTGAGGGTTCGTATTGAGTTCGTATCACCATCCTCACCATCGAAATGTCACCGGGAATGCATTTTTGAACCTCGTATTGCATTCGTGTTTTCATCGTTTCTATCGAGCAGTTTTGACATTACGATGTCTACACGAATGAATCACGCAGCTACCCGAAGGTCTTACGATAGCAACACGACTAAGTGAAGACCTCGTAATCCCGTCGTGTTGCCATCGAATAAAAGTACGAAGGCGACAAGATGGAACTACGACGGCAATAAATCCTGCTGAATGTAAGTTAATTTTCGCGTTAAAATACATTTAAAGTGCCATGTGTGATATGCACTGGTCAGTCTAATACGACAGTTAAGAAAGACGTTCACAAAACATGGAACTCATATCATATGATTCTATGAGATTCTAACAAGAAAGGCGACAGCGTTGTTTCTATTAATTCAAATGGAACAAGAAGAGCAGCTATTACAGGCTCAGGATTTACTTTTACAAGTAAAATATTATTTTTTGTCAATTTTTCATATCAAGTTACATATTGAAAATCATAAACGCGCCTCGTACACCAACACTGCAGGTACACCTATCTAGGGAAACCAACTTTTTCTCAATTATTCTGATTTTTTATGTCACACGAATGTTTACTCCATAACCATTTTGTCATATTTTGCCGCATTTGTTGCTTTCCCCACATCATTCCTTTTGTCTATATTATTATGATATTCTCCTGGAAAGAGCTCTTTTTGAATAAATGGGATCAACGAACCCATTACCTTACCTTTAAGATAGATCAGTAAACATCGGCATAATTATGGGTGATTATTCAGACTAGTGCACACATTTTACAGTTCAAACAAGGCAATGCCGAGCCTGGCATCCCCTCGTATGTAGCATATTGGGGACAAATATGGACACTATATTTGTATATGACACATGCAGAAAATGGTAAATTGAACGTAACAAATTTCAGATCATTACAAGGAGGATCAATATACCACATGTTGTTAAAATCTTTTGAAGCATTATGGTTTTAGAGTGTCCACAAGGGTGATATTGCCTTGTATTACAACTGCCACTGTGACCTTGACCTTTGAACTTTAATGTCAATAGCGCTTAAGATATTCTTAACGAGTAACACCATACCAAGTTTTGAGCATTTTGATTCTAGAGTGTCCATAATAATTTTATCTACACGCAACTTGCATGTAGTAGGCGAGGGGATAATAAACTAAGTTTTATAAGAATTAGACAAAAAGATCGATTTCCCGCCATGCATGGCAGACTTGTACAGAACCGATATGTTGTCGAAATTCTGTTCGTATCATAAAAAAGTTCAAAACAGGTAGAACGCATTTTTAGATCGTTTGTATACTTGTATTATGTACATACATGTATTTTACCTTTATTTATCTTGTGTGTTTTTGCGCCATCATCGTAATCCATCGTGTAGCCTTCGTAATCCATCGTGTAGCCTTCGTGATTCATCGTCTAGGCTTCGGCTGCGATATAAAGCTTAAATACCCGTCTTCGGTTAACCTTCGTATGTCCATCTTTTGCTATCGTATGTAATTTCGGCACCATCGTATAGACTTAGTTTTTCGTAATTTTGGACTATTTCGTGGCAAAGGCGGGTCCAAGTAGGACCTTTTTTATGAAAATTTGGTTGATTATATAGATAATGACTGAAGCATGGTTGCCCCCCCCCCCCCTTTTGTTTTGCTCAGTCAGCGGCCTGTCCCTAATAAAAACTATAAAAAATGAAGATGTGGTATGATTGTCAATGTGACAACTTTTACATACCAACAACATAAAGACACTAAGTACAGATCTGAGAGTACTCGCAGTTACTGAAAACCATTTCAAAGCCGTTGGTATATTTCGACCCTTTTATTTATGTTATTGTGTCATGAAACCCTTACTGAATAACTTGAGTTAAAGATCGCTCTTTCCTACGTACAACCGTTTACATTATTTCATAAATTCCTAACTAAGAAAATATTCAGTTGACGATCGCACTTTCCTACCTTCCGTGAAAGTTTAATTTTTTTCAAAGTCTTTCACGTGCACAATAATGCAGTGACCATGCAATTACTACTCAGAAAGAGTATTTGCAAATAAAGAGCGAACGTTCGTTGTCTACAGTATTATAAACAGAACTTCACAAGAACGATTATGATGTGTATTGAAGTTAAAAGTTGAAAGAGGTGGAATACCAAAAATAAGTATAACATTTCCATTGTGTCATAAACTCCTTACTAAAAAAAATTGAGATGACGATCGCACTTTTCTACCTACATTTAAATGTAAAGTCATTTTCCATTTTCACTTGCGAACAAAAAAAAATTACAGTGACACTTTACAAAATGATCTTCATGCTGTTATTGTGTCAGGAACCCCTTACTGACAAACTTTAAGTTGTTTATCGTTCTTACCTACCTAAACCGTTTCAATTCTAGGAAAATTTCTTAAATAATAAAATATTAAGTTGACGATCGCACTTTCCTACCCTCACACGTTTAGTTTTTCAAAGTCTTTTAGTTGCACATTTATAAAGCACAGTTACCGTGCATGCTATGACTGTGTACTAGTGTGCGTCTCAGAAAGAGGTGCTATTAGTATAAGAAGATACCAAAACGAACTATTGCAGTTCACATTTTAAGAAGAAATCAAAAAGCCAGGATAGGACAAGAGAAAGAATCAATCACTGTTAAGGATGGCGTTTTTCTATCTCTTAACATGTGACCGTGATGCACCAAGGAGTTGGAAGACAAATGCGGATAGCAAACATTATCTGAATATTTTATTTTGTCAAATGTCCATTGCTTAAATAAATTTAAGTTGTTAAAATTAAAACGTATTTTTTCTCTTGCCGAAAAAAAGTTACTCATAACGAATTGTTCTTTCCGATTAAAACACAAAAAGAGGTTTAAATGAAAGAAAAACATACAAACAAACTATCACTGTGTTCATTATTAAGAGAAATCTAACACAGAGATTGAAACGGTTAAACCAAATCAAGCATAAACCAATGATCGCCCATCACTTTTAAAAATTATAGGATAGTTTTATAGATTTGATTTAATGATAACCGCTATAAAATTGCAGATACGAAAACACGATTTATATTTTGTTATTCTATCATAAATTCCCATACGAATGACATTCCTTTTGACGAACACTACACATTGTGACACAGAGTGAGACAAGGTTGAAATAATACAAAGAAACATGAAAATATACAACTATCGCTGTCTACATTATTATAAGCAGAACGTCACAAGAAAGATAATGATGTGTATTAAAGTTAAAAGTTGGAAAAGGCGGAATATCAAAATAATCATAATGTTATCATCCTGTCATAAACTCCTTACTAGGAAACATTTAAGTTGTTGATCGCTCTTTTCTACCTACAAGCACTTACATGTAAAGTAATATTCACTTGCAAAAAAAAAAACCAATTACACTAAGGGTAAAAATATGATAGTGATGTGCATCAAAGAAAAAAAAGCTGCAAAAATGATCTTTTTGATGTTATTGTGTTACAAACCTTTTACTGACGAAATATAAGCCTAAGATAGCTCTTTCCTACCTACAACCGTTAAAATTATGTCACAAACTTCATACTTAGAAAATTTAAGTTGACTATCGCTCTTTCCCACCTTCGCGCACTTAGTTTTAGGGTCATTTTCACTTGAAAAAAATAACGCTTTCTTTTTACAATTATGAAACAGAAAAAAAAAAGTTGACAAAAAAAAAACAACAAGAGGCTCTCAAGAGCCTGAATCTTTCACCTGTAATTCTTTCATCAATGATTATTTTTGTTTTTTAACGAACATTAATCAATGGCTTAAAATTTCCTTTGAAATGATCTTTGTATCTGTCATATTTTCTTCAAAATCAAGGAAATGCACTTTATCCCTATGTTCCATTTTAGCAATAGTTGCTATGTTTCTTGACATACAAAGAAATAAAATAGAAAATTTATACTAGAAACTCTGAAACTCATTCGGCCCAAGTTTGGCTGAAATTGATTCAGCAGTTTCAAAGTAGCAAATTTTTAAAAGAAAGCAAGATAAATGAACAAATTGATAATTTTTTCAAAAGGGCAATAACTCCTTTAGGGGACAATTGACAATTTTGGTCATTGAACTTACTTGTAGATCTTACTTTGTTGAACATTTTTGCGGTTTACAGTTTATCTTTATCATTAATAATATTCAAAATAATAACCAAAATCTGCAAAATTTCCTTACAATTACCAATTTAGTGACAACAATCTAACAATGGGTTGTTAGATTCATTTGAAAATTTCAGGGCTGACAGAACTTGGCCTATTAAACATTTTTACCTCAATCGGATTAGCTCTAAATGCTTTGTTTTTTTTAGATATAATCCAAAAATTGCATTTTACCACTACGTTCTATTTCTAGCCATGGCGGCCATGGTTTTACGAAACAGAAAATAAAACACAGACTGTATTCTAGATAGTACTATACCCTTAGGATCATTCAGCTAAAGTTTGGTTGGAATTGGTTCAGTAGTTTCAGTAGTTTCAGAGGAGAAGATGTTTGAAATAGTTTACACCAGACGGACGACGACGACAGACGGAGACGACGGACGCCAAGTAATGGTTAAAATATAAATATAAATAAGTATTTCTGTCTGCGTTATAAGAATAACTTGATATCGAAGGTTTAGCCACAAACATAGATTAATAACGATCGCCCTTTCCATCATTCACAATATGACGGTGAGATGCCTCAAGAAAAAAAGCTGAAAAGGTGGAATGCAAAAATGATCAATGCTCTTCAACTTCGTACTTTATTTGGCCTTTTTAACTTTTTTGAATTAAAGCGTCACTGATGAGTCTTTTGTAGACGAAACGCGCGTCTGTCGTATATACTAAATTTAGTCCTGGTACCTATGATGAGTTTATTTGATGTTATTAAGAAATGAACCCCCTACTGACAAACTTACAGTTAAAGATCACACTTTCTTACATACATCTTTTTAAATTCTGTCATAATTTTTTTTTTTTTAAATATTCAAGTTGCCAATCGCTCTTTTTATACCATCTAGACTGAATTAATAATTCAGCTTCCGGTGGCCTAGTGCTAGTTCTAAAAAAGATCAGATTGATATATATGTATATATATATATATATACAACTCGTCTAATATATATATATATCATTCCTAAATACTGAAAAAAAAAAGTTCAGTTGACGATCGCCTTTTCCTACCTTTCCTACCTATTTGCATCTAAATTCTAATCGTTGTGTTCATAAAAGATCAGTAACTTTATATTGCCCTGCAATTCTGAAACAAAAAGAGGACTGGTATAATTCGACTATAATCAAAACAAGGGAAAAACATACTGACGTACAATCTAACTATCAGTCAAAATGTAACCATTGGAAAGTATATACACATTGTACGGTTTTCTAATATTTTGGTAATTCGGGAGACTGTACATGTCAAGCGGGGCTCCGACATTCGAAAAATAACTAGTTGCGTGATTAAATCTTTGAGGAACTAGTAAAGTAGTATAGTATGATTAGTATAGTTGGCCAACGATTGTAGAGGAAAGCTCCCAAGTGAGTGTACAGTAAATTTGCAAGCGATTGTACATTCAACAAAAATATTCGACATGGATAAAATTAATGTATTTGGTTTTCTACTGCGATAATGGTTTTGAAACTTCCAGACAGGAAAGACTATATACCAGAAATGGTACACGTGAACATTCTGGTAGCAACGATTGTTTTCTCGATGTTTATTTGACATTTTTTATCGCTGTTTTGTGGCAGTTTCGATCGTTTTACTCGGAGCTCCTCCATTCTAAGGAAAACGTTTGGATGTATATTTCTTTTTTACCATTTGATTAAATTTACATGTTGAATGTTTTAGCTACCGAGACTTGAAGCAGAAACGTTAAACAGTAACATAAGAGTTCATCAAAGTTTTCATCAAGCAACTTGTTATATTTCATATGTCGGAGCCCCGCTAGACAGTCTCCCAAATAACCAAACTATTAGAAAACCGTACAGTTCCGTTCCTACACTGTGATATACAGTTGATACATTTACAGATCGGACTACTGTTCTAGATTTTATATCTAAATGAGTTGACCTTAATGAGACGTGGGTGCTATTGGCAGAGCCCGGAACTGTATCAATGGAGCCTTGGTTATGTTTTAAGAATGATAAGAGCAAAAACTAACTATGTTTGCATATTATTCTATTTAAAGAATTCACAAGTGTTTTGTCTTGTCCTGTGCTTTGATTTTTATAAGAATTTGCGTTTTCATCCAAAAAAAAACTTTTTCCGAAAGTATTAATAAAAAAACAACATTTTTTTGGTTTAGATTTTTTACCAATTTTTGTTAAAAAAATAAAATTTCAATTTTCAGAGAAAGTCATAATAGAATTCGGTCTATTTTCATTTCTTACACTTCTTGTCTGGATTAAGATTACTGAACTCTTAAAAATAAGAAGTGTGTTGGTCTAGTAAGTTATCTCCAAATGAAACATTGTTAAACTTTGTTAATTCTCCAAACAACGTAAAATGTTATTGGAGTGCCGTGTTTCTGTAGATATAAACGAACAATCTGGTTTACAAATTTAATTTGATATTTGCATGCTACAAATAAAGTCTATAATATATTACAGAATGAGATTTAGAACGATTTTTATTAAAATAAAGACCTTACCACTGCCCTTTTGTTAAATGATAGAGTAGTTAATTGTAGTAGTTGACAGGTAAATTTTAAACTTTAGTGCACTATTCATATAACTTGCTGGCCTTGCATTGTGGTGAAATTGATTTTATACAAATAAAATTTAGGGATGATTGTCTACTTAAAAAGAAAATTGCGGAGAAAGATGTCAACACGGTCGACTAAAGAAAATTTATGTCACGTATATTATACTAGATGTACATTTTTGTATTTTAAGAAAAAATATAACATCAAAACTATAGTTTTTCAATCACTAGAATAGGTAACTGGTTATTGATCGAATGATGACCGTGAAAGTAAATTCATGTGTGTTCTACTGACCCTTTATGACGTACATGCTGTACAAGAAGAATTCCCTGACCAGTTTTAGCAATGAAATTTCAAAACCTGTACATTAGAATATATTTAAACCGCAACACCAAAAGTTGCGGAGTGCGATACATGCGATAGTCGATTGAAGAGCTCTCGAATGGTGCTCATTTGTTTTCTGTTATTATGTATATATATGTCCACTTTAAATAAAACTTACTAACTTTCTTACTTTCAATCGTGTTATTAACAGTGAAAAACATGTGTTTATCTCTTGGACGATTCATGCATTGAATCTTCCGTCTGTCATATGTCCGGAGAGTTCGGCCAAGTACACCCACAGCTAGGTGCGTCTACTTAACACGCTGGATCAGACATTCACGATTTTTACTTCCGTCCTGTTGAAAATTTTAACTTTTATTAAAACTTGAAAAACATTTATTTAATCACGACAACAATCAGTTTGTTCTGGAAGCGTCAAAATTCAGTTTTTTTCATCCAAACTTGTACCGATTATCCCGTCCTCCATCCGATTTTTGTGCGATTTGCATCTTTCCCATGGTTAAAAACGACCGAATATATCCTGACAGCGTCCCTATGAAGCTGAATGCGACCCAACAGACATCAGACAGTGACCAGACAGTGAACCGACGCTGACGGAAGATATCCGTTAGAAAACTGTCGCTATATTTGGAATGATCAGGTACTGTCGGAACGCAATCCTATCACAGTCTTCTGGACCGCCTTTCAAACGGCTTTGTATGGACTCTTATCGTGTTCTGTAATTTTCGGGACTCAGACGAGGGTATTGTTGCCAATTTCGTATTAATAACGGGACCGTTCCGGAACGGTTTCGTCAAAGACGGTTCGTATTCAGGATGTAATCTGGACTCAACCGACAAAACACAGCAATGACAAATCTCACCAAATCATGCCCGGTCCACAGGACAATGTCTAGACAACTCAGAACATTGTTACGATTTCGATCCGATACAGCAGAATCTGTCATGACATAATCAAGATTGTAATCCGACTAGACAAAATCGGATGAGTTTTCCCGAATGTTACGAGACGCATCTAACTATCTGGGGTGCTTGTCCGATCTCTTCGATCCGTAAGAATATGTAACGAACGTTTACAACAGCGTTCAGGCAATAATAGGATATTCCAGATCATTGTGGAATCCGACTTTTTTACTTTTCGTGTTTTAACGATGTCTGATTTCAAACGGGAGCAATAATCGGCACTGTGTGAACGCCGCATAAACGTTTCAATTTTCAGTTACGATACACAGGATCTTAATCAGACTTGGGATAAATTCGAATCCGGAATTATCCTGTCATGGACAACAGTAAAAATCGTGAATGTGTAACCCTGGCTTAAATCGGCTCTATTTTAATGTCTCCGCGACAAATTGACATATTTTTTTTATATCCCTGTCTTTCCGTCGTCTGTAAATCTAATTTACAATAACAGTGGTACATATATATTAAATGCTACCCCTCTATCAGCATATATGCTATATCCTAGTAAGTAAAGTTAAGTTTCTGCTTTAACATGTTTAATGTAAATATTTTTAACATTCCTGAAATAGGTTTTCTAAGCAAAAGCAAATTCAGGATAAGAATAAGAATAAGAATATTTTATTATTCCAATCAAGGGGCCTTGATGGGCAGCATAACATGTACACATAGAACAATACATCATGATTTGACAATAACAGACAAACATTTTTATATAATAAAATGAAACATAAAAAAAAAGTTCAGACAGGTGTTATTATCTTCATTCTATAAAAATCAAATACAGTTAGTTCCAGGCAGGATCAGAACCATAAAATCATTACGATTATCATTGTTATTACATACATTAATTAACATTTCGTCTAACATCTAGACATGTAATAATATAGCTCCCTAAATATTTAAGTACAGACACATTTTCATTAGTAAATAACCAAACAAATTCTGCCTCATTTGAAAGATGTATAAAATTAGGACAAATACAGTTTATCTCCTTGAAAAATATCTCCCTATCATTTTTGTATGCTGGACAACTAGTTATAAAATGTTGTTCATCTTCAACCAGATTTATGATTAGGATATGATTTAGATGTTAAAATTATTTTTGACGAACACTTCTTTAAAACACATTTTCTAATATACATATGGAAATGGGGAATATGTCAAAGAGTCAACAACCCGACCAACGAGCAGACAATAGCCGAAAGCCACTAGTGGGTCTTCAACGCAGCGAGAAAATCCCACACCCGGAAGTGGTCCTCAGCTGGCCCCTACATAATTTAGTGTACTAGTTAATTATATATATAAAAAAATCAATACCACTTCAGTCTGTCCCTGCTCACCAAGTGAATGATAGTTAGAATTCTAGCAGAATAAGTTTATTGTTAAAGTTTATAAATCTCAACTACACGTAAAACCGTAACAGTTTGTCGTCAACAGCACATTTGTATATTTACAAAATTAATCTAAGTACATAATTATGTAAGCAACATTTATGGTGAACTACAACCTTGCAATATCTTTTCTACATTACATCCTATACATTTGACTGACAAAGTTCCTTTTTTTCTTAACCATATAATGCTACTGTGAACCTCCTATATTTATTTTTTTTCTACATCAATTTTGGAGAATATAGCAAATCACGAACTTTGTGAGGAGTAGGTGGTATCATTTTAATGTGAGAGCTATGCGATCTATACTTCTATTTATGTACGAGTATACGGTCCGGACCGTACGTGTACGGTCTAAATACTCATATGGTCTGGAACATATCTACATTTACGAAGGGAATTATGTTTTAGTTCTGTTTCTTCCTCTTTTTTTTATCTTTTTTTTCATTCAAGCTTTCCATGCAGGTAGTGTTTTTTTTTTTTTACATTTTCTTGTTTTGTCTTTCAAATTTTAGCATATGAATAAATTATTACTTTTTACTGTATTTTTCATTTGTAGATTATATGTCAAAAATGGTTGCTGATGAATAGTTTACATTTTTTGGATTATTATCATTTTATTTAAAGACACAAAGATGACCAAGACAATAAGATAAAAAATAAATCAGTCATCGTGGCAGAAATCCTTATAATTGAGCCCTTGTATGAGAAATTTTCTTTCTGTAGAACCTCTAGTCTTATTGTCATTCTGAATTCTGCCCAACATTGTAATTATATAGAATGTATACATATAATTTGAATTTTGAATCAGTGTGGCTGTATCATATCTCTATCGTTGTTTCGGGTTGCCTTTTCTTATCTGAACAGCAATAGTGTATGTTTCTATAAGGGCAACTATAATGATCAGCTTATATGGTTATGTGAAGTATTTGGAATTTGCTGTTATGCATTAAAACAAAAGGACAATCAAACTCATAACCAGAAGACAAACTGACATTGCACACACTTCATAGCAAAAAATCAAACAATAAAAAAAGACTAGCGCCAGTCTTCAAAGCACTACACAGAAAGCTAAGGATCAACAAATACCTAACAAATACTGGAAGAGGTCTCAGATGCCCAGCAAGGGTGAGCAGATCCTGCTCCACATGTGACAATAGTCTTGATGGTCATGTTTAATTCAGCTGACAAGTCTCGTGCATTCGAAGTGATGTCATATTTGAGGAAGGTTACAGAGGATTGTGGTAACAACACTTGGAAAATATCCGTGTCTCAGATATTCCCTAATGGTCAACCAACTCGTGATGGGTCTGTAAATAAGTCAAGGAAGGACTGCAACTTTATCTGCTTGATACCCTAGGTTTTATGAGCTTCTTTGTAAGCAGCAACCCTCTACCACATAAATCATGTAAACTTCATAACATGACATCAACTTGGATATTTACTTCATATAAAGGAACTTCATCCATAGAAAATGAAATGTTCACAATAACGAAGCTGAAACTAGAATTGTGAGTCTTCTCACAATAGCATTCCCCAATCCCGCACTACTTTATGCACATCCTCATGTCTTGTACTATAACTGTTCATCCTTCCACACCAGTCCATCCGTTACGGAGGAGTTGCGCTTACCAGACAAATTGACAGACATGCAGACCTAATGACAGATGGACGCGGACCGACGAATGGATGGACATGGTGATTCGTATATACACCTAAAGCTTTGCTTGCGGGAGGTATACTCATGATCCCTTTGTATTGTTCACAAGAGACCATTATATAGCTTTAGGTTAGATACGGTTTGTAAACAATTATATCTGTGTTAACCTTGACGTTAATTTAATGTACGACGAATCCAGAGTCACATATTTGAAATGTTTAAACTTAGATGATTGGCCAAATTATTTTTATTTCAAAAGTAGTCAATTATATTTTTTGTTAACGTCGCTCGACTCTGGTGATCTATTAGTAACGTGCATGCTTTGCACGTATACGTAGGAGGTATTAGGGTCGTTCTCGATCGGATATTGGTATTTGCAACCTGATCCCAAGCACGCACTCAGTGGGGGCGACCGGGTAGAAAATTCTTTTTCATTCTTGTATACTATCAGATTATTACGTTTCCTAGATAAATTATGGAATAACCTATGTACATACATACATGAGAAATAAACTATCTAATAAACTATCAGCCGAGTGATCTATGCCAGTTTCTATTTATGTGTAATATATTATTGATTAATATTTCAACGTCACATGATTTGGCAAATTGCCACCGTGGACGTTGACCAACGTCACTCGGTCATTATTACAGTAAATAAACTCATCATAGATACCAGGACTAAATTTTGTATATACGCCAGACGCGCGTTTCGTCTACAAAAGACTCATCAGTGACGCTCGAATACATTGCTTAGGTTAAAAATGACAGGCATGATGCCTTCAAAGCGACAAAGGATGAAACAAGGACGTATTGACCCCTATTTCACAATTCCACCCAACAGAAGGTAATACTCTATAACAAAATGTTCCACTGCTTTAGTATTAACATACAAAACATGTTTAACCCCACACGCCCTAGTCCATTTGTACCTGAGTGATTGATAATGATCCCCAGTCAGTAAATCCTATTTAATTAAAAGTCAATAGTACGGACCATTTGATTTTCGCAGGGGGAAGGAGAGGGGGAGGTTGATTTTGAACCTGATTTTTTCTAAAACAACTATGATTGTACCTGGGTTGAAAACAATAATCTAGTCCACTTTTTTTTTTCTATAAGACAAAATTAATTTCCAACAAATTCATTATTTTTATTTTTATTCGTACTATTTTTATAAAGAAAAAACAGCGTATTTTTTTTCGCATGTAAATCCAAGGCAACCCCCAAAAAATCAAATGGTCCGTACCTTAACTTTTGTTGGTATTTGAAATACTTTTCTTCTGTTCCTTAATGTTTTTAACAAGATAGGGCTGTGACCGGAATGGCTGTTCCGCCGAAATGATATACTAGGTCCTTTTTCAAGGACCGACTGCAACTTGCCTGCTGGGAATCCCCTTTTCTCAACCGTCATTCACAACTTTATTGTCATTTCAGACTCATTCGTATAAAGCCTTTGATAGATATGGAACCACTCATTTCCCTTGTTGGGTTAAAAATTTCAACCGTAAAATGGGATAAAAAAAATGCTTGTTTGTCTTTCTTTATTTATGTCGGTCGTATCGTACATTTCATTAAATGGCCGTAAATCTTGTTTACAACAAGAAACCTGTGAGGTTATGCTTATTAATCTTACAACAAGCGTCAGTCACCGTTGCAATTATTCGTCTCTCCTTCGACTTGACTAGGATAGTGATCCGGTTTTATCCTGCAATATGGTGTCCTACTATACAGATACAGCCCTACAGCCTAACAACCCTACATATATCGCTATGCTGTATCTGTATACTATACTGATATTGCTTTAAAGCTCCGCCCACTGCTGGACTGAGTATTGTATGAACCTGCGTGACCTCAGAATGTGTATTGCAGTCGCCTTCCAATGACGTATTGTTTGACCTAATGCGAATTAACGATTACTTTTATACGTTCTGTTTGTTTTCAAACATTGCTTTAGAGCAATAAGAAGTACCCCAATTTTCTGATAACATACACACATGAACAGCAGATGACAATTGTCGATTTCAAAACTTGAATGTGTAACAAAATCAACCATGTCAATTTTAGCATGCATGTTTAGTTAATGTCAAGTCTGAAGCGTAGGACAACTCGGTACACTTCTGTTTCAAATTGGACAATGTTTTGTTATTTGTTTTTACTGATGAAATAAGTTGTTATGTTAATAGTTATCAAAAGTACCAGGATTATAATTTAGTTTCGTCTATGAAAGACTCATCAGTGACGCTCATATCAAAATATTTATAAAGCCAAACAAGTACAAAAATGTACAAAGTTGAAGAGCATTGAGGATTTAAAATTCCAAAAAGCTGTGCCAAAAACGGCTAAGGTAATCTATGCCTGGGGGTCCGTGTAACACTTATCAATTCAAAGTTTTAAAAAGTTTTGCAATTTTAGATTTTTGGAAATTTGATCAAAGTTTTAAAATATCAAAATTTCAAATTGTTTAAAAGTTTTGAAATTTTGAAATTTTAACCAAATAATTAAAATATTAAAATTCTAAATATCGTTTTTAAATTTGATAGTTTAGAAATTTTATCAAACTTTAAAAATACTAAACCTAACGTGCAATTTTGATTATTTCGCTTTTTGAATGTTTGATTTTTTAAACTTTTGATTGAAATATTAAAAATAGAAAAGGGGCAAAAAGAGGGGTACCTGTAAACTGCGAAACGAAATAAAAGCGAAACGAAACGAAACAGAATGAAATGAAAACATGCTGATACATAAACGTTAATGTATAAAATAAAACCACAGGTACGGACAGTTCTATGAGGTGAACAATCGGATGACAAAATAAATATTTCTCAAAAGAAGAGAATTCATTTTGAAACAAGACACACGGCTCTGATAATGACCATTTTACATGATGGTTTACCCAGCACCCATATTTTAGGAGTAACAGTAAAACTGACCAACTCGCAGTATGTGAAATAGTATGGGTAGGTTGAGTATATATGTGTTTTCTGCTGGACTTAAAGCAATAAAATGGTTCAATACACGTTGTATTATCTCATTTGATTTCAACTTTTTTTGTTTTGCTCTAGGATTTCTTACTTTCTGCAATCATGTCGGTAGATGAATAAATCTTTAACGATCATCTTTAACGTTTTAATCAACACCAATTGCCTTTCTTTATTAATTGTTGGCCTTAGTTATTCAGCTTTGAGCGTTCCTGATCCAGAAAAGCGCTTCGGTCGTAACTTTTAACATTTTGTTTTCATTTTTTTATCGTTTGCATGACGATCGTATATTGCCTTGTATCAATGATTTCAATTCTAAGTATTGGTACGGTAGGAAATCTGAATTCATGGTGTCCCAATGAACGTTGTGCTAGTCTGGAATGTGGGAGGTTTTTGATATCTGTTTACGCCGAAATTAAGAGTAAGATCAATTATTGGTAGCCCGCAGTCAGGAAATTTTTATATGATATCTACATAAACTCTTCATAGATAGTTACCCGGGCGTAAATTTGGTATTTGCTCCTGACGCGCGTTTCGTCTACAAAAGACTAATCAAAGACGCTCGAATCTAATTAAGTTTAAAAAAAAGCCAAACAAAGTCAAATTAAATTAAAAAGGCCCCCCCAAAAAATAAGAAACATTAACATCCAACTTATCGTTCTGGTTTTGTAAAAGCTGAACACATTCATCATATTTATTATAAACGTATACCATAAACATTATTTCCGGCCTTCATATTTATGTAAAAGTTGCCGCTGTACATTATGCCCCTATCTATCCATTTGTAGGCGTCGGCATTTTGAAAATTGAAAAAATATTTTGAATAGTTTATATCAGCGATAAATGGTAATCTTATTTGGGAATCTGATGTATAAATATTGTCACTAAGGTTCCCGTTTGAATGGTTTAAACTAGTAAATTTTGGGGCCCTTTATAGCTTGCTGTTCGGTGTGAGCCAACGCTCCGTGTTGAAGGCCTTGCCCTAACCTATAATGGTTTACTTAAATAAATTGTTATTTGGATGTCGAGTGTCTCATTGGCACTCATACCACACCTTCCTATATCTATTAAACATATCAAAATCCATCTATAAGGGCTACTTTGCCCGAGCGAGCTGAATCCTAAGTTTCTTTGAAATTTGTTTGTAAAGAACATAATTTTGAATTATCGATTTTTGGTTGTCAGTGACAAATGTTTCATGAACGATAGCAATAAATACAACAGTTCACACATGCTTGTAAAAATTGTACCTTATAGTTATATTTATGTATGTTCTCTATAACTATGTAATTGTAGTTTTATGAGAAATAAAGTATTCGTATTCGGCAGGATTTGTGTTCGTTATTTATTTGATGAAGACATTATCTTTCAATTAGTTTAATTGAGGTCTGGAGCTGGCTTTATATATATATATATATGGTAGTCCTTTGTTAATTTATTATCATTGTCATTTTGATTAGTTTCTTTTGTTTCCTATTCTGACATAGGACTTGGATTTCTTTTAAAGTGTGTTTAACTGTGTAAATGTTAGTTCATTCTACATTTGCTAGAGGTAGAGGGGTAGGGTTGTGATCTCACGAAACATGTTTAACCCTGTCACATTTGTGGGCCTGCATCTGTCCCAATTCAGGAGCCTCTGGCCTTTTTGATGCCGGTTTAAATAGGTTTGAATATATTTTTTTTAATAGATGCACAATCTTATAATTTCAATACTGTTATCCCATGTGATATTTAAAATGTTAAAAAAAAAACGACTTCTTATAATTTTAATTTTTTATTCAAAAATGATTTGATATATTTCGTGCTATTTATTCCTAACGTACTAGGAATTATTATAATCAGTGCCGTGTTTATATGTTTCACTCTTTTCGCCCCTTTTCTATTTTTGATATTTTAATTAAAAATTTAAAATATCAAACTTTCAAAAAGTGAAATAATCAAAATTGCACGTTCATTTCAGTATTTTAAAAGTTTGATCAAATCTCTAAACTATCAAGTTTAAAAACAATATTTAGAATTTTAATATTTTAATTATTTGGTTAAAATTTCAAAATTTCAAAACTTTTGCACAATTTTGAATTTTGATATTTTAAAACTTTGATACAAATTCCAAAAATCTAAAATTGCAAAACTTTTTAAAATTTTGAATTGATAAGTGTTACACGGACCCCTGGGATAGGAAAATCCTTAGTTTTTCGAAAAATTCAAAGTAAAATAGATAATTATTCACCTTGAGCGATGTATTATTGTTGACCATTCCAGATTCTTTTTTTGCGAACCCGTCTTCAGCTGAATATGTGATTTAATATTAATACGCGGGCCTCAGGGGATTTCAAATCGAAAATAAATGCAAAAAAATGTGAGTTTTTGTGTCATTCAAAACACAAACAATATACAGAATTAATTGCAGGATAAAGCCAATAACTGTTCAGTGTCTTTAAATATCAGCTGTATTTGTACTCTGCTTGAAACAGGATGTAGCTCGCTAAAGCTCGCATTACACCTGTTTCTTAGCCTCGTACAAATACAGCTGATATTTAAAGACACTAACAGTTATTGTCTATTTAACTACACTTTTACACTTTATGTTCACGTAATGAACCGTTAAATATGTGCTAATTTATGTTTTAGCCAATAAAGGGTTAATAATGTTTTCGCTTTGCTCCGCTCGCCGAAAGATTTTATTCCACGCCTCCTTTCCAAAGTCCTGGATATACCGTTTCTTGAATCCGAGAAAATATGATATATCATAGAATGTAAATCAAAGCTGTCCTAAGATACGTAGTCATACCTGTGTAAAATGCTCTTATGGCTGTCATAACTAAGAGACATATTTCCTTTGATTAAGATAGACAAAAATAAATAAACAAATGATAATAAGGATGAGCATAATTATTATTACCATTCTTCTTATTTACGACTCTGCGTTCATGTATTTTCAAACCGGAATGGTTACATGTATCTGATCGTAAATATTTAACGACTCGTACATCGAGTACCTACATTTGTACTGAACGAAATGCCGCGCAAAAAAAAAACGTTGATAAAGTACTCAATTAGGAAAGATATAATATGACTGTATAGTTATTATATACAAAATCATGGGCAAGAAAAATAGTCTAAGATTTTCGTAGCAGGAGATTCAAATTTTAATTGACGAAGTGGAAAAGAACAAATCTTTACTATTTAGCCGACTGAGCAACACAACTATTATTTCTATTATAATTAACATGAAAATATACATCGAAAGTAATTTACAGTTTAGTTGATAATCATAAGGCCATCACCAGTCATATCACGAGAACTCTTCAATTCTCAATTTAAGGTTTACGAAAAAAGTTATGACATATCGTAACTTTGGACAGTTTTGAAAACATATCTTACGACTATGGCATGTCCTACAACTATCATAAGACATGGCTCAGTCATAAGATATTTTCGAAAACCAAGCCCCTTGTCAATAAGGTTATTAAAAGACCTGCTATTATTAAAGCGAGTACTATAAAACATGATAAATATATATTATCGACTTTGTGCACTTGAAAGTATAGTATTACATTTCCAGTGCGAAATAATAATCTCAAAGAGTACAAGATATTATACTTGAAGTAAAGAATGTCAAAATACATATATCGCACATCTAATGACTTGTCAAAACCTGCCGGGATTTAGGTATAGGAAGATGTGGTATGAGAGCCAATGAGACAACACTCCATCCAAATAACAATTTATAAAAGTAAACCATTATAGGTTAAGGTACGGCCTTCAACACGGAGCCTTGGCTCACGCCGAACAACAAGCTATAAAGGGCCCCACAGTTAAAAGTGTTAAATCATTTAAATCAGAAAACCAACGGTCTAATCTATATAAAAAAAAATTAGAAACGAGAAACACGTATAAATTACATCAACAAACGATAACTACTGTACATCAGATTCATGACTTAGGACAGGTGCAAACATTTGCAGCGGGATTAAACGTTTTAATGGTACCAAACCTTCTCCCTTTTACTGAGACAATAGTATAACATCACAACATAGAAAAACACACGATAAAATATCAATTGGAAGGCTTAACTCAATCAAAAAACGTAAATTAACACACCATGAACGAATAAATTTGAGATGCGATACCTGAATGCATATACATAGTACATGGTATAGATCAGCAACACTGCAATAGACATATTTTGTCGAAAATTGCATCTGGTGCAATAAAGGAGTAGGTTCAGTAAGACCCCGTTTTGGCCCCAAAATATAGCAGTTTTACAAAATTGGGAAAATGTAATCGTTAAGCTATTTGTTGGAAAGAAGAATGATTCTGCTACATAAATATGGGCTGATTTTGACAATACAATGCACATATACCCAGTATTAGCATCATTAAGTCATGCTAATTTACTGAAATCTTCACAATTTTAGCATTTTAGTTAAATTTCAGACGGTTTCCGTCTGAAATGAAAGTGGCCGCATTCGTGTTCATTCATAATATTGAAATGTAAGTTGTATTTGATGATGATACATGATATATATAAAGGTTGAGGATGAACACGGATGCGGCCACTTTCGTTTTTGACAAAAACCATCTGACAAATTACGATTTTTGGCATATTTAATAGATTTTTCATATTTAAGCTTGCATAGGAGCGTTTTAATGACTTAATCAGTTAAAATCTGTCACATAAACTAATGGAATCAATTGAAATAGTCACTTAAATGTTTAAAAAGTGTCTAAAATATTTCGTTAGGTGAACTTGAAAATTGAGGCCAAAATCGGCCCTTACCGGACCTACTCCTTTGTATCCATAGTCATGGTACTAGCATTTGTTCATGTTTGAATATTAATAGCATGTAATCTTTATTGTTTGTGGTTCGTACTTGGTTGAAGGTCAAATAGTGACAGCCCATTGCTTCTACGGGTGTGTTTAACTACATTGACTACTCATGAGAGTCCTGTGAGTTGTCAATTTGACTATCATATCACATTTCCTATATCTTTCTATCAGATTTCGTCCATTTTTGTACAAAATATTTGCCACTGAACGTTAGACCCCCATTTGTCACTGTCAGTACTGTGGTGTCTTTTTCACGTTTTTACATGCCGTCTCATATATATAATCATGGTGGAACTTTCTAGAGCATGAATTTTTTATGTGTTTTGTATTTCAAAATTAAAGAATATATACATATGGAAAAAGTAATGCAACGCCGTATTTTTTTTTTAACCTTAGAAAACTAGCCTCCTTTTTTTTGATATGATATGATAAATTATTGGTATAATGATATTTAAACATTTTACTGTAATCGAACATTACGATGTCAGACATTAAAAAAACATAATTATAAAATGATTGTTCACATCATGTATGGTTAATCTTATGCGAAAAGGGATCAATACTTGGTGCAGCTTCTATTCGACAAATTTGTTGCTGAGGTAACCTCAACCATTCCTGATGAAGGACATTGTTTATTTCATGCAATGTTTGAACTGGGGTGTCTCTTTGCGCCCAATAATGTCTCATATATGCTCGATATGATTCAAATTCGGACCTCGATCAGGCCAAGGATGATAAACCGACTTTCATTGGACCGATGGATCTTCCTCCAAGATACTAATTTACAACGTTGGCGAGCTCTGCACAGTTGGATACAGGCCACTCTTTGTTCGTAAACAAAGGTCTCAGAAATGGGCTTTTCGCACGATAACCAGTAATTATGAGTCGATTTTGAACAGTTCTTGTTATAGTCTCCTGTATGTCAACCACTCTCTCTTTTTCAGGGAGGGGGAGAGGGGGGATTGTACTGTTTGCAAATGGTTCCTTCTGACCAACCTTTATAAGGTTTGGTTTTCCCTATTTGTTGTTATATGGGGGTATTTCTGATCTCGGTAGGTCTTTTAAGCCTCGGTCACTCCTTAACGGATAGCTTGAACGGATGCCTAAACGGATAACTTTTTTTCAATCTGTTCATGTCCGTTAGACGTCCGTTCTTATCCGTTAGACGTCCGTCCATATCGGTTACATGCCCTTTAGCGTACGGTTTATCCGTCGACGACTGTTCTGTCCGGTGGAAAATTTTGAGGATTTTCAAGACTTTGAACGGACGTCCAACGGATGAAATGTCCGTTTTGTACGATACCTGTCCGTTTCGTTTCCGTTTTGTATCCGTTACTTGTCCGTTATACATCTGTTGGAGGTCTGGCAGATAAATTCACTAACGGACTTCTAACGGACGTCTAACGGATAAAACGGATGTTGAACGAATGTGAAACGGACTTCTAACGGACGTGTAACGGATAAAACGGATGATGAACGCATCTGAACTGGATAAATGCCAATTGAAAATGTCGCGTCAGAAATGCCAATTAGATTTCGTAAGGTTCATGAATTCTTATTATTCATAATCGATATTAGAGTAAGGGCACGTCTTCACAATCAAGTAGCTCTTATTCAGACCAGACACTGCCCTTTGGCGGCATTTTGAATATCAAACCAAAACCAGTCACACAGAAGCATTTTGAATATTTATGCAATTTACATGTTTTATTATTGTCGCCTTTAATTTTTCCGTATATCTTGTCCATCCGTTTTATCCGGTACGCTTTCGTTAGGTGTCCGTTTTATGCGGTACTCGTCCGTTGGATGTACGTTCGACATCCGTTCTGTCCGGTACGTTTCCGTTTCTGGTATGTTGCATATCCGGTGTGTGTCCGTTATGCATTCGTTACGCGTCAATTTTTATTTGTCAGTACATCAACGGCCTCCCAATGGATAACAATTTTGTCAACGGACACCTTTACTTTCATCCGTTAGTCGTCTGTTCGTGCTATCTGGTAAGGTGTGACCGAGACTTAACATGATTTGTTGCCTGATTTTTATTCATAAAACGACTTATAGTGGAGTATGGTGCTGACCAACTATAATTTGTCGAACAGACATACCTGCTTGTTTCATGCTGATAATCCGCCGTCTTACTCCAGTTAAGAGTTGTCGAGAACCCATTACATGGTTTCATTCACATAACTTTAATACAAACTTGTTAAAGTTATTGACCAAGCAAGTCGGCATATATCATTTAACCCACACGGCTCTGGTGATCATAATTAACCCGATAACGTAGCAGTTCGTGTTAAATGGTCATCCCGGGCGTGCAGATTAAAGCATATATACCGATTTGATTGGCCAATAACTGTTTTAACACATGACGCCTTCAATTTATGTGATTATTTTGGAAATATACGGACGATAATCCGCAATCCCGGACTCCCATGAAAGTTTCTTGTAGGCTAAAGAAAGGGGAATTACACTCTTATGTAGTTAAAGGTGTGTAAGTATTTAATAACTATTAACTTTTTTACATTTTTTGAGAATTCGATTTAATGGTAGATTTTTTTTTCGTTTCTGTTAAATTTATTCTCAATTTTTATATAAATAAGTGACGAAATTGTGTAGAGACCTCTATTGTTGAATACTACTTCATGTTGCCTTCTATAGATGTCCTTAACTTGTGTTTGTCGTCTGTATGCTGTCTTATTGACGTATAATCTACATCTCCAGAGCTACAGTTTTAGTTCGGTTTGGTGTACTTTTTGAATATGCAAGAAAAAATCAAAATTGACAGGGTTATTAAGTTAAGATTAATTGAATTTCTTTCGCTAAATAATATGCTTAGAGGAAGATGAACCAAGGATAGATCTACATAAATTTATACAGATAAAGTAAACTGAAAGGAAAAAAAATCTCGTTTCAATCTTTAAATTTGTTTCTACTGTATTAATTATTGAAGACATGTCGTATCTTTATAAAGTCTGGTTGATCTGCAGCGTATTCCCCCTTAAATATGACCCTCCTGAAAATCGAGCATAAAAAAGTCACTTAAAAGGCATACATACATGTATCTAAATAGTCGTAATAAAATCCATTGAGTAAAAAACTAATCCAAATCGGATTTAAGTTATTTGGATATTCTATAAAAAAAAATGAGTATGGAAAACCCGACCAAAGAGCAGAGAACAGCAGGAAGGTCACCAATAGGTCTTAAATGCAGCGAGAAACTCCCGCACCCGGAATCGTGCTTCAGCTTGCCCCTAAACAAAAAAAAGTATATAAGTTAAATTAGAATACAGATAGATAGATATACATCACTGTTTTAACAAAAATTACCAAAAAAATGTTTTTTATCGGTTTGACTTTGAAACACTGATTTGAGATTTACATTGAATAAAAAAAAAATCATAAAATATTTAAGATCCCACCTTTTGATTGAAAACAAATACAATGTTTAATCGTAAAATTGTCAAAAATGTTTTTAGTCTCGTTGCACACGATGATGTTTCTTTTTTTTTTTTTTTTTTTAAACTTTATGGACTTACATGTATACACCTTTCAAAATCCAGGGTCCGCTCCTACAGGTCAGAGTATTTTGAACTGTGCAATATATCTGATGTAGTTTATGCACACTTTTACTATGCATTATCCATATTATAGCACAGTAATAACAAAGAGACTTTACCCATGTCATGTGTTGAAAACAATGAGGATAAAAGCAGTTATTTTGCTACTAGTCCTATTGCAATGACTTATATCACAAAACAATATAGAGTGTTTTTTTATTTTGAATTTCAAGATACCTTTTTCCATGTGTATATATAGACCGTTGAAGAATCTTAGAGATGTAACTTATTTTACGGTAGTTTGCAGGATGTTAGACTAGAAGTAAAAGTCGAAGCCTTATGGGCTATAGCTAGCTAGGACACAAGATGTTGTTCCAAGGTTAATTTAATATAGTTAAACTGATTTAAATAGCAATTACAGTCAATCTTATGAAAAAAGACAGGGTCACCGCGGATTATTAGAGAAACTATGTGGAGCTCGCTTCGAAATTATAAAGCGTATTGATAGCAACATTTAGTATAATTAACGGATGCGTATAACACATTCTTAGTCATTTTGTAACATTTAAATTACATCGACCTAATATACACTTTCGTAAATTCCATATTCTACAAGCCGTGCACTTGTCTGTCTAAACTGATTAGTGTATTACTATGCAATGTAGGCATTTTAATTATATCATTTTGATATTGGCGTACCACACGGCCGTTTCTTTATTGAAAATGACACATTAAATTATCATAACAAATAAGGTGAACAAAAATTAGAAATAAACTGAAAATAGGTGCATATGTTAAATGCTTATTCAGCAAAGTGAAATTGCCTTTTAAATTTGTTACACACTATATTTTGAACGAAACGTATATATCTAATTTTCTAAAACCTATACGATTGCCTTTTCTCTGAAAAAAGAAGCTTATTGTGCACGTCGCTTGATATATGCATGCCAAAATTATGCAAGTATTGAATAAAGATGTAAAATATTTATCACTGAGACAGCAACCTAACAGACAAAATAAAAATATGCATGCCAAAATTATGCAAGTATTGAATAAAGATGTAAAATATTTATCACTGAGACAGCAACCTAACAGACAAAATAAAAACAAAACACATGCGTTTGGTATCCATCTTCCGATTTTCTTTATTGGATTCACTATAGTTCCAGCTCTAAATCGATTAGGGTGTTAAAAGGGAGTCGTAACATCTATAGGAGCGATCTTCCATTTCATAAAGAAACAAAAACATTCAGTTGATAATATGAGGAAGGCGCTACTTTAACTGCCAGCTTTATACTAAGACAATGTCCTATATATTGATTGGTTGTTGGTTGTTTAACGTCCAGTGGCAAAATTTCATGCGTGTTCAGAACAAATGATCTAGGCTACATTAACATATTGTTTATGTCTAAAATAAAAATTTAAGTTCAGATGGAAAATGTTTAGGGAACGAACATTGAACTTGAAAAGGCATGAGGGGTTATGGTATTTTTCCTGAAAAAAATATTCTGATTCCCGAAATTGATGAATAAAAAATTTGTTCAAGCATAGGACAAAAAAAATATTTTGAATCCAGATCTTCACCAAAAATCTTTCAGATATATGCAAAATAAATTTAACTTTTATATATCTAAAAACATAAAAACTTCCCAAACCGCACATGTAATATGTACACATTAGTTGTTTAGGTGATAAAAAGGCCGTATTTGCCAATTTGTTATGAATAATACTAGTGTTAAATTTTGACTAAATAATTTTAATTGATAGGGCTGAAGGGCTTCGGTAAAAAAATCTGACTCGAATAAAAAAACATTTGTATTTCTGATCATCTTCAGTTTGTGAGTTCTACATCAATTTCATGAACTAATTGAGAGTCGGTTTTATGACATTTCTTGCATATTTTTTTTGTTACATGTACATGATGTAGCTTACTTTTCAAGTTTTTATATGACTGCAAAATAAAATTGAGAATGGAAATGGGAAGTACAAGCATGTAAAGTTTTGCTTTCGAGTAATGCTTAATCATGTCAAAGTTGTTTTCAAGAAAACACATTTGGTTTCCAGACAATAACTTGAGTATAAGTGAATGGATATCTATGAAATTTTACTAGAAGGTTCAATACACAAAAGGAAGATCAGAATTGATTTTGGGGTTATGGTACAACATTATTGGGGGTGGATTTTTTTTTAAAATTTTGGGTTTTTCTTCCAAAAATTACCTTATTTACATTGATTATACTCATCTAGTATAAATAGATGCAACAAATACTGATTTGGCAGGAGACGCACTCAAAATAGGGTGATTTAAATATTTTATCTGTAATTTGTGCATTTTTCCTATGATATGTACTTCTTGATAATGTTGATGTGAGTATCATGATAAAGAAAATATATTTGGTAAGTATATTATATTCACAATTGACATGCGCCAGTGCGCTGCAAAAGGATCTTCTTTCCCTCTAATTCCAAAAATTGCACATGATGTTTTTTTCTCACAGAAACACATGAGTTATTTGGTAAATAAAACACTTGTCATTGTTTGAAACTTTCAGTAATACAATTCTAGTTTAGCCTGTTTGAATGTTTCATTGATTGTGTGAAAATTTCAACAGAAAATGTACAAAACACTTGATAAAATTGCATTATCTGCAGAATTATTGATAAATTTCCTCACAATATATTCACAAGGACATAGAACTAACATATTTTCCATGCTATTCTGATCTGAGTTTTTATTCATACATATACTGGCATGGCTGGTGCTGTTTCAAGTTGTCTTCTTTTTCGGTTTCTTGAGAAGTATTTGTTTAACCTGTTCAGTCACTACAAAGTGTTACAATTCTTATTTAGACGCAACACATAAATAGTGACCAAAAAGGTACTGCTTTCACATGAGAGAAGCTAGAAAAAAAATTAAATGTACACATTTTCAATATTTTTGTAGGACTTACTATCATATGAAATTAAGGAGATATGTAGTTAGAGACTTCTGCTAAATAGAAATATGTGGGTTCACCTGATACCTGTTTTCAAATTAGTCCATATTGAAGTTTAAAGGATCTTAAATTAAAATATGTTTGAATTCAAGTGACATACAAAAAAAATGGGGTTTTTTATATGCTAAATATACATCTGTGGTTGTATCAGGCTGTGCGTGGCGAAGCATTTTATTGCCTTTATGTTTGTACTTTTTTTTTTGCTTTGGTCATGAAAATAAATTTGTAGTTCTGTTGTAAAGTTGCTAACATGAGAATACCCAAATTGCACCTAAATTGTCATTTTTTTAACAACTTTTTTTATGTACCAGACAAAAGTTTATTCTGTGCTTATTTTGTAGACTATATAAAAAAGAAGATGTGGTATGATTGCCAATGAGACAACTATCCACAAAAGACCAAAATGACAGACATTAACAACTATAGGTCACCATATGCCTTCAACAATGACCAAAGCCCATACCGCATAGTCAGCTATAAAAGGCCCCGATAAGACAATGTAAAACAATTCAAACGAGAAAACTAACGGCCTTATTTATGTAAAAAAAAATGAAAGAAAAACAAATATGTAACACATAAACAAACGACAACCACTGAATTACAGGCTCCTGACTTGGGACAGGAACATACACAAATAATGTGGCGGGGTTAAACATGTTAGCGGGATCCCATCCCTCCCCCTAACCTTAGAAAGTGGTATAACAGTACAACACAAGAACGAAATATATCCTTGTTTACAATTTAGTTACACCAATTTAATTTTGAGTCCATGTAGAGTCATTGAAAAATGGGTTTGAAATTACATCCAAACAATCCATGATACTGTAATGAGCCTCATTATGAGGTCAGTACCCAAATTCCATACATCATTACATGTATGGTTAATTTCAAATCCTTAAAACTGGAATATAAACAGAGATTTTGTTTTCTTTCTTCAAATATTTCGAACAATTTGACATTATTCCATGCTTTTACTATTATTTTTTGAAGAAAAGTATGCTGGTAACAAATTTAATTTGCTCATTTTAAAAAGATGATAATAAGATAACTTCACATGGTGAAAGACAACTTGTAAGATTTTTGCAGTTTTTTTTTTTTTTGATGAATAGGTGCAATTTGGTTACTGAGTACAATTTTGGTACTGTGATGTTATATAACCATAAGTGTGTATTGCTAAATAGGTTGAAATGTGAACCTGATAGTGATATAGTGATAAAGTACTTGGTAGAGTGAAAATGTTTTGATCAGGTTTAAACTGATGCATAAAATATGCAGGCGACTGCTGCAGCTTGAATTTTAAAGGATGTAGCCCACATACTTCCAAGTATCATGCCCTGTATATACCTATCAAAGTCATGGTATTCTCATGGGTTATCATTATAACTCCGTCTTCCCATAAAATCCAATTTATTCCTTTATGAAAAAATACCAACTACGAAACACTCAATTATGTATGATTTCCCAACTAAAAGACATTTCAGTATATTCGCCCAACTAAAAACTGGCTATACAGAACTCAATTACTACAAGAACCGAGTAGGCCATACCAACGCCATAGAGTCATGCAACTGTGGATCACCTGAAACGCCTCAACATTTCCTTCTGGGGTGTCCCTGCTATGAAAACGAACGAGAAGATATGTTACACCAAATATCCAAAGAGGTCGGGGTCAGAAACTTGAATTTAGCTACTATGCTAACGAGACTGGACGGCGAGAACACAGAAGAGACAAAAGCCAAACTACAAACAGTGGCACATTACATTGACAGAACGGGTAGATTTAATACTGCTGTTCTACAATCCCAATCTTAACCAGCGCATACCAATTTAAAGCACAGAGAAGAAAATACGTCGAGGAAAACCGCACATTGGGACGATTCGTGCCAACAGGCCTTAAGATTGAGGATTTGGACAATATGAAGCATACAATTACAGTAGTCAGTTCTAAATGTACTACTCAGACTCAAGTCTCCTTTTGTGATTAAACTTAGAGAGAGAAAACAAAACAGTTTCCATCTCCTGGGACTGTATAAGGTGCGACATAATCAATGAAAAGATTTGTTGAGAGTTTGCCAAAGGAAGTACAAAATTAGAAGATTGTGAATTATTTGAATAATTTTTTATGTTTTAAACTTTTGTTAAGTTTTGAATTAGTCTGTGGGTTACCATTGGATCCAGAGGGGGGACGGTCCCCCTTTTCTTGGGATTTTTTTTTTTATTATATAGGGAAGCACTGAAGCATGACTGGAGCGCCCCGTCAGCGGGCCCCCTTATGAAATTTTTTGGGATTCGCCATTGTCTACAAGAATAACCGTGATCACATATAACAGTATAATTATCACTGGTCCTTGATGTGGGAAATAATGTGGCAGATGAACATCAGTCCCGTAGCCAGGAACTTCCAAAGGGGGGGTTATTAGACCTCAAAAACTCGACTTTAACAGTCACAATTTGAACAGAACGTTGACTTAAACAGTCCTTATTTGTTTTCAAGGGGTGGGGGGGGGGGGGGTTCGTCTGAACCCCTGAACCCCCTGTCTACAGGTATGAACATAAGTAGTCATGGTCAACCAGTGCACCGGAGTTTACCCCGCATGCCGCATGGCCATTATAAAAAACAAATCCGAAATGTATTGCTTGCAGAGGTTTTTTATGTGTTCCCATGGTTGGACGGAACTTTTACGCTAAATATGTTATCGTTAACTATGATTGTGTGACTTTTAGATGAAGTACCTATGGTTATTTAAATAATTTGTTTTTGACCTCACTGATAATGGAATTAATGTTGAAGCAGACGAAACATGGCGTCAGATGTTGTTCTCCTAACTTCGGTAATTTCCGTGGTACAATAACATTTAAATAAGCTACACAAATTACCAAAATTTCTGAATTCTTGTTTTTGCAAACAAATAAAATTCATGTCGTATTTAACATCGAAATTATTTCGATCTGTCCCGTTTTTTCAAGATCGAGTTGAAATGTTAAATTCGGCCGCCATTAAAAAAAATAATCGTACGAGATTTAATGAGAGTGACGAAACTTTTCAGATGGGTCGTGTAGAGAGAGTTATCGTTCTTTATTCCAAAACGATGCTTCTACCATAAGTATGAAGACTTTTACCACGGATTTTGAGATTTTTTTCGAGGTTTATAAATTTTGATAATTGATAAACTATTACAAGGTTAATAAGAGAACATCCATAGAATGCAGGTTCAAGATTTACCGCGCTGAAGTACGTTCATTATTCATTTTTCATTATTCAAAATTCAATAATGAATAATGGAATAGTTCATTATTCACTATTCAACGTTAAATGATGAATAATAAATAATGATATAGTTTATATTTCAGTATTCAAGTTGAAAAGTGCATAATGAAATAAAAAAAAAATGACTGTGACACTAGTACTTAGTCTTTATCCCGTATTTCGGAACTCGTCGATTTGGTGCTATTCAACAAATATTCAAATTAACATACTAAGAAAAAAAAAAATTGCCCTTTGAAATTTTCCTCTTTATCTATTTTTTTTTCAGTTTCGGAGCTTAAACTAGTTTATTTCCCTAACCATTTTAACAGAATTTTCTTTGTAAATGATAATAAACGATATAAACGACCTACATACCAAAACATTTATGAAAAATATCATACATTGTCTTTTTTTTTTAGTTAACAGATATATCTTATACCACATTCGAAAGCTCACCAAAAGAGTAATAAAAGGTATATAGTAAATATGTTCCACGACACCTATTAGAAGAGTTACGGAGAACCTAAATGTCGAAATACGCGTGAACATTAAAAAATAGCTAATTTTGAATAATGGACTGCTGCGACCCGCCATTCCTTACGGACAGAACACTTTATACACCTTTTGAAAGCTTGTTGATAGAAGAACAAAATGGATATAAACAATATGTGCCACAGTGACCATTGGAGGTGTTACGGAGGACAAAAATGGCAAAATACGCGTGAAAATTCAGAAATATCCAATTTCAAATATTGGAATGGATATTTTAAATAAGGAAATGGATTGCTGCGACGCTTTAGCCCCTAATTACAGATATGTCTTATACCTTATTCGAAAGCTTCCCAATAGAAGAACAAAAGGTATATAGTAAATATTTCAGCAACGCGTATTAGAAGAGTAAATGGAGAATCTAGATATCGAAATACGCGTGAACATTCAGAAATAGCTTATTTGGAATAATGGAATGGACTGCTGCGACCCGCCAGGCCTTAGACAGAAGACTGTATACACTTTCTGAAAGCTGGTTGATAGAAGAACAAAATGGATAAAAACAATATGTGCTACAATGACGTTAGATGGGTTATGGAGGACATCAATACCAAAATTCGCATGAAAATTCAGAAATAGCCAATTTTAAATAATGGAATGGACATTTTAAATAAAGAAGTGGATTGCTGCGACGCTACATAATTACAGATATGTCTTATACCTTATTCGGAAGCTTACCAATAGAGGAACATAAGGTACATAGTAAATATGTTCAGCAACGCCTATTAGAGGAGTCACAGAGAACGCAAATGTCAAAACACGCGTGCATTTTAAAAAAAAATAACCTATTCTAAATAATGAAATGGACTGCTGCGACCCTTAAGCCTGTATTTTCATACATATATTATACCCACTTCGAAAACTCATCAATAGAGTTACAATGGGTAAATAGTAAATATGTTCTGCAACGCCTATTAGAGGAGTAACGGAGAACCTAAATGTCGAAATACTCGTGAACATTAAGAAATAACTTATTTTAAATAATGAAATGGACTGATACGACCCACTAGTCCCTTTATTAGAAAAGTTTATACACCCTTAAAAAAGCGTGTTGATAGAAGAACAAAATGGATATGATAAATATGAGCCGCAATGACTATTAGAGGGGTTACAGAGGTCATGAATACTAAAATACGCATGAAAATTCAGAATTAGCCAACTTTGAATAACAAATTGGACTGCTGCGACACTTCGGGCCATAATTACAGATGTATTTTATACCTCATTCCAAAGCTTACCAAAAGAGGAACAAAAGGTATATAGGTATAAAGTAAATTTGTTCCGCAACGCCTATTAGAGGAGTAACGGAGAATATAAATGTCGAAATACGACTGAACATTAAGAAATAGCTTATTTTGAGTAATGGCATGGACTGATGCGAGCATCTAGCCCCTATATACAGAACAGTTAATACACTTTTTAAAAGCTTGTTGATAGTGGAACAAAATGGATATACACAATATGTGACTGAATAACAATATTAGGGGTTACGGAGGGCATGAATGCCAAAATAAAATTAAGAAATAGCCATTTTTGAATAAGGGAATATATATTTTGAGTAATGGAATGGATTGCTGCGACTCTTCCGCCCTTATTATTATTTATATATCTTAGACCTCATTCAAAAGCTAATCAAAAGAGGAACCAAATGCATAAAATAGATATGCTCCGCAACGCCTTTTAGAGGAGTAACGGAAAACCTAATGTCGAAATACGCATGAACATTATGTGGAACGCATCTATCCAATCGAACTAGAGATAAAGGATACTACAGATACAGTTAAGTCGGCTTCATATCTTGACTTACATCTAGAAATTGACAATGAGTGTCGGTTGAAAACAAAACTTTACGACAAAAGAGATGATTTCAGCTTTCCAATTGTGAACTTTCCATTTCTAAGTAGCAACATTCCAGCAGCACCTGCATACGGGGTATATATCTCCCAATTGATACGATATTCCCGTGCTTGCATTTCCTATCATGATTTTCTTGATAGAGGTTTGCTGCTCACAAGGAAGCTATTAAACCAAGAGTTCCAAATGGTGAAGTTGAAATCATCCCTTCGTAAATTTTACGGACGCCATCACGAGCCGGTTGGCCGTTATGGAATAAAAGTTTCACAGATGATATCGGATATATTCCTTAAGTGGTAACATCAATCCCCGTCCCTTTGCATGAATGTGACCTACCGAAATAGACTATTTACCGGGTGTGTAATAACATAAGCAACACGACGAGTGCCACATGTAGAGCAGGATCTACTTACCCTTCCAGAGCACTAAGATCACCCCCAGTTTTTGGTGGGGTTGTGTTGCTAAGTTTTTAGTTTTCTATGTTGTGTCATGCGTACTATCATTTGTCTGTTTGTCTTTTTTTTAGCCATGGCGATGTCAGTTTATTTTCGATCTGTCCCTCTGGTATCTTTCGCCCCTCTTTTGCAAACAAAGTTTACCTTATATCCTCCTCCTGCGTTGTATCATATATTTCATATTACATCACTTATGAAAACAGTTTGTGACTGAGGTCAGACTAAGATAACCGTTGACAACAAAATTATCTGCAATGGTAAAAAAAAAATGAAAATAAGGTATATATTGTATGCGTTCGAAGCACTATTCCGGGTTGATCTTAATCATTTACGCTCAGAGCCTGATATTTGAAAGACGAGGATGTAAAAAAACCAGAAACAGTTGAAGAGCTATTCGACCAAGACAACAACAAAATAAGACAACATAGTTGACGGTCAACTGCACTTGGTGGACTTGAAATATTAGGTTTTTTTTATTTAAATATTTATAATTGGACAATTGAAGGGAATTAAAGGAATTGCAGAATCAAAACTCATTTTTTTTTTTTTGCAATCATGGTTTCTAAAAAAAAAAATCGAAATTATATCTGTAATTACCAATGTAATTTCAACTGATCTTGCGCTTTAATTTGCATATGGACAGTCTTTTTGAAGATGTGTGCGATTAGGATGATTTCCGTTACAATTATTATTGATTCTAATCACTTATCAGTGTCACCAAACGGATATATAAAAGAACTGACGGTATGATCCTAGTATTGGACAAATAGTTGAACACTAATTGATGAGTGTATCACAAACCACCTGTACAAAACACCTGTATATATACGGACTGGTCCATGATGAGCAAACCGGTTAAACCCCGCCAGTCAAGTGAAATAAATCAAGTATTAACTTCGGAGCAGTTAAAAGTAAATTAGAAATATATTATATTTGCTTCCTTTGTTGAAAAACCATTTAAAAACAAATAATATAAAGGTCATACAATTATTCAAGCATTTAGGAGACAAAAGTCAAAACATAAAAGCGCTTTTAATGCTGAACTCACCTGAACGTTTGAAAAGTCCTTGATTTATCCTTTGTCTAAAGCGTTTGAAAGATAAAGAATTTTGAAGACTTCAAAATGGCGCAAATTTATATTTTATTTATAGTTAAATGGCAAAAACATCAATTTTTTTCAGTTTTATAAATTGCAATGAGAATTTTATTTAGAGAAAGAATCATACCAAAACAGGAGGAAACATCAGGAATCTTTTACGTGAGTATTTCTTTATATTTGACTTGTTTATCTAGTTTTTATTTGTATGAGAAAATGTAAACAAAGTTTCTACTGGATCCATATGCTCATGTACAAGTTCTATAGCTGATATGTATGTTCAAACAGCTCAGTCAATTGTTGATTGTTATACATTTTTTTTCAAATATTGTTTTATTCATATTTTGGACATCTTCACTCGCCTGTCCAAAGCCAAACTGATCCCTCTTTAGGTTTGTCTTGTCTTGACTTAATCTTAATGCCTTTGGTTTATATATTGTTTTTAAAACAAACGACGTATAATATATGTCGACACAACATATAATAAACAGTACTGCCTGGTATACAATATGAATTTGAAGTATACCAAAGGAGGATGATAACAAACATTTAGCGATAATACCGTGTCATAAATATGCAAATGCAGCTATTGTGTTTCTTTGAAACCTACATATAAATAAGTACCTGTGTTACTTAGTACTCTTAAATCAAGATACAGGGGCAGGTCCAGCCATTTCAAAAGGGGGAAAAGGGGGGTCCAAACATAAGTCCCAGGAGTCCCCCCTAATCCGCCCCTGAGACATAATATACATAACACCTCATATGTGAAATATTTTACATTTACTGTATCATCGTACAATTTCGTAAAAAAACTAAAACTTTAGCATTTTATATCATGTAACTTTAATATAAAAAGAACTTGTTCAAATTTCGAAGATTGCTAAAATTTTAGTTTTATAAATTAAATCGTTTTTTGGCAGCTAAAATTTAAGCCGTAAGAGTTTTGAATTAAAATTTCTGTAGGCTAAACATTTAGTTTTAATATATAAATTCATTGTGTATTATATATAAAAAGGGAATGCTAAAGTTGTAGCAAACATGTTATTTCTTTTCTTTTTATTGCAGGATGATACTAAACCAGTTCGGAATTGTTTTTTCTTGTTTCTTTTTATAGATAAATTGTATTCAGCTGAATTATTGAAAAGCTGAATGCAGTTTCTCTGGCACAAAAGAAATTAAGGTTTTTCAACATAGATGCGAATTGTTTCTCTTTATGAAATGGTTATTTAAAAAGATATATGTAAGTAATCATACATTAAATTTAAAACACAGGTTTTTAGCGAAAAAACATAGATTTTTAGCCATGTTGCAATGATTCAAAACAATCCATTTTGAGAATGAAAATTGCAGAGTATCAATATTTATTGCAGTCCGTTTAAAGCTTTTACAGGTTTATTTGTCCTGCTTATATTTGCAATTATGTCTTTACTATTTTTGAGATTTCCTATCCATATCCCTTCTGTTTTATTTTTATTTATAATTAATCCCGAATAAGATTCAAAGATTTCAATTTCATTCTATGCTAGTTGGATGTCATTTTTATCATTAAAAAATAAAGTTGTGTCATCAGCTAATTGGCTTATTTTAATACAATGTGTTTTACTATCGAATTTTATCTGAAACCCTTTTATACCTTCGTTCTTTCGAAGTCGCAGTGCCAATATGTCAACGGAGATTACAAAAAGTAGAGCAGATAAAGGACATCCTTGTCTAATTCCTCTTACAAACTTAATCTCTTAAATCCACCCATTTATATATTACATATTTGAATATCAGTATACAAAGTTTTAACCCAATTTATAAATGATTCATTGAATCCAAAGTGAAATAAAGTATCTAACACACATTTCCATTCAAGAGTGGCAAAGGCTTTTTTTTCAAATTAACAAAAGCAATAGCTTCTTCAATATTAAATATATCTGCATAACTTATAATGTCTTGTATTTGCCTTAGATTCAATCCTATGAATCTATTTGTTATGTATCAAGACGTCTGTGTTAATGAGTTTTGGTAAAACTTTTTCAGTCGTTGAGCTAGTACATGGGACAAGATTTTAAGATCGACGTTTAATGATGAATTAAATAATGAAATAATGAATCTATAATTTTCTAATTTTAATGGGGACTCCTTTTTTAATATTAACGAAAAAACACTAGATCGATGCGAGTAAGTCAATAAATTATCTTCATGACTATTATCATATAATTTACAGTTAAATTTATAAAGCATGCACACCAAGAGTTAAATGCCTTACTTTCAAACTTTTGTTTTGTTGTTTTCTCAGGCATTGTAGTTAAGATTGACACCTAAATTCAATGGAGAGGAAGAGTAACAGTTTGTTTACGGTATAAAAATGAGTTGGTTGGACAATATATTGGAAACAATTTTTATATTCAATGACCAATCAAACCTTTATGTATAGTAAACAGACTTTAATACTTCACCTATCCATTGAATTTATGTGTCAATCTTAATTGATTTTAATTACAATGTCTGAGCTAGCTAACAACATAACAAAGTTGACAAGCAAGACATTTAAACTCTTGATTTGCATTCTTTATTAGTTTAACTGTAAAAAGAACATATTTAAGCTGCTCTCAAAATATTCTGTAAAATTCTACGGTTAGACCATTAAATCCAGGAGACTTATTCAATGTCATATTTTTTATTGCTTCAGAACACTTCTCAAGCGTATCTGAAACATCACACAATAGTTTTTATCCGTCATTTAATTTTTTCTTTCTTTCTAATTTTGTATTTTTAATGTATTCTTGAGATAATGTATCATTCGGATTTTGTGATTACAATACTTTTTCATAATAGTTTTTAATTTCAAGTAAAATCTTACTTTGATCTTTTAAAACAACTTTTTTCGATTTCTTAATTTGTCTTTGCTTTTCAAGTCCCAAAAATATGCATTATATTCCTCTCCAAATTAAACCCATTTTTCTCTGACCCTGATTTGTGCACCAATGGCTTTGTCGTCATAACACTTATTCAGTTCTGATTCCAAGTTTTTAATTGATCAATCAAACTAGAGTTAAACAATTTTAATTGGTCTCTTTCAACCATAGTTTCTTGTAATTCTTTTTCTATGGTGCGTGTGACTTTTTTCGTTTTTGTTTTAGCTTTTGATTTATAATATTTCACAATAGTTTCTTTAATTTCAAGTTTTAATACATCCCTAAAAAAAATCCGAAAATTGACCGTTCAAAGCGGTTTTCATTCTTCTGATAAAAAATTAACAACTTTCATAAAACGTTTCAATTTTGCAGAAACCAAGACGTCATAAAATTAACAGCTTAATAATGTTGCTCTTGTATGTGCACATAATAAAAAAATGAACTAGTCTTTCATACCCTATTTGCTACCAAAACAAAGGTTTGATTTTTTAATTTAAATTTTTTTTTAATATCTGACAGGAACCTAGTCAATGTCATACATATATGCCAGTAGAGCCATGCAAACTGACGCATATCTTTTCAGTAGCTAGCTGTTAATACAATAATACTACAATTGATAAGAACAACAGCCTTTATCTTATTACAAAGGTTCAAGTACATTTTAGTCTGATACCATAATACTAGTAAATAGAAATTACTGCAGATACATGTATGCATTCTTTTATCACCTGGTCAGTTGTGTCCAATGTTAAAAAATTAATTTCGTTAAAAAAGAGATAACAATATTGCATTTGAAACTTAGCCTACGTAAAATTTGGGTTTTACTGTAGGAAATTGAGTTGACCCTATTATGCGTAGTGGAGCTAGTTAACAAGTTTTATTTTGTCCCAGCTTCAAATATATATGTTTATCTCTTTTATTATGCAAAAGGAACAAATCGGTTCATTTTAGTCATCAATCAATGTAGTATTTCATAACACACAAATTCTGAGAAATAATGTGGTCGTCGTTACCAATTAAAACAAAACAATGTATGCTTCTTGATTCAAATGCAAGCCCTTGAAATTTTAAGGCGTCTTGTATGCATAATAATGTAATGCAATTAGACCAAAGAAACATTGTTCGACAATTCAGAATTCAAAATGCTGGCTAGTCTTTGTTACAGACAGGAAAATACAGGACTTAACGCTAAATGCAATTCAATCAAAACCATTGATAAAAAAGGATTACATTACAATTATTGATTGAAAATCCTGAATATATGACATGAGATAGGAGTTTTGGTTTCTTTTGCTTAACCCTTATGACACACTATTATTAGATTTAAGTTATAGAACAAATTTAGACTATGTATCATCAATACTTCTAGGCAGTTTATTGTGTTTCAGGATTGAAGAAACTGAAAGACAGACTGGCGAAAAAAGGTAACCATACGTTATATTTTATTCGAGCCTTTAAATTGCTGTAAATATTTAAAATTGTCTAAAAACATGAAGCTGCTTCACGCTTCAAAGTGATGATCTACAGAAATTTTTTGATCAAAAAGGTCCTTAGTTTGCCATCTTATATGTACTATATTTTTTTTTATTTTATCGCCCGCGCTACACTTTGCGGGA
Organism: Mytilus galloprovincialis; assembly: GCA_037788925.1. Classification (NCBI taxonomy): domain Eukaryota; kingdom Metazoa; phylum Mollusca; class Bivalvia; order Mytilida; family Mytilidae; genus Mytilus; species Mytilus galloprovincialis. Next base: position 38,856,530 of record CM075332.1, on the reverse strand, counting down.
AACGTAGACTTATTCGGCGTCCATCGACTATCAGTCTAGTCTTCAAAGCTCTCTTATGTATACAAGTTTAGCAAGATCAAATGTATATCAGAGAATGAGCACCTTGGACAAGTTAAATATTTGTGCTGATCTATTTTAAGAGTTGCTCCTTGGAAATATTCATTATATAGGAAATTGCATTGTAAAAGAGAGGCGAAAGATACCAGAGGGACAGTCAAACTCATAGATCGAAAATACACTGACAAGGCCATTGCTAAAAATGAAAAAGAGAAACAGACAAATAATAGCACACATGTCACGACATGGAAAACTGAAGACTAAGCAACACGAACACCACCAAAAACTAGAGGGGATCTCAGGTGCTCCGAAAGGGTAAGCAGATCCTACTCCACCTGACATGTCGCTCATGATATGATATTACAAACTCGGTAAATAGTCTTAATTCGGTAGTTCACATTCATGAAAAGGGAAGGGGATTGTAATACGTAACATATCCGATATCATCTGTGTAGTACTCTTAAGTGTACAATTCTTGCTAAAATTTTATCAATTTCATATCAAAGGTTTATATCAAAAATGACTCGGACAGTTTCTGAAGTCAGTGCTGATCAACTATTTTTTTATAAGCAATTCTCCTGGTAAATATGAATTTTATGGAAAATAATTTGGTTTATCATTCTCAAGCAACATTTTTGTTTTGCCATATTCATATCAAATATATATAAAAAATTTATATCTGTACTGTCTGTGACAGGTTTCGAAAATTGGTGCTCATATTTTCTTGTCAGAAGTTATTGTCCTTAAATACGAATTCTTTAGAATATTGAAATTTTAGCGCTCTCATAAGTATAATAGCAGCCAGATAATTATAAAATTTCTTAGAAAGGTTTTTATTAGCAATTTTTCGAACAACTTTGAATATCAGTATTGATCAAATTATTTTAAAAGAGTTATTTCTCTTGGAAATATTATTATATGGCGAACTGCTTTGTATAACTAAGCGATCTCATTCCTGCATTTCTTTATATTAATAGAAATATGCAAGACATATATATTTTATATATAAGTTTGAAGAAATTATATTTTTTTAGTTATTATTGTCTTCTGACAGAACAAATATGTGGAATTCGTGTTCAGTGGCATTTGAACTCTGTTGATCTTTTATTCGTATATTCAGATAAGTTTTCTTACCATAACCTTATTTTGGTGTATGGATAAACAATAATTTCGGAATAACTCACATGCAGATAGTGTTGTCGGGTTTAACATATTTTTTTGCAAAATATGCAGAATGATAGTCCGAAAAAAAAGTAAAAATCACAAAAATACCAATCGGAAAGTCCCTAATACCAATCGGAAAGTCCCTAATCACATGGCAAAATCAAATGACAAAACCCATGAAAACGAATATACAAGAATATACAAGAACTGTCATATTCCTGACTTGGTACAGGCATTTTGAAATGTAGAAAATGGTGGATTAAACCTGGTTTTATAGCGCTAAACCTCTCACTTTGTTGACAGTCTCATCAAATTCCGTTATATTTACAATGGTTTGTTAACTAAACAGACATAATAGACATGTTGTTTCTGAATCTTACTTATATCTATGGTGCACCAGTAGTAATGTAGTATGTTAGTTTAAACGGATGATAGCACTTGTTTAATTATACTATGTTAAATCCAGTTTTCATGATATATGTTTATGTTCCCCTTGGTACATGTAGGCTTAATTAGCATTTTTGTTCTTTCATGTATGTGCTGATGTCATGCATTTTGTTTCTGTTCTATAAGTTTTGTTTGCCATAACCAAATGATCTGAACCCTATTACCATAAACACAAATCAAGATTGAACTTTGATGGCGTCAACATTACCGTTTTTGTGTTTAGTTTCTTTATACATGGATAATTTGTTGTTTTGCACACTCTTTCACTTTAATGTTAAAGTGTTGTGATAATAAATGTTAGAAACTGTAAAAGACAAAACTCATCAGATAAAGATCTACAAAACTTTCACATAAGACAATAGTTGAATTGTATTGGAGGCAATGTATTGCATTTGAAGGAATATGTTTTAGCATTTATAATTTTACTTTCTATCATTGTAAAAATTCGTATATTATTGGTATTTAAACAGTTCACAGTAAAACTGATTTGCATCACTATATTTACAATTATAAAGTCCTAACAACAAAGAAATAGCTATTGACTATTTATTAGAATTATACATTTTTAATTAACAAAAATGTCCCTTTTAACGTACACGATAGGTTAGCTTTTGTCTCAATTAAGGGGGCTCCTGGGTATAAATCACTTTTTTTTCTAATATAGGATTTCTCTTTAACTTTTTATAAATGAACTTTATCATATACTTAAAAGAAAAATTAAATAAAAAAATGGGGTCACCGTTCATTTAAGATCACAATCTGCGTCCGGAAGAAGCATATGTTTTTGTAAAATTTCAATGTCCTTTTTTTTCTGTTAAGCTAAAAGGAGAAGTAGAGGTAATATCGAAATAAAAAAATAACCTAATTACAGAAATCGTTAAAATTTTACAATTATTTAGTTTATGTACAGCTTATTTAAAACAATAATAAAAAAAATATAGGTCACCGATGAGTTAAAAAAGATATTTCAAATAATGACATTTTTGCACCAAAGGGAGATAATTTGGAGCTTTTTCAATGATATAAACATTTAAAAGTCATCTGGGGCCAAACCGAATCATTTTTTTTGGTTGATTTTTTTACCATATCATAAAGTAATAACTAATATTTTAATAAATAAAATTTGTACTGAAAAAAATAAAGGTTTATTTTTTTGCTGAAATTTTGGTACCCACGAGCCACCTTAATGTCTACCGTATTTTTCATCCACTCTCTGTCGTCCACAAACTTGGAAAAATCTTCTCCTTTGAAACATCTTCACTGATTGGTTCAGTTATTTGATGAATGATTGTAATATTTACTATGAATAAATAAAATATAAAATGTAGTGCACATTGACTCACTTTCGTAGTGTGCTATTTAAAAGTGTGTACCACATTTATTTAGGTTATTTGGAATAGACAGAACAAATGTTACAGTGGTTCCGTATAATTTGATTCTAATTCCATCTGTAATGAGTAAATTCAGAAGAAAACAATTGGTGACGTCACGGTGTCATACACTATTACGTCTATAAGCTGATAGACAAAATACTTTCTGCCAATCAGACGACGTCTTTCATCCAAAACTAAATTATGGCCCCATATAAATAGATACTAGTATATAGTTGTTTGTCAAATTTTGATAGTTGTATGAAATTATGAAAACTGAAGGAGTTAGGTTAAAATCCTAAATCACAAAAAGCCTTTAGTATAACACGATTCCATGCAAGCAATGCGTTGACCTGTTTTGAAATTATTGCCAATAAAACGTCTTTTGTATTTCCAAGTTGTTAGCTGTTATCGTGAAAATTATTGGAAGCTCCTCATCACGGCAAATTGAAATATTTTTTTTCTACAGTTTTTGGCTTTTAAGGATGTATTCTTCTGATTTTTCAGTCTCGTTCAGTCTCGTTGAAATCTCGTTCATGAATTATTTCCAAAACATGTGATACAAGTCGAAAATATCAATGATTTTTTTAAATATTATAATCAAGCATAACTCTGTGAACAATTGTGTATTTACAATGAATGGTTTTTGAGTAATCCAGTTTTTAAATTTTACGACCGATCAAGTCAGTATTTTTAGGCAAAACAATTGTGTATTTACAATGAATGGTTTTTGAGTAATCCAGTTTTTAAATTTTACGACCGATCAAGTCAGTATTTTTAGGCAAAATTTTGAGAAAATGGGTTAGGGATACAAAAAAGTTATTTTACAAGAATCATGTACATCCTATATCATTTTGGTCCTTTAAAATTTCTTAGATATGTATTTTTTCAATCAATTATAACAAAAAAGTTGAAATAATATGCATTTTGTTCTTAAAACTGAGAAAAATCACGTAAATACAAAATTGACAGCATGGTAAATTTTACACAAAAAAGCTTCAAAATATAATAAAACGTTCTTATATTAACACCTACATGTACCTATAGTTTTTTTAAGTAGAATTTATTCAGATTGGTCCACTTCATCTTTATAGAAAGTATAAAAAAAGTTTAATTGTGTAACTGTGATTTTTTTTATGATAATCGCCCAAAAATAGGTAAAAATCGATGAAAAATGGGGAAATCATCAAATTTGGGCATTTTCAAAGGACCGTAGCAAAAAAAGAAGTGCACCACCATATGATTTTTTTCTCCACCAATTATTTTGTTACAGTCTTATAAACCCAAAAATCAGGTTAAGAAAAAAAGTTTAATTCTAGAAACTTTTGGCTTCTCAGAGGTGTAGATCCTTAATCATGAAAAAATAAAGGAAATAGGTGAAAAAAGTAAAACTGAAATAATAATCGACACATGATTAATCACTACTTTACATACAAATTTATTATTCAAATTTCTTTTTTTCATATAATTCAATCCCCTTCTTAGTAGCATTTTTCTGTAACCACCAACAAAGTTGCGACACGCATAGTCTCAGATTTTTTTGAAATTTGGTCTGTTGGTAGCTATTGATACTAAGAAATATGTTGAAAAAAAAGATATATGCCCCCGTTGCCATGGTAACGGGTCTCCTTGGATTTTGCCTCAAAATGCATATTTTGAGGATAACAAAATTTCCAATTTAAGAAGTTATCATGCATATTATACATTTAAAGTTTAATGAATATGTTGACTATTGTTCATTAAAATAGAGCACTTTATGAGTAATGTGAAAAATTAATAAAAATCTGACAAAAGGGGAAGAAGGGGGCAGCACTGATTTAAATAGTGGAATTTTCAATGTATTCAAATGTTCGCTATGGGAACATAAAAGTGTCATTTTTGGTATTTTGAAAAAGAATTTTGACAATGTTATTAAAATAGTTTTAAAACAGTGACAAATGCAAATATAAAAATCACTTGGGACATGTTGTGCATTCAATGACATGAAAATTGACTTAAAGGTCAAAGGTTATAGATGACCTTGACTTTTAACTTCTGTCTTTTTTATTTAATTTTGTCAGAAATTTTATAAAATACACCCAAAAAGTATTTAGAAAAAGTGTTTAGACAAAAATTTGCTTATATTTGGTTTGAAAGCAAAATTCCAGAGGTCAAGGTCATGTTAAAATTTCTTAGCAACGACCATTACTTGATATAAAAGTACCTAGCAATCATACATAGTTGGGTTCAGATTGATACAAACTGTGATATACATCCTAATTAAAAGTTATGAGGTCAATATTTTCAACATAAACTTTACCAGCCATTCTCATATAATTAGAAAATGCATAACAACCATTCTTGTATTGGTGCTTTACTAAAGTTGTAATTTATTTTTCCATTGAGACTTTCAAATTTCTTTTAAGAAGGGGTATTGTGTTTCTTAAATAATTCACATACATGAGTTTACTCATGTACATTTCAGTTAATCGTCAGCTACTCTGTCTCCTGTTCTTACTTGAATTACAAATGCTTTTTTCAAAGTATTTTATCAATTTTACGAAAAAATACCAGTTGAATCATAATATCCTTTACTAGGGGCCTCGTGTTTTACTTTTATGTTCTTAATCTAGAATCTTCAATGCATGTATAAAAAGTGATGTAACAAAACACTATTTTTATTTAAATTTATATGGATAAATGAACAATTTAATAGTAAAAATTACCAACAAGACTTAATCATCAAATCAACTTATTCGAAATTTTCATTTTACTCCATTTAGACGTTTTGCCTTTAAATGAATACTAATAGAGCCAAACTCAAATAACAGCAATTTTTCTTGTTTCCTTATCCCATTTAGTTACTCTTGTAGCTATACATAGCTTATTCTATATTAATATATTTATGTTAATACTAAATGACGATTGTTACCCCAAATTGTCTTTAAAGGGCATTTATTCTAATAAGGGGTTGTCAAATGAATTTAAGGTACAACAAATGGAAGTTTTTAACGTCCTTGACTGGCTATACAGCCCTTGCACGGTCGGTATTTAAGGAAGATTAATGGTATACCGCCTTCTTGGATTGTACAATTACAGTACAAATTGGTCTAGTTATTTGCCAAAATCTGCAAATTTGGAAACAGATTTGCAATTTAATGGCAAGGCTGTTTATTTATGTAAAGAAAACTTGGTGATTTTATTGTATTAATCAAAATATTTAAACAAATATCATTCATGTTTGTATTTAGAATCATTTTTCTTTCAAATGAGCCATTTAAGGTAAGTTTCAACTGAGCCATTTTAGATAACACTTTCAGTAAAAAAAAATTATACTGGACTAATAGGGAACTTTTTATTATTTTTAATTGTAGCAGGAAAACAAGTTAAGTGACACCATTGTTTCTTTTCATTTTCTTAAAACATGTAATAAAACCTATCTTCTAACAATTATTCAAAATTTTATCTCAAAGAAATTATTACATGCATACAAGTGTGTTTTCTTCAAGAACAATCTAACCAAATTTAGGCAATTTTCAACAACTGATAGCTTGTGAAATAGCACGTTGACCCATCCTTTTTTATATTTTTTTGAAAAAAGCATAGTAAAATCTTCATTTTAGCAAATTATACGCAAATTCTTTCTCAAAGAATCTATACTTTATAATGATCTACCTTAACCATGTTAGATTATTTGTATCATGTCTTGTTGATAACTTTTGAATTTTAAATTCCCTTCTGCTATAATATGGTATTTTTGATATTAGGCAAAAAAGCACACACAAACAAATCGTCTTTAGAGGGCAATAACTCTTATAAAAATCAGATGACGATTTCAACAAAGCAGATCTAGTGCTGCTGATAATCTTTAAAATTAAATGTTTCCCTTTCTCTTTTATTGTTTTCAAGATAAAAGGCAAAACATCAATGGAGAATGTGTCCGTAGAACACAGATGATGACCCCGCTTGCATATCATATTTATGAAGTTATACAGGGACATAACTAAAGAATTGTAAAAGTGCAATTATTATGTTTATAAAGGCATACAACTCCAAAACCGTAAAAGTGACGCCAGCCAATTTTCAAATTGATCTGTATTTTGTGGCAATAAGCATGGTTTACACGGTTTTCAACATTTAGCTGAGGCAAACTCAAATAAGAGAACGATAATGAAAAACTCAGCATTTTTTCAGTTTATAAAGGAACATGACTCCAAAACTATAAAGTTTATCTCATCAAATTTCTAACTTGATCTGTGTTTTGAGTGGATAAGCATTTTATATAAGTTTCATATCATTTGGTTGAGGCAAACTTAAATGAGAGAATTGAAACGAAAAATTCAGCAAATTGTATGTCTATAAAGGGGTATAACTCCTAAACTGTAAAACTGACGCCAATCAATTTAAAAATTAACCTGTATTATGTGGCAATAAGCATTGTATATGAGTTTCATATAATTTGGTTGAGGTAAATTAAAATGAGAGAACGGAAACATAAATTTTTGCAATTTTTATGTCTATAAAGGGGCATGACTCCTTAACTGTTAAAGTGACGCCACCCAATATCCAACTTGATTTGTGTTGTGTAAAGTTTAATTACATTTGGCTAAAGTTAGAGAATGGAAACCAACTTTTGGGACGTACGCACGGACGGACAGACTAACGTGCAGATGAACAAGGGTAAAGTTTAATGCCACGTTTGTTTCACATAGCATCAACATGTTAAAATTCATTATTTCAGGCCAGAAACTCCCCTGTAAATAGCTAATAGGTAGACCCCTTCATTCGGAAGGTTAAAGGCCCTTTCAAGGTTTTCTATTTATAACAATTTTCATGATGATAGACATTTTAAACTTGCATATTATCCTATATTATATTTAGCCATGCAAGCCATCATAGGATACATTTTTAAAGTACATACTTCAATGATGATTGTTTCCAAATTTGGTATGAGGGGAAGTCCGGTCAAAAGACAATTTGGCCAAAAATGTTACATTTTAGACACTTCAGTGTGTTAACTTCACTTGAATCAGTCAGTTTGTGTTACAGATTTGAACTGATTTGGTCATTACAAATACTAAAATTCAAGTTCAAATATGAAAATCTATCAAATTTGCTATTACATTTCATTTTAAGAATGTTTTTAGTCAAAAATGGAAGTTGCCGAATTTATGTTCAGTCTCAACATTTATATATGTAAATGCTAACACTTCCATTTAGGAAAAAATCTTACAATTAGCACTAATGCTAAAATTTAGTATTTTTGCATGACATAATGACTCAATTTTATGTTGACGACGACTGCCAATTGTTTTGAGTAAATCCTAATTGGCTCTTAGACTCTATTGAAATAACTTTCGCTAAACACACTACGTATTTTTTTAATATTGTTTTTTTGTTTTAATCTTCCACTGTTGATATATAAACATATCAATGAGCAGATGCAAGGTAGATTTTATATCTTGTGACGGGGATACTGGATGTTTAATGAAATGAATATGATAGTGTTTTGGTCTGAAGATAAATGATATTGCCCAAAACATGCTAAAAACAATTTTCTATACATTTAAATGCACATCAGCTAAAAACTGTTTAAAACACAAAACGGTGTGTACGCAATGAATGAAAATTTCGACGAAAAAATATAAAAATAAATTATCAAGTCTTATAACGAGTGAACATGAATATTTTGGCTATGCATAATTTCTTTGCCACCCCAACCAAAGAAATAAACTGGTCGATATCTTAGCAATTATATTCCTTTTCTCTTTTTTTTTTGTAGATTCAAAATACCTCTCTTAAAATAAAATTTGGTTGTCTTCTGGAGAGTTGTCTCATCAGCGGACATCTTTTAATTTTTTGTATATATGTGTAATCAGTCTCATAAAATTAAATTTGCTAAATAATTTACTATTCTGGAACAGTCATGTGTTCTCAGCTTTTTTGTGGTTTGGTTTGTTTTTCTGATACTTCAAGCAATAAGTCAATTATATTAAGATGATTGTGTGGGGTATATGTCTGTCTTGGGGGTTTGACTTGAACTTGGCCTTATGTCAATGGTTATATGTTCAGTATTAATTTTTACATAATATGTGCGTGGAACAATTGAACATGTCTGTTTAGTTATATACATAGAACCTTGACATCATTTTCATCGTAGGGCAGTTTCTCATGTACTATACACACAATAGGTATATGGTATAGTTATATGGTAAACATGTCAAACTGACAGGATATGTCTTACCCCTTACCTTCATTAGTTAAGTTGTCTAGGTTACCAGATACAATAAGCATTATATTTGTATACAGCTAAACTATAATTGGAGAAAGGAATAACTGTAAGGACAACTGATAATGTCGATCTGACAGGGCTCATCTGAACTTGTCCTTATTACATGGATCGTTATTAATGTTAATGTTATGTAATAGTTGAAGCATAACTTTTTTCTTTAAGACTTGAACGTAATTTCAATCGTGAATAGTAAAACAGTCGAAAATGGCAGCATGCACACTCTTGTTTAATTTATTATCAATATTGCTTAAAATTTGCTTACAAGATGAACGATTAAATCGAGATGAACGATTAAATCGTCCATGGGACATCTAGTTCAATATGGGAACCACAGAAAAACGTGTTTGATTAAATGCCATGTAGAATTTACATTTGAATTCAGTTAAAGAAAAATACTTTTTTTATTTTAGATATTACGAGGATTCAAGATGAAGTTATTCCACAACATATACTTGGTAAGTTTATTAAAAAAAGCATTTGAACATTGATTTCTTTTCTGATTGTGACCTGTATTCGATTGGCTTGTCCAGCACCATAAAAAAACTCATTGTAGTTACCTGGATTGCAATTGTGTGCACCAATAGCGGATTTCGTCTACAAAAGACTACTAGTAATCATAAAATTGAGAAAGGAAATGGGTAATGTGTTATGTACGCTCTAATAAGAAAGTTAAAAAGGTAAAACAAAGAACACCGTTGAAGAGCATTGATGACCCCAAATTCCTAATAGTTTTGCAAAATACAGCTATATAATCTATTCCTGGAGTAAAAAATCCTACGGATCTCCAAAATTTCAAGGATCATAAATAGTCTATTTATCATTTTTAAATTCATGACCCTTTAATGACAACTCGTGTCAAAACATGAGTTCTGACAATTGAGCTTGTGATGTTGATACATTACAATTTTTCTTCGATGACTTTGAAAGATCAAAATGCTGAACATTTCCTCAATGGTATAGATATGATATGTCTTCAATGAGATGTTTCAAATACTCATATTTTCCCCTGAATTATTTTCTTATTGTATGTCCCAGCCGACTTCAAAAAATAGGTTGGGTGCCATAAAGTGTTACTTTGTCCATCATTCTGTCATTCCGTCATTCGGTGAATCCACAACAAATAGTAATATATACATGATATATAAGAACTTTTATTGTTAACGTCTTCACAAATTGAGCTGTTTTTAGTATGTGAGTCTACAATGATGAGTAGCAGATCAAGTCTCGTACTGTTCCGCTTCTGTTGAAATTGTGTGCTTTGAACCTTTGAATTTCATGAAAATAACAGTAACAATGTATACAGACTGCAAATTTTGAGTCTACTGTGGTGAACTTCAGGACCAGTTTATGTTTGATTTTGCTTCGCTGATAGTTTGCCAAAATTACAGGCTTTGGACCTTAAAAATGCCCACTACTAAAAAAGGCTTCCACAACAGAAAAACAACAGAAAAACATTTAGTTGTGAAGGATATGACGCAGGTTTTTTTTCAAAAGTATTGATTTTCTAAAAATATTTCACAGTGGTATCTTACTTTAACATTGTTTAAACCTGTTAATTTACTTTTGACCTTAATTATGTATCCCTTATAATTTTTATAAACTATGTATTTGCAGATCAAATTTGTTCGTTCATTGTGTGTTAATTTGCGTTTTTTTATTGAGTTAAGCCTTCCAATTGATGTTTTTTATAGTTTGTTTTTCTATGTTGTGATGTTATACTCTTGCTCCAGAAGAGGGAGAAAGTATGGTACCATTTACACGTTTAAGGTATCCGACCCATAATAAAGATTTACGGAAAATTTTCCGGAGTTTACCGAGGTGTAAATTTTTTCAACACCTCGGTATTTTCCGCCTAGTAAGCGAAAGTAAAGTTATTATTTTTAAAATGACGATTAAAATATCAGAAAGGCTTAATTGAAGTATATTTTCATTAACTATAGAGTAAACGCTCATTTTTTCTATAAATTGCCCAATTTTGACAATCCGGAAACAGAAGTTATGGTAAACAAATATGGACGACTCGGTCGGCTGCCAAGACAGACGAAGGCGTTTTACCCAAAATAGTACGCCGATTTAAGTCTCTTCGTCTTATCGTGATGCGGAAATAATGTGTGCAGTTTGGATGCAACTGGTTGTCAAATATGTTGTACCGGCATAGGAAGATTAGTTGATAGAAGGAATGTAAACACATCACGCACTTGTCCTTTTCATCTGGCGATCTGCTCTGGGAGACGATTTGAATGGATCGTTCATTTTTATGTTTTAAAGTTCTGTATTCATATGTTAAGTGTATATCTGGATGGAATTGAACCGACTTTCTTAAGGTTCCTAACATGGAGAACCTAGTAAACCAAAGGCCAAGCTGAGTGATGCCAAGCTTCAGTGTAAAACTTTGAGCAGGTGCCAGGTAATTTGCATTTACAAATCCAAACATTTTAAAACTTGAGTTGGTCAACATTGTCATGTTAATTATGCCCCACGACACCAGCTTGTCTGGCAAAACAGCCGTTAGATGTCATAGTAATCTAAACTAGATACATGTATGAAAAAAATGATTATCTAAAAAATAATCCAGGTCGGTCAGTTTATATGTTTGTAATAATTTAGGAACAAACACCCAAGTCAAGGCAAAAAACAAATACAAACATATTGATAACAATTGCAAGAAAGCATTAAACAAAAGTGCAGTAGAACTAAATAGGAAAACATGCATGCTATCAGACAATTGAGGGATTCAAGCCAAGGCTACCCTTCAACATGTTCAAAAGTTGAATTGCCATGGTACACATACAATGTACATGTATGATCATAATGTAGCATGAACCATCAATGGCTGTTAAACTTGTCACATTGACGCAGACACTGCCACAACACTAATTAATTGATACATGTATATATACTAGCATGACAATAGTAATATATATTTGATAATATCCATCTAAAAATCATCTGATAATTTAATCAGTATTTGATTAAAAGTCAAATGCTCATGTACATGATGTAGGATACAAAGAAACATAAATAAAGAGCAAACAAACAATTGACCGTTCATACATGTATATATCTGGGAGTTTTTTCTGTTTAATTTCTATGAATGTAAGAAGAAGTTGATACTTTACATGTACAAAACAATGTACGTGTACTTCCCATTTTAATCTGATATCCATACTATAATTATTTTTTTTTATACAATAACTAGTCGAAAAATTTAAATACAGACAAATATTCAACGACTGAGCGAATAAGACACAAGTTCACCAAGGTGCATTTTCCCTGAGTAAATTTTCAGCGTTGTAAGGTCACAAGTTGTAAAGCTTTTCAATATTTGAATTCTTTGATTATTTATTCTTTTTATTACATCATGTACATGTACATTGGCAAATAGTATTTTTACAACAAATTTTATTCTAGTATAAAATGTATGTGTTTTTTAATATATGTCCAGTTTTCACTTTATTATATTTGGTAAGAAAATTTGTATTATAAACTAACAAACATCATTTGTACATACATACATGTACAAATGATGTACATGTACATTGTACTGCTACATATACATTCCTTATCTATCATGTCTATGTGCTATCAAAATGAAGAACATTTTTGTAACACTAACAGAAATTTATATTTCATTTTTTAGAGAAACCATCCTTGTTAAAGATGTGACATTAATCCCTTCAAACCTACAAAACACAATTGATAAGGTAAGTTGCAGATTAGGCCAACCTTAAAAATATGTTTGTTTGCAGTTTTCCGACTGTACCTTCAGACTGAAGGGTCGGTAGGTAGGAAACATATTTTATTTTATCAGCCAAAATACAGTTTAAACAAGCAGTTACACTAAACCAAGTTTCTTGTGAAGAAGAAAAAAACATTTTAAAACAACAAACACTGGACATGCTGAAAACCAACATCAAATGAACAGACATTTTCAGATAAAAAACTTTTTAACCAAAACTGAAACTTTAACATAGTGTCATTATCCAATTTATGACATAAAATATGGTATAATTATTAAATACTGGAACACTTATTAACAAGGAATGTCATTATGACTAGTACTGTTTTAAAGAAATATATTCAGACATGTATGCTTCTTGACTAGAATGTTTTCATGAGTAGAGTATTTTCATCAGAAAAATGTAGATATTAAAGATTTATAAGACAATGTATTAAAGAGTGTATTTTTAATAAAAAAAATAACCATTGAATCTTCCTCAATAGAAAACTAGAGGCTCTAAAGAGCCTGTGTCGCTCACCTTGGTCTATGTGAATATTAAACAATGGACACAGATGGATTCATGACAAAATTGTGTTTTGGTGATGGTGATGTGTTTGTAGATCTTACTTTACTAAACATTCTTGCTGCTTACAATTATCTCTATCTATAACAGTACTTTCTGTGGAAAATGTAATTGAAAATCTTCAAATTTTAAGAAAATTGTTAAAAATTGACTATGAAGGGCAATAACTCCTAGGGGGTCAATTGACTATTTTGGTCATACTGACTTATTTTTAGTTCTTACTTTGCTGTACATTATTGCTGTTTACAGTTTATCTCTATCTATAATAATATTCAAGATAATAACAAAAAAACAGCAAAATTTCCTCAAAATTACCAATTCAGGGGCAGCAACCTAACAACCGATTATCCGATTCATCTGAAAATTCCAGGGCAGATAGATCATGACCTGATGAACAATTTTACTTCCTGTCAGATTTGCTCTTAATGCTTTGGTTTTTGAGTTATAAGCCAAAAACTGCATTTTACCCCCATGTTCTATTTTTAACCATGGCGGCCATCTTGGTTTGTTGCCTGAGTTACCGGACACATTTTTTTAACTAGATACCCCAATGATGATTATGGCTAAGTTTGGTTAAATTTGGCCCAGTAGTTTCAGAGGAGAAGATTTTTCTAAAAGATTACTAAGATTTACGAAAAATGGTTAAAAATTGACTATAAAGGGCAATTACTCCTAAAGTGGTCAACTGACCATTTTGGTCATGTTGACTTATTTGTAGATCTTAGCTTGCTGAACATTATTGCTGTTTACAGTTTATCTCTATCTATAATAATATTCAAGATAATAACCAAAAACAGCTAAATTTCCTTAAAATTACCATTTCAGGGGCAGCAACCCAACAACGGAATGTCCGATTCATCTGAAAATTTCAGGACCGATAGATCTTGACCTATTGAACAATTTTATCCTTCAGATTTTCCCTTAAATGCTTTGGTTTTTGAGTTATAAGCCAAAAACTGCATTTTACCCCTATGTTCTATTTTTAGCCATGGCGGCCATCTTGGTTGGTTGGCCGAGTCACCGGACACATTTTTAAAACTAGATACCCCAATGATGATTATGGCCAAGTTTGGTTAAATTTGGCCCAGTAGTTTCAGAGGAGAAGATTTTTCTAAAAGATTACTAAGATTTACGAAAAATGGTTAAAAATTGACTATTAAGGGCAATAACTCCTAAAGTGGTCAACTGACCATTTTGGTCATGTTGACTTATTTGTAGATCTTAGTTTGCTGAACATTATTGCTGTTTACAGTTTATCTCTATCTATAATAATATTCAAGATAATAACCAAAAACAGCTAAATTTCCTTAAAATTACCATTTCAGGGGCAGCAACCCAACAACGGAATGTCCGATTCATCTGAAAATTTCAGGGCAGATAGATCTTGACCTGATGAACAATATTACCCCTGTCAGATTTGCTCTAAATGCTTTGGTTTTTGAGTTATAAGCCAAAAACTGCATTTTACCCCTATGTTCTATTTTTAGCCATGGCGGCCATCTTGGTTGGTTGGCCGGGTCACCGGACACATTTTTTAAACTAGATACCCCAATGATGATTATGGCCAAGTTTGGTTAAATTTGGCCCAGTAGTTTCAGAGGAGAAGATTTTTGTAAAAGTTAACGCAGGACGACGACGACGGACGCCGGACGCCAAGTGATGAGAAAAGCTCACTTGGCCTTTCGGCCAGGTGAGCTAAAAAGGCAACTTGAAAAAAAAGTATTAAGACATTCGACTATTTTCATATTTCTTACAATATTTAATTATATGTGATAAGGTTATATTTTTGCCAGGCTTTAATGAAAACCAAAGAAATCTAAAGTTTGGGTGAAATCCATATCACCCCATTAAAAGTAAATGGTCTGTACTGAAATGTTTTAATGCATAAAAAAAATGGCAGCATAGCTCCTAAGGACATGTTTTAATTGAATTCACACAGGCCACACAGTTTGGGTATATTTAATATTGAAAGAAAGAGAATAATTGCAATGAGTGGGGCAGCCCCCCTTATCCTAAAGGAGAATACTCATTGCAATCGAAGATAGATTTAATATAGAGAGAGTATATTTATTTTTCAAGCTAACCATTCATTTTCTCTACATCTTTGTGTAGTTAGGGTTGCTTCTTATTGATTTGGCATGATCTATATCCATTAACATTTCAAATGAGCCCTTCCTCCGTACAGGCGTGTTTACAGATATCCATGAAGATTTAAGTCACGGAGGAGTGGTTTCATCTTTGTCGTCTTCACAACGATTTGTAGAAAATATGCCATACTTCAAGCTGCTGTCGAATTATTTAACCACTGAAATTGGTTCCATAAAGTCAGGCTCCACAGATTCTGTACCCGATTTGTTTGAGACAGAATGGTTATCGTGTCAGTTATGAATATCCGCTGCATCATCGTCAATGATATCATCACACATCATTACATGTGCCTGAATCTGTATAAAAAGTTTACTAATAAACTTTTTTGTTTGTTATTTGTCTTAAAATTGACACGAGACGACAGCGTAAAGTACTCCTCCGTGACTTCATGGATACCTGTAACCTAAAAAATTTCCATGTGCTTTTTCATTAAATGGTCACATGAACGCTTGACGGAAAGCTAAGAAAAACCGAACTTGAAATGCGTAATTGACCCAGACTTTAAATCATTTCCGGAAAGGACCCAAAGTTCCGGATCGCGTCAATAGAAGTATTAAAAAAAATTCTTCAAATTTAAAGCAATAAAATGTTCACAGTCGGGAGGATTTTCAAGGGTCGGTCGGTAAACTGCAAACAAACAATATTTTTATTTAAGCCTTATCTGAGATATTTTTGATTATCATCCCAAGAAATGTAGCATACATGTATTACTCTTCTTTCATTTATATGATAATGAAGATACATGTATCTTGTAATTTGTACAGTTGTATATGTATTTCTGCCATCTGTCACTGTTAATTTAAATGTACATTAGGGGTCAGTAAATAATCAAAACATGATACATGTATAAAGACTAATGGTGTGTATTTTCATTAAATAATACACAGGTTTTTTTTGTGTTCAGATTGATAGCAATTTTGTTGTCAATTGTTGTAGTGTCATTGATAAATGAATGAAATAAATGGTTGTACCTAAAATTATTTGAAACATGTCTGAACTTAACTTATATATAGATACAAATTACATTGTATTATAACCAATTTTTATTTACATTTGTATATCTACATGATCTATATGTACATGATCAATGTATCAATGATGACAAGGAACTTTTTAAGTAAATTTCAGAGATGCTAATTAACCTTGTTAATGACTGTGGAGAACTTATGCTA
Organism: Mytilus galloprovincialis; assembly: GCA_037788925.1. Lineage (NCBI taxonomy): Eukaryota > Metazoa > Mollusca > Bivalvia > Mytilida > Mytilidae > Mytilus > Mytilus galloprovincialis. The sequence goes on along the minus strand of CM075332.1, from coordinate 38,839,597 downwards.
CATTTACCTAATACATAGACAAACACAAATGGGCATACATGTAGGTAATAAATAGAGCAGTTTTCTAAGATACATGTTCATGTTTATTGTTATATCATGTATGCCTTGTCTTTAAAAAATATAGATATGAAACATGAACACATATGTAAATGTACATGTTCCATGTTTACATGTATTAGAGAGTTATCTAACCTGTTTAAAAGCTGATAACTACTTAGTACTATCAAAATTTTAGTCTATTTGTTTCTTTATTTGTCCATGATTTATCTTATAATGGATAGAGTTTGAAAATTAAATCTATAAAGTTGGATAAAATATTCATAATGCTTGCATTGGTACAAAGCCATTTTGAAAATAAGAAGATGTGGTATGATTGCAAATATGAAAACTCTCCCCAATACATGTACTTCACATGACATATAAAGGAACCACTTTAAGTCACCATACAACCTTACACAATAAGACAAACCCATACTACATAATCAGCTATAAATTTAAACAATTCAAAGGAGAAGACTAAATATAACTACTGAATTATTGGTTATACAGCATTAAAATACAACTACTGAATTACTGGTTCCTGACTTGGGACAGGCACATACAGAATGTGGCAGGGATAAACTAGATTGAACTTTATTAAAAAATTACCCATTATCAAACTAAAAATGCCTATTACTAAGTGAACTCAGATTACTCTGCTGTTTACATATTTGTTAAACTATAATTTGCTTCTTGTAGAAATTAGCCTGTGAGATCAAGATGCAGATATATCCACCAGATACCAAATGGCACACCAAAGCAGACATTTTCAAATGTTGAGAGACCTATGAATACATCTACATCCTTCTTCGGACTTTGAAACAACTGATTGAGTATGTTAGCTAACATTTAATCAATTATGTTTGAACAGTGCTACACAACAGCCTGGGTGGATTTTGCTTTTTCCACCGGCCCACTCCAACTTTAATCTCTTTTTTGTTAAAATATTGATATCTAATGCTTATCTGCTTTTTTTCAATTGATTGTACTTGCAAGTCTTTTGATTAAACAAAAGAAATTGCATGCCCACTCCTATGGGTGGGCAGAGTTGACAAGCTAGAAAGTTTGCCCACTCCCACTGTGGACGGGTTGACAACGCAAAATCAACATGAGCTGTAGTGTATATTTGAAAGTCAATGACTTCTATTAAAAAAAAGAAAAAAGAAATCTAGAACTTTACAATCTTTTTTTTTAATGCCCCTATTTATATACAAAAGAAGATGTCATATGATTGCCAAAGATACAAGAAACCAAGTGACACAGAAATTAACAGCTAAAGGTCATTGTTAGGCCTTCAACAATGAGCAAAGCCCATACCGCATATTCAGCTATAAAAGGCACTGAAATGACAAATGAAATATTATGCATGGTGGGGGTGAAATAAAAAGTGTCTTCTGACCCCTGATCCCCCTACATTTATTTCAGGAACATCCCTCAGTGTTGCAACACATAAACACATTTGGTAGTCAGATTGCTTTCAACCATATACTATAGTGATAGTTTTCTTCTTCAGAATGCTAAATTTAAAAGTTTTAATTAATTTGTGATGAATTTTCTTTTTTACTTCCAGTTAGGCAAGATGTTATCTCTCATATCAAAGAGATGGAATATGAAACTGGCAGCCAGTATTGATATATAATGTGGTACTAAAAGCTCCAATACCATCAGGGGCTGAAGACATGACAGGAATTGTGTGGGATTTGACCAACCTTAGACTAAAGAGAAAAGTTGTTGCTGCATTACAGATATTTTGAACTCAGCAATTTTTATTAATGTTTTTAATGTTAATTCTCTCTCTTATGAATAATATGATATCTATACTTGCAATGAGCATGAATTGAAAGTTCCTCATGTCTGTAAAACTGTTTTCCCTTGACATTGACCACATTTCATGGATCAGTGAAAAAAGTTATGTACCCATGGTCAAGTCCATGTATCAGATTCAAGAAGCAATAGGTCTGCTTAATTTGGTATACTGTATGATTGATCCTGATCTCATTGTCATGCTTTATTGATCAATGTTAATATTCAAAAGATTTAATATTGATTGTACATTGTATATATAGATATGATAATATTTATTTGTATCCTTTGAACCATCATGACCATGTTATACTTTCATGATAATGTACAAATAAATATTGAAATGTGATAGAGTTTATTAATATCATCAAAGAAGATTATTTCTATTATTTATTATGTGCATGAAGTAGAATAAACACTTTCTGAAATATTTCATGGGAGATAATTAACCTAACTGAGTTCAATGTTGAACAGGAATGATGGGGTATTTTTTAATGAGCTCTAGTTAAATTCAAATTCAAATTAAATTCAAATTATTTTATTCAAGAAAACTCACAAAGAGCATAAAATGAACAATATAATTGCATATGTACATAAATATTGAGAAAGAGTTATAGCTGACAAAGAGATCTAATACACACATAAAAAAGGAAATATTATATTATATGGTATGATAAATATCAAGGGAGACAACCCTGTTCTTATGTAAATACTCTATTAAGTTACCATATAGTTAATGCTGGTGTGAAATATAAGAAAATGCATCCTCAGTCTGAGCCCTAATGCTTTCATGTGATGTGATGTTGCACATTGGACAAAATCGAAAACATGTAGCAAAACCATAAATATTGTCCAACATGTTTAACCCCACCACATTATGTATGTATGTGTCTGTCCCAAGTCAGGAGCCTGTTATTCAGTGGTTGTGGTTTGTTTGTGTGTAAAATATTTGTTTTTTGATTTTTTTTTTTTAAATAAGGCCGTGTGTTTTCTTGTTTGAATTGTTTTACATTGCCATTTTGGACCTTTTAAAGCTGACTATGCGGTATAGGCTTTGCTCATTGTTGAAGGCCGTAGTTACCTATAACTTAATTTCTGTGTCATCTTGGTCTCTTGTAGAAAGTTGTCTCATTGGCAATCATACAACATCTTCTTTTTATTATATACTTTTGAAATATGAGGAAAAAGGAGAGAATTTTCATATTTCAGGTCCTAAAATTACCTCGACCTTTGACCTTTTGACCTCAAGGTTGAAGCTAATCCTATATCTAATGCATATCATAAAGTTATCACAATTAACAAATGTAATGAAAGATTATAGTACATAAAGGTAAGTTTACTATAGAAAATTGAGCAAAAAAGGAGGTCATTGTATAATTTTAGCTCCTAAAATTACTTGACCTTTTGACCTGTTGACCCCTAAAGGTTGAAACCAAACCAAGATCTTTTGAATATCATCAAATGGTCTTTATTAACAAAGGTTGTGAAGATTATGGGACCAATAGGTAGATACACTTTTGAAAATTTAGCAAAAAAGGAGATTTTTGTTGATTTTAGCTCCAAAAATGACCTTGACCTTTGACCTTTTGAACTTTACATGTCATAAATATCATATTTTATTCTTATTATAAGATTATATGAAGTATGGTTAGTTTTGCTAAAGATTTACATAAATTATACCAAAAAACATCAGAACAGGGATACCAAGTCTCCATTTACGAACTGTAACCTTGACATTCTAAATCAAAATTTCTTGAAATTGGTACGGTAAAAGTTTCTAAAATTTTTTTTTAGGATAGAACAATATGTAAAGTTAATTTAAATGTCATTTTTTAATGCTCTGCTAAAATATTCACTTTTGAACTAGTGAAGATATAAAATTGACAAATTTTAGACTTTTCTCCTTTTTCTATTATTAGTAACAATAACACAGTTCTAAAAATAGAATAGCAAAAAAACAATTTATTTTTTTATGTTTAATTTTACAAGGTTACATGTAAGGTTCCTTTTAAAAGATAGATTAGTAAATTATACTATATAGATTTCTTAAAATTACATCCTATTACAACCCCTTATTTGGCATTTGAGGACAAAAAAGGGGGGGGCACTGTAACCCAGCTCTGCTGTTAACCTCAAATATTTTGCGGATTTTTATTTCATAGTAAGAACTCTTAGACCCCCCTTCTTACAATCCTTGATAAAAATGTAAATTATTTTGCTTGTTGTATATTGGCTAATTATGGGCCGGATACCTTAATCCCGCTGCAAGTGTTTGCTCCTGTCCTAAGTCAGAAATCTAATGTACAGCAGTTGTCGTCTGTTTATGTAGTTCATACGAGTTTCTCGTTTTTATATAGATGAGACCGTTGGTTTTCCCGTTTTTATAGTTTTACAAAATGCACTTCTGGGGTATTAAAATTTTGAACTTGTTGCCTTTTGTTGGCTGTTGTTCGTGTGATTCTTTGTCAATTGTGTTCTCCAATTTATTTATATTGTAGTCCTGTGGTGTTGTGTTGTCATTTTGATGTAATATTTCACATGGCCATAAAAGTGCGAGGTTTGGCATGCCACAAAACCAGGTTCAACCCACCATTTTTTCCTTTAAAAATGCCCTGTACCAAGTCAGGAATATGGCCATTGTTATATTATTGTTCGTTTCTGTGTGGATTATATTTTAACGTTATATCGTTTGTTTTCTCTTATTTTTGAGTGTAAATTGACATTGCGATAAGACGTGTCACGGTACTTGTCTATCCCAAATTCATGTATTTGGTTTTGATGTTATATTTGTTATTCTCGTGGGATTTTGTCTGATGCTCGGTCCGTTTACGTGTGTGTTACATTTTAGTGTTGTGTCGTTGTTCTCCTCTTATATTTTAATGCGTTTCCCTCGGTTTTAGTTTGTTACCCCGTTTTTGTTTTTTGTCCATGGATTTATGAGTTTTGAACAGCGGTATACTATTGTTGCCTTTCTTTACACTCGTAATTTTTGGGGCCCTTTATAGCTTGCTGGTCGGTGTGAGCCAAGGCTCCATGTTGAAGGCCGTACATTAACCTACAATGGTTTAATTTTATATATTGTTATTTGGATGGAGAGTTGTCTCATTGGCACTCATACCACATCTACCTATATCTATTAAAGCTTCTTTTTTTGCAGTCGTGGTCATTCTTGTTGTTTTGACACGTCTAGTAAACAATTAAAACGTCTGATATTAATGTTTAACGCCTGAACATGACGTTTGACGTCATACTGATATGTACAAGAATAAAACAGATCAGCAAGTCACAAACTTTTATTTTTAACACAAAGAATGTTTACTGTAAGATAAATAATAGATTTGACAAGTTTTGAGAACTGTATATTGCTTGATATCAACTCGTGTAACTTGACTTGAGATAGGATCACTCGAGTTGATATCAGGCAGAATCAAATTATCACAGACAGAAACAGAAATAAACAAGTATTGGTCTCCGTATGGTCTTCACCAATGAGCAAAACCGATACCGCATAGTCAGCTATAAACGGCCCCGAAATAACCAAATTAATGAAAAACAATTCAAACGAGAAAACTAACGGCCTAGTTTATGTACAAAATAATGAATGAAGAACAAATATGTAAACAACAACAAACGACAACCACTGAATTACAGGCTCTTGGCTTGGGACAGGCATATACAGAATATGCCGGGGTTAAATATGTTTGTTGGCGCCCAAACCTCCCTCTTACCTGGGACAGTTGTGGTACAATACAACATAAGAACAAACTATAAGAATCGGTTGAAAAAGGCTCAACTCATCAAATGAATACAAATAAAAATACATCTTACAAAACCACAGGGTGAACGTAGACGGGTACTAACTCATCCAAACATCAACAATAGAGACACAAAGTACAGATCTGTATTTCTTTTGCTCAATCATTTTGAAATGCAAATAGTGAAATAATAATTCGTATTTATCAACCAGTATGGTTCAATTTTGTTAAAATAAGCTAAAAAAAAACATATGATTATGAATTATTCACTTGCAAGTGAATAATTCGACCTCATTGAATCCGTATTCATGTGAACTTCAATTTAACCCCTTATCTTGAGATGGATAACATGTGAATTGTATATGTAAAGTTATTTAAAATGAAAAGAATGTCAACATTGAAAGTGAAACAAAAGTAAATCATTGGATCATGTTGATTGAAATTCGATCCACAAAAAATCATTCTTATGCAGGTGAAAACTATGATAAACATTTATTGTTCATCTATAATATGAAATTAGATAGACGTAGAAAAGCAAAACCGATACCGCATATTCAGCTATAAACGGCCCCGAAATAACCAAATTAATGAAAAACAATTCAAACGAGAAAACTAACGGCCTAGTTTATGTACAAAATAATGAATGAAGAACAAATATGTAAACAACAACAAACGACAACCACTGAATTACAGGCTCTTGGCTTGGGACATGCATATACAGAATATGCCGGGGTTAAATATGTTTGTTGGCGCCCAAACCTCCCTCTTACCTGGGACAGTTGTGGTACAATACAACATAAGAACAAACTATAAGAATCGGTTGAAAAAGGCTCAACTCATCAAATGAATACAAATAAAAATACATCTTACAAAACCACAGGGTGAACGTAGACGGGTACTAACTCATCCAAACAACAACAAAAGAGACACAAAGTACAGATCTGTATTTTTTTTGCTCAATCATTTTGAAATGCAAATAGTGAAATAATAATTCGTATTTATCAACCAGTATGGTTCAATTTTGTAAAAATAAGCTAAAAAAACATATGATTATGAATTATTCACTTGCAAGTGAATAATTCGACCTCATTGAATCCGTATTCATGTGTGGATAACATGTGAATTGTATATGTAAAGTTATTTAAAATGAAAAGAATGTCAACATTGAAAGTGAAACAAAAGTAAATCATTGGATCATGTTGATTGAAATTCGATCCACAAAAAATCATTCTTATGCAGGTGAAAACGATGATAAACATTTATTGTTCATCTATAATAGGAAATTAAATAGACGTAGAATATACAATCCAACAACATGAGTTTGCTTAATCTATTTATAGCTATATTTATGTTTACATCGCTTATATGGTCACCGGAAGACTTTACAGGTCAACTCGATAATTAATTAGATGACGTCGACTAGACTAAAATATACACGAATCGAAGCTACGTATTTTCATGCCTCTGCCATGTTAATTGTTCATTTTCAACTTTTTATAGTTTGGATAAATGTTTTACATTGTTATCAATCAAATATGAGAATTTGACTAAAATCGGCGAACCTGAATTTGACAGCTAGTACCCCTTTAAATACTCAATGTGAAACTTTTGACACGAAACAAAGAAAAAAAGATAAAGCAGGAAAATGCATTTTTTTTTTTTGCATCAGTATTTATGATTTGTTTGTATGTCTTACAAAAACATGTCCAAGCGATTTCAGATTCCTAGTCTGTATCATGTGTATAGTATACTTATAAATACTGAATCCTATATTACTGTATGTATATGCCACAGTTTATCTTGGGTCATATTGAAAATCCGTTACATCGACTTTTAAATGAATAGAAATAATTCTTTGGAATAATAATCTTGTACTGTTACGCCACTATCCCAGATTTGGGAGGGTTGTTGCCTTTAAACATTTGTAACCTGCCACGTCTAAGTCTGTCTCAAATTGGGTGGACGTAGTTCACTTGATGACATTAGTTCATGTCTGTCATATTTGTTTTTCGTAATTTGTTTTGTTTTAAATAAGGTCCCATTCTTCTAACTTCAATAGTTTCATATTTTTTTCATGTTAGAGCTTTTTGTAACCGACTTAACTTTATTGTTTTTTCTCATTGTTGAAGGCTGTACGGTTGTAGACCTTTTTTATTAAAAAAAAAATTGCTCTTTTTAGTGTTCAAAAAGTGCATACATACATTTTTACAAGACATGAGTGAATGACATGACATTTATGGCATTGTTATACTACTGTTATTATGCGAATAAGACATAGTAAAAATTTACAGGTTAACAAAGTGAATACAGAGTATATGATACATCTTAAGAATACTTTGGAGTTCATAAACATTTAAAAAAAAATTAAATAACTTCCATAAATCCCCCCATCTGCCGCCAAATGACCCGTGTTTGTCTTTAAAGAGATATATAATCTAATATTTCCAGACGTCTTTTCAAAAATTTAAGAAAAGCTTGCACAGATATTTACAGTCTGTTTAATTGTGTATTCTTTACATAAATAATTGAATACTTGGCCTGTATAATACAAAAATTTAAAACTAAGTTATCAGAATTCAATACACCAAAAAATGACACTGTCTTAATTCAAAAATATTCTTATTCCAAAGAATAAATACCACCACTTAGAGAATTCTCTTTAAAATTGTTTTATTTCTGTACATTCCAGAAATGTATGCTCTATAGATTATATTTCTTAACAACTGGCACATTAATTAGTTCAGGAATGTTATATTTTTCAAGAAGATAATTATTTGAGACTATTATGTGTAACGTTTTATATTGGAAGTTTGCTTTCTTTAGTACATTTAAAAGCCAGTGAATAGATATTTTTCAATTTTTCGTCACTAATTTCTGTAGTAAAACTTTCTTCCTACCTTTGTTATGAAATAAAAGAAACCTTTCCCTGATCAATAAAAAGTGAATAAACATTTTTAGCAAATAATTTACTGATAGGCATTTTCTCATGAACAAAAACGAATCCAAATGATTTACTGTTAGGTGACATGCAGGTTGTCTATTAGTATTTTTTTTATAATAGCTTACATCAACCTCATTGGAAGTTTGGTGGATAATAATAAAATCATATGTCCTTATATTTATATTAGCACTTTTTAATTTCTAGGATGAAAATAATAACCTGTTCACTGGTTGTCGTTGATTGATGTGGTTCATAAGTTTTTCTAGTTTTTTTTTATCTCGATTAGACCGTTGTTTTAACTGTTTTAATTGTTTTACAGTAGCAATTGTGAGGCCCTTCATACCTTGCTGTTCGGTGTGAGCCAGGACTCCATATGGAAGGCCGTACTTTGGCATATAATTGTTTACTTTTTACAAATATTGACTTGGATAGATAGTTGTCTCAAAGGCAATAATATACCGAACTCCGATTGAAATCAAAACGGAAAGTCCCTAATCAAATGACAAAGTTAGAAGCTCAAACACAGCAAACGAATGGATAACAATTGTCATATTCCTGATTTGGTACAGACATTATCTTATGTAGAAAATTTTGGATTAAACCTGGTTTTATAGCTAGCTAAACCTCTCACTTATATGACAGTCGCATCAAATTAAGAGTCTGTAAGACCATACAATAACATTATGTTGGCAAACAATGTGTCAACAAAACAAACAGACGTAAAAGGTAAAAATGCCAAAAATAGGGTACAACATTGTGTCATAATCTTAATTACCAAAAACAAACAAATTATTCCAAAAGTCACAATAGCACAATAACAAAATGACCACAGTGAACATTTCATTGTTGAAAAGAATATAACCCTCTTCGAAAGTAAACATATTCACTTTTCGCTCCCCCTCCCCCCCCCCCCCCCGTCACTCCTTTCCTCTTTAAATTTTCATGTGTACATTATTGAGTAACTGTGTCACATGAGCATGAGGTTTTCCAAACAAATTGTAAGACAAGAATTTTTTTTATTTGATACAGGCAAGACACATATTTAGGACTGAGGTATTTGTTTTGGCTTCAAAATTCAGGCCTGTGTACCTACCACTGTCAAGTTCAAGTGATTATTTTTGTTAACATGAAGCCGGATGTGGCTTACCATGTTTTGATGGTTATACACCTTAAAAATAAAACTTTGAAACGATACTAAATGTATCTACACAAAAATTATTTTTTTTGCAGAGCAGTTCGAAAGACGATTGGAACAGTGGAAGGAGGATGATCAACAGTTTGTTAGTACAGAAGCCGAAAAACGTGTAATGCAAAAAGTTTTGACACAAAGTTCCATTACCCTGGTAGGAAACTCAGGCACTGGAAAAAGTTTCCTATCAAAACATATTGCCCTAAAAATGATTGAAGACGGCTATACTGTTATTCCATGTAGCAAACCTGAAGATTTTGAAAAATGGTTTAAACATGGGAGAAAAACAGTATTTGTCTTTGATGACGTTTGTGGCCGGTATACTCTTAATCAACAAATTTACACTGAATGGAAACAAAGACTTGATCACACTACATCACTTCTTAAAGACAAATGTTGTAAAATATTGTCTACATGTAGGTTGGAGGTTTACAAAGATGAACAATTTAGCAATCTGTCTATTTTCAAAATGTGTAGTATCAATTTAAGTTCACAAGAGTTGAAACTTACAGATGCTGAAAAAATTGCTTTAGCTGAAATGTACTTTAAGGATAGTATTGATGAAGTAAAGGAATTGTCAGACAAATATGACTTTTTCCCACTCTTATGCAGCTTATATCATAAACAGAAAATGAAAAATGTAAGCATTAGATCTTTTTTTAGCAATCCTTTTGATGGTTTTAAAGATCAAATTGTACAAATGTATGACGAAAGTGAGGCTGGTAAGATGCAATATTGTAGCTTAGTCCTTTGTGTGATGTTTAACAACACATTAACAGAAGAAAACTTGTCCACAAAAGATAAAAAGATAAGAGAAGTTATAGAATATTTACTAGAAGAATGTGAAGTAAACAAAGGAACATCCACCAAACGTTTAAAGAAATCCCTTGAAACACTTGAAGGGACCTATGTGGTCAAGGAAGACAGTACGTACAAAATAATCCATGATAAATTGTTTGATTTCCTAGCCAAGTACTTTGGGGAAAAGATGTTACAAGTTTTTATTGACCATGCTAATACTGATTTCACTGCAGAGAGATTTCTATGCAAGATAACAGAAAACATGGGCACAGAAATAGAGTTTGTGATAAGAATACCTGATAAATATGTAAATAGTTATATTGATAGGTTACTGAAAGACTGGGAGAACGGTTATGTAAATAATGTATGTCAAAACAGAAACATGAATTCTACTACATTTACAGAAAAAATGGTAACACGATTAAACCAACTTGACATATCAAAGCAGACAAGACTGGTTTGTACTCAAGATATTCACAATAAAGATATAGCACTTGTTGGAAGTTGCTATGTGGGTTCTGTTGACCTTGTCAAATGGTTGATAAGTAAGAATATTGACATTAATTATTGTGATGAGGATGGTTGGTTCCCTTTATTATGGGCAAGTCAGGAAGGACATGTAAATGTTGTAAAAGAACTATTACAACATTCAGCTGATGTAAATCAGTGTGCCAATAATGGTGTATCACCTCTTCATTTAGCAAGTGGGAGAGGACATGTAAATGTTGTTAAAGAACTTATTCAACATTCAGCTGATGTAAATCAGATTACCAATGATGATGTATCACCTTTGTATACAGCGAGTGCGCGAGGACATTTTGATGTTGTTAAAGAACTTATACAACATTCAGCTGATGTAAATCAGATTACCAATGATGGTGAATCACCTTTGTATGTAACAAGTGAGAAAGGGCATGTTGATGTTGTAACAGAACTGTTACAACATTCAGCTGATGTAAATCAGTGCGACAATGATGGTGTATCACCTTTGTATTTAGCAACTGAGAATGGACATGTTGCTGTTGTAACAGAACTGTTACAACATTCAGCTGATGTAAATCAGTGCGACAATGATGGTGTATCACCTTTGTATTTAGCAAGTCAGAATGGACATGTTGATGTTGTAACAGAACTGTTACAACATTCAGCTGATGTAAATCAGTGCGACAATGAAGATGAATCACCTTTGTATGTAGCAAGTGAGATTGGACATGTTGCTGTTGTAACAGAACTGTTACAACATTCAGCTGATGTAAATCAGTGCGACAATGTTGGTGTATCACCTTTGTATGTAGCAAGTGAGAATGGACATGTTGCTGTTGTAACAGAACTGTTACAACATTCAGCTGATGTAAATCAGTGCGACAATGTTTGTGTATCACCTTTGTATGTAGCAAGTGAGAATGGACATGCTGATGTTGTAACAGAACTGTTACAACATTCAGCTGATGTAAATCAGTGCGACAATGATGGTGTATCACCTTTGTATTTAGCAAGTCAGAATGGCCATGTTGATGTTGTAACAGAACTGTTACAACATTCAGCTGATGTAAATCAGTGCGACAATAATGATGAATCACCTTTGTATGTAGCAAGTGAGAATGGACATGTTGATGTTGTAACAGAACTGTTACAACATTCAGCTGATGTAAATCAGTGCGACAATGATGGTGTATCATCTTTATATATAGCAAGTCAGAATGGACATGTTAATGTTGTTGAAGAACTGTTACAACATTCAGCTGATGTAAATCAGTGCGACAATTATGATAAATCACCTTTGTATATAGCAAGTGAGAATGGACATGTTAATGTCGTTGGAGAACTGTTACAACATTCAGCTGATGTAATTCAGTGCGACAATGATGGTGTATCACCTTTGTATATAGCAAGTGCGGATGGACATGTTGATGTTGTAACAGAACTGTTACAACATTCAGCTGATGTAAATCAGTGTTCCAATGAGACATCACCGCTGTTTATGGCAAGTCAGGAAGGACATGTTAATGTTGTTAAAGAACTGATACAACATTCAGCTGAGGTAAACAAATGCAGGAATAATGGTGTATCACCTCTGTATATAGCAAGTGAGAATGGACATGTTGATGTTGTTGAAGAACTGTTACAACATTCAGCTGATGTAAATCAGTGCGACAATGATGGAGTATCACCTTTGTATATAGCAAGTGAGAATGGACATGTTAATGTTGTTAAAGAACTGATACAACATTCAGCTGAGGTAAACAAATGCAGGAATGATGGTGTATCACCTCTGTCTATAGCAAGTGAGAATGGACATGTTGATGTTGTAACAGAACTGTTACAATATTCAGCTGATGTTAATCAATGTGACTTTAAAGATAGAAGTCCTCTTAGTGTAGCACTGGAACAAGGACATATAGAAATACAGTCATTGCTAACAGGGAAAGGAGCAAATCAACAATAATTCCAAAAGGATCAATTCCTGTGAAGGATATTTAAGGAATAACAATACTATAGTTGGAGAGTTCCACTGTCAATTTGCGATTTGATGGTCGCAAATGCAGTTTAACTGGCAACGAGTATCCGAGACGGTAAAATGGAAATTTTCAACCATCAAATCGAAAATCGACTTCAGAACTGTTTTTCTGATTCTAACGCATTATAAAAAGAAATAAAACGTTAGAACTGGAAATATGTATAGATATATCGTGGCTAAGCGTCACGTCATACAAATGAAAACTTACAAACTGAAGGACATTACGTTACCTCTACGATTCAAACATTTGTCAAAATTGGATAAAATCACATCAAAACGTCGATTTAGATGTAGATGATGTATTATTTACGATACTATTGTAGTTATTGAATATTTGTTGATCCAAACAATTCAAAATGGCGCGTTCCTCCTTAGTTACGACATGTCAACTGGATTTAATGGTAACATTTAGCCAATGGATTTTTTTTTATTAAATAACATGTGCATTAGAATTTCTTATTGTTTGTATCCGTACAAATTTATACATTATAATTCATTTATTCAAAACCCTCAAAAAAGCTTAGATTAGTTCGTCATGTTTATGATCTGATGTATCGGCACTAGTCAAATACTTCTATTTACCTTTAGCTGTTTTTGTTTATTTGTTTTTAGTTTTTATTCTTTATCATATTGATAGGTTGCTGTCTTGTAGATATATTGATAAATCTCTTTATTGCATATATTTATCTAGTTTTGATAATGCTGCACGGCTATATAAGGCTTTTTTAATGTGGTAATAACGTACAAAAGCACTAAGTTCATAATTGATTATTGCAAATTTTTTTACTAAACTTGACAATATTGACTTCTAAGCTCTTTCTACTTTTCTGTGGAAAGACCTATTGTATTTGTTCTGATTATTATTTTTTTTCTTCCGCCACATTTTGTCATTGCATGTAATTTTTGTTTCGCAACATGTCTTTAAAATATTCTGTTTATGTTATCGTACAGTTTATTCGCTTTTAATTTTGTCCTTGCTAAATTGAACTCATATCTTTGTAAGAGTTATCTTCCCAAACACTGTTTTTCTTGTGTATGCATCTTCTTCACAACTGTTAAGAAATCGACAAATTTATTTTCCAAATGGCTCGTTAAATCCTCATGATGCTTCGGTCAATTTTAACCTAAGCGTTACAGAGTCTCCATATACGATTTATTTCCCCTTTTGTACTAGACATAAGTGATATATGAATGTGAATATAACTCATGAACCGTGAGAGACAGAACCCTATATATAGCTAGGGATCTTGATTTGAGGTCCTTGGTCCCCAAAAAAAGAAAATAAGGTGAAGGTCAAAGGTCAAGGTCATTTTATTAATTTTGATTTTGGCTTATTCTCTCTTCTTTTTATAAACCGTACAAGATACTGATAACATGTAATTATTAAATTGTCATTTGGACATGTCGTGACTCATACATTTTGGTTGAAATGGTGTGTAGACATTGAATGGGAGTTTTTCGCCCCTCTCATTTTAAATATTGTGCGTAAAGTGATATAATTCATGAACCATGCATATAACACACCTAGGGTCTTTTGATTTCAGTTCCTTCGTTTATGACTTTGAAATTAAGGTCAAGGTCATGAGGAAATTTGAGGAATATGACAGTTGTTGTCCATTCGTTTGATGTGTTTTATCATTTGATTACGGACTTTCGGTTTTGAATTTTTCCTCGGAGTTCAGTATTTTTGTGATTTTACTTTTTAACTTGTTCTACTTTGAAATATTATTGGATGATTGATATGTGTTATATAAAGAATGTTGTGGAATATGTGTAAATATATCAATTGATATGATATTTTTTTGAACATTTTTAGTTCGTCTCAAAAACGTGGAGAAAGCAAGATAAGGGTATCATCCTCATTCAGGTCAACTACGTATCAGTAACATATATATACCGTATATCTAATCTGTATATCGGGGAATTGATTTGCGATTTGATGACAAATTGGGGAGGTTAGAATTATTAAAGAAAAGACTTCCGTTTTGAATTTTGATTAGATACATCTTTATACATGAACATAGTTTGAATTTATGTTTTCAATTTTAGCATCTGAGTTAATTTATAAGTGACTATAAGTAATATGATCTTTCAAGCTAAAGAGCATGCGTAATGTGTCACTATGACTGAAGAAAAGGTTCATTAAGTATTTTTGACTGTAAAAGTTACATGACTTTTTAATGCAAAAAAAACCCCATCTTCTATCGAAAAAGAGTAATTTTGTAACAAAGTATGTAGAGGATGAAATGAATTTGAGTTTAACAGATTACAATCTTTATGTATCAAAATTTAAAATATACTCTGATTGTCATTATGATTATGATTATGTCAATAAATTGTACAATTCCAAATATATAAATATGCACATTGACTCAAGACTGACCAATAATGTATAGCCTGATGTTTATTAATTTGTAATTATTTGTAATAAATTTATTTAAATTGTTTTATACATAAATGAGTATTATAGATCAACAGACGATTAGTGTATACATATTTTTGTTATTGAGTATAGCCTACAGCTCAGTAGTCAGTACTTCGGTACTGACATGATTCAACAATTTTTTTCTAAAATTATCCTTATCCGTTTATAAATTTTGAAATTATATAAAAACTAAGGTTTCAACTCCCTCGGGCAAAGTTAACTTTAGCTGAATTTGTCTATATATTTTATGTATTTATGTCATAAAGCTCTTCAACGGGTTTGGTACTTATACATCTTCAAATTTCAAATGTTTGGCTTCGGTCGTTCCTGCTGAAGGTAAAGCCAGAAAAGCGCTTCGGCCGCATGAAATTATCAAACGTGTTGTTTTCCATTTTTTACAAATACGTGCGTTTTATGTATATATCTTAACCAACACATGACAAAAAGATAGTATTCTTTATCTCACAATCATGGACATTGCAATTATATCATTCTAAATGTGTGTGTTTACATAAAGATTTAATATACCATACTTTTCTTCAATTGACAATTGCTTACAAGTAGCTAAAATATCAGAAATTTGATTTATTTTTCGTAAAATTAAGAGTACGAAGTTATTAAAATAAAACCGAAATGTCCTCACTTATCGATTATAAAGAAATTTACTCTTGTTTTGGGAAAATATTACAGACGTAAGATCTGGAATTGTATATACTGGAAGAACGAAATTGAAGCCTTGTGTAGCCAGTACTTTTCGTATTCATTTACATGCAACATAATTTATACAGTATATACTATATAATATTTGTTTGAGTGTTTTATATTAACCTATACTTTCTAATAAATTCATATTCGTATGAGTGG
Source organism: Mytilus galloprovincialis (assembly GCA_037788925.1). NCBI lineage: Eukaryota > Metazoa > Mollusca > Bivalvia > Mytilida > Mytilidae > Mytilus > Mytilus galloprovincialis. Next base: position 38,823,262 of record CM075332.1, on the reverse strand, counting down.
CTTTTATTCATTTTTCATATAATTTGAAAACAAAGAGAGAGGTTTATTGTCGTTTTCTGGTGTTTATAGTCCGGTATTTTATATTTACTTCCCTGGTATTTGTATAACATGTATCTGAGTCATGTTTAACAAAATAAGCACATAATTATCATTTATTGCATGACAAAATCTGTAACAAATGAAACCTACAATCAACTGTTTTCTCTATTGGAGAAAACGGCCATCACACATACATCAGGAAATATAGTTCAATTCATATATTTTGGTCCTGTAGATGTCAGACATTCGTTTTTTACTAAGCATTACCCCTGTAATATTACAAATACTCCTATACCGTACATGTGATAAAAATTATATTCCTTTTGGCAATCAACTGTCCTAGGTTCAAAGGTCAAAGCAAAAATAATTTGATAATTTCCATTATGCATCTGCATATTTTGTTTGACTTAGTTAAGTGAACCTTATAAAAAAGAAGATGTGGTATGATTGTCAATGAGACAACTATCCACAAAAGACTTAGTTCATCGGAAAACAGCTGTCACGAACATCAACGACTATCATAAGAGTCAAAGTTAAAGCTCAGGATTAAGGCATCATTCACACATTTGACACTATTTTACTATCGCAGAGATCATAGATCAAAATCAAGATTAGTAGTATGCTTCTGTTTAACAACGTTTTGTAAATGTCAGTTCTGCAGATCAATAGTTACCTGACCTGATATATATATCTGAAAACCATCCCATAATGCATTCGTACACACATGTTCGCCAATCTTAGTCCTAACAAAAGTAATTCGCTGGACACAATGCCATCAAAATTTGACAATATATGTTTTAAAGGTAAAATTTAAGGTCAGAGAGACCCGACATTAAAAAATAGTTCACCCCCAGTAAATGATACAACAGCCTAACCAAATTTGTGTAATCTAAGTTTTATGATGGTACACAAATTATGAGCCGGATACAAATTAGACAAGAATTTACTTTAATATGGATCAAATGTAAAAAAAAACATGATCAAAGTGACCTAACGCAATCAGGATTCTACTTCGTCAATATTATCTCCCCACTACGCCAGTTCATTTTCACAATCGTCGAAATGGAAGCCATTGTAGGGATGACGCGCTGCCAATTTTGCTCTAGAAAACCGATGAATTTATCCACATAGCACCATCACGATCCTTATATCGTCGCTGGGCTTCCAAAATATTGTAAATTACAAATTTTTCAAACAAAAAATATCTCACAAACAGGCTTTGAAAATTATGACAAAATGCATGCTTCCAAAATGTCGTATGTGCCCTTGAACACTTTTGTAAAAAGCAGTGAAATAAAAGCTTTGACATTTCCGGATTATGTGAGAACTTAAATTATTTTCACAGAAATAAAAAAAATATACAATTATTTTATTCCCAGAGCCATTATACAACGATTTTCAAGTTTTCATACAACATTTTGGAAGCAAACTTTACAAACAACTGACATTGGCAATTTTGTAATATGTCTTATTTCAAACGTTTTGATTGGGGTAACTGTACGCTATTTTGTAATACCAAAGATTTCCTCCTGCCAAAACCATTGGTGTCAAAAAGTATTTTTAGCCAATAAAGTCATATACAACATTTTGGAAGCCCAGTGACGATATATCAGTTGTATTTTAAAAGACAAATATATCTACTTGCTAATGAGCATCAGTTAATGATCGTGTCTGCATTGATTCAACTTAAAACTATTGTCTGATCGGTTGTCAGGTGGAATTTTCGAAAATTCGTAAACATTTAAAAAAAATCTAATTCAATATTTTGTGGAAGGGCAGACTTGATTTTTTTTAGTGGTTGAAGACTATAAATCCTAGTTGTCACACACACACAAAAAATATTTTTTTTGAAGATATATGCATTTTCACCATCCAACTTGAAAGGCTGTCGTCAAGTACTTTTAGTAAAAAAAATAGCTGTTTTTGTGATTCATTAGATAGGTATTTCACTTGACCCATATATTCCATCTTTAGTACTGTGATTTTTTATGTTATAAAGTCAACCTGTATCTTTGATATATAAAAATGATAGAATATGAAACGAGATGACGTATCAAATATTCTTGCTTTGTACGATTTCAAGACAAAATATTCAACTCAAACACGCCCTAACATAAAAAGGTGCACTCGATTTTTCACTTTTCGATACAATTGTTACCCATTTTTTAAATTTGTTTCTTGCGTCACATAATAGAAGGGCAGACACGAAAATTACTGAACCAATGGATTGATATGTTTTCCGTCTTGGTAATTTTCTTTTTAATCGGAGGTTATGCATTTTCTACATCTAACTTGATAGATACCCATATCGTCGACTTGATATCTAATTGTTCTGCTTAACTATGTGATAGATAAATTGAAAGCTTATGCAAATGGTGTTTTTAAAATAAAACACTTCGTAATTGAGAAGAAAATTGTCATTTTATTTGTTTCTATTTACTTTTAAAAATGTTGTTACTATAGTAAACATTTTTGCCTTCTCTTACAAAGAGCTTCGACTCGTTTTTTCTATTTCAACTGGGTTTCCGCCTGAATGTTGGTATATGATATCCCTAGCCCATGATGCATGCGAATTTCATGTTTAATATATAAACAGAAAGACAGACATCTGTAGATATGCGTTGCTGTACAAACATTGTATATTCTACCATGTGATGAACATTTCAGTGCAACTTTTGTCAAATGTTTCCTAATGCCTGGTCAAAGATGAATTTCTAAGTTTGCGAAATATAAGGATGCTTGTCTTGCAGTTATAGCGAAAGATAGATAGAAAAGCTTCGAATGTCTGTAATGATTTATGATCTATATTTGGTAAAGTTGTGAGTTGTTGGCTGTAGTTTCCCCTGGCATAATTTCGTTTTTCTTTGCTTGTCCAAGGACCCCTTTAATACATGATTATATTTGTAACAAGTGATTTTCAATTTCTTTGACCAATCATTTGATCATAAGATATATTGCCAACAACAAGTGTTCTTTGTATGGTTTTCAAAAATATTTTCCTCTAAAATTTATTAAATATATTTTTGAATAAAATGTTTTTAAGTTAATAAATCATATTCGAAATTTGATTCTCAAAACACGCGACCTCCCATTTCCATATGCATTTGTCATTCGATCAGTTTTCGTGTTTAGGTCAGTTTCTCAGATACTATAATAGGTATAAATAACATGACAATTATATTTGTCTTGTATACTGATTGCAGTGTCATGAATGTACACATGTCTGTCTGTCTGTGTGACCATGATTTTCATAGTTCAGCGACACACACGGGGATTCGTGATAATGTTGGTTTCTGAGTCGGAAACTGGCAAAATATATTCTTTGTATAGAACAACTGTTATGTACACAAAGTTTCCCGAACATTAGCGTTATTTTCATTAAGAACTTAACCGACACTTAATAAAGTTTACGGAATTGGATAAGAAAATTGTTCTTATACGATAATTGTAAGGTATATATTTTCCGTTAAACTTATATTCATAGTTCATTTCTAAATGATATCATTGGATAACTCAAAAAGTATAAGAAATAAGCCTTATGTAGGAGTTACTAAAATGATTATTGTGAAACATTCTTGTTTTGTAAATGCATCCAAAATAATCCATTCGATATTTCTGGTGAATTGTTTAACGTATTTTTTTTTGGATAGCGTTGAATTTTGTTAAGATGTACAAACCCCCCCCCCCCCACACACACACACCGTTGTCTTTTGCATTTTGTCCAAAACATATTGAAGTGTTATAATAATAGTCCCCTTCATTTATTTCACACCGGATTGATTTTCAATAAATCTACCAATAAGGTTACGGATTTACAGTACCATATCATCATTTTACTTTAAAGTATAAAGGTAGTTTTTTTTTAATACAAATCAATTCTAATAGGGTTTATAAAGGATATGGCGTTACTAAATTATAATCCTGGTACCTTTGATAACTATATATCATTCAATGCAAATTTATACAAAACAGAAAACTATGTCCTGATACAACAGGTTCATCCATATAGGGTAGCAGTCGAATCCCAGCAGAGACGTCAGTTAGACATTGTAACATCTAAGATTTCACGAATCAATGTGAACAATTCTTTGTCAGGAATACGACATGTGTTGTCCATTCGTTTTTGATGTGTTTTGTCATTTGATTTTGCCATGTGATTAGGGACTTTCCGATTTTGTTTTCCCCGTAGTTCAGTATTTTTGTGATTTAACTTCTCGCTACTTAAACAATACAAATATCTTAATATAAGAATTGTCTTGATCGAAAAAGTTTGCCATCTAGTGTTATTGATGGACTGTTGTCTCTCTTTTGTTTGCTATTCTATTCTTGTCTTACATTGGCTTCTTTCATTCGGCAATCCTCGGTAGAATCCGCTACTCTCCTTCTATCCGTTAGATGAGGGTACGGAATCGGCCGAGTTGAGACGAATGTGGCTTCTTTTTTCTTTTCTACTAAGTTTTGCTAACCACTTTAGTACCTTTTTGACAAATTTGGAAATGTAAGATATTCGCTTAAGTTGTGATAATCAAAATGTGTCTTGATACATGTATTGATTGATTGTTGTTTCCATCGGCAAATATTTCATCAATATGTGATTACACAGTACAAATTAAACTAAAAGATAGACATGCAAATTGGTTTGACAAAGGCAAATTATGACTAGCGGCGCGGGACAATGTTGGCATGTTGGAAAGGGACACATATTTGTGCTATAATTGGTCAATTACAGACTACGATCAAAATTGTTAAACGGGCTTTTATTTCACTTGCGGAGACCTTGACACTTTCCTTATACTAATCATCAGATTCACCGGCCTCACTAAGAAACGGATAATATTTTGTTTAGGTGAACAATACGTTGCCGTGCATGCGTATCCAAACATTCAAACCCAGCAAAAGGACGACGTTTTGGGTGAATCAAAAACAACTGTGACCTATTTCTATGTACTGAGATACTCCTCAAATAAAGTATTAAGTTAAGTTAAGTTATAGTTGATTTCCAGTACAGGATCCCTCAAGGTTCCTCTTCACCAGACTCGTAATTTAATGTATTTCTTATACTATTTTGACAAAGTATTGAAAAAGTCAGAAAGAACTCATATACTTGAAGCTACTAAACGTTAATAAGTAATATAAAGAGAATTCAAAACAAAAAGTCCTATAACATGGCAAAACCAAAAGCTCGAGGAATATGAACGATAGTTTTACAAATAAACAGCAAGAAAAGATAATACAAAAAGTTTGGCGTCGAAAAAGTACTTTGTAAATCAAACACCATGAAAAGAAATGAAGGAAACGCATTCAATATTGTTTAAAGTAAAATGATAAAAATACCGGACTCCATTCGAAATTCAAAACGTAAATCCTGTATAAAATGGAAAAAAATCTAAAAGTCCCACTCATCTAACGAATGGAAAACAACCGTCTGATTTCCTTAATAGGTACAGGCATTTCCTTGTGTAGACAATTGTCGATTTACCCTGGTTTTATAGCTAGGTAAACATCTCACTGATATAATAGTAGCATGAAGAGCATACAATTCCATTAAAGTGACAACAATGTGTGATCAAAACAAACAGACATAATATGTAAAAAAAAAAAAAAAAAAAAAAAAAAAAGAAGTTCAGCAGTCAACATTGTAATATAATCTCAATCACAAACACTACTTTTTATGCCCCATTTGGGCATTATGTTTTCTGGTATGTGCGTCCGTCCGTCTGTTCGTTAGTTAGTCAGTTCGTCCGTCCGTCAGTTCGTCTGTTCGTCTGTTCGTCCGTCTGTCCCGATTCAGGTTAAAGTTTTTGGTCGATGTAGTTTTTGATGAAGTTGAAGTCCAATCAACTTGAAACTTAGTACTACAGAGGTGGATTCAGGGAGGGGGGGGGGTAGGGCCCCGCCCCCTCTTTTTGGGATAAAATTTGGTTGCTTATATAGGGAATCACTGAAGCGTGACTGGAGCCCTCTAAGGCAGTCAGTGGGCCCCCACTTATGAAAATTTCTGGATCCGCCAGTGGTTCATATGTTCCCTATGACATGAACAACAAAACGTCATATAGACAAAGCACATTAGCAAAAAAAAAAAAAAAAAGACAAAAATTTATCATATGCGAGTTATCATACACAAGAATGAAGGACATTTATTTTTTTTACATTAATCAGTGCACGTGCTATGTCATTGATAAATCTTATAAATAGTTATCATAGATGTAAACGGGAAACACTTATACCCTGTTATAATTTTTAAAATATCTTTTTTTTTTCCTAAAATGTGATAAAAAAAGATCCATAGCAAGTGAACTTTTAGAAGGATTTCCAAATATGATTCTTCAAAAAAAATAATTTTAAGTTAGCGTTTACTATTTTCAATGGACATTTGGAATTAACATTCATATTTATCTATTTTTCCTCTATGTTTCTATTGTGGTTATTGTACCTTTGACTATGGGTTGATGTTTTAAAAAAGTCATAAAAATTCCATTTTCCATAGCAGATAAGATTAAAAAATGATGAAACAATCTAATTATCAAGAAAAATAATATTTTAAATCAATGTTTTCTATTGTCAACTGCATTTTGAAATGCAAACTCCAAACCTCCGTTTGGCAGATGTCGTAGATGTATGAACAGTATAAAAATGGATCGACATAATAGACTGAAGGTCGACTTTATAATAGTTTCTGCTTTGTCCACGTTCTTTATTTAGAAATAAAAAGTGGTAACTGTTATTGAAAGTTCTATCAAATTTTAAGAGATTTGATACTAAAAAATGTTTAAAAATGACGTTTTGTGTTTATAAATTTGATATACCGTGGCCATGATATATTTCGATAAAAAAAAATGAAAAATAGAATAACACAGATAAATTCAAAACAGAGGTTATGTCAATTTACCAAAATTATAAAGACTTGATTTAAATACACATAAGAGATATCATGTGTCATTGTAAAATTATATCTCGGTGAGCAATTTAAAATTATCGGAGTTTTAAAAAAAATCTTAAACAACTTGGGTTATCTCTTTTTCTTCTTCTTTAGGTTTCTCATGTTTCTAGCGATCCTTCAATTATTGAAAACTATTCGCCGGGCGTCGACTATAAAATTTATAATTTACACTAATTTAGCAACAAAAAATCAAAAATAACAAAATCAAAAAATCAAAAAATCATCATAACGTATGTACATTTGAAAACAATAAATTGTGATAAAACTAAATACATTTGATAACAGAATAGTTAGGGATAGAATAACCTGGGGATAAGAGCAGATTCTGAGATCATACTCTTGAATCCCTCTACTGTACTGCATGATACTATTTGTTGTGGCAGATGATTCCAATTTATGACAGTTCGTTGATAAAATGAAATGTTTGTATTTGCCTAAATGAGTGTGGATTGCTATGTCTGGTTCTATTGTCTAGTGGGATCAAAAGATTATGTGTAGGGACTGCAATAATTTCCTGAATAATTTTGTAAAAAAAAACAAGTCTGTATCGCAAACGTCTAATTTCAAATGGGTACAAATTTAGGTCTGTCATCATTTCAGTAACTGAGCTGGTGTTATGGAAGCGGTTGCATGAGAAGCGTGCTGCTCTTCTCTGAACTTTTTTCGATTTGTAGAATTTGCTGTTTTTGACGGTGGGCCCCAAATCGTTGAGCAGTACTCTAATTTTGGTCGGACAAGAGCTTTATATGCATGAGCTTTAACTTTCGGTGATGCTATTTTTAGGTTTCTACGAATAAATCCAAGGGACTGGTTTGCTTTAGATGTCATGTCGCTTGGAAGTGTCCAATATTCAGTGTCTACAACATTTTTGATGTTATTTCTTCATAGACAGAAAAAAATATTAGAGAGGGGCGCCCATATTCGCCGGGGACACAATTTCACCGTTATATGATTTGGAGGTGTAAAAACTTCAAAGGATGGCTGAAATGAAGAAATATGCCGGTGAATTATATTTTTATAACAAACATGATTATTTTTTAAACTGAGACAAAATTTTGGCAATTACTGCAAAGGACCGAAAAACAGACAACGATTTTTGGCCGATTTCCTCAATGAAAAACACGCAGTTTCAAAGAAACATTTCTAAGTTATTCTTTGACTTGATTGCCCTAAATTTCTGTTCTTTACACCTTTGAAATGTCTGCTATTCGTCTATAATGAAATTGATTTGATAAACATTGTTTAAAGCTGCAGTTCTTTGGTTTTAAATAGATGTGTAAAAACGGCGAATATGTGTCTAGACCGGAACATAAACTGTAGAAAACATTGAAAGATATGGCGAAAACGAGCACCCCATTCTACAGTCATTCCTTAAACAGGGGCGGATCCAGGAATTTGGAAAGGGAGGGCGAAGTTTTTAATTTTTGGGACTTTTTTAGGCTAAAAACCATAAAAAATAAGTGTAAAATGCACTTTTTAAACGGTTCCTGGCGTGGAGCATGTATATTCTATAGTCGCTGTAAAGTGTAAGTGTTGGACATTTTTTATGCTGTATTCTCCCTATTGATTGTCTGTCATAAAATGATAGTATGGATCTAAAGCTATGTACTGATATATTTGATGTGGGACCTGTCAGTAACAAATAGACATGGAAAATTCTCGTTTGTTGTATGTTAAGTTAGCATAACCTCACAGATATCTTGTTGTAAACAAGAAATACGTCGGGCTATTGTATGAAATTTACAATACGACCAACACGAGTTAAAAAAGTCAAACAAGCAATTTTTATCCAAATGTTTGGTTGATATGTTTCACCCAAAAAAATTAAGGGAGGTGAGGGGTTCCAAATCAACCAAAGAATTCGAATGAGTCTGAAATGACAACGAATTTATGAATGACGGTCGACAAATGGAGACATAAAGGCCACACTCAGCAGACAGGTTGCAGTCTGGTCTTGAAAAGTATTCAATATATCAGTTCAGCGAAACAGACATTCCGGTCATACATGCAAACCCCGGCCTCAAACAAATACGCCCGTCTTGTATTCATCATGTTCATTTAATACTAAATAATTCTGTTGGAAATTTTCGTTTCTAATAGCAAAAAAGATTATTGTTTTCAATCCAGATACGGCCAGAATTTTTATTTAATGCAAAAATCAGAGTCATATTTTTTCTCTCTCAAATACCTTAGACTGCCTCCTCAAATCAAATGGTTTGTACCTTAGACTTCAAATCTATCTAGAGCTTATACTGACTGGGGATCATTATTCAGCTATCACGCTATTTTAAAATAGGCTGGGGCGTTTGGGGTTAAAGGGAAACTTTGCAAAAAAATCAAAAATTGATATTATGTTCATTCTGTATAAAAATGTTCAAATTCATAGATATTAAAGTTTTATTCCGCTAGATAAGCGATCACCATCGATTTTAAATTTAGAGTATCAATTCTCCGAGATCCGCCATCTTGTCTTCTTTCCCGATGAATAAAAACGATATGTCTATAAACCACAAAGAAACAAAACTACAGTAACCGATGTAGTCGTAATTGCGTGTCGATATCTTGTCAATCGTACGGTTGTTTAATACGACTAACTAACTTGATACGGAAAATATTCTTACTTTTTTTTTAATTACCATGGTCTGTTGTTTTTAAACTGTTGATATTGGAATTAGGTGAAAAGTCAAAGTTGAAATCATAAATAAGTGTTCCGTGAAAATTGTTTTCGAAAATCTAATTTGTTCATAATTCTTTAAAGTAATAAACTTTTTTCAAATATATTTTGATCTTCCCTTATCTGATCACCAGCATGGCTAAAGGTATTACTTCCAAAGGTAGTGTGAGGGGTGTGAGGTGACACGTCCAGGTATTCAAGCGATTTCCTGTCGGGCTTGCAAGTTCATGCATCGTTTCACTTCTGCAGGTATTGATCAGTGTACACGGCTGATAACTTATAACTTATAACTTTCCATTTTGAACTATCAGATGTATAATATACAACTCTGTCTTACTTGTCATTACTAAACTCATACGCTTGTTTATAAATAACATTTCTGGTGTAAAGAATATAATTCATAATATATAAATAATACCCAAAAAATAAGATTTGATGAAATTAAAATCTATTTAAATATTTTTTCCAAGGGTGAATTTGGGAAAATGTAATATATAGTCATTGTCAATAGTGAAGGACAGATTGGAACAGACCAGAAATATTGATTTAAAAAAATGTACGCACTTGCCGACGATTCGTTTATACGACTGGATATAAAGTTACGGAACTATAGCGCAATTTAAAATATATACGTGTATACATTGAACATAAGAAAAAAACATATATTTTGAATAAATAGGGGTAAAAGTGTTGTAAATAGACTAGCCAACGTATCCCAACAGTATGTAATCATCGAATGTCGATAGACTACAGTTGTATACCAAAAGAAGAAGAGAACCAATTTGATTTAAATACAGGTCGATGTATAACTTTTGCTTTGGTTCATTGAAGCTGTGGACCTAGGAAAATCACAGATTTATATTTCAATAAGATTGTTCTCAAACAAAGGAAGGAATTCGTCATCACAATTGTTATATATGCCACTGGACGAACACTAATTATCCCCAGGGGATGTGAATATTTTGCTGGGAAACTTTTGAGTATCAAAGTTTCAAATTAATTTCGGGATTTATTTTCTTTCTTGGTATTCAATAACCGAAAAAAGAATAAATTACTTGTTCGCTAAATAGGGATATTCTTGTCAGATAAAAGAATTTTAGTTATATTTAAAAAATAGGGAAATATGACATTAAATTGGTTCTGTCTTTTTTTAAACATCGTTAAAACGATGTGTGTCTAAGGTGAACGCCACAAGAACCCTGTAATACTAGTACGAGAGTATAGCATGTAAACATTCCTTCTCAATAATATGGTTGTATTGGAAAACTTTTCATACAGATTGACAACTCATTGTCCGATATGCATGTAATATTTGCCACATGACGCCCATAGTTCTTTCTACCATCATCACCTTATTCCTTGATATTGCTGTAAACATCGATGGTTCACACCCAAACAAAATGGGAGTAATGAACCTTCAGAGCTTCTCCGTGTTATACACTTGTGAAATATATAGACGAAATTTCTGTATTGAAATGAATCTACATCTCACAAACAGGATTTTCAAATAACGATTTTGAGTAATCACCTTACAAACCAATATAAACGTATGGCAAGATATAACCATGAAGGAATTTAGTTTTTGTCAGAACTCATCACTATATCATAAACGTATACGTATATATATATGCATACAGTTTCAAATATCAAGAACAAGCGTTCGATGTCGATAGTCTGTTCTCTAACTGTTCAGAGTTAGACATGTCACTTGTTCATTCTTGGAAGCCTTCATATTCCCCGTCTAACGATGGGAACTCTTTCTGATTGTGTTGACTATAAATGCTTGTATGGTAATTCTGTCGTTTATCTGTACAAGCGGTTGCATTTCCTCTCCTTTCCCAACAAACAAACGAACGAAACGCAACTAGTCTGATTTCTCTGGAGCTCATCCTCAATGGCTCTTATACGTCAGGAAACTTACATGTATACTAATAATGATTGTTTCATGAACAACGATGTATGAACGAACTATTATAAATTCGTCAATATCTGTAATGCATGACTAAAGTATAACTTTTATTACAACTACTGTATTACTTATTTGGATTAATGACGGCTATCATGTTCAACATTGCACAACTATTATCATAGAATTTTAAAAAAAATCCTCAAATATCCTCAAAAGATATAATGCCTTAGCTTAGATAATTAGTATTCTTTTCACAAAAAGTTCGTGTAAATGATTGTCAAATGAATTTAATTATGTAAGAATAAAATGTTAAAAAGAAACTAAAAAAAAATTATGCATGTTGTATGTTGTATTTTTTTGTCAATTAAAAACTTTAAAATTGCAATAGTTTTATTAGCATGTAAACACAGCCAGATTTGAATACAAGTTAAGAAATTCCGGTAAAGTCAATGATATCAAACAGATGTACAATGGTATATCAAATTGGGTAATATTGCATTTAGTTTTTATTAAAGATTAAAACTACTATTTTTTGCTTCATATTTGAATCTTTACGCCAATTGCCGCTTAGAAAGTAATCAAAAATTGTTTCCTTTTATTTTTATACACTTTCGGAATTACGAATCTGAATTTTATTTTCAATTAATTTACACAATTTAATTATTGTATCTTTATTCTCATCGTGTATTTAATCTTAATGTATTAACATCATGACAGCATATACTCTAATCCTTTCTATTTATCCTTTCCAAATAACAACATTTATACCTGTGTACGCTTGAACTCACACCTGCGGCTAAATAGCTACAAGGTAAACGAATTGACCTCAAGCCGAGAAATATACAGTGACCTTTACAAAATAATATACACACTCTGCTCACACATTAGTTGCATTGAAATGATTATCAAAACAATAACGGTAAATAGAACTGAAATATTTTCAGTTCAATATCAGTAAAAATGTTCAATAAATATTTTATGAAAAAAATCTCAACAATAATTAATTAAATTTATTCAAAAACATTTACTAGAGATAATTTTATAGGAGTTTAATTCAATCAATACAAAACGGTATATATATGCATATTCACTTTCGTTCATTCTTATATTGTGGTTTATAACTTCGACCAATTGTCAGCTGTGCGCTTTTAATTACGTATATTGTCGATAAGCTATAAGAGTTAAACAGATTTTATTTTTTCCCAGAATTCAATAAATCGGGCTAATACGTCACGACCCACTCGAGAATTCAACCAAAAAAGTTACAAATACTTGATTTTCTCCGTTATTAGAAGGAATATAAATTTAAAACTTTGCAAATGTGTTTTTTATGTTAAGATGAACATAATTAGATGATAAGTAAAAAATCGCGGAATTTCCCTTTAAACATGTTTTCGTAGGTAAATAATATTGCTGTGGATTTTTTTTCATGAGAGTGTAATACATGTAGAGTATTACTTTCTGTTTGGTTGAATTGTGAAATAGATGTCACTACGTTCTTGCTCAATCCTGTGTCGCTTTGAAGGTATCATGGTTGTCATCCTCAGCCTAAGCAATGTGTTACTGTAATTTGAATTTCAAAAGAACTAAGTGACGTTTTATTTTACGCACTGATCAACTCCACCATGTAGCGAATCACATGACTTTGACATTCAGTAAATACCAGCGAAAAATATCTTTATAAGTAAAGAATTGTCGCATGAAAATTAAATACACGGGAAATGGCAAAGTTCACAAAGTCTAGTCTGATTAATCATTTTACAAAAAAAAAAAAAAAGTCCAAGCAAAAAAGGAGGGCTACGCCCTCTATGCCCCCTCTGGATCCGCCACTGTTAAATGTATTCAAAACCTATTAATGTAAAGCACTCTTCACTGGCGGATCCAGAAATTTTCATAAGTGGGGGCCCACTGACTCCCTAAGAGGGGGCCCACTCCAGTCACGCTTCAGTGATTCCCTATATAAACAACCAATTTGTTTTCCCAAATCGGGGGCCCGGGCCCCTGCCACCCCCTAAATCAGCCTCTGCTCTTATATGTAAAATAACCACAAAGATTGATTAAAAACATTGCCGCCTAATCGTTTGAATATAACGCACGTCCATGTCAATTAAACCACCGACGGGTCGTTTCCTTTCCTCTACATTGAGGTCTCCTACTGATCTAGATATTTTCTATTTTCTGAATGAAGGATTTTTATTAGATTTATAATATTCCTAGTTTATAGGTAATAATTATACAATAGCTATTTGCATCGGTTACTGTACATCAATGATGTTTAACAAATCAGGGGCGGATCCAGGATTTCCAGTTAGGGGTGGCGCAAAGTTTTAACTTCGCCGAGCGGAGCGAGGCGAAAAAGTTTTGGAGGTTTTTTTAGGTAAAACTATTGAAATATTCTTCTAAAGGTGAAATGTAGATATATCGAACTACTGTGTGGTAAAATTAGCGAGAAATTAAAGTTTCAAGCTGAAACCGCCTTAATCTACACCTTATCAAACCGCACACAAACAGTTGTCCTGGATGGAGAGTCATCAGACGTTGCTCCAGTTACTTCTGGTGTCCCACAGGGAACAGTTCTGGGTCCAGTTCTATTCCTGGTTTACATAAACGACCTACCAGAATATTTGAAAACCAGTAAACTCGGACTGTTCGCCGACGACAGCATCATTTACAAAAGCATCAAATCTAAAGAAGATTGTGATAGTCTTCAGGAAGATCTTGATGCTGCTGCAAAGTGGGAAGAAGACTGGCTGATGGCTTTCCATCCAGACAAATGTACAGTTCTCACAGCCTCAAATAAGAAAAATACAATTAAAAAAGACTACATACTCCACAGTCATACACTAGAATCTGTCTCCGCAGCTAAATATCTTGGTATAACACTACAATCTGACCTAAAATGGAACCAGCACACAAACAACATCATTGGCAATGCAAATAAAAGTCTAGGATTTCTAAAAAGAAATCTAAAAACATCAATCACAAACATTAAGTCCCAGGCATACCTAGCACTTGTCCGACCAAAACTAGAATATGCTTGTTCGGTTTGGAACCCTCATACTGCTGAACAATGCAATAAACTTGAGATGGTTCAACGTCGGGCAGCTAGGTATGCCTGCAATCGTTACCACAACACCAGTAGCGTTACAGACATGCTTAATACCTTAAATTGGCCTACCTTACAACAACGCAGACTTAAAACTAGACTTATAATGTTCTATAAAATTGTTCATCATATTGTCGCCATACCATCAGATTTACTCATACCAACAGACAATAGAACCAGACAATTCCATCCACAAACTTACAGACACATACTTACATTTAAAGACTGTTACAAATATTCCTTTTTTCCGTTTACTATTACACAATGGAATGTACTACCTCCAAAGGTAGTACTTTCTCCGACCTTAAATATTTTTAGAGAACAGTTGACACCTACTGTTCTCTACAATATAAAACAGTAAACCTAGTAGTTATGTAAATAGTTTTAACCACATGTCATGTTAGTATTTGTTTATTTTTGGCACTTTTCTTTTGTAAATATTTATTTATTATTATCCTACGCATGCGCAGCAGTTAGTAATCATCAAAAATCTGATGGATAACTGGATACCATAAGAAGAAGAAGAAGACAACAATCTACAAATAGACGGGCGGACAGACGGACGCAAAGTGAGACGAGACAGATCACAATTGCTCACCTGACCAATATATTTTTCAAACAAAAATTTCTACTTTTACCAGCGATTTTTAATTGTCCTTTCATACTATCTGTTTTTTTACTTTTTTGATTTTCGGAGGTCGTGCTAGACTTCACTGTGTTCACCACAAACAACTAAATTCAGAATGAGATGCATATACGCATTTATGTTTATTTTCTTGGGATCCCAGTAATACGGTACAGAATTCGGCTAAATATTTAGGTTGCAAGTGAGAAATAAATATAGACACAGAGAAACAAATTAATAAACTAACCTTTCGCTTGAAACAGTATTTCTATCTTTCATTACGCCGGGATCTTATAAAAGAATCTCACTGTTTTCTTGAACGTGTCATGATTAAATTGTAAAAGTGAGTAAGGGATGTTTTGGAACTTCGATTATCAAACAAATTGATTATAAAAACCGCAAATACAATGTAACATTTGTTTTTACTTTAACTGCTAAAAACCTATTATATTTGAAGTTATTTATAGAACTTTAATAACGCGTAGGTCAGTTGATTAGTAATCACATTGATTCTGTTAAACTGACTGTTTTATATACTTTGAATGTTAAAAAAGATTGAATGGTCACTTCTGATACTTAAATATGTTGAAGTCAACCCATGCTTTGCAAATTTTAGGGGGGGCGCACGCCCGCCACGCCCCCGCCTAAATCCGCCCCTGCAAATATCCAATATATGTTAGGGGGGTTTACGTTGTTTTTTTTTTCTTACGAGAAGGAAAGCAATATTTTCGCCCCTATAATACCGGTATATGGCTATAATGTGGAACAGAAATACAATTTTTTTTTTCCAAACCATAAAATTAAAATAAAATTCATTTTAATTATTTAATTGATGTAAAATGTAAAGTGCATGGCTCTGTCTATATCCTGGTATTGGCTGTTGTCTCTGTTGGTGTTTTTTTTAGCCCACTTCCTATATTACATGATATTCTCTGAGTCAGTCATACAGATACCACAGTCCTTGAATTTTAATACTGCAATTTAATACTATATATGTAATGGCAAAGAGTGAGTAGCTCCAAATTATAAACATCCACTGTTTCCAACTATGATAATTGATGAGGTTGGTAAAGGGGGGGGGTGCTTGCACGGAAAAAACTAAAATAAGACATAATTTTACGTTTGAACGTGAAATAATTTCTGTCATGAAAAATAAAGACTTTGATGTGAACCTTTGGTGACTGAGTTGCTGTCTTCTTGTATATATAAACTCTCCGTTTTACTTGATATTCCCAGTGGCGGATCCAGAGGGGGCGTAGACGCCCTTTTTTTTTTTGTAAAATGATTAATCAGACTTGACCTCAAGAACTTTGCCATTTACCGTGTATTTAATGCAACAATTCTGTACTTTTCGCGGCGGTATTAACTGATTGTCAAAGTCATGTGATTCGCTATGGTGGAGTTGACCAGTGAGTCCAAACAACGTTACTCAGCCATTCTGAAATTCAAATTACAGTAAACACATATTGCTTAGGCTGAGGATGAAAATCTATGACACCTTCAAAGCAACACATGATTGAGCAGGAACGTAAGGACTAATATTTCACTATCTGGCAGTATCTGGATTGAAAACAATATTATAATCTTGTCCGCTTTTTTGCTACAATCTTTTAGGAACAAAATTTTCCAACAAAATTATTTAGCTTTAAATGCACATGATGAATAAAAACAGGCAATTTTTTTTGGTGGCCGGGGTTTGCATGTTTGACCGGAATGTCTGTTTTGCCGAACTGATTTTAATATATATATAGAACACTCTTTTCAACTTCAAAAAACCAGACTGCAACCTGCCTGCTGGGTGTGGCCTTTATGTCTCCATTTGTCAACCGTCAATCATAAATTCGTTTTCATTTCAGACTCATTCGTAGCCTTTGGTTGATTTGGAACCAGAGGCGGATTTAGAGGGGTTTCAGGGGCCCACACCGCCCGTTTGTGAGAAAAATGTGGTTGCTTATATAGGGAATCACGGAAGCATGACTGGAGTGGGCCCCTCTAAGGCAGTCAGTGTGTCCACTCTTCTGAAAAAAGGTCCTAAAAAATTTTTGCCTCGTTTAGGCCGGCATTCTTCAAAAACTTCGCCCCCCCCCTTTCCAAAATCCTGCATCCGCCCCTGATTCCCGATTTAGTATACAAATTTATGATATAAATGGTTTACGGCTTTTAAAAAAGTATTTCTTGACAATCCCTGCCAAGTGTTTGAATTTTATTTGAAAAAATATTAAGCACGCAAAATAAGCATTTGAAAATTACGATGCACGTAAAATTAAATAAGATGAACATGTTGAACGAGGCACCTGTCTTGCACGACTGAACGTCAAAGAAAAAAGTAAAAACAGGTTGAACGTGAATTAAAAAAAAGTGTCACGTTGCACAAAAATAACCTTTACCACCCTCATTGACATTCCATTGAAAAAAAAGATAAAAAGAATGATACAAACGGAAAATACTACCGGTATACAAGTCATGTGTCATACACTATCAGGGCTACTTAAAAAGACTGCTTATGATACCATATCTTTTCCTGTTTTACTATTAAAAATGACCATTTCATGTTTATAATAGTTGCAGTTTTAAGTATGGTCTTTTTTTTTTTTAATTTTAATTTTTTTATCCAACATATATAATATACAACAGTACAGTTATCAAACAGTAAGCTCATATATATGAATGTAATATATAATACAACCTATCAGAAAATGTATAGAACTTGAAAATAACATTTTGCTGGGATTTTATAATTGTATCTTATTAAAAAGGACATACAAAAAAAAAGTATAGAGAATTAATAAATAAAAGAATTAAAAGATGATTAAGAAAAAAAAAAAAAAAAAAAAAAAAAAAAAAAAAAAAAAAAAAATTTAGTTTGATGTCTGCTAATTTTGTATAGTTGCTAGTCCATCAAATTATCCTGTAAAGCCTCTTGGTAAATGCACCAAGCTTGATTAAACTTGTCAAAACATTTATTTTTAATTGATATCTTCTTCTCCAAAATATAATGATGCTTTATTTTTTCAATCAATGCTGTTAAACTTAATTCTCCTTTAAAATATCGTGTATTATATATATATTGTTTAATCCAGAGAAAAATATTGTTTTGAGGGTCACCTTTGTACATTCGTGATAAATTTCCAAACAAAAAAATATCTTGTGTAAATGGTATACTAATACCATTCTGGAGAAACCACATTTCAGTTTGCTCAATAAATTGTTGTACATAATAACAGTCCCACAGTATATGTTCAATTGATTCAAGTTCAGTGTTCCAAAAAGTACAATATGGGTTTTGCACTATCCCAATTTTGTTTAAAAACGTATTTGTTGCCAGAATTTTATGATTAATTCTATACTGAAGCCATTGTAGCTTAGTATTTTTTGTAATAGCAAATGGTAGTTGAAAAATCTTTTTCCAGTTTTGATTTTCTAAAACTAAAATTGCTTCCAATCTTTTTACTCCTGTAGGAACAGTGTTGTTTTTGTTTAGCACCAAATACATATCTTTAGATCCCTTTTTGCTTTTGAGAATGGTCTTTATTACTGATGGTATGAAAGGAGATACTAATTTATAATCTCCCCTATTAATTTTTTTGGAAGTCTTAGTTAGCATAGAAATTATGCTATTATATTTCATGATGTCTATATCCATCTGAAAACACTCCTGAAATTGATAAAAATTTAGAAAGGTACCATTCTCCCCAACAATATCATTTACATGTATAATACCCTTACTATGCCAGTCTTTTTAAGTATGGTCTTAATGTAGTAACATATATATGCTGGAGATTTGGAATGCTTTTAATTATTTCTGGATCAAAAACTATTACTGGAACATACAAAAAGTGATAAGGTATAAATATAAATCTTAGCTTAATCTGTAGACTGGACAGATGTTTATCAATGTTTATAATATGCTGTTTCACCATTCTCAAATTCAGCAGTTCAAAAAAAAATTTCAAGCAGGTGACAGCATAATTTTTTTTTTAGCTACAGTGCAAAATATTTTTTTTTCTCGGTCAGCTAGGCCATCAAAATACTTTAAACCCCCCCCCCCCCAGATAAGAAAATGGTTGTTGCCTAAAGACATTGAAAGAGTTCAAATTAGATCCTAATCTTTGATATTTTTTCATATTTGGTTTTGTAGAACTTAATACTAATAAGTTTTAATAGTTATTAGAATAATTATAATTTGACAATTATCAACAATTCTGTAAAAGATATTAGTATTCAAATGTAAGGTAGCTAGAATCACAATTGCAATTATTCTATATACTACTAAAAATATTTTATTTCCACCATTTTTTAGCTCTAATTATGAAATCTTCAGGCGAAACAACACTATTTTGCTATCTAGTTGGAACCCCCCCTTTTTGTTTTTTTGACAATCAATGCATTTGAATGGGGACATGTAGTTGGAACGTCCTCCCCCCGTTTTAAAATGGCTGGATTCGCCCCTGCTGTATTACTTGCAAAGCTAACGTTACACAGGGGCAGATCCAGTCATTTTCAAAAGGGGGGGGGGTTCCTAACCCAGGACAAAATGGGGAGGGGGGGTTCCAACTACATGTCCTCATTCAAATGCATTGATTGTCAAAAAAAGGGAGGTTCCAACCCCCAAAACCCTACCCCCTGGATCCACCACTGTCACTGCACCCAAATTTTTATCCAATAAAAAAAGCAGTGAAAATCTTCAAAAATTTCTGAGAGACAGAATGTTTTGCATAAATACAATTTTCCATTATGCACATCTTTCAATATTAGAGTACTATTAGGGTACCCTCTTGTTATTACTAGTATGTATGTCTGTCTTACATGTATATATAATCTTAGTGGGCGTGCACTGTTTCTTTACCGACTACAGGCCAAGAAACGATATCTACTCCCATTACATTTTACAACATGCTTTTAATTCTAGAGAGGTTTTTTCATCTCTAAAATATATTGTTGCTTTGATCTTCAGAGAGAAAACCTTAAGTTTTGTTCAAAAAGCCCATAAACTGAAAAGTTTGGTAAATAACTAAGCTAGTTAAGAGTAACGTACCAACCATTCATCTTGTGTATGTTGGGAGCAATTGTTTGATACTATTTATATGCTCTTCTTTTAATAATACAACAGTACTGTTTGTGTTCACTCACTCATTATCTTTGGGAATCTACTTGGTTTGTTGTCTCCCTTTTCCCATATAGGTTAAGTTTTATTGCCATGTATTGTAATTTCAAATAATTTAATTTTGGATATAACGTGTCTTCTGATTGGCTGGCGTTGCTTTGTTTATCAGCTCAAAGACATAATTTTTTCATTTGACTGTGACTGGATCAAGGTTTTATCACGGTTTGCTCTGGTTTAAAATAAAATTTCGAATTAGATTATAAGAAATGACAGTACTATTTTTTTCTGTCTATTCGAAATAACATAACAAATGCAGTCCACACTTTAACATTACCTGCTACACAGGTTATTCAACGTGCACCACATTTTTGAGGTTATTTCTTCAAAGACAGAAAAAAATATTACAGTCATTCCTTAAATAGTTCAATAAAAAAAATCATTACAATTATTTTACACTTTAATATAAACTGTAAATTTACTGCTCCTCATCAATGCGTTATACAAAAATGTTGTTACATTTGTATGCTGGCCTGTAATTATTTTAAATGAGAAATTGAATACCTGGAGACGATTTTCTTGAACATGCTTGAAATATTTGCCACTGCATTTTAAGCAACAATCAATAAATCATTGTTTAATCATACTGTTACCTTGCACATGGTGCAGTACAAATAATTTGTATAGACAATTTAAATACTTCAAGGAAAATATATAGTGATAGTGAAAAGCAACTTGTAGACATTTTCTTTAGATATGTCTGTGCAATTTTGTACCTGAAAAATCATTTGACGTTTGGTAGCCTTTCTTATTGGTCTTAATGAATATGATGACAGTGAAAAACTCATAAATTATTTGTTTGTCAAAATTTATAGAAATTGACAACCACTGAACAGAACTACCGTAATTGCTTTATAAAAATAAGGAGATGTGGTAAGATTGCCATTTAGACAACTACAAAAAAATGTAACCACCAAAGTTTAAATGATGTGATTGTAAGCAATTATTTCTAACCTTATGGCCTTTTCAACAATGAGAAAAACCCATATCGTATAGTCTGCTATAAACATGTTAGAAAGGCTCCAACATGAAAGATATGAAACGGTTAAACTGAGAAAATTAACTGCATAATTCATTACAAAACAATTTACTATAAACCAATATGACAAACATGAACCCTGACAACCACTGAACTACGGGCACTTAAAGAGTGTGACACCAACATGGTTAAACATATTTGTGAGCACTCAACCCTCCTCTAACCTGGGACAGTGGTGTAAACAGCAAAACATAAAACAAACTGAAAAAATCAGTTTGAAAAGGTTTAATTTGATACAGAGCAATAAAACATTATGAAATAACATCAAACCAAACACAGACCAGAAGTGACAGCATGTCAGGTTATGTATCCATCCCTCATTTCTAACAACATGTATGCTTCAGCCTCCCTGCCTTAAATTACAATTCTTACCAAAGGTTGTGGTTCTCTCCGGGCATTCTGGCTGCCTCCACCAATAAAATCTTACTACCACCAATAGCACAATAGTGTTGAAAGTGGTTTTAAACACAAATCTATCAACCAAATCACAAAATTGTGAAAGCTAGGTCCTTACTAAAATGTAAGTTTTTTTAAAAGTTCTACATTAATATTTTTCAGATATGGCAACTGGAGGACACTCACTATGTGATATTTGTAATCAACAAGATATAACCACTGATGCTGTGGAATATTGCCCAGAATGTGAGGAAAATCTTTGCCAGAAATGCACAGGTCATCACAAAGTTGCCAAACTAAGTCGAAAACATGAGACTGTAGCACTTGAAAATGTAGCAAAGTTGCCAAAGTTTGTGAACGCAATCTCAAGCAATTGTAACGACCATTACGAAAAAATTGAATATTTCTGTAATACACATAGCACATGTTGTTGTGTAGAATGTCTTCAAGATACACATAAAAAGTGTCATAATTTAACACCAATTCAAAAAGTTATCAAAAATGTGAAATCATCTCCAATGTTCTGTGACCAAGAGAACATATTATCAGACTTGCTACAAAATATAGACGAAATTTTAGAAGATAGGCGTAAAAATATTGGAGCGCTACAAGAACAAGAGGCCCAGTTTAAAATAGCTATACAATGTGTAAGAGAGGCTGCAAATGAATATTTAGATAATCTAGAAACGGCATTGAGGAACACAATGCAGCAATCCTTCAACCAGAAGAAAACTGAGATTGAAAATTTAGTTAAGGATTTGGAAAAACGAAAAAAGAAAATAACCGAAATGAAAGAAAATGTTGACTTGATTAAAAGTATTGCATCAGATTTTCAATCTTTTATTGCTATTCGTCAAACAGCTGAAGAAGTTCATACGGAAGAAGTGGAATTAATGCACTTAGTCAAGGATGATAAATTTAAATCGGTAGAAATAAGAATGATTCCAACAGAGTTCAATTTGTTATCTGATCATTTTGATTCAATCGGGAAAGTTCAGATAATATCAAGTCCTTGCAAGATCTCAATGAAGAATAGTAAAATTCAAGAAGCACAGCTTAGTCATGTTAGGGGAGCATCCCTTGTTCCAATAAATGTTGAAAAAATAAAACTGATAAAGAATACAGAATTCTCCCTGGATGAAGTCATAAAGGACTTCTGTGCCCTGAATTTGGCTCCACAATCCAGCCATATTCGTGCTCTTATAAAACACAAACGTCGACCATTTTTGGTTAGAGATTGCATTTCTGAAAATGGAAATATGCTTATTTTAGATTGCCATTTTAGCATGGTTTTCTGTCTTACTAGTGATGCCATTCGTATAAGACTAGTTAATGTCTGTCCTTTAAGTTTTATCCCTGGAGGAATCATTAGCTTGAGTCCTTCCCTTGCAATTATAACAGAACAGAAGAGGAAACGCTTTCATTTCATAACCATAAAAAATGCTGATATTTGGAAGACAGTGGAATGTGAAACAGTTATGTTGTCAGTATCTTACAAATTTCCTGATTTGCTTGTTCAGAATGGTTCTGGTGGCTTTTCTCATGTTACAAAGAATGGCAAAGTTTTATCAGAGACTAAAATGTTGTTCATAGATGAAGAGAAGCACCAATCAGCATGTTTTCAAGATAGATTTTGTTTTATTTCATATGATGCTATTCATTGTTGTGAAAGGGCGGGAAATCCCATGTGGATATTTCGACATGGAAAACTGCTACCCAGAGCACTAACAACAGATGGGGACAACGTTATATTTGCTGTGTCATGTAATGGAAGTATATACACTATTTCAGCTGATGGCAAATCCTACAGCATACTTGTTGAGCCTTACAAGAATCTACTCCAAGCCTCTGCAGTTCATTATGACAAAGATGGAAAGAAACTTCTGGTTTCAACTGAGAAGGGGACAGTTTTTCTTTATGATGTTCATTTTAAATAAATTTTGAATTAATAGTAGTCCATCATTTTAAAACCTTAATCCTTGTATTAGGTGAATTCATTATTCATGCACAGGAGGGAATATGATTTATGTCAAGGAATTTATGATATATCCTTTGTTTTATGTATATATGTATATATATCAGAAATGAATCAAGGTTTTTAAAAATATTACCCAGATTACATTAGATTCCAAAACAGTTAATCATGTTGTTAAATGGTAGCAAATAAATATACAATATGGAAAGTGCCAATATCAATGAATAAAAACAATTGTTGGGTTTACTTCAATAAGATAGCAACCAAACAGAGAAATTCTTCCAATCGAACAGATGTCTCACAAGCTCAAAACAATTATAAAACAAAAGTAAAATCACAAAAATACTGAACTTCAAGTAAATTCCAAAAGGAAAGTTCCTAATCAAATGGCAAAATCAAAAGACATCAAACAAATTGTCAACAACTGTCATATTCCTGACTTGGAACAGGCATTTTCTTATTTAGAAAATGGTGGATTGAACCTGGTTTTATAACGCTAACCCTCTCACAGCGCATCAAATACCATAAATATTTGTATGAAGCTTTATATTTCAGAAGATAGGAGACCTGGACCCTTCATACCATCAGCAAATACCTTATGTTATAAAGTTAATGTCTGTCATATGTCTATTGTCCTTGACCTCATTTTCATTGTTAGCAACAGCTTGAACATGTTGAAAAAAATTAGATAGTAATTTGGTCATGTTAGTTTCTCACCCATTATGAGTGATAATTAGGATACCTATATTTGGTGTATGTGTTCCTTGCAAAATTTACATGTCCATCTGACATGGTTCACTTGACATCTTCCTCATTTCATAGATCAGTGATCAAGATTAAAGTTACATGATCACGATAATTAGCAGAGGCGGATTTAGTGGGGGTGGGGCCCGGGCCCCCCCTTTTTGGAAAAATTTTGGTTGCTTGTATAGGGAATCACTGAAAAGGGACTGTAGCAGGCCCCCTCTTAGGCCAGTCATTGGGCCCCCACTTATGAAAATTTCTAGATCCGCCACTGATTAGGTCTGTTTCTAAAAGCAGATACTAAAAGCAATCTAGATCAACAATATGTGCTGTATGGAATGCTGTAAGGGGTACATGTCAGTTTGGCAGGTCATACATGTACCTGACCTTGACCTCCTTTTCAGGCAATTGGTTCATTGGTTTATGTTTAGTTTTTGTGTTTTGGTCTGTTGAAGTTATTAAATATAGCAATAGGTCAGAAATATTTTATGTATGGAATGATTGTTAGGTTTACAGGTCTGTTTGACAGGTATCATATGACCTTGTCATCATTTTCATGGTTTACTGGTTGTTTTTTATACAACCACAAATTTTTTTTGGGATCGCCTAATGATATCATGTTGTCGTCTAAAGACACATTGGTTTCCGGACAATAACTTTAGTTTAAGTGAATGGATTTCTATGAAATTTTTAAAGAAGGTTTAATACCACAAAAGGAAAGTTGGGATTAATTTAGGAGATGATGTTCCTAACGGATTAGGAATTAGAGGCGCAAAAGGGGTCCAAAACAAACCTTTTTTGGTTTCAGGATAATAACTTGTGTGTTAGTGTATGGATCTCTCTGACATTGTACCACAAGGTTCTATATAACAAAAGGGAAGGTTGGGATTGAGTTTGGGGTTAATTGCCCCAAACATGTAGGAATTAAGGGCCAAAAACATTTTTCTAGTTTCATGACATTAAAGTGTGTTTAAGTGTATGGATCTCTCTGAAATTGTATTACAAAGGAAAAGCTGGGATTAAGTTTCAGGGTTATTGCTCCAAGGGGGTTTAAGGAATTTATATTTTGTTTTCAAGATTTTTTGAAAACATTTCAAGAACAAATCATCATTTGCACAGAATGGCGCAATAGATTTGAAAGATCTTTGACCACATTTATTTTGTGAAACCTATATTATGTCAAAAATTTGATCACAATCCAAATTCAGACAGTATCAAGCTTGAATATTGTGTCCAAATTTGCCTTAACTGTTCAGGGTTCACCCTGTACGGACGTATCAGGCTGGGTTTTTTTTTCAATTAGGGAAGAAATCAACTATATTTGAAGCATGGAATGATTCACCTAACAAGCTTAATGTCATTTTGGTCTCTGGTAGAGAAGTGTCTCATTGGCAGTCCTACTAAGCTTCTTTTAAAAAAACCTAAGTTCACAGCAAGATTCTCAATTCTGTAAACCCCGTCCAGACCCTCATACCAATGAACACTAAAACATGAGGGTAGCAGCATCACAAAGCTTAAGTTAATCAATATGACGCTAAAGAAAGGAAAACAATAGTCTTGTTTTGCATATTGCATAGTCTTTTTATGCACATTGCAGTCTTTATATGCATATTGCAGGCTTTTTATGCAAATGCATAGTCAATATTTGTTTTATTATTTCAATATAAAGTATGGCTTTGCTCACTGTTGAAGGTTGCACTGTGACCTATAATGGTTAATTTCTATGGCATTTGGTTTCTTGTAGAGAGTTGTCTCATTGGCAATCATACCACATCTCAATTTTATATCATCATAGATACCTGGATTTTAATTATGTACACCTGACACATGTTTCTTCTAAAAAGACTTTATATCAGAGATACTGAAATAAAAAAAAGTTAAAGCCACCACATTGAAAAGAAAATGAAAGAAATTTCTGCAAATCTTAACTAAATCACCCAAAAAAAGAGACAAATAAAACCAGTCCTGGTATAAATAAAACTGACGATAACAATTTATATCTTTTATTATTATCACAGATCAGATTTATCATTTTTTTTCACAATTTTCAAGCACCAACAATGACATATGATGAAACCTGTCTACAGATAACTCTTGCGAATGTAATTGCTTGTCCACACTAGACAAATTCCCAATTTGTACAAGTTAAATTACAAATATTAAAACCTGTAAAACGTAGTCTTTGTATGTCAACATACAAGAGTTCAGATATACTGTGGATTCATTATTATACGTTGGATACCAATCTTCGCTGGTACAGATACCAATCTTCGTTGGTACAGATTAACGATCAACACTAAATATTAAAACAATGTCAAAAAGTTCAGACAGGTTTCACATACAATGCAAATATAAAAAATAAATAAATATGTTAAATCATAAAAACGCATCATAATAAACTAACCATATCAATTTAATATGACTAAATAAAAAAGCATACAAACTTTTCATGAATATTCTAATAAAAATTATAGTTTTACAGTTTCCTCAATTTATTATGACATTGCATATTCAGAAAAAATCATATAACTATATATTTTAAATATTGCACCAATTTTTATTTACATTTGATTTAATATTTGTACATAAAAAATAACAATTATTAATGTAATCACCTACCCCCATTATATATAATAAATATGAAAATGTTTCTAATAACTTATTGAAAACTTTTATCTGAGAATTTTTCAGGTGTATAAAATCATCTTTTAAAACACAAAAGTCAGGCATTACAAAGGGTACAACCAAAAACCTATAAGCTAAATAAAGCAAAAAATACCATGATCAAAAAGAAAAATGAAATCACAAACAAGTCTTCAAAGCTTTACACAGAAAACTAAACTAAATATTTCTTGCTCTTTTAACATTCTAAGAATGATGTACTTTTAAAGATTGTTTCTAAATACTGTAATCATCAAATTTGTTTTGGTGATTAGAAAAATAACATGAATATCTATCATTGGGAGTATTTTTCAACTTGAGTCTACCCTTATATAATTAAATACTAGTACATACATACATGGCAAAAATGAGATAATTTATGCAAAGTCGACTAGAAAGAACTAAAAATGAAACAAACTATCCATGAAAATAAGTTAGTTTACAGAAAGGTAGCTGACATGTTGTTTTCGCTATTTTTTTCAGTAACAATAGGTTATCATTAAAATATTTAAATATAAATAATTTAACTGCTCAAAGTAAGATTGTATATAATTCTTAGAAAATATGAAACAATTTTCATGTCAAATCACCCTCTCAAAAATTTTCTTTCGTGGGTGATCTGCTATGTTAAAAGGTTTTAATAGTTGGCATCTCTAAATACACAAAAATGCTTAGAACTGCATTCATCAGATATGCCTTACACCAAGTCATAGAAGTTGTTGAATAATTATGTTTTAGTATAAACAGTCGTGAAATTACAATTCATATATCATTATCTCCTATTAGTGATATTTCACTTTATACATTATCTCCACTAAGTGAGACTTCACTTTATATATTTTCTTCCCTAAGTGATATTTCACTTAATTATCTCCCCTTAATGATAATTCATAATAATAAATGAGTATTATTTTAACTTGTAAAAGCAAGTTTCACAGAGAAAAATGAGTAGCTAATAACCTAGTAAAAATGTAAACTATCTAACTATATATTGTCTAAATGTCAATGTAAAGAAGCATTTCATAATCTCATATAATATGTTTGTTCTATTTGCTAACAGTTGTATTATTTTTCCTGTGATTTCCCAAAAAGAGATTTCTTTCTTGGTTTATCTTGTCCTGCCTGAAAAAGAAAACAAAAAAGATGAAATATCTGCATGTTTAAAATTTGTTTCTAACTTCAAGCATAGTAGCACATTGAATTGCCTGGATACTTGATTTCTTTGTTTTACTTAAGGGTGTGTTTGGATATACGCCTGAGGTGGCCTATGGTTACCCATAAGCCGCCTCAGGCGTATATTCAAACACACCCAAGACTGGATGCAAGGCTATAGAAAATTAGTAATTCATTGAAAATTTAATTTGTGGTTCCCCTGAACTCACCGAATCCACACAAAATTGATGTTCCACGATAATAATGAATCCACGATAATCATGAATCCACAGTAGTGTGTTTGACTCTGTTTAGAAGGTCATGGCTTATATTCAAAGTTAAAAAATAAAATAAAAATTGAGAAAAAGTTCTGTTTAATGATTCTAAATAATGACCAATGTCATAAAACTTGAACCTGTAAATATAAAACACTTTGCCTCAAAATCAATTGAGCTGTGCTGCAATTTTTTTATATGTCAAATATTCCAAATAAATGGAAAAATATACTGTACTTTATTAAAAATCATCTGTTATATAAACCTAAATATGTCACGAGAAGCAATTTAGTCAGTCCCACATTTTACAGAATCTCATTTGTCAGGGTATAATTATGCAAATTAAAGGAAAAAAAACTCCCAATAAAAATAATCATGTATCCATACATTTTTACATCTTTATATAATTTAATTCTGGATGCAACGCCTCTTCTGATTGGCTGACAACATTTTGTTTATCAGCCCATATACATAATTTAGTCATGTGACCGTGACGTCATCAATGTTTTTTCATGGTTTACTCCGGTTTAAAATGGAATTTAGAACTAAATAGGTACTTATATGTTATATAAGTTAGGTTTATACATAGTTTGATTTTAATTACTCAGTAGTCATTATTTTAGGATTTTCCCAGGATGTGTATTTTCTTTGCTGTTGAGATGAAACAGATTTATTATCATATGTCAATCAGTTAGATGTGAAGTTTATCACATGTTCTTAGCAGGAGGTCTAATTACATCAGTTCCAATACAAATATACATGTCTTGTTAATTAGTGACCACTTGTGGCATTTGGCTTCCTTTGTCCTTTGTTTCTTGATACATTAATCTGGGTGCAGTTTTAACTCCTCCCACTTAGTATCCCATTAAGAAGTTGTGTATTAAAAACCTGTGTATGCTGCCTTGAGTATTCATTTATTTAAATGCAGATTAAGCAGTTATAAGAATAATATTGGCTCTAATAGTGTTTTAGCTAAAAACTTGAACTTTCAGTGTTTGGATTACTTTACCAAAGCTATATTACAGTTTTTAAACAACTAAATTTAATTCAGACTATTTAACCTGAGAAATAAACATTATTTGGGATAATTACTGACAACAAAATGTCTGGCAGAGGAAAAGGTGTGAGAAGGAAAACTAGGAGTTCTCCATATGAGACCCAATGGGATTCTAATAACCCTTCAAACTGGACAATAAACAAACTAAAAGAAGAACTTAACAAAAAGGGAATAAGAACACCTACTGGTATGTCGAAACAAGTGTTAAAACAACTTTATTTAGAGAATTGTTTTGATGGAGTAACACCTTTAGAGACACAACAGCCAGAGACCGTTAGTGATGAGATTAACACAGATTCCTCACCAGAGAGCACTCTTCCAATTACCTTAGCAGAATCAGTGCATCAACACAGAAGCAGTGTTTCAAATGGCGAAAATGAGAATGGTGGAACAGACAGGAACATAGCTCAGTGTTTTGCAGGACTACAAGAGACCTTCAAACAGCTAATTTACAGAGACAATTATACTCATGACACAGGTAGAGATCGCGAATTCAACCTTCAACAGTGGT
The DNA here is from genome assembly GCA_037788925.1 of Mytilus galloprovincialis. Classification (NCBI taxonomy): domain Eukaryota; kingdom Metazoa; phylum Mollusca; class Bivalvia; order Mytilida; family Mytilidae; genus Mytilus; species Mytilus galloprovincialis. Next base: position 38,792,998 of record CM075332.1, on the reverse strand, counting down.
ACAACCATGCAGGGATTGGAAATAGGAGTGAAACTTCTAACAGAGGAAATAACACGGTTTTACATGGAAATACACAAGAGCATGCATTTTTCATCTCAGGACCACAAGTTGGAAATGTTTCATGTGGAGTGCGTTCGGATGAATTTTCTAATGTGGACATTATATCTCCTTCTATTCAAAAGCAAATCATTGACGGTAAGGATGTTAATTTGGCATCTCTTCTTATCCCAAATTATGAAACTCCCCAAGTTCACTCTGTTGCAGCTAATGGCTTAGAATTAAATATTTCTGGGAAGCCAGATCCCCGTCTTAATAGGAAACTCACAATTCAAGAATTCATTAAGGCATTTGGCAAGTTTAAAAGGGTCATGTCATCAGTTTACCCTGACCGTAGAGCAGAGCTAGATGCTTATGAAGATGAGATAATAGATATTAGTAATTTTTATGGTGACAGATTTTATGATTACCATAAATTGTTTTCTGCAAAATCAGCAGCTCTTTTAAGGGAGAGAAGGATTAAGGTTGACTGGAGCAAAAGAGATAGAGATCTTCTTTCATTAATAGTTGCTGGTGGGAATGTAAATGTTTGCAAAATTTGTAATTTGGTTGATCACACTACTGCTTTTTGTCCTATGCAAACCTCCATGGCGTATCAAGACTACCCAGATAAAGTATCAAGGCAGGTAGACACTACTGATAAGTTAGGTAGAAAGAAGATTTATCATTCTGGGCGGGAGGTGTGCAATAATTTTAATACCAGTAGGGGTTGTACCAGGAGTTTTTGTCATTTTTCACATATCTGAAGTAGATGTAAAGTTGCTGGTCATACCCTATTATCTTGTCAAAAAGTTTTCCCCTCTCAAGGTAGGACTGAAGTACAATCTAAGCCACATACAGTAAACTCTTCACAAAAGTTTGAGAAAATAACAACAAATAAGCAAGGTCAATGACTACATGATTTTCCATATCTGGCAACTACTCCAATTAATGTTATTAAACTTGCAAAAGAATTAATATCTCATCCTGACAAAAAATTTGTAAACTATTTATGCAATGGCTTAGAGAAAGGGTTTGATACTATGGTATCTACAACAGATTTACCTACAAAAGAATGTAGGAATAGTTTATCTGCTAGGACACAACCAGATGTGGTTTCTGAGTTGATAGAGAAAGAAGTTTTTAAAGGTTTCTTGTATGGGCCTTTTAAGGATCCCCCTTTTCAAAAATATAGGGTAAGCCCAATTGGTATTGCAGAAGGGAAATATTCTGGTAAAAAGCGCTTAATATTGGACTTATCTTCACCACATAATGATGACAAACATCTAAGTATTAATGATCTTATTGACAAACAGGATTGCTCAATGTCTTATGTAAGAATAGATGACGCCATTGATGTTATTTTGAAATTTGGAAGAAATTCCTGGCTTTGCAAGTTCGACATATCCGACGCGTTCAAAAATTGTCCAATTATACCAAGTCAGTGGCCTCTTTTCTGCATAAAATGGGAAAAAATGTATTATTTTTATGTCCGTTTAACTTTTGGATGTCGTTCAAGCCCCAAAATTTTTGACCATTTATCCCAAGCTTTGTGTCATATTGCAGAAAACAATTACAAAGTTAATAGCATTTTGCATTTATTGGATGATTTCCTAACCATAGATAATAATAATAATAATAATAATAATCTTTATTTCAAGAGGGTATGCTCAATTAGTACAAACACTATTCTCCCTTGAGGCCCTCACACTCCACTCACAATGCAATTCACACAATTTCTTCATAACAAAGATAAACATAAGAAAACATAAATCAAAATTGATACGTAGTCATTTAAATAATTCCTGGATTTTCAAGTAAAAACTTAAAGCAGTTTGTTTTAAAAGTATTTATGTTTGACATATGTCTTAGTGCTTCTGGCAGTTTATTCCATAAAGTTGGGCCAGAATATGAAAAAGATCTTCTAAATGCGTTTGTTCTTGCCTTTGGTATATTAAGTAATTGGGTAGTATTTGATCTAAGTTGCATTCCATTTTTATTTGTAGCATAGGAGATTTTGTTAGACAAATATTCAGGGACAGATCCATATAAACATCTATGAACATATAAGGCCTTGTGGTAAATTACACGATCAGTAAATCGAAGCCATGATAACTTTTTAAACATTGTATTAGATGGGGTATCATAAGGAAGTTCAAGAATAATTCTAGCTGCTCGTTTTTGAAGTTTATCTAATCTATTTGTATTTTGGTCACTGGTGTTTCCCCAAATTGTACAACAGTAATCCAAAATAGGGAGAATATAACCATTAAAGTATAACTTTCGTGTTTCTAGGGGGAGGGATTTCTTTATCCTAGACAAAAGATTTAGTCTGGTACTGATTTTTGTGCACAAAATGTCAATTTGGGCTGTCCACTCAAGATTTTCATCAATAAAAACCCCAAGGAGCTTTTCACAATTAACATCTCTAATGTGTGAGTTACCAACAGTCAAATTAAGATCCACCAGATGCTGATGGTGAGAGGACTATAATGGCTATAATGATGATGATTTTCAAAAAACTGAACATTCCTATAGCAAAACATAAGACAATAGGTCCTGTTAAATGTTTAGAATATTTGGGTATTATTTTAGATTCTGAAAAAATGGAAGCTCGACTACCTCTTAATAAAGTCGATCGCATTTGTGAATTCATCAAAAAATTATGCAGGAAAAAATCTTGTACAAAAAGGGAATTGTTGCAGCTTTTGGGCCACTTAAACTTTGCTTCACGTGTCATTTTTACCTGGTAGATCCTTTGTTTCATACCTCATAGGGCTGTCCATTACTGTCAATGATTTGCATCATTATGTTAAATTAGATAAGGAATGCCGTGTTGACCTAGAATTTTGGTTACTTTTTCTGAGCAGCTGGAATGGTGTGAACATGTTTTACAGTAGACAATTTTACTCAAGTTATGATATGGAACTTTTTACTGATGCCTCATCAACAAAAGGATTTGGTGGATATTTCAAGGGAGAATGGTTTTATTCATCATGGCCATCAAACATTGCTTATCCTGACAAAACATTTTCAATGGCTTTTCTTGAATTATACCCTATTGTAGTATCCGCAATACTGTGGGGCTCACAGTGGACAACAAAACGCATTCTTTTCTGGTGTGACAATGAAGCTACAGTAGCTATATAGTAAAAAAGGGCCGTTCAAAGTGTTTACAAATAATGAAATTAATGAGAAAACTTACATGGTGTGCTTGTAAATACAACTTTCATTTCAGTGCGAAACATGTTCCAGGATATCAGAATGATATAAGTGATGCTCTATCTCGTTTACAGATAGAAAGATTCCGCAAACTAGCTCCCAGTGCAGCACAACATCCAATGAAGTGCCCAAGCAGCTCAGATGTAATGTGGTCCTAAATCAAGCAGTGAATGAACTTTGGAACAGTGCTATTGCTAATACTACAAGAACTGTTTATGATACCGGGTTCAGAAAATTTGAGACTTTTATGTTATTGAATGGTTTTCAATTTTCTAGTTTACCTCCTATTTCTGAGGATATTTTAATTTATTTCATAGCCCACTGCTTTAAAGTTCTGAGTTTACAATACTCTACCATTAAACTATATTTATGTGGAATTAGGTATAAATATGTACAGGGTAATCAAAATGATCCCTTACAATCTACTCATAATACACCTTTAATTAGACTTGATTATGTTTTAAATTCTGTAAAAAGACTGCAAAAAACAAAAAATCACATAAGATTACCAATAACTTTCGAAATTTTGGAAAAAATTGTAAATTGTTTGAGAAAAGGTTTTTGTTCCAAGTTTACTGATTTAATGTTAAGAACTGCATGCATTGTCGCATTTTATGGATTTCTGAGATGTGGCGAGTTTACAGTGTCAAAGGCCTCACAATTTGATCCACATATAAATTTATGTATTGAAGATGTTGTATTTCACACAGACTTAGTAGTTTTGAAATTAAAACAATCAAAAACTGATCCTTTTAGAAAAGGCATAAATATACAGCTACATAAATTAGGTCAGCTTATCTGCCCTTACACAATTTTGTTAGAATATATACAAATAAGGAAAAAATTATCTCCTACTAATCAAACTGATCCACTTTTCATAACCATTGATAAGAAACCTCTGGAGAGACAATATTTCATCACTTGTATTAAAAAAGTACTGGATATATGTGGTTTCAACTCAAGTCATTATAATGGTCATAGTTTTAGAATTGGGGCAGCTACTAGTGCTGGTAAGGCAAAAATAGAAGATCACTTGATAAAAACATTAGGGCGCTGGACTTCAGATAGTTACACCAGATACATTAGGGTAACTCCAGCATCTATTAAAACAGCTCAAAGTAGGTTAGGTAGAATTTAAGGGAATGATTATTTTCAAATGTTCCATACGCATGTTTTTTACAGAGTTTCTGGATGATATTGTTTTTGTTTGACAATTGATTTTGATATTGTGTTATTATTATGTGATAACTTTTATTATTATTATTTTTTTTTCTTTTCATGGCTTTATTGAAGGTACCCCCTCCCTTACCTCACAAATCCTTGGGGACACTCAGCTGTTACCATCTGTGTTATGGACATTTATGAAATTTTATCACTGGTTGTTTCAAAAATTTCACTCATCCCCCAAGAATTTCTGGGGATAAACTGTCAAATTTCATACAAATTCATTCCAACACCAATTCAACATCAACACTACTAGGCTTCCTCATAGCCTCCTTATAGGCTTCCTCATTGTCTCATTATAGGCTTCCTCATAGCCTCATAGGCATGATAGCCTCATAGGCTTCCTGATAGCCTCATGCATTTATTTTGAACCATCGTTCCAATTGGATTGGTGTGATGTCAAGCCAGGGGTCTATACTTTGCTACTTTCAGTATGCACATAGCTAGGCTCTTGGTTTAGGCATGGAGCAAAAAATTAAATTTTTTAGCTGAGTAGTTTCCCCAAGGGCCAAATTATAATTGTGATGTATATATCTATACTATTAAACGAGAAGACCTCATTTTGGGTGTCGCTTCTCTTCTTTCCACAATTAATTGATCAACACGCCTCTGTGTCCTATAGGTACAGTGCATAGTGCCATTTGTCATCCATTCATATGATTATTCAGATTGACTTAATTTTGGAGAAAAACGAGAAAAAAGGCATCCGGATATTGTCCCGTCATTGGACGAAATTTTAAGTAAGATTAGACTTCCGGTTTGCGTTTTTCTGTATACTTTGAACGTACATATACAAAGAATAAAGTGTATTTTCAGAATTCTATCTGCTATCATTTTCAAGTTTACTATCCACGGCAGTCACAGAGTTTATTAAATAGAGAGGGTCTGTATACTATATCAATGACCACTATGGATCGATTAGTAAAGTAAATACATGTACACTATATTTATCATATAGTAATGAATGCTCATAATATACAGATAAGCGCTAAAAATATTCATGTGAACTTTTGATACCTTTTCTGAAATTCTCAAGTCATTAAATCTTTTACAAAAATCATTGATTACAAAAAAAGAAGATGTGGTATGATTGCCATGTTGAGACAACTCTCCACAAGAGACCAATATGACACAGATATTAACAATTATAGGTTACCGTACGACCTTCAACAACGAGCAAAGCCCATATGACCTTCAACAACGAGCAAAGCCCATACTCAGCTTTAAAAGGCCCCGAACTGACAATGTAAAACAATTCAAACCAGAAAACTAGCGGCCTTATTTATGTACAAAAAAATGAACGAAAAACAAATATGTAACACATAAACAAACAACAACCACTGAATTACAGGCTCCTTACTTGAATGTTCATAACATACTAAATGTATGTTCATATTGAAATTGATAGAAAACCAAACTAGAGGCTCTAAAGAGCCTGTGTCGCTCACCTTGGTCTATGTGCATATTAAACAAAGGACACAAATGGATTCATGACAAAATTGTATTTTGGTGATGGTGATGTGTTTGAAGTTCTTACTTTACTGAACATTCTTGCTTCTTACAATTATATCTATAATGAACTTTGCCCATTAGTAACAGAGAAAAATATTTGGTAAAAATTTACATAAATTTACCAAATTAATGAAAATTGTTAAAAATTGACTATAAAGGGCAATAACTCCTTAAGGGGTCAATTGACCATTTAGGTCATGGACTTATTTGTAGATCTTACTTTGATGAACATTATCGCTGTTTACAGTTTATCGCTATCTATAATAGTATTCAAGATAATAACCAAAAACAGCAAAATTTCTTTAAAAATTACCAATTGGAGGGCAGCAACCCAACAACCGGTTGTCCAATTCATTTGAATATTTCAGGGCAGATATATATTGACTTGATTAACAATTTAACTCCTTGTCAGATTTCCTCTAAATGATTTGGTTTCAGAGTTATAAGCAAAAAACTACATTTTACCCCTGTTCTATTTTTAGCCGTGGTGGCCATCTTGGTTGGATGGCCAGGTCATGGGACACATTTTTGAAATAAGGTACCTCAAAGATGATTGTGGCAAAGTTTGAATTAATTTGGCCCAGTAGTTTCAGAGGAGAAGATTTTTGTAAAAGATAACTAAGATTTACGAAAAATGGTTAAAAATTGACTATAAAGGGCAATAACTCCTAAAGGGGTCAACTGACCATTTCGGTCATGTTGACTTATTTGTAAATCTTACTTTGATGAACATTATTGCTGTTTACAGTTTATCTCTATCTATAATAATATTCAAGATAATAACCAAAAACAGCAAAATTTCCTCAAAATTACCAATTCAGGGGCAGCAACCCAACAACAGGTTGACTGATTCATCTGAAAATTTCAGGGCAGATAGATCTTGACCTGATAAACATTTTTACTCCATGTCAGATTTCCTCTAAATGTTTTGGTTTTTGAGTTATAAGCCAAAAACTGCATTTTACCCCTATGTTCTATTTTTAGCCGTGGCGGCCATCTTGGTTGGTTGACCGGGTCACGCCACACATTTTTTAAACTAGATACCCCAAAGATGATTGTGGCCAACTTTGGATTAATTTGGCCCATTAGTTTCAGAGGAGAAGATTTTTGTAAAAGATTACTTAGATTTATGAAAAATGGTTAAAAATTGACTATAAAGGGCAATAACTCCTTAAGGGGTCAACTGACCATTTCGGTCATGTTGACTTATTTGTAAATCTAACTTTGCTGAACATTATTGCTGTTCACAGTTTATCTCTATCTATAATAATATTCAAGATAATAACCAAAAACGGCAAAATTTCCTCAAAATTACCAATTCAGGGGCAGCAACCCAACAACAGGTTGACCGATTCATCTAAATTTCAGGGCAGATAGATCTTGACCTGATAAACATTTTTACCCCACATCAGATTTCCTCTAAATGCTTTGGTTTTTGAGTTATAAGCCAAAAACTGCATTTTACCCCTATGTTCTATTTTTAGCCGTGGCGGCCATCTTGGTTGGTTGACCGGGTCACGCCACACATTTTTTAAACTAGATACCCCAAAGATGATTGTGGCAAAGTTTGGATTAATTTGGCCTAGTAGTTTCAGAGGAGAAGATTTTTGTAAAAGATTACTTAGATTTATGAAAAATGGTTAAAAATTGACTATAAAGGGCAATAACTCCTAAAGGGGTCAACTGACCATTTCGGTCATGTTGACTTATTTGTAAATCTAACTTTGCCGAACATTATTGCTGTTTACAGTTTATCTCTATCTATAATAATATTCAAGATAATAAACAAAAACAGCAAAATTTCCTCAAAATCACCAATTCAGGGGCAGCAACCCAACTATGGGTTGACCGATTCATCTGAAAATTTCAGGGCAGATAGATCTTGACCTGATAAACATATTTACCCCATGTCAGATTTCCTCTAAATGCTTTGGTTTTTGAGTTATAAGCCAAAAACTGCATTTTACCCCCATGTTCTATTTTTAGCCGTGGCGGCCATCTTGGTTGGTTGACCGGGTCACGCCACACATTTTTTGAACTAGATACCCCAAAGATGATTGTGGCCAAGTTTGGTTCAATTTGGCCCAGTAGTTTCAGAGGAGAAGATTTTTGTAAAAGTTAACGACGACGGACGACGGACGACGGACGACGACGGACGCCGGACGCAAAGTGATGGGAAAAGCTCACTTGGCCCTTCGGGCCAGGTGAGCTAAAAATGGGAATATTGGAAATAAAGGAGGAGGGATAAAAAAAAAAGCATTTTCCTGTCCCCAATAACCTATGACTTATGATACTTTTGCTGAAATTCTCCAGTCATTAAATATTTTACAAAATTCTTCCAACAACACTTTACATACTTTAAACTACGCTTTGAATGCCCGCGATTTCGCGGGTGTGTTCTAGTATAAATAAAAGTTGTAATTAAATTATGATTTATGTTTAATTCAAACATGAATACCAATGGCATTGCTACACAGTATTTCCCAGGAGTTTATTTACAAGATAGGTTATAGCAGGAAAAATTAGGTCGATAATAATGTGAGCACTAAATCCTTAATTTTACATATCATGAGTTCAAATGGTGTGTTCTGAAAGAAATCAGGGGTAATTAAATTATTTAAATTACTATAAAATTACTATGAACTCATTATGTGTGACTTTGAGGATTTTGTTTACTGACACATTTATTAGCGAAATTGGAAAATAGGGCAGAAAGTTGCATCAGGATGGTTTAATTGTCAGGTCAAAGAATTTGCAAAAGATATGAGGTTGGATGTTTGCTCAGGTGTTAACACACATTTCCCTATTACATAACAGATTACCAAAGAAAAGATACAGTATAAATAACAGACAATTAAAATAAGATTAGAACAGCATCACATCAATCAGAAATAGATTTACCCAAAATATATTTACAAAGAATCAGAACACAATGCAAACATGGAACAAATGACAATTAAACATATTCAGGATCATTTCTGAGAATTTTGTATAAACTATAAGAAATAACTGTAATATTTTTTCTGTCTATTCGAAATAACTTAAAAAATGTGGTGCACACTGTTAAATAACCCACTACACAGGTTATTCAGTGTGCACCACATTTTTTATGTTATTTCTTCGTTGACAGAAAAAATATTACAGTTATTTCTTAATTAATTGTGTCTTACCAACAGTTTTGCCCCTAATAACATTTTCATTTTATCTTCTTCCTGTTGTACATCTGTTAGAGGAGTTTCGTCCCCTACTCTGGATCTCATGTGAAGTTTCTGTTTTATTGCCTATGAAAATAAAAAAATAAATGTAAAGCCTGATTTTTCCTTAAAAAAAACCAAGATAGCCATATTGCTTGTTGGTGCTCAATATCCAGTGCAAATATTTCATGCATATTCATGACAGACAGTTGTTAACATTTCTGTAATAATCCATACTGCACAAAAGAAAAACAATTATGTATTAAAACTCAAATAGTTAAAAGAATAAACCATTTGACCTTGGGAACCATGTATTTTGTTAGTTTATTTCAATCTTTAAATCCCCTTGAAGAGGATTGATGCTATTGAGCATGTTGAGAGAGCATCCCAATGACACAAATAACCAGAGGGTCGAAATTAGCGCTGGTCCGGTGGTCCGAGACCAGTAGAATTTGGGTCGAACTAGTAGACTTTGTCAGGTGGTGGTCCGGTGGACCAGTGAAAAATTGTCGATTTAAATTACTGATTGCACCGCAATCTCAATCTATTTATCAAAAAAAAATAAATTACACGGTACTGGGGGGTTATTATTTATATATATATATATATCATTTTGTTGAATGAACATCATTTTTTTAGGACCAGTAGATATGGAGCCGGAGCAGTAGATTTTTTGTCCACTGGTCCGGCGGGCCAGTACACAATAAAGCTTAAATTCGACCCCTGCAAATAACCAAGACATCTAGTTGTCAACTTGCAATCTTCATCAATAGACAGGTGACGTTTAATACGACAATCACTAAAATGGGCGTTATGCTAAAAGTTGGTCTGGTTTTCTTTCCTGTTTAGATTTTTACAGATAAAGGAACCAGTAATTGACCAGCAAAAAATACTTGACCTAAAAAACAAATCATTGGATAAATTACAGATTGTTTTCTTACCTGAGATAATATAAGCCTTTTACTGTCATTCTTCAGTGCCATCAGAATATCAAACCATGTCCATATACGATTGTGATACTCAAATGTTGGCAATATGATACTAAAGTCATGGATGTCTTCTATGTTCTTCTCTTTCTCTCCCTAAAACATTGTAATATTAAAATAAAAGGTGCATTCAATGTAAAATGATGTGTTGAATAATTGTTCTTCTCTTTCTCTCCCTAAGGGACGACATCAAAAGTTCAATGAAGGATAAAAAACTTTATTCACATAGTTTTTTCACTGACCCCCACACCCCCTCTCTTTACTTAATTTGGGAAAAAAATTGATTGACCAATAGGGATATATGTAAAATCAATTTTAGATTAACAAAACTTGCAGCAATGTTGACCCCACCCCTATTTGATTTAAGTTTTTTATCCTACAATGTAAAATGATCTGTGTAGAATAATTGAATCATCACATTTCAATTGTTCCTGACACCTGTTAAGAATCAACTTTATCAGACATGATGGTGATTAAAGTATGGAAAGCCAAATGCAAAACTTTCTAGAGCATATATATTCAAAAAGACATTATCAAAAGTCAGAAGACTAAACAGTCTCTGTCAACTTGGCTTCAGAGTTCTGCAACCTTAGTTTTATGTACAATTTCATTTGGTCCAAGGACACAGTTATCGTCCTTTAGTTTTTATTGTCTACAAATATAGTCCCTAGTGTGAACAGTGTATAACTTGCATGTTTTATTTGATACTCTTTCCCAATTTATTCCTTGATATTTAATGCATGAAATATTAAGTAGGGGGATGTAATTACATGTTAAAAAAAATTGGGTGCTGAATCTTTATGTTAAGTAGTGATTTGGTCCTGTTAAAAAAGGTCAAATTTTATTGCGGCTGAAGCTGTCAAACTGAATTTTAGACCCCCTTAACACAGAATTGTCAATATTTTGAGCTTGAGCTGGTAGAAGTTTCTATAAATTTGATATTATTTGTCCCACTAGTAGTACACTACACTGTAATAATCTTTTTGAGATAGAGCAGTTGCAATTTTTATAATTTGAATTTATTGTCTAAAAGAAATGCACTACGAAATAACTTTGTTCTCGGGCAAAATCCAAACTAAGTCATTTTTGGGGCCCTTTATAGCTCACTGTTCAACTCTGTGTTAAAGACCTTACTTTAACCTATAATAGTTTACTTTTACATATTGTGACTTGGATGGAGAGTAGTCTCATTGACACTCATACCACATCTTCAGATATCTACACAAGTAAAAGTTCCATGCATGTACGGTAAGTATTTCATTCCAAATCTAACTTTTTCATTATCAACAAGTATACTAACCTTGTAACTAACACGCATTGAAACCTCTGGTATTTTGACATACACAAAGGTATTATTGTTTGCAGCCCTCTCCTAAAATACAAAAGACAATATAAAGTTTAATAAATATTCTATTGTTAAACACACATGTAGTGACTGAGTTCATTAATCACATCAAGATGATCTGTGTCAGTTTATATGAGATTGATGGTTTGAAAAAGATTTCATTTACCAGAAAAATAAATTAAAACAAGAGTGCACACGCTGAAATGTCTCGCCTTCTATACTAATCATTGATATTATGTAGATAGTCCTAAGTATAAAGCTTTATTACAACTGTCTCATAAACTTAACATTAACCAAGATAACTAAACAAAGACCAATGAACCATGAAAATGAGGTCAAGGTCAGATGAACCATGCCAGGCAGACATGTACAGCTAACAATGCTTCTATACAACATATATAGTTGACCTATTACTTATAGTTTAAGAAAAATAGACCAAAACACAAAAACTTAACACTGTGCAATGAACCGTGAAAATGAGGTCAGGGTCAAAAGAAACCTGAGCTACTGACATAAAGATCATAAAATATTTCCATACACCAAATATAGTTGACCTATGGCATATAGTATTAGATAAAAAGACCAAAACTCAAAAACTTAACTTTGACCACTGAACCATGAAAATGAGGTCAAGGTCACATGACATCTGCCCGCTAGACATGTACACCTTACAATCAATCCATACAACAAATATAGTAGACCTATTGCATATAGTATGAAAAAAACAGACCAAAACACAAAAATTTAACTATAACCACTGAACCATGAAAATGAGGTCAAGGTCAGATGACACCTGCCAGCTGGACATGTACACCTTACAGTCCTTCCATACACCGAATATACTAGCCTTATTGCTTATAGTATCTGAGATATGGACTTGACCACCAAAACTTAACCTTGTTCACTGATCCATGAAATGAGGTCGAGGTCAAGTGAAAACTGTCTGACAGACATGAGGACCTTGCAAGGTACGCACATATCAAATATAGTTATCCTATTACTTATAATAAGAGAGAATTCAACATTACAAAAAATTTGAACTTTTTTTTCAAATGGTCACTGAACCATGAAAATGAGGTCAAGGACATTGGACATGTGACTGACGGAAACTTCATAACATGAGGCATCTATATACAAAGTATGAAGCATCCAGGTCTTCCACCTTCTAAAATATAAAGCTTTTAAGAAGTTAGCTAACACCGCCGCCGCCGCCGCCGCCGCCGCCGCCGCCGGATCACTATCCCTATGTCGAGCTTTCTGCAACAAAAGTTGCAGGCTCGACAAAAATCACTCCAAAAAAGTACAAATAGCAGTCTGACACAGTTTTTAGGGTGCACTTGACTTAAGTGACTCAGCTCGAGGTATTTCGTAATTTACAGGTTGATTAGAACTTTTTCTAAAAACTAAACACTAGCACATCATAGAAAAGCAAGTGAGTAATCTATGTTTCAAATTTTATAACAAAAATCAGTTTTAAAGGCTGTGGATTTTTTATAAAAATCTTGGTTTATTTGCCACAAAGTACTCTTTTTCTATTAACCGCAATGAAACAGTAAATAATAATGCTTTGCATCAAGTTTCCCTTGGTATATATACAAAATGACTTATCTCCATTATTCATTATATCTGTAGTTTTTATACAATTGAAGTTTGAAAAGTTCGTACAAAAATGGCTACAGAAGGGGTCATAAACCTTAAGGAGAGTCTGAAATGTTTATTTTTGTTTCCAAATGCAACTTAAAATATGGGAGAAAGTATCATTCATTCTATTTCAATTAAAAGGAAAAAAATGTTTTAACATGTATGTTTTATGTTGTTGGTTAGCTTACTCTCATTTTATCAATATCTTCACTATCAACATCAATATAAAATGAAGATTTGGATTTCTTTGCTTCTTTCTTCTTTTTGTCTTTTTCTTTTTTATCCTTCTTTTTATTTTCCACATCATCATCTGTGAAACAAGAGACAAGCATTATATAAATATTGGTTTTTTTCTGGATGAGTTTCACATTCAACAAGTCTGTGACAAATTCCATCATATTCCAATATCTTAATTCATAATTTGTTTAACTGTAAATGATGTACAAAGTGGGAGCACTCTATGTTATCCCAAGATATGTATTTCCTAAATTTCATTTTTGTGTAGCTGTTTTGTGGATGGTTGTTTGTTTGGTCCATTATTTCTATTGATCATGGTGCTGCCTGTTTTCTCTTTAAGACATTATGTTATATTTGTTATTCTCATAGGATTTTGTCTAATGCTTAGTCCGTTTCTGTGTGTGTTACATTTTAATGTTGTGTCGTTGTTCTCCTCTTATATTTAATGCGTTTCCCTCAGTTTTAGTTTTTAACCCCGATTTTGTTTTTTGTCCATGGATTTATGAGTTTTGAACAGCCGTATACTACTGTTGCCTTTATTCATGTCATTTTTTTATCCCCCCCCTTCCTTAGTATCTTCCTTCCCATTTCTAAGAGATAAAACTGTGAATTCAGAAATTATTGTGAGCTTTTTGATTACGGTGCAGTCCGGTGTATCCGCGCACCTAAGACTCATGACTTCACTTCATTCAACTGATAAAACCAATAATTGGATAATATTGTGTGAACACATTCATAACATACTTTTATTTCATAAAATCTTGTTTGTATGGTTTCACCCTCAAGATTTTGTGTAATATGTGTCCAAAATTAGGGAAACCCTGTTCTGAGAGTTCCTCCAATGTACAGTGATTTCGCGCATGCCTGCCAAAAATAGCTTATTTTGAATAAAGGAAAGAATTTCTACTCCGAAATATAGCTAAATTTGAACCAAACACACTGCCAAGGATGCAGAGCAAAAATTATTTCAATCTGATATAAATTTGACATAAATAAAACAAATTTTATCTGATGATGTAATATTTTTAATGGAAATCGGCCAAATATTGTAAATCGCAGGATTGCAGTTATTATCTAACTCTTGAACTTATCAGTTTTATTGTTTTTTATCCCTTCGGAAGGCTGAAACCATCACAAGAACGATTTTATTTGTGTTACTTTGTTTATATGACGAAATCAGCTAATGCGCGGTATTACCGGCCATGCGGACACAGGCGACTCCACTATAATGTGAATAATGTGAATGGGTGAGTATCCCAATAATAAAAAGTTACATCCTGAAATTTAACACATATGTATCTGTATGCAGCTTTACTGGAAATTGTAATAAATAATCTCACATCTTTTTGTCCATTCTTCAAAAATCATAATAATGCACAAATAATTTATGAATTTACACTTACTGATTTTCAGATCATATAATTATAATGATAATTAGAAACTCAATAGTAAGTGATATGGTGAAGATTTTTTGGGGGGGTGCAAAAACAATAATTAATCTCCCCCCCCTTTTTTTATATAATTAAAATCGTCATCATCTCTTTAACAATAATATTTTAATCTAAAATCTTTTGCATTAATACTATCATAAAGAATTTCAAACAATGAAATGAATAAAAAAATTATTTACTACGATTTAATTTTGATTCGTTTAAATTCAACTATAAAAGTAGTTCAATATTAAATTTTTTAAATTCTATTTAATGACATAATTTTATTAGAGAGATATTACTGTAAAACCTGTAATAGTAAATTATTTTGTTAAAAAACATTGAATGCATAATTTCTCCAATGTTAGACTTGCTAGTTGTATTATTGTCCAATTGTTTTAAAACGATAAATATAATTTTTTTTTAATTATCTCCCTTTAATAACAGAAAATTCTATTTTTGTGGAAAACTAAGTTGTCTAAAGTAAATTTTCAACAGCATAAATTTCAAGAAATGGTCAGATGTTTTACATGGTATATTTTTCTACTTTTGAATTCAGTTAATAAACTCAATTGTAAATGGATGTAAATTCTGATATCAGAATATTTAAATATCTGGAACTCGAGAATCGTTACCTAACAGTTTTATCTCATATATATACCTCAAAAACATACATAATACTGGTGTGGTGGTAATGCTTGCTTTAGGGGTAACATACAGGGCACATGTTGCCAGTATTATCCTTGGGAAGGTCTGAGACATAGGTAATCAACCCTCTAGAAGGGGGTGCTCCTAATGGAGGAGTGGGTCAACAGAAACCAGGCTAAGCTGGGAGTTACAGCATGTGATGTCTATAGACTGATGCAAAGCTTCCAGTTCTAGTTGAAAGAGACCCATTACCAGCAAAAGTAGTACAATTTGCAAGATGGCCCAAGGGCCATAACTCAATTCAGACTACTCTATCACCATACCCTCTTTTTTGTTGAAAAATTTCAAAATTGTTTTTTAAAAGACTGTGCATTAACCACCTAGATATCTCTAAGGCATTTTAAAATACAATCTTTTGGTCTACAGGTTTGCAGTAATATCGATCCTAGCAACTGTCATTAAATCAATTTTTCTATCATGCCTTACTCTAATAAGTCTAAACTGGGAGGGTCAGTAATCATTAAATAGTTTTAAAATGTTTTTTAAATGTAAAATCGTAACTTTTGTTCTTTTCAAAAATCAGAAATCATATCTTTGTAACCAAATACTCAATGATCATTTTGAAGCAACGCTATCACTTGCACATAACTGAAGATTGTCATATAATCATAAACCACCCCACCCCACTGGATTTATTCAAGATATTTGAAAGTGCAATAATGAATGGAATTATTAAGCAACTCTATCTTGCCCAACCTTTCATGCTTGATATTCTTTGGTTAGTTTTGACATGCTAGCTTATATACTCAATATTATTGAATATTTTGTACATAGGAATCTATCAGTCTCTCCCATGGAAAATAAATTCTCCGACATGTGTTTCATTCTTTATAATACCTTCATCTGTTTCTCCAGGGAAGAAGAATGCTAGCAGTATTTTATAGAAATGGTATGTGATCTGTATCTGGAGAGGTATTACAACTACTTCAAAGTGTTCCTTCACTGCTATACCACCAACTGAAATAAAGGACAAATATATAGAAGTGATTATTGATGAGAGAAACAGAAAATCATCAGTACCTATTTTTCAGTTTGATAAGAGGTAAATTGACAGAGTTCAACAAATATCCATCACTAAACTGCCTGGAGAAAATTAACAATTACGTTTAATTGACAAAGGTATCAATTTTTTATATTGGGAATTAGGATAATAAGAGGAAAAGATCAGGAAAGTCATATAAAGGTTCACTTTTTATATTCACGAGTTATATATATTCTATAAGTGTACTGCACCTGGCGACCTTTCACTACATAGAATTCTCAAGGCCATCTGTCTGTCACTCTCCTTTCCTAGTGGATCTCGCGGTACTAATACATCCTACAAGTGAATCACAAAATAATCAAAATGAAGAAAGGTAAGTTCATTTGTAAATGAAAACAAAAAAGTCAGGAGCCTCTGGCCTTTGTTAGTCTTGTATGTTTATTTTTTTTATTCAGTTTATTTATATGTTTTGAAGTTTTAGTGTGAAGTTTTTTTCACTGAACAAGTACACATTTTTGTGAAGGGGCCAGCTGAGGATTGCCTCAGGGTGCGGGTGCGGTATTTAATCGCTTTATTGAAGACCCATTGGCTGCCTTGGGCTGTTATGTACTCTTTGGTTGGGATGTTTTCTCTCTGACACATTCCGCATTTTCATTCTCAAATTTAAGTGGTTAACTTCTACAACTTCGTACTATATTTGTCCTTTTTAACTTTTTTGGATTTGACCGTCACTAATGAGTCTTTTATAGACGAAACGCACGTCTGGCGTACATACAAATTTAATCCTGGTATCTATGATGAGTTTATTTTACACCATTTGGTCTCTTCTAGAGACTTGTCTCATTGGCAATTAAACCACATCTTGTTTTTTTTATATAGTCAATTCAACTGACATATGTCTTTTTTAACTTCAAAATTTTTAGTAATAACATCAAGTGAAACGTGTTGACTGTAGTACATTTTTTTGTATGGGTAGCTTAGAATTAAAGCGTAATTGTTAACTAAACAAAAACAGTATCAGTACATATATTTTGAGATAAGTTCTTTATTAATGAGGAGTAGGATTTTTTTTCTTATTTTAGCTTACAATAGCTTAACTTAACATACCTTGTACATCGTATTTGGTTGTAGATTGGTAACTTTAACCCAGCCGAGTTCTAACTGATGAGTCCAAGTCTCATTGTCTCTGTTTACTTTACTGTACCTGCAAAGGCATTTATTTGCAAATGAAGGTTCACTACTGGTAGTCAATAGCCTTCTTATCTAAACACTATAAATCAAAGGCCTTTTAATTATCTTTTTAATTTTTTACCAATTTCAAGAGTTTTTCTTATTATTGTGTAAACTTAGATAGATTATCAAAACATCTACAACTTTCCAATACTACACTAAAACAAGAATGTGTCCAAAGTACACGGATGCCCCACTCGCACTATTATTTTACATGTTCAATGGACCGTGAAATTAGGTAAAAAATCTAATTTGGCATTAAATTAGAAAGATCACACCATAGGGAACATGTGTACTAAGTTTCAAGTTGATTGGACTTCAACTTCATCAAAAACTACCTTGACCAAAAACTTTAACCTGATACTCACACTTTCATTTTCTATGTTCAGTGGACCGTGAAATTGGGGTCAACAATTTTACTTGACTAAAATTAGAAAGATCATATCATAAGGAACATGTGTACTAAGTTTCAAGTTGATTGGACTTGATCAGCTTCATCAGAAACTACCTTGACCAAAAACTTTAACCTGAAAATCACACTTTCATTTTCTATGTTCAGTGGACCGTGAAATTGGGGTTAAAAGTTTAATTTGGCTGTAAAATTAGAAAGATCATATCATAAGGAACATGTGTACTAAGTTTCAAGTGGATTGGACTTCAACTTCATCAAAAACTACCTTGACCAAAAACTTTAACCTGAAAATCACACTTTCATTTTCTAT
Source organism: Mytilus galloprovincialis (assembly GCA_037788925.1). NCBI lineage: Eukaryota > Metazoa > Mollusca > Bivalvia > Mytilida > Mytilidae > Mytilus > Mytilus galloprovincialis. Next base: position 38,774,529 of record CM075332.1, on the reverse strand, counting down.
GTTCAGTGGACCGTGAAATTGGGGTCAACAATTTTACTTGACTAAAATTAGAAAGATCATATCATAAGGAACATGTGTACTAAGTTTCAAGTTGATTGGACTTGATCAGCTTCATCAGAAACTATCTTGACCAAAAACTTTAACCTGAAAATCACAATTTCATTTTCTATGTTCAGTGGACCGTGAAATTGGGGTTAAAAGTTTAATTTGGCTGTAAAATTAGAAAGATCATATCATAAGGAACATGTATACTAAGTTTGAAGTTGATCGGACTTCAGCTTCATCAAAAACTACCTTGAACAAAAACTTTAACCTGAAGCGGGACAGACGGACGGACGAACGAACGGACGGACAGACAGACAAACGAACAGACAGATGGACGGACGAATGGACACACAGACCAGAAAACATAATGCCCCTCTACTATCGTAGGTGGGGCATAAAAAATTCAATTTATGCTATATGGAAGTTATTGTCCTTAATGATGATTTTCACCAATTTCAGCATCTTAATGCTATTAATGATAAAACAGAAACTGCAAAAAGGAAAAAAATATAAGCAATACATAATCTACTGTAATACAAATATTACTGAAACCGTTTAAACTTACACAAAGTTCCTCAACACCAGATCAGCTATACCTAACTGTCCATCTTTTTCAGTTAACCTCCAATGGGCAAACTTAAAACACACTTCATTAACCTTCTCAACTTGTGCTTGTTTCTCTGAAACAAAAGACAGAATTCTATTTTTTATACTCAGAATGAACACAATTTGTTGAATATATTTCCAGCAGCAAATATTACAAACATCTTATTCATAAGAACAATAAAATGTTATGTGAAATGAATATACAGTCTGTTTTACTGACTAGCTGTGTCAGATCTTTAGGTTGCAAGTTCATGATCACAAGGTAACAGTAAGATTCTGAATAAAGTAATGTAGGTTATATTGCTGGTGTTGATGACTGGAATTTCAAGGTGCACCTACATCAATGAAATCCTTTTAAAAAGTGAGTACCGGTACCTACCTCTTGAATAATGGAGAAAAAATATGGTTTTGACTTTTTCAAACTATTTGTTTCATAAAAAAAATGCCTGACAATTTTTATCCATTCTTTTGATGTGTTTGAGCTTTTGAATTTGCCATTTGATACAGGTCTTTCTGTTTTGATTTATCCTTGGAATTCCAATTTTTAAAATATATTTTTTTACTTATTCATGATCCATGTATTTGAATGGTCTATTCTCCTAAGTATTTTACCTTTGGCTGTTTTCATCTGTGCTTTGATTTTTATCAATTGACTTTCTTGGAAACAGCTGTAAATATACAAAGAAATAGGTCAGTGTGTTCATTTTGATAAAAATAAATTACAATACTAAAGTGGGTCTCACTGGGGTCTAAGCATGACGCAGAAAGTCAAATTATTGTGTCGTGAAAACGGGAAATGAGGTCTAGCGGGACCCGGGAAATGACAAAAAAATAAGAATTGCTTACGTACATAGTGTAAGCGGGATACGGGAATCTGACAAAACAGTAAGCGGGATCCGGGATCGGAACCCCCCAATGAGACCCCACTAAAGTATAAATGATGCTAAAAATTATGCCAGTTCACATTCTCAATACTCATGTATTCACAATAAAATGAAATAGGAGTTTCCCATATCTAGTATCACTGGTCATTAAGTTAAAAGCAGACCAAACCTGACTATGCAGTATGGGCTTTGCTCATTGTTGAAGGCTGTACAGTGAATAGTTGGTAATTTCTGTGTCATTTGGTCTCTTGTGACGAGTTGTCTCATTGGTCATCATACCACATCTTCTCTTTCAAACAAACATAATATTTTCCTATCAATTAACATTTATCTACCAAGTTAATCTAGATTTGCTTGTTTAAGGTGGTACCCAACACCTAAACTAAAATTAATTTGGCTCGTTTAAATTTCATACAATTTTGACAAAGTATTTACTATGACTTTTCGACAAAAATATAAAAATTTAGAAACATTTGAACCAACCAATTTATCTGAAAAATTACACTGGTTACAAAGCAGTTTGACAAACACTAATTTTGATCATTGGGATGCTTAATATTCCCTTTACAACACAACGTAATTAAAACGTTTAGCTGATTTTACAGAGTTATCTCCCTGTAGTGTTAGGTACCACCTTAATGCATTATCCTATGAATTTAAATTCCCTTTTAATGTTTTATTATATAGGTTCTACCCAATACGTCCTTTACCTGATTCTTATAGATAACTCTTCATTAAGTGTATTGATTTGCTCTTTACATTCATACAAAAGCTTCTCCAGATGGTCTGCGTTGTTTGTAAGGCTTTCTTCCCTGAAAAACAAAAGAAACATCGATTTGAAATTCATTTATTTTAGTTTCATAATCTAAAAGTCCTTATGTAATGTCATATAAATTTGTGTATATTATATAAAGCATATAGCTGAGCGGGTGATAGAGCAAATTGACTAAAAGTTCTTATTCAATTAATGCCATATAAATAATGAATGAATGATAGAGAAAATTGTTACCATGAAAAACTAGAGGCTCTAAAGAGCCTGTGCCGCTCACCTTGGTCTATGTGAATATTAAACAATGGACACAGATGGATTCATGACAAAATTGTGTTTTGGTGTTGGTGATGTGTTTGTAGATCTTACTTTACTAAACATTCTTGCTGCTTACAATTATCTCTATCTATAACAGTACTTTCTGTGGAAAATGTTATTGAAAATCTTCAAATTTTAAGAAAATTGTTAAAAATTGACTATGAAGGGCAATAACTCCTTAGGGGGTCAATTGACTATTTTGGTCATACTGACTTATTTTTAGTTCTTACTTTGCTGTTCATTATTGCTGTTTACAGTTTATCTCTATCTATAATAATATTCAAGATAATAACAAAAAAACAGCAAAATTTCCTCAAAATTACCAATTCAGGGGCAGCAACCTAACAACCGATTATCTGATTCATCTGAAAATTCCAGGGCAGATAGATCTTGACCTGATCAACAATTTTACTTCCTGTCAGATTTGCTCTTAATGCTTTGGTTTTTGAGTTATAAGCCAAAAATTGCATTTTACCCCCATGTTCTATTTTTAGCCATGGCGGCCATCTTGGTTTGTTGGCCAAGTTACTGGACACATTTTTTTAACTAGATACCCCAATGATGATTATGGCCAAGTTTGGTTAAATTTGGCCCAGTAGTTTCAGAGGAGAAGATTTTTCTAAAAGATTACTAAGATTTACGAAAAATGGTTAAAAATTGTAATAACTCCTAAAGTGGTCAACTGACCATTTTGGTCATGTTGACTTATTTGTAGATCTTACTTTGCTGAACATTATTGCTGTTTACAGTTTATCTCTATCTATAATAATATTCAAGATAATAACCAAAAACAGCAAAATTTCCTTAAAATTACCATTTCAGGGGCAGCAACCCAACAACAAAATGTCCGATTCATCTGATAATTTCAGGGCAGATAGATCTTGACCTGATGAATAATTTTACCCCATGTCAGATTTGCTCTAAATGCTTTGGTTTTTGAGTTATAAGCCAAAAACTGCATTTTACCCCTATGTTCTATTTTTAGCCATGACGGCCATCTTGGTTGATAAGGCGGGTCACCGGACACCTTTTTTAAACAAGATACCCCAATGATGATTATGGCCAAGTTTGGTTAAATTTGGCCTAGTAGTTTCAGAGGAGAAGATTTTTCTAAAAGATTACTAAGATTTACGAAAAATGGTTAAAAATTGACTATAAAGGGCAATAACTCTAAAGTGGTCAACTGACCATTTTGGTCATGTTGACTTATTTGTAGATCTTACTTTGCTGAACATTATTACTGTTTACAGTTTATCTCTATCTATAATAATATTCAAGATAATAACCAAAAACAGCAAAATTTCCTTAAAATTACCATTTCAGGGGCAGCAACCCAACAACGGAATGTCTGATTCATCTGAAAATTTCAGGGCAGATAGATCTTGACCTGATGAACAATTTTACCCCTATGTCAGATTTGCTCTAAATGCTTTGGTTTTTGAGTTATAAGCCAAAAACTGCATTTTACCCCTATGTTCTATTTTTAGCCATGGCGGCCATCTTGGTTGATTAGGCAGGTCACCAGACACATTTTTTAAACTAGATACCCCAATGATGATTGTGGCCAAGTTTGGTTAAATTTGGCCCAGTAGTTTCAGAGGAGAAGATTTTTCTAAAAGATTACTAAGATTTACGAAAAATGGTTAAAAATTGACTATAAAGGGCAATAACTCCTAAAGTGGTCAACTGACCATTTTGGTCATGCTGACTTATTTGTAGATCTTACTTTGATGAACATTATTGCTGTTTACAGTTTATCTCTATCTATAATAATATTCAAGATAATAACCAAAAACAGCAAAATTTCCTTAAAATTACCATTTCAGGGGCAGCAACCCAACAACAAAATGTCCGATTCATCTGATAATTTCAGGGCAGATAGATCTTGACCTGATCAACAATTTTACCCCATGTCAGATTTGCTCTAAATGCTTTGGTTTTTGAGTTATAAGCCAAAAACTGCATTTTACCCCTATGTTCTATTTTTAGCCATGACGGCCATCTTGGTTGATAAGGCGGGTCACCGGACACCTTTTTTAAACAAGATACCCCAATGATGATTATGGCCAAGTTTGGTTAAATTTGGCCTAGTAGTTTCAGAGGAGAAGATTTTTCTAAAAGATTACTAAGATTTACGAAAAATGTTTAAAAATTGACTATAAAGGGCAATAACTCTAAAGTGGTCAACTGACTATTTTGGTCATGTTGACTTATTTGTAGATCTTACTTTGCTGAACATTATTACTGTTTACAGTTTATCTCTATCTATAATAATATTCAAGATAATAACCAAAAACAGCAAAATTTCCTTAAAATTACCATTTCAGGGGCAGCAACCCAACAACGAAATGTCCGATTCATCTGAAAATTTCAGGGCAGATATATCTTGACCTGATGAACAATATTACCCCCATGTCAGATTTGCTCTAAATGCTTTGGTCTTTGAGTTATAAGCCAAAAACTGCATTTTACCCCTATGTTCTATTTTTAGCCATGGCGGCCATCTTGGTTGGTTGGCCGGGTCACCGGACAAATTTTTTAAACTAGATACCCCAATGATGATTGTGGCCAAGTTTGGTTAAATTTGGCCCAGTAGTTTCAGAGGAGAAGATTTTTGTAAAAGTTAACGCAGGACGACAACGACGGACGACAACGACGGACGACGCCGGATGCCGGACGCCAAGTGATGAGAAAATCTCACTTGGCCTTTCGGCCAGGTGAGCTAAAAAGGTCAACTGAGGTAAAGTACTGTTGACAAAAAATTGGTGTAACAATCTGCTCTATCATCCTCTCAGATATCTGTTATTAAATTTATTATGCTGAATGTGCTATCATTATTGCTTTTTACTGTTGAATTTACTTCAAAGTATTTTAATAAGACATCATGTACATTACAACATTACAGATATTAGAAAAATTGGTCTGCACCAGAGGGTGACATTAAAAAAATTGTTTCCAGCTCAGTCATAGAATAAAGTAAATTGTCTCCCTGCTGTTAGCCAATCAAAATCTTGCATTTTAATTTGAAGTATAATAAATAAAAAAAAACAAAACAAAAATCATCACAACAGTTAAAAGCAATATCAACACAATGAAATCACAATTTATAAACTGTCATATCAATACAATAAGAGTTCTGCAACTTTCCAATTTTTCTCAAAAAACATGTTTCATAAATGTCTAAGATACTTAAAACCATAAAGATATAAGTAAGAGCCACCAAATTATTTTTTCCAAAAATTTGAAATTGACATCTTGGTAACAGGAGTCAAGATTCAACGTTTAATTTGAAGTCAATACTGAGGAATCATTATTATTCTTGAATATCAGTTTTCGTAGGTACAGGTTAACGATGAATTCAAATGTTCAAGGAATTATAAATTTTCTATCAGGTTGTATACAGAATTTATCAACACAAAGAAATCACATATCCATGAAAAAGCAATTTTTTCACATTCCACGAAAATTGGTCCCCAAGAAAATAAATGTATCCACAATATTCTATAAACAACATGAACACAAACTCTAGTGATCTTTTCAAATCTACTAAATAATAAAATAAATACACAAATACAAAAGTCATAAAAACAACACAATTCTAAAAACACAGTGCATGGTAAGATACCATAGCTGACATATAAATGTTAAAAGCATAGTACATTGTAAGGAGGATTCGTATATTTTCGTAGATACCAATTTTCATGGACTGGAAGGAGGGGGAGGGGGGGGGAATGAATTGTATTTTTGTGGATATCTAATTTCATGGTTTTGCCAGAAAATTTGTACTGTGTTGAACATTTGAATTCGTGGTTTATTTCCACTCACGAACCACAAAATCCACAAAAATTGGTATCCCATGATAAATATTGAATCCACAGTATGCAATATATCTTAAAACATAAAACATAGCATTAGTTAGAACACAGCAAATAATAGCAACTAAAAAAGCTGAACAAATCAAATCGTGTCACACAAAAATTTCAAAAACAAAAAAGCAAAGGAAAATAAACAACATATGCATGCACTTTACTGGCATAAGCTGTTATTGGGATCCCATGTCTGTACCATTTTTTTTTAAATTAGTCAAAAGATGTTTCAATTTGACAATGGTTAGTTAGGCAGCTCATTCCAGATTTGTGCAGCATTATATAAGCCATACAATCTTATACCATACCTGGTAGTTCTGACTCTCAGGAGTACTGTTGGGTCATGTGATCTTAAATTATACTTCTGAATTTTGATATCCATAAAATCATGAAGATAGTTTAGACTTATTTTGTGAATTATTTGAGCCAATTCCTTCTTTTATTTTAGAAACCTTAAAATGCCTTGATAATTTTAGATTTATGTTTACAATAATGTTGCCTTATAAAAAACAAACAAGAGGCTGTCACGACAGCAAACCGGATTTATTAACATTTATTTGTGTCCTGGCAATATCACAAGAACCATTACTGATGAATGGTGAAAGTGAAAATCGTCAATATCAAATTTGACCTCCATTTTGTCATCAGTATCAACATATTAAAATTTGAAAAGCTTAGATTGAATGGTTCATGAGTAAATGCAACAACGTGAATGGAAACACCATTTTACGATCTTTCAAGAACCATAACTCCTGAACGGTAAAAGTCAAAATCGTCATTATTGAACTTGACCTCTATTTTGTCATCAGTAACAACATATTAAAATTTCAAAAGCTTTGGTTGAATGGTTCATGAGAAAATGCACGGACACGACGGGAAACACCATTTTTCAATCTTTCAAGAACCATAACTCCTGAACGGTAAAAGTCAAAATCGTCATTATTGAACTTGACCTCCATTTTGTCATCAGTAACAGCATATTAAAATTTCGGAAGCTTTGGTAGAACAGTTCATGCATAAATGCACGGACACGACTGGAAACACCATTTTTCAATCTTTCAAGAACCATAACTCCTGAACGGTAAAAGTCAAATTCGTCATTATTGAACTTGACCTCCATTCTGTCATTAGTAACAACATATTAAAATTTGGGAAGCTTTGGTAGAACAGTTCATGCGTAAATGCACGGACAACTCCATTTTTCAATCTTTCAAGAACCATAACTCATGAACGGTAAAAGTCAAAATCGCCATTATTGAACTTGACCTTCGTATAGTTGTCAGTAATAACATATTAAAATTTTAAAAGCTTTGGTTGAACGGTTCATGAGTTAATGCACGGACAACATTTGATTGCCGCCCGCCCGACCGCCCGCCCGCCCGCCGTACATCCCCAAATCAATAACCGACATTTTTGTCACAAAAATCCGGTTAAAAACTAATATTTGGAGTAGTAGTACTATTTTAGTGTTAGTCAATACCTTCACAATCCTTTGAAATGTAAATGCAATTCGTTTGTAATGATAGTTTTTCATAGGACGTTGACAAATATTTTGAATGGTTAGACTCCACATTCTACCAGCCGTTACTAAGAAAGCCCCCAATTTGAATTCCTATTTTTTGGGGTATGTAATTTCTCAAATTTGCTACAGTAAAATCTATGTTTAACGAAGGCCAAGCTTAAAATACAATACAGTTATCTCCAAAATTAAAAAAGCTGTTGCACATAAATTAAATAAAAAATAAACCTACTCATCTGGGTCAGGTTCTATATCTTCATCATTTAATATTTTATGGATCAAATAAATATCTTTCTCTAATCTTCTTTGCTTCTGCACTTCCTCTCTGTAAAATATATGAGTAATTCAAGAGATTTAATTGTTGTAAATGTTTGTCACATATGACACATGAGCGTCGCTGATGCATCTTATGTAGACAAAACGTGTGTTTGGCTTATCAAATCATCAGCCTTATACCTTTGATGACTATTTGTATCTTTCAACTAGAGGCTCTAAAGAGCCTGTGTCGCTCACCTTGGTCTATGTGAATATTCAACAAAGGACACAGATGGATTCATGACAAAATTGTGTTTTGGTGATGGCGATGAGTTTGTAGATCTTACTTTACTGAACATTCTTGCTGCTTACAATTATCTCTTTCTATAATGATTGGCCCAGTAGTTTCAGTGGAAAATGTTAGTAAAATTTACAAAGTTTATGAAAATTGTTAAAAATTGACTATAAAGGACAATAACTCCTTAGGCGGTCAATTGACCATTTCAATCATATTGACTTATTTGTAAATCTTACTTTGCTGAACATTATTGCTGTTTACAGTTTATCCCTATCTATAATAATATTCAAGATAATAACCAAAAACAGCAAAATTTCCTTAAAATTACCAATTCAGGAGCAGCAACCCAACAATGGGTTGTCCGATTCATCTGATGAAAATTTCAGGGCAGATAGATCTTGACCTGATGAACAATATGACCCCATGTCAGATTTGCTCTAAATGCTTTGGTTTTTGAGTTATAAGCCAAAAACTGCATTTTACCCCTATGTTCTATTTTTAGCCGTGGCAGCCGTCTTGGTTGGATGGCCAGGTCAACGGACACATTTTCTAAACTAGATACCACATAGATGATTGTGGCCAAGTTTGGATTAATTTGGCCCAGTAGTTTCAGAGGAGAAGATTTTTGTAAAAGATTACTAAGATTTACGAAATGGTTAAAAATTGACTATAAAGGGAAATAACTCCTAAAGGGGTAAACTGACCATTTTGGTCATGCTGACTTATTTGTAAATCTTACTTTGCTGAACATTATTGCTGTTTACAGTTTATCTCTATCTATAATAATATTCAAGATAATTACCAAAAACTAAAATTTCCTTAAAATTATCAATTCAGGGGCAGCAACCCAACAACGGGTTGTCCGATTCATCTGAAAATTTAAGGACAGATAGATCTTGATCTGATAAACAAGTTTATCCCATGCTTTGGTTTTTGAGTTGTAAGCCAAACACTGCATTTTACCCCTATGTTCTATTTTTAGCCATGGCGGCCATCTTGGTTGGTTGACCGGGTAACCGGACACATTTTTTAAAAGAGATACCCCAATGATGATTGTGGCCAAGTTTGGATTAATTTGGACCAGTAGTTTCAGAGGAGAAGATTTTTGTAAAAGATTACTAAGATTTACGAAAAATGGTTAAAAATTGACTATAAAGGGCAATAACCCCTAAAGGGGTCAACTGACCATTTCAGTCATGTTGACTTATTTGTAAATCTTACTTTGCTGAACATTATTGCTGTTTACAGTTTATCTCTATCTATAATAATATTCAAGATAATCAACAAAAACAGTTAAATTTCCATAAAATTACCAATTCAGGGGCAGCAACCCAACAACGGGTTGTCCGATTCATCTGAAAATTTCAGGGCAGATAGATCTTGAACTGATGAACAATTTTACCCCCATGTCAGATTTGCTCTAAATGCTTTGGTTTTTGAGTTATAAGCCAAAAACCACATGTTACCCCTATGTTCTATTTTTAGCCATGGCAGCCATCTTGGTTGGTTGACCGAGTCACCGGACACATTTTTTAAACTAGATACCCCAATGATGATTGTGGCCAAGTTTGGTTACATTTTGCCTTGTAGTTTCAGAGGAGAAGATTTTTGTAAAAGTTAACGCCGGACGACGGACGACGGACGACAGACGCCGGACGCCGGACGCCAGACGCCGGACGCCAGACGCCGGACGCCAAGTGATGGGAAAAGCTCACTTGGCCCTTCGGGCCAGGTGAGCTAAAAATCTATCCTAAGCCTCTTCAACCATTATCTATTTATACTGGTGATTTACAGCGATGCTATCATAGTACATTAACTTCACATTAATAAACAAAAGTTACCTAAAAAGTAATTTCATAAATATTTTTGCTTAAAAGACCTGTTCAATATTTTAATTACCTGCAGTAATTATATTGGAGTTTTTCTAATTTCCATCATCATAAAAATGCCTAAAATATTTGCCCCTGGACATATGCAATCATCAGTGAATCAATCTTAGTTTCAAAGGGGTTGACTTTCCTATTCAAGTCATATTTATTATAACAATGATTGATAGTCCTTAGTGAACACTCTCCAGTATGTATTATTGTCTGATCTTTTGGTGATGGTAAATTATTGGATAAACATCATGCCATAACACTGATCTAACTATTCTGTGAACCAATATTTAAGAATTCAATTGCCTTGTACATCTTATTTTTTATGGTATTTTTGGCCTACAAAGGATAAATTATATTTGAACCTCTACTGGAGCTGATGTGGTGGTGACTGTATAGGTGTTTTCTGGTCTTCCACTTTTCTGACCCTCTCCTGCAGTAACTGTATGGGTGTTTTCTGGTCTTCCACTTACCTAACCCTCTCCTGTAGTAACTGTATTAGTGTTTTCTGGTCTTCAACTTTCCTGACCCTCTCCTGAAGTAACTGTATGGGTGTTTTCTGGTCTTCCACTTTCCTGACCCTCTCCTGCAGTAACTGTATGGGTGTTTTCTGGTTTTCCACTTACTTAGCCTCTCCTGCAGTAACTGTATGGGTGTTTTCTGGTCTTCCGCTTACCTAACCCTCTTCTGCAGTAACTGTATGGGTGTTTTCTGGTCTTCCACTTACCTGACCCTCTCCTGCAGTAACTGTATGGGTGTTTTCTGGCCTTCCACTTACCTGATCCTCTCCTACAGCAACTGTATGGGTGTTTTCTGGTCTTCCACTTACCTGACCCTCTCCTGAAGTAACTGTATGGGTGTTTTCTGGTCTTCCACTTACCTTACCCTCTCCTGCAGTAACTGTATGGGTGTTGTCTGGTCTTCCACTTACCTAACCCTCTCCTGCAGTAACTGTATGGGTTTTGTCTGGTCTTCCACTTACCTAACCCTCTCCTGCAGTAACTGTATGGGTGTTTTCTGGTCTTCAATTGGAGATAACTGTAGTTGGAATCTCATACTCTGTAATTTCTCTGTTGTCTCCTATTAGTTTAAACAAACTCATATATTTTTATTTATAGCTATACAGGACTTCTGACATGTCACTATAGCTTATATTCTTTCTTATTTTGTGTGAATAACAAATGATTGAAATTGAATATTGACAGAAAACCATTTCATAATTGTTCAAAATTTGCTGCCAATTTTTTCTAAAATCCTCTCTTTTATTCAGACAAAATTTTCCTGTTCTTAATGTAATTTTTGATCACATCGTTCCCCAAGATTTTTTATACATTGCATTTATGCACTTTTATTATTTTCATAATTGTTTTATCTTGACATCACAAAATTGTTATATGTAATGAGCAACACAAGCTGTATCTAAGTGAAGCAGATACTACATTCCTTCAAAGGAACCTGAATTGTTTTTTATGGATCATATATCTCAATCTTTAGTTTTCTGTTTTGTGCTATTTTTTTTATTGTTTTTCCTTTCGGCCAAAGTGTCATCTGTTTCACGGCAAATTATGGTTTTCAGGGAGATAAATTTATAAAAATCTTTTTTCAACTGGTTTCCAAATCCCATATTTAACTTATTTGTATATTTTTTCTATTTCATTATCTCTCTTTTAATAATAAATATTGTTAAAACAAACACATGGTTATTGTTGCCTTCATATCTTCTTATACTTCTTCTAAATTTAAGTAAATTGGTGGTTCTGTTATACTTATGTTATATTTTATAAAAATAAGGACATGTGGTATGATTGCCAATGAGACAACTCTGCACCAAAGTTTAAATGAAGTAGATATAAGCAATTATAGGCAAAAGTACAGACTTCAATAATGTCTTTATCTTTTCTTCTTTTCAGAGAGAATGGGTGACATCTTACCTTTTTACTTTGTTCTGTATGTAACAACAAATTATTGACTATATCCAAAATCATTAAATACTGGGACTGCAAACGAAAATGAAACAAAAATTGATAAGACTGTCATACAAGTGAGAGGTTTGGCTAGTTATAAAACTAGGTTCAATCCACCATTTTCTTACATAAGAAAATTCCCGTACCAAGTCAGGAATATGACAGTTGTTATCCACTCCTTTGATGTGTTTGAGCTTTTGTTGATTGTCACAACCTTAATGCAAGTGAGCCATGGGCTAATAAATATTATTCATCTTTTTTAGTCTCAAATTTTAAAAGTACCTACATAAAAGATTTCAATGTACACCAATACTCTTACATGAAGGGTGCCACATTAGGAGCATGATCTGCTTGCCCTTCAAAAGAACTCAAGATCACCCCTAGTTTTTGATGGGGTTAATATTGCTCAGGGTTTAGTTTTCTATCTATCTTGTGTCTATACCTGCCAACTTTTCAAAATGCCCATGGGGTTTTTTGCGTGCGAGATAGCTGTCATAGTCCTGAAAAACCTTTAAGGGGCCTTCAAATACATTTTAATGTTTTTTGGCTTCTTCATACTTATATAAGCCTAAAGTCATTGTAAATTTAATTGTTTTGTTTAAAATTGTGGACACAATTGCTCTTTCAAAATTTCAATTTGGGAGCCTCCATGGGGGAAATCCCCCGCAAATAGTGACAGTTGGCAGGTATGCTGAGTGACTGTGTCTTGTGTACTATTGTTTGTCTGTTGGTCTTTTTCTTTCTTAGTAATGGCATTGTCAGTTTAGTTTTTTATTTATGTGTTAGAATGTCCCTTTTGTATCTCCCGCCTCTCTTTTACATATTTTTAAATATTTCTAAAAAGTATTATTTACAAGAAACTTTTATTTGTTTTACAATATTTCTAACAATGTTTATGTTTACTTGAAAATCATTCTATGGCCTTAAACATATGGACCAATTCCTAAAAAATGTCTTCTTGAAATATAATCATTTTTTTCCAAAATGACAGTATGGTATACAATTCAACATCAAGAAACTATTTTTATTAATACTTACAGAATTTGTACAAATATTGAGATCATGATGTAATAATGTAAAACTATCTGCCCCCTGTTCTCTAGACATCATATCAGAGTCGTCTGAAGGCTGAAAGATAAATTATTATAAAATTTTAATACTATTTTTTCTTTGAAATCTATTTCATGACAAAGCAACACCCTCTCATATTAATTAGAGCTAAAATAGTATTCCATGTTGATCAAAAGTTTAAATACCTTACATTCAAACTTTGTTTGGATGTGTGCTCAACCATTGTAAAAGAGATTTTTTTCAACAATGAACATGGAATATCATAATATTTGTAATGGTTGCAAATTAAATAAGCACTATGGTCTTTATCATGGTAAACTTCAGGGGTCACTAACTGTCAAATTCTGATATTCGACTTATAACATTCATATATCCAAATAAAAAAGTCTTTATCAAACAATTTATGATGCGTCAGCATTTAATGAGTATTTCATAGATATAGGAAGATTTTAGTCTAGATGCCATCTCATTAACCATAGAGGTGGCCTTCTGAAGACAGCCGAAGGTTACATAACTTGATATAAACAGAAACATAGATATAAATAGAGAGCCAACTCATGCAATTGATTTTTTTTGAGGTCTGTTTGAGTTCTTATATATGATAGGTTAAAACAATGTGTTAATACTTGTTTTTATTAAGGATGTTCGCTACTCTGTTTAAAAATAACAAGCTTTTTAAAGGACTGTTATTAATTGAAAGTATATAAATATAGAAACTAAAAAAGCTGAAAAAAAATGGAGGGTCCGTGTGCTTGTTTTCGAGATATAAGCCGTTGAAAATTTGGCGGGAAATAATTCTCTTTATATTTTTCTTTCACTTAACATTGGCACCTTTTTTGTTTAAAAAACTATGAAAAAATAACAAGGATTTCATAAGATTTTGAACTATGGCTTTTTAAATAATAGGTAATAAAAATATGAAAAGAAAAGTAGGGGTTAGTGGGCAATTTTTTTCAATGTTAATACATGGATAAAACCAGAGGATTCTGAAAATCTGGCAAAAATTCAAAAAGTAGAGGAGCAAACATCCTTAACCTGCCGAACACACCTAGGTCATTTGTAACCCATCTCTAGTTGAGAGGTTCACATGAAAACAGATTTAATGAGGTTAAATTATTCACTTGCAAGTGAATAATTCCTTAGTGATGTTTCTTTGCTTGTTTTGATAAAACTGAACTAAACTGGCTGCTAAAATCTAATTTAAAAAAATCACATATTTCATTTTTTTATATCTTGTAGCTAGCGCTCCTTTAAATTGCATCTGCGTTTTTTTTCATTTAACACTCATTAAGTCTGCATGATAAAGCTTGCTTGATGTCTTGTTATTAACAATAACTTACAGAAGGTGGCACTTCTGGCAGTAAACTGAGATCACATTCTCCATAGGAGGCATAAAATATCAACAATAACTTACAGGAGGTGGCACTTCTGGCAGCAAACTAAGATCACATTCTCCATAGGAGGCATAAAATATCAACAATAACTTACAGGAGGTGGCACTTCTGGCAGTAAACTGAGATCACATTCTTCATAGGTGGCATAAAATATTAACAATAACTTACAGGAGGTGGCACTTCTGGCAGTAAACTAAGATCACATTCTCCATAGGAGGCATAAAATATCAACAATAACTTACAGGAGGTGGCACTTCTGGCAGCAAACTAAGATCACATTCTCCATAGGTGGCATAAAATATCAACAATAACTTACAGGAGGTGGCACTTCTGGCAGTAAACTGAGATCACATTCTTCATAGTTGGCATAAAATATCAACAATAACTTACAGGAGGTGGAACTTCTGGCAGTAAACTGAGATCACATTCTCCATAGGAGGCATAAAATATTAACAATAACTTACAGGAGGTGGCACTTCTGGCAGTAAACTGAGATCACATTCTCCATAGGAGGCATAAAATATTAACAATAACTTACAGGAGGTGGCACTTCTGGCAGTAAACTGAGATCACATTCTCCATAGGAGGCATAAAATATTAACAATAACTTACAGGAGGTGGCACTTCTGGTAGTAAACTGAGATCACATTCTCCATAGGAGGCATAAAATATTAACAATAACTTACAGGAGGTGGCACTTCTGGCAGTAAACTGAGATCACATTCTCCATAGGAGGCATAAAATATTAACAATAACTTACAGGAGGTGGCACTTCTGGCAGTAAACTGAGATCACATTCTCCATAGGAGGCATAAAATATTAACAATAACTTACAGGAGGTGGCACTTCTGGTAGTAAACTGAGATCACATTCTCCATAGGAGGCATAAAATATTAACAATAACTTACAGGAGGTGGCACTTCTGGCAGTAAACTGAGATCACATTCTCCATAGGAGGCATAAAATATTAACAATAACTTACAGGAGGTGGCACTTCTGGCAGTAAACTGAGATCACATTCTCCATAGGAGGCATAAAATATCAACAATAACTTACAGGAGGTGGCACTTCTGGCAGTAAACTGAGATCACATTCTCCATAGGAGGCATAAAATATCAACAATAACTTACAGGAGGTGGCACTTCTGGCAGTAAACTGAGATCACATTCTCCATAGGAGGCATAAAATATCAACAATAACTTACAGGAGGTGGCACTTCTGGCAGTAAACTGAGATCACATTCTCCATAGGAGGCATAAAATATTAACAATAACTTACAGGAGGTGGCACTTCTGGTAGTAAACTGAGATCACATTCTCCATAGGAGGCATAAAATATTAACAATAACTTACAGGAGGTGGCACTTCTGGCAGTAAACTGAGATCACATTCTCCATAGGAGGCATAAAATATTAACAATAACTTACAGGAGGTGGCACTTCTGGCAGTAAACTGAGATCACATTCTCCATAGGAGGCATAAAATATCAACAATAACTTACAGGAGGTGGCACTTCTGGCAGTAAACTGAGATCACATTCTCCATATGAGGCATAAAATATCAACAATAACTTACAGGAGGTGGCACTTCTGGCAGTAAACTGAGATCACATTCTCCATAGGAGGCATAAAATATCAACAATAACTTACAGGAGGTGGCACTTCTGGCAGTAAACTGAGATCACATTCTCCATATGAGGCATAAAATATTAACAATAACTTACAGGAGGTGGCACTTCTGGCAGTAAACTGAGATCACATTCTCCATAGGAGGCATAAAATATTTGACATTTACATCTTGATATAATTCTTTGGAGCTGTATACAATCCTTCATCTTGGATTTCTGAAAAAGAAATTGGTATAAGTAACTGTAATAACATTTTTGCAAAGGGACTTAAGATGATTGATAAACAAGAATGTGTCCATAGTGCATGGGTGCCCCACCCTCACTATCATTTTTATGTTCAGTGGACCATCAAATTTGGGTAAAAGCTCTTAATTTGGCATCAAAATAAGAAAGATCATATCATAGGGACTATGTGTACTAAGTTTCAAGTTGATTTAACTTCAACTTTATCAAAAACTACCTTGACCAAATGCTTTTAAACCAAAATTTTAACCTGAAATGGGACAGACCCATGAACAAAAGAATTGACGGAGGAACAATCGATAATAAACAGAGAAAAAGACTATAAAACATAATGCCCCAATGTGGGAAATACACAATTTAGTTTTATTAGATCACTAGAAGTTTTGAACATTGATCAAAAAAGTCTGAAAAAGTTAATTTGAAGCTGATAAAATCTAGGTCTTTTGTAAATAAAATGTTTCAGCTAGCTGTATTTTTAGAAATGATTCACAGAAAATACATTTAGTCAGCTCTGGGAAATCTGAAACAACAAAATCTTCAAAGGAACAAATTCTCTTAATAATGATATTTAAATCAAATTAGTTAATAAAAGTATATAACAGTTTTCATATGAGAAAATACCTCAAAATTATTCTATTTATTTTATTTTTTTAATTCTTAATGATATATATTTTTTACAATCATATGGATGGAAAATGGCCAGTATACTATGAGGGTTTGGACGGGGTTAAATGATAAAAGAATAATGCCCTTAAAAAATGAAGATTAGAGAATAACGGGCAAAAAAATTGAAGATTAGAGAAAAAAGGCGTTAATTTTTTGAAGATTAAAGAAAAAAGGCGCTAATTTTTTGAAGATTAGAGCAAAAAAGGGTGAAAATTAAATGTTTACAGAATAACAGACCCCCCCGCCCCCCCATCCAGACCCTCTACTATTTTTTTGTAATACCTTATTGGAATGTGGAAAGTAACTATAGACGACACCACCAACACTGTGACCACTGGAAACCATTTCTGTCAAACCAGATAAATCTGGTTCTGACCGGTCTTCCACATTTTCAGGAGAAAGCCATGCCATTTTATCATCATCAGACTCTGGTCCAGAATCAACTGTTGCGTAATACTAAAAATAATAAAAGTGATATTTAAAGCATAATGGTCTCTCTTTCACATTTACAGGTTCAGTGACCTGTCAAATTTAGATAAATTTACTTTGAAAGGTTCACATCATAATAAAGATGTCAACTAACACGGATGAACACATGCCTGCATGATTGTTCTTTGTTTTTTATATAGATTAAACTGTTGGTTTTCCCATTTGAATGGTTTAACACAAGTAATTTTTGGAGCCCAATACAGCTTGCTGTTTGGTGTGAGCCAAGGTTCTGTGTTGAAGACCGTACTTTTACCTGTAATGGTTTCCTTTTACAAATTGTGACTTGGATGAGAGAGTTGTCTCATTGGCACTCATACCACATCTTCTTATATCTATGTACGAAGTTGGGAGCCTGTAATTGTCTTATTTGTTATTTGTTCATTGCTTTTTACATCAATCAGGCTGTTAGTTTCCTTCTTTGAATTATTTACATTTGTCATTTCTTTGCCGTTTGAAACTGACTAGCGGAATGGGTTATTCTCATTGTTGGAAGCTGTACAGTGACCATTAGTTGTAAAGTTCTTTTTGATTTGGTCTCTGATAGAGAGATGTCTCATTGGCAATCATACCACATCTTCTTATTTTCATATGTACAGACCTGAAAACATAATATTCCTCATCTATCATAGAAAGAGCATGAAACTCTGGTTTACTATACCTGCATACATTCCACAGAACAAACCCATGTTGTTTTACTGCGTAGTTGATTGTCTTTCCAGACTGGCACATGATTACATGATAACACCTGGGCATGTGCAGCACTAATTATCACATGACCTGGCGTCTCACAACCTTTCACTATCACCTGACTGTTGTGTAACTCAACTGTAACAGAAAATAAGATCACATGATTACATGACAACACATGGGCATGTGCAGCACTGACAATCACATGACCTGGCGTCTCACAACCTTTCACTATCACCTGACTGTTGTGTAACTCAACTGTCACAGAAAATGACATCACATGACCTATAACATACAATACAGATCACATGACCTGGCGTCTCAAACCCTTTCACTATCACCCGACTGTTGTGTAACTCAACTGTAACAGAAAATGACATCACATGACCAATAACATATACTACAAATCACATGACCTGGCGTCTCACAACCTTTCACTATCACCTGACAGTTGTGCAACTCAACTGTAAAAGGTAATAACGATCACATGCACTTGGACCTTATAGCCACTAAATTTAAACTTCTGAACAACTATTTCTTTTAAATTAAACACCACTTTACAATTTGTTATCAACATGTACAGTTAATTAAGAAATTATTTTGAGAAATTATTATTTAGATAATAAAATCCTCATAATAATTTCTGCATTAATAGTTATCCTTTCAACAATTATAATTATATTATGTTTTGATCAGTGATAAGGTTTGGGTTCTCTCCCTTGTTACTTACAACTGAAAGGAGTAGGTCCGGTAAGGACCAATTTTGGCCTCAAATTTCAGGTTCATCTGACAAAAGATTTTGACCACTTTTAAAACACTTAAGTGTCTATTTCATTTGATTCAAATAATTTATGTGAAAGATTTTTACTAATCTAGTCATTAAAAATGATCCGATTCAAGCTCAAATATGAAAAAATTACTAAATATGCTGAAAAATGTCACTTTTCAGATGTTTTTTGTCAAAAATGAAAGTAGCCGCATCCCTGTTCATCCTCAACCTTAATATATGTTATGTATTATCATCAAATACAACTTACATTTCAATATTTAGGATGAACACGAATACGGCCACTTTCGTTTAACACGGAAACAGTCTAAAATTTAACTAAAATAAAATGGCTAGTATTGTGAAGATTTCAGTAATTTAGCATGAGTTAATGGTGCTAGTACCCGATATATGTACACTTGCAAGTGACAAAATTGAACCATACTGGCTGATAAAAGCTAATTATTATTTCACTATTTGCATTTCATTATTGATTCAGCGAAAAATAAAAGATATTATATTTTTTATGCATTTCGCAGCTAGTGCCCCTTTAAATTTCCACATACCTTCTGCAAAAGGGATCAATAGGAACTTTTTTCTTTAAGAGATGTCAGGCATTTGAAAAACTAATACAAATACATAATTTAACTTTACAGTTTCTTGAGAAATAAGGAAGGTTTTAATTGGGGTACTATAAATTTAAAAGTAATCAAAGTTTTTTCTGGAAAAAAGTTTACTTTAACCTGAGTCAAGGCATTGTGGGTAAATTTAAATAAGTGAGCAAAGTAAAATGTAACTTACTAAGCCAGTTTTTCTGAGTGACATCATCTGTCTGACAGGCTGCCACACCTTGTAACTGGTCCATGTTGACACTCGATGGCTGAAATAGGTGTTATGTACAGATATTTAAAATAAATCAGATAAATGTTAACCAATTTCACTGGAGGTGGTAAATTCTAAATTTTGCTGCAAGTTTTGTTTATCTAAAATCAATTTTACATATATCCCTATTGGTCAATCAAGTTTTCCCAAACTAAGTTAAGAAGAGGAGGAGGAGGGGGGGTCAGTGAAAAAACTATGTGAATTAAGTTTTTTTATCCTTCATTGAACTTTTGATGTCATCCCTTATACATCATTATCATTTAGAAAAAATATGTTCATACCTGCCAACGTTTGTAAACATTTAATTTTCACCCCTTTTTTCTCTAATCTTCAAAAAATTAACCTCTTTTTTTTCTAATCTTCAAAAAATTTGACCACGCATTTCTCCAATTTTCATTTTTTTTTGCCCGTTATTCCCTTATCTTCATTTTTTAAGGGCATTATATTCTTTAATCATTTAACCCCATCCAAACCCTCATATATTATATAGATCAATATCACAAGCAGTACTAGAATGTTTGGAGACATCATTAAGGCCACTGTGGTCAACTTTAAAGTCTCTGTTGCAAACTTTACAAAAGGCATGTGACAATCCTAACGTTGATTTAGACAACCAGCCCCTGTACTTGACATCATTCTCCCATTTCTCTAAGTATTTGCACGAAGCAACACGCTTTTTTTTCTTAGGCGGTGACAGAACTATTTTGCAAGTGATAACTCGCCCATCATGATTCCAATTTTTATAAATTTAACACCCAAGCTAAAAAAAAACAACTCAAAATTTCGATTCTTTGATTGTTTACTATGCCGACATTAATCAACTGGTGAATGCGTGATCAGGGTTGCACTAATGACAGGACGATTGCCCGGATAGTGACAGGACGGTTGACCGGACGACATATAAATAGTCATAACTTTTTTGTTATTCAGTAGATTTGTTTAAAATTTGTAGACCTTAAAGATATTAAAATATATTTTATGAAAATCAAACAAAATAAGTGAAAAAAAATATTTTTGAGCAAATAAAGTTGACCGGACGGTATTCACACTCGCCGTTAAACGTTATACATACATTCAACTGGTCGGCAACAAGTGTTAATATATCTTTTGTTTTACAATATTTGTCCAAGAAATTCAGGAATCTGTGAGATTTATAAATAAATTATACGAAAATATAAATTTATAGTAAAAAAAAATGTTTTTCTCCATAAAAAGTTGACCGGACGGTATTCACATACGCAGATATACGCTTTAAATATATATTGAAATGATCAACACAAGTGTTAATATCTCTTTTGTTTTACAATATTCGTCCATGAAATTCAGGAATCTATGAGATTAATAAATATATTATACGAAAATGTAAACTTCATGATAAACAAAAATGTTTTTCTGCCAAAAAAATTAACCGGACGGTGTTCACATTCGCTAATGTACACGTAGATTATACATGTATGTTAATAAAAAAAAATAAGGATTAACAATATTTAAGCAATGAAACTGAGAAATCTGTGACGTCAATAAATACATGAAAATATAAACTTTTTTGAAAAAAAAATGTTTTTCTTCAAAATAAAGTTGACCGGACTGAATTCATGCACATTCGCCGATGTAATTTAACAGCCGAGACATATGATACAAGAGATTCGCAAATCTAATAAAGTCTATAGTTGTAATTTATGTGTCTGGTTTTAAATATATTAACAGGATCGACACAAGTGTTAATAACTCTTTTTTTCATTAGCATTTTTTCAATGTCATTAGCAGCATATACCTCAATCTTAGTAGATTTTGGTGTTGATACAGCCTTCTGTTTTGAAGGTGTTTTCAACTTGGCTGATGTCTTTTACTTGACTGGTGTTTTTGGAGGCTGAGGTTCCAAGGGTAGGGACACTCAAATAATTGTGCCTCCTAAGAGTCCGCGAAACTCTCAGGATTCACGATTTTGCGTAATATTTTTTCATAGCTTCTGGGCCGGGGTCTTGAACGGCCGCCAGATCCCACACCGAATGGCGAATATATTTTGCCTCACTTTTAAAAGAATCTAGTTAAGCCCCTAGATACAGTAGAAATGAATTCTATATAATAGTAATCAAACTTCAAATGCTTTCGAAGAGAAACTGAAAGACTATAAGGTGATTTTTTTTATGACTGAATTTAAATATAGTGACAGACTAGTTAGTGACAGTGCATTATTATACTAAAGTAACTTTGTGTTCGATGCCCGTGCAAGGTTAATCCATGTTCCTTTATTTTCTGTTGTAAAGGATCAGAACACGACTAAATACAAGTTTACTCCTTCAATGTTATAGGTCATATTGCAATACATTGTTGTTATTTTTTCAATTGATTTGATACTGGGAGATTGGTGATCTCACTTTAATTTAATCCATGTCAGCTATCTAGTTTTATCTGAGATTTTGTATTGTTTAATATAAAAAGTGCATGCAATTCACTATAATCTTTGATTGGATTCTAATTGCCAACTGATTATATATAAGTTAATTCAATTAAATGTATTTCATGTCTCAGGTGTGAAAACTTAAATGACATGATTATTGGCTTGATTGGTGATTACGATAGGTGTCAAAATTAGATAGTAATTTAATTACTTAATAAATATTTTAAATATCAGGTCTTCTAGTGTGCTGGTGAACTTACTCAGGTCAACATTTTGGGCTCAAAGTTTTTATTATAAAGTGTATATTTATAAAGCTCACAGATTGATTAATTTCATGGATAGATATTATTTAACATGTGACGATCTGTACAATATATTTAAAGCATATATCGGGAAATGTGAATTCCGTTCGGTCAACTTTATTTGCTCAAAAATATTTTTTTTACTATAGATTTAATATTTTTGTATAACATATTTATAAATCTCCAAAATTTCTTAATTTCATGGACAAATATGGTAAAATAAAAGAGATATTAAAATTTGTGTCGACCATTTCAATATATTTAAAGCATATATATCGGCGAATGTGAATTCCGTCCAGTCAACTTTTTTTGAAGAAAAACATTTCTATGTACTGTAAATTTTATATTTTAATATCAAGTATTTATTGATCTCTTAGATTTTTTAGTTTCGTGTAAAAATATTGTAAAACAAATAAGATATTAACACTTCTTTTGATCAGTTCAATATAATTAACGCGTACATCAACGTATGTGAATACCGTCCGGTCAACTTTTTATGGAGAAAAACATATTTTTTTACTTTGAAGTTTATATTTTCGTATCCAATATTTATTATTCTCACAGATTCCGGAATTTTGTTGACAAATATTGTAAAACAAAAGAGATATTAACACTTGTTTCCGACCAGTTGAATATATGTATAGCGTTTAACGGCGAGTGTGAATACCGTCCGGTCAACTTTATTTGCTCAAAAATATTTTTTTTCACTTATTTTGTTTGATTTACATAAAATATATTTTAATATCTTTAAGGTCTACAAATATTAAACAAATCTACGGAATAACAAAAAAGTTATGACTATTTATATGTCGTCCGGTCAACCGTCCTGTCACGATCCGGGCAATCGTCCTGTCATTAGTGCTTCCCGCGTGATCACTAAATTTTGATTGGATGAAATTTGTCAGACACGATTTGTCTCCCTTGGGAAAACTTTCAAAAGTTCAAAATCGGGAACAAAAATATTTTTCGTGTAAATTTTACTAAAATCGTGTTTTTTGGCTATTTTCACGATCACGATTGTGTAATCGGGACAGAGGGTCAAAATCGTGTAGTACAAGCCTAAATCGTGAAAGTTGGCAGGTATGTATGTTTAAATCTTTAAACAAAATAGGATAATCTTCTAGTTATAATCAGCATATCATAATATAATTATACAACATGCAAATAGTTTCCTACAAGGCCACAAAACAAACCTATTCTTTTTTATGGCCCAATCTCCTTTGAAATAGTCTGAAGCAGAGCAGTTGTGAGTATGAGCGTGTCAAAGATCAGAATTGTGTGAGGCAGCTTCAATTAACTTGACTTGACCTTATGAAAACAATAATACCTCCTCAGTAAATACAATAGATTTGCTATCAGACTCAGCCACAAGTTTCATCAACATGGAGTAAGCTTTACCCCTCTGAGATTTGGCAAATGGATCAGACTTTTCTGCTGTTGGTGAACTGGCTCTGTCCTGGAATGAGGACGTCCTGTTTTTCTACAAAAAATAAATTTTATTAAGAATTCCATTATATTTTTGTTGCAGAATGAAGACCTCATAGTAGCCTATGACCAGTTTAGCGATTATACTATCATCAGGTCTTATTATATGCAAATTAGCTGAGTTTATGGACCAATTAATCCTCCACAAATCTCCTCCTTTCATTGCTTTGGTTTAAATTGAAGATTATCAAATTCATTCTTGAAATCCTAATATAGGGAAAATCACCAAAATTCATCTTTAACAATAAATTATAAATATTCAT
The DNA here is from genome assembly GCA_037788925.1 of Mytilus galloprovincialis. Taxonomy (NCBI): domain Eukaryota; kingdom Metazoa; phylum Mollusca; class Bivalvia; order Mytilida; family Mytilidae; genus Mytilus; species Mytilus galloprovincialis. The sequence continues at coordinate 38,749,853 of CM075332.1, read as the reverse complement.
CCTTTTGGAGGGGGAATCAGAGGGTCCTGATCCCGAAATCCCGGGCTTAAAAACATGAAATCCTGAGGTTTTAAAATTTAAAGAAATTCAAATCATGACATTTTGAGATTTGAAAAAAGAAGTCCTAGATCTTGAAAGGACCAATCCCAAAATCCGAGCTTAATATTACCCGTTCTCAACGTCCCACAAAAGGTCATGCCCTCCTCTTTTGGAGGCCTTCATAAATAAACTGACATTCAATTTTCTAAAAACATATAACTTCATGATACTTACATATGCATTGCGCCCTTCATCGACCTTGACAACCTTTAATGCGTCTGATGACAGGTTCCTGCGTATAGACTGAGCTTTCTGGTAGCTGTCATACAGACCAATCAGTACAATGTTATTACTCTTGTTCCACGCTCCTTTCATATCATACACATGAACACAATGGGTAGGTTTGGCCTATAAAAAGACATATTGAATCTAATGCATTAGCTAAAACTGTGTTTTTTTTTTTTTTTAATTTCTAATGAATAAATAAAAGCAGTTATGGCTATTGAGAAGAAGATTTTAAAAAAGATATCATATGAATGAAAATAAAGACAATTCCTTGCTTTTCAAATTTTATCTCATTATTCATTTTCAGCACATCCTAAAATAATTTAATTTTGGATGTAACGCGTCTTCTGATTGGCTGACGTTATTTTGTTATCAGCCCATAGACATAATTTAGTCATGTGACCGTGACGTCATCAACGTTTTTTCATGGTTTTCTACAGTTTAAAATGGAATTTAGAATTAAATTATAAGAAATGACTGTAATATTTTTTCTGTCTATTCGAAATAACATAAAAAATGTGGTGCACACTGTTAAATAACCGGCTACACAAGTTTTTCAGTGTGCACCAAATTTTCTATGTTATTTCTTCATAGACAGAAAAAATATTACAGTCATTCCTTAAATATAATAATTAATTTTAATTTTTTTTTCATCCTTTGTTCAACAATCTAATTAACCAATTCTAAATTGCAGTATTATCTTATAATTATCTTTTTTCAGTTGCTGTAAGTTTCATACTATCTTTTTTAATCCGTCTAATTACAACCACTAATATCTTATCGCTTTAACTTACGCCATTTTTAACATCTTCCTCTTCATCAGAAGAATCTGATTCTACAACTTCTCCTCTCAGATAGGTTACCCTGAAATACAAGGAACATCAACATCAGACTTTTTTTTAGTACAACAGGAATATGTCCATAGAACACAGATTTATTTTCTCCAGATACGATTTATGCTTTTACAGGTGTCCCATGCATGTAGTACAGTTTTGAGTCAATAATGTAAGTCTTGCAAAATTTCAAGCTTTTGGATTATTTCTGTGTGTCTTTAATATAAATATAATTTTCACACAATTGAAATCGTTAACTTCAAAGACAAATATACATTTTCAACTGGAAGAAAAAGTTAGAGATTTATATACAAAGACAATATGTTCACATATACTTTTTATACATTCCTAAAAGTTACAAGTAATGCATGCAAGATTTCTATATTGAACTTGCTTAACATTAAAGAAGTCAGTAATTCTTTTACCTGCTGACGCTTATGAAGAAACTTTTATCAACTGGAAATCTTAGGGAATGATTAAGCTGAAGAAAAAAAAAAAAAAAATAATTATAAAAAGAGAAAATATCTTGTAACTGCAGGATTATAATTTTAAAGCATATATCATTTTCAATTTTGTATATTGTATGAGATTCTTAAAACAATATATAATAATACATTTGTTTGTCTTTAGTTTTTTTGTCTGCATACAACAATAACATTTAAGAGAATAAATAAAAAAACTTAAATTGCATTGATTAAGTCATTTATATTATCCTTGCTATTCTCAAACACATCTTTTTCATTTAAGGCCAGAAATCAGATGTGGAGCTTATCATAAATTGTTCATAAGTAAAATAAAAAAGAAAGGGCCTTTTATAGCTGACTATGCGGTATGGGTTTTGCTCATTGTTGAAGGCCGTACGGTGACCTATAGTTGTTAATGTCTGTGTCATTTTGGTCTTTTGTGGATAGTTGTCTCATTGGCAATCATACCACATCTTTTTTATATAACATAAAAATAAACTTTTGACACAGAGATATGTCTGGTCGGTCTGTAATTCTGACAGTAAAATGCAAATGCTGAAATTAAAATGTACTACTCTTAAACTCAAACTATACAAAAAATTCAAAAGTCAATGAACCATCTCATTGAGGCGAAACAAAAAATCATTTAAAAGTAATAATTACTTGTTCATCTTCTGATTCTTTATGAGCACTACACAACCATGTTTTAGCTCCAAGTAATTCACAACTTAAATATCTCACACTCCAATTGGCAGCTGGGCGATGGAACAAGCCATCTTCTATGGGAACTAAAGATAAATCGTTACACACATTGAGTACGAATGACTCAGCTAAAAGTTCAGAGCCATGTTGTTTTGAGAAAGACATCCAATAACATATGTTAAATCTGTGAAGGTTTACTGCCATCTTTATACTCCTACAACAAAATATAGTTCTATGTTAAGTAAAGCTTACAAAGGGTCAGGAAATATTAGGAGGTCATTTTTCTGCCACTCTCACAATAGCTTGAAATTCAGGGTAATTTTTTAAAAACTGTTAAATTCATAAGAAAAGTCATAGCATAAGGTGGTACCTAACACTACAGGAAGTAATATCAGCTAAACGTTTTAATTATGTTGTATTGTTAAGGAAATATTAAGCTTCTCAATGATCAAAATTAAGTGTTTTTAAAACTGCTATATATCCAACCAAATTTTTCTGAGAAAATGATTGGTTCAAGTTTTTAAAATTTTTACATTTTTGTCAAAAGGTAAATATTTTGTCAAAATTTTATGAAAATTAAACGAGCCAAATTAATTTTAGTCAAGGTGTTAGGTACCACCATAAATGAGCCAGTATCAAAAATTTTCCTTATCCATGTAAGTCCACTACATTCAATCCTAGGATCTTTAGATTGTTTAAAGCGTAAGTCAATTAGTTCATATCTAAAGACTTTCCAACAAACATCAATGAAGAACAGAAATAAAAGCAATGTCCCTTTGATAAATTAATATTTTTTATTAAAACGTTATCTTTTTCATAATCTTTATAAACAAAAGAAACAAGCACTTCTGTGAAGGGTAAAACATGTACAACATAGTTTTGCAAAAAACCATGACTTGTTATAATAACATTAATGGTACCAATTTTCCTGCACCAGATGCGCATTTTGACAAAACATGTCTCTTCAGTGATGCTCGTGGCCAAAATATTTGAAATCCAAAGCTTATATAAAAGATGAAGAGCTATAATCCAAAAGGTCCAAAAAATATAGCCAAATCCGTGAAAGGAATCAGAGCTTTGCATGAGGGAGATACATTCCTTAATTTATAATAATTTTTAATATTTTGTAACAGCAAGTTTTAATAACACAAAAAATCCGTATTTTCATACTTGTAATGTCTTGTTAGTTGTGGTTTTCTTGATTTAGTGTTGGAAAACAGTGCACCTCTTCTTGTAGGTCTGGTAACCCCAGCTAAACATAGCTAAAAAAATGAAATTTGGTAATGTAATAGACTTATTTCTAAAATATTTAGGATTAAAAAAGGATACAAAAAGCATGTAAAGCTGAAACCAGTATCAGATGTAATTTGAAATCTTTTGTAAATTTGTTATTGCTGATAAAAAAAAAGATTAAATGCTAAGCAAGATATTTCTGCTATTTAACTTTTTCACTGAATAAAGCAATAATTTTAGAATGGAAATATCATCTGAATTGCCATTGGTTAATTTGAGTTCTATAATTTGCAAGCTAAAGGTCACCTAAAAAGTATTAGAGGACAAGAAAATTCTTTTTATCATTCTATACTTCCAATATGTCTTTTAATTTTGGTGTGTGCCTCTACAATGCTGCTTTGAAAATTATTACTTTTGCTCCAATATTGTCCTTACTTTTAAGTACTGTTTCAAGCTTAAAATTGCTGATAAAATGAAACAGCTTTTCATATTGCCTATAGTGATATCTGGTTAATTTTTATTTTCTATTTAATCATATATTGTGATGATAAAAATGATATTAAATAAGATGTATGCTACAAACCTTGATCTTATCCAGAAATCTCAATGTACTGGCATAAAATATACATTTAGGTACATTCAGTGTGTTGTCATGTTTTGGTTTGGTATCAAGTGACATAGTTACACTCAAATTCTGTGATCTAAAGGCTCTAAAAGAATCATGGTCCTATAAAGAGAAAAATATTCACATTAAAATTGGCCAGTTTAGTTATAAAACAACAAATGCAAATGAACTGAAACTTGGGGTTTTAGATGTAGATTATCTAATATTCATAGTTAGAATGTGAATATATAGTAAACCAAATTAATTTTGCGAGCATTTTGTTTTCGCTACTTTTGCTAAGGGCTATTCCAGAAAAAAATGTATGGGGGGGGGGGGGTTGGAAGGCACATTGTATTAATAATACATGGGTGATGGTGGGTATCAGAGCAACTTTTCACACTATAATGCACTATATTTCTCAATTACAATTGTCTGGGTGGCGGGTGCTTGACAAAAACTGCCTGCCAACCCCCCCCCCTACATTTTTTTTCTGGAACAGCCCTAATACATTAATTTTGTGAGCATTTTGTTTTCGCTACTTTTGCTAAGGGCTATTCCAGAAAAAAATGTATGGGGGGGGGGGGGGGGGGGGGGGGAATTATAATATCATTCAAAAAAAAACATTGATATAACTTGTTGCAACATGTAAAACTTTGATTTTTTTTCCTTTTCTAAAGACTTTCAAGTAAATTTGAGAATATTGAAATGAAATGGCAGAGAAGTTATTAAAAAGTGCTAAACAAGAAATGAAGAAATAACGTATCCCCAAAAATGAGCTACTTTACAGAATATCAAAATTGCCATAAAGAAGTTCATAGGAAAAGATGTTTAACATCACTTAAATCTCAAAAAAGGCCAATTTAAATACATCACTGGCAAGATGTTCTATAAATATTATCTAAAATTTTGCTAGTGTTGGTGCCTCATAATCATGACACCACTCTTCACACAACATGAATTATTAAAACTGCTTAAACATCACATTTAATAGTTTTATATTTCTATGTAGTATTCACCTCTAAAGAGTATTCTGGTACTTTGTCAGGAGCACATGGCATTACAGCATGGTGGTCATTAGGGTCTCCACGACTTATCCAATCTAAATGTATGCTGAAATCATACAATGAAATGTATGCAATGCAATCAACAAACAGTGTAAGTAAATACATGGTTAGCTATGTCACAGTGAGTTATGTAGATACACAATTTACATATTCCTTTATCCAGATTTTAAAAATGCAAAAGAAAACAGGTGTTTAATAACAATTGAATGTTATTAAAAACAAGAGGCTCTCAAGAGCCTGAATCGCTCACCTTAATTCTTTTGGTTAAATCTCTCATCAATGATTATTTTGGCTTTTCAATTTATTTAAATGTTTTTTGGATCGTCCTATTTTCTTCAAAAGCCAAAAAAAATAATCATTTTCTCCTATGTTCTATTTTAGCCATAGGAGCTATGTTTCTTGACATACAAGGAAATAAAATATAAAATTTATACTAGATACTCTGAAACTCATTTAGCCTAAGTTTGGCTGAAATTGATACAGCAGTTTCAAAGGAGAAGATTTTTTAAAGTAAGTCAACATGATGAACAAATTGTGAAAAAAGTCTTTAAAGGGCAATAACTCCTTAAGGGGTCAATTGACAATTTTGGTCAAATTGACTTAATTGAAGATTTTACTTTGCTGAACATTGTTGCTGTTTACAGTTTATTTCTATCTATAATTATATTCAAGATAATAAACAAAAACATTTGACCCCTATGTTCAATTTTAGCAATGGCGACCATGTTTGTTGATAGATCATAACTTCGGATACAATTTACAAACTAGATACCCTAAGGAACATTCAGTTAAAGTTTGGAAGTATTTGGCCCAGTAGTTTCAGAGGAGAAGATTTTTGTAAAAGATTACTAAGATTTACGAAAAATTGTTAAAAATTGACTATAAAGGGCAATAACTCCTAAAGGGGTCAACTGACCATTTCCGTCATGTTGACTTATTTGTAAATCTTACTTTGCTGAACATTATTCCTATTTACAGTTTATCTCTATCTATAATAATATTCAAGATAATAACCAAAAACAGCAAAATTTCCTTAAAATTACCAATTCAGGGGCAGTAACCCAACAACAGGTTGTCTGATTCATCTGAAAATTTCAGGGCAGATAGATCTTGACCTGATAAACAATATTACCCCATGTCAGATTTGCTCTAAATGCTTTGGTTTTTGAGTTATAAGCCAAAAACTGCATTTGACCCCTATGTTCTATTTTTAGCAATGGCGACCATGTTTGTAGATAGATCATAACTTCGGATACAATTTACAAACTAGATACCCTAAGGAACATTCAATTAAAGTTTGGAAGTATTTGGCCCAGTAGTTTCAGAGGAGAAGATTTTTGTAAAAGATTACTAAGATTTACGAAAAATGGTTAAAAATTGACTATAAAGGGCAATAACTCCTAAAGGGGTCAACTGACCATTTCCGTCATGTTGACTTATTTGTAAATCTTACTTTGCTGAACATTATTCCTATTTACAGTTTATCTCTATCTATAATAATATTCAAGATAATAACCAAAAACAGCAAAATTTCCTTAAAATTACCAATTCAGGGGTAGTAACCCAACAACAGGTTGTCTGATTCATCTGAAAATTTCAGGGCAGATAGATCTTGACCTGATAAACAATATTACCTCATGTCAGATTTGCTCTAAATGCTTTGGTTTTTGAGTTATAAGCCAAAAACTGCATTTGACCCCTATGTTCTATTTTTAGCAATGGCGACCATGTTTGTAGATAGATCATAACTTCGGATACAATTTACAGACTAGATACCCTAAGGAACATTCAATTAAAGTTTGGAAGTATTTGGCCCAGTAGTTTCAGAGGAGAAGATTTTTGTAAAAGATTACTAAGATTTACGAAAAATGGTTAAAAATTGACTATAAAGGGCAATAACTCCTAAAGGGGTCAACTGACCATTTCCGTCATGTTGACTTATTTGTAAATCTTACTTTGCTGAACATTATTCCTGTTTACAGTTTATCTCTATCTATAATAATATTCAAGATAATAACCAAAAACAGCAAAATTTCCTTAAAATTATCAATTCAGGGGCAGCAACCCAACAACGGGTTGTCTGATTCATCTGAAAATTTCAGGGCAGATAGATCTTGACCTGATAAACAATATTACCCCCATATGTCAGATTTGCTCTAAATGCTTTGGTTTTTGAGTTATAAGCCAAAAACTGCATTTGACCCCTATGTTCTATTTTTAGCAATGGCGACCATGTTTGTTGATAGATCAAAACTTCGGATACAATTTATAAATTAGATACCCTAAGGAACATTCAGTTAAAGTTTGAAAGTATTTGGCCCAGTAGTTTCAGAGGAGAAGATTCTTGAAATAGTTTACGACGACGACAGACGACGACAGACGACGACAGACGACAGACGACGGACGACGACGGACGCCAAGTGATGGCATAAGCTCACTTGTCCCTTCGGGACAGGTGAGCTAAAAATAGCTATGGAGAAAGTAGATTGCTATATCAAGCATTTTTTTAACATTGCCATGCTTGAATGCAAAACAGCCTACAATATTGAAACAGGAAAACATGAGGTTACTTGTGATTTCGTATGACCCAACCATCAGATAAACTTTATAGTCATAATGGATCCCTTGACTTTGATTTAACTGGGTTCTAATATTGCTAATCGTAAAACTTCCAATGTACAGGGTTGCTTGTATCAAAATGTTGATCATGGACTTTCAACATAAATTTATTTCCAGAAAAAAGATGAATACAAAAAGTGTAGACATTCCATGCACTACAAACCATTTCAATAAAGTTTCTTTAAATACAATTTATAGAAATGTCAAAACTTGACACAGTATTACATTGCTGTACTTTAACTTTGTGAAATAGTAAACTGAGTTTTACTGTGTGTATTGCTACATGTATGTGTTTCTTTATTCTTCATTAGCTAGAGGTATAGGGGAAGGTTGAGTTCTCACAAAACGTGTTTAACCCGGCCTCATTTTTGTGTTTGTTCCAATTCAAGAGCCTCTGGCCTTTGTTACTCTTGTATTTTTTTTAATTTTAGTTCATGTATATGTTTTGGAGTTGAGTATGATGTCCATTTTCACTGAACTAGTACACATTTTTATTTAGGGCTAGGTGTGAATCACCTCCTGGTGCAGGATTTTCTTGCTGCGTTGAAAACCCATTGGTGGCCTTCTGCTGTTATCTGCTCTTCAGTTGTGTTGGTGTCTCTTTGACATATTCCCAATTTCCATTCTCAATTTTATACTATATACATGTATGTTACAATTTTTACTTACTTTAAACGTAGGTTAGGCAGATGTAGAAGTTTACAATCATCATATTTAGAAGCCGTGTTCACTGATATGTCGAAATCGCCTTTAAGAAGAAAATTAGCTGAAAAAGACAACAATTAATTGTAAATTTTATCTTCCACATAATCATACAAACTGATTTACTGTAATTTGCTATTAGATTTGTCATCCACACCCAAAAATTAAAATTGGATCCCAAAACATGAAATTTTTATTACAGGGATCAATAAACAAATTAAGCCATGTAAAATAAATCATTCATTAAAATCTATTGCTGATCTTCAATCTGCAAATATATCATCAATAATTCTTAGTGATCATGTTTTGACATTTACTCTGAATAATGATCCAATTGCGATAAAAAAATATTAAAAAAAAGATGTGAAGATTATTTTAAAATTATCAAATCAAGAAAAGTTCTGTGAAAATACAGATTTCCTTCTTCCATTTTAATTTGTCCCCATGAATTCACTATACCATTTGTCCATTCCATTAACAAATTAGTCCACGTCCAATCCATGAACTCTGTTGTGTTGTAAGGGTCAAATGAAGCATGGTACAACCAGGTCATTTCCTGTATGGATATGGTCAATCGACCATGAAGGAGTAGTCTAATTTTATCCCAGACAGGCATTGGTACGCTAGGGTCTATAGAGGGTTTGTTAACATTGTCAAAACAAACATTATACTGAGCTACACAAGGTTCCCAGTTTGCTCCATAGGCTTGTGTCCAAGATACCACATCTGGAAAAAATCAAAACATTAAGTAATTTACAATAAATTAGACGAAAAAATATCTGTCTTTGGTTTTAAGACCAACCTAAAGTCTTAGTTCCAACTGTTAGAATTTTTCTCATGGTTTCATCTATATAAACTTTTATACAACATAACAGATGTTTTCACTATCTACTAACCTATTCTGTAATAAAAGCGAAACAAGAGGCTGTCACGACGACAGCAAACCGGATTTATTAACATTTATTTGTGTCCTGGCAATATCACAAGAACCATAACTGATAAACGTTAAAAGTGAAAATCGTCAATATCAAATTTGCCCTCCATTTTGTCATCAGTATCAACATATTAAAATTTGAAAACCTTAGGTTGAATGGTTCATGAGTAAATGCCACAACATGAATGGAAACGGCATTTTTCGATCTTTCAAGAACCATAACTCCTGAACGGTAAAAGTCAAAATCAACATTATTGAAATTGACCTCCATTTTGTCATCAGTAACAACATATTAAAATTTGAAAAGCTTTGGCTGAACAGTTCATGAGGAAATGCACAGACACGACTGGAAGCGGCATTTTTCAATCTTTCAAGAACCATAACTCCTGAACGGTAAAAGTCAAAATCGACATTATAGAACTTGACCTCCATTTTGTCATTAGTAACAACATATTATAATTTGAAAAGCTTTGGTTGAACAGTTCATGAGTAAATGCACGGATAAGACTGGAAATGCCATTTTTCAATCTTTCAAGAACCATAACTCCTGAACGGTAAAAGTCAAAATCGTCACTATTGGACCTGACCTTCATTTTGGCATCAGTGACAACATATTAAAATTTTAAAAGCTTTGGTCGAACGGTTCATGAGTAAATGCCTGGACAACATTTGTTTAGATGGCTACTATTTGTTCAAATTTAAGTTACCTTAACCTTTACATCTCTATTAATTGTTACAATTTTATAAATTCCACCCGGACTATCTCGTGCATTCATCTGTGAATTTCAGTTTACTAAATGATCAATTCTATATATAAAATATTTTGTATCATATAAATGTTTGAGGTACTTACCACAGCTAAAATCATGATAAAACTTGAGTGCTGGTAAATTTCTCTCTACTTCCATATTGGTCCATGGAGAGGCTACCTCAACTGTACAACTTCTCTTAGCTACAAATAGAATGAAAAAAATATTAATGCTTTTCAAAACAAGAATGTGTCCATAGTACACGGATGCCCCACTCCCACTATCATTTTCTATGTTCAGTGGACCGTGAAATTGGGGTCAAAACTTTAATTTGGAATTAAAATTAGAAAGATCATATCATAGGGAACATGTGTACTAAGTTTCAAGTTGATGTAACTTTAACTTCATCAAAAACTACCTTGACCAAAAACTTTAACCTGAACTTTGCACTATCATTTTCTATGTTCAGTGGACCATGAAATTGGGGTCAAAACTATAATTTGGCATTAAAATTAGAAAGATCATATCATGGGGAACATGTGTATTAAGTTGATTGGACTTCAGCTTCATCAAAAACTACCTCGACCAAAAACTTTAACCGGACGGACGAACGGAGGCACAGACCAGAAAACATAATGCCCCTCTACTATCGTAGGTGGGCCATAAAAATGTTTGTCTATCTGTTTTTTTTTTCAATTTCTTCAGGCAGGTCATTTCTATTTTAATCGCTTATTATTCAGTGTGAAAACATAATATTTGTTTGAGATGCCATGCAAATTATAACTGTACTTAAATATATATTTTAGACAGTGATGAAAATTCTATTCTATGTAGGTGTGATACAAATTCTAAATATGGTTTAACTAGAAACCCCTGCTAGTCAGATCTGAGAATCCTGATACAAATAATCATTCCAGACCAAATATCATATCATACCTTAATACAAAAGCTGTGTAATAAATTACAAAAGTTATGAATCCTCGAAAGACAAGAACATTATGGTAAACCACATCATAAGGGGGCGTATACAAATATATTACTGTTTTCATCTATAAATTATGTAATCAACTTAAATCAAGATGACAGTTCTTTCACGCCAAGAGCTTTGACCTTTGGGATATGATTCAAAGCATTATAGGTTTTTCGAAAAATATACTAGTGAGTATTACATATACTTGTATGGCATGCACTAAAATTTACACCACACATTTACATTAAGTAATAGGGAGTCCTTTTTTTGTCGACGATACTAACCTCTTTTAGTTCCATCTTGTTCAGCACCAACCAGTCTTCCCCAAAGATAAAGATTTTTAACATCAAACATTGGCTGAGGATAGTCACGTAACATCACAGTCCAATGATTTATATTAACTGTAACGTAACGACACCATAACGTCAAAAACTCTAGTCCTTCTTCTGGATAGGGACTGAAAGACAGAAAGTACAGTTAAATATGTTGAGATCAAGTAATACAACTGCGTAAATTCTATTTTAATGAATTAGGTATGTGTTACATGTAAATCATATGTCTTTGTTCATTTTGTTAATCTACTGATAAAAATTTAATATAAGGAGAGTTGAGATCTAAAAAGATTAGTTTAAAAACAATCTACACTATGATGTGCCTGTCCCAAGCCAGGAACCTGGCAAGTAGTTTTAGTACGTCAAGTATGCTGAGGACCACCACTCCAGGTGCTGGATTTTCTCACTGCATTGAATACCCATTGGTGGCCTTTGGGTGTTGTCTGACTTTTGGTTAGGTTTTTATCTCTTTGACATATTCTTTTGCAATTATAAATAAATCATTCAGTTCACGGTGAAAAGAATTAAATAGCCTGATAAACACAGACTGATTCTGCAGAAATGTATGTATTATTTCCTTTGCAATAATAAATAGTTTTCAAATTAAAATCCTTCTGTAACCTTACCTATCAGAATCTATTTCTCTCATATGTTTTACTGCATTCTCCTTCCCATGAAATGATAAATCAGCCATGGCTATGATTTCTAGATCTTTCATTGTCCATGTAAATAGTTTTGTTCTCATTGGAGTATTAGCATAAAGTAGTCTGGAACGTTTCACATATATATCACTACTCTTCTTGGTCAGAGATGCATATAGTTCCTCAATTGTGTCAGCTGAAAATGGCAAATATTGCATTACAATTTCAGTTAAACCTCAAAGATAATTAGATTCAGCAATTCATGTATGCAAAAAGCAAGACAATTAAAATACTCAAAACTGTATCAAAGGAAGATATAACTCTCTTGATTTCTTTAATTATGTTGCAGATTATTTTTTTATAAATTTAGCAATAATTTGTGTTTGTTAATATTAATCAGTTGTGATATAACTATGAATAAAAATGTCTTTATATGTCAAAGCCTTATGTTCAGGAGTTCATTACAAGTTCATGCAAAATCTCACATAAAATGGGTGATAGTTATAACAACTTACAAGGAATATATCCATGTTGTTTTCTGAGAGTATTAATCTTTTGATCCATTACGTTTTTCCTGATAATATTCTCCTGGCATTCATCTTTCAGTAATTCATAATTATCACCCAACTTGATCTCAAATGGATCGTCACCAAGTTGTACCATAAATACCTGTAAGAAAAAGTTGGCCAATAACATGTATGCCATTTGTCCCAGGTTAGAGTTGTCTTTGTGACATTGTTTTTTACTTACATTTTTTTTTATAAATTTTACATTTATCTTGTGTCATAGATCTTGTTCATTCGTTCAGTGTACGTTTACTTGTTTTTGTTTATATGGTTTTAAAATTGAGTTAAGCATTTCAATTGATATCTTATAGTGTGTTATCTTATGTTGTAATGTTACACCACTGTTTCAGTTTAAGGTGAAGGTTAAAACGTTTAAACTGACTGCATTTGTATGCACCTGTCAAAAGTGAGGAAGCTGATGTTCAGCAGTTGTCTTTTGTTGATGTGGTTCATAAGTGTTCTTGATTCTGGTTTTTATATAGATTAGATTGTTGGTTTTCCTGTTTGAATCGTTTTGCACTAGTCATTTTAGGCCCTTTATAGCTTGCTGTTCAGTGTGAGCCAAGGCTTGTGTTTAAGGCCATATTTTGAACTATAATGGTTTCCTTTTCATACATTTAGACTTGGAAGGGGAGTTGTCTCATTGGCACTCATACTACATCTTCTAATTTTTATGTAAAGAGAACTAGAATAAATATAAATTTATTTCAATTTTCCATTTAAATTATAAATGAATGATTTTTAGTATTAGTCCATTTTTAAGTCTAGGAGTAATAAATTTAGAGCCTTACATTTTGTATGGGCATCTGTCTATTGATAAGCATGATAAGAACTATATTTGTTCAATAGATGTAATTTTTCTGTGATGTTGGTTTTCTGTCTAATTGATGTTTTCTCCACATGTCCTACCCATATTACTGCTTTAATGACTTTTATAAATTGCTGATCAATTTATTTGGCTACTGATCATTTCAATTTATATTTTATCAAGATCAATTAAAGAGTTGTTAGGTATTGAATATTGCTACATTTAAAAGGGTATGATTCTGAGTCTTGAGTGATGTAAGATTTCTGTCATAGCATTTTCAGTTTCAACCCAAAGATGTTGTTGCACTGTGAGAAAATTTAAATATAATTGACATTTGACTATGGTTAAATTCCAAGTATTTTTTTGTTCACGAAGGTGAAGTCGGTTGCATTCAAGAAGTTTGTTCTGTCATCTTATCCAATAAAATTTGCCCATCAATGTTTCTTCTGTTGGAATAAAATAGATTTTTTTAGTTTTCTTGTTTTCTTGTTTTACATTTCTGATTTGGGGGCCTTTTATAGCTGACTAGGTAGTATGGTTTTGCTCAATTTGAAGGACATACAGTGACCTATAGCTGTTAATTTCTGTGTAATTTGGTCTCTTGAGGAGAGAGTTGTCTCATTTAGAGTCATACCACATCTTCTTTTTTATATTTATGCTACATTGAAGACCTATTGGTGACCTTCTGCTGTTGTCTGTTCTATTTTCAGGTTGTTGTCTCTTTGACACATTCCCTATTTCCATTCTCAATTTTATAATCTTACTAAAACACTTATATATTTACAATCACTAACCTTGGCTTTTATTTGTAGATCAGGTGGCAATTTACTCTCCAGTGTGAAAGGTTTGCTCTTGTAATTATGAACTAACTTCCACCATTTAAATAAATTCACAAACTAAAAAAAAAAACAACACAAACTACAGATTAATATGGGATTTAATAAAAAAATATATTTCATTCAAATGTCAAAAGTGTTTTATGTTTACATCTAAAAATGAAATGAACTAAATATTTCAATATCAAAACTGAAGCTGGTTATAACATTTTTGATACTCAATTTTAACATAAATATAGAACTTGTTGTTGCAATATAATTTCCACTTGTAGAAACTTAAAATCAAATATTTTGTTTCAAAGGCTTTATTCTTTTTTTTAAATTTTATCTGTACTAAGATAGATACATAGATAGTTTATTCTCATAAAAAAATTGCCTTCTGAACTAATCTTTTAATCCACCATTTTCTACATTTGAAAATGCCTGTACAAAGTCAGGAAATGACAGTTCTTGTCCATTCTTTTTTGATGCGTTTTGTTATTTGATTTTGCCATGAGATTATGGACTTTCCGAATTGATTTTCCTCTAAGTTCAGTATTTTTGTGATCTTACTTTATAGTTAGGATTATAACTGCTACATACCTCTTCAAAACATAAGGCAAAATCATATCCATAAGGGAAGACTATCATAAAACTGTCAAAGGAAAAGTTCCTGAAAAACGTAAAATATACTCTGTGTCAAAAGCAGCAAAAGTGTAAATATACTCTGCATACAATTGTTGGGGATTAATTCATATTTTTCAGGAAAAATTGCAGTTGTGGATATTTGATTTTGTGATTTTATCAAAACATGCAATGTAACCTGTAGTAAATGTTTACATCATTGAATATTTTAATTTAATTTGTAATTTGTTTACAACAAATAATAATGAATCCACATTACTCCATAAATGTCAACAGCAGCAAAAAAAGTGATTTTACTCTTCTTACAACTACTAGAGATATTCTAGAAATGACTTTAAAATACCACTGACTTAGAAAAATCATCCATTAAAGGGATTTGAACCCATCCATCCATCCATCAACTATTGTGGTGTAACACCACTAATTCAGGCCCGGCCAGAAAGCACATACCAGAAAGTAGTACATATTTAACACAAAATAGTTCCTACGCATGAGTGTAACTTTCAAAATATGTAGAATATTTAGGTATTTTTGGTATCAAATGAAAGCTGAAGGACTGGTGATCATTGTAGAACACTTTTGGACTTTTAATTTTGAATAGTAAAAAAACTGCACCAAATTTTAAAAAGAGGGTACATTTTGTCTGTTTGTCAGATCTGAAGTACCTGTTTTGGTACATCTGAAGTTCCGGGAACCAGTTCTTTCTTATATGCAATGTAAGGTATGTTGATTTTTTCAGTACAAGACACCATAAAGTGTTGCTTTGAAATGCAATGATTGCCACTTTATTTGAACTTAAAATAAAAGAGGTGTGCCTGCTTGAAACGGAGGAATTTAACATAGAAAGCAATGGGACCATGAATTAGTGGTGTACTTCCTATTACAGAGAATCACCAGAAATCCAATTTTTAGAAGTTGTACCTATTCCAATGAAAATAAGTCAAATATGATGTTAGTAATCATGTCTAATCATCTTTTTTGGGTCAACTGTCCTGCTTATGGGAAATTTAAGCTCTTAAATTGGCATACTCAAATATGTTAGCCTTTTATGGTCATACAACATGCATGCAGTTAAGACTTGACTCCAAGTTCTCATTTTTGCATTTTTTCTGATTCAAATCAATAAAACATGTATTTTATGACTTGTTTATGGAACAAAATAGCTCTTGGTCAAAATAATCTCATGATTTTTCAAGTTTTTTTGTTTTTCTTATGGTAGCCTTTTACAATCTAGGCAAATGGTATATACTCATATAAGAATTCGTAAATCTCACTGTACATGCAATTTTGGACCAGTTTAGCAAGTTATCTAGCTGAGGGATATATAAATTGCTCTTATTAATCTATGTTTTACCACAGAATTATAATTCATGCAAAAAAAAAGCCTTTTTTCAATTTCAAGAAAAAAGGGGGGATAATTTCTCATTTATGTCTTAAGTTTGGACTAATGTATTGTTATTTAATGAAGAACCTCTGATAAAAATATGACTATTAGTAAGCACATAGCTTTCCTAATAGAAATTAATAAATAAAACAATGATATTGAGAATAAAAAAAATATATTGACCAATGGTAATATACATATGCAGTTTTCTTTGAATAACCCATATGTTACTACCAGTCCAATTTGAGCTTTAAATTAATAAAATAGTATTTGGACTAAGGCTTTATATGTTTTTTATTGCTTGAAATAGATCATAGAATGAAATAAAGTAATGCTCAAGTCAATATAGCAAGTTTGGTTCTGTTATAGGTGTAACACCACTAATTCAGGCCCGGCCAGAAAGCACATACCAGAAAGTAGTACATATTTAACACAAAATAGTTCCTACGTATGAGTGTAACTTTCAAAATATGTAGAATATTTAGGTATTTTTGGTATCAAATGAAAGCTGAAGGACTGGTGATCATTGTAGAACACTTTTGGACTTTTAATTTTGAATAGTAAAAAAACTGCACCAAATTTTAAAAAGAGGGTACATTTTGTCTGTTTGTCAGATCTGAAGTACCTGTTTTGGTACATCTGAAGTTCCGGGAACCAGTTCTTTCTTATATGCAATGTAAGGTATGTTGATTTTTTCAGTACAAGACACCATAAAGTGTTGCTTTGAAATGCAATGATTGCCACTTTTTTTGAACTTAAAATAAAAGAGGTGTGCCTGCTTGAAACGGAGGAATTTAACATAGAAAGCAATGGGACCATGAATTAGTGGTGTACTTCCTTGTTTTAAGGTGGTACCTAACACTACAGGGAGATAACTCTGTAAAATCAGCAGAATGTTTTAATGACGTTGTGTTCATGAGGGAATATTAAGCTTCTCAATGATCAAAATAAGTGTTTGTCAAACTGCTATATAACCAGTGTAATTTTTCTGATTAAACGGTTGGTTCAAATTTTTTGAAATTTTCATATTTTTATCAAAGGGTCAAAGTAAATAATTTGTCAAAATTTTAAGAAAATTAAACGAGCCAAATTAATTTTAGTTAAAGTGTTAGGTACCACCTTAAATTGAAAATAAAAGCAATAAATTTGAGTTTGTTTGTCTTTAGAACAAAAACAATGTACAAAATTAATTGCAGGATAAAGACAATAACTGTTTAGTGTCTTTAAATATCAGCTGTATTTGTACCTGGCTAGAAACAGGAGTTATAGCTCGCTTAAGCTTGCATGACAACTGTTTCTTAGCTTCGTACAAATACAGCTAATATTTAAAGCCACTTAACAATTCGCCTTTTCAGAATCTAAAGGAGTAATGGTAATCTCATTGTTTGTACACCAAAAAAGCTTAACGTCATTGGTAGAATTTCCATTGTTTAGAAAGTTTTAAACCAATCACAACGTTTTGGGGTAAGTTTTTGAAAATAATACCCAGAATGCATTAGATTCTTGTTAATGTACCAACCATAGTCTGTTAGTTGGGAGTTCTAGACAACCAGCATCTTCTCTCTCTTGTAGTAAAGTGCATTCTTGGGAGCTTCCATACAGTAATCCCTGCACAACAACAAAAAATTATAAAAGTTCCAGGGAACCCAAACAAAAAAAACTAAAAACGAGGAAAAAAAATAATAAAAATATTCATCTCAATACTATCTTTTGATTGTTAGAAGCTTTTGTCCAAGTTTATATCCACGATACAAATAAATGTTTTAAAAAAATTAACAGCAGACTGTATATAATTTTAACTCAGAAGAAAAAGTAAGTCCATTTATTAGTAAAATACGAAAAAACAGATACAAAATTTTAACAAAAATTTCCTTCTAGATACTAGCTTTTGATAAATCAAAGCACCAAAGGCGCTGTAGGCAGTTAAATAAAAAAAAGCAGAGGCAAACTTGGCAGAAGTTAAGACGAATATTGTTGAAAAACTGGTGAAAATATTATCTCGGCTATTTCTCAAGTATTGAATAATTTTTGTACCCTAAAAGTTTCACTATCCAATCCCGCCACTTTCAAAAGTTATGTCCAATTATTTATTTTAACATTTTTATTAGTTTTTATTGTTTTACATTTGTAATTCCTGGTCTTTTAAAGCTTACTATGCATTATACATGTAGGTTTTGCTAATAGTTACAAGCTGCATGGAGGAATATACAACTGCTTACCAAATACCATTGACTTTTCATAAGTTGTCCTTTTTGAACAAACCTTTCGTTTTCTAGTTTGAATGGTTTTACACTAGTAATTTCTGGGCCCTTTATAGCTTGTTGTTCGGTGTGAGCCAAGAAATTAAAAGTGAAAAAGTTTATCCAACTGCACACCAAATATCATAAATAACTGACCTTATCAAAAACTAATACATATTAGTCAATAGACCATGACAAAGGGGGTGGGCTAAATATTCTGGTAATGAGATATACCTACATAATTTTTGTATGTTCCTGTCCCAAGTCAGGAGCCTGTAATTCAGTAGCTGTCGTTTGTTTATGTGTTACATACCGTAGAAAAGGGTGTATAGTCCGCGGTTTTTTACCCTGGAAATGAAATTGATGGATGCGGTGCGGACTATGCAGTACTATAGGATTTCATGACATTTTTTTTCTGAGGTTTGGCCAAGTAAACAGAAACATCATGTGTTGTCAATGTTATAATGTATTCTTGACAACTCTTTGTATTTTTTAGAAATAAAAGTATTCTTGACTACTCTTTGTTATTATTTTTAAATAAAATAAACAATCTAACAGTGTTGACTTAGTAATTTGCATAAAATCAGCCTTTGATCGAATGTCCGCTTCGTTTCGGATTTGGTAAAATTTGTGTCCTTGCATTTTAACAGTGTACCTGAATCCTGAATATCAATAAAAGATGAACCTTCAATGGTGAAACCATTATAGTCAAGATAAAACCTAGTGAAATCTTCCCAAGATCGATTTCGTTTAATGTTATTCACGTGTGTACAAGAAAACCACGATGCGCCATTTTGAATATTTGTGATTAAATTATCAAAAAATTTCGTATCCGACTTTTTGTGTTTAACTCTTAACTTGTCGACTTAAATAAATCAAGACCTAACATTTTTAAATTTTAATTTGTAACCATTAATACTGAAAGTGTTAACCTGAAAGAAGTGGAATTTTGTATACGAAACTATATTTCCAGGTGAAAGGTCACATTGTACAGGTGTATCGTCTTACATGAATGAGTTTACAGGTTTGTGTGTAAAGCAATTAATTAACCATGTCAACTTTAGATTTTCCTCTAAGTTCAGTATTTTTGTGATTTTACTTTAAACTAAAACACGATGAAGGAAACCATCTTGAAATGACCTTAATTGACATCGACAAAATCTATAAATACGTATTCAAATGAGGTCCCGATTGAAATTGCAACGGCCCTGATCGAGTATAATGTTTGGGGGTTTACACGATACATAGCAAGTACGGAGAGACACGATGACAATTAATAACATCAGCTTGCAGTAAATAATTAAATAAAATACATATCTTCATACAATGTAGAAATAAAATAATCAAGTATTCTTACAAATCCAAGACTTATACTACAGAGAGGAAGTAAGACAGTGCTTTTAAATATTTACCTTTAGTAGGATGGAATCCACCAAATTCAACGGCGTAATAGCCGCAAAATAATATCCATGCGCCGTTCATGCCATTTAGCAAATTTTAATGCCTTCATTACAAACATTTTCGGCGATGAAATTATTCTTACAATAGTTCACTTACATCTTCCTCAAAAGCACAGACGATAAAAAGCTATGCTTAACTTTTTAATTAGCACTTTTTCAAATGGGGAACATCAATTGTTTTGGGAAAATCGACGATCATTTAAGGTAATCTTACTTATATTTATTGTTTTTTATAACAAAAAGTCTGAAAAAAATGTCTAATTAGTTATAAAGAAACTACCAGACCTGCCAGATCAGAGCAATGGCACTTTTTCAAAAAATCCCAGGGGGAACCCAAACCCAGGGTGCTCGCATAAGGCAGCTTAACTGCCTAAAAACAAGCTTTTGTCCAAGTTTGGTACAAATCCAGGATAGTTTAAGAAAGTTATTAAAATTTTTTAGAATTAACCACAGATTGAATGTAATGTTTCCTGGCAGAAAAACTAAGTCCATTTATAAGTAAAATATGGAAAAAACAAATATTTTTTTTTCACAAAATTTACTTCTTGATACTATCTTATTATCTTAAACAAGCTTCTGACCAAGGTTGGTAGAAAACCAGGTTAGATTAAAAAAGTTATTAAAATTTCAAAAACTTTAACCACAGAGTGAATATTTGTGGACGCAGATGACAATAAAATGTAGGATCGCTATGTCACCAAAGTCAAAGGCGCGACAAAAACACATTAATGGTGAGGTAAAGAGTGGTTGACTGTTGCCTCTGAATATCACCCATGGTTTACAAAGAAATTGTTCAGAGTTCTTCACGAATAAATGCATTGGGGCCATATTTTAAGACTCTGACAACCCATAAAACTTCAAATTTACTTGTTATTTTTATACAAAATTAGAAGGGAATGCATCCAGGAATATTTATAATTTGAATGGCTCAGAATGAATTTTGGAACAGTATATTACAATAGAAATCATAGAATGAACTTTTTTCTAACATATGGACAATTTTTTTTTACATTTCTTGGTGAATAATTTAAATAAATCTTGTGATAGAAACACATTTTCTCTGGTTTAACTTCTGTTAATCATGGTATAACATTCTACTTCCTAATGTGTATTGTATATAAAGCCCATAGATATAGATATGATCCATGTCAACTCTGTGATCCTTTGAATAAATTGATCTTTAAAGGATATCAATTTAACACGGTAGTAAGATATTTCAATATTATTTTAATCAGTACTACCACTGACTTTGTTTCTGATAAATTTAAATAAAATTATTTTTATTTTCACTATACAGTTATGAAACCCTATGGTCCTACATACTGTCCATATTATGAACTAATATTGTGGCACTGCACAAAACAACACCTGTATGAGTCTGGTTTTGTTTTATCATTCAAGAGCAAAACCTGCTTATTTTTTTGGGCCCTTCTTGGCTTGCTGTTCGGTGTGAGCCAAGGCTCTGTGTTGAAGGCCGTACCTTGACCTATAATGGTTTACTTTTGTAAATTGTGACTTGGATGGAGATCTGTCTCATTGGCGCCAATACCACATCTTCTGTATCTATTAGTTATGGGAAAATCCAACAAACAGTATGGCATTCAAAACTCCCTATATAAAGCAGAAAAGTCATTCTCTTTCAGATTCAAAATGTTATGTTACCTCAATAGTGATTATATCATGACCTTCACATCTTATGATGAACTTGTCCATTTGAAGCAGTATTTCTTCAGCAGATATTGTCATGACAACTTTGTTTTCCTTTGTTAAAGATACCCTGCAATAAAATAAAATTGGCAGTCTATCGATAAGTTTCATTTGTTGTTGCAACAATCCTGGTCTTCTTTTCATGTTCTGTAAATTCAGATATTATTGTGTGCATTTATTATTGTGATTATGTCATTTAAGACTAATATGCGATTTTAATTTTTGCAATATTCAGAAAAATCCTGTTTGATTCATAGAAAAAAATTCAAAATGTGATTTTTGTCGAGCCTTCGACTTTTGTCGAAAAAGCGAGACTAAGCGATCCTACATTCCGTCGGCGTCGGCGTCGTCGTCGGCGGCGTCCACAAATATTCACTCTGTGGTTAAAGTTTTTGAAATTTTAATAACTTTCTTAAACTATACTGGATTACTTCCAAACGTTGTCAGAAGCTTGTTTATGATCATAAGATAGTATCCAGAAGTAAATTTTGTAAAAATAAAATTCCATTTTTTCCGTATTTTACTTATAGATGGACTTAGTTTTTCTGCAGGGAAACATTATATTCACTCTGTGGTTAAAGTTTTTGAAATTTTAATAACTTTCTTAAACTGTACTGGATTACTTCCAAACGTGGACAGAAGCTTGTTTATGATCATAAGATAGTATCCAAATGTTAATTTTGTAAAAATAAAATTCCATTTTTTCCGTATTTTACTTATAAATGGACTTAGTTTTTCTGCGGGGAAACATTACATTCACTCTGTGGTTCAAGTTTTTAAAATTTTAATAACTTTCTTAAACTATCCTGGGTTTGTACCAAACTTAGACAAAAGCTAGTTTATGATCAAAAGTTAATATGCATAAGGAAATTTTGTTAAAAAATAAATCCATTTTCTCTGTATTTTACTTTTAAATGGACTTAGATTTTCTGCCAGGAAATAACATGTTCACTCTGTGGTTAAATTTAAAAAAAAAAAAAACTTTCTTTTGCTACTTTTAATTTGTACCAAACTTAGAGACAAGCTTGTTTATGATCATAAGCTAGTATTTAGAAGGAAATTTTGATATTTTTTTGTACCTGTGTATCTGTTTTTTACTTATAAATGGACTAAGTTTTCTTCCAGTTAACATTACATACAGTATGCAGTTAAAGTTTTTAAACATTTATTAGATTCATAAACTATCCTGGATTTTTACTAGACTTGGACAGAAGCTACTTAAAATCAAACGATAGTTTCAAGAGGAATATTTTTATTGATTTTTTTCCTCATTTTGTTGAGCCTGTGAATTTCAGCAAAAGTAGGCGAGACACTGGGTTCCGCGGAACCCTTACAAATTTTTAATTATTGCGATTATAACCCTGGGATAGATAAATGTGTCTTTAAATTCTTCTGCATTCTTGTATTATCTTACTTTTTAACATTGTAAATTCAGATATTACTTAATATAAAGATATAATGAAAGATTCATTTTTTTTTTTTAAATTCAGGATATTTAATCATCTATAAATTGTTGTTAAGGTGAAATAGGATATTAAAGTGAATTATATGTTTTAATTCTTGAGGGATAGTCCAAACAAAATTGATGCTTGTATGTTCTAACTACTGGAAATGTCTTAAAACTATCTTTCTGAATCAAATTTACTGTCATTGTCCCAATATAGAATAGATATAAATATTTCATATTACCATCTTTGTTTTGAGAGCCTGAGTGTAAGCATGACATCAGCAGCTACTATAACACTGTATGTTACTTCCATTCTTTTTGGTGGTTCTTTGCTTCTTTTAGGTTTTACTGAAATAAAACATATTATTGTATAACAATATAATATTTCCCACAGAAAGTAACCAAAAGTTAGCGTGCAATAAATTCTAATATTGCACTAGTGCAAAAAATCTTCAAAATTCATGACATCATCAACGACAAAATCTTAGTTTAAACCAATTTTTACTTTTAAATATTATATTGCAATACTATAAAAGGGTTATTGCATGAATATTGGGGCATGTTGTTCATTGTAGAACATATATTGCACTCGCAAGCTCGTGCAATATAAAATTCTACTCGGGACAATATTCCCCAATATTCATGCATTAACCCTATAGCATTGAAACTGATATAAACTTATGAAAACATGAATATTTGGGACATATTTTTTTACTGTCGTTATAGTTTCAAATTTTCTGCACAAGAACTGTAATATTATAGGGGAAAATCTGTTTGCGCCAAAAAAAAGCATCCTTTTTCGCCACAACTTTTTCTCTCCAGTGCAATGTTTGCACCACCTGTTTCAAAATTACATAGTATCCTTTGCTAAAAAAAAAAAAAACACCATACGATTGTGCTATTTCAAAGAAAAATTACTTCCATTCTCCTTTACCTGGGATTGGGACCGGCAGTTTACATGGAAAATGTTAAATGGAACAAAGCACTGTTATCAACAAATATGGCTAAAACATAATCAGCAAAAGCTTCTATATTTTTTCACTTTAGGCATATCTTGTATTAAATCTTCAGCAAAGCAATTGTTTTCTTCTCTCGCTGTACATGGACTTTTAAGTCATTTCTCTCCAGATGTCCCTCCTGAAATTGCTCTGAATATGTGATACTTTATAAGCCAAAAATAAGAAAAATACATATTAATCAGCAATATGTATGATAAATATGTGTACAGGTAAATTGGTGCAAATGAGTTCTGAATATTGGTGCAATTGATACATTTTTTTAATAACAAAAATTGGCACAAATGATATCCTTGAAAAACAGTAATTGGTGCAAAAGGATTCCTGCCATATTATATACCCCCAGTATGCAGAATACACAAGATTTTAATTGGATTTTATGAATGAACTTCTCCTGTTTGCCTTGGGGTTATTTTTGGGGGAAAGCTTCATAGGACATTGTGACATACTGGCCTCGACAATAACGCTTGTCCCATTGTCCGGTACCAGAGGGAAAAAAGGTCGGACAAGTAAAAGCTGTATCACGCTTGTCCGTCAGGACAAGTTCAATTATTTTGCAGAAAATAAATTTTAATAATCCAACTTTGATGAACAAAGTAATTAAAAACAAAAAACAAGAAAACAAATATTTATTTGACATGTGTCTGTATTCTGTTTATTCAAATTCAAAACCGTTTTCTTCTTCTTTTTCTACTTGCAATCGATAATTTTTAACTGGTTCTTTGTCAAGTACATTTTAAAAGGTAAAAGGTATACTATTCTCGGACACCAGTCTAACTGATCAGAATCAATGATGCGCTTTGTAGATAAGGTAACTTTACAGGACAGTTCGTCACCTCGACAGGTTTAGCTCCAAGTTTAATAGACAGTTTGGCACCGTAGGCATAGGAGACATATTTAGTAGACATGATTGATAGACAGTTTGGCAAGGCAGGAGACATTTCGGGACCAAAACAAATCAGTACCTCATTTTTCTACCTTATTCTGTTCCTTATAATACATACCATACCAGTAATTTTTTCACAAAAATATTTTTTTTTATTTTCAATAAAATTCACAAAATCATATTTGATCATAAGTAGAAAAAACAATACTTGCAATATAGTGACCTATAGTTGTAAATTTCTGTGTCGTTTGGTCTCTTGCTGAGAGTTGTCTCATTGGTAATCAGACCTTATCTTCTTTTTATTGATAGTATTTGAATACACTTTTTTCAACTTAGAAAAATATAGGATACAAATGTCAAATGAGTGTACAGGCCTATCAGATGGTGCCTCATGTGCAGAGTCTGATGAGACTAGCATTGATGAAAACTAGAACCTAAGTCCTGTGACATGACTAGATTCAGTTGTACTTGACTCGTATTTTTGAAAAGTATTCTAAAGAAAAACATCAAATTCTGTTCTATTGTTTAAATTCGTTTTGTTCCTTTAATCAACTTAAGATGTAAAAAAGTTATTTTTAGTAAAAAAAATTTGGACAAGTAACAATTTCATTCGGACAAGTAAGTTTTGGTATGTACTTGTCCTACTGGACAAGTTGAAAAAAAAGTTATTGTAGAGGCCTGACATAAAGATTTTTATTTAGTGACATCAAATTTTAACTTGAAAAAGCACCAATTGGAATATAAGCATACTACTAATGATCACAAAAAATAATTTATTCACAATGCAATTAAAACATTATGAATAGTTGAAATCTAAAGGGTTTGTTATTTTCTAAAAACACTATATTTTTTGGCAATGAAGAAAAGTAGTTTGATAAACGTGTAATCCAATAAAATTGAGAATGGAAATGGGGAATGTGTCAAAGAGACAACAACCCAACCAAAAAGCAGACAACAGCCAAAGGCCACCAATGGGTCTTCAATACACCCAGAAAATCAATGTTTGTTTGATATGATGCTATTGGTATTTAATGCAAGTCAAAACATAAACTTGTATCAAAAACCTGTGATTCTGTTTCAATCAATTCCTTATAAAATTCATATGTAACAACAAATTTCATTGGTTATCTACTTATGTTTTGAGAGGATAGGTTCTGCAGCTGACTGGAACTTACAATTAATTCTGCTGGTCAGTTCAGTGAAATCCTCAATGGCTTGTATGATACACATATGATGATGTGTACTCCAGTCACATGACACTTCTTTTAAAACATGGATCGCCATATTCTGTAAAAAAAATAATACAAATAATAAGATAATTTTTTAGTTGTGGTAAGCAACTGCAATATAGATTTTTTTTTTAATATACAAACAGTCAAATCCTGAAATCAACTATTATATGAAATGTATCTGATAAAACAAATGTCTAATCCTGTGTAAAATATAAGGAATTTTAAATAATTTGCAAGGATTTTTTTTTATAGTACATGGAACTTTTTTTCTTGCTTGGAAAAATCTCAACTGCCATGATTATTTACCTTTTCTGTATGTTTGTACACACATTTCACTTCCTGTATATGTATAATTGGATCCTTTAAGTTTACAGATTTCACGAGCTTCATCATCTGAAATCAAACAATTTTAGAAATAAATATAGATTTGATAGATTTTAACCATGGAAAATTTTTAATATATCATCTCTGGAATAGCAGGAACAATTGACTGTAATAGTCTTTCTTTTCTTGTTAAAGAAAGTGGTGAATCTAAAGAAGAAGATGTGGTATGATTGCCCATTAGACAACCCTCCACTTGAGACCAAATGACACAGAAATTAACACCTATAGGTCACCATACGGCCTTCAATTAAGTTTTTTGCTATTCCAAACCTTATACAATCCTCTGCATTACTATAAAAACTATTTCTTTCCTACTAATAATGAGTTGAAAATTAATTTAACCAACTACTTTTTTATGCCCCATCTATTATAGTAGAGGGGCATTATGTTTTCCCCATCTGTGCATTCTTTTGTTTAGCTGTCCGTTCGTTTGCCCATCAGTCCTTGTTCAACTTTTCCGCTTTAGGTTAAGATTTTTGGTCAAGGTATTTCTTGATGAAGTTGAAGTCCAATCAACTTGAAACTAAGTGCATATGTTCAATATGATATGATCTTTTTAATTACAAAGCCAAATTAAAGTTTTGATCCCAATTTCACAGTCAACTGAACATAGAAAATGATAGGTGGAAAAGGGCGGGCGATATCTTTATGCGCCAAAAAGTAACTCATTTGCGCCACAACCTAATTGCGCCACATAATTTTCAAAACTATAGGTATCATTTGCGCAAAAAAAATAATCATCTAATTGCGCCAATTTTATTTATAATTATTTATTTATAACAACTAAATGATTGACTTGGTACCATCAGCAAAAAATTCCTCTGACATTGTGCATGTACATAGAAATTTTTAATAAGCCTCACATCCTAATAAAATTATCCCGCTTTCTGGATCCTTACACAATACAAAGTCACCATCTTTGTTTGTAACAATACCAATATCATTCAATATTCTGTGAAATTCTGCTTGATTTTTAGGTTAAGCGGGACGCAGTTTTCTTCTCTCTCTATACATATACTGACGCACATATTTAAATCTTTCTTTTCTAAATGATCTTCTTCAATTCTTAAGATCTCTGAATTTGTTATTTTTGAAGGTCGCTCTGACAACATATTGGTTGCTTTTCTTTTGCAAGCAGTTCTCAAAATTTGACGTTCTAATTTCTGGACACTGATAAAGAAAAATTTATGTTTTCTTTTTCCAAATGAAAATATGGTATTTTATACTGCCAATATCTGCTATGAAATTTTAATAAAGCGAAAATGTATTTTATTCTCATGATAGTTAACTTGTATTTGTATTATAATTTTAAGAAATACTGTTGTTGACTAATGTTTTAAAAAGCTGTATATTTTATATGTTACAAGTGTTAAGACTTTAATAAAGTATTTATCTTGTCTTGTCTTGTCTTGATTTAGGTAAAACATTTACAGGTAAAAAAATATTAACCGGTAAATGTGGAGCAATTTCATTTCATTTATTGGTGCAATTAATACCATCAAAATTAAAGAGAGTGGTGCAATTAATACCTTTTCAAAACTGCAATTGGCGCAAATTGATTTTGCCCAAAAGGGCATACATGTACTATGTACACATTCTTGTTTTAAGTGCCAGTCTTTGTAAGAATCAGGCAATTTAGGTAAAAATTAAAACATGATTAGAAAAAACCCACCGAGCTAATCATGCTATTTAATACTAACCATCATCCTGAGTTAAAAAGTATTAGTCTTTTGTTTGTGTGTGTCTGGTAATATCAAATAACATGGTTAGAAAATTGGTTAGATTGATAGCAAATTACAGAGTTATCTCCCCTTATTCGTTATTTTCTAGTGCATTTCAACCAAATTGTATCTTCTATTACCAGAACAGAAAATGGAAATGAATGTTATTTTTGTGCATAACTACATATTATGAACTGAAATCAATGTCAAATTGGGTGGGTTTTTTTTGCTCATGTTTTCACCACTGCCTGATTCTTAGGCAGACTGGCACTAAAAATATAATATTTGTGGATAATATAACAAGATCAATAGAAAGAGCTACAAAACTACTCACCTTATTTTTCTGTTTTTGCTGTTGTATATAAATAACTTTAGTTCCCTCCACAACAAAGTAACTCTTTGGTTTTCTGTGGTCCAACATTACAGAATCCACTCTCAACATTAAGGCAACTATAAAATAAAGTCATAATCTACATCTAAGAAATCACCTTTATCATTAGTCATTACGTAATTGACATATTCATATCTAAAATAACTATTTGCATATACCATATTTAAATATTACTTAATTTTAAATTTGTGTTTTTCAATTAAAAGAATAGACCCACAAATTTCATCAAATTAGAAAGGGAACTTTTTGACTGATATTTCAGAATTGTTTTAATTTTTTTATGCCCTATCTAATTTGATTTTAATTATTGTTTTATACATGAATCAGTTTGTTAGTTTTCTCCTTTGAATTGTTTTACATTTGTCTTTCAAGTCCTAATATAGCTGACTATGGGGTATAAGTTTTGCTCATTCTTGAAGGCTGTATTGTATCTGTATCTATAATTAAATTCCCTGAGGTGAACCAACGCCTGTGTGAATCATTTCGATAGAGTCCTTGAAGTGGATACCTTGGTATGCAGGGTTGTCAAATTATGCAAATGAATGCAACATTAAAATAATACTCCAAATTGACAAAGATTGTCAATTTGGAGTATTATTGTATCTATAATTGTTAACTTGTTAACTACTGTGTTGATTGGTATCTGGTGGAAAGTTGTCTCATAGGACATAAGAAGAAATTTTGTTTCCATGACAAAATAGGCTAAAAGATACCAAGAAGTAATATAAAACTATAATAAAGAAAAATCGACAGATCCTGGCCAATATAAAAATAAATCACATAAGTCCATAAAACTTACCATTATTATTATTTCCTATGAATACATTTATATATGACACATCAAGTTTTACATCAATGATAAAATTCTGTGAGATAGAAGGTCTAGGAGTCGTCTTTATACTTGGTTGCTTCTCCGACATCCTCCGAATTCTTGTTATAGCACCAAAGAAATGTAAAAGTGTATTTATTGTATTAGTGGACCACTCCACATGTATATATGTTGTCATGACATCTAGGCTTAAAATTTTATCTTGTTGATTAAGCTGAAATATATAATATAATATTATCAATATCAATTTCATATTCAACTGCTGTAAACAAGCGATTTAATTTCATGAGTAGGAAAATAGTGTCATTATAAATCAACGCAAAACTAGGATCTTCAATTTGTTGAACATTTTACTTTCATGGTATGCCTGTTCCTGTGACAGAAGCTATGATTATTATCCCACTCTTAATAAAAAATCAGTAGTATAGGCATCTTCTGGACAACTTAATGATAGGAAACAAATGCTGAAGTACCTAAAATGAGAATCATATGGGGTTACAAAAAGGTTGACAAGACACTACATAAGTCACAATTGTTGGTTTGTCAACTTAAAATTGAAAGTGAAAGTAAAAGTTGAAAAAGAATTGTCAGTATCATTTCCAAAATGGACAACACCTCACTGGACATTCTGTACCACTTCACCAACTGGCTCAACTCTGAATGAGGTACTACTTTTAATTGCACCAGGAATAGTGTATGGATGTGGCACATATAGGGTATTGTGAAAATTGCGCTTAATCTGTATATTTTCAGTTATGGTACATTATCAATGTTTCAAGTTCATTTTGAAAAAAAAGTTGTGTAGTTCTGCAGTTAATTCTGTTTTGCAATAATCTTCTTTGGACTTAAATTTGTGTGTGGTGGGTTACCATTTTTTTTTCTAGAATAAATAAGCAATTTGGGAAAGTTTGTTCACTCAAAGTATATTCATTACTGTAATATACCTTTCCCCTGAAGAGCTCCAGATACAGGACATGATTCCAGAAATGTTTACTTCCCTTCAGCTCATCAGGTGATACATGAAAATTATAGTGGTGACACCAGACAGTTTGTATTTCAAGGTCACAGGAAATATTATGTGCAAGATATGGAATGCCAATAACTGCAAATAAAAAATTGTATTAATTCCATCTTCACACTTAACCAAATGCCCAGCAGCCCAAATTAGTAAACTTGCTTTTGGGGCGGTAAATATCATCTCTACAGGCCAACAGAATCTAATTAAAAATTTCAAAATATTGAGCTTAAGATATGTAGATTTAGAAGTTTATTGTGAAGCATTTATATACCATAATTTAAAACATGTGTCTGTTATATGTATCATTTCATTTTTCTATATTTGCAACCTGACTTCTAAAAATGTTTTTACTCCCAACATACAAACACACACTCAAGGTGCCTCATCAAGGTCAGGAGCTTATAATCCACTGGTTTTTATATTTGACATCTACTATTATAATTGTATAGTGAAAATTCGTTCTAGGGAGTTTCCATTTTAATGATTTCGAGATTAAGGCGAAATCACGAGAACTCTCACCCCTTCTTTCCCCTTATTCCCTTAGTAAATTTAATCTTTAAAGCAGGTCTTTAATAAAGCCAAGAAAATTAAACCTCATAACAGGTTCAAAACACTTGAAATTCTGAAATAAAACTCTACAAATAAACAACTTTAAACTATCTCTACCTGTATCAGTTGGCTTTAAACTAGTGAAGAATCTAGCAGTCTGAAGTCCCATCAACAAACCACTATTTGATACTGATGATATGGCAGATGAAACTTCTACAACATCTATCTCAGCACTTATCTCCCTTGTCTTAAGGTACTGTACAACCATAGGACTGTAATATATAGAATGTAAATAAACTTCTACAACATCTATCTCAGCACTTATCTCCCTTGTCTTAAGGTACTGTACAACCATAGGACTGTAATATATAGAATGTAAATAAACTTCTACAACATCTATCTCAGCACTTATCTCCCTTGTCTTAAGGTACTGTACAACCATAGGACTGTAATATATAGAATGTAAATAAACTTCTACAACATCTATCTCAGCACTTATCTCCCTTGTCTTAAGGTACTGTACAACCATAGGACTGTAATATGAAATTGTACATAAATTATCATGCTGATGGAAAAAAAATAATGATTTCCACCAAAACTATATCATTAAATATCATCAAAGATGCTGAAAGGAAAGGCATTATGTTTTAAATCTATGAAAATAATTTCCCCAACTTCACAAGTTCTTTAATTTGTTTTCTTATGCAAATGCATTTTTACAATCTGACATTTGGTTTAAATAAGAACTTCAGTTGTCCAAAAATGTGATTGCCTCTTCATGTCTGTTTGTTTTTGTTAACTTGTGGTGTTCACTTATTTCTCATTCATTTTCATTTCTACCAATCTTAAAATCTCCAAATTAGAATTTACATATTTAATCAAATCTTTGCAGCCCAATTTAGCGTAAATATCATTAATTCATAAATCAGGTGTTTGAGAATTATATTTCATGTAACATGCTATGAAATTTTTATTTCACCTGTTTTTGTGACTTAAGGCCATAATTCGCCTTTTTTGTGCGAAATCGTAAAAACCAATGTGTTACTTTTAAAAAAAGAAATTATTTATCATGAAATTGCTATTTAATTTCCATTTGTCCCTCTTCTTCTTCAGTTTCAGAAAACCATCAACATAATGATATTTACTTTCCGTCTCAAGCCTGGTAAAAACAAGAATGTGTCCTCAGTACACGAATGCCCCACTCGCACAATCATTTTCCATGTTCAGTGGACCGTGAAATTGGGGTAAAAACTCTAATTTGGCATTAAAATTAGAAAGATCATATCATAGGGGACATGTGTACTAAGTTTGAAGTCGATTGGACTTAAACTTCATCAAAAACTACCTTGACCAAAAACTTTAACCTGAAGCGGGACAGACGGACGGATGAACGAACGGACGGACGGACGCACAGACCAGAAAACATAATGCCCCTCTACTATCGTAGGTGGGGCATAAAAATTCAAATTTATAATATATTAAATACTTACAAACGAAAGTGAACCGACGCCTGGTAAGTCTGTAGTAAGTTAGAGTCCCTGAAGTGGATACTTGGTTATGCAGGGTCGTTATGATTAAATACTGTTTAATATAGATTGTCAAATCTTTATTTTCCATATTTTTGCTATGTTAAATATTTGTTATATTATCAATTTTTACCAAAAAAAATTTGTCCCTCCTTTTGTAAAGAGCTGTCAGATTTAATACTTAAACTGGACATACCTGATATGTTTAGACTGTTCTATATTTTCAGGTTCTAATGACAATTTGTTTTCTGATGCAGATAATTTAGTTATGACTGATGACCAATATTGTACTTCTTCATGGTGATAGTTAAAGAATCCTCCATGGACGTTTGAATTAGCTTCTAATGATGTGTCACTTATCTGGAAAATACAATATTGAAAAACTTATTTCTACATCATTTTCAATTTCAAACTTTATAAGGCACTTCACACACTAAACATTTTTTTTATTTCATTAAATTGCTTCCCTAAACTATTAGGTAAACTAACATGAGGGATACTAAGTTACAAGCTGTAAACTTAGTAAATTGTTACAGTAAATATGCAATAAAGATATTATTACGTTAAAAAAAAAAAAATCATTAAATTCAAGGTTCATACTTTGTCAATCAAAGCTAACTTAAACAGATTTTGTAGTTTTGATTTGAAATATTTTTTTTTCAATACCTCTTATTTTTGCATGAGAATTTGGCATTCAGGCTTCAATTAAACCTAAAACAAAATGTGTAAGAGGGAAAGGGTGTCATGTGCATTGATCTTAAATGTCCTATAGTTCTCCTGTGAAGCTAACACCAGTATTTTTTTTCATCATAAGTAATAACAACTCTTTAAGTGTCCGTCTAAGGAAACAATATCTTACATAAACAATTCTTACCAATTATTTTAAAGTCACAATGATTTTATTCTTAATCTTACATTAACAATGTTTACCAATACATTTAAAGTCACAGTGACCTTAATTCTTGATCTTATACAAATAATTCTTACCAATACTTTTAAACTTAGTTTCAGTAATTCTGCAAATTTGACTTGTGGTGATTCAGTATGAAAATCTGTAAAATAAAAAAAAAATTACGCATAACAAAAACTGGCAACTTTATGACATTGAATTAAAACAACAGCATCTGAATGGCTCATGAATTTCTTAAAACAATTTCAGGGAAAATCTAGCCTTCATAGAAAATATAATCTATCTGCTGAAGAAAAGATGACATTTCTTTTTTTGAATTTTGTATTAAATATTTTGCAAATTAATGCGTAGGAATAATTTGTGAAAAATGTGCAATGAAGCATGGATTCTTGTAAAATTCAAATACCAGTAATCATTTTATAGCCTTGTGGTCAATTTGATAGATCGATCTTTTTCAATTATAATCACCTATAATCTGTACCAAACATAAAATATATATCTATATTTTGCTATACAAACCTTCTAACAGTAACCCACAGAAACTTTTCTCTTCATCCTGGCAGGCACTATCTTGGTGATACTCTGTGTGGAATGTCTTCAATCCAACTGATAATGTTCTGGAATCAAATTGAAAAGGGATACTGATGAACGTATAAAAGATTGATAATCCCCCGAAAAAAACAGTAAATAACATTACACTTTACATTAGAAACATGGTACTTCCATATCTCTTTTTTCACCTTGAAAAGCAAACAGTTTCAAATGATGAACTTAAAAACAAACACCTTAAAGAAATGTAAAATTATGCACTAGTTTGTTTGTGTGGCTAAATTTCTAATAACAGGGATATGTATGTTAAAGTCCACAAAAAAATAACCATTTTTTTTTTCTCAATTCTAATCCATTAAAGTCAGGTTTTTGAAAGTTTTACTGTCTGAGCTTATGAATGTGTTGAAGTGTTACATGAATTTTGCTACCAAAACTTTTTTCTTTTGAATGTTTAATCAAGTATAACCATAATTTCCTTTTCCTACATTTAACATTGTAAAATTATCTACATTATCTACAAACCTTTGTTTAGTTTCCCTTACAATCTTAACATCTAATTCTGTCACATCTATTCCTATTTCCTAAAAAAAAAACAAGCAAGAATTACAGTTCCAAACATATATATCTATAGTGTGATCCTACATATATTATACAATTATAGCCTTTGTATGAGGTTGATAAAAGGATATATTGACCTGAAAGTAGTATATTGACTGAGGACAAAGTCTGAGGTGATATACTTCTTTGGGTCGATAGAGCCTGTATTGACCTCATATAAAGGCTATAATTGTTATATTATTTATTTCCGATAATATTTGTATATTTGTATCAAAATAGTAATTTGAGTTTGTCTCCTAGACAATAACAACATGTTTAATTGCTATTTCATTTACTTTTTTTGTTGTTTTTTTTGTGTTTTTTTTGTGTTTTTTTTTTTTTACATCTTACGTATTTGAAGAATTTTTTCTCTCGAAATAATCGATCATAGATATTTTTTTATAAAACTTTACACAATATTATGAAATTCATTGCATGACGTCACAAAGTATATCGGTTTTTAGATATTCTAAAATTAACCGTGCAATATGCTTTTTGCTATCCGCCGTTTTCTCTCTACCTTAGAAATAAAATATAGTTGAACATGTGACTATCCCTGAACGAATGAAATTAGTTAAAATATATGAATTAATAATATATATATATATAATATGAATTAATAATATATATATATATAAATGGTTGACCATTTCATGTCTAGATATATTTCCAATATACATACCTGGGGTATCAATTTCCAATTAAATGATTTAGCTACACTTTCTTTTGGCACATCTGCAAAAATACATGAAGTTCTCACCAAATCTAATATTATTGGGTTTTTTAATTCCTAAATTATCAAGATTCAAAAAGTTACATAAATATAAACATGCATAAATTAAAAATATTTTATGAAGGGGATTTACAAAAATCTAAATTCATAGTTTAACCATATAATGAAAATTTTTTATTGGACAAAAGAAAATCAATACTGTAGATTCATTTATTTTCGTCGGTACCAATTTTCATGGATTGAGTAAAACTTGTTTATTCGTGGATATTTGATTTCATGGTTTTGCTGATGCCTGCATACGAGTCATTCTAAAATTTGTCATTCGTTGAACATTTAATTTTGTGGTGCACCCATAGCCACGCAATCCACGAAAATTGGTATCCAACGAATAATAATGAATCTACAGTATTCATAGTTGTGACTTGCCATAATTAGCTGGCTAGACATAATCTAGAAATAAGTAGGGTGGATGGGAGGATAATTGTTTTAACAACCGTCAATACAATGAAATTCATGGATCCCACTTTGTACTATAAGAACAAATTTTGATGTGATGTTTTAAAAGGTTACAATTTACAGGAAGATAAGTTCCAAATCAAGGGATATTTTCCAGTTTCAAACTCAACCAGTCTCTGTTCTTGCTTGTACATGCTAAAGTTGGGGTAGAAACAAACACCAATTTTTAGGGAAGATTTTGAAGGGGGAAAAAATGAACACATTCTTCACAGATAACAAATATCATTATAATTTATATTCACAATTCATAATTCTGAATTAATAATAACAAAATTCATCTTGGGATTTGAAGTCATTTGTCTGCCCCAGTCTGTGATCAAACTTTCAATCTCCTGCACCCAAGGCAAGCAGGCTGCCTGAAGATAACACAGAGGATCAATTCCAGTAGGATTTCAGACAATACGCATTATTGCTATTTGTCTGCCATTACTGGACATCACAAAGGTTCCAGAAAAATGTTGATGTCATAATAGAAAAAGTTATTGTTGTATGAAGTCAATAGTTCATGCAAGAGGCTCAAATTCTCATGTCAACCAGTCGAGATTTCCAAATTAAATTGTTGTGTATTCAAATGTTGTTTACCTTTATCACTAAGAGATTCTGGTAATTTATTTTTCTTCACTAACTGCAAACTTGATAAAAATCCTGTAAAAATCAAACAGTATAATGATTAAGGTCATTTTTT
The DNA here is from genome assembly GCA_037788925.1 of Mytilus galloprovincialis. Lineage (NCBI taxonomy): Eukaryota > Metazoa > Mollusca > Bivalvia > Mytilida > Mytilidae > Mytilus > Mytilus galloprovincialis. The sequence continues at coordinate 38,713,068 of CM075332.1, read as the reverse complement.
GTTTAAAATGCTATATAAAAGACCTTTTGCATATTCATTTAATAAAAAAATATTGAAAATATTTATCAACAGCAAAAAATGATCTGTGAGGACCATTCTGCCTCAGTATAACTAGTCACCAAACAAACAATGAATGAACATCAAATTTAAGTAAAGAATTGTATGCATGCAACAAAGACTTTTTATGATTCATTTATTTTGCTTGGTAGATAAAAATGCTTTTCCGAGGAACTATCCATTAGCCAGGGTGTGTTAATTAACATATTATGTGCCGAAGGCTGTACTTTGATCTATAGCTATAATTGTTTACTTTTTATACATTGTGACTTGGATGGAGAGTTGCCTCATTGGCAGCAGTCCTTTTCTGCCAATTATTGTTTTTTGGGCTTTCTTATTATTAGGAATTATTATGAACTGTTTTATGCATTTCATCCTTCAATGTTTGTGTTTTTGGACAATAAAGTGAAGTTACAAGCTACGTCATACATTAAATTGGGGAGTCACCATGCAGCAACAGTAAGAAGAAGATATCTTTCAGAAAAGGAAACATTTGCTGTGTAAACTGCCGGTTCCAAGTCCGAAATAAAGGAGTAGGGAAGTCATTTTTCTTCTAATTGGCGCAATGGTATGTTTTATTTTCGGCGCAAATAATACCATGTAATTTTAAAACATGTGGCGCAAACGTAGCATTGGAGAAAAAAAATAGTGGCCCAAAAGGACGCATTTTTGACGCAAACGGATCTCTCCCGCCTCATTTGTATGTAATTTACAAAACCTACCTTCTGTCATATTGGCATGAGGTTTGTCTATAAGTAATCTCAGAGACTGAAAAAATAAAACTAAGTTCAATCAAACATATACTTTTATTAGTACCTGTATCCCTGTGATGAGAGATGTAACTGGGAACTTTATCAATGGAAATTTAAAACTGAATAGATTTTTCAGTCCTAACTTTCTTAAGAAAAAAATTAAAAATCTTAAGAGTACTGTCACAAAAAATGGAAAATGGCCCTAGCCTGCAGTTCAGTCGTACACTATTAAGATTTCAAAAATAATTGTAGTTGTTGTTAAATGACAGAATTCAACTAGTTGAATTTTAGATAATTAACTATCAACTTTAATTGAATGTTTAGTTTTAGAAGATGCAGATCTCTTCCATTGGTCTAAATTGAATCCTAAACTAAAGAAACGAAATTACATTAAACAACAATTGATTCCAATAGTGTCAACCTTCCACATGTTCTAGCTGTTCTTTTTTTTCATTCTTTATATGAAGACTATCAAAAGATAAACCCCCCCCCCCCCAAAAAAAATGAAATAGAAACAAGGGCCGTCTTTCCCCTCAGAGCTATTCAGCTCTTTGATTGAGATACATCATCACGTTTGTGTAAAAGAATTATCAGCTGGTTATGTGTAATGCTCATATTTGTTTTCAGTTTTAAAGTTCTATTTATTAAAATAAATCAAATGACCTCAAATATTTATATGAATAAATATCACCTTCCAGAGTTTGTGTCTTTTATAATTGTTTTATAAATGAAGTGCAGTAATATCCATATTTACATTTATTTATTAGCTAAGCTAATTGTGGGCTATAAATAGATAAAAAACTGAACAGTCTCTAAACGGAAATTGTATTTGTTATAAATTTTATTTCTTCAAAAATCAAATTAATTTGAATATAAATGAAGATAAACATGATTAATGAAATATTATTGCATCAAGTTTAAGTTTTCTGAAGACTGTTCATGTTTAGGTCTTGGTTCTGGAGGCTTCACAGTATGTAAACAAAAACAAAATGGCATCCATAACATGTGCACATATTACACATTTAAATCTGACAAAAGTCAGGTTTCTGATGCCAAAAGGGATTCACATTTATATTGCAATAAATTATTCAGAAGGAGGTTACTGGTACAATCAGGTTACATTATATTTCTCTGGTTGCATAAGCAATGTACAATTCCCCCTGTACTGACAAATCGATATTGAAAGTACGGGATCCACCCTGAGTTATTTGTTCTATTTTAAAACTTTTACAAAACCAGTTCAAATTCTGGGAATCCCGGATGACGTAGTCGAATCTGATTGGCTAAGATAGAATAGTGATGAGGGGATTTTCCACTTTCTATTTTGGAAACTCCAAGAATTTTTTGTTACTAGTCCGTCGGGCATATTGGGTTACAAGTTTTGGTTGCCCGAGGCCTAAATGCTGTAGTCCCGGACGTCGGGCTAGTGGATTTTTTAACCCCTGCAGGATAGGTTATACAACAATAAAATCTTGCATTACACTTGTATTCAGTATATCCTTATTTGTTACTAGTAATATTGCAATTTAAAAATTGTTCCCAATAGCAATAATTTCTGTAATTAGTGATGTTTTGACCAGGTGAGATATTAAAATAATAAATACCTTTAAATGTTTAATATTATCTTGTCTTGCTTGCAGATGTATGAATGTGCTCCAAGACATTTCAGCTAAACAGGGTTGTGACAACTGGTCCTAAAATAGAATTTCATTGAAAAAAATCATGTCAAATTATGTTCAACAAGCAAGCAGTCTTCAACAAGACACAATTTTCAGAGATCAAATGGCATTCATCAAAACTATTAGGATTAACAAAAATGCAACCATCTTTATAAGCTATTTTTATATTTCTGACTTTTATGTTTTTATGATTTTTCGGCAGGTTACTTACTGTCTTTGTAGTAGTTAGTTTTAGGATTTTACTTCTTTTAGTTTCTCTTACTTGTCTGGGCACCAAAATGTCCTAAAGAGTTGGTAACCAGTTGAACAATAATAAACTCTGGAGTTAAAAGTCAGTAATTAGAAAATAGTCTATATGTCTATCATGATAAACAACAAGTAAACTGATGTTGTTCCACACTTGATTTATCAAGCTATTGCAAACAAAATAAAGATTTTCCACAGAGTTATCTCCAATTGTTCAATCTATATAGTCTTTTGTGAGTTCTAATATTCCATTAAATAAATACAATCGCTATTGTTCTCAGTGTAGTTTATTCACTGGGACCTTTAAAGGAGTAAGTTCGGTAAGGGCCAAATGGCCCCGATTATAAAACTGAATGGTACAAGATAAAATTTATTTTAAGTTGTCATAAAGACATGTGAGAAAATAAAATAGAACTATTTGTGTCAAAGTTTTATTCTAAAGCGTTGATTTCGACATCCAAAATAGGTCAAAAGAAGAGATTTTGACAAAATTTTGACAAAATTGGCCGTATTTCGACCAGCAAACATAGAGCGCATGTGTCGACAAACTAAATATTTAAGTAAAACATGAAAAATGTCATTACAACAATTTTACTCAAAGATCTTTTTTGTTGACGTATGCGCTCTATGTTACCTGTCCAATAATCAATGCAAAATTTACCAATTATCATTGATTTTTTCGTGCATAATGAAAATGAGTACTGTTTGTGACGTCATCAGTAGAACGCAGGAACGTAAATTTTCAACAAAAAGGCTCATTTCCTATCCAGTCAATGTATTAGCTATGATTTGTTGTGATATTGGTAAATAAATCCTAATTTGAAATTTAAGGTAAAAAAGAGGGCCATTACTCCTTTCTTCAACATGTTCAAAGAGAAATCTATCTCTCATTGATCAATTTACCTGAGTAAATAAAATATCTTCCAAAAAAATGAAAATCTTGACTCACAAAACTGCATGTGGTGTATGGTGTATTTATTCAGTATCAATAATATATTTTTTATCTACTCAATATAATCATGATAAGGGAAGACATCGAAAAATCAATGAAGGATAAAAAACTTAAATCAAATAGTTTCAGAATATTTTTGATTTTACAGTAGAATAATATTTCTCATATCTTACATCATTTACACTTCTTAATGCTTTACAATTCACACCAACAACATCTAATATCACAGAATAGCTGAAATAAGAATAAAAAAATATTTGAGTTGAATTGAAAACAAGAGCTGTCAAAATGACAGTAAACCGGATTCTTTAACATTTATTTGTGTTCTGGCATTTATCAATATTACAAGGACCAAAACTCCTAATAGGCAAAATTTATGATTATCAATATCAAACTTGACTTCATGAGCAAATGCATGGACACGACATTTTTTAAACTTTCAAGAACCGTAACTCCTGAACGGTAAAAGTCATAATCGTCATTATTGAACTTGACCTCCATTTTGTTGTCAGTAACAACATATTAAAATTTTAAAAGGTTTGGTTGAACGGTTCATGAGTAAATCCACGGACACAACATTTTTTAAACTTTCAAGAACCGTAACTCCTGAACGGTAAAAGTCAAAATCGTCATTATTGAACTTGACCTCCATTTTGTTGTCAGTAACAACATATTAAAATTTTAAAAGGTTTGGTTGAACGCTTCATGAGTAAATGCACGGACAACATTTGGTTGCAGCCCGCAAGCCCGCCCGTCCGCCCGCCGTAATCCCCAAATCAATAACCGACATTTTTGACACAAAAATCCGGTTAAAAATCGACCTTATGCAAATGAATATCAAAACATCTGTAGAAAGTGTTCAGGATGAAAAATTCTTTAAGCAAAGCCTATTATTGTTTGACATAAAAAGCCATTCAAAACAGACCATATTTCATCTTTTATTTCTTATATGAATGTAACAAAATCAATCAAAGACTTTTACATGTACATGTATACAAGCAAATGCATAAGGTTGATGTCAAAGCAATACAGCTCAAACTTTAGTTCATGAATGCAATCAACATTTGTTCCTAAATGTATTTCAAGAATTTTGTATGGTAAATTAAATCACGCATCGGTAACAATATAATAGAATTTGATGCGACTGTCATACAAGTGAGAGGTTTAGCTAGCTATAAAACCATGTTCAATCCACTATTTTCTACATAAGAAAGTCAGGAATATGACACTTGTTATCCATTCGTTTGATGTGTTTGAACTTTTGATTTTGCCATTTGATTGGGGACTTTCCTTTTTGAATTTTCCTTGGAGTTCAGTATTTTTGTGATTTACTTTTTATATATTAATACAACAAGACTTAATCTAAGACTCGTTTTGGAATTTACATCAACTTTACTTTTTTCCTTAAATGTTATGTATTACCTCTTGCAATTTTTAAAATAAAAATATGTAAGAAGTAAATGGAGAATGTGTCCATGGGACATAGATGATGCCCCTGCTTACATATAATGTTAAAAAGAACAAAAGAACTAAAGAACAGTGAAAGTGACAGAACACAAAATTTGAACTTTTGTGTTTGTGTATTGGGGTAATAAGCATTATTTAAAGTTTTATAACATTTGGTTTAGGCAAACTTCTGGGTTGAGTTCAATATTATAGCAGCTACGTAATGCTACGTAGATTTTGACTATTGAACGTGTAGCTATAGACTAGTTGTTACATAGATATTGATAGCAGCTACGTAGCCGCTACGTAGCAGCTACGATATTAAACTCAACCCAGTTAACATACAGTATTATAGCTGACTATGATTTATAAGTTGTTTAATTGGCTATATCTATAATTTCCACATTGAAGATTCATTGGTGGCCTTTGGCTGTTATCTGTTCTTTGGTCAGGTTGTTGTCTCTTTGACATATTGAATCCCCATTTCCATTCTCAATTTTATACAATAAAATATAAAAAAGAAGATGTGGTATGATTGCCAATGAGACAACTATCCACAAAAGACCAAAATAACACAGACATTAACAACTATAGGTCACCGTACGGCCTTCAACAATGAGCAAAGCCCATACTGCATAGTGAGCTATAAAAGGCCCCGATAAGACAATGTAAAACAATTCAAATGAGAAAACTAACGGCCTTATTTATGTAAAAAAATGAACGAAAAACAAATATGTAACACATAAACAAACGACAACCACTGAATTACAGGCTCCTGACTTGGGACAGGCACATACATAAATAATGTGGCGGGGTTAAACATGTTAGCGGGATCCCAGCCCTCCCCCTAACCTGGGACAGTGGTATAACAGTACAACATAAGAACGAACTATAAAAATCAGTTGAAAAAGGCTTAACTCATCAGATGGACAAAAATACAAAAGTCCAGTATCTAATATATGAAGCTCGACACAAAAATCTTTACATTAAGAAATTTTTCAGTCTGGTAGTCCAAACTTACCATTTTTCTACAATGGCAATGTCTAAGTTTATACTCTGTCCATCTAAGTGTACCAGACAGTCAGGGATCATTGTATTTAGTAACATCACAGTCAGGTTGTTTATCTTAAGTCCTATATACTGTAAAATGGAGAAAAAAAAATACATTATTATGAATCTACAACTGTGCAAGATTATTGAATGTGAACCCTGAATAATTTTCAATTACCATCCTTCTATTAATATATCAACATACGACAAACAAAGAATTAGTCTCTTGAATTGGGACCAGCACATACAGAATGTGGAGATGTTAAACATGTTACTTTGGACAGGGAATGTCTATTTTTGAATTTCCATTTGAACGTTTTTTTCATTCTTCTACAAATACAGCATTCTAATGATAAATACAATTATACAGTCCTTCAGTGAAGGGATGGTACTAGAAAAGTATTGTAAGTTTTCTGTTCAAATGTTTAGTTGCTATTTCATTGATAAATATTCTCCATTCATAACTGCATGTTACGTTAGTTTCTGTCATTTTTTTCAAAAGGTTGGAGATTAATAAAGGTTGATGGCAACATGATGACAGACAGACATACCAATTTGTCCTAGTCTGACACCAATCAATCAATTTCCAGTCAACTTGATGACAAATGACAACACTATAATTTTACAAAAACAATGGCGCCAGATCAAATGGACAAGAAACTTGTAGTTTTGATATTGGCCTACTATTTTGATTTTGAACAATTAGATATGCAATAAACATCCTCCCTTCAAAAATTGTTTTCCACCTTTGTACACAACTTGATAAATTATGTCATTCAACTTTCAATTTTTTATAAATTTTTTTTGTATGTTTCGCTATCTCACATATAAAACAATCAATTTCCTGTTTTTTATGAGTTAAATGGCTAATATAGCTTCGTAAAATTTGATTAAGTTTATTTTTTCCATCAAAAAAAATTCAAACAAATTCTTAATTAATACTCAGTTTAAGGTTATATAATTTTGAAACAATTACTTTGGCAAGAATAGCAAATTTTGGCAGGGTCACATTTTCTTCTGTTGTTCTTCTTTCTGAAGGCTGATTTGGTCTATTGTTGTCTTGGTGAACATTGGCTTGTATTCTTATATCTGATATGCAAACAACAACTGGCTTCCTGTTAAAGATAAAATATGAAATATTATTCAATGTTTCTAAATCTAATCAAGGCAAGCGAAATTTATAATAAACATGATGAATATGAATAAAAGGAGATGCCTGGTATACAGTAATGAGCAGCTAGTAATGAGACAGCAATGCCACAATACAAACAAACAAAAACACAAAAAACACAAAACAGGATAATGATGACAGGAAAGATGGATGTTCAATTTCCAGAGGTTCTGATAAGAAATATTAAGATTATCAACAAATACAATAATTTCAGTTACTATAAAACAAGAAGATGTGGTATTATTGCCAATGAGACAACTCGCCACAAGAGACCAAAATGACACAGAAATTAACGATTATAGGTCACCGTACAGCCTTCAACAATGAGCAAAGCCCGTACCACATAGTCAGCTATAAAAGGCCCTGAAATGTTAAAACTTTTATAACTGCTTTTATATAGAAAGGTTTGTTCATTTTAAATTCATTCTGACTGATCCATTAATAAACATAGAAAGTAAAACAAGAGATGATAATGATGGAATGGCTGCCTTACATCCAGCGGCAAAACAGAAGAAACTCAGCACATTCTGGGGAAGATTTGGAAAAAATATAAAGGAAATAGATTCCTCTATTTTCAGGGTGCTAATTAATTAAGTACCACGACTCCATTCTGGGGTTCAAGACTCAATTTGAAATCCTGGTTCTTCATCTGATTATGCAAATTAGGAATCAGATTCAAAATTCTCTTAATATTTTTTTTATCAGGAAAAGTGCGGACTGATGGCAATAAATCTTTTTAAATCACCCATCTTGTACACAACATTCAAATTAATCTTTAATCTTATATCAATGTATAAAAAATAAACATCTGGAATTCTTTCAACTTTTTGCTGCTTTCTTCCACTAGCAAAAGTTCACAGACATTCATTTTTTTATCTATACATCTTGTGTAACAACAGGTGGCATGACATGCCTCGAAAAAATCTATCTAGCGTTAATTACTATTGTTATAATGTTATTCTGTACAGGTGAGGTGAAATTTACACCTGTACGTCACATATCAACATGTGATTCGCCTGTGTATCATATGTACTTATCGCATGAACTTCTGACACAATTCAGTCTAACAGCTGTCATCAATATGACAGTTTACAGTTACAAGTTAAAAAGGCAGAAAATCCAAGAAAAAAAATTCTTCCTCAAATGTCATCATTCTGTTTAAAAAAAATTATCTTACATCTGTAATCTATATGACAGTTTACAGTTACAAGTTAAAATGGGCCAAGTTCTTTTTTTTTTTTTTTAATTTTCATCATTCTGTTTAAAAACAAGAGTGCACACGCTGAAATGTCTCGCCTTCTATACTAATCATTGATATTATGTAGATAGTCCTAAGTATAAAGCTTTATTACAACTGTCTCATAAACTTAACATTAACCAAGATAACTAAACAAACACCAATGAACCATGAAAATGAGGTCAAGGTCAGATGAACCATGCCAGGCAGACATGTACAGCTAACAATGCTTCTATACAACATATATAGTTGACCTATTACTTATAGTTTAAGAAAAATAGACCAAAACACAAAAACTTAACACTGTGCAATGAACCGTAAAAATGAGGTCAGGGTCAAAAGAAACCTGCGCTACTGACATAAAGATCATAAAATATATCCATACACCAAATATAGTTGACCTATGGCATATAGTATTAGATAAAAAGACCAAAACTCAAAAACTTAACTTTGACCACTGAACCATGTAAATGAGGTCAAGGTCACATGACATCTGCCCGCTAGACATGTACACCTTACAATCATTCCATATAATAAATATAGTAGACCTATTGCATATAGTATGAATAAAACAGACCAAAACACAAAAATTTAACTATAACCACTGAACCATGAAAATGAGGTCAAGGTCACATGACATCTGCCCGCTAGACATGTACACCTTACAATCATTCCATACAACAAATATAGTAGACCTATTGCATATAGTATGAAAAAAACAGACCAAAACACAAAAATTTAACTATAACCACTGAACCATGAAAATGAGGTCAAGGTCAGATGACACCTGCCAGTTGGACATGTACACCTTACAGTCCTTCCATACACCAAATATACTAGCCCTATTGCTTATAGTATCTGAGATATGGACTTGACCACCAAAACTTAACCTTGTTCACTGATCCATAAAATGAGGTCGAGGTCAAGTGAAAACTGTCTGACAGACATGAGTACCTTGCAAGGTACGCACATATCAAATATAGTTATCCTATTACTTATAATAAGAGAGAATTCAACATTACAAAAAATTTGAACTTTTTTTTCAAGTGGTCACTGAACCATGAAAATGAGGTCAAGGACATTGGACATGTGACTGACGGAAACTTCGTAACATGAGGCATCTATATACAAAGTATGAAGCATCCAGGTCTTCCACCTTCTAAAATATAAAGCTTTTAAGAAGTTAGCTAACACCGCCGCCGCCGCCGCCGCCGCCGCCGGATCACTATCCCTATGTCGAGCTTTCTGCAACAAAAGTTGCAGGCTCGACAAAAATTATCTAAGACTAAAACTGTAAACTGTCTTATAGATTACAGATGTAAGAATCTTACATCTGTAATCTATATGACAGTTTACAGTTACAAGTTAAAATGGGGCAAGTTCCTTTTTTTTTTTAATTTTCAACATTCTGTTTAAAAAAAATATGCAAATTTAAAAAATTACCTTACATCTTTAATCTATATGACAGCTAGTTGACAGTACAATTTAAAAAGGGTAAAAAAAAATTTTTGTTATTAATATTCATCATCCCCTCAAAATTATGAACTCAAAAATCGTTTCTGTGAACATTGACCTTTTTAATTACCATTCTGATCGTCAATATTGAACAATTAATCATTTATAATCACTGATAATAAATATGAAATATGCACCAATATTGATCAAAACTGCAATATCAGTTGATGTCATAATTAATATAATCCCTTGAATAATAAACAACAAGAACATTCAATATGCATGAGTGATCACAGTGATACAAGGTGATACACGATAGACATGTCCCATACTTGTGCACATGGTTTTATCCACATATTTCATTCAATTTATCACCTTTCTAGCTTTGGCAATTAACATCAGTTCAATATGACCCCAAATAACACTTCCAAAGTCAAAGAAAAATTTCCATACTGATATTATATCTAATTGCTATTCAAAACAAGGAATTATTTGAATCTGGAATAATTTTCAATTCTGGAAAATTGATGAGAAATTTATGATACAAACTAACCCAACTAAATATGGTTACCCATGCCCGCAAGGCTAAGGTTAATTTTACTTTCACTATCATTTCAGTATGAACTTACTAAGCATGTGTGCAAGGCTAAAAGGGGTTTAGTTAGGTCATGCTGAAATGATAGTGAAAGTAAAATCAACCTTAGCCTTGTGTGTATGGCTAATTACCCTACTCAATAGACAACTTTTTGAGTTCGATGCATTTCCGTCAAAAACTCTTGTTTTAGTGAACGTCATTAGTGCGTTTAGGGGCGTTGTCACTTCCATTCCAATGTTGAGCAAGTGGTTAGAAAACTATAATTCTATGTTGTACGCATTATCGGCAAATTGAATTCTCAAAATTGACAATCAGCACTGCTGTCATTGGGGAATTGTCGTTAAGTACCTACAGAACAACCACTCTTTCTAGTTTATCCTGCACAATGACGATTACTAAGACGCTTGATGAACGTTAATTATAGTGCAGGGATACAGGCAACCCCCTCTATCTGGTAAATGACGTCATAAAGGCGCGTATAATTGACTAATTTTTCCGGTGACGGATGAATTCAAAAGTGGTGTATTGGGTTAGATCTTGTCATACATTTCTAATCAATTTTCCAGAATTCAAAATTATTCCAGATTCAAAAAATTCCTGGTTTCAAGATCTTCACAGGAAATACAAGTCTTTATCCCATGTGAAGTCCAAATAGCCATTATATCATATACTGTAGTGTTCTGATTTCAACATTAACTGCCATCCTTCCATTTAACTAACTGGTGGTGTTCAATGACCTTGACTGGCTGGTAAGCACTAGCAATGTCTGCTTGGTGGTTGAAGGCGTTTGATGAGCATTAAATGATTAAATTGTCAAGTAGGAAAAAATGTGGCCATTTGAGTTTTACTGATCTATTTGTTTTGTTACTAATTTTGGTTGCTTTGCATTCTACTTCCTTCACAATGGCTGCTTTCAGGTACCAGCTAGAATGGTCAGGTGTGCAGTCCGCAAACCATGAGGATGGGGTCTCGAACAGAGTTATAACGACAGGAAGCATTATCAGGACCAAAGTTGTGAGACAGTGAAATGGCATAAATAGGTTCATATACCATTTCAAGGCAACCAATCTAATTGTAGGATTTGCTGGGATAATTCTCTTCAGTATAAAATGATATATATTTTTATCCTGCAATTGGGTCTCAAGTGAAAAGCTTGCATGCACCTTGTTTCCCAGCCTCGTACAAATACAGCTGATATTTAAAGACACTAAACAGTTATTGTCTATATATTTACCAAGGTTTTCAAAAAAAGAAATCAAACATCGATTTATTTTAACAAGAGTGCACACACTGAAATGTCTCGCCTTCTTTTCTAATCATTGATTTTATGTTGATAGTCCTAAATGTAAAGCTTTATTACAACTGTCACATAAACTTAACATTAACCAAGAAAACCAAACATTGATCAATGAAACATGAAAATGATGTCAAGGTCAGATAAACATGATAAACCATGCCAGGCAGACGTGTACAGCTAACAATTCTTCCATACAATAAATATAGTTGACCTATAGCTTATAGTTTAAGAAAAATAGACCAAAACACAGAAACTTAACACTGAGCAATGAACTGTGAGAATGAGGTCAAGGTCAAATAAAATCTGCGCGACTGACATGTAGATCATGAAATATGTACATACACCAAATATAGTTGGCCTATTGCCTATTGTATTAGAAAAATAGACCAAACCTCAAAAACTTAACTTTGACCACTGAACCATGAAAATGAGGTCAAGGTCAGATGACACCTACCAGCTAGACATGTACACCTTACAATCATTCCATACACCAAATATAGTAGACCAATTGCATACAGTATAAGCAAAACAGACCAAAACACAAAAACTTAACTATAACCACTGAACCATGAAAATGAGGTCAAGGTCAGATGGCACCTGCCAGTTGGACATGTACACCTTACAGTCCTTCCATACACCGAATATACTAGACCTATTGCTTATAGTATCTGAGATATGGACTTGACCACCAAAACTTAACCTTGTTCACTGATCCATGAAATGAGGTTGAGGTCAAGTGAAAACTGTCTGACGGGCATGAGGACCTTGCAAGGTAAGCACATACCAAATATAGTTATCCTACCACTTATAATAAGAGAGAATTTAACATTACAAAAAATTTAAACTTTTTTTTCAAGTAGTCACTGAACCATGAAAATGAGGTCAAGGACATTGGACATGTGACTGACGGAAACTTCGTAACATGAGGCCTCCATATACAAAGTATGAAGCATCCAGGTCTTCTATCTTCTAAAATATAAAGCTTTTAAGAAGTGAGCAAACACCGCCGCTGCCGGATCACTATCCCTATGTCGAGCTTTCTGCAACTAAAGTCGCAGGCTCGACAAAAATGAAGATGAAAATATTTTTAATGCCAGTTATGACTTCGTGACCTCTTTATTTCAATGTTGCTCTATTTACTTATCTGATCTATTCCACTGACATTAAAACTCTAATGGAAAGCCTCCTAGTGATGACATGAAGATGGTGACAAACGACCTAGATTAACTATTAAGGTCACACATCAGTCTAATTTGGGAATTGCAACTGATTTTGTTTTTAAAATCTGTATATTGGTTTCAATCAAAATTGTTGAGATATATTTAATTCAGATAGGGTATCAGATGAAAAATGAATCAATCAGCTACTGCTTAAACACAGTGTTTCTCATATTACAAATAAGGAAATATAAAACCGGTGTGATCTTGGTATTCTCGCAATTAGCACTTTCAGTTTTGTAGCAACCAAGTAGTTTTATTTTGTTAATATATATGAATAAGCACAGGATTTATAATTAAATGTACTATTATGGAAAAGTTGACTCGATCTTGTTTTGATCTAATGACCTTTAGGATCAATCTCAGATATTCAAAATTGATTTACTTTTTCAGAACTTACTTAAAAGATTTGAGACAACATTTTGTAGAATTTAATAACTCTTAAGGTGATAACACTAATTTTGGAATAAGAATGATGATATAGTTTCAATTTTTCTTCAAAATCGTGATTTAGAAAATGCAACAGATTTTAATATATTGTTCTTATAATAAGCCTCGCAGTTAAACCATATATCTGTTGAAAAGGAAGACACAGGTGAGGGTGAGGGTTGGGCATGTTAAATCCTGCCATATTCTGCATGTGTCTGTCGCAAATCTGAGGGTGACCTTATAATTCAATGGTTTTCATTTGTTGATGTATTTATTTCTTTCTTTGTTTGTTCATAAGGGAGTTCGCTTCTCAGTTTCAGAGTAATTAACTTTTCAAAACATTAGTTTATATTGATAGGGAATTAAGAAAGGAATTCAAAGAGCAAAAAAAATATATAGGTCACCGTGCTTGTTTTCGAGATATAAGCAATTGAAATTTTTGCGGGAAAATATTCTCTCTTGACTTTTCATAGCTTTATCATTGACAGGTTGAAGTTCTTAAAAACTGTTAAAAAGTTATTAAAATTTTATAAGACTTTTACATGTAAAAGATTTACAAAAAGAAAAATGGGGGTCACCGGGCAATATTTTTCAAGGTATTCAAATGGATAAAACCAGAGGATTCCGAAAACCTGACAAAAAATCAAAAACATGACAAGCCAGCTTCCATAAATCAAGTGGTTGGTTTTCACATTTGAATTGTTTCATATTTTGTCATGTCATTTATATATCTTTTAATAATGTAGCAGAGGTTTTTTACCAGTGTATAGTTGCTAGTATCATTTGGTCTCTTAGATAGATAGTTGTAATATTGGCAATCATACCACATTTCTTAGTTAATAGTAGTTGTTTTATCAACTCTAATGGAAATGCATCATGGCTATGTTGTTTTTAAAACAGTTCTTTAATTGTTGTGATTTGTTAAAAATGGCAAAGTTTGTTAAAGCTAGTCAAAATCTGTATGAATATATATGAAAACTTAAATGAACTATAGCTAAAGCAAATAAATTGGAGAGTATGTTAAAAATCTATTATTTCTTTATCAAAAGAAAACAATTCTACTTAAATGCTATTCCATCTTTGCATAATCAGAATATATATATTTTCTTCAAAGGATAAAAAAACTGCATCAACAATTAACCAACAGAGATAATTAATTTCAATCAATTTCAAAAGCCATCAAATTAGGCTGGATATCATATTTATCTGTACCCCACGTGATAGTTAAACAATTGGCTACTGTGGATTCAGTACTATAATCCTAATCATCCTATACACATGCATGAAATATTTGCCACTGGACGTTCTGCAACTAATAATCAATCAACTAATATATTCATGAAAGAGCTTATTTCATTTGATTCAACAAATCTAAGTCATCTACAAAACAAAAATTTCTTCTAGGCTAAGGATTATAGAATTTTCTATATCATGTTTTTTACTGAGAGTCAATGAAAATTAAGATACTTATAAAAATATCTGAATCCACATCACGGCCGACACTCGGCTAACCGAGAGATAGGTCGGTTAATCTATATTGAGTATGCGGCTATATCGGCGGTTGGTCTGTTAATCGGGTTGGTTATACGTCTGTTAAGAGTAAAACGCACAATTTTAATATTAAAATCTATTTAATATACAGATTTTAGGTACATTATAAGAATCAACTTAAAAAAAGAAAAGTGTCTGACAAAATGATATATATCATAGAACATTTTCCAACTGTAAAAACATTTCATAGTCTGCGCAGTTTTCAGTAAAACTAAAAGGCGTCGCGCAAGTATGTAGTATTTATGCTTATACGCATAGCAATTTTTGTAATGAAAGGCGAAAAAAACAATTTTAGATATCATTTAAAGGACACAAAATCGTACTTTGGTTCTAAAATATAAATTGAAATTAGTAAATATTTCATAATTGTAATATAACGTGAGTAATACCACGTTTTAGTGAACATTATGGGAATAAAGTCTGTTAATGGGTTGGACAATTGAAATTGTGTCAGTTAAGAGTTATTTAGCCACGACAATAGTTGTGCTACCTTTATATTTTCCCTTTGAAAAACTTAAGAATGAGATGCTCTTGAGTAAAAAAAAAATGACAATACGCTGCAACAGTATCCTTCTAGTAAGAACATTTTTATTTTGACTTCCTTTGCATTTTATTAAGGGGTGTGTCACTTCAATATATGGATATGGATTGCCTGCTGGAATATGCATGAATCTATTATTAACGTTTTCTTCAGCCTTAATTTTTGTGTCTGTTCAAAGTAGCACGTTCTCAAATCCGCCCGAAAGTGTCTTTCTAATACAACACAGGGTACATATAACGTGTTGTCGTTCTCATATCACATGATATTTGTCACTGGACGTTAAACTCTAAATCGTCAACATCATCCGATTGGTTCATTTCTTCTATTACTGAATCATCTGTTGTTTACAAATCAGTCTAAAGAAGTAAATGGAAAGGAGCGAATGCAGCTACATTTGGTTATCTTAAGTTTTAATTCATTTTATTCCGTTTAGTTCCTTTCTACATAAGTGTAGAGGAGAACTGCAGTTGTCCGCATGTAAACTTTTAGCATTTATTACCAATATGAGTACATAGCAATCCGTTACTGTTTCAACACCCAGGGGTGTTTCATGTCTTTATTCTCAAACAGTTATTATTTTTTTCTATCTATTTTTATTAATGCATCACTTCCTACTGTCCTTATCTATTATTCTATATATTCTGTGTTTCCATCCAGATTCTCGTGTATACAATGAGGGTCCGGATTGGGGGTGTTGTTTATTTCTATATTCTTTAAATTGTCTGTTACTTTTCTCTACATTTTATTTTATCTTACTCATTATTATTTCTTTATTCTTTATATATTCTAGCATCCCAATATATTTTACTTACTGATGTTTAGTTACATTACGACCTTTATCTCTGATTTATATACTGGTTAATACCAATTTAGATACAAATTAGTGTCATTCATGACAACCTAAACAGAATTCACATGATATATGCGACCATTCTTGGATGAAATCAATATGTAGAGATTATAACATGCCCTTTTCCATATTAGCCCTGGTATCATCCCGAGACTCCCATATCGGCCTCGAGGCTTTAGCCGAGGGCCGATATGGGTCGAGGAATGATATCAGGGCAAATATGGAAAAACATGTTATAATCTTTAAGCTATTTATCACATATTTAAGTGTTGCAGAAAAGAGGGAAAAAAAGTTCAATTATAACAATTTAATGAAACATAACAGGTAAATCTTAAAAATGTATCCGTATCCGTAACAAATATGTGATAAGATATAAATAACACATAGCTGAGAGGGTGATAGAGCAGATTGGGTCCCGAGAAAACATTGTCAACCACGGCGAAGCCAAGGTTGACAATGTTTTTTCGAGGGATACCGATCTACTCTATCATCCTCTCAGCTATGTGATATTTGATTTATTATAATGAATGTCCTATCATCATTTTCTTTAACAGATGAGTTTTATTATAAAGTATTTTCTATGTAGTCACGTACTTGACAGCGTAACGGGTATTTGAAAAATCATCAGAAGTGAAGTAAATAGACAATAGTAGTGCATTGACTTGACATATAAACGATACAAGGATTAGGCCCGAAACGGGAAAAAAGCTCTGCTATCAAGAAAAAAAATATTTTCAATTGTTGTTATTTTGTTATTGTTATTGTTATTTATTTTATTTAAATTTTGGGTAAATACCCCTTTCAAAAGGCCGTATATCTGGCGGAGAAATATACATCACAATGAACATGATGAAATGTACATCACCAGTTGAAACCCATCGATGGTGAACGAATGCGTTTAATATCAACAATAAGCATAACACACAATGATTTATAGGTTTTAAAGTAAAAATATTAACAAGTGAAATACGTTTTTCCAACAATTGTAAAAGAAATAAGTTTGAGTCGTTCCACGATACGTTGTATAGTAAATTAGAACTTTAAGCATTGTCTATAAAATAACTTGATGTAGATTCAATTCATTGTCGTTTAAACTGCCGATTTTTGATTGGTCTAGCCGAGAGGGTGACATTCCAAAAAATTGTCACCCGCTCAGCCATGTGATAGAGTAAATTAACACCTTCGTATTAGGCAATCAAAATATGGCATTTTAACATGATGTATAATAATACTTTAATATTACACTTTTTTTATACAGACCTTCTAAAATTCAAACTGACCACACGCACGATACACGCACGCACGATACACGCACGGTGAATGCACGATACACGCACGGTACACGCACGATACACGATACACGCACGATGAGCGATGAGCGTTACACGGAGGATTAACGCAAAATGAATGATGAATGATGAACGCACGATACACGCACGATGCACGATGAATGATAAATACACGATACACGCACGCACGATACACGCACGTTGAATGATTCATTGACGACTGAACAACGAACGCTTTTTACACGATTCTCAAAGCTATTTTATTTAGAATAGTATTTAAAATTGATATGAATTTTCATTAAAGGCAATACTTGTAGCTGTTTTGCCGATACCACCATAATAGATAATATGCTATTTTGCCAGCTCAGATTCAAATAACTTAATTTAAAGTCGGCTATTTTATAGGCACCGGAAATATTTTTGAACTTGGACAGAAGCTCATAACAATCAAAATATAGTGTCTTGATTTTGTTCAGCCTCACCCTGAGAGTTCAAGTTTACGGCAAACGAAGGCGAGATATTGTGTTCCGCGAAACTCTTACTAATTTTATTTCATACAGTTAAAAATTGAGATTTTATTTTTATGCATACAATGTTTGACGCATTATATCTACAGAGAGTGACTGGTTCTAGAAATTATTTTAACTAACATGTTTGATATAATTGATTGCAATAAATGAATGATCTATGTATTTTTACATGTTATATATTTTTTCACTTTGACGGATACATTTTATAAACGATTATATATGTATATATCTAAAAAAATGTTGTAAGCCGTTTTCGTTTTCACTACAAGCATAACAGAAATTATTTGATTCTTTTATGTTAACATTCACTGCAAATTTTTGTAGTTCTGTACATATATACTTATCAACAGGACATATTAGGTTATAATTTCACCAATAAATGAGTAGTTGAACAATCTTTAGAACGTGTCGGTTTTTCCTTGATATTGCCGAAAATCAGTGATCCGACTGACACAAGCGAACTGACATAACACCTGATTAAACAATCATAATTTCTTTTATTAAGTTACAAAGTTCCTTATACTATCCATTGTTATCAGAATCGTATGTGTTAATTGAGAGCAAAAGATATTATTTTGTCAGAAAAATTTGATTCGTACAAATTAATTAGAACTACCTAAGAAAATGACATTTACTAAATAATTAGAAAATTTAAACATTTGTAATACCAAATACTTCATTATATACTTCTGAAACGACTTTTCGTCCTGAATATGCATGAAATGTTTGCCACTGGACGTTTAAACAACCACTGAATAATCAATTAATCAAATTTTGATCTCAGTAAAAATGACTTCAACAATATAAGACACAATTGGTGTCTGTTGTTTGTTTGTACAGTAAACATACTGAATGTGTTTATATTCCTTTCCAATTTCAAGTATGTAAGAAAATTCATACATATTTTCAAACATCTTAGCTGAGACTTCAAATTTCTAGGAGGTGAGATTCACGGGGTTTTACCTAAAACACTTTGGGAAAATGCAATTTTTAATTCCAATTTGAAACCTAACGGTAATAGATATCCCAAGGTTTTTTTTAAATGCATGTCTAATTTGATAAGGAGATTTGAAAAATCTATCTCAATGGTAGTTGAAATTATTCAGTGCAATCATTTTGTGTCCGTCGTTGTCTTTCATACATATCAATGAATTGGTGTATCCACTGTTTGCTGTTCGTAATCTGTTGTTTATGGCAGTCAGGCCTCGCGATTGATTCCAAAATTTAAGCTCCCTGACTTAGGTAAATCAATGATCATTTATAGGGGAGGGGCTATTTTTCTCGATGCAAACATTATTTTCCTTCCTGAAAAAAAAAAACCAGCTTAACAATTTTCTATATGTTTTCATTAAATCATAAACCGATGCATATTAAATGATTTTAAAAAAATTTAAAAACGTATTTTTATGGTAAATATATCTAAATGTCTGGGTAATTTTCCTCTCTAAACAATTTTTTTTTCTCTCATTTTTTAAGGTAATAGTGTTATCAGTTATGTAATTTGACACGTGTCTTATAGTTCAGTGATTTTCGGAAAAATTAACGAAAACCGGCACAGGTATTGTTCAATTATTATCAGTGATCTTTTATTGATTAAATTTGAATATATGCATTAAATATCAATCTCAATCTAGATAAGAAATTTGTTTACACTGCACATCACTCTTTTAGTCCTTAGTAGCATATTATAACATATTAGTGCACTTATGAGTCCTTAGCCGTGTTTAGACGCACCATGTTCTGCTCTTTGGTTGGATTGTTGTCTCTTTGGCACATTCTCCATTTCAGTCCTCCATTTTATTCAATTAGTTGTGATTCTCTTTATCTCTCTGTTTTATGTTTTTGCAGACAAAAACAATTCGCAGAATTAATCTAAAATAGCAGACATTCAGTAAACTCTTTCTTTTAAAAACTTTTAGCATTTTAACATTTTTTCTAGATTTAACCATTAGCTTAAGAGCATATTTCCCTTCTTTTTAGAAATTTGGATTGATACCGTATGGAGATTTTTGTTCCAACTATTATGAAGAAATTAACGACTTTTTTTAACTAGATAAATATTCAACAAAAATACCGTTTTTTTTTAAATCAATTTCTTTTAACAAAAATCAATTATTAACAAAGACTTGTTACACAAATGTAGGAAGAACCCAATTTTGTAACGAAGATATTCCTTATCTCTTTACCGAAATCTGCATATCTTTATATTTTGAAACATAAAATGTTAAGGGTGTCTGCTCAAAGGACAGAAATGTCCAAGAAACCGAAATATTAAGTAAATGTCGAATAATTCAAAACCCATTTGTCTTTTAAATTTAGCACATGAAGATATAATTTTTAGCACATATACACATGTACAAATTGATTTTGTAAAACAAATCACTGTCGGTCTAAAACTGTATCGCATGCCCATAAATGTCCTAAAGCTTTAAATGTCAGATCATGAGGGTCTGAATGGGGATTCAGTATTTCTGTATTCTATATTTTTAGGCAATTTAATTTGTTTTATAATTCGTTTTTCCTTTTGCCGATCATTCTTTATTCCATATATTCTAGTCCTCATCATTTTCTTTTCTATTTCTCTGGTTATTTTTTGTATTCTTTATTTTTTTGTCTATAATTTCCTTCTATAAACCCCCATTCACACCCTCATGTATAATGGAAGACGATAAACATTTTAGTATACATACCACCCGTTGTCACTTTCACCTGACATACAAATCACATATTGTTATTACGGCCCGTTATTTCCACCTGGACACAGGACTTATATAATATATATATTACGTAATAATAACGGATATAGTAAATTCAGTAGAATATAACATGTATCAACGCACTGACTTCTTAAATGTATTTTGAACTGACAATTGTAAATAGTATTTTTGGTTATTTTAAAACTAAGAATGAAAATCGGGAATGTGTCAAAGAGACAACAACCCGAAAAGAACAATTGACAGCCGAAGACCACCAGTTATATTTGCTAATGTTTTTGTTTCGAATAAGGCAAAAGCCATTGTATTTTCAGAAAATCTCTAAACGGGTAATGAGAGTTTAGCGACCTTGACTTACTAACAGCCCTAGCACTGTCTCTAAAACATTGTCGAATTTAAGAGCCTATATCAATTCAGGGATATGCTACCTAGCTTTTAGAGTTTACAAAAATATATATTTCAGAACCAAATTTTGGCTTCTTTATATTTATACCAAAATTGAGTTCAAGGCAGTATTTTGTCGAAGAGAACTATTACCCAAAGTGCAACATGCGAGAAGAAGTTTCATTTCCCTTATTGTTTTTAGTGATGTGACTAATCTTTCGAGGTTACGTCACGGAAATATATCTTAAATGAAAAGGTGCAATTGGGTGCATCCCTAAAAAACAAATTAAAAAAAATGCTTTATATACTGACATTGAAACAAATATACTGCTCATAATAATTGCACATATGTAGACTTTAATTAAGATATCCCGCGTTTTATAAACCATCGCACTCCATTGCGCCAAAGTCGTCAGCTTGAGTTGTTCGTGGAGCGTTTTCACAAATTCTGGTATTAATACTTTGTTGTTTCCAGTTAATCGCCATTTTGAATACGTGTTTTAAATATTTGCAAATGATACTTGTCCACACATGAACATGTTGAAGCTGGTTACGAGGTTTCAATACATATTCGTACAATCGTTCTTAAAATTTTTTAAAATACGTGTTGAAGTTTTGATAACAAGAAAAAGATGTGGTATGATTGGGGATGAGACAACTCATCGCAAGAAATAAAATGACACAGAAGTTTTCACCGTAAGTCACCCTACGGCCTTCAACAGTGAGTAATGATTGAACACACCACAGTAATTATTTCATAAATTATCTCATACAATATGTTAAACCATGGAAGTATTATATTGACTTAAACAGACAATTTGTTAAAAAAAATGAGGAAATAAATCAATAAAATATTCCTGTTGATACTATCTTTTGATTGAAAAAAGCTTCTGTCCAAGTTTGATAAAAACCCAGGACAGTTTATGAATCTAATAAGTGTTTTAAAACTTCTTGATACTATCTTATGATTATTAACAAGCTTCTGTCCAAGTTTAATAGAAATCCAGGATAGTTTAAGAAACGGTCATTAAAATTTCAAAGACGCCGACGGAATGAAGAATCGCTTAGTCTCGCTTTTTCGACTAAAGTCGAAGACTCGACAAAAAACATACAAATCAGATTTCTTTCTGACATACGGGCGCACTACGCTTTTTTATACGCCCGTCAACATTTTGACGGGACGTTTTATGGTATACAAATGTCCGGCGTCCGTCCGTCCGCATGTCGCACTGTAACTTGAGAACCGCTTATCCATTTCATAAAACTTAACATAGTTGTTTCTTATGATGGTTTTCGGAATTTACTCATATTTTTAGTGAAACCATTTGTATTTACACGCATCTTTGTCGGAATTAAAATAAAAACAAAACACTTATAAATATATATATTCCTTTTGTCTCCGTATATCTTACATAAACATTTTAACAAGCTGACCACACTCTTATTTATAAGTTGGCGCACATCAAAGTCGTGCTCCTATGGCAAACAATTTTGTTGCAAAAGAAATGAAACAACAGCAAAATTATTTGTCCTTTTCATCATTTTAAATAAGAACAACACATTAATTAAATATTTGAAGCATAAATCTTTTCGATACAATTGTTTTAAATCACTTAAAATAAAAAAGATCGTCATTGTTTAATCAGTTGCTATATATATATGTTATTTGGCACGTGTCAAACGGTTCATTGATTTTCGGCATATCAAAGAAAAACCGGCTATGGTTTTTTTTGGAAAAAAAGTTTGTTTCCAGTTTTTGGAGAAAAAAAATAATTTGTTTTTGATTCTGAGAAAAAAAATTGTTTGTTTCACCCTCAGCTGCCACTATATGTAATGCTAAGATTGAAAGAAAAAAATTGTTTTCGACTTGTCGCGAAAAAAATTTGTCCAGAAAAAAAAAACCATAGCCCTTCCCAGAAAATCAAATGGTTGCTGCCTAAGGATTCCTTAGCAGTGTTAAGACGTACAGAAAAAAAAACAACATCCGTCATTCTTTAATAATCATAGAAGGTTAACAACTCCCGGCCGTTATTGAAATTCTTGACAATACCTTAATATTTGTATGTTCCGAAGGCATACGGAATGTTTTACGGAGGGGACCAACCTAGTCAGTAACAACGTACTATTGTGAATTATTTTTCGGATAATAATCTTTTAGACATACATTAAAAACGGTGTCATTGATAGCCAACCATGAACACAATGAAAAATGAATCCGTGAAAGTGTTCCATGTTTATTCCATTCAAGTAAAGACTTGTTATGATAATACCATATATTTAACTAATTTATAAAAAAAAAAAAACAAAAAAAAAAAACAAGATTATATCTTAAACTTGTAAATCCAATTTCAAGTTTTAAAAGTTCCTCAATTTAAAATAATACATGATATATTTGCGTGATCTTATATTTGTTTAATTAAAATAATGCCTTCAAATACATGTAATGTTTATTTTTATTCAATTTTCCACAAAACATTTTAGCTTAGTTTAAATGAAATTCAGAACAGAGAATTCAAACACTGTTGAAGAGAATATACATATTCGTGTTAATTCGCCTCAGTTTAATTTGTTAATTCATGTTTGACATTTAACATTTTAATCCCCAATCCACATTTACCCAACAATCTTTTATATTGTATTTTCTCAATGAAATAACATAACGTGCATGTGACCATCAGAAACTAAGACAAAAATGATATTTATAATGGTATTTATCAAAACTTAAATATTTCGAAATATCTTAGTAGCATAGGAATTTGCCAAATAAGCGAAGAATTATAATCTACCTAGGATTTACAACCAAGGATTTGTATAGTTTCTTTTCAATAAAATATTGTTGGTGTTTTTGGCGACTATAGCAGCAACATTGCCGTTATTAAATAAAAATATTAAATTTTCGCTATCTGATAATTTTAGCCGCGGGTTAAAATGTTCATTAAAATGTATAATATTATACTATAATGGGCATTTTAGAATGACATGAAGTTCATCTTCAATAGTAGAGCTACAACACATGTCATCTCGTGGACTTCTTTTCTTTCATACTTTCCAGTTTCTATTTTTTTAGTGGAGCTACCCTACATTTAAATTTTGCAAAAACACATTTGTTCTTAATTGACAGAATATTTTTTAACAAATACCAGTTGGCCAACAGTATATTTTTAAGTCCATTTTCGCTCAGTTGAATAGAAATTCCAATTTTAACTCTTCTGTCGTAGAAATGTCAATATCATGTTATTGTTTGTACGTACAACATGTGTCATTATATCAAAATGTGTCAGTCCCAGCCAAGATTCACCGAATAACCACAAAATCTTTACAGATGATAAAATATTTACACAAAAAGTCATGAATCTGTATGAACGTTATGTACGATGAAGTTAATTAAGAGTCTACAAGAAAGTAAGTATGACTGTAAATTTTATTTAAAGTCGGAACATACATATATATTATATATATATATATACATATACTTTAACCGCTCTATAACCGACTATCATATAAAAACCGCAATGTATGAACGTAACACAATTAGAGATGAACGTTTCACAAATGCACGTTATCTGATCTACACAATTATACACGATTGACGAACGCACGGTTAAGAATGAATGATTGATGAACGCACGATACACGCACGATACACGGTTAAGAATGAATGTTTGATGAGCTCACGATACACGCACGATACACGATTAAGAATACACGATGCACGCACGTTACACGGAAAATACACGGAACGATGAATGATGAACGCACGATTGGTACACGCACGATACACGCACGATACACGCACGCAACACGCACGATACACGATGAACGCACGGAATAATGGTCAGTTTGAATTTTAGAAGGTCTGTATCAGTTTTCAATATTCATGGCCTAAATTCATTGTTCATGTCAGTGTTTCCGTATATATTATGTTTCATTGCTCATGTGTTGTTTCCGTATATTTTAGCCACTCGTCTTGAGCCTACCCATTTGATCCGATAACACCCCATACAGCAATAAAATTATACTTTTATTGCCATTCATAACTCTTAACAGACCAATTAACAGACCGGGTTTTATACATCCGACCCATTAACAGACCAGGTTTTAAATAAGGATTTATTTATGTCACCAAAATACAGATTTTTGTGTAGATTTTTCACACAATTATATCAATTTGGTTGACAAACATAATGCCTGTCTTTGTTCGATGTTCAAAATATCGCATGCAAGTAAATTCAACCAAAGTGTCTTTTTGTGTACATTTTGTGAGTGTAAAATGTGTATAAATTTATTGATGAGTAACACGCCTTTTCATTTTATAGATCGTACACCGAAGCTAGAAAAATAATAATTACACCACTTGATTCAGTACATTGAATTGTTTTGTTAGACATGAATAATTTTTATGATAAACATATATTTAAAAAGTTATACAATGAAACATGCAGAATTTCCAATGATTTCCTTGATAACACCTGATTAACAGACTTTAGCCAACCCGATTAACAGACCCACCGCCGATATAGCCACATACTCAATATAGATTAACCGACCAATCTCTCGGTTAGCCGAGTGTCGGCCGTGCACATGACATAGTAATTTAAATTAAACATTTTTCACTGCTGGCCTCATAATAATGGTCAAAGAGAACAAGTATTAATAAAGACAAACATAAAACATCATACATATTACATACCAAATACCAATTAACCTTGACCTTAACGTAATATTAATTGTCACTAAGACAAATCATTAAAGTAAACAGTAGAAGATGTAAGCTGTTACTGTCAGTTAGCCCTGTCAAAGATCAGGGGTAAATAAATGTGAACAGCTTATGATCACAATAGAACTTCCAATAAGATTTTGCTAACATGCAATCTTTTGAAAGATGCCTGATTTAGTTAGTACCTTTGTACTTATGTATTTGCTTTTCAAACTTATATTGGTAATATTTTTCACAAAGGATGAAAGATATTTTGGACCATTCTATTTCGATTGAATGCAAAAATTAAAACAAAACTTTATAAATTATATGCGTTTATCAATCATGCTCAAAGCCCAAAGTTGTAAGCCAATCAAAGGATGTATAAGAACTGAATCAGTTAAAGAGCTATATAACCAAAACAGTCCTTAAAATATTAGCAAAATCCATCTATGCTCAACTTTGCCTGAGAAAATTGAAACTTAAGTTTCTTAATAATTCATTAATTTATAAATGGACAACTTTAAGAATAAGAACAATCACCATGATAATAGATACTCTCATATCATGACGATTGTTAAACCCTTAAATGACACACTGAATCACTATATATATAAGGAACAGTTGGCAATATGATAAAAAAAAAACTTTAATCTTTTCTATATTTACTACAGAAATCACACAAGATCTTATTCCCTAGTTATGAAATTAACAGTCACTGATATCAATGTTAGACAGTGACGTCTTTCAAAAGATATTATTGAATTTCATTAAACAAATGGAAATTCTTGAATAAAATTATGGCTTGTGTATAGTATATCATGATACAGTACCGTTTTTTCAGGTCGATGATTATTTATTTTGGTCCCCTGTAAATTAATATTGAAATTAATCAGGTTAATCTTGGCTTTTTTTTTTTACTTAGCTAACCTAAATGACGCCTGACACAGTGCAATAGTTGCATAGAGTGGTAGAATTCTAGAATCAATTAAAAACAAGAGTGCACACACTGAAATGTCTCGCCTTCTTTACTAATCATTGATATTATGTTGATAGTCCTAAGTATAAAGCTTTATTACAACTGTCACATAAACTTAACATTAACCAAGATAGCTAAACAAAGACCAATGAACCATGAAAATGAGGTCAAGGTCAGATGAACCATGCCAGGCAGACATGTACAGCTAACAAAAGTTCCATACAACAAATATAGTTGACCTATTACTTATAGTTTAAGAAAAATAGACCAAAACACAAAAACTTAACACTGTGCAATGAACCGTGCAATTGAGGTCATGGTCAAATAAACCTGCGGGACTGACATATAGATCATAATATATTTCCATACACCAAATATAGCTGACCTTTGGCATATAAAATTAGATAAAAAGACCAAAACTTAAAAACTTAACTTTGACCACTGAACCATGAAAATGAGGTCAAGGTCAGATGACATCTGCCCGCTAGACATGTACACCTTACAATCATTCCATACAACAAATATAGTAGACCTATTGCATAAAGTATGAGAAAAACAGACCAAAACACAAAAACTTAACTATAACCACTGAACCATGAAAATGAGGTCAAGGTCAGATGACACCTGCCAGTTGGACATGTACACCTTCCAGTCCTTCCATACACCAAATATACTAGCCCTATTGCTTATAGTATCTGAGATATGGACTTGACCACCAAAACTTAACCTTGTTCACTGATCCATGAAATGAGGTCGAGGTCAAGTGAAAACTGTCTGACGGGCATGAGGACCTTGCAAGGTACGCACATACCAAATATAGTTATCCTATTACTTATAATAAGAGAGAATTCAACATTACAAAAATTCTGAACTTTTTTTTCAAGTGGTCACTGAACCATGAAAATGAGGTCAAGGACATTGGACATGTGACTGACGGAAACTTCGTAACATGAGGCATCTATATACAAAGTATGAAGCATCCAGGTCTTTCACCTTCTAAAATATAAACCTTTTAAGAAGTTAGCTAACGCCGCCGCCGTAGCCGCCGCCGTAGCCGCCGCCGCCGCCGCCGCCGGATCACTATCCCTATGTCGAGCTTTCTGCAACAAAAGTTGCAGGCTCGACAAAAACAACTATGAAAGGACAGAAATCAAGCAATATATACTCACTTGACCTCTTGATTCACAAAACAGCTGGACAACCATGCTTTATCTATTTCCTAAAATATAAATTATAATAATACATAACTTATTCAAACATTATTTATAATTTTGGTATATTTTAGCCATGGAGTTGTCAGTTTATTTACTATCTGTGAGTTTGACTCTCCTTCTAGTCAGTTAAATATAGATTGTACCACTGCATCGAGTGTAATACGATATTTATCCACTCAAGACAGTTAAATTTTCAAATTTAAAACGCGAGGCTTCTCTGAGCGTTTTAAATATTTAAAATTGAACTGTCGAGAGAGGATAAATATCGTATTACATAAGATTTGGTGGTGGAATCTGTTTCTCTAATGATTTTCTAAAATTATGCAGGCAAACTTATTCCTTCTTTTCGAATGATCTGCAAAAAGATGTGTTCTTTCTATATGACGTCATCAGGCATGATCGACCTTTTTTCATGCCGTCACAATAGGAATTTCAGAGAAAAGCAAGAAAATTTGACGTCATTAATCCAAATTTAAACAAATTAAGTAGTGAGATCAAACGAACCACACGTTGATTAATATTTTTTTATACAATGGGTGTAGAAAGGGATAAATTGACGAAGAATTAGACAAAGTCAGTTAAAGAGCTCAACAGAGCTCATGTTTTGTCTGTTATTGTGTATATATATGCCGACTCTAAATACAATTTACTTACTTACTTACTTACTTACTCACTTACTTCTGGTATCTTTCGTCCCTCTTTTATAAATAGTAATTTTTCACATGATCATGTTATGGTAACAAAGCAAACAAATATAAGTGTTGTTCAGCACTATTGGCCTGACTTCAGGTCATTTTCTATTGATGGTTAAAGAAGCCAGAGTTCCCAAAAAGAACCAAGTACTTTCCTTGTAAAAATGTTTTAAAATAATGCTTTATTACATTTCATCAAAGCTAAATCTTAAAATAAATCTTGAAAGATAAGGAACTAAGTACCATGTTAATACATGAAGTCTTCAGCTGTAAAATTGGTCTTTTTTCAATTTCATGGTCTTCTATATTTTTTATATTGGATTCCCAAACATTTTGGTCTTCAGTAGTATTGATACCAAAAACACATAGCCTGCACCAGACTAGGAATCAGGTAGGATATGTCTTAAATCTTTTATTATTTTCTTCAAGATAATGCACTAGCAGACACACTAGCAGACGCACTTGTAGATGTGTACCAAATGCTTTCCTAACCAATGATTTATTCAAATGATGACAATCATGGCAAAATTCACATCTTTAAAGAGGAGAACCTTACAATCTGGAAAGCATTTAATGTAGAATTATACAAATACCAATTCAATCACTTATTCATATTGTAAATGATATATGAAATACAATGATTAATAGGTCTCAATTTTCCTCCCAGAAATGCAATCAATGGATTCTATACTGAAATCCCATAGAAGCAATCAACTTCTTTTTATTTTCCATTCAATTAATTTCTAACAAATGGATCTTCGCCGATAAGTAACGAAATCAATATTACATAGTGTCCATGATCAACAATTTTTTATTTGTTATTTTGTTATTCTAATTTGCATTTTGACCATTCAATTTCAAATGAAAACTGTAAAATGAAAAGGCAGGTCTAAACTACCTAAATTATTGACCAAAATTCATTCTAAAATTCTACTATTTAGCCTTTTTTTTTATAATTTTTATCAACATTAATTTATCATTTATTGTTGAAATTTACATGTTTCTGTTGTTTTTTTTTATTATTTAAAACAAATTACAAGGCTTTTTTTTTTATTAATGTCACTTAATGATTAACATGATTAGACTTTCCTTAAAAACTTTTATTAATTTTACGAAACAGACAAACAATGGTAACTAAAAGCAAGTTGTGTTTCCTTTTTCCATTGGCTCAGTATAAGTTAGTTGCAAGACATATTTAACATGTTTTATTTTGCAGATTAAATATAACATTAACACTGGTATTATTAACTTGAAAGCTTCTGGCAATCTTGTATTTGATTGATTGTAATGAGCCATATATACATTATTATATAATTAATTTAGGATTATTTCTTTTACGTATGTAAAACATAAAAGATAAATCTGTGCAATATAGGTACATGTACGATTTTAAACATATATTTATAGAAAAATATTTGAACATTTATTAACATTTATGTATAAAAAGAAGATTTGGTATGATTACCAATGAGACAATTTTTTTAAAGAGACCAAATGACATAGAAATAAACAACTAAAATTAGTTACCAATACAGCCTTCAACAATGAGCAAATGTATACTCTTTACTGCTGAAGAAAACACATGTAATGTGGGACACCGACTCACAATACTGAGATCAAGGGTCATAAATTACAAAAAGAAGATGTGGTATGATTGCAAATGAGACCCCTATCTACAAGACACTAACAACTTACAAGTAATCAACTATAGGTCATAATATGACTTCAACAATGAGCATTACCTATACCACAAAGCAAGCTATAAAGAGCCCAGAAATGACAAAGGTAAAATAATTTAAACAAGAAAACTAAAGACCTGATTTATGTACGAACAAAAGACAAATATGACATACAGCAACAAAAGACAACCACTGAATTAAAGAGGCTCCTATAAATAGGACTTAAAATTAGGACATAAGTACATGCACATACAGAATAAGGAGGTGTTAAATATGTTCATTTTAATTTGATAAACTTTTTTTATGTTGTGTTTTTCATTGTTTTTTAAGTCTAATGATAAAAACTGTTGTAAGGTGGTTAGCTACTCAAATCAATAAAGCAAATGCACACTTTCTGCAAAAGTCAGTTTTCAATTTCATTGTCCTCTAATTTTTTACTGACATTCTCATATTAGGTGAGTCTCATAAAATCATATCTAATAACAGTTGTCTTAATTATAGAGTAGTGGTTAGTGCATCGGACTACTAACACAAACTTTCCTGGTTCGATTCCCGTCCGGGATGAAAATTTCAGGAACTCAATTTTCGGCTCTCCCTTGACACCATTTGCGAGTATGGTCTTGAGGAAGATGATAGTTAGTCGTAAGGAGACGATTTGGTTGACCCGTGTTAAGAGAGAGCCATATCTCTTGCACATTAAAGACACCCTTGCAGATTTTGAAAAAGAATAGGCTAATGCCGCTACAAGGTAGCACTCGCACCCGCAAAGTGGAAAGGGATTAATATAAGTTGCAATAACTTGTTTCCCAATCCACTATAAAACAAATATGTTTAAACTAATTAATTATAGAGAAAAATCATAGTGCTATACAAATCACCAATGCACACTTTATTAATAAACGAACAGCTATTGATAAACAAATTCAGGATACAACATACAACCAATATCCCTTAATTCATGTTTGTCATTCAAGTTAACCTAATTGCTAACTAGATCAGCATGCTCCAAGAATAGAAATCTATATCTATCATTTATCTAAATTAAAAGGACTACCGGTACTCTGTTAAGGTGGTACCCAACACTTGCACTAAAATTAATTTGGCTCGTTTAATTTTCATAAAATTTTGTCAAAGTACTTACTTTGACCCTCTAACTAAAATATAAAAATTTCAAAAATTTTGAACCAACCGTTTTGTCAGAAAAATTACACTGGTTATATAGCAGTTTGACAAACACCCATTTTGATCATTGAGAATCTTAATATTCCTTTTACAACACAACATAATTAAAACGTTTAGCTGACTTTACAGAGTTATCTCCCTGTAGTGTTAGGTACCACCTTAAGAAAAACTTGTAATAAAATCCATTGAACAATGTTAAATATTACCTTTGTTAGGGTTACTAGTATGATTAAGTGCATTACCAATTCTGAAACCTAACCATAACCCACAGTACAGCCTTCAACAATGAGCAAAACCCAAAAAGTATAGCAACCTATAAAAGGCCTTCAGCATGGCATATTGTGAAATCATTGAAAAGAGATAACCAAAGACCCAATTTCACCTTAAACAATAAACAAATAAATATATATGACAGACAGCAACCTAACAAGATCCACTGAAATTATTTACAGGCTCCTGACTGTAGGGATGAGGGACATGTCATAAAATTGAGAATGGAAATGGGGAATGTGTCAAAGAGACAACAACCCGACCATAGAAAAAACAACAGCAGAAGGTCGCTAACAGGTCTTCAATGTAGCGAGACATTCCCGCACCCGGAGGCGTCCTTCAGCTGGCCCCTAAACAAATATATACTAGTTCAGTGATAATGAACGCCATACTAATTATGTATTTTCATAGTTAGCAGGTTGGGCTTGGTAGAGCAAATGATATTTCATTTTATGCCCTGGATACTTCTGAAATAATATTGATACAAAATAATTATAGTTTTTCAGGATAAAACTCATTCAATCATTTGTCAATACCTTAATTATAATTCTAATGAATAAACTCTGATTGAATGGGGAAAAAATGAAAATTAAATGACTTGATGTTGATTAAAAGTTTTTAAATTCAAAAATTCAATTTGATCTTCCATCAAGACAAAGTGAACAGTGAAGAAAGTTAATATTTCATTTTTGTTGTGATGGTATTGATTTTGTTCAGCAGACGGATCATTGTTATAAAATAAAGTAGGATAGACTTTAACTAAATCTCTAAGGGAAATTGGAAGACAGGAATTAATTAACAAGCAGGTTTCTGGGATTCTTTCACAATTTGGAACTATTTTCAGTCAAGAAAAATAAAAGATGGGCTAAATTGGTGCAAACTGGTACCTAGACTAAGGAGTGATGTCTCCTTAAAGAAGTGCCCTTTCCTTGTTCTGCAATAACTAAAATATTGATTAATTAAGCATGTAATCAGTAGAAGAGAAAGTATTCTTTGAGGCTGTTTGATTCTTTCACAATTTGAAATTATTTTCAGTCAAGAAAAAATAAAAGATTGACTAGACTGGTGTAAACTAGTATCAGTACACTTTATAGTAACGTTCTCTTTAAGAAGTGCCCTTTCCTTATTTTTTTCATTACTTAAATGTTGATAAATTTAGCATGTAATCCATAGAAGAAAAGTACCATTTGAGGCCAAATAGTCTATTTGCCAAATCAATAATTGACTCTCTAGTAAGAGATTTATTTATAGGAGTTGTTCCCCTTGGGAGGGACATACCTTTTCATTGCCAATTAAGAACTAGTGAAAAGTACTTTAATCATCTGTATTTTTTATCAAAGCATATTAATTGCTGGTATATATAATTTTAAATTCAAGACTTTTGGAATAGTTATTTTCATTAAAAGTTGGATGGAAAACATACTTCATATTTTCAATTGATAATGTTTTGCCTGATCACTAAGCAGTCTGGTTTGTCAATTTTAGAAACCATTTCAAACTTGTAAGGGGAAACAACTTACATTTAAATCAGAAACAAGTCAATTATTGGCAAATAGGTTGTTGGTTCTAAAACATTTGCATTTCAAAATGTCTCTTTATAAACATAATGAAAAGTTGAATCTTTGTACTTTAAGGGTACATTGCTATTTATGTTTTTAAAAAAAAACTTTCTGTATATGATACAGCCATTAATATGCCATTACAGTGTTACTGGCTTATCTGACAGCTGTGTATTCAATTGCACTGACATCTTTTCATGGTCCCAATATATGCCGATCCTTGCAGAAAATACCTGAGTATTCCAACACCCTGCTTAATCTGACTTTTTCTTCAGGTCCCCCAGTGTGTCAGTTTACACAGGTTACACTGTATATACCAAAGAAAATGAAAAAAAAAATATGCCTATCTGCATGTCATTTGTCTGTCTATTTGTTTCAAACTTGACTTGAAATAATATAAAGCAAAATCAAAAAATGTTTTTTTGGGTAATTATATGCTGTTACCCTATATCAAAAAAGTCAAAATTTCCCTGAAACTTGCTCAACTTTTACTAAATATCTATAAAATCTCCCATCTGAAGTCACTTAACATTGTGCAGTCAAATTGTGTTCATAACTGCCTTTTCAGAAAGCATTTGAATCTTATAATAATTATATCATAAAACTTTTCATTTACAATAAGCCCCAAAAAGAACTTCCTTCTTCTTCATGTTCTTTTGTTTAAACTTTAAAATATTTGAAAAGTTTTATCTTTTTACTTGGACCAGAAACATAATCTCACGCAAGTCTACCAAAGTTTTACAACTTGTTAAAAGTGTTGTATTTTCATGATTTTCATTCATCAAGTTTTCACATATTAATTTGTAATCTGTTAATTACAATTTACAAATTGTACAATAATTCGATAAATATTAATTCATAAATCTCGAGGTTAAGTGTTTTTATACTTAAATATAATTCATAAGACTTTAATACATCCTTTATCATGTTTATATAAGGAAGTATTGAAAGACAAATGTTTTTAATCGATGACAAATTGCTCATTCCATATTAATGATGTCATACCGCTAACCTATGTTCGACATTGTATAAATTTTTACATTTATCAACAAACATAACATCATCAATTTTATATAACATGTTATATGTGTACCTTTAGACAACACTGTTTTGAAACTCGCTACCTTTTAACAAGACAAGTTAATGGTATGGTCCGATATCATTTAAAAGCTACATGTATATGTCATGCATTCAAAAATAAAGAAAAGAGAAAAGAGAAAAGTGAAGATTTGTATAGCTAATTATCTTGATTTTGCTTGTAGAAATTACTATAAAAATTTAATTTAACAGTAGATTTGCAGCTTATGCACTATATATTCTATGAAGAAAAAAATCGGCAAAAATCCAACAAGCTAAATTGGGACTGTATAAAACTTATTCACTGTCATGACTGTAGCCTTGGTGATGTTCAAATGGGTGTTTTTAATCTTTAATGTGCCTTTTGCAAAATTACCAAAGCAATTACTCCAAGGAGCCTGAACAGCTTAACTGAGAAACAAATGCAGTTTTGACCCTCTATGGTCGGGTTGTTGTCTCTTTGGCACATTCCCCATTTCCATTCTCAATTTTATTGAAATATCAAAAACTGCCATTAAGAGACACTAACACTCTGAGGCTATAAGAAGTCAATCCACAAATTCTATTATATTTACCTAATTATTTTTACATAACCAGTGTTAGACTAAATTTCTCAAAATCATTTTTTTTCCCTTGTTCGTCCTTCAAAAAATCTGTGGACGTTAAGCAACCAACAATCAATCAATCAAAAAATTTGTAAGGGTTCCACGGAACCCGGTGTCTCGCCTACTTTTTCTGTTAATCGCAGACTCAACAAAAATGAGGAAAAACATCAATAAAAATTTCCCTCACGATACTGTCTTTTGAATGAAAGAAGCTTCCAAGTTTGGTAAAAAAAATCCAGGACAATTTATGAATCTAATAAATGTTTTATAAACTTTAACTGCAGACTGTATGTAATGTTAACTGGAAGAAAAACTAAGTCCATTTATAAGTAAACAACGGAAAAAGTGATTTTTTTTTTTACAAAATTTACTTCTGAATAATATCTTATGATCAGAAATAAGCTTTTGTCTAAGTTTGGTAGAAATCCAGGATAGTTTAAGAACATTATAAAAATTTTAAAAACTTAAACCACAGAGTGAATGTTTTGTTTCTGGCAAAAAAACTAAGTCCATTTATAAGTAAAATACGGAAAAGTGGAAATTTATTTTTACAAAATTTTCTTCTTGATACTATCTTATGATCATAAACAAGCTTCTGTCCAAGTTTGGTACAAATCCTTGATAGTTTATGAAAGTTATTAAAATTTTAAAAACTTTAACCACAGAGTGAATGTAATGTTTCCTCGCAGAAAAACTAAGTCCATTTATAAGTAAAATACGGAAAAGTGGAAATTTATTTTCACAACATTTTCTTCTTGTTACTATCTTATGATCATAAACAAGCTTCTGTCCTAGTTTGGTACATATCAAGGATAGTTTATGAAAGTTATTAAAATTTTAAAAACTTTAACCACAGAGCGCTAGTGAATGTAATGTTTCCTCGCAGAAAAACTAAGTCCATTTATAAGTAAAATACGGAAAAAATGGAATTTTATTTTTACAAAATTTACTTCTGGATACTTTCTTATGATCATAAACAAGCTTCTGTCCAAGTTTGGTAGAAATTCAGTATAGTTTAAGAAAGTTATTAAAATTTCAAAAACTTTAACCACAGAGTGAATATTTGTGGACGCCGCCGACGACGACGACGACGACGACGCCGACGACGACGGAATGTAGGATCGCTTAGTCTCGCTTTTTCGACTAAAGTCGAAAGGCTCGACAAAAATCTGCTGGTCCTAACTATTATATTTCTAGTCATTTTACCAAAATTATGTGCAAAAATTTGATGGTCAAAACCTTTTCGACCGACACAGTCTCTGTTCAGACAAACAATTAAGCTTGATAGAAGTTAATATTTTAGTGTAGCTTGTATTTCATTTGGGGCATTACTGTACATTCGCTTGCATTATCATTACATTTGCAGGTAAAAATCAGTACAATTGCACACTTTACACAGGTAAAAGACATGTCAATCATATTTATAAGTACAGAGCTTTCATGACTGCATTCAGCCATAAAGATTTGATATACATGGTATATGTGGTTGTTTAAAATTTCAAGATTTCGTCCTGAAACACAATATGACAAAATGTTCAATATTCAAAATTTAAACTTTTGAACATGTACATGTGATATAGATATAGGAAGATGTGGTATGAGTGCCAATGAGACAAATCTCCATCCAAATAAAAATTTATAAAAGTAAACCATTAATTATAGGTCAAGGTACGACCTTCAACATGGAGCCTTGGCTCACACCAACAGCAAGCTATAAAGGGCAGGGGTGTGGAAATGCTATGCGGACTCGCCTGAGTTGTACAGTTGATCGACCAGACAAGCAATATTTTGTGTCTTTGTTGCCTGTCGACAAGTAAAAAAAATATGCTTGACATTATTGATTTATATAATCATATAGAAAAGTCCCCAAAATCCATTCACAAAAGTAGAAAAATATCAAATAACAAGAAGAAAACAACATGTTTTAGTAAAACTCAATCAATGATCAAGACAGATCGATTATCAAACAAAAAAATAAGTAAGCGAATCCAGGTTTCATTCATATTCTATGATTTTTTTCCCATTGATCCGGGATCGTTGAACAGGTTATAGCAACGGGTCACCAGAAATAGTCATTATTAATTTCGAAGACTGATTTCTCAAGAATGAAAACTAAAATACCGGTCGAGATGGATAAGCATCTTAAGATAGGTCATCGCTCGGAATTCAAGAAATGGAAATCAGAGGCGGCAAAGTGCAAATATCATGAGAAGAAAAAAAACGAATAGAGGATTTTAAAGTTCTATAAAATTTTGATTTCGCTTAGGTATCTAAAATAAATCTCAAATTTACAATTGGTCCACCAATAGTTTTTTTGGGGGTAAAAGGAGGGGGTGCAAACAACAATTCAGTAATTCATCAATTATTTGGTTTTCATCCCTTCATTAACTTTAAAACTTCGCACTGACTCACAGTGAAGAAAATATAAGCCATGAAATAATCTCCAAAGTTAATGTAAGCTAGCATTGAAAAACATTGCAATATTGGCCTCTAGATTTTAATTTAGAGCTGTTTTTTGTTGTTTTTTTTTTTTATAGCTCATAGTGATCTACTTAAACTCCACTTATCTTTTTATCATTCTAATATACAAATAAAGACCATGAATACCATTTCCATTGTGTTTAAAAACTGTTTAAGAAACATATAGATGTTTACAGTAAAATACATCTTCCACTTTCCAAATTCATTAAGAAATCAGGGCAAGTAATTTTTCTTCCGGACAAGTAAAATTTACAATTTCACTTGCACGGGGACAAGTGGTCACAACAAATATTTCCACACCCCTGAAGGACCACAAATATTAGTAATGTAAAACCATTCAAACAGGAAAACTAACGGTCTAACCTATTTATATATAATGTATGTATTTAGTATGAAACAATTTCATATTTACTTGTAAAATAAAAATACAAATTTTACTCCTTTTCAATAATCTAGTTAAAAAGTCTTTTTATTTCATTTTGATACAGATGATGAGTACCGATAGGTATGTTTAAACTACATGAATAATCAATTCATCTATTTTAGTGGGTATCAATTTTCATGGATTGGGGATACCATGATTACATATATTTTAGTTTAAACTTAATTTCATGGTTTTGGCAAAATCTGTTTAAAAGCCTACTGGTACAAGACATTTACATTTCGCAGAATTTGTGGTTCACCTTACTTCATGAATCCACAGTATACAATTTAACAGAAGTTTGAACCTGCAATGCATACTCTATCTAGAGGATTATTTCATTAATCTCAAACTTTTAGTTAGAATGATAGCAAATTGTGGAGTTAGTTCCCCTTAATTGACATAGTCAACCAAATTCATATCTTGAATTACAAGAACAAGAAAAGGAAACAATTGATATATATGCGTGCACCATTATGATTATGCATATTACTGATGATTCATTTATTTTAGTGGGTATCAATTCTCGTGGATTGATGAAAACTTGCATTTTCGTGCATACATTTGATTTCGTGGTTTTGAGAATCTCTGTATACGAAGTCTATTGAAAAATGTTGTTTATTGTACCAACATACCTGCCAACTTTTCAAATTGCCCATAGGGGTTTTACGTGCAAGATGGCTATTGTAGTTCTACAAAACCTTCAATGGGGCCTTCAAATACATTTTAAAGTTGTTTTTTGGCTTCTCCTTACTTTAACAAGCCTATGGCCATTTTAAAATTGATTGTTTGTTAAAAATTATGGACAAAATTAAATTGATCTTTCAAAATTATTTTTGTGGAGCCTTCATGGGGGTAATCCCCCACAAATAGTGACAGTTGGCAGGTATGTACCAATGAAACCCACTAAAATTGGTATCCAACAAATAATAATAAATCCTCAGTAATCTAAAATGTAAACTTGAGAAATGTTGAGTGGGTTTTTGTTTTCATGTCTTGAACACTGCCCGATTCTTAGGCAGATAGGTACTTCAATCTTTCCATTATTCAATTTCTCAAAACATGTACTTACAATTTTTAATCCCTTCTTCACATCCAGAATTACTTTACGGCAACTGAAGAGTCCAACACTGCCGATGTGAACCAAAACACCAGCATATCTGTGGAGTAACCATTGTATCGTCCATGCTAATAACCTAAAACCATACGAATTTAATATGTAACAAAGACAAAACATAGTACATTTGTTGTACAGTATTAGGGCCACCCATAACTTGTTGTACAGTGTTAGGGCCATAACATAGTACATATGTTGTACAATATTAGAGCCACCCACAACAAATTCCTTGGTTGAAGTTGCCTACCCATGATTGTAGGGTTGGGTAGGCAGGTAGGTTTTTACTCTTTTTTGGCCAACAAAATAGTTTAAGAAAAGAAAACAACATTACAACATGATTTTTTTTTTTTTTAAATTTGAAACGACTTATCTGCTTATGTCATAAAAATTTATATTTATATATACAAAAATAGGTCATGTACATGATGTAGGTGATGAACATCTTACAATGTTAATTTCATTTTTGGTCTAGTGAATTAATAAGCAATAACAAACAAAGATTATTTTTTAATTCTATGTTTTTTTAATCTCTTCAAGTCCAATTACCATGCCCATCCAAGAGTTTTGCAATTTCATATTTCCGATGAGCTTATTCTCACACTACTTCAGAAGCATAGGAAGAGTAACTTCTTCTTTTTGAAACGGAGAGGGAGAAGTGGTGAGATTTTGAAGATAAGTGCTTGTTCGCTTGCAGCGCTACAACGTTCGGTTTTTACTATAATACAAAGGGTCATATGTATCTTATTTTTTTTATATTGTTCAATTTGTTCCCGGGTAAATATAATTTCAAATTCAAAGTTGTTTAATTTCATCATATCTAGTTACGCAATCATATTAGTCCTCTTGTCAGAAAAACACAATTAAATATCTGACAAAACAAATTTCATATCAAAAAGAAAAAGAAAGTTGTTGTATCAATTAAAATTCAATAAAAAACTGTTCTCTTATCAACTTATCATGTTTATTAAATTAAGTATTTCTCATTAAAAAGATATATAAACTTAACATTATTTAAAACAGTTAAGGTGGGACATCATATAATTATATAAGGGTAGGAGCGACTTTAGTCCCGGAGTTGATCAATTTTATAAATTAAAACCATTGGAATAATACACATTAATCATTGTCTAATCAAAAGTATGTTAATAACAGTAGAATGAATAATTTTCCTTTTAATTTTTACTGTCAGCAGTGCCATTCATGCGTTCGCACTAAGTCACTATCGTCAGAATTAGAATTTCGGTCATAGCTGGTCCGTTTCCGATAAAATCTCGACTCTGATCTGTAGTTGTTCAATAATTTGCACAATAAATTCAATGGCGGACGTGGAAAATTTACAAAAATAAACAATGTTTGACATGCTATTCGTACAGGAATATAACATTTTTAATGCAATATTTGGATAACAAATTTGCTTCAAGCAAATTTCATCACGTCCAAATGAAGTAAAATTAAAAACTTATTTGGCCGAATGTTAGAATGATTTGATGTACAATCTTGAGTAAGGCCAAAAAAAAATATATGTCTGTTTCCTGTTTCCCGACCGACTCTGACTCAAACCCCCCGACCCTAGATCTTTTTATTCAAATCCGGAAAAAAATCGTTTCCGGTCCGATCCAGATCCGTGTTTTACTATGTCCAAACAATCAAAATGGCTGCTCCCAGCACAAATGTGCTACAATTAAGGTTTAAAAAATGTCAGCACTGGGAGGATTATTCAATTAAAGCTTCTTTAAAGGGATTAAATCATTTTGGGGTACAGGACCCTAACCAAACATGACATGTAACCGACTGCAAATCTGACAGGGAGTGCAAAAATAAAAATAAAAAAAAAAAAAAAAAAAAAAAAAATAATCCCGACCTACCGACCCTGATTTATTTGCCTTGGAAGCAGGAAACAGACATATTTTTTTTTTGGCCTAACAAGTACCGGAAGTTATAAAAGAAGCGTTTTTATGAAAATTACATGCAACCGACTTTAAAAAAGAAATTAAATCAGTTATGTATTTGAATTTCTTTGCTCTTAAATTAAAAATTGGTGTTTCATCAACTTGGTAAATATTGAATATTGCTGATGACTAAAGCAACTTAAAGCAAGTACCGTAAACAACAGGGTGACTAGATTTTGCTTTAGACAGTCGGGAAAAGATAAGTTGTGGTAAGGAAAGCGACTTTTAGCCCAAGTCACATGCTAGCGCGAACCCTGGCCTAAATGTTCAGTTGATGAGTTTGGTGGAAAAGAATTCAATCTGCACATGCCAAAAATATGACCAATTGGCATCATGAAAAGGGGAAAATGTCTTGGACAAACACAGAAAATTATGTAAATAAATTAGGGACATTTTGGGTAACAGAGAGTCAAATGTCTTACAATGTATGACTGGTTCCAAGCTAAATTGATAGGCAATTTTTACAGTATAAAATGCCTTTTGTGTCATATCTGAATATGTTGAAATGAGGTCATTTCACAGCAAAAATTCAACAATAAGTTGTTATTTTAAACATCATTTACAGTATCCAATACTGTCAATTACAACATGTTCAAATTAAATATCTATCATCAATATCTTAAGAAATACTTGTTGAATTTATGTCCCAGCTCAAGTTATGTGATAAAAATAAACAATGCAGGTTCTAAATTAACATTATTTATTTTGTAATAGCTGTTGTGTATCGAAAAATAAATTGTATGCAGAATTACATTCTATATAATCAATTTGTCATTTGTTTGTTGTGTATTGAGAAATAAAGACTAAAGTGTATGCAGAACATTCTATCTATTTGTTGTGTATTGAGAAATAAATTGTATGTAGAATTACATTCTATCTATTTGTTGTGTATTGAGAAATAAATTGTATGCAGAATTACATTCTATCTATTTGTTGTGTATTGAGAAATAAATTGTATGTAGAATTACATTCTATCTATTTGTTGTGTATTGAGAAATAAATTGTATGCAGAATTACATTCTATCTATTTGTTGTGTATTGAGAAATAAATTGTATGTAGAATTACATTCTATCTATTTGTTGTGTATCGAGAAATAAATTGTATGTAGAATTACATTCTATCTATTTGTTGTGTATCGAGAAATAAATTGTATGTAGAATTACATTCTATCTATTTGTTGTGTATCGAGAAATAAATTGTATGTAGAATTACATTCTATCTATTTGTTGTGTATCGAGAAATAAATTGTATGTAGAATTACATTCTATCTATTTGTTGTGTATCGAGAAATAAATTGTATGTAGAATTACATTCTATCTATTTGTTGTGTATCGAGAAATAAATTGTATGTAGAATTACATTCTATCTATTTGTTGTGTATCGAGAAATAAATTATATGTAGAATTACATTCTATCTATTTGTTGTGTATTGAGAAATAAATTGTATGTAGAATTACATTCTATCTATTTGTTGTGTATCGAGAAATAAATTGTATGTAGAATTACATTCTATCTATTTGTTGTGTATCGAGAAATAAATTGTATGTAGAATTACATTCTATCTATTTGTTGTGTATCGAGAAATAAATTGTATGTAGAATTACATTCCATCTATTTGTTGTGTATCGAGAAATAAATTGTATGTAGAATTACATTCTATCTATTTGTTGTGTATCAAGAAATAAATTGTATGTAGAATTACATTCTATCTATGTGTTGTGTATTGAGAAATAAATTGTATGTAGAATTACATTCTATCTATTTGTTGTGTATTGAGAAATAAATTGTATGTAGAATTACATTCTATCTATGTGTTGTGTATTGAGAAATAAATTGTATGTAGAATTACTTGTACTTATTTGTTGTGTATCATTGAAAAATTAATAGTATGGGTAAATATATTCTATTTGTTATATCTTTTACCCTTGCATTTACAATAATAACTTCATATAATATATAAGGACATTAGTAAGTTCTTAAACCTAAAAGTATTGTTTATTTGACCTTAAAAGATCAGGTTTTACCATTCTCTTTAAATGATTGAGCTTTAATAATAACTACATTCAAATCTTTCTAAAATCAGTGACAAGAACTAAAAATAGACATCAGTTAATTAATCAGTTAATTATTATTGTAACACCTTGTTAAATATGTTTATACAACAATAATCATGAGCAATCAATAGTAATTATAATCCAATTATTTAAACATATATTCAACTGTGATTTAATTAAGTTTAAATGAATTAACAACATTGCAATGGACAATGATTTTCGTTGATAAATCTGACCCTTTTAGTCCTATTCAAAAGCACACAAGCTGTTAAGTACAATGAGTTCTTGAAAACATTGTGTGGAAAGGTTTGGTTTCACTTTCATTTTGCAGACATTTGACATGATGTCTTGGATCTGGTAAAAAAGTGGTTTCACAGCTGTGTTTCACAAGGACGTGACAGTTGACATTAGTTTGTTTAACATTTATAAATATTGAACAATAGTTTGAAAACGATGTCTGAAACCAATAAACAAACTGAAAGAAAGGATCAGCTGACTTAAAACATATGACATAGGAAGATTTATAAATGTGTACTCTAGAAAAACCTGGTCAAATCATTGATTTGTTTACATTTTGTTTCGGTAAATTTACCTTGTTATAAACCAGATAGCCACAATCAGACTAAGTAGCGTCCAAATATAAGAATACATGTTTACAGTCTTTCCCTTAAATAATTTCAAAACTTCAAATTAACGGTATATTTTGTAAATGAACTCCATGTACCCTGACCTCCCACTCAGACAGAGCCGGTGCTTCTATTTTTCTAAAACTGGGTCAAATATTGCATGTGACCCTTCTTGACCAATCAAATCAAGTGGCCTTGCCGCCTTGTTATTCCCAGCAAGTCGGCCATTATTGTCGCCATATTATGTGAGGAATTTATGAATTACTGAAAATTTTATGGTTTAACAACCATTTGGATGATTTGTCTAACGAATTTATCAGTTTAGTGTCATATAAAATCATGGAGTGACAATGAGTCACCCTAACCCAGCAGGAAACGGCTGCTCACTGGAGGATTGTTACACAAATTTATTTGCATTGGTAAGATAATTGAATCTATTTATTCAAAAACCCATTGTTGTCTTATCGGTTTCCCTGAATTGAAATCATACCAAATATGGCTTCCTATATATTTTATCATCAATTTTATCTGAAATTATAGTATTTCACTGTATGTTTGTAATGAAAACGTATAAAATGTCTGAAGAATGTTGACTTGAACGCGACGTGACATTTGACCTTATTTATGTTTCGCACAGTAATGTCACGCATGTTTCAGGTACATATGATCTTTTAAACATAATAAAAGGAAATAAATCCCTGGTATGCATTTTCTTTCATGAAATTTTGTAGACTGATATTTGTGGCATTAAATGGAGAAGGTTGGCCACAAACCCTGATTCCCACGTCCCTTTGGGGTTGGATCATCTTGAGGACCCAGTTCTGGTCT
Organism: Mytilus galloprovincialis; assembly: GCA_037788925.1. Taxonomy (NCBI): domain Eukaryota; kingdom Metazoa; phylum Mollusca; class Bivalvia; order Mytilida; family Mytilidae; genus Mytilus; species Mytilus galloprovincialis. Next base: position 38,668,196 of record CM075332.1, on the reverse strand, counting down.
CCTATTCAAAATGTATCCAGTCCGACATACTGTGTGTCTGGAGACGTATTCAGAACAATGCCGGAGAACAGCGTACAGACCACTTATCATTCAATAAAGAATTGTGGATCTTTTGGTATGGAGATGAACCTTCTGTATTAGAATCACATGTCTCTAAGGATCTGATAGGTATGGAACTAAGTTACATCAACCATTTAATCTAAATGTCTAAATTACAGGAGCGTTAGCAGTTCATAAGAATACATGTACTTAAAATCTGTGTTATTTATCAAAGAAACTATATTGATTTACACCAGTGTTATCCTTGTTTATATTGCTAGTTCATTGACATAATTTTAAAGAATTAAACACACTGAATGCATATTGGAAGATAAATTAATTGATTGTTGATGTTAAAAGCCACTTTTACCGCTATCAGAAATGTCATTGCAACCAGTTTGTATTGGTAGAGAACCCAGAGAGAACTGCAAGATCTGCCAGAAAAACTCATGTCCATGTAAAGTAAGAATTTAAAGCACAGGTCTGCCATGTGTGAGTTTTCAACTCAAAACCACTATGAATACAGTTTTGATTGAAAAAAAAACAGAAACAAAAAATACGATGAAAGAAAAAAATGTACATTTCCGCATTTTACAAGATATATCTGTTTTTTAAATTTAACAAAATTGCTTATTTATATATTGCATTCACAAATATTTATTTGCTTAATTTTTCAGTGAAGGAAACAGGTTCTTGGGACAAAGGCAAAGATCATGGACTATCCTATGAATGCAGAACATTACTATTCAAAGCACTACATAATCTCATTGAAAGGTGAGTTAACACAATTAACATGATTAAAATGTAACATGACCTGTGTCCCTTCTATGATTGTAGGGGAACTGGTGGTTTTTCAGGATAATTCCATCAATGGTATTAAAGTTGTAAGGATTGAACTGCTTTTAACAGCAACATTGATAAGTAGTATTCACTAAAGGGAAGATCCAAAAGGGAAATTTAAAATGACATACATAAGAAAACGAAAATCAACTAAAAGGACATCCTTCAAAACACAACATAGAAAAACGAAGACTGCGAACATGGAGAAATACATGCAGTTTTAACATCTCTTCAACTGAACAATTCTATGTAATACATCTCTGAATATATTTAAAATTATAAATGTTGTACCTGGTGATAGTCACATAATCTTAATACTAATCACAATTGTTGATCAATAATTGTTTTCCAGGTGTTTGCTGACAAAGGGATTTGCCAGACTGGGAAGGTGGTTTGTTCAACCATATGATTCCCAGACACAGAATACTGACAGACAGTAAGCTTTTTATAAATTTTATTGGTCATTCTTAAAGGGTAAACATGTAAAAAAAAGTTCCAACAATTAAAGCGTTGCAGAAAAATACCATAATCCAAGTTGAAATAAATATATTTCACTGGCTAAGGCCAATTACAATTAATTGATAGATTTTCATCCCCGCCCGCCCCTCTGAAATAGTCCCGCCCCGATTTTTTTTATTTTGCAAAATTTACGATTTCCGGATTTTGTTCATTTCCGTTACCGGTAACTGTCAATAATTTCGTTTCATTCGAACTTCCTGTTTATAAAATTTCGGTTTTCATATTTCTTGTTTCGAGTACTTTAAAACGATCATGTTGACAAAATCTGCTGCTCAATTATGACAGTATCATCTACGGAGAATATAGAAAGATTACCAGAAGGGCATGAAATATTCGGGTTACGAGTATTAAATACGCTGTGTCCAACGCAAATCGCGGTATGTCACAAATTGGAAATTTCTTTCATCAGAAAATTGTGGATTTATTTAATAATACACTGACTTTGTGTAAGCAAATTTGGGCTGTGAATGATTTCCAAAATGCAAGAATCGTGGAACAAATTGGTAGAAAAAAAAAGAGTTCAAAAAGTCGGCAAACATACACATTGTGTACTAGAAAACCCTTAGATTCATGAGATTTACCTATGGCTAAATACCATTTATAATGTAATTATATATGCGTCACTTCTTGCATAACTTGAGAATCTTAAAAGCGCCAACTTTACTATTCCTGGCAACACTTGTTTGAGTGTTCATTTCATTCATAATACTTGTGCTGCATACCATTGCATTTGCATAAGTTTATGGGGACTACAAACCATTGCTTAGAGAGCAAAATAAATTTGGAGTTGGTAGTCAAATGAATAGAGAATTTCTCCATGGTTTTACTGTTTGCTGAAAATATGTTTCTAAAGTAGCAATTGCATGTAGAACAGTCCGCGTTGCAAATCAAAGATGTTTATTCAAGAATAATGTACGATTCTTTATACATGTTTAAACATTTACATGGTATAAGCTAAATTTTGTAATTATAACACTTGCATATATATGAAGTTCACGCCACAAGAAGGTTTCAAATTGAATAAAATTTAAAAAATAAAATCCTCCCACCCGCCCCATTTTTTTCAAAACTTTGGATGAAAATCTACTAATTAATTTTAGTTGGCCTAAATTATAACACATGAAAACCCATTTACATGTTTTAAAACTGCCCATCATGGATATCATGCATGTTTTTTTTTTTTTTTTAAGTTTAACAGTGTTCTCCCCAGGATTTTTGGATAGCGCTGTGGTAAGCGCGTAATTTTCGACAATTCTCAGTAACTTTATCGCGGCGCGCGGTTTGTTTGTAATTGATTTGTTATGTGTTTTTATTATATCATGCTGTTGATGTTTCCTCTTGTTATGATGTCCTTGTCATGCTCATGGAAGTTACAGTGTATCCCTTAATGATGCTTTGTTTGTTAATGTTATTGTCTGGAGACAGAAGTCTGAAGATTCTTTTTTTCTCCATTGTAAATTCATATATTAAATCCTCATTCTATCTATGTATAAAACTGAAGGAAGAGTCTTTTTCCATGATGGATCTACACCAGACTGCCTGTGCCAAGATTTCTTAGCACCATCAGGTAATGTTGCAGAACATGTAGATGTAGGACCAACAATAAAGTCATTGTCGGCTTCTGTTTGGTTTTGTAACAAACTGTAGCAGTGTACTGTTTACCTTACGACGTTTGACAGGAATTGACATTTTTTAGCATAAAGATTTCTCATTTTTATGACCTAAACGTTTTATAATATTTAAATGGCCTCATCCAAGCTGGACATCGAGAAAGTAAAATTTCTCCAAGTCGTATCAGCTTGGGGTTTGTTTTGCTAATCATATGCTCTCAAATTGTTATCAAATGGAAGAATTTCTGACTAAATTATAAGTTCGAAAAGGGGATAATTAATATTTAAAAGACTTGATCATTTTCGGAGTTCGTATGGATAGTAAACCCGGCAAATAATTTGTAACAAACCCCCGTGTTTGATCGTTTTTAAAATCATCGTTTGTTCATAAAAGTTCGTAAAACAAGTTTGTGAGTGACATCGGGAAATGCGGTCAATTCATTTCATCACATTTCATTCATATATGCCTCTATATTTTCTTAAAATTAAAAAAATCGATGTCAATGTTGAAATCTTTGTTTATTTTGATCTCCCAAAAACGCCATTTTGTAAAATTTATTAGACTGGTCCCGCGAAGTTACTTTAATACAACGGAAATAATTCATTCAAAAATCGTAAACCAGTCGATCACGTGATCCGAAGTGAAAAATAAGCGGGGAATTTGAAAAAAATAGGAAAAATACGGAAAAAAATATAGCGACGCGGTTGTGTTGGATAGCGCTGCGGTCAGTGCAATAGGACAGCGGGGAATTGCAATAGCGCTGAAAAGCGCTGTGCTAAAACGGCCTGGGGAGAACACTGTTTAATGTAGATGTGCAGATTTTTATGTCTGGCTTCAATGTCCATCTCACACTCAATATTCACCTAACCATAAAGATTCTCCTAACTTTTGTCGACGAAAATGCATTTCTAAATCACATATTTAAATTCTGGTTGCAATGAAAAACTTATTATTTGAAACGTATGTCTTTACAGAATTCATTTTTTACATGCTCTAACTTTCATTTTCCAGGACACATCTTTCCTTCAGCTTTAATTTCTTTCTTCATGGAGAGAGTTCAGTATGTGCCAGTATTGAAGTTAAACAACACCCACCTGTCTGGAGACTTAGTCAGCACCACTTGACTTTAACACAAGAAAATCATACCAACTTCCAAGGTAACATTGATCAGACTTGTCCCACCAGAAGAAGAAAAAACGATGATTTTGGAATTGTACATAAAAAAAATTAAATCTGATGAACGCAAGATTTAAAGGAAGATGAAGATTAGTTGTTCAAAAAAAATATTCACATTTATCAAACATTTATCAGAAAGGTTAAGTTTGCAATGTTTTCATTAGTAGTATATAACTTAGTAAATACCCAACCTGCATAATAATTTTGACTATCTTAATCTTCAATGTACTCATTGTGGCCTGACATGTTTGGTTAGTCTCATTTAGTGTCTAAGCAAGTTGGGATAGAGTGAATTTTTTGAGAGCTCAATTCTTGAAAAGTCAAATTTTTGTGAATGAAAATGGAAAGCAAAGTTGGGCGGTACACATGAAGTTGCAAGTATTTTATACATGTTTGATTTAACATTTAAAATTTCATTTCCGTGTTCATATTGTTACATGAATTAACATACATGAATTAACAAACAAATTTTCTATTTACAGTCATACTAGCACCATATGGTTTAAATGGTACATTAACTGGCCAATCTTACAGAGATGCTGACCAACATGCCCACAAAGTACTGGACGAATGGAGTCGATTCTATCCAATTGAAAAGTCGGACAAGGAAGGGGATTCGTCTAAAGCACCAGCACTGGTAGAGGTTCTTGTTGGTAAGTTACTTATTTTTAACATAGCATTAGGTTTAAAAGCATTGTATAAGAAATCGGTAGCATATTATATACAATATTCAGCCATTTATGTATAATACACACCTCGTTTTATATTCCTAAAACCATGAACAGTTTTGCATAGTTAAAGGAATGCTTTATTTGTGGTATCAGTAGCTCAATATATTCTGTATTTATCCATGTATAGTACACATTTCTCTTCTAAATGTACAGCAACAAAGAATCTATGAATTGCTGGTTTCATACTCATTATTTTTGCAACAAAGTAAGCGATTTGACATTTGTGTTTAATTTCAGCTGGTGTACGTATGAAGTATCCCTCAAGTTTTGTATTATTAAGTGATGTTGAAGAATATCTACACAAGAACATTACAGCACCTGCCCCAGCAACAAATCTGCCACGCCCACAGCCTGTTGTACCACACAGTCATTTAACTCCACCCTCATCGCCAGCAGATATCAGTATTCTGGCAGATCATGGAGCCAAAGCGGGAGGCGGTGTTATGGCCTCTGGAGGGGTACATCATCTTGATATCAGTTCTGAGTTGATTGCTAAATCTGAACGAGTTTTCTCTGCTAAAATACAAGAGAAGATGTTGCAGGATAACTGTATAAATTCAGTTGTTAGTAAAAGGTAAGTACAAGTTAAACCTTAAAACAATAACTTTTAATACTGAAATTAAGCCTGTAGGTACAAGAGGAAGAAAATTGTAAAAGAACAGTATTTGAACAGAAATTGATAAGAAGAGAAAATATTTTTAAAATATTTTTGCTTGGTCATAATCAATTAAGAGACAAAATCTAGATAAGATGCTTAATTATTTGACACACAGACAATGAATGTTTATGTTTTTAGGCTAATTTATATTTTGGCAGGACATTTGTTTGGTATACAGAACTTCTTATGTTTCAAATTATATGGTTATATCGAAGTGCAAAATTGAATTGACAATCAACAATGTCATGATGGTCATGAATTTTTGTTTTTTTTTAGACCATCTGAAGCAGTAAATGATGAAACAGCAGCTGGTGTGTGGGATTTCAATGATCCTACCACAAAACTCAACTGTAACTGTTCAAGGTAAATACATAACAATATTACTGCAGAACTCAGTTAATATTGTTAAAGGTAAACATATTCCATGTCTAGATGAAACATCATTGCATATTCTTACAAGATGACTTGCTCTAAATATATCTGAGTTTAATTGAAATAAAAGTGTTTTTTTTACTGCTAAATCTATGCTTTATTGTTGTGACTTCCAAGATTTTAATAACAAAAACTGCAGTTAGAAAAAGAGTATTCCTACTGACACGACAGTAACACATTTAAATACATATAATGCATTTATCAATGTTTATCCTCTGCATACATGATAGAGCTTTTCACTAGAAAAGAAAATTAAATGGCGAAAGAAGAATGATGATGCTTGTAAGGATGTGATATAGACGATTGAAATAATATGAATTGTTATTACAGGCATCGGTTATTGAAGAATAAGCCAATCTTGACAGGACAGAACAAAGCACAACAAGGAGCTACAAACAAGCATGGAAAAGGTGATTTTAAAGCAGATAAAAATGAAAGACCACCTTCCAGATTAGGTAGAAGTACAGCCTTCCATCGCCAATCTACAACTACAGAGGTAGTAGATGTCGACCTGTTGATGCAGAGGGCAACAGTACAGGCTGTTAACTTTGCTCCTCCCCAAGGACCAGGTGGAACATTACCACAGTTGAATAACACGGGTGAAGGTAGCACAGTTCCTGAAGGCCACTCTCCTGCGGCTGTACCTTCACCGCTAGAAGAGCCAAACAGTCATTCTCACGTCAGTCAAAGTGGTGAACCTACCATGCCCAAATTAAGTCCACACCCACCACCAGAGGTTCCAGAAACTAAGCCAGTGGTCGAAACTAATCCTAGTGCTATGGTCAATGGACATGTAGACTTTGCCAAACCAAATGATATGTCGACGCCAAAAGCAGCAGAAAATGTAATGTCCCCACCTTGGGTTCCGTCTGAAGCAAAAAATGTTAGTATTAACAATTGGATCAAATCTCATCAGCATCATAAGCATGTAGAGGTTCCTGGGATTAAAAGGCCCTTGTTGCCGACTCTTCAGACCGATGGGGAGAGCTTTGTGACTGAGAATCTCTACAATCTGGACCCTCTTAACACATGGTAAGTCTTATTCTGTGTAATTTTCATCTGACTTCAGGAGGGGAGAATAAAGGTATTTCCATCAATGTCCTAATATTTGTACTAATATGAAGTTTTACTCTGAGGATTGAGGATCCACTTTTCGTTTATCTAGAAGCCATTTATCAACTTTTTCCAAATTCACATTTTTTTAGTAATGAGTGAACCGATGCTTGATATTCAAACTAAGGGCTGTTCCATTTAAATGTATGTTGGAGGGTGGCAAAGGAAGTTTAATTATTGAATGTGTATTTTCAGTAACGGTCTATTACCATTATGGCAGATTTTACAATAAGAAGGAATTATTGTTTTTTGTATCCATCAAAAAAGCAATTGCTGAAACTGTGAAACAGACTGTGTAATGGAGTAATGCATTATGTTATTGAATAAAATGTGTCTTTCTGAGTAAATAAAAATAAAAATTACTCTGTGTTTGTGTTTTATGTTAGAATTAGAGGGTTTTCAATTTCAAAATATTGGACATGGAATAGACATCATGACCTACTTTACTGACATCCAGCTTATTTGGAGTGGAATTTTGAAGTATTATTTATAAGTGGAGCCTAATAACATGGACTTATATTTTAATAAAAAGTCTTCTTTTGTGTTTTAATCATAACTTTAAGGCAGATTTTTATTGGTAAAGGCTAAAAAAGGTAATTTAATAATATTGTTGCTAACGTCACGTCTTTTCCGTCCATTGTGGTATGTCACGATCGCAATTTTCTTGTTAGTTCTCAGACAGCCCATTGTAGTTATTTTTATCCCGGGTTTTATAAATAATTGAAAATAGCAATCATATTAAATTTGGATGACGTAAGGGGGTCAAAGGACTTGAGGAATCAATATCATTGGCTGTTTTATTTTTTGCGAACGTTACTGTTCGAGGTTTCCGTCCAAATCAGTGTCACGTGAGCAACATATATTTATATCTGTAACTCTCCTGTATAGGAGTTACGATATCGCCCTTTGCAGAAATAGATTCGGAGTCAGTTCCTTCACATGATGGGGAAGCAAAGAAGGTAAGTTGTATGTAATATCATTACAAGAGGACCTTAAATGTATTCCGTCCATCAAAAAGACGTTCGCAACAAAACATAATGTCATGATAGTAGATGTTGCTAATGTTACTATTACGAATTGGTTTCTTGTGTATTCATTTGATATAAAGTACACCTGCAAATGACATTCTGTATATTTAGAAATTCTAAACCAGACTGTACAATTTTATTACTCCAGGCATATTTTAAACATCACTGTGTGCATACATTTTAACTTTTAAAGATGTTGTTGCTCATGTGACATGTCCAAATGTCGCTAACGTTACTAATTTTTTGGTTTCTTGTGTATTCATTTGATATAAAGTACACCTGCAAATGACATTCTGTATATTTAGAAATTCTAAACCAGACTGTACAATTTTATTACTCCAGGCATATATTAAACATCACTGTGTGCATACATTTTAACTTTTAAAGATGTTGTTGCTCATGTGACATGTCCAAATGTCGCTAACGTTACTCATTTTTGTCTCCGTCACATTAGCAACATGAAAGTAGGAGACAGAACACAATACTGTAAAATCTGCCTTATGCAAAATTATCTAAAAGTTGGTTTGTGGTTGTAGGGATATTTTAAAAGTACCCTCCCACATAAATTTTAATGGAATAGCTTTAAGTTACTATCCTAGAAACTGATGCCTATGGGATGACGGGTTGTTTTTCTCAAGCAGGGTTCATCTGACATTGACCTCATTTATGTAGGCGATTGTAAGTGACAGTCTTGCATGTCATGAAGAGATTCCTTCTCGTACAGTAATTAAGATGACACTTCATAACCTTGTTTGTGCTATATTTAGAGTTAGAGATGACATATCTTGTTACAAGATTACATTTTTAGCACACAACTTTTTTAATCAGCAGCTGTTATTGGTGTAATTAAGAGAGACCTGTTGATATTGATTCTAGGGGTAGCCTGGTGCAGCCAAATATTTCATTAGTCATATTTAAGTTATCTTTAATGCATTTGAAAGATCTTTTAAAAAGAAAGAAACTACATTTTATTTCATGGAGATTGGATGTATAGTTTTTGAGGTACGACATTTTGAATATGTTGAATATGTCATATTTTTAGACCGTTTCTATGATAACTTTAATACAGTAATATGGCACCGAAAACAGTTAAAAAAGCAAAAATCAAATAATGAAAATAACAGAACTTTTTAATGCCTCAACCTTTTGATGTAAAATTTTAAATACATATAAAGAAATATAAGAACCTTAAATGAGTATAAGAATTGAATTTTTTTTGTGTTGGAAATTGAAAAAAAATCCATAGTTACCATGGTAACGAAACAGAAAAAAATGAAAATAACAGCTTTGAGGGTTTTTTACTTGCAATAGTATCTACATAAGTCAGCTTTTTTATAGAAATTGTTAGTTTATTGATAAAACAAGTTTAGGGGTTCAATTTCTGCTGTTGTTTTCTGATATTTGATTATAAAATTTTCAGTTACCATGGCAACAGAAAGCATTATTTCGTATTTTTCGTGAAAATTTCTTCTCAAATGATAATAATTCAAAATGCTGAAACTTTTCTGTAACTACAAAAGATGAGGTTTATTTTTATGACAACTTTAGAGTTAAAAATGCTTACAAAATATAATAATATATGTATTTTTGTTTCCATAGCAACAGTATAACTATAAATTCTGAAATTGTAAAAAAAAATTAAAAAAATATCAAGTTGTTACGACCAAATCTTCATACTTTAATGAATCTGAACAGCTTGAATATAAGAAACACTGACTGAGTGACATTTATTGATACAATTATTGTAGTATTGAGTTTACTTATTGTTGAAGGCTGTATCAGTATGCGGATAAATCTCGGTCACTGACTCTGGTAGATGGTGGATGGTTGTCTCATTTGCTAATATATATCATCCTTAATTTTTTTTGGTTTATAATGACTTTTTGAGTTTTTCTTTTCATTTAACATTGTTAAAGTATATTCTCAAAACACATGTGCATGTAGTTGGTTAGTATATATTTGTTTTTGTGATTATGCATGTACTGTCAATTGTCACCTTTTTTCAAATATTCTTTTCAATGCAAAACCTCCAAAAAAAAAATGCATATAAAATCAGAAAATTGAATTACCACATATTTATTAATAATTAATAATAAATAAGACCTGTAAGTAAGAAGAACTTCACAACACTATCAACAAAAAAAACCTTTCACATTTAGTTAGAACTAGAGCAGTAATTTCTATATTTGGTAGTGATTGATTGCAAACATTTTTTTTCCAGCTTCCATGATCGAAGAGAAGAATCATTTGGTCCAATTTCATTATCAAAATCAAAATGAATAACAGTTTTAATATAAGTAATTTCCACTGCTGGTGGTGAACACCACTTAAAAGTACATGTATTTGTATTAGATCGTTCCATAAAATTTACGGTAGCAGTTTCTTCTGATAAAATGTTTTCAACCTGACCTATATACCAATCTGAAAGACCTGCGACAGCAATCCACTGATTTACTTTAAAATCTTTATAATTACTAATAAAAGTCATATTTGTATTGATTTTTACATCATGGCTTCTCTTCTGTTTTTTAACATGTTTAACCGCTGAAGTTACTTCCTTTTCATTTTCAAGCTTGTAAACGTTTCCTTGTTTTGTTGGAATTATGTAGACCGTTTTTGCTTAAAACTGCGCTTTGTTTTTTTACAACCCTGACATTTTTTAAATTGTCCTTTTCCGACTTTAATAATTCATTTCTTTCTGTTAATGGTCTTAAATGTTCTTCTTTCCTAGGGACATCTAAGTCAATTTCTACACCAATATGTATATTAGAAGAATATTTTTGAATAATTTTGATAAGATTGTTTTTTAACATTTCTACACTAAATGCCTTTCCTTCAGATGAAAATTTGTAAAACACATTACTTCCTTCAAAACTTAAAACACATTTATAATACTTTAACTGAAATTTTAGAGCAACTAATTTCATATGAGAAGTTTTAAATTTTGATAGAAGTTTTTTTACATCCGCTTCAGTTTTGCATTGTCCATATCTTAATATGTTATCTATTATCTTTTGTTTCTCTGCAATTTTTTTCATTTTCTTTCTTTTGATTTCATCGGCTCTTATTTGTAACATTTCAATTCTTTTTTTTTTATATCTTTGGATCTTTGTCGCCACTTTTCTATAAATTTTGGCAACAATTTAGATACCTTTTGCATAATATCAGCCTCATTACATTGCGTGTCAAGCCAATCAGAAGTTTTATTATTAACATATAAAACCATTCCTTCAATGTGAGCCGTGGTTGCATTAGGTTTGAATCTTTTAATTCTGTCTAACTGACCAAAATTTGATTCATTTGATTGGTTTGTTTTAGGAACAGATTGACTAATCAGCATCAAATCCTCATTGGGATCAGAATGCTTCCCTCCAGTTAAGTGATCGACTAACTGCCTTTTAATAACGCTTAAAATACTGGCCAATATAAGTTCTAAAGCCTGTGTTGTTAAAACATCCAATTCTTCATTATTTTCTTCCACAGCATGTAAAGCAAAGAAACCAAACAAATCTTTTTCGGGAGGGTAATTTTCAAACATTTGATAATTTTCATCAAACATTGGAGAAGAATCTTGTACTAAATTTGAAATACTATCATGTAACTTTTGGTAATATTGTGACATGTCAGTTATAGATACATCATTACAATCAAGAAGTTTCCATAGTGGACGATTGATATGGACATCAACTAAACCAAGAGCTCTAACACCAGCAAGGGCAATTTTGGATTCAATGTCAGCATTCACAGATAGTAACAGATTGTTACCTGTACCATACATTTCAATAAAATCTTGGATATGTGTCAAATGACCATATACTGCTCTTGCATTTTGAAATAAAATGTTAAACCTATTCCCACGGAAAGGTACAAGATAATTTTTTAAACCATTTTCAAATAAATAGGCATTAAATTGCTGTGGCCTACCAGCAGTTTCACAACCATGTATTTGCAATAAGTTACAACACGAGCGTATTAATCTTTGCGCAGCAGACTCACTCCTTGTACCCCAATTACTAAATTGTGACAAAGTTTTCATACCAATTTTTTCTGCTGTACTAATTTCTTCAAATTTTTTCAACGACTTGTTAGAATAATCAGCAAAATTTGTTAGTAAATGTAAACCACAATAAAAATCATGAATATCTATAATTGATTGCTGACATTCTTCATTTAAAGTTTCCCAGTTTTCTAAAGCTTTGGGTAATAATGATTTACGCCATTCTTCAAATAGCTTAACATACGGTTTGTTTGTTGGACCTCTATCGCTCATAGTATTATGAATAGTTTTTACCATTTTGCTAATGACTTTTGTTAATATTTCAGGATTTTTTTCATTAGTCAATGATACATAAATTTCACCTAATTCGTTAAACAATGCTTTTGTTGCATTTAATTGTGTTGCACTGTTTTCTGTTGCTAAGTCCATCAAACTTGCTGAATATGTTTTTTCTGAAGTTGTTATGTCAAAAGTAAAAAAATGTTCCCCCCACTTGCTTGTGCCATCAAACTGCAACGTGTTTGCAGAGTCCTTGCTTAAAATAGTATCTGCCAATTGAAATTTTGCCATCAAATTAGCTTGCAGAGCCATTCTTTTAGCAAATGTAACTTCTGGCATATCATTCAGTTCTTGACCAGTCATATTTTTTATGACTGATTTAATTACATTGCTGCACATGTTACAGCTTACACCTAATGATATTAATTCCATATATGTTTTTTTCATTTCATCACAAAACTCTCGCGACCCATCTTTTCTCGTTTTAAAAATAGGTATTTTTGTGCATTCTTCAATTATTTCCTGAAGGATGGCATTCGATTCTTGAAGTTCCTTGTTTTCATCGCGCAATTTAGAAATATTTTCATTCTGTTTATTTTCAAAAAGTTCTGGTTTTGACTTAAGATATGATATTCTTTTTTGTAAATTTCTTTTATCCTCTTTTAAGACTAAGATTTCTTTTTCACTTTGCGTTATGCTTTCTTCCATAAAGGAAGATTTTTCTTTTTCATTTGTTAAAGTTTTGTTTATTGTCTCTAATTTAGTGTCTCTTCTCTGAATTTTTTTGTTAATGTTCCTAGTATTATACTTTTGAAGTTTGTTAATAACAGTTTCATATTTTTGTTTCAAGTCTGAAAGTTCTTTGTCTGATATTGTTTTATCTTTTATGATTTTATTTAGTTGATCAGATAATTGCTGATTTTCCTTATATTCTTGTGTAAGTTCTTCTTCAACTTCTTCTTTTTCATGTTGAAGTTGGTAATTTAAATTTTGAATTTGTTGACAGCACTTTATTGTTTTTAATTTCTGTTTCGAACACTTAGGATTTTCACAACCCTCTGCCAAGTTGTCTGTTGAGCTTGCTTTATTAGTTCCCATTTTTGGGTATGTATATGTTTCATTCAAAAACTGTTCCGAAAAGCTATAGCCCTTTCTACTCATATCTAAACGATTCTTTAATAAAGATTTAACGGAGTAACGCATGGCATGTTCTGAAAAAGTTTCGCTTTTAAGCCCCACTATATGATGAACCCACTTTGTTAATTCTGTGAAAGTGTAATTATTTGAGCTACGAAACTTTTCAAGTTCATATACAACACCATTCTTGACTTGACCACAAACAAAATTATACAAATTATTTGAAAAAATTCTGAATTTTGAACAATGAATTCCTATGACGGTTGAATCTTCTGACAACAACAGAACTTCTCTTAAAACATTTTCTTTTAATTCTTCTGTATTTGCTTTATCAAACTTGTTTTCTATCTTCCTTATCAAATCACTTATTTTACTTGGTATCTTTACTCTTGAGTTTACTTTCTTAAGAAGACTCGGTAACTTTTCTTGTATATTTTGTTGTTCGTACCGAAGAATATCTCGTAACTGAATCACGAACGCATAATTTATGTCTGAAAAATAAAAAAAAGTAACCTACATTTTTGTGAAAAAAAATCCCCTACCCCTCTTGCTAGGATATTAAATTGTCTTTAAAATTCATTTTTCTCTCTCAAATATCTTTAACAAGCAGAAATCGTTTTTTTTATTTTAAATATCTCATCAGGAAAGCATTATACTTATCTGAAAAACAATGAAAAGGAACCTACATTTATTGAAAAAAAATGCATCCCCCTCTATTGCCTTTTATTTCATTATTATATAAAAATTAGATCACTTTTTTTCTTGAATTTATGCGACAGTGTGGGAAGTTTTTTTTTCGAATAATTAATCAAGTTTCATTACAAATATCTAGTTTATTTGATGTTAGGAAACTATATTTATTTTATATAAGTTCTTCATAAGAGGATTGCGTAAAATCGAAAGTGAAACTTGATTTTCGTATTGTTTATTAATAGTTCACGTAGTTCATTCATGTTACCGTTATCCGTAAGTTCTTTATTTTAGCAAAGAAACATTTATCCGTATATTACTGTGCTAAATTACCTATGTTTTCACGTTTACACGCGTCTTCTACTGATTTAAACACGCCATTTATTTGCGCTGCGGCTACAGAAATCGAATTCATTTTTATCTGGAACGTTATCGACTTTCAGAAAATTTTGAAGGTCGTGACCTTTTTTCAACGAAGTAAAGTCAGTATCGCTTTAGTTTCGCATCTTTTGACTAGTTACTGTTTGGAAAGAGCTAGTTTTAAATTTTTTACACGTATAACTTTTATCAATTACTTTTATAAAATTAATATTGAAAATTTTAAACGAAATTGTTTTTTAAATTTAAAATTTTGATACAGCTATAATATCTTCAAGAAAGTTATACGAAAATAAAGCTTAAAATACGCGCTTTCATTTTATGTTAATTTTAAATGTGTAAACAAACGGGCGAAGGTGGCAAATTTAGTCAGAACTCAAGATCGCTCTAAATTTACACTGTCCAACTATCATACCGCGTATAAATATCGGTAACGTCGCCGAGTTTTAACAATCGGAGGGTAAGTGTTAATGTACAAATGTTGAATAAAAAAACAGATGAAATTAATCTACAAATGATTCTCTTTCGATTGGTATAATTTTCGTAAACATATTTAAAGAGGAAAATAACTAAAATAGCGTTTTAAAATCTTAGACATTATGCAAAAATCGTGACGTCTAACTGAACGTTACACTACACATGCACCAGGCTACTAGGGGATTATGTATGTAATGAATACTTATAGTTTTCTGGAATCAGAAGTATTAAGTTTCAATTAATGTCTGAATTGGATGTAGTGTATAACAATATGTTGCAGACTAACCTTTTGATTGTATCAGGTCAATGACTTCACACGCGTTAGTGGTTTTTTTAACATTGTATTTTGGTGCTAAGTAAGTAGAAGGTTTAGTCACCTCGTTTCTCACACTTTATATTCTCAAAATCCAAAACCAGAAATACATGCTACTTTTCATTCCTTTTTGTGATTGATTGTTGGTTGCTCAATGTCCAGGGGCGAATATTTCATGCAAGTTCAGGACAATTCTTTTTATGACGATGATATTATATGTGACACAGTGTGTGCAAATTTACTCCAGGTTTCTACAGTAGTTGTATTAACAAGTGGTTTTTATCTATGATGAGTTTATTTATAAGTATTATACATTTGAAAAAAATAATTAGGGCCCCGCCTTTAGGCGGGTCGCCCTATAGTGATCAGTCTGTCCGTCCGTCCGTAACACTTTAACTTTGTGTCCGCTCCATATCTAGAGAACCATTATGATTTCATACTTTATACTTTACATGTTTATTAACCACCACCAGAGGGTGTGTCATGATGTATGTACAACTTCCTAGGTCAAAGGTCAAGGTAATAAAACTTTGGTTTCAGTTGACAACCCTGTGTCCTGTGGTGAAGATCGTGTCCGCTCTATATCTTGAGAACCGTTATGATTTCAAAGTTTATACTTGACATCCATTTTAACCAACACCAGAGGGTGTGTCATGATGTATGTACAACTTCCTAGGTCAAAGGTCAAGGTCAAAAACTTTGGTTTCAGTTGACAACCCCGTGTCCTGTGGTGAAGATCATCTCCGCTCCATATCTAGATAACCGTTATGATTTCAAAGTTTATACTTGACGTCCATTTTAACCACCACCAGAGGGCGTGTCATGATGTATGTACAACTTCCTAGGTCAAAGGTCAAGGTAAAAAAAACTTTGGTTTCAGTTGACAACCCCGTGTCCTGTGGTGAAGATTGTGTCCGCTCTATATCTTGAGAACCGTTATGATTTCAAATATTATACTTGACATCCATTTTAACCAACACCAGAGGGTGTGTCATGATGTATGTACAACTTCCTAGGTCAAAGGTCTGTCTAGTCTGTTGGTCTGTCCATCGCTAACAAATTTGATCCACACTATATTTTGAGAGGACAGCTGTTATTAAAATCTTAGAATAAAATCACACATGAGACTATGTAATAACTTCAAATAATACTTCATATCAGATTATCCATACAACTTATTTACCCCACGTTATCGACAGCGGGGCCCATAGAGATGGCTCCCATCTCAATGGTATCTAGTTGATTTAGTGTTGTAATGTCAAATGGCAAATATTGCTTGTATATTCAATACAAGAACAAAGATGAAACCTTGCAACAGTCCACCTGCAAAGAGTTGTTTTAAGGATTCCTGAACATGTACACAAAGCATTCCATTTAGTCTAAAGCTAGTCATGTGACCAATTATAAATATATACATCCTAACTGACATGTACAAGGGCATGGGTTTTTGAATTGCTGAACATATTTCTACACTTCAGTAAAGTGAGTCAACCTGGGGATAGGAGATGTTTATTGTCAAGGCAAACATTTAAAATTTTCCTGTTGAAAAGTAAATTTTAGTGAGTAACCAATGATTTTAACTTTTAAGACTTTGTAAAAAGCTTTTACAGAGCTGACATGTTACTTTTAAATTTAACTTTTAGGTTGAGTATCCCAGTACTGAAGAAGCCCCGATATGAAGAACTGTCTCCTGATGGGGAATCAATGATATCACAGAAGCACATGAATTGTAATTCTCCCCAGTCAATGGAAGATGATCCTTATGAGTTTTCTGACGAGGCATCAATCAATCCTGCTACAATCACAAACAGAAAGATGAGAGATAGCAGAGATGAAGGCTTCCACAATCGCAAGTCTCCTTACGGCAGAGGGGTAAGGTTATAGTTAGAGAGAATATGTCCCTCTCTGATACATTGGACAGATAGCAAAGTGTTCTTTTCACTTGATAGCATTTATAAGCATGTATTTTTAATACTGATTGTAGCAGTCAACACATTCTGAATGGAATCTAGTACAGTTGAATTGATAAAGAGTCCAGCTAAAATTAAATGCCATGTAATCGGTTTAAATACTTTTTGTTGTTACCCACTTAATAGAGAATTGGTTCCCACATAGGCACTGTATGTGTTTTTCTGTATACCTTTGTCCAACTTAGGTGATACCAGAATAAAATGATATATATATATACAAAAGAAAGATAAACTCTGAGCTTTTGACAATGCTTGTGTGAATGGCAATAATTCAGTGAGTCTCGGCGCATGTTAACACTTACACTTTGAGAATTGTCATGCACAGACATTTATTGATTAAATAAGAGGCATACTTAAAAGTGAATTTTTATTTGTAGGATGATGAATCTGGTAGATTGGATTCTAACAGAGATGGTACTGGTAAGTAGAGTATTAATCTTTTCTGCAAGCTCAATTTATAAATAAGTCAATGAGACAGCAACCCAACAGCATTAAATGTTAAGTGAACTTAAGTCGTCTAGAGATCTACATACAATTTGAATAAAAAAACATTTCATGTAAACCGAAAGATAACAAATTTTTGCACCATTAGTTCCAAAATTGAAAAGAAAATAGAGATTTGATTCAGGTCTGTGAAAAATTTGCAAAAGAACTTTGCTTGTGTAGACTGGGGGATATCAAAAGTTTTGTCTTACTATTTTAGAGGGTACTTAAAGCAAAATAAAACTGATTTGTTGGCAAAGAAATCAATTTACAAAAATAAAAATAAGTGCAACTGTTCTTTTTTCATAGATGCTGGCGGCTCTTTGACATCACCACCAGCGACACCTAACCCAGCTTTAAAGCAGGACGGCCTGATGCACTTGAATGATCTTGTTGTCAAACCTTCAGATCTGGACCATATATTTGAGTCAGACTCAGATAATGATGATTCGGTAAGTAAACTATCCATATATTGTTATACAAAAAAAAGAAGTTGTGGTATAATTGCCAATGCAATGAGACAACTATTCACTGTAGTTCAATTTAAGTGGATGTAAACAATTATAGACAAGTCACAACTGTATGTACAACCTTCAACAATGAGAAAAACATACCGGTAGATTGTTTTATCAGTGATACATTATTGACCATAGAACAGATTTAAACTAGAAATAATATTTTCAGCAAATCTTGCATGTCTTAGTCATTAAGTGTATGGATTAAGTAAAATGTAACTTTATATAATTGAACATGTTGAATACAAGTTTTGAAATGACTGTACATTTCTTATATTGATTTAGTCTGTTGGTAAAAAAATAAACATGCAATAGCTAAGATATTTTATATAGTAGTTAAACAATAATCTCTTTATCCTCGATGTTTTTATCAAAATATTGCATTTATACTTAATATGGTACTTTCATTTTCAGTCATTATTGCCAAAAGATACAAATCTTCCTGATGATCTAAAGCATGCTACAAAACTTATCATTCAGCCAACTGAAGGAGTAATAGGTAAGCTAGTAAAAGATTAACATAGGGGAAAAGAAATTAACAAGTGTTTAAAAGGAAAGAACAACAAAAAGTACAAGGTACATTTTAAAAAAAATAGAAACATGGAGAGGACAAAAGATTGCAAAAACTCAACAAATATAAAGAAGGAATAATAATGCTGTCTTTTGAAAAGTTGCCACTAATGTTGGGAATTGGCTTTCACAACTGTTGTGTTGATGGCAACATTGTTTGGAGCCAGTAAATAATAGTAACGATAATAATCAATTCTTTATTTAGAGAGGCGAAACACAGTTAGTTATTTACTATTTTTGAGGCCCTCATATACAATGTACAATACAAGTAAAAAAATGATAATAAGACAAAAAAAGCAAACATATCAAATTCAAACACAATCACATAGTGCATTTGAGACCATTAAATTTACATTTGATGGTTTAACCTGACACTATCATTTAAATTATACTTAAGATGACAAGGTTGGAGGGTAAACAGACAGTGTAAAAAACAACTAATTATTGTGCATTATGGAGTCTTGTGTTCACAAAAAAAAATGGGTTGTGTGGGATTTGGATGTTTCTTTATAAGTGCACTAATCATATTTTGTTTTTACCTGAATATATAATTTTTGCATTTACTTCTTTCAGCTGCTTCAGAATTGATTCGAATGTATCCAACACCTCCATCAAATAATTCAGAGATTTCACCTATATCATACCATGAAGCTATTGAAACATATGAAAGACCCATTATCAAGAAAGAAATTAATGTTCCCTCTATTGAAGAGTTCCTCAAGGTAAGTGTTGAGTTTCAAGACTAAACTTTCAATAATTACATCTCATTTCTAATTTTCTTTTCCTCTTTACATAGGGTAACTTACATTATTTTGTAAAACGAAGTGGATAATTTGACATATTTTGTATAAAAAAACAACAACAGTCCAATTTTATTTTTATATGACGAAGAAATCAGACTTGATTTCACTAAATAATTTACTCAGAACTAGATAGTTTTGAACATCTTTTCATTATTTCACAAATTTCATGATTAGTGCAAGGTTGCTATTCAACTTGACCAGATCAAAATGATACTCTTAAAACCTAAACTTCTTGCCACTGATGGTCACAGGCAAGGGTTGATAAAAAAAGATGCTGAGTTAATGAGATGCTTTTATCAGTGCCTAACCTACTGAGTGCTGAAACATCCTAAAATGTACATGTTGTTTGAACCAAAAACTTTTCCATCTACTAGTCCAGAAAGTAAATATCTGTATTAACGAGATTGGGGCATCAGACTAATGGCTGAAACATCCTAAAATGTACATGACATGGTCTGAACCAAAAGCTTTTCCATCTACTAGTCCAGAAAATAAATATCTGTATTAACGAGATTGGGCATCAGACTAGTGGCTTACAGTGCAGACTGATGCCACCATGAAATTACATATTAAAGTCAGAAAAAAAATGAAAGACAATTGTTGAAATTACTTCACCCACAAAGTGGAAAGGGATTAATATAAGTTGCAAAACTTGTTTCCCGATCCACTATAATTAAATATGTTTAAACTAAATTACTTCTTAAAATGGGTGCAATTTTCACAATGCCACTCATAGTACCATATCTATGGTTATATGAAACAGGCCCTTCATCATGTACAAAGAATTTATATATACCAGAGTTGAGTTTTCTGTTTGTGTGTGAAATAACCTGCTTTGTTGTGTAATTAACAGGATGTACCTAGTGTGTTCCAGCCACAAGAACAAGAAGAATTTGTCAGTTCAGAAAAATACTCAACAGTGACCCTACCTAGTAACAAACTGTCTCCTATTCACCACCCACCAGATTATAAAGCTTCTTGGCAGTTCCCTATGCCAATCATGGAGAAACCTCCACCTAACAGGTACTGAAACCTATCATATATATTATCTAATTGATTTCCACTTTCATGCAGCTGAATAGGCTAACTTATTTATTACTAAAATATGAAAATTGATTACAATTTCTGTAAGTTGCAGTAAATAAAAAAAATATTTTCACATAAATGACACAAATTTATTTTCTACTAACTATAAAAAATTACACCAATTTTCAAGGATTGAGGAAAAACATTGCTTTTTGGATACTTGCAATTTTCACAAATTTGTTTATACAAGCCTATTTAAAATTGTACTTCATTAAAGACTTAACATTCTTGGTCAGAAATCTACTAAAATATGTATAATTGGAATAATAATTAATCCACTAATCCACTGATGGATTTGTAAAGTCATCATTTGAAATAGGTGAACGTCTATCATGTCTATGACACAGGAATATGGAATTGAATGAAGATCACAAACATTTAAAACTATCACACTATTAAATAGTGTTCAGCATAAGAGATACTTTCATACAAGTTGTGGGGTGACAATTGGAAAGCAAAGCTCTAAACCTGTGAAAATGATACATAAAAATATTTAATAAGTTCTCCTCATTCATATATTTCAGTACAAAAATCATCATAGTACATGTAATTGAGGATTATAAGTATATTTGTAACTTTTATTTTGACAGCTACATTAACATACCGTCCATAGAGAATATTCCAAGCTTGCCATCACGTATGCCCTCCAGTGCAATAGAATCTTCGCCTGCAATGTTCCAGACCTCAAGTGTGGGACCACAAAGGACTCCGATGAGTTATGAACTGCAGTCCCCAGCATCAAATGCTTCGTCATATCTGAACAAAACCTTGAACTCTGTAGATAACCAGGGCACCAATAATCAAATTGCAGAGGTGCAAAGTTTGATCGTCAATATCTTGTTAATGGATTCTAGACTGAACGTGTTTAAAGATGCTAATTTTGATAGTTGTAATTTTTGTGTGTGTAACGGTAATATAAAAGGTGCTGATAGTGGGATCCTTATTGAGGATCCGTCTGGTGAGGCACAGTACAGTTGTACGTGTGGATTTAGTGCTATTCGCAATAGACGATTTGGAATTCATGCTGGATTATTTTACGAGGATGAGGTAGACATTACAGGTGTGAGAAACGATCGGTTAGACCGACGGAAACCTGGTCTGTTATCGTTAGAATTTAATGGTGAACATAAAGGGGACGATCCTAATAAGTCGGTGCTAGAGTTATTATTAGGACAGTTTACTGTGCCGTATCCTTCCTCATCCTCATCTCAACTCTTAATTAGACTTTCTATGAACACAGATACTTCATATGCAGCTATATCGGTAGATGATTTCCCACTTAGAGGTAAGTCTTCATTCAGTAATCATTATCTTGTGTATTAATGTTGTTAGCAGTTATTGTTATACAATTATAGCACCTTCAAAGTGAGTCAAGTGACTATTAAAAAAATCCCTGCTTAGCTGAATCACCATGATTGTGTACAACATATATATATATATTGTTATATTAAATCCTGTATCATATCAAATAAAATAATACCAACATCATGCAGGAAAATTAATATTTTACAGCCGATTTCATTGAGTGTGTAGAGAAAGGTAGAATCCTTGGTCAGCTTGCTTGTTAGCTGAACTGTGAACTCATTATTAGGTTAGGCAAACTACCCTCATTTAAAAGTAGACTACTTCAAAAGGAGGGTAGTATACCTTTAAAAACCTAATAATGACTTTACGGTTGAGCTCACAGGCAAGCTAACCAAGTATTTTACCTTTCCCTACACACTCAATGAAATCGGCTGTAACTTGTTTGCAGTCACAAATCTACCCTTTTACAGAGTTTATAATAAGTTCAAAATTTGCTGGAATGATTCAACCGTTTCTTGATTTTTATATTAATTTATATTTTTGGTCAACATTAAGCATCTTAACAAATTTTACCAGAAGAACAGTATAGAATTGCAAAGTAAAAAATCTATAAGCTTTTTTCTGCAATGTACAAGTGATGGTTCTGGACCACTGTTTCATCAGTTACCCTTATTTAGACATACATGTATTTGAAAGCCTTGGTCAGCATCGATCTTGTGTATTATAAGGAACAAAAATTGAAGTGTACAGTGATATTGTTGGCTTTTTTCATTTTTATCAAATTGAGAAATTTATAATAAAAGATGAATTTGACTGGAACTTCAATTTGCAGACCCCATTTTGAGAGGTAAACCCTCATTTGAAATAAGACCCCTTATTGTCAGTGATGATACATAAATATACAAATTGGGATTTTTCTCCAGGGGAAAAAGCCTTTATTCTCCATTTATTTAAGGCAAACAATATCACTGGTGTAGGACATAAACAATAGTCAGAACAAAATTATAGGAGTGACTCAGGTCAAACCATAAATATGTTGTAATGATTAACCCATGTTTTAAAAGAAAATATCACAAATATTTCATATGCCTTTGTAGGTATTTCATGAATAAGGTTTATACATGTATATATTAAGAAAACATCAAAAGTGTATGCAAATTAGTAAATAATGATAAGAAACTTTAACCAAGATGATATTAGATAAATATTGTATCTCTTCCTGAAACATGAAAATATGAATAAAAAATATAAACAGCATCATTGCATATATGTTATTTAATTATAGGATCTATAAAACATTACAGGATATCAGTACTTCAGAATTTCATTGATTGTTTTTTGTTTTTTTTTACAGATGGAAATGATGTTTCGTATACAGCTTTAGACCAAGGTCGGCAGGCTATGGAACACTGTTTACCAACTAAACTGAACGACGATGTGATGAAAACTACTTGTCTCCATAAATGGCAATTTTTACAAGGTAAAAATTTGTGTCTGAAGGTTATCTAGTAATAAAATAAGATACATAATTCAAGCTAAGATAATAAAGGAAATGTAAAGTTTTAACATCATGTGTATTTTACTTTGTAACAGTGATGGCACTGAAGTATTGTAGAAATGCAACTGCGCAAATAAATTTACAAGAACCGTTATTCACTTTCTTTTGTTTGTTGCACAAATAAGACGAGAAGTCAAGTGATTGCATAGCAGAATCTTTATATGTTGTTTTCAAGTCTGAAGGGAAATCCAATTGATTCTCGTGGTACATTTGTGATGTGATTAATCAATAGGAAATGGCTTATTAAGTAGTATACTGTTGTGGTATAATACTCAAGTGTTATTTCTGTTGAAATACATAAGTGTCAAACAGGATATAGGTTTTTCACAATAGTTTTGAGGGTGCATAGAAATTCAAATTTTTCTTAATTTGTGTAAGATTTAAGCCAAAATTGATTGATGGAGAATAATACACTACATGCATTTTACATAAGATTTGATTCAGCTTATATTACTGGAGTGGATTTCACAAAACTTACGACTAAGATTGGTTTTAAGTCATGATCAAATCAGTTTACCTATCATGTCTGTGATCAATCTTAGGCGTAAGTTTTTTTGTGAAATCCTGGTCTTTATTACAGAGATTAAGTCCATTTGATGCAGAATCATAGAAAACAAATGTGTCCATAATACATAGATGCAACACATCCACTATCATTTTATATGTTCAATGGGCCGTAAAATTAGGGTTAAAACTAATTTGGCATTAAAATTAGAAAGATCATATCATAGGGAACATGTGAACTAAGTTTCAAGTTGATTTGACTTCAATGGAAACATAGATCAAAAAACATATTGGGGCAAAAAATCCTAATTGACATGCACACAGATTACAAGTTAGAAGTCAGATTAAGGCTATAAACAATTTGACTTTTGCTGTGCAGAAAAGAGCTCCTGAAATACAGTGATATTGTTTGCCTTAAATTAGTGGAGAATAAAGGCTTTTTCCCCTGGAGAAAAATCCCAATTTGAAAAAAAAATGGCTTAAAATTATTCCCAAAAAGACAACTTTTTCCCAAACAGTGCAGTCTCAGTAGTAATTGTGCATGAATACAAACTGTAAAACACTCATTTAAACCATTTTCATGCCTAAAATGACTATATGTGCAGATTTGAGGGTCTATTTATGTATCATCACTGACAATAAGGGGTCTTATTTCAGATGAGGGTTTACCTCTCAAAAGGTGGTCTGCAAATTGAAGTTCCAGTCAAATTCATCTTTTATTATAAATTTCCCAATTTGATAAAAATGAATATATTTTCCCAATAAAAAAGGGTAGAGGTAGTTTTGAAAGAAGTATCACTGGAAATATCTTTGCAATTTAAAGTCTTCATGTATGAATTTTAAACATTGCTATGTCATTCTTTAAAGATGATATTTCCTTTCTAGGTGCTACTAAAATACCTCTCAATTCTCAAGACTCCCAACATCTGTTGAAGTCACTACAACCTATTTTGCAAGATGCAATACAGAACAAACGTGTGACAAGGTTGTGGGAACAGACGTTCAAATTAACAGGTCCTCTCACCTGGAAGGAATTTCACCAGCTGGCTGGTCGAGGTACGTATTTTAGTAATACTGGTCATAAATTGTAGTGAAATGGGTAGAGCATGTGTTTAAGTATGACATTCAAATGTTACTGTAACAAAAGATAAAGTACTAGTAAGGGCTATTCCAGAAAAAAATGTATGGGGGGGTTGGAAGGCACGTTGTATTAATAATACATGGGTGATGGGTATCCGAGCAAATTTTCACACTATAATGCACTATAATTCTCAATTACAATTGTCTGGGTGGTGGGTGCTGACAAAAACTGCCTTCCATACATTTTTTTCTGGAATAGCCCTAATGGAATTTTAAGGTTGAACATTCAAACAAACAAGTATCAAAACAAACAGGAAAAAAGTTCTGTCATTTAGAATTATTTTTAGTGTAAATGTTGATACTGGAAGCAGAGTAATTTACTCTTTAGAAAAATCATGTTTAGAATTTAATGCACGATGATTGGGAATCAGCAATAATTAGTTTTCTTTACAAGTTCTAGTACAATATCATCAATAAAGTTTGTTGTAGTTTCTGTAGTGTTTATAAATCCTGTTGTATTTCTCACATTAAGGTGATGAATCAAAATTATGCATACATTTATGAATTTACTGTATACATGATATTTTGCCAGTTGGATATAAAAAAAAAAGGTTGAAATGATAGTGAGAGAGATATTGTTCATATTCTTTGAAGATGATGTACATGTGTACTTTCAACATAAAAATTCAAAGATGATTATGAAAAAAACCAACTCAAAATGTAAACCAAACTAAATTTAAAAGTTCAGAATATCTTACTTTGACTTATTACAACAATTTTGGATATTAGCATTGGTATATTATCAGAAGACAATACCTGAAAGATTATTTACAAATGGGAATAGCAGTTTTTAGCTCACCTGTCCCGAAGGGACAAGTGAGCTTATGCCATCACTTGGCGTCTGTCGTCGTCTGTCGTCGTCGTAAACTATTTCAAGAATCTTCTGTTCGTCTACATGTTCACTAGCTTTGAAATAGCTTTCGGTAAGTGCGATTATTTCAGTGATTTGTGTCTATTGTTTTTATGTAAGTGATTATTGTGCACCGTACCTATAATTTTAGGGACGCGAATTGCAACTGATATTTTACAGTTTTTTCTTGCGATGTGTTGTCCTTAAGGTTTGGTTCATTTGGGAGGGTTGGGTTTATGGCCACCACATTGTTTATGTGCCAATGTCCATTCTAAAGCCAGAAACATGTAGTACAGTGGTTGTTGTTCATAATTCATGTCAGTCAAGTTGTTTTCGTAAATTATTTTGTTATCAATAAGGCTGTTTAGTTTTGTTTGATTTTTGTTTTTAAATCTTAATGGTCGGGGCATTTAATAGCTGACTAAATAGTAGTTTTTTTTTTCATTTTTGGAGGCCGCTCGGTGGCCTTTAAAGACTTACTACCACGTCATTGTAACTCTGGGCCAAATACTTTCAAACTTTAACTGAATGTTCCTTAGGGTATCTAATTTATAAATTGTATCCGAAGTTTTGATCTATCAACAAACATGGTCGCCATTGCTAAAAATAGAACATAGGGGTCAAATGCAGTTTTTGGCTTATAACTCAAAAACCAAAGCATTTAGAGCAAATCTGACATGGGGTAATATTGTTTATCAGGTCAAGATCTATCTGCCCTGAAATTTTCAGATGAATCAGACAACCAGTTGTTGGGTTGCTGCCCCTGAATTGGTAATTTTAAGGAAATTTTGCTGTTTTTGGTTATTATCTTGAATATTATTATAGATAGAGATAAACTGTAAACAGGAATAATGTTCAGCAAAGTAAGATTTACAAATAAGTCATCATGACGGAAATGGTCAGTTGACCCCTTTAGGAGTTATTGCCCTTTATAGTCAATTTTTAACCATTTTTCGTAAATCTTAGTAATCTTTTACAAAAATCTTCTCCTCTGAAACTACTGGGCCAAATACTTCCAAATTTTAACTAAATGTTCCTTAGGGTATCTAGTTTGTAAATTGTATCCGAAGTTATGATCTATCAACAAACATGGTCGCCATTGCTAAAAATAGAACATAGGGGTCAAATGCAGTTTTTGGCTTATAACTCAAAAACCAAAGCATTTAGAGCAAATCTGACGTTGGGTAATATTGTTTATCAGGTCAATTTCTATCTGCCCTGAAATTTTCAGATGAATCAGACAACCTGTTGTTGGGTTGCTGCCCCTGAATTGATAATTTTAAGGAAATTTTGCTGTTTTTGTTTATTATCTTGAATATAATTATAGATAGAAATAAACTGTAAACAGCAATAATGTTCAGCAAAGTAAGATCTTCAATTAAGTCAATTTGACCAAAATTGTCAATTGACCCCTTAAGGAGTTATTGCCCTTTAAAGACTTTTTTCACAATTTGTTCATCATGTTGACTTACTTTAAAAAATCTTCTCCTTTGAAACTGCTGTATCAATTTCAGCCAAACTTAGGCTAAATGAGTTTCAGAGTATCTAGTATAAATTTTATATTTTATTTCCTTGTATGTCAAGAAACATAGCTCCTATGGCTAAAATAGAACATAGGAGAAAATGATTATTTTTTTTGGCTTTTGAAGAAAATAGGACGATCCAAAAAACATTTAAATAAATTGAAAAGCCAAAATAATCATTGATGAGAGATTTAACCAAAAGAATTAAGGTGAGCGATTCAGGCTCTTGAGAGCCTCTTGTTAAAAAAATAAAATCACAAATGAAAGCATTGCAATATACATGTACATGATATACATGTTATTAGATTGTGTGAACATTGTATTTTATATTTTCAGGTTCCGAAGAGAATTCTTCTCCTCAACCTATACCTGCATTATTAGTGGGTCACGACAAAGACTGGCTGTCAGTGTCGCCATACTCGCTTAGATTCTGGGTAAGTCAACTGTTTAAGTTAATGATGTTGAAGACTAAGCTTAATGGTTATATTATTGAAGATTCTGGAATTCAAATAAAGCCTGCATCTAAAAACAAAAATCATTTAGCTTCATAATCAATTTATGTATTTATTGAAGATAAAATTCAATATCTGTTGTTTTATTTTTGCAGGAAAAACAGTTCATGGAACCTTATGGCAAACAAAGAGATATTGCCTATGTTGTTTTAGCTCCAGATAATAATTATGTGATAGACTATGTCAAAATATTCTTTCAAGAACTCAGTAATGTGTATGAACTCTGTCGGTTAGGACGTCATGCTCCATTTGCCAAAAAGCTTCGTGATGGAATCATGAGAATTGGTAAAAAGCAGGCAGCTTCTAAATCTGGTGACGAGGTTGAGGAAGAATTCTTCAAACATATAGGTATGTAGAAGAGAAATAGTTGGTAACCAAATTTCATTTTTATTCTGATGACTGTTCCAGAAAACGCTATGTCCTCCCCAGGGGACAGCACTTTTTTAACCCCAATCACCCACAGAAATAAAAAAGAATTAGAATAACGTAGGTATAGGAAGATGTGACATAAGTGTCAATGAGACAACTCTCCATCCAAGTAACAATTTATATAAGTAAACCATTATAGGTCAAAACGGAGCCTTGGCCTTTAGCTATAAAGGGCCCCAAAAATTACAAGTGTAAAACCATTTAAACGGGAAAACAATACTCATTTGCATTTTGGTATTCAAATACAACCACCCATATTAAATTTTAATAAATTGTTTTCCCTGAGGGTGATATAGTATTTTCTGGAATAGCCTTGAGAGCACACAAAATTAAAGTTTTAAATCTGAAAAAAAAAAAAAATTCTAAAAACCTATGGTGATAACTCTTGAAGTAGATGAGAGATAATATAATTAATAAAAACTTCCTGTGGAAATGTCAACTAAATCATGATTTTTGTAGGACATCGAAATTTTATTACTTGCTTTTCCCATAAATGAACAGGGAAAGAAGGGTTGTACATGTTGTATGGAAAAAAAGGATAATAGTTTATTCTTGCTTTGTTTAACAGTCTGGTCTGTAGTTAAAACAAATAGATGTTGTACTTAAACCCAATTAATAACTTTTAATTATTTTGATTTTTCTATGATAGAAAAAAACTCACAAAGCATTTAGTAAAGAAGACAGCTTGTAAAACATTGTACTTTGGTTTACAAGAATAAATATATATAAATATATGTGTAAAAAAAAATTGCCTTAATGTTAACCTTGAATTTAATTATAGGTGAATCTCCAATTACAAATAAACTGAGGCTGTATGCTCAAGTGTGTAGTTCCTGGTTAGGTAAGTATCTACATATTATCAGGCATTTGAATTGTTGATTTTACATGGGAAATATCAGTTGTTTTTAAATATAAATAAAGTTCAACATTGATTTAAAATGTATTGAAGCCATACAACTGAATAATTTCAAATAGAGATTGAAAATAACTCAAAAATAACTGTAAGGGGGAGGAGGTCAACAGGTACTGTTGATTTAACCCTGCCATGCATAAAATTTTAGTTCTCATATCATAATTAAGGCTTTCTAGTGAAAGATAACCACCACTCATCAAATTTTTATAAAATTGCCTTACAACTGTATTTTTATTGTTCATATATATCAGCTAGCTATATAAAGGCCTTAGTCAATCAGGAAAAATTAAATGTCATAGTCATGAATTGGAACTTGCATACTTGCATTGTACATTGAACACTTTAGTAACAGAAAAACAAAGGATATCGGATATCCATCCATAACACAAAGAGCAAAACAAACGCACAAAAAAACAAACAAACATTGCTTTTATTGCTGTTCTTCGCCATGTTTATTTCATGCATACATAATTTTATGTATATACTGAAAATGCCTACTATGCTGTTATTTTAACAAATTTATTTTTCTTTTTCCCAGCTCCACTTCTTGGACAGCAGACGTTGGACAACTCTGTTTTTGAACCCAACACAAACTACAGGGCAGGGTATAAACCATGTGAGCCTATGCCACCGACCAACACTGAGCATGTGTTCACTGTACCTCCACCTACTACGACTAGTGAAGACAATAAAGGTAGGCTAATATCTTGTCAAATATAGGTTTTACGTATTAGGGACTGGACTCGTAACATTCATTTTGAAGAAAAAATAGTCCCAAGTTCAGTCATTTCTTAAAAGTTTTTTGGGGTTTTGCACACTGTCTGTCTATCTGTCAGTCTGGCAAATCAGTTTTCCACTATTTCTCTTCATGCTTGACGATATTGATTTAATATTTGGTATATTGTTTTATGACTAGTTACAGATCAAGTTCGAATTTTGTTTCTGTCTGATGATTTTATGCAGAGTTATGGTCCTTTGACTTTGAAAATTGCTGAAATAATCAATTTACCACATTTTTTTGTGTATGTCATATTTGAAGATATTAACTTGATATTTGTCATATTGTTTACACCATGACAAGATAAAGCTCAAGGTAGCAATTTGTTCTAGTAAAATTTAATTTTAAACTGGTTGAGGACTATGTATTTCCGTGCAATACTCTTAGAATGCTTGTTTCATTTGAAGTTTTTTGAAATAAAAATCAAAGTTCATTTGAGCTTATGTAAGACCTCGACAAAGAGAGCAGCTTGTGCTTTTAGTCTTTCGTTGAAGTTGTTCACTGTTAACCCTTTCACCGATTGCTGCCCAGACAGAAGCTACTCTGAGACGATGGCTTCCCTGGCTACTTTTACTCAAGTGGGAGATCTTCATAATAAATGTCAATAAAAACTTGTTTGTAGTTATTTGTTTATTTATTTCATTCACTAACACCAAGTTCACAGGTTTTTTTATGTTTTGATAATTTTTTCCTCATAAAATATTCAAATTTTCAATTTTTCGGCATTATTTCAGTGAAATTCTCAAAATTCTGCTTATTGACCCCAAATCGTAATTTTTTTAACCCAAAATGGCAAAATTTTGAAAAAAATTATGAGGCTGTACAAATTCCTCACACTGAACGATGTCCATTCCAAGTGTTTTGAACATAAAACGACATTTTATGTCAAAAAAGTATACTAGTTTGGCTTCAATTCTTCCATATTCTTTCCAAAAAATTGTTCCCTCATTTCAAATTCTCGTAAATTCCGTAAATTTCCTCTGATTTTGACACGGTTTTCAACAAACTGAAGCGTCATGTTTACACTTTCATCCGGGTTATTCATCAAAGAAAGATAACTCATGTTTGCACTGTTTGAGCGGGAAATATAAAAGATGTATTCCGATCCCGGTAAAACGGGACTCATCGTCAGCAGTCTGAAGCGTGAATCCCGGTAAACCGGGACTCATCGGCGAAAGGGTTAATTAATGGGTGTCCTGCATTCACAGATTAGTAATTGAGTCATGGTTATTGATTTTGAGCTGGGGCTCTTATTATTATTCAATACATATTGAATCTAATGTAAAAGAAAGAATTTATTATTTTGTAGAAAACACTCAAACTTCTGAAAAAGACAACTTGAGAGACCAAAGTCTACATGAAAATGATAGAGAGAAACCTGTGGAGTGTCCAGCATTGGTTGTGTACATAGTGGATCCTTTCAGCTATGGTCAGAACTGTGAAGGGGAATCTGATATGGACAGAATCATTAAGATAGGGCTTCTCAAGTGTTATCTACAACTTGTCAAATCTCTCCCAGAAAATTTACAGCAAAATATTAATTTACAGGTAAGACTTACTCTCAGTTTGGTATGGAATAGTTGTCTTATGTATTTCCATATCATCTCCTTTTTAAATACATGTGAATTGTATGAAAAAAAAATGTTGTAAAAGAAAAAAGGAAAAAAGTTCTCTGTGATTTTAAAAAAAAAAACATCTGTATATGGACATAGTATGTGATACTATTTTGATCGTATTACCCAACTCAGTGATTTCGATACAAAATTTAATTAAATGTTCATGACTGTACATGCTGTTTGATAAGTTATATTAGTTGAATCCAATTTTTGATGGATCGAGGAATTATTGTATTGTCTTTGAATATTGTTTTTATCAAATTCTGTTATCAAACCAAGAGGAAATTTGATTTTCTTATGAACACTTCAAAGCCTCATTTTAACATTGACATATTTGAACTTGCAATGTAACTGTATGTATGCTTTCTATTTTCAGATCATTCCATTACATACTGTGTTAGAGAGTACAGAGGGAGGCAGTAACATGCAACAGCTAAAGGCAATATCGTTTTCTGTGTTCACAGCCTGTCGATGGATCTCCTCACACAATGTATTGGGTCGGTCGTTGACAGGGTTTGGGCCAGCATCAGCTGCTGAGATGTTCCTTAAAAAGAAAGAAGTAAGTGAAGAATTGTGTTGATATATTTTATGAATTATCTGCAATAGTATGTTTTCTGGCCTCTGCTACCATACATTATCTGTTCTGTATTAGATTCTGATTGATGTAGTTTAATACCATGAACTTGAAAAAATAGTAGGATAGTGCATTATGATGTGAACTTTTATGTTGAGGGATGTCTTTTTTTCTGGTTAGGGCTTTTCCAGAATTAATTGTTAGGGCGGGAGGAAGGCACTGTTTTTAAAAGTTGATGGGTGGTGGTTATTTAAGGAAGATTGCTTGAACATTTAAATGAATATCCAATTAAAAATGTATGTATGGTGGAGTCAAATAAAAGATGCCTTCCTTTTCCCCCCTCCCCATACATTTATTTTTGGAACAGCCCTTAGCATATGTAAGTTCTCAGTTGACTGGTGGACTAGTAATATAAATTTTACTATGACTTTTGGAATTGATCAGATAAGATGTTTCAAATGAGTTCAGAGGCTCTTTAATTAATCTGCATATTAAATATAAATGTATAAGTAAGTAATAATGTACATTTCTATTAATTAGGATAAGAAAATGAAACTGTACAGTCCTCCGTTTGTGATAGCTCCCACCAAAGACAAACAAGCTCTGCTGGCAGAGTGTCATGGGGAGAAGTTAGAGAGGAGTAATGTCCTGTACTTTTCTTACTGTCTGTCCGAGGACCAGCGGTGGTTATTAGTGGCCTGTACAGACGAGAATGGGGAACTGATGGAGACGGCCACTATCAACATTGAAATTCCAAACAGGTATTCATATTTACGTTATGTTTTGAAGTAGTATTTGGAAAAATTTAGTTAATTATGAAAGCAGATTTACAGGTTACTTAAAATTATAATTTTGATGTATATAGAAAAAGAAAATAAAGTGTAGCCTTCAACAATGATAAGGTTGTTTATTTGGTCAAGTGTTATTTTCAGTAATTATTATTTTTTAATTGTTATAAATTGTTAATTATTCAAAAAAAAAATCCACTGAGATAAAATATATGTATGTTCTATCAAATGTCTATATTAGTATTTCATGCTGTTCTTGATCAATAAAGAAATATATTTTCTTATTTTTTCATGTAGAAATCGAAGGAAAAAAGCTTCAGCAAGAAAAATTGGTCTAAAAAAATTGTGGGATTTTATATTGGGTGTAGTTACCATGACAACCATTCCTAGCAGGCTAGTGATTGGAAGATTTGGTAGAATGGGCCATGGTGAATTAAAAGGTAAGTTATTGTATTTATTATGTTTATTTCAGGGGAAAATTTTAAAAGATGTATGATGTATAAAAGATTATGAGATTCCAGTACAGGTTAAATACCTATATATTTCAGTATGGATGTGTAAAGTTGTCATTATACTTTTGTAACACAATATTTTTTGAAGCATCATATATATATGTAAATTGATAGTGCAATAGCCACCAACATAATTTTGGAAATTGACTGAATTGCCAACCACTGACACATTTATATATGCATTGTGTGGTATTTTGTATATTGTTATTATAATCTTGTTTCTATTTGATTGTGAGTGCAGCTTTCATAAAATATGTTAATTTGTTAAATGTTTGACGGCATATCAGTGGTTGTGTGCTTTTCATTCAGCAATTATAGCCAAATAACTGTTTGATGTTACCAAAAAGATTTTCACTTATGTATTTGAAATGTTTCCAGGTTGGTCAGGATTGTTGAGTAAGAAGAACATTGTAAAATCCATGAGACGTATCAAAGATCTTTGTCCTAACGTGTGTTCCCATTTATCAAACAGTTCTTCAGAAATTCCAGGCATTCTTAGTGTGTGTCTGATTTCTCTAGAGTCTCATTCATCATTCCAAGTTTTAGCGGATGCTGTTAAGGCGGAGGAGAAGATGAGTAGTAATTGTCCGTTACAAACTCCACAAGATGCGTCCTGTACACATATTCTAGTCTTTCCAATTTCTGCCAATGCACAGGTAAGTCAGTTAAAAGTATTATGGGGAAACTTTACAAGATGGATTATATATATTATTATTTCATTAAATTA
Source organism: Mytilus galloprovincialis (assembly GCA_037788925.1). NCBI lineage: Eukaryota > Metazoa > Mollusca > Bivalvia > Mytilida > Mytilidae > Mytilus > Mytilus galloprovincialis. The sequence goes on along the minus strand of CM075332.1, from coordinate 38,633,622 downwards.
GGAAAAAGTAGCTCCATTACTATAGGCCGACCTTAAAACTGAACAAATGTAAATTAATCGTCCCTTACTCATGTGTCCTGTTTATATGATTTGGGCAGAGAAAGAACGAAGAATGTTTGATTTTAGAGAGAAAAAATATTCCAATATGAATGTAAAAGGTGCCAAATATTTAAGCATATGTTTGTTCTGAAGATTTTTTATAAGTGTTTGTACTTTCAAATTCCACAAGTCTTACACACCAACAGCAAAAAAAATGGTATTGAAAAAAAAATGAAATTTCTGATGCAGCATACGTGTATGTGTATATGGTATTCAATACTCTGTTCCACAACAAAAATGTGATACCTTACTCAATCAGTTATTTACTTTGCAGGCCAATTCTCAGAGTGTTATGCCAGATACTGGAGTATCATTAGGCCTAGGGAATATTGAAGATGTCATGGACGATGACAACATTCTGTCAGGTTTACATGATGATTTCAAAATGGACAATGATATAAATGATGGATTTCTGTTTAATGTTTTTGAAGAAATTACAAACTCCCCAAATACTTTGCTTCCAGGAGGGAACAACTCTAATCCAGGGTCACCGACAGATAATGGCAGACATTCATTGTCCGCCATGAATGGTTCTACCTCAGTAAGTCTATAGTACTTTTTTTGACAAGTGAAATTTATTTCAGATATATTTTCTGCTTCTGCTTAAAATTGCAGTTATTTCAGATACATTTTCTGCTATAAATTGCTTGGAATTGACAGTTAAAAGAATTACCAGGCCATATTAAGTTAATTATTTGCTTTCATTTTTGTTCCCATATATTGTTAAGGTCAATACAAATTGATTGCAGACTAAAACATACTAAAATGTTGATTTTAATTTTTTTTGCCTTTTTGACACTTTAAGAAGAAAAAAAGTTATTTGTCATCTTTGAATACAACATCTTTTCAAAGTACATATTTTGAAAGTTGAAATATTAATGCCTATGCACACTTATGGCTTGGAAAAATACAAATAAAGAAATGTAAGATTCTGTGCTGCCAGATGGGAGTAAAATTTTAGATATTCTTATGATAAATGGTGATGTAATATAATATTCCTTGTTCTTGGTAAAATGATGCACAAGAAAGTTACGAAAACAGTGCATTACAAATCTAGCTTTTACTGATTTTAGTGTAAATCAAGTAAATGAGACATCATTTATGCATAAGAAAAGAGAAAATAGGCACATTGTAATATGGACATAGTTTTGGCTGTTTTGTTTTGCATAGCATTTCTGTGGGTATTTATCAATGATATATTAAAATTGGTGTTGTATGAGTATTGTTGAGTGAAGGATTTGTTAATGTTAAAATGTTTAAAGCAGGAAAATTTAAAAATGATTAAATCTTAACTTCTTCTATAGTTGTCATGTTTGTTTTGTTTTAGAATTCCCAGGAATTAGATCCTCAAGATGAACAGCCAAATTTATTACAGCAGCCTCTTGCAATGGGATATATTGTCTCCACAGCAGATTCTGGACCTCTGCCAAAATGGTTCTGGTCAGCATGTCCAGAAAGCGAGTATCACAAACCATATACATTCAAAGTAAGTTGTTATTCAGTTTAATGTGATTGGAGGCTGTATGTTGTTGATGAGTTGCTGTCCAATTGATTTAAACCCAAATCTCCAGTTATTCATATATTTGTTTATCTTTGATTATTTGAAGGAAAAGTATGAAAAAGCCGAACATGCAGATTGTATCTCTGGAAAAAAATCAATGCTATGATAATATTTTACAAACAATCTTTATATTGAATATTGGATAGATGTGTTGCTGTCAAACATCCTTTGACAAATAATACATACAGCCAAGTCAAAAACTTGTTATGATGCATGGTACGAATATGTACCCTGCTTTGTACTAAAACAACTTAATGAGCTAATTTTGAAACATCATAGTTCACAAGGTTATAGTTTGCAGGAAGACATATGACCCTTCTATATCACATTCTTCAGACTCTGAGCTTACTTATCAATGCTTGATCAGTCCATGCTAAGGTGGAGAAACATCAAATACCAATTTTCAAGTCTGGTAGCAATGGGAAAAAACAGACTTCACACACTAGATTGGAGTTGGAGCACCTGATCACAAAGGTGGTTTTTGAATATTTGATGTATGAATGTACAGTTTCAAACCTTTCTCAAATTTTTCTGGTTAAAAATTCATGTTAAATTTTATTTTGCAGGCTGCATTACACATTCAATCAAATCAGGAGGAGTTCATGCCATCATCTCAAAGAAATTCTCATCCCTTAGACTCAAGTATTACTTGTGATGTACTCAGGTTAGTTAGATATTATAGGTTATTGTTTGTGTGGCTGATTGGTTGTATAATGTATGGAAACAATTTAATTTCTACATGAAAACAAGAAGATTTCAGTGCACAACACATACTGTGTGTAAATTTTCACTCAATTCAGGGTGGGCGCCTGGCGTGGAAAATCAAAGATGAAGAATTATCTGCCGTTCTTAGGCCAATACCGCAATATTACCTCATGTCACAGGAATGTGGTATATTTCTAGAAGAAAAAAATCCTTATCAGGTATGCATGAGACATAGAGGTTTTGTTTTTTTCATAGGGGATTAAAATTCAGACTTTCAGTCAGCAAATTTATTGACAATACACAACATCTGCCTTTATTTATATTCATTACTCAAATTTTAAGACAGGAATTTTCCTGTAATTTAAAAATTAGTCTCATCACTCCTACAACAAAGAACTTTCATAACGGTATCTTTAAATTTTCATTCTCAGTTTTATTATGATGTGGCATAAATCATGATTTGTATTTGGACTTTGTACTTGTAGGTATGTTTTGGAGAACTACAACGCCCTGTCATGGTTGACCTTTGACCCCGTGAAGAATGATCGAGTGTCAAGTTTACCAATACACATCGTAGTTTTGATGCAGATGTACCATGCATTAAATGCATTTCTCTGAATCTGTGATATTTTGACATTTTTTTTCTGTGATGCATTTAATTCATGCTCCATCTGTCATGGTTGATCAAAACGCTGAAAGGATCAGGATCTCAAAAAATCGACATATTTATTGTATTTTTTATACATTTTGTGAATAATTCTGAATCTTTTGTAAATTTTTGTACCTTCCCTTATCGGGAACTAAATTATTTGAAAAAAAAGTCAGTGAAACTTGTGTATTAAATGTATATGTGATTAATTTATTGTGTAGCTCATCATATCTCACACCATACCTCACTACAGTAAAACAAGTCATGTCATTAAGAAATAATGTATATAGTCTTGGAATAAGCTTCCATTAAGCTCCAAGCACCCTAGTTCGTTGTGGTAGCTGAATTCATTAAATTGTACATGAAATAATATTAAAGAACTTTTCCAAATGATGTTTGGAGCTGGCTTTAAAGAATTTAAATGCTAATCTTCCATTGATGTTACGAAGACGATAATAGTGCTAATAAGGAAGGGTTGATGCAATGAGGAATTTGTTACTATGCCAGTATTTGTTGTTATCTTTTAAGGACTAGATATGTCCTAAAAGAATTGAGGAAAATTATCATTTATCATGCACATTGTTACTTAACACGATTAGTTCTATTCTCGTCATATCAAAACTGAAGATTGGTGAAAAAAATGATGGAACTTATTTCTCTAGCTTCTGGGTGCAATTGACTCTTAATATTAATTGACTAAGGTTGTCAGTGTCCCTACTGACCCTGGAGTCCTCCATCATTTAAAACTGACAGCCATGAAGGAGCACTATAGTATTAGAAGTGGCATTAAACACCAAATAATCAATCAATCTGGGTGAATAGTTGTTCTTTCTGGATAGAAGACTTCCCTCGACTCAACTTTAAAATTTTAGTAAACCTTATTAAATATAAATCACATTATACATCAATGTGATTATGTTCATAGTATTTTTTTGTGTTGAAAACCATGTATTTAAAAGTGCTTATTACAGAAGACGTGCTGAATTTAAATAATAAACCATGACTCAATATAAGAGGAAGCATATTTTTATAAAACATATATTTTTCTGTCTGATACTGTTAACAATTATTAGAGTGATTCCTTAAAATAGTTCTAGTTACTATATTTGAGTAAAACTGGAGTACCAAAGAAATTAGTATAAAAAATCCAGCTAAATTGGTATCAAATTATCATATGGTAATGTTAAAAAATATCCTAAATAACTTAATACTGCCAATCTTTTTTTTTTAAAAGGGTTTCCTGACGATTGTTTGATTAAATTTTATGGCAATATAATTTTTGGGAATAACTAATGATATTTATATCTCCTTGTTTAATAAAGGGGTAACTCAATATCAAAATACCTTTAAGTATTGTAAGTGAAATGGCATACTAAAAGCAAATGATCAATTTGTTACAGCTAATTTCCTAATGCATGTAGAACAAAACTTTGGTTGGCTTGCTTGCTTTGTTTGTATAACTGTTTATTCAAGCTTTGTAAATAAGATTGACATCTTTAAACAATTTATATAGGCATAGTTTTACCTGTATATATCATAATATTTGAATTTAATTGGGTGTTATTCTACTGATTGTACAATATACAAACAAAGCAAGCAAGCTAACCAAAGTTTTGTTTTACATGCATCAGGAAACTAGCTGTTAAAATAATCTGATTTCATATTTCTTGCCTTTTTTGTAACTATATATTAATTTCTGTGATAGGTTTCTACATATGATTGTTTGGACATTTGGTACAGGAGACTTTCAGTGTATCTTTATTCATCTGTCTGTCAGTATTAGTTTTATTTTAAAATAGGAGCCTGTATGGCCATTTTTCAGTCTGAAATATTTCTAAAGGGAGATATTCAATAGTCAACCTTTTTAATTGCTACTTAATATTGATTTGTTGTTTATTCTTGTTTGTCTCTTAAAAGTATTGTGCCAAATGTTGGACTACATATAAATTTTAACCAGATTATACCATATTTTTTCAAGAGAAATGTTATAATAAATTATTCCTTTTAAATTAATATCAAATTTTTTACCAAGAAAGTAACTATTTTTCAATCAAATAATGAGATCTATATATAATCTATTAGATTTTTCAAAAGAGTATAGTATAAACATGTTCTCCCTAATTTGAATTCTGTAAACTAGATCAGTTTTTCCCCCTCCAAGTCCACTGTTTAAACTCCAGATAGTCCTAGGCATTTTATTTATCTTTTTGTATTGCATAGAAGATGAACTTTCACATGTAATTTGGTGAAATGAGAGAGTTCAGATGTTAATTTTATAAGCACCAGAGAAGAAAACGTGATTTATAGTAAATGATTAGAAAAATTGCAATTTGTTTTTAAAGTATCTGTGAAGCTTATTTGTCTCATTGTTAAAAACTTTTATTATTTATATATCTGAATCTGTATCAATTAGAGGTCAGGGGTCAATTATGTCAAGTACTTTATTGAACTCTACGGAAAACGGAAGAAAACTTTTTGTAAGTAAACATGCATGCAGAAGTCTCATTTTTACAGTCAGGGGTAGACTTAGGGTACAAGTTCAATGGTTGTATCATATTCAAATCATATTTTGTTAGTTTTATCATACTTTCATTCATTTGTCAGTTTTTCTTGTTAATTTTGTACAAATGTATTTATGTAATATAAAAATGTTCTATTTATATATTTTGCAATTTGCAGGGAGATTTATTTCCCTTTACGTTAAAACATTTCCAAAATGATATTGTATAAAGACGACATTAATTGTATATTTTGCTATTTTGTAATGAAACCAAAGTTTGTTGTACTTTATTGTTGTAATAATAAGATTGAAGAGTTTGTAAGATTGGTCATTTTTGTAGAAGTTGTGTAGAGAGGACTATTTTAATTATTCAAATAGGGGAGGATTTCAACTTGAATGGCCCCACTGTGTATACTGATACTAAACTATGGTCTAATGGCATGTACAAGGTTGTTGTGTATTTTACAGTGCAAGTTGTGTTTAAAAGTTAAAAATATCAGTGCTATTTTCATGGTCAGTGTAAAACTGAAAAATTGAATGTTAAGAACATCAGTCATTTCAAATATACAAGGGAGCCAAATTATATCTGAATCTTTCTTTGCTTCCTCATTGTCAAATATATTGTACATTAGAATTTCCAGAAAAAATTGTGAAAATGAAAAATGACTTATTCCTGCTTTGAATTTTCTAATTTTACTTAAAAAAAAAGTGTCGTAAGGTTTACTTTACTGTCCTTCTTGCATTGAGCACATGGTGGATTTTGCTGATCTTTAAAGAAATGAATGGGCAATTATACGATTATAAGTAAAGATATTTTTGGACCCTAGCAACTTTAATGGATTCGTTTCATTGAATTAATTATGAAGATTGAATTGTACAGTTATACACAGTGGCATTCCAATTAAGGTCATTGTAGCGAACTATCTTCGTTGAACTATCTTCGTTGTATGTTGACAGTATTATAAAGGCATAAAAACAAAATTAAGAAATATGTCAAAAATCTTTAGTCACTTATTTTATTAGCACGTAAGGCCAATTGTCTTGCACTGGTTTTTGGTGCAACTTAAAAGATCATTAGAATATCAAGGCATTTTTTTCTATGTATATTTGTACTCTTGTGATGAATAGGTTTTAATGTCTTTGAGATATTATCTGTAATGATGATTATATTATACATTTAATAATTTATTTCTGTTGAAACAAAACATGAAATATTGACTCATTTCATCAAAATGAAAATAAATAGAATAAAATTATTGTTTAAACTTGTTGCATTATTTTGAATCGATTACCAGTTAGCTGTTGTTAAATTACTGAATGACGAATATTCTAATCTTCAGAATTTGTTATGAAAAAGGCAAAGTATATTGGTTATTCAAAAATTCTCGGGAACAGTTTGTGAAAGTTGTCATAGTTCTGATCTGGTACATTCACTTGTGAAGAAAGCGCTTGTTCAAAAGGTTTTGTAGGATGCCTAAAATTTCAGGTTCATAGGTTGTTTCAGTTCCAACTAGATGTGTTATGATCAAAGCTTATAAAATAATACAAACATTGTGTGAAGTCCATGATTTACATAAGAAAAAAACCGGAAACTAATTTGTATAAAAAAAACTGAGAGGTGCACCATATCATTTTATGGTTTAGTTTCTGAGAAAAATAAATTCTAATGAGAGATTAAGGAGCAGCTGCAGATTCAAATAGATACCCCCAGATAAAACAATGGCAAAATTCATGATATGCGAAAGTAAAATTACAAAAATACCGAAATTCTGAGGAAATTCAACAAGGACAGTCCCATATCAAATGGCAAAATTAAAAGCTAAAACACATCAAACTAATGGACAAAAACTGCCATATTCCTGACTTGGTACAGGCATTTTCTTGTGTAGAAAATTGTTAGAAAAATATGGTTTTATAGCTAGCTTAACCTCTCACTTGTATGACAGTCGCATCAAATTCTATTATATTGATAACGATGTGTAAACAAAATAAACATACATAAGTTAAAAAAATGTCAAAAATAGGGGTATAGCAGTCAACATATGTTATATTTTAATCACTATAAAACAAACAAATATATAAAAAAGAAGCACAAAATTGCATGTAGTGCAAGCATATAATCAAAATTTAAAGACAAGCATAAACAAATTTACTAAAGTACAATAACACAATCACATATTAAAATACAGAGTCACGTCATATATGTATCTAAGAAACATAAAAAGGCATAGAGACCAAGCACATGTGCAAAAATGAGACAAGAATACAAAAATGTTGTACAATAGCACAATAACGGGATGTTAAGTACAGACCAAAAACCTTATTCTGATGAAGAAAAGAAATGTGTGCTCAATGGTATTATATGGTATAGATTCTTAGATAGTTGCATTATAAGCTGATTGGGCTTTATGAGATGCAGTCATTGAATATCAAAGTTAACCCTAAAATACCCATGCAGAAATGAAATATTAATAGGTGCAAAAGTACATCCTTTGAGTAAAACGCCATATCTCAGTTTCACAAAATTCTGTAGAGCAGTTAAGGACAAGTTGCAAACATAAAAGTTAAATTAACTCCAACCTCACTACTACCTGTTCCATCAAGTAGGGGTATAATTCTAAATATAAAATTCTGTATAATACCAAGTTTGATAATGGTATGTACAACTGCATGATCGTTTTTTATACGACCGCAAAATTTGAAAAATTTTTCGTCGTATAGTGTTATCACGTTGGCGTCGTCGTCTGCGTCGTCGTCGTCGTCGTCGTCGGCGTCGTCGTCGTCGTCAGCGTCGTCGTCGTCGTCCGAATACTTTTAGTTTTCGCACTCTAACTTTAGTAAAAGTGAATAGAAATCTATGAAATTTTAACACAAGGTTTATGACCACAAAAGGAAGGTTGGGATTGATTTTGGGAGTTTTAGTCCCAACATTTTAGGAATTAGGGGCCAAAAAGGGCCCAAATAAGCATTTTCTTGGTTTTCGCACTATAACTTTAGTTTAAGTAAATAGAAATCTATGAAATTTTGACATAAGGTTTATGACCACAAAAGAAAGGTTGGGATTGATTTTGGGAGTTTTGGTTCCAACAGTTTAGGAATTAGGGGCCAAAAAAGGGCCCAAATAAGCATTATTCTTGGTTTTCGCACAATAACTTTAGTTTAAGTAAATAGAAATCAATGAAATTTAAACACAATGTTTATGACCACAAAAGGAAGGTTGGTATTGATTTTGGGAGTTTAGGTCCCAACAGTTTAGGAATTAGGGGCCAAAAAGGGACCCAAATAAGCATTTTTTTTGGTTTTCGCACCATAACTTTAGTATAAGTAAATAGAAATCTATGAAATTTAAACACAAGGTTTATGACCATAAAAGGAAGGTTGGTATTGATTTTGGGAGTTTTGGTCCCAACATTTTAGGAATTAGGGGCCAAAAAGGGCCCAAATAAGCATTTTCTTGGTTTTCGCACTATAACTTTAGTTTAAGTAAATAGAAATCTATGAAATTTTGACATAAGGTTTATGACCACAAAAGAAAGGTTGGGATTGATTTTGGGAGTTTTGGTTCCAACAGTTTAGGAATTAGGGGCCAAAAAAGGGCCCAAATAAGCATTATTCTTGGTTTTCGCACAATAACTTTAGTTTAAGTAAATAGAAATCAATGAAATTTAAACACAATGTTTATGACCACAAAAGGAAGGTTGGTATTGATTTTGGGAGTTTAGGTCCCAACAGTTTAGGAATTAGGGGCCAAAAAGGGACCCAAATAAGCATTTTTTTTGGTTTTCGCACCATAACTTTAGTATAAGTAAATAGAAATCTATGAAATTTAAACACAAGGTTTATGACCATAAAAGGAAGGTTGGTATTGATTTTGGGAGTTTTGGTCCCAACAGTTTAGGAATAAAGGGCCCAAAGGGTCCAGATTTAAACTTTGTTTGATTTTATCAAAAATTGAATAATTGGGGTTCTTTGATATGCCGAATCTAACTGTGTATGTAGATTCTTAATTTTGGTCCCGTTTTCAAATTGGTGTACATTAAGGTCCAAAGGGTCCAAAATTAAACTTAGTTTGATTTTAACAAAAATTGAATCCTTTGGGTTCTTTGATATGCTGAATCTAAAAATGTACTTAGATTTTTTATTATTGGCCCAGTTTTCAAGTTGGTCCAAATCGGGGTCCAAAATTAAACTTTGTTTGATTTCATCAAAAATTGAATAATTGGGGTTCTTTGATATGCCAAATCTAACTGTGTATGTAGATTCTTAATTTTTGGTCCCGTTTTCAAATTGGTTTACATTAACGTCCAAAGGGTCCAAAATTAAACTAAGTTTGATTTTAATAAAAATTAAATTCTTGGGCTTATTTGATATGCTTTATCTAAATATGTACTTTGATTTTTGATTATGGGCCCAGTTTTCAAGTTGGTCCAAATCAGGATTCCATATCAAGTATTGTGCAATAGCAAGAAATTTTCAATTGCACAGTATTGCACAATAGCAAGAAATATCTAATTGCACAATATTGTGCAATAGCAATTAATTTTCAATTGGAGTTATCTTTCTTTGTTTTGTTTTTTTTGCCAATAACTTTATGTAAATAACTTCATTGGAAATTTGCCAATATAAAATGTTGCTGATGAAGTTTTTTTTATTGTTTTATACAATAAACAATGTATATTCACTTTTACTACCAACCAATCTTTACCATTCAGTGATAACAAGCACTTTATTTTACATTTTAATATCTTATGATGTATTTAAAAGAGTAGTTATTGTTGCAAACTCCATTAGAAATTTGAATTGATATCAGTTTTGGAAAAAGGGAAACGGGGATGTGAAAAAAAGGGGGGGGGGTTAAATTTTTCTCATTTCAGATTTCATAAATAAAAAGAAAATTTCTTCAAACATTTTTTTGAGAGGATTAATATTCAACAGCATAGTGAATTGCTCAAAGGCAAAAAAAACCTTTTAAGTTCATTAGATCACATTCATTCTGTGTCAGAAACCTATGCTGTGTCAACTATTTAATTTTAGATTCAAAAAGTTTGAAGAAATCTTTAATTGATTTGTAAAATCTTGACATTTGTTTTGTGTAAAAAAAAAACAACATATAATGTCAAAAATTTGATCACAATCCAAATTCAGAGCTGTATCACGCTTGAATGTTTTGTCCATACTTGCCCCAACTGTTCAGGGTTCGACCTCTGCGGTCGTATAAAGCTGCGCCCTGCGGAGCACCTGGTTCTTCTTCGTCTAGATAGGACGAGGAGAGCAAGACATTATTTCACTGTTCATAAAAAAAATCGAACAAAGTTTATTTTAGAATTTGTTATTTAGTATCAATCAATAATATCTTAACAATCGAAGTCAATCATTAAACAGATAATCATGCAATATAACGATATGTTAGATGATCTCCACCATCGTATAGCCGATCGTTAAAAAGAGTATATACTGGTATGACGATATGAGATGATTGCAACCATCGTTCTATCGATTGTTAATTGTTAAACAGAATATCTAGCAAGGTGAATAAAATACAGATGATATCAACCATCACACAGTCGATCGTTTAATGAAATATCGAGTGATGTAACTATTATATTAGATGATACCAACCATCCATCGCAGAGTCAATCGTTATACTGAGTATATAGCAATCTTACGACCATGACAATCGTACATTAGATGATTATGCAGAGTATCCAGTGATGTAACAATTATATCCGATGATCTCAACCACTGCACAGCCTATCGTTACACATTAGCTACCGATGTAACGATTATCTCAGACCTTAACCACTGCACAACAAATTGTAATACAGAGAATCCAGTAATGAAATGATTGTCAAACAGATATACAGAGCATCTACCGATGTAAAAATTATGCCAGATTATCTCAACCATTGTACAGCCTATTTTTATACAGAGTAACTACCGATGTAGCGATTACGTAAGTTGATATCAACCATCGTACATCCGATCGTTACACATACTAGTAGTATCTTTCAAAGTAATGCATATGTGAGATGATGTCAACCATCGTACAGCTGATCACAACACAGACATGACAGAGTATCTACCGATGTAGCGATAATGTCAGATGATATCAACCATCGTACAACCGATCACAATACAGAGTATCGGCTCATGTAGCGATAATGTAGGATGATCTCAACCATCGTACAGCCGATCGTTATACAGAGTATCCAGTGATGTAACGATTATGTCAAATGATCGCAACTATAGTTCTGGGTTGCGTTCAACATCATAGCGGCTACGTAGATCTATGACTATTAAACGTGTAGCTAGCCTAGCTGCTACATAGATATTGATAGCAGTTACACCAGCTACTATGTCAGTAGACAAAAATCTACGTAGCACTACGTAGCCGCTATGCTATTGAATGCAACCAGTAAACCATAATACAGAGTATCTACCGATGTAGCGATACTGTAAGATGATCTCAACTATCGTACAGAGTATCTACCGATGTACCGATAATGTCAGCGTACCGATAATGTCAAATGATCTCAACCATTTTACAACCGACCATACTACAGAGTATCTACCGATGAACCGATAATGTCAGCTGATCTCAACCATCGTACAACCGATCACAATACAGAGAATCTACCGATGTAACAATTATAATGTAGGAAGATCTCAATCATAGTACAGTCAATCGATATACAGAGTATTTAGTGATGTAACAATTATTTCAGACGAACATTAACCTTTTTTAGAAAGCTGTCAGATCTTATAAACTTAAAAAAAACTCTTTGTGTTATGAATGATACATCATGTCTTTCATCTCTTTCATGAGAAATATTAAAAAATTAAGTTTAATCTAATACAAGGAGATTATTGCATTTTATAAATCATAATGGACAACCCGTCCTCATTGATGACCATGAGTTCTTTTGTTAAACCGTTATAAGAAAGTCCCATTGGTCCCTTAATACCGTCTTCTTCGTTGAGAACAATGTCATGTTTCTGTCCATCTCGAGATATTTTGTAAATAGCATTTAAGTCGACTGATGATACGTAAACGTCATTTTCGTCACCAACAGCAATACCCATAAGACCTCTAAGTTCCGGACTGTCGTAAAATACTCTTTCTTTCCAATCAGATGTTGTTACATATACCTTGTCATCATTGCTAGCTGTATAGTATACTTCGTTAGCTTTGTTTATAGAAATGTGCAAAGGGTCAAAGGTTGTTGAGATCTTTCCCAGTTCTACACCATGAATATCTACCATCGATAAGCTTCTATTACTATCACGAACACAAATGGTTCCATGTACACTTGTAATAACTGTACATTCTAATCCAACACTAATATTACTTCCTGGTTCTAAAGTATCAAGTTCAATGATTTGGAAAAATCTTCTGTGAGAGCTAACAAGAGCTTTGTTGTTGTCATACAGAGCAACTGCACACGGATTGACTTGTAACTCTATTGACCTTACATTTGATCCATCAAGGTCGCACACATATATATTTTCGTAATAACTATTGGCTAAAAGTAGTCTATTACCGGGAATAAAACATCCGCAGTGAATGTTAACACCACCGTCGATTTCTGATGTCTTGAATGAAGTTACAAGACATACACTTTTCTGGTTACTTTGAGGTTTTACAATGGCTTGACCTTGTGTGTCTAATACTGCAGATACTTGTATAGGTTCTTTTTCTATTGTGAGTGTGCCTTGGCAAACGTTCTCCATCCTCTTTTTCAGGTCGAAAACAGCGGCTCAACTTTTACCTTTGGCAGTCTTTTCGATCTAAATTATCATGATTATAGATTTACAGTGTTGATGTGATTCTGACAAAGTCACAAAGAACACCCGATCATGTGGACAGCAGAATAACACAACCTTTTGGTCGGTATAACTAAAAAAAAAAAGAAGAGAAATCTAGTTATTTGCATAAAGAAGGTTAAATAAGTGATGGCCAATTTCAAATATTTGTCAAATGTAAACCACAAATCAATTAACAACTAGGAAGGAACTATATATACCATGTATACGTATATATATCAGATAAAAGCAGCCCTTGAGAGATAAACATATCATATATATTCGCAATCTCGAGAAGCTTTACTTTTGTTTTTAGTAACAAAGATTTTTTTGTTTTCTTCCTTGTAGGACAGTGTTTTTGATCATACAAACGAACAGTATTGTATAGTTCGATCTATAATTAAAACCCGTTGTAATTTTTTTTTTATGAAAATCCAAATATTTACAACAAATATCGTATAAGTTTCATTAGATCTTATGCCGTTTAATCCTAATATTAATGCATTTAATTATCTGCTCTGTCTGAATATATGAACTTTCTTAAACCATGTAAACACTCTGCTATATTACTGAAATCGGTCACTTTAAATTATAAATTATAGTGTAAACAAGGTAAACAATAAGCAATTTACCAGTACACACTTATATTTGTACACCTTTGTACACTAAGTGACAGACGTTTGTAACCTATAATAGAAATGCAAAAACGAGAAGAAAAGAGATTAAAGCTATACTTCAACATGTTCAACACCTACCTGGTTTCACTATTTCAATAAAAACAAGTATCGTTAAAAATAGACTCAATTTCTTTGACTTTGGTATTCTCAATAGAAAAGGGGACGTAAGTCTAATGGTCTTTTAACCATATTAAATATAATTTCCGCGAAAATTTAAAATTCAGTTTATGTGAATGTAAATATATTTTATTTTAAGGTATGTAATTTCTTTTTAAAGGTGCATTTAAAAACTGTCTCTATTTTGATCTGAGCGTCACTGATGAGTCTTATGTAGACGAAACGCGCGTCTGGCGTATAAAATTCTAATCCTGGTACTTTTGATAACTATCTAACTAAGACAAAGTATCCGAATTATTAGTATATTTATATTTTTAAACAAGTAAATAGAAATGTTATTTCTTAAACCATTGGCGCCAAAAAGTGACGGTTTTATAAAGTTAATTCTAGCCTGTACTTCGTACTGTGAACATCGTATTTTTAAAGGTTTTTTCAAAAGGAAATAAGATTTGCATAATTTTGTATTTTGATAAATATATTGATTTTTATGTAGGTGGATTGGCTATAAAAAAGTAAATCATATTTCGACTTTTGTACCAACTATTTTTTAGCCCTGGAGTCCTAATGACTCGTTTCTTTTCTATTTCAATATTTACAAACACAATTATGTTTTTTTTGGCTCATTTGACTAGTGTGGTCCAACACTTAGAGTTTTGTTGGCATTAACAAAAGGACACAGGTTTCCCAAATGGGATTTCCCTGATCGGCCACGAGTTATCTAGTTATTCAAAAGGTTAACATGAGTTTATTTTTTTTTAACAATGGTGTTATTGTATTCCATTGTATAGTGTATAATATGTTAATATTGATCATTTGTCTTATTAATCTGGCAGCTCACAATATGCAGTACTCGAGCTAGTCAACACAAACATAAGTTTTCAATCGAATGGCTTACTAATAACATGACTTCAATAATTGTTTCAATTTTTTGCGGGGCATAATCAATTATGACGGGATTCGGTAATTTCCGATAAAAAAATCCGAAGTTTGCCGAATCTGAACCTACACCATCACATACATCAATGATAATCAGCATCACCATCACTGATCACCACCTTCATGAAAGAAAACCCGCATAATGTTGTGACCACTGCACATAATGTTTTGACCACTGCATATAATGTTGTGACCACTGCATTTATGGTTGTGACCACTGCATAAAATTTTGACACGACATCATATAATGTTGTGACCACTGCATATATAATATTCCGACAACTGCGTATAATGCTATCACGACTGCATATAATGTTGTGAACACTGCATATAATGGTCTTACCAATGCAAACAATGTTGTGACCACTTCATATAATGTTGTGACCACTGCATATAATGTTGTGACCACTGCATATAATGTTGTGACCACTGCATTTAATGTTGTAACCACTTCATATAATGTTGTGACCACTGCATGTAATGTTGTGACCACTGCATTTAATGTTGTAACCACTGCATATAATGTTGTGACCACTGCATACAATGATGATTATAAACATAAGGCAGTCATGGCGATCCATGCATCCTTCCCGTTAGGGGTTTAGTATCATACCATCATAAAATATATGAGACGAACATAATCCGTATCATGCCAACAACTGGTTTAAGAATAAATGTGTTTATTTCCGGTGCAAAGACCCTATGAGTGAATCTATATTTATACCAAAATATGCAATCCTTAATGACTTGACATGAGTATGGTAACTATAGGTTTGGTTAGCTTGTTGTGAATGCCGACATGTTTGTGCTTTTTATAGAATATAACCATAACATATTGGATGTGAAATACGTATAAGATGTCTGCATGTTGATTTATTGTTTACGAATACTTTCTTTGTACCGATGATAAAATATGGTCAAGGTGTTGACTCGTTTGTGATATCGAAAACCCTGGTGTTATAATTTTTCAGTAAATACGCAGTTACGTACACGAGCGAATCGAACAAGTTGAGACATATATATATATATATATATATATATATATATATATATATATATATATATATATATATATATATATATATACACCATAAGATGGTTACAAGGAACGTAATTGATTAGGGGCCGGTTGAAACCCGACTCTGGATGTGTGCAGGATTTTCTTGCAGAGTTGAAGACCCATTGTTGGCTTTGAACTGTTTTGTTCTCTTTGCCCGGGTTGATGTTTCTTTGACATAATCCACGTTTCCATTTTCTGTTCTATTCATTGTTAGTGTTTATGACAGATGTGTGAGAGACTCTTTTAAAGTTATTCTTCAATTGTTTAAAAGTGGTTAAGAGTGTCAGATATGAAATAGTCAACTGTGTATTGTTGTAGACTGTGTTGACCATGGCTGAACGTTTGGATGGTATTTATGAATTAGAAAATAATGGGTAAACAAAATGAATAGGGAAATATGAGCAACGCGTACATTTCCAATTAGAACCTTACATCATCCCTGCCAATTTGGATTAAGACTTGCCAATTGCAGGTAGCTTCAGAGAAAAGACGACAATGACATATAATCAAATGTGTCACCATTGCAGTCATGTATTCCATCTTAGTAACAAGAAACGAGGACTTATGGTGACGTATATCATCATTCGATTCTGACACGACAAATTTTATACTCTGTATAACGATCGTACAGTCTATCGTTATACAGAGTATAAGGTGATTATACCAATTATGTAAGATGATCTTAACAATCCGATGATCATACTGTCAATCGTTATGCATGCAGTATTAGGCGATAAAACGATTATATCACTTAATCAATTACTTGTTTTTGAAAGCTCACCGAGTCTTACAATCAATTATTTCTACATTATAAAATTATATAATAATCGCGACAAAATTTGTCCATGATACAAAGAAATCTTTATCGTTATCACATCCTTATAAGGTCTGTTTTGAGACAAAATCAAGTACTTGGTTATCATATCTAAAGACCACCTCATGTTAGTAATTAAAAATTAATATTATGCAACATAAAATACAGGATATCATTGGGTAAAAGTGGGGTATAATAGACATGCATAGCAACATTCGGAAATGAATAGTCATTCCGCATAAAATCTTGCTGCCCCCAATCATTGAATTTTATAAACCCGAATGGACCACCCTTCTTCATTGACGACCATGAGTTCTTTTGTTAAATCGTTGAACGAAAGTCCCATTGGCCCTTTAATGCCATCCTTTTCATCCAGGACAATGTCCTGTTTCTGTCCATCTTGAGATATTCTGTAAATGACATTTGATTTCCGACCTGCTACGAATATGCCATCACTGTCGTCAACAGCAATACCATAGGGATCCTTAAGACCAGGATCGTTGTAAAACACGCACTCTTTCCCGTCAGACCTGATAGCATATACATTGTCATCAAATGCAGCTGTAAAGTATATCTCGTTCGCTTTGCTCAGAGAAAGACACAACGGATCCGAGGTTGTTGATGTCTTTCTCAGTTCTATACCATCAATATCTACCATGGACACACTACTAAAACTATCACGTACACAAATGCTTCCATTTACACTTGTAAGTCCTTTACATTCGAGTCCAACTTGAATATTCTTTCCTGTTTTTAGATTTTCAACGTCAACGATTTCAATAAATCCTCTATGATTTGATGTTACCAGGGCTTGAAAAGAGTCATACATAGAAACTGCATGCGGATTATAACGTAACTTTATTGAACTGGAATTTGATCCGTCAAGTTGGCAAACATGAATTTTGTCGTCATTATAGTCTGGAAGAAGCAATCTATTATGGGGAATAAAGCATCCGCTTCGAATGTAAACATCTTTACCAAGTTCCGTTGTCTTGAATGACGTAAAAAGTGATAACTTTCTCTGATTACTTATTGGTCTTACAAGAGCCTGGCCTTGTTGGTCTATATCCAAGATTGCAGATAATTGCATCGGTTCTTCTGTTACCCTGACTTCACCAAATGATGGAAACAATTTCATTAAATTTGTAAAACCTATTTCTGGTTGAAATTCCAATTTTGGTATACTTTTTGCCTGAATTTTTCGGGCCTCTGCTTCTTGCTTGCAGGTCTTTGCATCAAGATATTTAACTGCCGTGAACAAATGGATTTCGGTTGCATGTGGCTTTAGTGACTTGAAATCCATCAGACAAGATGAAACTGATTTCAGCATGGATTGAAGGTTACCTTCCCCTTCAATAAAAGTGTCTTCATGTTCTCTGTAATTATTGTCCAAATCGTTAACAATAGTTACCTCCAACTCGTTTATGTGTTCTATAACCCGTGTTTTCATTTTCGTTATTGTATTTCTGAATTCTTTCTTGTTTTCTTGGAATTTGTCTTTATATCTTATTTGATCGCCTAATGTGTTCTGAACAACTCGACAGAGGTTCTCCATCCTGCTTTCCAAGTCAAAAACAGCAGCCCCATTTTTCACACCTTTCGCAGCCTTTTCGATGGAAATTATAGGTTTACAGCTTTCGTGTGATTCTGACATACAAGAGTCGCAAACTAAGCAATCGTGTTGACTGCAAAAGAACACAATCTTTTGACCTGGATGGTATTCACATTTTCTGGATAGCTCAAGTAGTGGAGAACTAAGGTTTTGTACCCGCTCAATAGGTACAATCGTGTGAGGAGGGGACAGCTTTTTATGGAATTTAGCACAAACATTACAAACTAATTCCACACAATCACTGCACCAAGATCCTGCGCTTGTATTATCCCCATCTCTTTCACATCCAGCGCATACTGCCCTGTCAGTCATTCTGAAAACGAGAGGATAAACAAGATTAATGTTTAATGTATATTAATGCTTGTTTAAATATTCCATTTAAAATAATTGATCAAAATCATCTCTTAAAGACAACAACTCTTCATACAAGTTTAAATTGACACTTGTGGTTATTTGCATTAGTTTGTAGGGTTTTTAATTTGCTGAACATCTTTTTTTTTATATTTTGTTTTTGTAATAAAAACTTTTAAAAAAATGGTATAACTCATGTTTTAAAGGCAATAACTTCTAGAAGGGATCAATAAATGATGTTTGGTCCTGTTAAATTATTTCTAGGTCTTATTTTTGTTTGTTTTGTTCACGCATCATTATCAATATTATTAAATTCGATGCGACTGTCGTACAAGTGAGAGGTTTAGCGCTATTAAACCAGGTTGAATCCACCATTTTCTACATTTGAAAATGCCTGTACCAAGTCAGGAATATGACAGTTCTTGTCCATTCGTTTTTAATGCGTTTTGTTATTTGATTTTGCCATGTGAACTTTCCGAATTGATTTTCCTCTGGGTTCAGTATTTTTGTGATTTTACTTTTTACTTAGCTGAACTTTTTTCCAAAATTATGTTAATCTCCATCTTTAACGGTTTCCGCAAAAACAAAATGATATTGTTAAATTATTTGTAGGTTTACTTTACTGAACATTTTTTAAGCACAAGTTTTCTCTCTGTTGGCTGTAGTTTATCGACTATCTCGAAAACAAACCTGGTTAAAAATCATCTTTCAAGGGTAATAATTCCTATAAAGGATGTGGTTTTTGATAATAGGTTTTACTTTTCTGAATGTATTCGCTGTTTGAAATTGACCTCTATATATCATAGTTTCTGCTAAGAAATAAACAAAATGAAGGAACGAAAAAAGGGTTATACGGTCACCTATAGTTGTTAATTTCTGTGTCATTTTGGTCTCTTGTGGAGAGTTGTCTCATTGGCAATCATACAACTTTTTCTTTTTGTGTTTATATAGCTCCTGTAATGGATAAATTGACCATTGCGGTGATGATGACGTGTTAGAATTACTTTGCTCGACATTTTGTTGTAAGGACTAACTCCAATAAAGTATCGTGCTTAGATTTATCGTTAGATCTTACTTTGATGAACATTTATGCTGTTTATAATTTATGTTTATTTACATAACAGTTTTCAAGATAATAACCAATAACTGACATATTAAATAAAATTATATCAAGGGAAATAACTCCAAGTTTGGTCGTCCAATTCGTCTGAAAATTTTCTAGCAAATAGATTTTAATATGCTAATAATTTTTTACTCCTTCAGTTTTGCTTTAGTTACTAAGTATATTAGCCCAAAACGGTATTTTATCCCTATGTTCTTTTTTACCATGGTGGTCATGATTGTTCGCATACTGGAATAAAAACAAAACACAAACTTCATAAATGAAGATGCCATAAAAAAAATCACTTCAAGTTTAATTGGAAATAGTTCAGTAGTTTCAAAGGAAAACATATTCGAAAAAAATAACAAACGACGACGACGAACCCCATGTGATGACAATAGCACACATGGCCTGTTGGTGCAGGTGAGCTTAAAACGGTAAAATAAGTCATAAAGACAATTACTCATAATAAAATTCATCCAACAGTTTGAATGTACATGGACAATAGGTAGAAATAAACATTCTGAAAATTGTTGCTTCATCAGATTTATAGATAATAGTCTATGTTTTTTCTTTTATCCATGTCGACCATTTTGGATTGGAACCTCCAGGTCATCGGAAATATTACAAAAAAAAATTTGCTACTGATGACTTCGGTAAGTTATGTTAAACTTGGTTTGTTAAACTTGGGACAGTAGATTTCAGAGGATCCTTTTTTTTTTTTTTAAAGTTAACGGACGACGGACGACGACGAGGAGGACCTTATGGAGGACAATATATTACCCAAACATGAAATCAATCACATTACACTTATGCTTTCCTCGGAGATATATCCAATAGTGCATATATTGTACACTAATATGTGCACACTAAATGGCCGACGATTGTTACGTAGTATAGGAATGCCTAATACATCTACATGATTTATGCATCACCACAGACATCTAACCGGTTCGGTATAAGAAGTTACATCTACCTGATTTATGCACCTACACCTAAAACCTACCTGGTTCCGTAAAACAACTGTCGCGCGTATACTTCCTTGAAAATAGATATAAATTATCTCTACTTTCTATTTTCAATTGGAAAGGGGACATAAGTGCAGCCTCTTAAAAGATTATTTCCGCGAAAATTTAAAATACAGTTCAAGAAATCGTAAAACTGTTTCATTTCAAAGTATATTTTTAAGCCAAAACAATAAATAAATCTGCTTTTAAAAGAAATTTATCGTTTCAAAATATTCCAAAGTTCTTTATTACTGGTAAAACTATTGATTAATTGATCAATTGATCGCTTAATGCCAAGTGGCAAATATTTTGTTCACATGCAGGATATGTTATGATATTTAAGAAATAGTTGATGCAATCTATACTTTATTGTAATTTTAACATGGGTAGGCATTATATTCGTGAATATATTTGCCCGATCGATAGTGAGATTCGGACAATTAAGGTAATTTCTATGTCCGAAGTGTATAAGGGTAAAACGACTGTGTAGGCTCTTCCATGATTCTTCCTTTTTGTTTGTAAAGAAGCAAACGGCTGGCACTGTGATTTTTCAGAGGGAGGAGTTTTTGAACAGTCAGCATGCACGGTTGTCGTATCTAGGTCAAATATGTCAATTTCGGAATGCAACACATTACAGCCATAATGAATGAATTAGTAACACCATGTGCATCATTTAAAAGTTTTAGAAGTGTTTTAAGTTAATGAAATATATTAAATGCATGCCTATTTGATAAAATTCATTATTCTGCAGTAGTCAATATACGCATGTGCCAAAAAAATTTATTGGATTTAGAGCATGGGTTTATTCATAAAGCGAAAGAAGCACGTCATATTAGAATAAAAAATAAACCAAAAGCTTAGTGCATATATGGGTTATCATTGATGTTGGCATTTTTCGTAAAGGATGTAACAAATTATATTTTTGTGTAGGCTATTTGCTCATATCTAAATCTTGAAAAAAATATTTTTTGGCAGATTGGGCAGTTTTGTAATAAATGCAAAAAGATTGAAGCCCTAATAAGGCTAGAATATAGATATAACTACAAAAGGTTATACATATATATAGTCAAATTTTGCCGATATAGTTAGTAGACTGTCACTTTTTATAGGAGTGATTGCCTTTAAATGAGGATATTTTCACGTTATCCTCTTTTGCGGTTTGAGTAAAAACTAAATAAGATATATAGAAACTCAAACAGAATCATTGATAAGCAATACAAGATAAATAAAAAAAATAATTCTATTTTCGTCACAATGTTGGAAGGAGTCCTTTTTTGGAATATGCACAAAAACCAAGGTGAGCTACACAGGCTCTTTAAAGCCTTTTGTGTGTAATTTTTCCTGCTAGCCGGTACAAATTTCAATAACTAGACTGGTTTTAGTTTTCTGTCTTAACTAGGTCTTCTATAGTGCTATGAATATGTGAAGCCTAACCGTAAATTTATTAAAATGTGCATATGACAATAAAAAATGTACCTTCAATGTTGTAATGTCAAGATAATAACCAATAACTGACATATTTAATAAAATTATATCAAAGGGGAATAACTCAAAATTTTGCGCGGTATATTTCGCCTCCCTTATTGTGAAGCAGCAATATTGTGGTCGAAAATGTGAACATTGAATGTATATCGTCACTCGGAGAATCTATTTTAATGACAGATCTTTTATTGTTGCTGTTAATTATGTTTATAAATATATGAATATTTTTTTTGAAGATGTCCTTTAACATTGTGTTTTATCATTCCAGAAATAATTATAACTACATATGATCTCGTATAATCACTTAAAAAACAATAATATGTAATCAAATCTTTTTCAGACAGAATAATATGCTCTATAGCGCATTTGTATAATCAAACAAGTTATAATGAGGCAGACGTCTTTATAATTCTGCTGATATAGCCTTGACGTTGCGTAATCCTTTCGGCGACGTCATGATTTTTTTTCTTCTTTTTCCGTCAGCAGCACCCTTTCAACGGCTGATATATAAAAAGGGAGTTCGGTAACCCCATGAAAATTATGTATCAAAAGAAATGAAAATAATACCTTAAAAACATTTGGTTTTTATAGAAAAATCGTAGGATTGGTTTAAACTGCAGAAGAACTAAAGCTAGAAATTTCTTATTTTTGGTTTAAATTTGACGTAATGTCTATGTACTTTATGTTCTTTCCTTACCATTTTCAAATGTCTTCAACTCGGAAATTAGATTGGTGACCAACTTAAATTTTTCGAGTTTTCATTATCTTTTCATAAGTTCTACGTGTATACAATTTCTTTTAAAAATCGCCGGACAAGCCATTTACGTACCTGTTACCTTAACAAGTTAGCTGATGTGTTCAAAGTAGTTTACGGAACGACACACATTCTAATTTTCAAAATATATTAAAATAAGGCAAAGTATATATTTATTCATAAAGTCATCTCGGGAACAGTTTGTGAAAGTTGTCACCCCTAGTTTTTGGTGGGGTTCTTGTTGTTTATTTTTTAGTTTTCTATGTTGTGTCATGTGTACTATTGTTTGTCTGTTTGTCCTATTCATTTTTAGCCATGGCGTTGTCAGTTTTTTTTTAAAGATTTATGAGTTTGACTGTCCCTTTGGTATCTTTTGTCCCTCTTTGTCATAGTTCTGATCTGGTACATGCACTTGCGATGAAAGTCCTCATTCAAAATGCTTTGCAGAAATGCTTGAAATTCCACAATTATAATTCGTTTCAGTTCCAACTAGATGTGTTATGATCTAAGCTTATAAAGTGATACGAACATTGTGTTAAGTCCATGATTTGCATAAGAAAACCCCAAAAATAATTTGTGAAAAAACTGTGAGGTGCACCATATCATTTTATGGTTTAGTTTCTCAGAAAAATGGATTCTAATGAGAGGTTAAGGAGGAGCTGTAGATTCCAAATAGATACCCCCAGATTAAGCAATGGCAAAGTTCATGATATGTCCAAGTGAAATCACAAAAATGCCGAGGAAAATTCAACAAGGAAAGTCACTAATCAAATGGCATAATTAAAAGCTCTAATACATCAAACGAATGGATAACAACTGTCATATTCCTGACTTGTTACAGGCATTTTCTTATGTAGAAAATGGTTGATTCAAACTGGTTTTATAACTAGCTAAACCTTTAACTTGTATGACAGTCGCATCAAATTCCATTATATTGGCAATGATGTGTGAACAAAAAAAAACCAGACACAATAGGTAACAATGTCAAAATTAGGGGTATAGCAGTCAACATATATGTTATATATTAAGGTAGCACAATACAAAGATTTTTCACTCCAATCAAACACCTTTAAACTGATGTAATTCCACTCATCTTTCTTTAAATTTTATAAATGAGGTACCAAAAGAAAAAATAAGGATTAATCTTTCAAATTGTGATAATTTCATTATGACATAATTATTACATAATTAAATTGTTATGTAATAAGTTGCCATATTGTGATGTCCCTACTTGAATGAATTTAGCGTTTTTGTTATTCATAGCATCCCAAAATATTTTATAGATTCTTGCACAACACAGTTTGACCTCCAAAACTGTGTCTCAGATTTTTCCTATTGCATTTCATTCTCTCATAAATCTTCAATGAAGTTTGCAACATCAATTCATAAGAGACCACTAAATTCAATTGGGTATAAAATTTGTTCTATTGATGTTTTTGTAAATCTGAGACACAGTTTTGGAGGTCAAGCTGTGTTGTACAAGAATCTATA
Source organism: Mytilus galloprovincialis (assembly GCA_037788925.1). Classification (NCBI taxonomy): domain Eukaryota; kingdom Metazoa; phylum Mollusca; class Bivalvia; order Mytilida; family Mytilidae; genus Mytilus; species Mytilus galloprovincialis. The sequence goes on along the minus strand of CM075332.1, from coordinate 38,608,902 downwards.
AAATATTTTGAGATGCTATGACGAACAAAGACGCTAAATTCATTCAAGTGTGGACATCACAATATAGCAACTAATAACATAATAATTAATTATGTAATAATTATGTAATAATGAAATTATCACAATTTGAAAGATTAATCATTCTTCTTTCTTTTGGTACCTCATTTATAAAATATAAAGAAGGATGAACTGAATTACATCAGTTTAAAGTTGTCTGATTGGGAGTGAAAAAATCTTTGTATTGTGCTACCTTAATCACTATAAAACAAACAAATATGTAAAAAAGAACCACAAAATGGCATGTAGAGCAAGCATGTTAGCAAAAATTTCAAGATTTACTATAGTACAATAACACAATCACAGATGTTTTAAGTACAGAGTCACGTCGTATATGTATCAAAGAAACATAAAAATGTATCTTGTTTTCAACGTCTCTAATGGGGTTTGACTATCGCCGACAGACCTTTTTGGAAACTGAAAGGCTTGTGACCTCTTGTTTGCTACACTCCCGTACTCTATCTTGTTTAAGTTTAGACACGTATGTATTTACACAGACGGGACTAAAAGTATCAGTTTTCGTGATCATACAGCTCATTTATATTTTTAAAGAGGACACTAAAATTATTATAACTTGCTCCAAAATATGATAGTGAACAGTTTTTCCAATGTCATTTATCTGTAATAGTTATGCCTTTTCTCAGCTATAAAGAACCATAGCTTCTTTGAATTTGCTACCAAGTTTGATAATGGTATGCATAACTGCGTGATTGTTTTTTTCTTTTCTTCGTCTAGGTCGGATGTGGAGAGCAAGATATTATTTTACTATTCATCAAAAAATTCGAACAAAGTATATTTTAGAATTGGTTATTTAGTATCAATCAATAATATCTTTACAATCGAAGTCAATCATTAAACAGATCATCTTGCAATATAACGATTATGTTAGATGATATCAACCATTGTTAAACAGAGTATAAACTGGTGTGACGATATGAGATGATCGCAACCATCGTACTGTCGATTGTTAATTGTTAACCAGAATATCAAGCAATGTGAATAAAATGTCAGATGGTATCAACCATCACACAGTCGATCGTTTAATGAAATATCGAGTGATGTAACTTTTATATCAGATAATACCAATCATCTATCGCAGTCAGAGTCGATCGTTATACTGAGTATATAGCAATCTGACGATTATGACAATCGTACATTAGATGATTATGCAGAGTATCCAGTGATGTAACAATTATATCAGATGATCTCAACCACTGCACAGCCGATCGTTACACAGATTAGCTACCGATGTAACGATTATCTCAGAACTCAACCACCTTACAACCAATAATTATACATAGAATCCAGTAATGAAACGATTGTCAGATGATCACAACCATATTACAATCAATAGATATACAGAGCCTTTACCGATGTAACAATGATGTCAGATTATCTCAACCATCGTACAGCCTTTTTTGATACAGAATAACTACCGATGTAGCGATTACGTAAGTTGACATCAACTATCGTACAGGCGATCGTTACAAATAGTATCTTCCGATGTAATGCATATGTCAGATGATCTCAACCATCGTACAGCAGATCACAATACAGAGTATCCAGTGATGTAACGATTATGTCAGATGATTTTAACTATAGTCCAGTTAATCATAATACGAAGTATTTACCGATGTATCGATACTGTAAGATGATCTCGACCATAGTACAACCGACCATAATACAGAGTGTCTACCGATGTAGCGATACTGTAAGATGATCCCTAACCATCGTTACGCCGATTATAATACAAAGTATCTACCGATATAGCAATAATGTAGGATGATCTCAACCATCGTACGATCGACCAAAATAAAGAGTATCTACCGATGTAGCGATACTGTTAGATGATCTCAACCATCGTACAGAGCATAATACAGAGTATTATCTACCGATGTAGCGATAATGTCAGATGATCTCAACCATCGTAAAGCTGATCATAATACAAAGTATCTACCGATGTAGCGATAATGTCAGATGATCTCAACCATCGTAAAACCGACCATAATACAGAATGTCTACCGATGTAGCGATACTGTAAGATGATCCCTAACCATCGTAACGCCGATCATACTACAAAGTATTTACCGATATAGCAATAATGTTGGATGAAATCAACCATCGTATATTCGACCAAAATAAAGAGTATCTACCGATGTAGCGATACTGTAAGATGATCCCTAACCATCGTAACGATACTGTAAGATGATCTCGACCATAATACAGATCTCTACCGATGTAGCGATAATGTCAGCTGATCTCAACCATCGTAAAGCCGATCATAATACAAGTATCTACCGATGTAGCGATAATGTCCGATGATCTCAACCATCGTAACGATGATCATAATACAAAGTATCTACCGATATAGCGATAATGTCAGATGATCTTAACCATCGCAAAGCCAGTCATAATCCAGAGTGTCTACCGATGTAGCGATAATGTAGGAATATCTCAGCCATCGTAAAGCCGATCATAATACAGAGTGTCTATCGATGTAGCGATAATGTCAGATGATCTCAACCATCGTAAAGCCGACCATAATACAGAGTGTCTACCGATGTAGCGATAATGTCAGATGATCTCAACCATCGTAACGCTGATCATAATACAAAGTATCTACCGATATAGCGATAATGTCAGATGATCTCAACCATCGTAAAGCCAATCATAATCCAGAGTGTCTACCGATGTAGCGATAATGTAGGATTATCTCAACCATCGTAAAGCCGATCATAATACAGAGTGTCTATCGATGTAGCGATAATGTCAGATGATTTCAACCATCGTAAAGCCGACCTTAATACAGAGTGTCTACCGATGTAGCGATAATGTCAGATGATCTCAACCATCGTACAGTCAATCGATATACAGAGTTTTTAGTGATGTAACATTTTATTTCAGACGAACATTAACCTATTTTTGAAAGCTGAAATATCTTATAAACTTAAAAGAAAAAACCTCATTGTGTTATGAATGATACATCATGTCTAGAAATCTCTTTCATGAGAAATGTTAAAAAATCATAAAATTTAAACTTATACAAGGAGACTATTGCATTTTATAAATCATAATGGACAACCCCTCCTCATTGATGGCCATGGGTTCTTTCGTTAAATCGTTGTAAGAAAGTCCCATTGGCACTGTAATGCCGTCTTCTTCGTTAAGAATAATTTCATGTTTCTCTCCATCCTGAGATATTTTGTAAATAGCATTTAAGTCGACTGATGATACATAAACATCATTGCTGTCATCAACAGCAATACCCATAAGACCTTTAAGTTCCGGACTGTCGTAAAAAAACTCTTTCTTTCCAATCAAATGTCGTAACAAATACTTTGGCCTTTTGCTAGCTATATATAATACTTCGTTGGATTTGTTTATAGAAAGATGCAAAGGATCAGAGGTTGTCGCGATCTTTCCCCGTTTTACACCATCAATAACTTCCATCGATAAACTACCATCACTATCACGAACACAAATGTTTCCGTTTACACTTGTAATAACGGTACAGTCTAGTCCAACTCAAATATTACTTCCCGGTTCTAAAGTATCAAGGTCAATGATTTGGAAAAATCTTCTGTGGGAGCTAACAAGAGCTTTGTTGTTGTCATACAGAGCAACTGCACACGGATTGTATTGTAACTCTATTGACTTTACATTTGATCCATCAAGGTCACAGACGTATATACTTTCGTAATAGCTATTGGCTAAAAGTAGTCTATTACCGGGAATAAAACATCCGCAGTGAATGTTAACACCACCGTCGATTTCTGATGTATTGAAGGAAGTTACAAGACATAAACTTTGAGGTCTAGCATGGGCCTGTCCAAGTGTTTCTAATACTGCAGACACTTGCATAGGTTCTTTTTCTGTACCTTGGCAGATGTTTTCCATTCTATTTTCCTGGTCGAAAACAGCGGCCCCACTTGCAGCGTCTTTTTGATCAAACATTTCTCAAAATTAAAGGTTTACCGGATTTTTTGATGTTATTCTGAAATGCAAGAGTCGCAAAGGACACGATTTTTGTCACTGGTGCTGACAGCTAAAGAAAACAATCTTTTGGTCTGGATGGCATTACTACAAAATAAATCTTGTTATGTACAAACAAAAAGAAGTGTAAACAACAAAAAATAAACAAAGTAGGAAGTAACTATATATACGTATCAGATACAAACAGCTCAAAGAGATAAAGTATCATATACGCGGTCTTGAGAAGCTTCACTTTTTAGTAACATCGATTTTTTTTATTTCCTTCGTTCTAGGACAGTGTTTTGATCCTGCAATCGAACAGTTTTGTATAGTTTTTCAATCTTTAAAATTTAACTCTGACAAATTTAAAGACAGATTAGAGGAAATTAGTAAGAAAGTAAAAAAATTTGAAAAAAATCCAACTTTTTGTGAACTAGATTACAAAATAACCCTAAAAGAAATTTTGGATGCTATACATAAACTAAAGAATAATAAAGCTGCAGGATTGGATGGTATTCCAAATGAGATATTAAAATCAGGGGGAAGTATATTTGCACCTGTTTTGCAGAAACTTTTTAATTTAGTATTCTGCTCTGGAACATACCCTCACAAATGGTCATTATCTTATTTATGTCCAACTTTTAAAGCAGGGAGTCCTAGTAAACCTGAAAATGACAGAGGCATAGCAATAAATGCATGCATTGGAAAATTATTTAACAGTATTCTTAATAAAAGACTTGACATTCATCTTCATAAAAATAATATATATAATTAATCCATGTCAGATTGGTTTTTCAAAAAAGAGTAGAACATCTGATCATATGTTTGTTTTAAAAACCATATTAGACAAATATACTAACAAAAAAGGGGGGGATTTATGCTTGCTTTGTGGACTTTAAAAAGGCTTTCGACAGGGTCATACACTGTGGTATTAAATATAAATTAATGGAAAATAACATATCTGGAAAATTTTGTACTATTTAAAAAGATATGTGCAGCAAGAATGAAATGTATTAACACCATATTTCAGTTTGCTAGTTGGGGTAAGACAAGGGGATGTTCTAAGTCCGAACTTATTTAAGCGATCTGTCTCCAAAATTTGAGCCAAGTCCAGATGCTGTTGTCACTTGATATCAATGGGCGTAGAATTGATTGTCTTATGTACGCTGATGACATTATTGTATTATCAAACAATAAAAAAGGTCTTCAAAACCGACTTGATATATTGCATACTTATTGTATTGACTGGTGTATAGATGTAAACTTGTCCAAAACAAAAGTTTTAATTTTTAACAAGCCCAGAAATGTTTTGAAGGATTCACTTTATTTAGATAAAGAGGCTATACAATGTGTTAATAAATGTAAATATTTAGGGATAGTCTTTACTTCTAGTGGTCTTTTTCAACAGGGGAAAGAAGAGCTATTCAAAAAATCCTTAAAGGCAAAATTTAAATTACAAAAATCCATGTCAGCTTGTAATCCAAGTATTGATACTGCAATTCATTTATATGATCACACAATAAAACCAATTTTATTATATTGTAGTGAAATTTGGGGTTCATTTAAAATTAACGCTGCTGCTTGCAAGAAAAAAAAGTGATTATCTATTTGAATTAATCTACATAAATGATTATTTTGGAAAAATCACATTTCAGATATTTAAAGTATATTCTTGGTGTAAATAAGAAAGCTTCAAATTTAGCAGTGTTATCAGAGGTTGCAAGATTTCCTCTTTATTTTTCTGTCATTATATATATGGTAAAATATGTACACAGGCTTTACAAATTGGACAAAGGGTTACTTTATGATGCTAATGTTTGTAATAAAATTTTAGATGCAGAAAACATTAATTGTTGGTATTCATCTATGAAATATGTACTTCAATCACTTGATATACAAAATTTAGATACAAAGCTCAATAAATTAATTAAATTTATAAAATGTAACCTTTGTAATAGTTTTAAAACATTTTGGTTGGTCAAAAGATTTGAGACCTTATCACAAGGTAATAGTAAATTAGAAAATTATTTCAACCTCAAGACTGACTTTGTAAAGGAGACTTATTTATCATTTAAAGATTTTAGTATAAGAAGAGCTATATGTAAAATGAGAATAAGTGCTCATGATCTTAGAATTGAGAAAGATAGATATAGTAAAAAATACAGAGAGAACTCAACGTCTATGTCATCACTGCTTATCACATGGATCAAATTCTATTGAAGATGAGACCCATTTTACAGTAAATGGTCCATTATATGATGAACAGAGGAAATTATTATTTGATAAAGTTGTCACTTTTTGTACTAATTTTAACGAACTACCTAATCATGCTAATGATAAGAAATATGTTTGGCTGTTCACAAATGAACAATGAGCATTTACCAACTCTCATGTGCCTAGGAAATTACATTATTAAAGGTTTAGAATTAAGATTCAGATGTAAACAAAATTTATGAATTAATATAATATTTTATTGTTATAAGATTTAATATAACAGTTAAATAAAACACATGTTGTGTTAGGCTCTGATCCTGTCCATAACGTTATAGTATGGTATTAGTTTTCTACAAACGAATATCGTATATAAGTTTCATAAGATCTTGATGCCGTTAAACAGTGTTGATCAGTGTTGAATCCTGATGTATTTTATTAATCTACTCTGTCTGAATATATGAACTTTCTTCCGTAAACAATGGTAAACATGGTAAACACTCTCCTACATTATTGAAATCGGTCACTTTAAATTATAAATGTCATGGTGTAAATAAAGTAAACAACAAACAATATACGAGTATACACACGGCTATTTTAACACTAAATGACAGACGCTTAATTGTAACATAGTATAGGAATACATATTATAAACGAAAAGAAAAGAGATTATAGTTATACGACACTTACCTAGTTTCACTATTTCAATACTTCGTATCGTTCCTAAAATTAAACTCAATATTTTTTCTGTGGTATTTCAAATAAGAAAGGGGACATAAATCAAACGGCATTTTGCCCGAATAAATATAATTTCCGCGAAAATTTAAAATTTAGTTTATGTGAATGTTAACCTCATTCATTTCAAGGTACTATTATGAAATCTGCATTTAATGCATGAATGACTCTTATTAAGAAAAGTGTCTATAATTAGTTATCAAAGGTACCTATCATTATAATTTAATGATCTTTTTATTTATTAAAATCCTTACTGGACCTTTCAAATGCTGTCTGAATCTTGATTTATCGGTTCTCTTGCTTTCGTTAAAGAGTCAATTTAAAGAGCATGTATCTTATCGACTTTTTCGTGCGTAAGTGAAACCACCGGCTTATGTGAATTGACCTTTTTTTTTTTATTCCCCGGTGTTTAGATGGGCTGTCCCCTATTCTTTTTTACAAATACTAATATAGGGTTAGCACATATAAACTACTAAAATTGAATAGGAGCATCAACCTATCAAACGACAAAAAATAATTTGAAGTATTTAAGAAATTTTAATTGATTACAAACAAATAAAACACTAAATTTTGAAAGAGAAAGGGGGGAAAGATGCAATGCCCAAAGTGCATGCATGCGAGTTAAACGGTTGGCTTCTTGTGTTAAAAATGAAAATAACATGTAATAAATTCCATACATCGGATGTCTCTCCTTGGCCCCCCGCCATCGTTCAAATATCTTGGGCCATCGTCAAATGACCCGCGCCATCGTTAAATCGTTGATCCAAAGCGCTTTCTGGATTTATAGTACGGTGACCAGACCCAATATTTTTAAAATTTAATCGTCAAACATACTATATGGCTATATTATATATCATTGGATTCGGAAAAATGAGTACTTTTGGAATATCGATGTCGTCAAAAAGAAATGTGGCAACAGTTTTGCATAACTTAAGGCCAAAGATCAACATACTGTTTTCTTTTTTTCTTTCTATATTTTCAAAATTGAAAGAAATCAGCAGCATTTTGTGTTAAATTTCAAGAGTTATCTCGAAAATGTAAATAAAGGAACTTATTACTTAGTAATCGATTAATTCTGAAAATTGACGTTTTTCAAACACTTGTTCTATGAGGGGGAGAGGACCTTTATCTGGATTCCGTGATCGGGTGTTTTTAAGCTCGGGATTTCGGGATTGACCCAATCGGGATCCGGGAATTCTTTTTTCGAATTTCGGGATGTCGGGATTTAAAATTATTTAAATTCGGTACCTCGCGATTTCGTGTTTTTTAAGCAGGATCAGGACCCCTCCTACCCCCTTCTATTATACAAGATCAATACAAATTCCGTAGATGAAATGTAAGATTTTGTTGTGAACAAACACTTTTCACATGGAGATTTTCCCTTACATGAACACACAAGATCCTGCAAGAATTCTGCTGACATATGCCCTTCAATTTTCGCCAACCGTATTCTAAAGATGACGGAGCCAGGGCATTTAGCAATAAGTGATGCAAAATTGCCGATTCACAGAGAGGTAACCTAACTTAACCTACATCTTTACTGGTGGCAAGCTTGACGCACATTATTCAATTTTATATCATATCATGATGGAATGATTTAAAGAGATTCTTCAGATCATACATCTTCGAAACTAAATTCTTGCACAAACAAGGGCTTCATCTTCGTCAGTACTCACAAAGCTCTGTAACTACAATAGTCGTGCGTGTCCTTCAAAGTCTTGTAGACTATTTTCTCACTACTCCAAACAGAGACGAAGTTGTGTCGCATCCGGTAAGAGTATGTACAGCAGGAGGCAGTTTATAAATTGTTGGGGAAAAGCAAGCACAGTCATAGTTGGTGAATGGGTAAAAATCTTTAACTACTCTTTACACTGCTAATGTTTTCCATCTGCACCTAAAACCCGCATGCATGTGTCAACTGTTTGTAGTAGTGAACACACAGAACAATTACACCCGTATCAGAGGTCCGTATGATTATTCTTTCGCTCTTTCCCATTTCTATTAACTTCATCTCAAAGTATAAGGCATACATTATCATACGAGTATTGGCCCTTGTAGAGTGTTAACTAAGTTACGACAGTCATTAACATTATTGTCTGAAATAACTTCGACAATTTCGGATTTACAAACGTTCCGGCTAAGTAAATCTCTATATAAGGTGGAATCATAGGGGATTTGTCGTAGTTTTGAAGAAGAAAAACTACCAAAGATATTAGGGAGAGCTTGTTGGTTTTTTTTAACAGAAAGAAACTTCTTCCAGTCAGGAATCCTTCTCCCTTCAATTATCTGGTACACTTTGGTGGAAGCTTTAGTCTTTGTGCGGTTTTCCTTTTCAGCAGACAACTTTATTGAGTTTTTCATGTCGTAGCGGTAAAAAAATGTATGCTACTGTGTGCGCTAGAGAAAATCATTCGGTCTTTTTTTTTGTTATCATCAATACATTTAAGAAATACCATACCACCTCTCAGACCGGTGTAAATTGTGAGTGATTGACCAAAGGAAGGTATGGAAAGTGCACAAGAGACATCAGATCGAATTGGTTCACCAAACCAGGAATTTTAAAAAACGACCCATAGTCTTCAACACATTGCTGTCAGATTCCATCATTAAGTCTTTCAAAAGAACTTAAGAAGCAACGTTTACTCTCTACAGTAAAGGAAGTGATTCAGTACTTCTTCTCTGACAGACGATACACTTTTCAAAATTAAAACACATGTGTTGCCTTTTTTAACTTCTAGGACCTAATCGTAAAGGACTTCCTAATTCTAACATTTTCCAGATAACTACATGTCCAAATTCAGACTTGGTTCTTAATTTTTAATATATATAAAAAGTAAAAAAAACACATCAAATAAACATACGAAAATAAGAAATATCTTTAAAAATAAATAAAAAAACACCATAACGAACACGAAATGGGACCATGAACTAACAAAAAAGATCGAATTGAACAAATTTTAGCAATGAAAAATCGTTGTGATACGAAATAGCATTTATAGATTAAAATAATAGTATCGGTCCGGTTCAATATTTTTGTACAAGTCGAATTTCAAGAAAAAAAAACCTGTATCTTCATTTAGTTTCAATGCACAAGTCGAATTTATGCCTCTGAGACACTTGATTTTGAAATTGTTGTTTAATAAAGGTTTGAAATATCATATAAATGTTGATTATTTTACATTTTGCGTAAAAATAAATGATGAAAATGAATTGAAACGTACTCTATTAAATGCTAAATATTCGTAGTGTTCAATTTTTACAAAACTCTTCAATAACGGAATAATTTTGCTAAACTTTGTTTGAAATTGTTAAAATAAGGTGTTACAACAATGTATATATAATAACATAAAGAAGATCACGAATGTTCTTTTAGAATGTAGGCCTAAAATCTTTTGAAAGTATTTTTTTCTTTAAAGTAAGGGAACGAACTTCAAAGCCCATTTTACAAAAATTGCACCGTACGATTTTTTGACGACAAGTCAAAATGTGAAGAGTAACCTTTGAACTACCAATACTGTTATTAGTAATCGTATAGTCCGAATAACGATTGAACTCCTTAAATAAGCGACTTTTCCTTACTTGGTCACCGTAATAGTTCCTTCATTAGGAAAGCTCAAAGCCGAATATTAGAAAGCTAAGGATGATGAATAAGAATTACAGAAACAGTTCAACGGTTTATTTAGCTATTTGTTGACATGAATGTGTTTCGTTAGAAAAAAACCGATTGTCACCATGTAAAATTGTATTGCCAATAATTTTTATTCATGAATAAATTTAATTTATTTCATTGCATATGCAATAATGATTGCCACTTAATTACATAAGTCATCATTTCATTTTAGAAGCTGTTAATTGACACTCTGATGTCTTGTACCTAGTGTAATGATTATATATGTGTAATAGTACACATTACTATCAAACTCTTAATACTTAACCACAAACGGGAGGGAATGTGCTTGATATTTAAAAAATGATGAAGATATACTCTTTCAATCAGTTTGATTGAGGTCTCGAGCTGGCATATCAGTAACTGTTAATTTATGTATCACTGTCATTTAGTTTAGTTTCTTTTGTTTATACCTATTCTGACATCGGACTTTTCTTAATTGGCTAGCGGTACATGGGAAAAAAGGGGGTGTTAGATCGCACAAAACATGTTTAACCCCGCCGCATTTTGCGTCTGTTCCAAGTCAGAAGCCTGTCCTTTGTTAGTCTGTTTCCCGGCCGTTATTGAAATTCTTGTATATTCCGAAGACATACTGTCACTGAATGTTTTTACGGAGGGGACCAACCTAGTCATTTGTTATCACCAGCCCAGTAGTCAACACATGAATATCAATTATATGGTAATTTTTATAAATTTCCAGTTTGCAAAACTGGGAACTTTTCGAAAAACTTAAGATTTTCTTATCCCAGGAATAGATTACCTTAGCCGTATTTGGTACAACTTTACCAAATATTTAATGCTTTTCAAACTTCTTTTTTTATTTTGTCGTCACTGTTTAGTTTTATGTAGACGACATACGTATTTGGCTTGTTTGGCGTTACTAATTCTATACGCCTGGTATCTTTGCTCAGTTTTCCTCTTCTTCTTCGATTGGCAATACCGGGAGAATAAATACCACTGAATCAGTTTTAAAAAGTCTGCTATGGAATCCATCAATATATTTAAAGATGTACTTTTTTTTATGATTTTCGATTCAAGAAAAATTTGATCCTTTGGCTTTAACATCAAAAAGTAACCTCTAGTAAACCTATACGTTGTTTTTCTGATAACATGGGACAGTGACGTTTGAATATAACATAGACAGATTAGTGGGATTTGCATCCATAGCAGAGATGCTAACTGTCGTTGCTTTCAATATCATTTCATCTGTTAAAAACCATTAAATAAACCATTCAATTTCAAAAATGTATAAACCCGTATCAGTATTTGTAATACCTTTTAGTATTTTTCTTTGTCTTATGTTTTCTATGATCATACCGCTCTACTATCCTTTGTCCGTCTTCTCTGATGCACAAGTAGCAAAATACTCTGACAGTATACAATGTCACAAGATTATTATAAATGCATCGTGTTCACTTCAACAATTTGTTGCTTATATTTGTATCGCCTGAAAGGGTCTAGCTGTGTCAACACATATGAAACCGATCTATTGCCTTGTGTCGTATGGTACGTGTTACACTGTATGTGTTACACTGTATGTGTTACACTGTATGTGTTACTCTGCAATTCCTTAATTGAAATAATTATTTTTTAAAACATGTTGGCCATGTTATTTTTAATTTTGATCTTAGCAGAATAATTTGGGACTTTCACAGAACAAAACATAAACTTTATGCCCCCCCCCCTCTGAAATTCAAAGATAGGGCGTGATCGTGAGTTTGCAAATAATTACGCCCAAACTAAGGCCGTCTTAAGCTTGTATATATACATAATAGTGATCTTTACTGTCAAGTAAGAGTTTGTGTTCCGTTTTACAGGTCATATTGTGACGTATAAGATGTCTGCACGTTGAATTATATATATTTACGAATGATGTCCTTGTACCGATGATAAATTTAGTAAACATCTTGACAAGTTTGTGATATCGACTGATTCAGTAATACAAGGTAAAATAGGAAACGGAAACATGAAATGTGTCAAACAGAGAACAAACCCACCAAAGAGAAGAAAACAGCACAATTAAGGTCACCAATCGGAATTCAACGCAGCAAAAAAATTTCGCACTCGGAGATGGGCTTCATCTGGCCCATACACAATAATTCAAACTAGTTAAGTTAAATAGCCACCACAAACTCCGAAACAGATAACCCATATTACTATAATCATTCTTTTTCTTTGCAAAACTTAAACAATAAATGATGATATGCATTTATTTTTATTTTTTAGTTTAATATTGTTGTAAGAAATTATGGCATTCAACCTTTTTATTGCCTGAGCATGTGAATAATTTTGGTAATAATACTTCCAAAGACAGACAAATTAATCAAACGATGACCTGCTTTATATATGTCGATCGTTAAATTTGGAAAAAAATTCTTTTGTTGTAAGATACAAGCTATTGTTGAACTGTTAAGTAATGTGAAGAGTAGATGTATAAACGCCTTAGTCTTGTTTTATATCTTTAAGTGGTTACTTAGAAAAGACTCTGATCGACAAAATGATTTACAACTGACGACGTATTTCGAGTTATGCGGACACTGCTCAAGTTATTGTTATTAATGAGGTTAAAAGTAAACTATTTTTTTTACAACTGTAGAATGTTCACCGTGTATCCTCGGAGAAATGAAATTTTCAGTTTATTTTTAATACAGTGAAACAACTGTAATAAGCCGCTACTTTCATATCATTTCTATAGACCTTTGCAAACAGAATATCCCCAACATTCATCTGGACGACCACAGTTCCGGATCCGGAGTAAAAGTTGCCACTATTTCCACTGTCTACAATCATTACATACGATATATCCTGGCTGTTTTTGTACATTACAAAATCTGCAGTAGAATGTCCGTGATACCCAATGAAAACAGAGAAAAGGTACAAGCCAGATTTCCCGCAAGTTAATTTTCCTGTACTATGGAATTCAGCAATGTTATTGATTCCTACAGATGTTTTGGTTTCCGGAAACTTTATGATCTGTCCATTATAAGATGTTTCACTCACAGTGCATGATGTTAAGGCCACTGAAAGAAGAAACAAATTTTTCCAGGATTCAAAAGCGGATACAAGACTGAAATAGAGCAAAAGCATAATATACAAAATATGTCATCTAATATATATTTCTACACTAGCGGCATATCTTAGAAATGAAAAATCACCAACAATAAATACAATGCAAAGCTCCAACATCACATACTCACCAGAGGAAAATTATGAAAACCAACAAGGTCTGGTTGTTCTTGGAGATAAGAAAATAGCAATTTCAGAGACAAAACTTAAAAGAACATAGATTATCCATGATTGTTTTAAGCAACTGCAAACATGTCCCATGCGAAAAAAATTGGATGTACATGCAAAGCGTATAAGCTCCGGATTTACACTCCGCAATTAAATTTCTAAGACTCTATCATCGTCTCAGGTATACACAAAAAGAAAAGTAAGAACAGATATTCTTTCAGATGCAAATAAAAACTTAATTCACGACTTTTGGTGTTCTCCGGAAAATTCCAATCCAACCGGAAATAAAAATGACGATAAAAGAGTGCATATTGGACCCAAAAAATATTCGAGTCACCATGTCCAAATATTAGAAAAGACTCAATCTGAAGTTTTTATAGACTTTAAAAATAAATACCCGTATGTTATTAAAGTTTGTCAAAGTTTGTTTGAAAGTTGTAAACCTTATTTTGTTCGTGCTGCTGGCACGAAAGATCGTGTAACGTGCTGTTGTAGATATCAATTAGAAATGAAATATTTTTTAAAGCTGCCATGATCAATCGTAAAACATGTAACTAAAATATCTAGATAGAAATGGAGTGAATCTTCTCAATTTCTCCAATGAAGAACTAAAAACTAGTGACTCCAGTGAAAATATTAATTAGGAATGTTCTGAATATATCAATCATAATACAAAACAAGGACCAAAAAAAGGAACTAATGCTTGTGAAAAATAACACAAAATCTGGCTTAATGGTCCAGTACCTACAAAAGTTACTTGGAATATTTCCGGCGCATAATTTTAGAGCAAAATGGCAAAACAATTAAATTAAAACATTTGGTTACAAATTTAGTGCAAAATCACGTGATATCTGTTCATGACTATTTGAAAAAATTATAAGTGCAAAGAGAGTGACGAACTACAGTCAAGTTATTTTCAAAACCCAGTAACAGTAAAACTTTTTTGTAATAACAGAAGAGAAGATGAAAAACATGATCAATATTTTACTTTTCAAGTTCAAAAATATATATCGGAATATTTGTCGTCAATATCCTGTCATGTGCATACAATGCACGAGTTTTGCGATGTATGTAGTTGCCAATACAAAAGCAGACATTGCTTAGGTCATCTTCGAAAATCGTTAGATGAACTAGGTTATGTTAATCTTATTCGGAACTTTTCGAAACGTCTCATGCTAAAGGCCCACAAGATGACACTGGAGGACTTGATAGAAAATCAGACGGATTTAGCAATCGTTCGAGGAACAGCAACTATTCAAAATGATGATGATTTATTTGAATTTGCTAAAAGCAATCTTTCCGTTCCGAAATCAAGTCATTGTAAACGTCGTTTATTTAAGTATACTGAAAACATCGATATAAATTTTCGGATGTTTTATAAACCAAATACCAGGAATTTGTAGCGTGCATCACGTAGTTGTTGATAATGATCACCTTTTAAGATCTTTATCATGTTACACTTGCAATAATTGTTTACAAGGTAACATTAACGAATGCGAAAACACAAACATACTAGGAAATTGGAACGGTTGACGAAGACCAAACTGATGATACTGATATTGATGTTCCAATTTATTAACTAGTAAATCCACCATATTTGCTGTCCTTTGTGATGATAATGAGTTTGATTACTACCTACTAAAAGCTAAACCTGAAACTTATCAGTTAACGAGTCGTAAAACAGACAGTTGGGGAGTGTCTTATCAACCCGCAACTAACGTTATCAAAAGAAACTATTTTATGCAAGGTGAAAATCCACTACATTTTAAAATGATTAAATTGTTATTCTTTATTTGCAAAACAAACAAAAACCAATTTTGGTTATGGCAAATACATAGACAAAACAAACATAATGAAAACTCGACAAAATTATTATGAATATGATAAACACAGTTATTGGTCTCCTTTTCAACTGCTGGTGTTGATGGATTTAGTATAATCACGAGTTTATCAGTAAAATTAAGTGTATTAAATTTTTCATATTTTTGTATATAATATTTTAGAAAGATTTCTCTTTTATATTTATTAATTTTACAGTGAAAGAAAAAATGGAATTCATCGTCTAAGATATTACATATTTTACATTTTGTTTTTCATTTCGTGGTATTTTTGTATATCGTCCAGTTTCTATTAAGAGACAATGATCGCTTATTCTGATTTGGTTAACATTTTTCTTGTTTCTTTAATTGGGTGCGATAGGTAGTATTTCATTTGGTCATTTATATTAGATTTATGAAATTTATATAGATATATTTTATTATTTTCGTTTAAGTTATTTATTTCATCATCAATAAGAGTTTGATAAAAGTCTTTAATTGGGGTATAATGTTTTAGTCTGCTTTAAAGTTTTAGTTTCCTCAATAAGTTTGATGTCAATATTTAAATCTTGTGACACATTTTTAGCAAAAGTATATCAAGAGTATGCTCCCTTAGTATCTAAATTTTCAGTAAATTTAAAGGCTTCATTAAGAAGTGGGTTAAGATTTTCATTATTTAATATAGATAGGTACATCATAGTTTGGGTTTTTATGAAAGTTTCTATAATGGCAGAAGTCCTAGTTCATTTCTAACAGCTAGAATTGTTGAGCTTCTTTTTGTCCCCAGTACTTGTTTGATAAAACGTAGCTGGTTTTTTTTTCTAAAATAGTTTTATCAATAAAATGAATAGCATCTGGTGTTGAGCTATTGTTTTAGGTCGGAGTTTAGCTCCGTAAAATTGAATATAAGTGTCTATATAACATATTTCACTATTATATGTTAGAATAGGTTTGATCAAAGTTTCAAAAAGGTTGCAAGAAAGTATGGGCTCGTTCCTTTAAATTCATGCTTATATATATGCACTGATGTTTGTGTACGTTAAACTTTCTGAAGATATTCACCAAAATATACTTAAATGTGTTGAAATGAGTACTTATGTGTTATAAATTATTTAAATAAAAAGTCAAAATATTGGAAATGTGTAAAAAATTTAACATGGTCTAAAATAATTAGAAATGGGTCTCCATTGAGATAGACTAAACTTGTATTTTTGTCCATCTGATGAGTTAAGCCTTTTTCAACTGATTTTTATAGTTCGTTCTTATGTTATACTGTTATACCACTGTCCCAGGTTAGGGGGAGGGTTGGGATCCCGCTAACATGTTTAACCCCGCCACATTATTTATGTATGTGCCTGTCCCAAGTCAGGAGCCTGTAATTCAGTGGTTGTCGTTTGTTTATGTGTTACATATTTGTTTTTCGTCCATTTTTTTTTTACATAAATAAGGCCGTTAGTTTTCTTGTTTGAATTGTTTTACATTGTCTTATCGGGGCCTTTTATAGCCGACTATGCGGTATGGGCTTTGCTCATTGTTGAAGGCCGTACGGTGACCTATAGTTGTTAATGTCTGTGTCATTTTGGTCTTTTGTGGATAGTTGTCTCATTGGCAATCATACCACATCTTCTTTTTTTATATATAAAGTATATATCTGCATGACAATATATATATATTATGGATAAAAAATTAGACTGAAAATGCACTCAATATTATATTCAATATATTGTCTATTGAGGCATGGTTCTAAAATATTCCTCATAATTTCCTAGCGGTTTCACTGTAACGTGTTGTATGAATATCTGTGAAACAGTGAAACCGGTAGAACTAAAAAAATAGTTTTGAAAAAGAGTTTCACAGCAATCGAAAAAATATCACAATGGCACAATACTTTAAACCTTATTTTATCGGCACGAAATGAAAGAATTACGACGTTATTTATACAATGCATGAAAATAACGTCAAATTAACGGTGCCAAAAACTTACACCAACATCGTACGCGACGTCATAACATAATTTAGAATAAGTTAGAATAAATAATAAAGCGGCTTGCCATAAATGACCAAATTTATATTAGGACAAATTTATGGAGGGATCCAATTTAAGAGTGATTTTTTTGTCGAACTCCAGCAAACAATTGTTACTTCAAAATGGCGTTGTCCTATATAGTTATCAAAGGTACCAGGATTATAATTTAGTACGCCAGACGCGCGTTTTGTCTACATAAGACTCATCAGTGACGCTCATATCATACGGCTGAGGTAATCTATGCCTGGGATAAGAAAATCCTTAGTTTTTCGAAATAGCCATCCCCCCCCCCCAATCTGGATTGATCCACCCCCACGGAATAAATTGGCATGATCCAACTTTCCCCCTCAGCGTAAGGGGGGTGGGGGAACAAGGATCCGGCCAAATTTTCCCCTAATTGCACGAAAAGCTTATTTCTTCCCCTTGTGACATAACGTCGGCGTATTAAAAATGTTCCTTGGGTGATTATGAACTCCAACGAAAACTGTTTTGCATTTCAAAGAGGGTATTGGTATACACCTACATGTGGTAAGTTGTCAGACGATCAGACAAAACAACACAAAAAAAACATTTACATACGGATAAAAATATAGACGGACTGATGGACATGTAAGCACAATATGGTAGAGATATAGACCGGCGGGTAAGGTATTATATGATATATAGACATGTAGACAGATTAATGAGCACATTCACAGACTCGTAGACATGTTGTTAGACTGTTGGAAATGTACACTGACTGGTAAACATGTAGATAGACTATTGAACACGGAGAAGAACTGGTGGACACGTAGACAGAATAGAAGACACAAAGCCAGACTGGTGAATACGAATTCAGACTATTGAACATAAAGAAAGACTAATGAATACAAAGACAGACAGTTGAAAATGTAGACGGATTTATGGACAATGGGTTTTTAGAAATTTCAGTTGGTCACAAGGCCACTGTTTTCCCAGTTAGAAAAGTATTATAAGTGTACCAAATGACATCCTTAAATGCCCACCCTACAAAAGTCTGGCGGACATCAGTATTTTGATTTTAGAATGTTGTCTTACATTGGCATTATTAAAGGTTTCATACTTTTTACATTTAGTACAAACATACAAAACGTCAAAAAATGTTGATTAATCAAATAGGCGAAGCTAATAATTTGTTGCTTTGATACGGCATGGGATATTTTCATACGAAATGCGTTATTTTGTTTTATACAAATCGAAAACATAGCATGGAATCAATTCTTACACCCAAAAGTAATATGCAAAAATACAGAACTCCGAAGAAAATTCAAAACAGAAAGTTACTTAATAAAAAGCAAAACCAAAAACTCAAACACATCAAACAAATAAACAATTAACCGACATATTCCTTACTTTGTACCTGTAGGTATTTTCTTATGTAGAAAATGATGGGTTAAACCAAAAGTAGATCAGTATTTGCAAAAAATAAAAATCTATTGTAAATATAAAAAAATGATCATAATAAAAGGTAAACTATTAAGCAGTTTTAAACGAAAGCATATTGGAAGTATTCTGTATGTACTTACCAGGTTCATTCATTTCCTGGACCTTTCCTTTTACAGTCTTGATATCATTTGATACAAGCCCATAGTTCTGTTCCAACGAATCGATTCGTTTTTTTGTTCGATTTTGGAAGGACTGTGACCTGCTATCAACTGCATTCGTTATATTTAATAACGCTAAAATATCCTGGCTTCGCGAAGTGGAAATAGATGAAAGAGAATTAAGTCGTGAATTTATATTGTTCATTTCGGATGTTAGCGAGTCAATATTATGTTGTATAGCGGTAACGTTTTGGATGCTTGAAACATCAACGGAGTGTGTAAAGGAATTTAATTTTTGATTCATCATAACACTGGAATTTCGCAAATCCGTAATTTGTCCTTTAAAAACATTATTTTCATTTTGAAGAGTGTCGTATTTCTTTTGCAAAATATCGTAACTATTCTGTAACCGGGCACTTTTTTCTCGGAACTCAGAAGTTTCATTCTTCAATTCGGCAACAACACGTGACTGAATGAAACTTTCATTTTTTAATTTTTCAAAAGCAAGCGATTGTGTAGCACTGTTCCCAGATTTCAAATCCTTCACAGTTTTTAATTCAGTCTGAAGTTGCAAAACAAATGTTTCCATTTGTGCGATTAACTGCTTCTGTATGCCTAACTCATCGGTTAGAATTAGGTAATGACTGTCGGTCAAGCCGTGTGTTCCAACTGAAGATATTCCTGTTTTATTGGACAATAAAAATCCATGGCAAATAGATAGAATAATGCAAGACAGAAAACAAAACTGCATAGGTAAAACCATTACACTTTATCTGGTGTATTTTTTAGTTAAGAATGACAGAATCACGACATATGTTTGTTCTAGTTACAGAAATTCAACTTCGGACGTAAATCTTATCTTTCCATTGTACAATAAACTCTATTGCACGAATCACGATATATAAAGTCACGAATTCTAGAACACTATGTCTGATTTTATCTAGGCTACAATAGAAACGCTCAAGGTAAAATTTTATCTGTAAGGTTAAAATATTTACACCATACAATTGTTTGTTTAAAACTAGGATACTGCACATGATTTTAATCTAAGTGTTGCTTAAAATTAGAAACTGTTCTGTGTGTGTTACATTTTAGTGTTGTGTCGTTGTTCTCTTATATTTAATGCGTTTCCCTCGGTTTTAGTTTGTTACCCCGATTTTGTTTTTTTTCAATGGATTTATGAGTTTTGAACAGCGGTATACTACTGTTGCCTTTATTTCTGCATTGTGACAAATCACCATAATGGTTCAACTTTATTTCATTCCGAATACAAGTTCTGAAGTTTTTTTTACTTCGCAGCTTTTAGGATGAGTCAAAATGAGTCCGGGAAGGATGAAGTTCTCCCTGTGCATTTCTTCCGTTTAAACCAGCATATTAAAATACGAATCAGACTGTCTGTTTAATGCATTAACTCGTCCTTTTTCAAAAAAAAAAATAAATAACCGGAAGGTAGTACGACATTTTTGATAAATATTCCGTACAAACTTCACAAATAATACACGATGGTTTTGAAGTATAGAATGTGGTAACTGACGTTGTTTATCATCTTAATAACATGGTATAGTATTCTTTTATTTGTCGTTATGAATATAACTTTTTCTTTTTAATCTGTTTTGTTGATATCCATTTGACGTGACTCTGTACTAATACATCCCGTCATTGTTATTATTCTACGATAATTTTTGTATTCATGTCTTTCGTTTTTGCTAAAGTGCTTTGTCTAAATGCCTTGTTGTGTTTCTTTGATACACATGACGTGGATCTGTACTTATACATCCCGGCATTGTGTTATTGTTTTATGATAATTTTTGTATTCTTGTCTTTCAATATTGCTAATGTGCTTTGTCTATATGTATTTCAATATTGCTAAATTAATGTTCTTTGTCTATATGTATTTCAATATTGCTAATGTGCTTTGTCTATATGCCTTTTTGTGCTTCTTTGTGCTTCTTTGTTATTTTTTATAGTGATTAAAATTATAACACAATGTTGTCTGCTGTATCCCTGTTTTTGACAATTTTAGCTCTTATGTCTATCTGTTTTATGGAATTTGATGCGACTGTCATTCAAGTGAGAGGTTTAGCTAGCTATAAAACAAGGTTTATTCCACCCTTTTCAACGTAAGAAAATGCCTGTACCAAAGCAGATATTGCAGTTGTTATCCATTCGTTTGGTGTATTTGAGCTTTTGACTTTTGATTAGGGACCTTCTGTTTTGAATTTTCCTCGGAGTTCAGTATTTCTGTAATTTAACTTCTTTCTCCTTCAACTATGGAGTGCATTAGGCCTATTTAATTCATTATTCAAGCGTCAGTGAAAAGTCGTTTGTAGAAGAAACGCGCATCTTACGTACAACATTTTAAACTGGTATCTATGATGAATTCAAATATACACCTCGTAAAAAGTGTTGCATCAACCAGAATTTCCAAAAAGTAAACCAAAACATCAAAACCATATAATATCATAAATGGCCTCAAAAGTCTAATAATGTATGTCATTTTGTTTTTGTAAGATCACAGATATATACAAATTAAATGTTTAAAAACATGTACTTATTCAAATTCGTGGTTTGTCTTCATGCTTTTTATTTTATGTATGCCTATAATACTGTGGTTAAAATATTGCCCTAATTTATATACCTTCGAGACCAACTATAAAATAATGAGCTTTGATATATTGGTTGTGAGTAAAATGAGGGTGGTGCGATATTTTTTCCCAAGGTTAAAACCTGGAATGGAAATGGGAAATATGTCAGACAACAACCCGACCAAAGAGCTGACAACAGCCGAAGGTCACCAATGTGTCTTCAACGCTGAGAGAAAATCCCGCACCCGGAGGTGTTCCTCGGATTCCCTAAGAAAATTCAAAACATATAAATGAACTAAATTTAAAAACAAAAAAGACTAATTCAAACAAAGGCCAGAGGCTGCTGACTTGGGACAGGCGCAAAAATGCGGCGGGGTTAAACATGTTTTGTGAGATATCAATCCTCCCCTATACCTTTAGCCAATGTAGAATAAAGAAACACGTAGCAATATGAACAGTTAACCTCAGTTTTAAAGAAGTCTTAGTCCGATGTAAGAATAGGGAATAAAAAAAGAAACTAAGCAAAATGACAATGAGAAATAAATTAACAAAGGACTACTAGCAGTTACTGACCTGCCATATCTATCATATTATCGTCCCGAGTATTCAATCAAGCAATCAGCACTTTTGTGTTGACATACACATTGGTTTTATCATATTCATACATGAACTGATTGCTCATCCGGAATTGTGGGATGCTCACCCAAGGAATATATAACCTCAGCTGTATTTGGTACAATAATTTTTTAACACAGTGAAAGTTCGAAACTGCGCCAACACAGTCAATCTAGGCAAATAGAGTAGTGCTATACTTTCAAACATTTACAGCCAATCATTGGAACTAAAAGACTTTTTGAGACTACAGATTAAAAATTTAAGTAAAAAAAACCCCAACCGAAACCATGAATCTTCACCTTTACTAGGAACAATAGATCATGTATGGCTGAATTTTCAGGCATTTAAAATAATGCTTAACCACACCAGGTATTTAATTAAATGACTAAAAACAACTAGATATTTTGTCAAATGTGTAATATTTTAAAACAAAATTCCATAAATTGCCCGTTATGTTACGGGTTAATTGAAGAACAAGGATATCAGTGAGAAGCATATATAACATGATCAAAACACTTTATAGTGTAAAGAAAATAACTTATGGTTCAGTGAAATTAAATTTATTTTTCTTATACCAACTAGGTAAGTTTGAATGTCTATAACTTGTTTAGAGAAACTGCGTTTAGTTATCAAATAAAATACTAGTTTGTGATCTTCTTGTGAGACTATGACACATAGTTCTGACAAAGATATTTTTGTTTGCATTCAGTAGAAAATATTTCATCTTTATCGACCGGACGAGAACAAATTAATAATAATATATAAAAAAGGTAAGTTCTGTAATGCATTGAACTATACCAAGGACAACTTCTGCTTGAAAAAAGGGTATTTTTGAAAGGGAAACAAATATTTCATTTTTATCTACCGGACGAGAACAAATTAATAATATAACAAAAATGTAAGTTCTGCAATGCATTGAACTATACCAAGGACAACTGCCGCTTGAAAAAAGGTATTTTGGAGAGGGACACAAATATTTCATTTTTATCGACCGGACGAGAATAAATTAATAATATATCAAAAAGGTTAGTTCTGCAATGCATTGAACTATACCAAGGACAACTGCCGTTTGAAATAAAGGTCTTTTTGATAGGGAAACAAATGTTGTCCTTTTACAGGTAGCTTTCGGAATGGTCAAATACGTATTAACATACAGATAGCTCAGCGTGGCACTTAGAACGGGCCATTTGATTTAATGTCCTAATAAAACAATCAGAATTGATACATATAAAACAGTCAAACAGATTCCCCTCTATAATATTGATTTCACTATGGTACAAAGATAGGAGTATCTTCATTTTCATCTTCAATGCCTCAAAATAATGATGGTAATCCCATATCTCATGAACTGTAAATATAAGAAATCACTTCGTGGCATTGTTATAAATAACTGTTAATTGCTTGAAGTGGTTGTTGTATGTTTTGCAAGTCAACAAGGTCTTCAGTGATTTAAGACAAACATAGATTCATAAACAACCTATCATTTATTCAGAATGTCTAGCAAAAACTTCAAACAACGCATGTTGTTTTCTGCTCCTTAACACAGTCTCGGTTCTGTTTTCAATATTACTGTTTTGTGTCTATCCATGCTTAAAACTAATGTAAAGTCCCGAAGCTTATTTCTTTAAGTCAATAGCACAATGTAGCAGTTGCATGAGTTCATTCAACTTCTTCCCTTCTACGAATAATATATTTACTCTTATATTCTTCAAAAAGGTTGTGTAGTACTTTTTTCTCTATAATTTGTGGAGGCTGTGAAAAATATACATCTAGAAATTTAAGTACCATCACAAGTTCTGTTATAAGTGAATTATCGTATTACAATGTAATATAAATAAGATTTTAGCTATGAACGTGACGACATCCAATTTATGTATTTTCTTTTTCTAAAATCGATGATTCTTAAAAAAGTGAAAGATTTCATGTTATGATGTTTGCTAAATCAATTTTTTGGCTTATTTATTAAATCTAAATTTAATCAGTTTAAAAATACGCAGATAACTCGTACAGTTGTTTATGCATTAAAATTGTTCAAACACTTAAGTACTAGAATTTCGAGATTTTGGTCTTTGTTGCTCATATCCTCAAACCAACTTGAATGAAGAAATGGGGTGAACCCAGTTTGAAAGAGCTTGAAAGTGTGACCTCTCTTGTATGTTACAAATTAAGATGATTTAAAAAATAAAATAAAACAGGGAGCGTCAATCCTAGATCTAGTGTTAGTCAGGAAGTATTGTGTTTGGCATAAATCATGCCGTGTCTTTCTTTTTTTAATTGTTTCATTATTTCACCCCAGGCGCTTTGAAATCGCTTAGTAGATATTCGTTAGATTGCAGTCCGGATATAGGTGTGTACATCCTTGTCGTTTGGTCTCTTATTTAGTGTTTATCAATGGCAATTTTATAAACATCAGTTAATGTGTAGATATAAGTTGGATTTGTTCAGCCCACCTTATTGTTAACCCTAGTCAATCTAATTTGAATTGTATTTTCTAAAAAAAAATCAAGAAGTTTCAGAAACAATATTTTATATTGCTTACATTTGACTCTGTCGTATTTTTAGAAGAATCATAAATCTCTATCGTTCCATCTAAAAATACAAAACGTAAGGAATATATCCTACTATCACAATAACATATAGTAAGAAAGCATTCGTCAGTAAGAAATAACACATCTTTTAAAACTTCTTCTTTTATTTAGAACTCCTCTCGGCATGTTAAGGCCATAATTCATGCAACTTGATTTTTAGTTTAGTTCTGTTATTTTGAACTCTTTACTCTTCTCGAAATGTTTAATGCAATCATTGGATTTTTGATATTCAAGAGACACGGTTTGTAGTTTTGGGGTATTTTTCTATTTTATTCGGTAGTGGTCAGTATTGGTATGGTCTGTTCTTTAGTATATTGATAGTGTTTGTAGGTTTGTGATCTTTTGTTTTCTCAAAAGATTGCCATATACAATTACGACCAAATTGACTGCTTGTACCTTTTCATATTTTTATCTAATACAGGAATTCAATAGGATATGCATACAGACTTTATTTCATAACATGGCTGTAATTGTAATTTATTTTCGATTATGTTTTATTCGTTAAGATCCAAAACTGTTCTATTTTAAACTACATCGGTATGTGCTACGGCCTCAGAGTAACAAGGGGTATACTAATGTCAAAAAGCGAAAGTATGTTTTCATAAATTTAAGATATGTTTCAAATTTGTAGACAGAAATAAAATATTATGTGCAGAGTGGAGGTAAAATATGATATATTGTGCAAGCAACCAAAGTGTTCCACTTTCTTTCACTAGATTACTACAAAAGTTCATTTATGTAATTGTAATTTAAATACTGTAGGTGCTATGTTGGTGATCTGACAATAACAAAATAAAACGTAAAATTATACAATAACCAAAAGCTCACTTACCTTCAATCAGATCTTTTAATACTGTAAATTCATATGGTCGACCATTGTAGGACTCCACTGTGGCTTTATGTATGCTAAATTTACTTTTATCTTTTTCTGTCTTCGTCATGTTCGTATTATGATCTTTTGCAAAGACAATATATTCGAAATTATGTTTTTTTTGCATAAATTTGTCTTTCAAATTCTTTTTAAAAAGCGATAACAACAACAACAACAACAATAAAAATATTTTATTTTAAGAGGGTTACACAGTTAGCTATATAACTAATTTTCCCTAAGGCCCTCATTAAAAATCAAACAAAACGCTAATTAAATCTGCCCTTGAATTTTTACTAGATAACATTTTTGTTCGCTTTAGAGATTCCGTATATCTTCAGGTTATCGGAATTCCAATGAGGACTAACTGTGCACCACTTATTACGGACCTGTTTTTGTATTGCTATGAGTTACAATTCATGACAAAAATCAGCAAACACCCATCTAAACAACACCTTATACACAAATTTAATAATACTTTTAGATATTTGGATGATATTTTAGCTCTCAATAATGACGACTTCAGTATGTAAACTAAAGAAATTTATCCTGTTGAACTTACTTAAAATAAAGCTAATACTAACAATGACCACTGCCCTTTCCTCGATCTTGATATCTATATCATTAACGGAAAGCTTAATACTAAAATTTATGATAAAAGAGATGATTTTCATTTCCTATCGTTAATTATCCATTTTTAGAGGGTGACGTTCCCTTGTCACCATCTTACGGTGTTTATATATCTCAACTTGTACGATTCGCTCGTGTATGTAACAATGTATTAGATTTTAACGAGAGAAATTTATGTATTACTGAAAAATTATTACACCAGGGTTTTCGATATCACAAACTAGTCAAAACATTTACTAAATTTTGTCATCGGTATAATGACATCATTCGTAAATATAGCTCAACATGCAGACTTCTTATACGTTCAGGTATTTCACATCCAATTTTTTATAGAAACATTCTTTATAAAGCACAAACATGTCAGTGCATTGGCTAGAGGTATAGGGGGAGGGTTGAGATCTCATAAACATGTTTAACCCCGCTGCATTTTGCACTTGTCCCAAGTCAGGAGCCTCTGGCCTTTGTAAGTCTTGTATTATTTTTAATTTTTGTTTCTTGTGTACAATTTGGAGTTTATTATGCGTTAATTATCTATGAACTAATATATTTATTTGTTTGGTGGCCAGCTGAAGGATACCTCCGGTGCCGGAATTTCTCGCTGCATTGAAGACCTGTTGGTGACCTTCTGTTATTGTTTGTTCTATTGTCGGGTTGTTGTCTCTTTGACACATTCCCCATTTCAATTCTCAATTTTATTGCATACATTAGTATAAAAAGTCAAGTATGATAATAACATTCAATACAACTTGATAACATTTTATGAAAAAATAAACATGATGACATAATCAGTTTTAAATATTATTAATACAGCTAGGTTGAATTTGATAAATGATCTGTTATTTTGTATTTGAAGAATGAACTTTTGTAATATTTCTTAACAAAATTGGCAAATTATTCCACGAGAATGGTCCAGAATACATAAAAGATTTGTTGAACAATTCTGTTTTTGGTGTAGGGAATATGAGGTTTCCTTGAACAGCATTTCTCAAAACAATGATTTCAAATTCATTTGAAAAACTGATAAACAAAGAGATTTGAAAAAGAAATAAAATGGCATTGACATTAGGAAGAAACCTAACCATGCGAACATAAAGTGCTTCTCGCACCCTAATTGGCTTACATTTGTACTGCTGAAATGTTATGTGACACCGGTACATGTTATATCTACACATAGAATGAAAACTTCAATTATCACGTTTTTTTTATTAGTGTCCCTAATTCAAAGCGTTTAGGTAAGGATGTTGTAAGAAATTATTTTATTTTATGCTTCACCATGTTTCATGAAACATCAGTGGAGTTATTTAAAACATAATGAAATCATTGAAAAGTTACCCTTTCGATTATTCTTAAACCTATCTGTATTTTGTTTAAAATGAGAAAGAGCTAAAGGGCGAACAAAAGTCGACACATAAAGGCAACAGTAGTATACCGCTGTTCAAACTAATTAATCCATGGACATAACACTCCATTATTTAGCAGTACGAACCATGCAAAACCGGAAATAATAAAAAAAAATTCTGGAAGATAACGCATATGCTGCTCCACTCGTGACACAGGTCTAGTCTTTTGATATAAAGAATAATGCTACACGTCATAATCGATTATAAGGCGTCATACAATGAATACGAATGTGCCTCATTTTCATCGGTATAATACCAGCAAAATATGTAGCAATTCTATTAACAGTATGAATACTACACTACGATTCCATACCTGTGTCTGATAGTTTAATTTTTTCATATTTTTGTAGTATCAGGAACAGAAACAGAAAACCTGGAATAAAAAGTGATATATCTTCAAAGATACATTTCTTTTCAAATCACGACCTAAAAGTTAATTCAGATAAGTTAATCTGTTCAGAAGTGTTTAACGTCAATTTTTTTTTTTGTAATTCAACTTATTTAAAGATAACATGTTAACCCCAAACAGCAGGTTTGTGTAACATCATAGATTGAAATGTGATTATTCTTTAAAACAAAGAAATGTTACAACAACAAAAATATTTATATCCAATTTGACCCTAAATTGAAGGAGTATATACTTTTGCTTTCGAAATTGAAGTTTAACATATTAGATACTACTTACCAAATACAATGACAATAACTCCTGCTAAGCAAACAATCAATTTGTCTGCAGATAAAAAGATAACTTTGTATAATCAAAGAATTGTAAAACATTTAATTATCTGTCAGAAAATACTTAAAAAGCAGTATGAAGTAATGAATCAAATTTGCATTAACAATACCTTTTTTTTTATATAAAAAAATTAAATTGGCATATTCGCAGC
Source organism: Mytilus galloprovincialis (assembly GCA_037788925.1). Taxonomy (NCBI): domain Eukaryota; kingdom Metazoa; phylum Mollusca; class Bivalvia; order Mytilida; family Mytilidae; genus Mytilus; species Mytilus galloprovincialis. The sequence goes on along the minus strand of CM075332.1, from coordinate 38,580,048 downwards.
TTACGAATTTCTCCAAACAGTAATGTATTCAACAAACGTTTAGGAACTTTTTAGTTACTTTAAAATTTATGATTGGTATTTTAGCATAACCATTAGCATTGAGTCCTGAAAAAAGGTATTTTATTAATTTCCTCCTCTCTCAAAGTGGTCATTATAGAATTAACAAGCTCGCATTCATGACATAGAAAACAGTTACATATCAATAATCTCAAGGATGACCAAAACAATCTTGTCCTAAAAAATTGTTAAATCATTTTCTTTTTTTTTCTTATATTCTCTTTGTCTTTTATCATCGAATGATCTCATTTTATGTTCAAATTGACGTTGGTCAATAAAAGATCATTGATGTAGTCTTATTGTCCTATGAAGACAATATATTTCTGTAATTTGATTTTGAATGTTAAATTATGATATTTACATCAAGTGTTTTAAACAATATATAAGAGAAAACAAATTCCCAGATCTCATAAGTAACGAGATTATCATCTTTATATATTTGATATAAATAAACTCATCATAGATACCAGGACTAAATTTACTATATATATACGCCAGACGCGCGTTTCGTCTACAAAAGACTCATCAGTGACACATTATGGTGTTTTTAAAATGAAAAGTACATTCCCCGACTCAGGTCTCCTACTTTTATATGTGTGCTGTTTAAAATATAGATTGGCGAACTATAGTATTTTTATAAACATAGAAACTTTATTTGGCCTTTTTAACTTTTTTTGGTCGATCGTCACTGATGAGTCTCTTGAAGACGAAACGCGCGTCTGGCGTAAATACAAAATTTAATCCTGGTATCTATGATGATTTTATTTACAATGGTTCCTTAAATAGGAAAAAAATCAGAATGAGCAATAGGGTTTTGCTTAATATTATAAACATTAAGAATCAACTCCATGTTTCTCCAATCATGACATTAAAAGTAAAATTGCATTAGCGGTTAAGCTACAGTGTACATATAATGAATAGTTGTGGAGAATAACTACATTTGAAATATAAATGACAACAATTGAATGCATCATAGTTGGGAAAAAGTTAGAATTTAATTGCACTATATAGTTTATTTGTTCACACTTTATCAAAATGTCATTCTCCGCTGGTATTTCGTATTCTGTATTTTATTTTTTGCAAACTTTTTATTTATATATATATTATGTAACACTTGTATTCCTAAATTGGTGCATGTAAAATTATTATCAGTATGTGTATGTATTCTAAAAGCTGTATTGCTGTTGGCAATTCTGACAAGGACAAGCAGGTTGTACAATGCATAGTATGTAAAATCTGAACGCAAACGTACATCTCAATACAAGAAAATGAAACAGAGATGTTAGTCAGAGTGTTGCTAATTTATAAGCGATAAATCAGGAACTGCTTCCTCTAGACCACCAGCTTCTACATAGGACAAATTTCACACTCATGAATTTCGTGTGAATATAAAAGCATGTGAATCTTACGTGAATTTTACACAAACCGAGTCAATACGTGAAACTCATTTGATATCAGTTTCATGTGAAACTGATGGGAATTTCACATTATATTTTTACATGAACTTTCAGTTCCTCATATAGCATCCAAATTTTCACATTTAAACATTTAAACACAATCATGATTAAAGCATTTTTGAAGGTTCAACTCATGTGGAAAAAATATCAGTTTAATGTTAGATACGTTTTATGCGGCCTTCGTCCTATGTCGTCATGGTCAGATGTATGGATTCAAATACGCATTTGAATAAATAACTGTATATAAATTAGTTTTAATCCGTTCTTGATAATTCATATGTATCGTAAAGATTAAAATGTATGTTAAATATGGACAAATTGTCATCTGTTTAGTGTACAAGAAATGAAAATAGTAAATTCATTAGTACATTATGACAACCAGCAGTTACTTTGGAAAACAATAAAACGCAAGCCAAACAAAAACAAAATTAATATCTTGTTTAAGTATAAGCTGAAAATAGTCTAGGTGTATAAGTAAAGGAAACCAGATGAATTTCTGTGCTAATTAGTTTAGTAGCATATATTAGGCATCTATTTTCATGAAAGCTCCTATATAATCAACATATGCAGTCCGTACCTGAATACTATAGACACAGAAAGTTTAATTTCTTTACGAAACTTATGACTTTAATTATAAATCCGTTATTTTGTGTGCTAGCTTCACTAAATATCAACTATTTTTCAAAGTGAAAAAAGTTTATTATCCTTTAAAACCGTCATATCAAATACATTAACATTTAAGGACCGCAAAAGAAAAGAAAAACAGAAATTACTCTAACAGGTAAGCTAGCTTTAAATTAATAAAAAAATAATATATTAATAAATGCTTTCATAGATGACTAAGCTAATTAGTGTATAAACGAAGATCGTTTGAGGGTATGCAAATGAAGCATTACAGATAAAGCGATGAAGGCAAGTTATTTTTAAAGTACCAATGCTCTTTCCATTCTGTCCGACCAATTCATTTGTGTTTGTTATTTTAGTTTCATTACGTTTTTCAACGTTTGTATGACTTCTGTAATAGACGAACAATAACTTTGTTTGATACATACAAGAACATACTGTTCCTATACAAATTGGTGTTTTGTGAACTTATATCACTATCGAAATAAACAATAAGTTATAACTTTATAACTATATTCATAATTCATAATTTACTTATAAATGAATTGTACATAAAATAATCACAAGTGTTCACTCTTATGCTACTTCAAAATGCATTCAATTGTAATGGTTTTATTGATATATATGCAGGTACTCGATTGGCAAGCTGTATATCTAAACACCAACATCATTTAAAAAAGATATCGTGAGCATAGTATAGCACATTTGTTAAAAAAGGAGCGCATGTTTAATGTGTAAGCCATAAAAGCCCCAGCTTTACCAAGTTTTTCGTATTTGTTTACCAGATAAAATCACCACATATGATAAGCATTCCTTAATTGTTCACTTACGATAGAATTTTTATATCTTTACAAACAAACTCTCCATAAGAATCTTCGATTCTGACACATTGGTAGTCTGTAAAACATGTTTCAAGAATTAAGGCATCACGAGAATAATGTTCCACTTGATTAATCAAAAAGCAAGTATAAGATGTGCACGATAATCGTCGCCAATATAACAGACTTCCCCCGTCTCCTAGCATTGCCTTGTGTTGGGTGGGGTTTGATTGTCCTTGTAGAAAATTGTCGTAATCATAAGTTAGTGATACTTCTCTTTTTATCCTGACAGGGAGTGTACATGAATGCCACTGTACCCTTGCAGCTTTCGAGGGGTTCTTCAGATAACGGGGACATTTACCAGCACATACAAAGACAACGTTCTATTTACAGTGTAATTAACATTAAGAAGACAGGACACGAAAAAAATGTCTACATATAATGACAAATAAAATTTCATGATATCAAAGATTTTGATTTATTCTTTATTCATAAGAAGATCTAAGAAGAATGTTTTAAAGAGATACGAGTTTAAGAAAATGATATCATTCAACGAGCGAAGTTGGAATTCGTATGATAGTTATCAAAGGAACCAGAGTTATGATTTAATATGAAAGTGACGTAGACATTTAGGTACACCTGACCTGCAAGAAAACAATGTCTTTATTAACTGTAATGAAGCCAGCGAGTAGCGAGAAGTTATGTTGTTATAAAATGAAAAATAAGAAGATGTGAAATGATAACGCATGAAAAAAACACTCCAATAGATACCAAAATGACGTAGACTTTAAAGTCTATAGGTACGATTGATTCTATGGCGCTAGAAAAATGTTTTTCGAAGTCATCATTTTGTCACAGAAACTAAAGCATAGGTTCTCATCCTGAAGTACAAAACGTTTTTGACTAAATTTTAGACATCTGAAGTTGTATCATTATTAAAGATTAGTTTTGTATGCATGGAAAGAATGACAAAAAAACCAAACTGATCATCATGGTTATTAAAATACAATGTGTACTGTACAATCAGTCTTACCAGGTGTCAAAATGTGTCCTTTGTCGCATAGCTTGATATGACACGAACAGTCTTCGTTCGTTGGATCACAAAAACACATATCAATTCTTTTTGTCGACACAAAACTAAAATTATTTCTATAATCGCATGCACATTTTCTATTGTAAACACTAGTTCCATTGTTATAAATCAATTGTCCTTCTTCACTACACATTGTTTTTTTGTAAATACAGGTGTTTCCCTGAGATGTAGAAAAAGAAAAGGGTTGGAATCTTTCAAACGAGCATGATTCGGTGTCAAAATTTCCGCTATTTATCACTGTTTTGTCACCTGCATAAATGATTTTAAAAATGAATTATTGAATACATTTAATATAGGAATAAGAAATATATCTTTCAAATTCTTAAACATCATATTTGCAGCCATTATGTCAGAGATGCTCAAGGAAAATTATATGAACAATCTAAGACCAAAAAACAAACGTTAAAAAGCTGATTAATAAAAAAAATATAAAAAAATAAAGCCAACCCCATGCAAGGAATTAGAGCACGAGGAATAAATATTCCCTAATTTACAACAATTTTGATATTAGTTTACAGCAAAATTGATGTAGAACAATATCAATGCTGTCTCACTTGAGTGATTAAACCATTATGTTTTTTTTTTGTTTTTTTTTTATTTATTTTAAAACAATGATATTCAAAGTGTACAGAATTCCTGAAATGGAAACATAAACAAAATTAAGAATCGGAAAATAAGAAAAGGAAATTCAAACTCTACGTAGACACATTTACTACACAATGGCTACATAAAAACGACAAAAGACAATCACAAGACGACAAAACATAACACATCACAGAAAACCGAACCAAATAAACGAGGAAACAAATTCAAGTGGTTCGGCAGATCCTGTTCCATGTTTGCCGCCTGTTGTGTTGGTCATATATACCACAATTCTGTTACAAGTCTAATTTGTTGACAAGAATCATATCTAAATGAAAGAAGAAAAGTTTTGCTAGAATTTTAGATTTACTTGATGTCATTTTAGGACAAATATTAGGAGTACTTAGTATATCTAAAGAATTCTCGATACTTCAATGATAAAATATCTGTAAGCTTAAGGTTACAATAAGTGCTGATACATATGGAATGAAACAAGTCTTTACATATTCCGAAGAGCATTACACATGAATAAGACAGTCTTATGTATAAGTGGCACAATTGGTGTACATAACTATAAAAACAATTATTCGATAAACTTTATTGCCAAAAAGTATTCAATGTGATAGTTTTGGTTCTGAACTAAGTTGTCAGTAGCGTTTTATTTTTAGTATACATTACAGAAATGTTACTTACCCGGTGGCTCAGTTTTTTGTCCGGTGCAGCTTTCAATATCAGCGTTGTTAACATAATCCAACAAGCAGGTATATTGGTTAACAGAAGAACAAAATGACATTGCCCTCAAGTACCAATGTTTTCCTGATGGACATTTAACTTCAATATGTGTGTTCGTTTTTACTGTAAACTGTAAAAAAATACAATTAGATGTTTAAAGTAACACAAGCGTCTGAAATTTTAATAAAAACTGTTGTTCAAATGTATTAAATGCACGTCAAATACAAAAATAATTTCAGTGTTGATTTAATCTGCTGTAGTGTTATTGTAACATTTTATCTCAAATTAAAAGATTAATAGTTGTTTTAAGATTTATTTAAAATCATTTAACAAATGAAGAGGATTTACGCTAACGAAATAAATTAAAAAGAATGATACTATTATCCAGCAAATAATAGCTAGTAGTCAACATACAGTGTCTAATAAGCGGCAAATGCATTTTCAATATTTGCAGCTCAAACGGTATTGCCTGAACTGAAAAATTATCAAGATGTGGTATGATTGACTATGAGACAACTCTTCACACATGTCACATGAGACCAAATGATATAGAAAATCATATAGTACATAAATGCAGCCATCGTGGCCATTGTTTCCAATAAATATTTAAGAATTATTAGTCCTATGCAATGTAGATGGGGAATGTTAAAATACTATCTCAAAACTGCTAGAAAAAACCTTATTTGAATATTCTTTAAAATCTCCGTTTCTGAATACTTATAAAACTATGTATTTTACTTGTATGTAATATAAGTATTGTTTATACAAACAGAAAAGCCATTTCAGTTTACAAGTAATTAATTTTATGATAAAGATGCTGATACCATGGATGCAATTAATTAACATACACAGACTACTTGTTATATCTTGAGGTTAATTTGTCTAACATTTGACACTTTGAAGTTACAACTGGAATCTCACTAGGAGGCACACTAATCTTTTCTTAATCAGATACATGTCACAAACAATCACTGTAGGAGAGGAAAGCAGAATATGATACCAGATCTCTTTAATACTGATTACACAATAAATAGTATATTCTTTGAGGGTCAGTAGGTCAGTCTCCTCCCCCTGGATGTTAGATGTACCCAATTTGTGTGTAAATCCAATTGCATGGTCTTTGTTTAATCAGTTTCTTGGTTCATTGCAGCCTGACTAGTTGATGGAGTTTTACAGTGCTATTATTCAATTTATTCAACTGGACTTCATTTTTTTTTAAACTTTTACCATTATAATGTCACAATGCGGCTGCATTATTTTTGAACTGCTACCATACTAATTTTAGATATCTACTTCTTGCGACATGAACTATCTTGTTTATTTCACCTTTGGATCTTATTAACTTATACACAGCTGAGTTTATAATGTTTACAACTTGTGTAGTTTTCCATGTGAAGTTTATAACCATGTTACTGTGCTAGAGAGTATCATGTGATCGAGCAGAATCTAATATATCATCAGATCCTTATATATTTGTGACCATACAGAAATTTCCATGAGTGTTATACATTACACTGGCTTTACATTCTACACAACTGTTCTAGGCAAGTATATTTGTTTGAACTTTTATTTCTTATATACAGATGTATTGTGCTTGAAGTTTTCGTTGCAATTATTATTATCTGAAGGCACTAGAGACGAGATTGAACAAAATATTCACTTCTTTAATTTAAATATTATTTAGAAAACAGCCACTTGGAATTTTACCTATCCTGATTTTTTTTTTATCATGGATTAATACATAGTGATCAATGTTTTATGTTATATTTTATTTCCTTTTTTATATTATTTTTACTTGCAGTCTTCATATATACCCTTGCCTTTCATGCATTCTGCAAATAATTATTTAGTAGTTTCATGATCTTAGATAGATAAGATAAAGATACTTTTTTTTAGTATAATTTTATTCAGTTTTTGAATTATTCTAAATAAGTCAACCAGTTATTTTCTTGTTATACAGTTTACATTTATAGAATTATTACATAAGTACAGCTTTTGATATTGCCTTAAAAAAATATTACTGACACCTTTCTTCATTTCTTATATTGCATATTTAACACTGAGAAAATGGAGACATAGACAAGTTCTGTATGCACGTTGGTTTCACCAGATTTACAACAAAAGGATTAGACATTATCAACATGATCAAGTTCTTCATTTTACTTTGGATGTGGCATTACAGCTTGACTTACTTGGCATGGACAAATAATTTCCACTATGGTTTATTGAACTTTACATTTATTCAACTGTACCTCAGTCGTACCTACATATTATACAGAGCATGAACATTGCCAGTATTCTTATTATAGTATCACCAACTTATCAGTGGTTTAAAGCACATTAAGCAACTAGTTCTCACATTTATCCAGTTCAGAACGATCCCATGTTTCAAACAGGATTACATTACAGACATGGCAGATATTCAACTTTTTTTAAATGAGACTCAATGCATTTCAACATGGACATAAGTGTATATATCAGTTCCTTTATCTGTGTGGACATATTATTTCTCCAACCTATCAATCAGATCATGTAGCACATTAGCTTATTGACTAGTAATTACAGCCTCATCAGTGCCCGTGCAAACATTCCAGAAGTATGTTACTGATTGTGAACCTAATTGTAAACCTACTCCTTAAATCGTGATGTACCATAAAGGACAAACTACAGCCTCATCAGTGACCAAGCAGTTCAGAAGTATGTTATAGCGAACCTGATTGTAAACCTACTCCATAACTCGGGATGTAGCTAATTCCAGCTATTTGAATCCTTAAAATTGGACAACATACACTTTTTAAAAAGACAACTTTACATTTAAAATATGTCAAAACCAAGGATCTATACAGTTTTCCTATTAATTTAAGATATTATAGAGATTGCTTATATCTTCTTATTGATGTGAAAGATAATAATACTTTGGGATATACTACATTTAGTGATGCTTACTGTAGAGTATAATGTATTTTAAACTTTAATTTACTCACACAATGTTTAAATTTCAGATGGCAGTATACATAGCATTTGATACTACATCTACCCCAGAATCTAATGTACTTTATAGCTGTGAAATTTGACAAACACCTCGAAAAATTATTAAATATATAACTGCATATTATAACATCGTATTCAATGATGAGAGCTTTTAAGCCTGAAAAGTATTATTTTATAATTGCCTCAACTGAACAAAGTGGCATTTTCTTCACAAATTTGTTGAGGAAAATTTATCATGTTTCAATAATGGATTTATAGTTCTCATGCCTGTATGGTAATCTACTAGCACATGAGATATCCCCATGCATACCTTGCATACAAACATCTACAAATGAGATGACAAGTCTCACCTCTTCGTGGAGAATCCTCGCTCCACATTCCCTAAATTCATTGTTTATAGCATTCTTATCATTGAATATACTGAATATCATTTTTTATAAATTCTGATTATTGAATACTAAATATCCTTTATATATCATTCTCATCATTGAATTACTGACTTAATAATGATAGTTTTCTCATGTTTGAATCTTTAAACATGTAAAAATTTGAATTAATCTTGTTTGGATACTGGATATCATTTTTGTATAGCATTTTTTAAAAATTGGAATACTGAATATCATTTTTTATATCATTTTCAAAATTGGGATACTGAATTATATTCTAATAGCATCATCACTTAATGTTTTGAATACTGGATACCATTGTTTATAAAATTCTCATGTTTGATTTCCCAACAAGTATGCAGTTTGGTTAAAAAAATTTAACACGAACTTCTAATCTTTAAATACTAAATATCATTAGTAATACATTTAGTATCATTATTATGAATCAGTATGTAACATATATTTTCATTATTATTATTTTCTTTTTTCTTTCTCATGACTTTATTGAAGGTGAATAAATCCAAACTCCTGAATCCTTGGGGTAACTCATCTGTTTCCATCTGAGTTGTTGGACCTTAACGACTGGTCATTTCTAAAATTTCATTCATCCCCAAGCATTTCGGGGACAAATTTTATCAAATTTATTCCAGTGCCAGTTTAAGACCCCTGCTACTTCACAAGTACATGGGCTTCCCCCAGACAGACCTTGCACTACCTGGCTGCCGATGAGACGCCAAGTCTCATCACCTAAGTGGAGAAACCTCACTTCACATTCCCCGGCTGGCGCATTGTCGGGCAGGCAGGTTCTTCCTTACACTAAAGGTTGCAAGCTGACTTGCTCAGACAGGAACTCAAAATTCCGTTTGTATGATGAGTGTTTCTCAAGGGCCAAAATTAAATGATTTTTTTAATAAATGTTATTATTTATTCTAACTGTCTTTCTGCTTTGAGCCAGTATGATTTGCTGAGACTATGTTTTGGTTTACACACAGAAACCCCTTATATTTGCCTTGTTTGCAGTTTGTTTTGGAGCAGTTATTTGGTCTTTTTTGCTCATTTATGTGGGCTAGCTATCAAATTGCCATGTTGACTTTAATTGAGATTTGCTATATCAGGATCCCTCAACAGTTACACAAACAAACAAAAGATTACACAACCTCCTACTGAAACTACAGAAATAATATTCCCACTATGAGTCTACAAGAAAATACAATAGTGCACTACAAGAAAATACAATATGAGACCACAAAAAAATACAATATGAGATAGCAGAATACAAACACCTTTGAAGTTTGTACAAATGTTATTTTAACAAACATTTTTTCATTAATTTGTATTAAGGGTTACCACTTTTATTTTTCTTGTACACGCTATTCAAGGTTTTATAGATTTTATATGGATGCATTGAAGTTCTTCTTTATGTAGTCAAGTAGCCAGCTCTTTTTTTTTGTTTACCTGAATTATTGTATTATATTTCGCGTGAAATTGTTTAATTACTCGTTTTTAGTGTGTTTTTTTTAATGAGTTTTGACTTTTGATGGTTACAATTAAAAGGTGATTTCTGGCTGTAAAACCCATATGAGTTTAATTGTACACTGAAAACTGACCATTCTTACAGAGAGGTAAAAATAATACCAATACAATTTATCAATAGCTACCCTAAAAAATCGAAAGATTTCATTTCATTTCATACGTCATATGCGCGCTGAGTATACGAAAGACTGGACTCATTATAGACGATCAAATAAAAAAGTAAGAAAGCTAAATAAAAAATGTATAAAGAGCGAAATTGAAAATCAATGCAGACCCAAAATTTTGATAAGCTAACTTAATGTAATATGTTTTCTGCGGTAGAACATTCTTGGGATATTTTAAGCTCCCTGATCGGATTATCTCTTTGACGTACTCCCCATTTCCATTCTCAAAAGTATCTTTTCCAAAGTTATGATTTGTGCTTATTACATAAATGCTATTGATTATTTACTCACCAGAAACAATGTTGATACAATAATTATAATTTGGTCAGGCATAGTCAATTCTAAGGACTTATGTAATCTGCAAACGACAGAATAATCAATATTCCTATTTATGACGTGTTTCTAATCGACAATTCATTTTCAAATGTTCAAAAACATAACACAATAATTTATAGCAAGATACATTCAAACTAATAAGTCAAAAAATAAACTAACAACACTTTGGTGAAGAAAAGCAACTGATAAAAAACTGTGCACAAAACATAGCATATGATGTTATATCAGTTGCATTACAATAACTCTTTGACTGTTTTTGATTGTCTTTTTGGGTAGGGGATCGTTCTCATGTCAGATCTCAGTGATTGGGGTATAAATCTGCAGATGTTTATGTAAACTATTCTGGTCAATGATCATTCAGTTTAGGTTTGTCTCAGAAAACATTGAATTTCAGATCTTGAACCTTTAATTAAAAGAATTACAACATTACTGTTCATTATATTGAATCAGTGAATATATTGTTGTTTCCGTTCTGATATACCAGAAACATGCATGTTACTCTTGTAAAAGAAAAAAAAATCACCTTTGACAAGAATATCATTCGTCTTATCGGGGAGTTCAATTTTTTACGTTTGCATGAAACTAATCAAACTATATAGCAGAAAAGTCTGTTGGTCATATAGGCTAAGGATTGTAATGTTTTAGTTCTCATATTGAGTTTGTTTGTGCACATAGTATTGCGTTTCTTGATTGGCATAGGTTTATTATTAAGAAAGGAAAACCGTATATATTAGAGAATTTTTGCAACCTCTGAACAAAATGGTTAGGCGACATTAAACTCTTTCAATATCCGTGACTGAATAAAAGAACATACGCCTATTTTTTACCCTGGATTTTGGGAACTCGATTATTGTCATTTTGTAAAGTCACTCTGGTTATGTGATACCGGGTTATTGTCTGTATAATGACGAATTGCAGATGTGATTATTACCCGTGTACGCGAACATACAGATTAGGTAACAGGGATCAGGTAATTTTGTGACATTCACTTTTGGAGTCGATATAGGATTCGACTTTGAACTTATTAACTATTGGTAATATTATTTATCTGGAAAACAAACGGTCCTGTTTTTTTTTAAATATACACTATTGTCATATTGTTTATAACATTTAATTTTGTGGACAGTACGTCGACTGTGCATGCGCGAAAATGTGTAGAATACGTATCGATAAAGGTCTCCGAATTTGTATATATAGAAATGCACTTTTCTATGGAAAGGTTGTTTTTTAAGAAAAATTGAGGAAGTAGAAAACTCAACGTTTACACGTCATATCACAAATATTTCCGACTTTATATGGTTTCAGAGGAATTGCGGCTAAATGAAACCAGTCGCTTCCTTTAAACGTATAGATGATAAACATGAAAAAGAGTGGAAATCAAAGGTTAAAGCAGCAAAACATGACAAAAGCACTGAACAAACTTTATCCATTTCAAATAAATTATTTCCTTTGCAGTGAGTACACTGGACCACACATATGAATAATAAAATTATAAAAATACTTTTTTGCATTTAAGTGGAAGATATCGAATACTTTATTAGCTTCAAACTTTCAAAAATCTTATATTCCAATTACTAAATTTTCATTCTTTTTTGTTTGATCAAAACATCAGGTATCATATGTGGAAAATTTTTACTATCACATCACTAGCAATTTTGATAAAAAGAATTTGGTGATAAATATAATGTATCAACTCTACGAATAATATGTGATGGTCTTGACTTATAGATTTTATGTATTTGTTGTTTATCATCTTAATTACGTGTTTTAGGATTCTATTATTTGTCTTTGTAAATTATTACATTTGCTGCTTAGTCTTTTTTTGGTACTATCCATTTGACGTTGCCCGGTACTTATACACTCCTACATAGCAGTATAGTGCTAGGGTAACTATTTTTTTTAGTAGTGATTAAGATTATAACACAATGTTGACTGCTATTTTTGACATTTTTACATATTGTGTATTTTTGTTTTATTTCACGTTGTCAATTTAATGGACTTTTATGTGACAATTAAACAAGTGAGAGGTTAAGCTAGCTATAAAACCATGGCCAATCCACCATTTATAACTTGAAATGATCATGTCGTGGGCTGAAATGATAATCTGTTTAGTGAATTAGGCATTTTTCTGTTAAAATGGCTACGAGTACATTTTTGATTTTGTAGAATATGCATAATCTTTTATAAACTCCGGTATCCGGTATCCGGTTCGTTCTGTTTTTCAAGTAGTGACAAATGGTTTGTTACTGTAATTGTTTTAAATTAAACGAGCATCTTGTATTAAGACTCGCTCCAATCCTGGAGTTTGCAATATCAAAGACAAATATACATTTGGTGTTTTTTTTAAAGAATTAATGCATAGTTTCTAAATTGACACACACTGAATGTTGCTAGGGAATGTTGAAATATTAAAATATCAATGTGGCCATAATAAATGGAACGTAAAAAAGGAAATCGAAAATTGAATTATGTAACTGGGTGTATGTCATGAAACAGAAGCTCTTGTTTTATCTTTTTAAAACTAAAAACATAAAAAAATATAGTTTCTGAAAACCATAACACAAGTACATATATTATATAAATATTAAATGTTTGAATAATAGCCAACGATAAGTTTTACAGGGCGATGGATCATATAATTATGATAAATAAATATATGTATATACACCTACCTGGTTGTGAGTAGTAAATCTAATATTTTTGTGCTCTGGAATGTTATCCTTCATGGGAGAGATAAACATTAACATATCACAACTCATTAAAATATTATTTGAATTTAAGAATACGCAAGTATTTAAAACTTCTTATGAAATTGATCTTATCTTTTGTGTTTCAATCAATAGATTTTAAAAACCGGTCGATAAGTAAAGTCAAGTATATAATGTTGTATATGTGTGGAAATTGTAATGATTTTTAAAAATCACTAGTCATAATTGCATAGGACGAATAAAATATATACCGATATATTTACTTTAGCAGAAAGGTGTACTTTACTCTTGACAGATGTATGATACACAATATGTATTTGTTTTATTTCATATATTTGATACTTATACAAATACAAACAAGCTTTATCTAAAATATGTTTAGATTATAATATAGATGTACAATCAAGTTTTACTTAGCTTTTACACTATAATCCGACAGAGCTGTGAAAAATTGTGGGTTTGATGATAAAAACACCAACGTTGACATAGTAGAAGTGCGGGTGTTTAAAACCATATTTTCTATGGACCAACCTTAAAATTTTAATATGGCGGCTTTTTTCACGACGGCCGCCATAAAATGTCAAAACCAACATTTATCACCTTTTAAAATAGGTCAAAATCAATGCAAATTTTATCATGAAATTTAGTCGGAGTGTTTTGAAAAATATAAATTAAAGACACACCTTTGTATCTCAATATAGGAGCTTTTTTCAAGATGACTGTCCCAAAATATAAAAATCGATACATATCACTTTTTCAAGATGAAGTTTGGAATGTTAGACGTGCTGGATGCCTCGAAAAATATATCCTATGAACCCAAGTTGCAATTTCAAAAGTTTTTTTTTCCAAGATGGTCGCCATATGGTATCAAAATCAACACATATCAAAGTATTAGGTTACACAGTGTTTTGTTTTGTCGTACCTTATATAGAACGAAAATAACTATGATACCAAGTGTATGCCACATTTTAATGCTGTAGCCAAAAATCAATAGCTTTGCAAGGAAGTATAAAAATCGTAGCTACATACATCGATGCATTACGTATGGATATTCCAATATTTAAACTAGACCAGTTTTCTTTATGATCAAGCGGAACAAGACACAGTAATGATCTTAACAAAATTGCAGTTTCAGAGGCTTGCCCTTCCATTAACAAGTAAGTTGCTTACTTCTTCTTTTCAATAATTATTTTGATTAAACAGGCAACCGTGTGAACGACAACGATAAGTGAACAAGCTGTTCATACAGGTATACAGGTAAGAAAAGACGCAGGCAAAAGTCTTTCCCATAGTAATTAAAAAAATGTTGGTTATCTTTTTGGCAAATATTCAGATGAAGTCGTATTACTTAGTATTCTAGTAAGGCAAATACGACACTATCCATTTCGAAGTAACTTCTGGTTTTATTATTCCTCAATGCTACATTAAACCTAGCTAAACCCATTTATTAATGTATATGGTCCGTCTCCTGGATGCCAAGACCAGTAAAGGAGGTTCTTAATGACAAACTTTAAAGTTTACATTGGTTGTTCATGTATGATCCAATTATCATTTATCTACAGTTATAGAAAATTCCATCAATGAAACATTCAATATTGAAAATATGGATCCTTCAACGAATCCTGGTGCTTTTACAACAGCAGCCGTGGACGATTACAGAACTTACACTACGGCTACAGAGTCGTCTCATGGTACGAACATTTCAATATTTCTGCATTGTTTTTTTTAGTGTTTTCTAACTTGGCTTATTTTTCACAACCTTATACTTAATATTACTTAAGAAATAATTCCTTCATGTCATGCTCTATGCTCATTTCAACATGGGTAGGCATTATATTTGTCGATATTTTACACTGAGCGTTAGCGAGGTGCAAAATGTGGTCAAATATAATGCCTACCCATGTTAAAATGAGCATAGAGCATGCAATGAAGGAATTATTTCGATTCAAATATGACAAATACTAGTACAGTATTTTTATAGGTCGAAGCGTGTGAAATTACCGTTTCCTCCTCAAGGAGTCTGTGCATTACAGTTCATATTTGATAAGTTTAAAAACTACGAGCAGGGTAAATATATGTTGTTTCATAAAAATATATAATAAAAGTTTATGTTAGCTGCTTAAATGTATATATTTTAAAGGATAACAACGGAAATAAAATTAATATTTAACAGTAAGTTTGTGCGCATGTGTCAAACATATTGTGTGCTCATTAGAACACGGCTTTGTTTGTAAAGCGTAACAAGGACGTCATATTAGAATCCAATTTATGTCACACCAGCACAACTGTTTGTATCATTGTTTGTACTCAGTAACTAATGATATAAGTATAGAATAAGAAATATCATAGAATTAACATAACACAAACAAACATCTGTTAATAATCGTAGTATGAACAAGCACTCTAACTAGTATTGTCTAATCTAAAGGAGTGTTGCAAGTAGAAGGGGTTCATATAGCTGTTTTTGTTTATTTGTGACTCAGGTTCAGACAGTCAAACAAATCCTCAAGACGTTCTAAAATATTTGATTGTTTCCGCTTATGGGATCTTTGATTCAATAGTCTTGCAAGCAGTATCTCGTTGCAGCATGGACATACAATCCCAAGATTATCGTATGAGCTGCAAAGTGCAATTTGATGAAAGAAATGAATTTCAGCAGAGCCTTATCTTAATTGAGTTCATTTTCACTATTTGACGGCCATTTTGAACTTTTCCACCATTTAAAAAAAGGTTTTGAGTTTTAACATACCGTTGTGACTTACTAGAAACGAAAGTTAATATTTTGTACATCATTGTAAAATTTTGACTGATTGGCAGCAATCTTGAAACGGCCGCCATATTGGATTTGATATGTTGCATTCTTGAAATGGCCGCCATATTGAATTTGATAGGGTGTGGGTCCATAGCTTATATAATGGATTAAGGCAGTGATGTCGTTGATACAAATCAGAATTAAGAAACTGAATGGGTCCATCAATTAGTACTGCAACCAGAGTTAATTTTTTTTAAACTTTAATGGTCCGGAATAACACACACCTAAATTATATATCGATGGAAAGAGGAAAACGTGTACAATAAGAAAAATTGGGTCGTAAAAATCCAGAGTGGTCACAATTTTGTAACATTGAGGTCAAAGGTCAGACTTAAAAATATCAATATTTCAACCACAAGGACAAAAAGGAGAAATATTCTGATATTTATTCAAAAGAATGCTACAAAAACGATTCAATCATAAGCATATGCTATAAACGATGTTAAAACGACAAATTTGACGACTTATATGAAGAGCTGCCATTACAAAATGGCGTTGATTTGGAACCTTCTGATTTTTTTCCATTTAAGACATAACAAAAGAAGAAGTGGCCTTGACCTTTTCACATCCATAAACTTTCATATTGTGTATAGTATTTAACTATAGTTTATTACAGAATTATTTTCTAAAGTTTAAAACACCACTTTTTCAAATTGTTTCAATAATTTTTGTATCTTTGAAAAAAACAAAGTTCAAGCGCTGAAACAGTGTTTTTAATTTTGCATCTTAAAGGTTGTGTATTTTGTGAAAATTAGTATCTAGTTATAGATAAATACATATTGTGTTTTTGCAAAGTCTTGACAGAGCAGTTATAACACAAAATATACTATAGTCACCCGAGGAAAAACAAGTTAGGCGCAGGACAGAGTTTGTTCAAAACAAACACAGTTTTTGAGTACAAATGCTATCTGGAGAGTAAATACCGTCATGATTCGGTCAAACTCGTCATATATAGTCTTACCTTTGCATAGGAAACACAAAAGAAATGTGAGTACAAAGTTTCGATCAATGTTCGTGACCCATATTCCCATATGCATATGCATGATGTATCTGCACTGCCAATCCCAAATGTAATGGGGCGAATGTTGCTACAGAAACGATTGATTTTGTAATAGCCATACGTTTACGAATTTTTGTTATCTTTAGGGACAATATACGGTTCAGAAGCGCCTTTGTGTTATTTTTCATCAATTAACTAACAAATGAATTTTTGAGCCTAGGCTCCGTGTTGAAGACCGGACCGTGACCTTTAATGGTAGCATTGGCACTCATATCACATCTTCCTATATCTATTAACAAGCTATGCGGGCATCATTTACATAGAAATACCAAAACGAGGACATAGCTCATAAGAGCACTGGTGGCAGGGTGAAGTAATTGTTCTTCTTTTAATGTAATCCTTGATATTTTCAGACACACCTTGGTGTAATTCTGAAAGTCTTAACATAGACTTCAATTTTCCTGCAGCAGATATAGCATCCCCTAAATTGAGTTCAGAGCTAAACTCTATATTTCATATCCCTTGACCCCACTGTGTCTGAATTGTAAGGTGTCACAATATCTAGTTAGTTCTGGAGTTTGGCAGTTTGGTAAGCATCAGAGACAATCTTGGATAAAATTGATCGGTATATATAGAGGATGTGCTACATGAGAAAGGCTTTTTCTTATGGAAGAACAAATCACATCACTAACAATCGTTATTAATGAACTGACAGCAAGTTCAAATTCTAATTTTTCAGTAACTGTTTTACTTAATTGCACAGGTGTTGACTTCAATAAGTACTTGGTTATGCAGGGATAAATGATTACTCACATTAATAAGCACAACTTAAAAGACTGTCAACACGTTTAAAGGACTCAGTTTTGCGTAGTTTTCTGTTTTTTTTAAAGGTTTTTCTTTTACACAAAAACTCTGTTTTCATATCCAAACTACAAGGAAGAAACTGAGCGCGAGATCGTATAAAAGTGTCAGGTTGTGAGGATACATGTCGATTAGTTTGATCACATATATGGATTTCTGTTGTTTCTAATTTAAAGTTCCCCAAGGGTGACTGGAGAAACGAAATATGGTCACTTGCTCTTCCCCCGACCGGCAGTAAAACGAAGTGGGGCGTCCGTTTAGCTGTGCAGGATGTATCAAGTTCGCAGTCACGTCCGGTCACAATGGGGACGTTAAATCCGATGCCTCGTGTAAAGGGAGTGTCACGTTCTTTGCACGTTAAAAACCCTTGCATCAACTCTTTGAGGGGTCCGTAGGTGGCATGTTACAATGGACAATTTCTGTCCCAATCCAATATACCATCATTTTCCATTGGCAGTCTAAATTTTCCAGATCATCATCCCGAATGGCCTCTATTATGACAAAACCTACCTATTGTTAACTTGTTCTCATCCTGAACATGCATGAAATATTTGCCACTGGACGTTAAGCAACCAACAATCAATCAATCAATCAATCTAATTTAAAGATGCACACCAAGTTTGCCTTCGGGTGCAAGTCTCATAACATCACTAATGATTCGCCCACGGAAAGCAGAATATCAAGAGAAGTTGGTTTTAGCATCACCTTGTCACACACCAAATCTCTGCGAAACTTCAATAGTACTTTTTCCCCGACCACTTGCATGCATATTGATTGCTCTGAGGTTACAATGTATTTTCACACAATGTCAACTATAGTCATTATCCGGAAAAACCTCTTATCCGAAGGATTTGGTTAACTTTTATATAAAGTCCAAATTTTATTAACAAAAATATAACTTTTTTACAGAAAATACACGAAAGAACTACTATATATATTCAAATCACTCAAAAACAAATTAACTTCTCCTACAAAATCTACATAATCACATCGAAACTATCAAATTGATTGTGAAGGAAAAAATAAATAGTGGAGCTGATTGACGGATAGGAAATTTCCGTAATTAAAAAAAGGTACAAATGATGTTTTTATTTTTGAGTTTTTGACAAAATTGTTGGAATTTTCCCAACAAAATTTGCATGCAGTATCGCAATAATATTTTTTGTCCTCTCAAATGTCAAATACTGTTTTTGAATCATATGTTTTCTCGTTTTCAAAGAAAAACGCGTTAAATTTCTATCTAAAAAATCAGCCAACTTTAAGTTTGAAAGTTTTACTTGGAGATGGTATTATATTTATGTCTTCATCATTCCGATGATCCTTGTTGATATGTGCATAGAAAATATTTACGAAAATAGCGGGAAATTTAACCAAAAAATATATTTTTGGATTTTAAGGTAACTACCCAAAACCGTAAATTGAGGGGTTTCCCCATTAAAGGGATACAATACAAAAATGTGACCATAGAAACTTTTTACGACTCGACGGAAATTAAAATATAGATATTATTCTATCATTTAAAACAATTTGCAGCCGTGTGTTATTCCGGACCATTAAACTCGTTAACTAAGCGTCTTTTTCGATGTCAGTTGCAGTACTAAATGCCCATGCTACGTCAATCTTTAAAGACCCAAATGTTGCAAAACACCTATCCGACCTCCATGACAAATATGTTGTTGTCCCCGCAGATAAAGCCCGAACTAACATCGTTTTTGTGTGTAAAAGTCATTACATCAACTGCTTGATAAACGAATTAGGTATTGACAATTCACTTGGAAACTCAACATATACCCTCACGACACTTACCAAAGAGGAAATCCTGGATAATCATAGGTCTGTTCTATGTTCCTTTGGAATTTCAACCAAAGATGAAGAACTGGATCTTCCATCACTGTATTGGATACCTAAACTACATAAGTGTCCTTACAAACAACGGTATATTGCTGGGTCTTCCAAGTGCTCCACGAAACCTCTTTCTAAATTATTAACATCTATTTTATCAGCAATCAAAGACGGGCTTCAAAGTTATTGTGAAACTGCCTATTCTACAGGTGGCGTGAATCAGATGTGGATACTTAAAAATTCAAAAGATCTTTTAGAGTACATACAATCTAACTCTCTTTCATCTTGTAACAGTATTAAAACATTTGACTTTTCTACTCTTTACACAAGTATTCCACATTCCAAACTAAAAGACAAAATGAAAGAGTTGGTATTACTTTGCTTCATAAAAAAGAATGGCCAACGTAGATACAAGTATCTTGTCTTAGGGAGGGATAAATCCTACTTTGTTAAGAATCACTCTGATTCAAACAAAAAATTCTCTGAAACTGATATTATCAAGATGCTTGATTTCTTGATTGACAACATATTCGTTACGTTCGGAGGACGTGTTTTTCAACAGACTGTCGGCATTCCAATGGGAACAAACTGTGCCCCTCTACTCGCCGACTTGTTTCTTTATTATTATGAGGCTGACTTCATGCAGGAACTTCTTAGGAAGAAAGATAAGAAGTTAGCAATATCCTTTAACTCTACTTTCCGCTATATAGATGATGTTCTTTCACTGAACAATTCAAAATTTGGTGACTATGTGGAACGCATCTATCCAATCTAACTAGAGATAAAGGATACTACAGATACAGTTAAGTCGGCTTCATATCTTGACTTACATCTAGAAATTGACAATGAGGGTCGGTTGAAAACAAAACTTTATGACAAAAGAGATGATTTCAGCTTTCCAATTGTGAACTTTCCATTTCTAAGTAGCAACATTCCAGCAGCACCTGCATACGGGGTATATATCTCCCAATTGATACGATATTCCCGTGCTTGCATTTCCTATCATTATTTTCTTGATAGAGGTTTGCTGCTCACAAGGAAGCTATTAAACCAAGAGTTCCAAATGGTGAAGTTGAAATCATCCCTTCGTTAATTTTACGGACGCCATCACGAGTTGGTTGACTGTTATGGAATACCCGTTTCACAAATGATATCGGATATGTTCCTTACGTCGTAACTACAATCCCCTTCCCTTTCATGAATATGACCTACCGAATTAGACTATTTACCGGATTTGTAATCACATAAGCAACACGACGGGTGCCACATGTGGAGCAGGATCTGCTTACCCTTCCGGAGCACCTGAGATCACCCCTAGTTTTTGGTGGGGTTCGTGTTGTTTATTCTTTAGTTTTCTATGTTGTGTCGTGTGTACTATTGTTTTTCTGTTTGTCTTTTTCATTTTTAGCCATGGCGTTGTCAGTTTGTTTTAGATTTATGAGTTTGACTGTCCCTTTGGTATCTTTCGTCCCTCTGTTATATAGACTACCATACATAGATCTACAATTGTGCAAAGTGTTATGCTTTTATATCATCTTCCTCAGTCATAATAACCTTCCATTATTACCGATGCAGTGCAGGATGTGATCATCCCCAGTTTTTGGTGGGGTTCGTGTTAGTTAGTCTTTAGTTTTCTATGTTATGTCTTGTGTAGTATTATTTGTTTGTTTGTTTTTTTCTTTGATAGCCATGGCGTTGTCAGTTAATTTTCAATCAATGAGTTTTACTGTCCCTATTTCGTTACATATACCATTGTCTTACAATATGAAAATAAGAAATACTTTTCTTTGCATAATTATTCAAATTATTTTACCTACCATATGGTAATACATAACGGAGAATAATAAAAAGTGAAATAGGAAATTGCGACTATATCATTCTTAATAATGATATTAACAGTCTTTATAGATAAAATTGGGATAAAATTTACCATCTAAGCACAGTGTATCAACGGAAAATCTGCATTTGTATGATGGAATTCATTCAATTAATTGTTTTATACGTTCATTATTATGAGACTCCTACTGAAAATGCTAAAAAATAAGCAATATTCCATAATGAATTTCTGTACTTAATAAATTTTAATTACAGAATAACTAATCGAAAAATTAAAATACAGAAAAATATTCAACGAGTGACGGGAGAACACATTAATTCACGAATGCGCGTATATATCGCATGAGTTAATTTTCAGTGTTGTTTTGTCACGAGATGAATGTTTTTCGATATTTGAATTAATTAATTAGTTATTCTTTTTATTACATTAGCAAATGCCTTTTTATTAAGAAATTAAAATCAAACATGTAAGAACTCTATCATTTTTCTACGCATTCACAATTTGTGTTGATTCGCCGCTATCGACGTCTTGACAACGCCTATTGTTGTATGACATCAGAGAGTGAAATAACCACGTTTATTTCACATGTGAAATTATTGTTTTCTATTTAACTGGGAAATCAATGTAATTCATTGCAACCAATGTAATAATAAAGTTTATCTATAATGTATAGCATGAGGTGCATTTTGCATTTGTATCAGGTGATTGTTCATTTAGGGGAGATAATCATGATCAATTAACTCCATTTGAGATTGTGATTTTTTAAATAATCTATACAACAAACGAGAAACAAGAAATTCTTATTAACCACATCAACAAACGACAACCACTAAACAACAGGTAAACTATCCATCTTGGTCCTAATGTATCAAAAGTTAACAATTATAGGTCAAAGTACGGCCTACAGCACGGAGCCTTGTATCACACCTAACATTAAGCTATAAAGGGCTTCAAAATGGTTGGTGTAAACAGGAAAAACAACAGTCTTATCTACATAAGAAGCGAAAAAAAAAGACACGCTGCTAGTTTTTGGTGGGGTTCGTGTTGTTTATTCTTGAGTTTTCTATGTTGTGTCATGTGTACTCTTGTTTTTCTGTTTGTCTTTTTCATTTTTAGCCATGGCTTTGTCAGTTTGTTTTAGATTTATGAGTTTGACTGTCCCTTTGGTATCTTTCGTCCCTCTTTTATGAACCACACCAAAAGACCACCGAACAGCAGGCTCCTGACTTAGGACAGATGCATAAAAATGCATCGGGTTTGATCTATTTTTTCGGCGCCAAACCATACCCATAACCTGGGGTGATGTTACAATTCAACATAAGAACAAATTAGAAAAACAATAACCGAAAAACGAATATGAGAAACAGCAAATAAGACAACCACTCAATAAATATATGGAATATCTGATAATTTATTAGAATGATTTTACAGTTACTATGAATATCGAGAGCAAAAGACTGTCAATAAAACCATTGAGTCTTCAGCGGGTTAAGTGTTTACAGGGGTTCTCCTGTGTCATTTTGGGTCCTATTTTCTTTTTTTGTTTGTTTACGAACGACATGATAAAAAAAAATTACGCAGATCTAACACTAGACAATTGTATTTTCTCAAACACATCTACATTGAATTAATATAACATGGTCAATTACAAACAATCAAAAGACAATTGTATAATCATAAGACAGTAACGATGGCTTTCATATAGGAACTAGGGTAATGTCTTTTATATATAAAAAAAAGAAGACATAAATAATATATTTTCACTTATTTTGACATGCGACAGATTACATTATAACAATACATTCAACCTCACGTTATACGCAGATGATTTACTATTTCCATTATTTTTTTCTTGAAATATTACTGTTTGATCAATAACTTGTATTTGAGTTTATTATAAGAGCGGTTTACTTTTTTCTATATCAGAGATGTGGCAATAGGAGGTCTTGTCGACTAAAGTGTTATTTCGATGAAGATAGCTTGCTCGATCGTACGTACAGTCTACTGACATTTCATAACCTGCAGCGCCTGCGTCTACATGTTCTATTGGCGGATAAGGACTGCATAAACTTTGATCTTCTTTACAATTCTTTATTTTCGTGGACGGAATTGCACTTAGGCTTTGTTCGTTTTTATGACAACTTGATTCATTTGTACCAAGAATGGTAAATGGGTGTATGTAACGTGCCCGATCTTCGTTACATTGTGTTATACTCTCAGAACTTGACGAGTCATCGTCTTTCTCCAGATTAGAATTGATTGTAAAGGGAAGTAACACACTGTCCAAGTGGCTATCGTCTATGCTCTCGTAAAGGCCTTCGTGAAGTTCAAAAGTTTCTTGTGTTGCATTTTCCTCTGCTTCGTCAACGTCTTCTTCAACATTTGTTTTGTAGTTTTGTTTCGAAATACACATACGTTTCTTAATACAGTTTGACACTCCAAAAATTCCAAGTAAAATAATAATTCCAGACAAAGCTCCACATAATAAGATTAGTACTTCTGTCTTTGATAAACCTGAAAAATTAGATTGTTTTGTTATCAATTACTAAGTAACTAGTAAACTTTTTCTAATTGATTATTACAATTTGATCGTTTGTTGTGCTGTTACTCCACTGTCAAGTGTAAGTGTTAGAATTGTGGCCTACACACGTTTAATCCTGCCTTATTATTTCTATATGTATTATATGTCAGGTCCCTATAATTCAGTTGTTGTCGTGAGTTGTTGGCTACATTATTATTTTGTCAAACATTTTGGCGTTGTTTTTTCCTCGTTTGAATTGTACATGTATTACATTTTGTCTAGAAGTAGCCTTTCATTGCTTACTATATGCTATGAGTTTTATCTAAAGGTTGTACGGAGAAAATAATATCACGGCCGTAATTTTATAGATTCTTATTTATTTGTTTCCCTGTTGAAACAGTATACACATATAAATACCATAGCCAAAATGTATAATAAAAAAGATAGCCTCATTAAAAACAGGCTACAAAAAGTTCACGAGAAATAAGAACAAAATGGATGTACATGTAATATCAATTTCTTCAAAAATATCTGTTCGATGTATATCAATGCATTCAGCATACTGAATTACTTAATCAATGTAATTCAATGATGCCAGATTTGTTGCAAGGGAATATTTTACGTTAATTGATTTTGTAAAATTATAGAGCTTTTTAAAGAAAAAAATTCAAATAACGAACAAACTATAAACTTAATTTAAATCATTTTTCAAATTTTACTTAGTGATTGTTAGTGATTGTTTTTTGTTTGTACCTTCCTTCAAAAAATCTAGACCCAATACACCATAGTGAGTCGAGGCCTAAACCTTATTTTTGTACGCATGTAATAATTGTAATCTTTTATCTTTTAAAAATACTTATAATATATCTCCAATTTTACCATCGAATTGTTCTTCTACGTGTATAGTTGTTACACTTTCTTTTGCAGAAATAGATGTAGCTATGTTTGATTGGATTGTCACGAAAACTATAATAAAAAAAAATAGATGAGATTTATTTCTTTATAAATGATATCTACAGAAAGAAAAATCTTCATTGATTTTATTCTTATCAAACGTTTTATGTTTGAAGAATGAGAATATACATTTTATTTTTCACCTTTTCTTTCGATCAGTTTTTCTCGCGAGATGGTTTAAATATATTTACACAAAACTGCGTGAATACGAAAAAGGTATCTAAATATCAAGTAACAAATAAAAAATAGTTCTTCTGAACACATTCGATCTCCCCGACTATTAGGTATTCAGAAAAAAATCATAAAAATTATACGAATTTAAAAAAGGGGGTTTCCAGATGCATTGGAAGGATAAGAATATCTCGCTCCACAACTGGCACCCTATGTACTTCTCACGAAATAAAAAAAATCGATGATAATTCGGTAGGTAAAATTCAAGGTAAAGAGAACGGGATTATAATTACGGAAATTGGAACATATCGATCGTCATCTGAGAATCAGATATTCAAAAACGGTTACCTCTATCATGAGGGATTCTTTGAATATTTGATGGGGTGATAACGACGCATTCGAACTCATGGTGTTAGGAATATATCTGTGATATCCTTTATTACAAATTCGATTAGAACGATGGTTAAATAGCTAAGCAATATCCAAAGCATATAACATTTTCAGTATTAGATAAACAGTTAACTATAATGAGCAAATGCTAGAAATTGGAGATGTATAAATAAGTAGTTGACTTTTGATATGAGTTGATACAATAATAAACTGCAGCAATGATCGGCAATAATGCTTGTTATAAAGATAATAACACTTCAATTTTGATGTCCGAGATTTTCAGTTATCATGCTAATCAGAAGGAAAAAGAAAATGGTGATCGTTGCTCTTCGTGCCAGAAAAAAAAACCGCATCGTACAGTGTTAAGTGCTTTTTAAAATTTCTATAGTAAAATATAAGTTTACTTTTACAAATTGTGATTTGGATGGAGACTTGGCTTATTGGCACTTATACCACATATTCTTATATCCATTATACAATTAACACAGATTACTTTTTTCATAACATTATAAACAGGTAGCACACGGTTTTAAATACATAAAAAATGACATACATGCATATGTACTTGTGGTCTCTCGGTCGACACAACCTTCAACATTGTCACATCTGGATTAAATATAAAAATATACATATGTTAGGCAGTGACACTACATACCTATTGAAGCAGAAATTTAGAGCTCTTCTGAAGCACTTACCCAAATTACATGTATTATATTGTTCATGTTGCCCTATAAATGAGTTGATGTCTGCGTGCGAGTGTTTTTTACATATAAAAAATTTGATTTAATTTCATAATGAAATCTTTTTTGTTTTTGTAGTTCCTAATAAAAATTAGGGCGAAATACCGTGTTGCTATTATCAAAACACCACTATTCCACATGGTTGATAGCTTACAAAATTTTCGAAATGATCAGTATTTGAACTATATTTGTCAAAATAATATAGTGTCGAAAAAGGTAAAGACAATCACATATATAGACTACCTCCCAGAGAGACGAGAGCGTTTTCTCATTAGCATCCATTTAATATTGACCTATATTATTACAGCGAATTATTTCGGTGTAAATTCATTCACTTTCGATAGTCCGAAAGATATTCTATATTTTGATAGTGAAAAGAAGAGTTTACACATAATTCAATTCATAAAAAAACCAATACTTCTCGTCAATTACAATGCTTAACCGAATTAATTTCATGCCAACAAATGATAATTAAAGGTTGTGCGTTATCTTTTCCCACTCGCAATGTAAATGAATTACCAGATCTCCTTTTTATATATATAAAATAAAACGGTGTGATATGATTGCTCATGAGAACACCTTCCATAAAATACTAAATGTCACGACATAAGCCTATTTGTTTAAGAAAAGCTAACCATATGATCTGGCTTACCTTTGTGACTCTTTGCACATACATTCACCCGAACAGCGGTTACCAAAATAATTCAAAGCACAGGGTTCACAAGAATTACCCTTTCTCGACATGAATCCTAATTTGCATTCTGGAAAAGTAAGAGTAAAAGAGTAACATTATGATATGAAAGTAGCTGTAAGAAACGATGTGATTTAAAGTAATATTGATATTGAAATCAAATGAAGTAGTCTTCATAATTATCTTTCTATTTTCGATTTATTTTCAATTCGAAATGCGTGAAGTGACCTTGATACGTTTTTATTATTTGGTTAAATAATTAAAATGTTTTCGTTGGTATGTAGAACATTTTGCGTCTTCCCTTTACAGCTAATTTCCTAATGCATGTAAAACAAAACTTTGGTTAGCTTGCTTGCTTTGTTTGTATATTGTACAATCATTAGAATAACACCCAATTAAATTCAAATATGATATATACAGGTAAAACTATGCCTATATAAATTGTTTAAAGATGTTAATCTTATTTACAAAGCTTGGATAAACAGTTATACAAACAAAGCAAGCAAGCCAACCAAAGTTTTGTTCTACATGCATTAGGAAATTAGCTGTAACCATTCAAATGTCTTAATACTTACTAATACATTCACCGTTGATTTTTTCATAGTTTGAACAGCAATAATATTCTCTATAAAGTAAAACAAAAAATGAAAAATCCATATTCATTCATTCTTAATCTACATTTTTCTTCTGACATGTAATTTGTTCATGTTATTACTGTTTACAGAAAGATATTCTAAGACAAGGTTAACGTAAGATGGTGTTATAAAGAATTCCGCATATATGCTAATAGCAAATTTTTTATTTAGTCTGAATAACATTTGACAAACCTAATTCATTTAATATGGAAACTATGAATCATTTTTAAATGTCTATTGTGCTTTCACAGTCAGTTTTCCGTTGATTTAAACCGCCATCTCCGCAATTTTGAAAATGATTTTAGTATTTCCAGTATTTTGAGGAACTTTTATAAACTGAAAATTAAGCTTTTCATGTTTTTCTGTCAATTTCTTTTCATTTTCTTCTTACAATGTGTATAGCAAACTTTCCAAGGAAAACCAGAATAGCTTTATTCGGTGAACTTTAAAATGTATTTGTTAGTTTTTCCTTCAATTTGTTGTTTTTCTTTGCAATAACAAACCAATATCTTTCTTTCTTTTATTTATGTAGACGTTAATGACATAATTACTTTTTTATATTGAATTTAATTGAATCATGTTCACAATTAGTCGGGTTCTTCCCACTTTCAACTTCTTAAATATAGTGTTTCATATGACAGTTTTTGGATTGATAGTCTTTTAGAGTTATATATAAACCATTGTCAAAAATGTCGTAAATACAAACCCGTCCGCTTTTTCCCGAATGTGAATTAAAGAATAAGACTTATAACCGGAGTTGTACTAATATGACAACATTAAAGTTGCCACATGTGGACAATGATCTGCTTACCCTTCCGCATCTGATATCTCACTTTGTTTTATATTGAGTTCGTGTTGCTCAGTCTTTATTTTTCTATGTTGTGTTTTAAGTATTTTTTTTTCTATTGGTCTTTTGTAGCCGGCCCATGCCGTTTTCAGTTTATTTTCGATTTACGAGTTTGAAGGTTTTTTTGTTTTATTTCGTCACTAATTCCCTATTCGCAAAGTTGTTTTGAAATATATTAAGGTGTTATGGAGACCCAGACACACACAGCAGACTTTACTCATGCCATTCAGTGAAGACTATAAACAAATATCGTAATGCTTGACACATATTCACTCATTTATATTTTTCGGTTGTTATTTTTTCCAATTTTGTTTGATACATTACAAAATGTACTTCAACATATCCTGAAACGGCGACAATATTCTAAACAATAATTTAATTATGTCCGTATTGGAATTTTATTCAGGCGTGCATTTAAAATTCGGTATGTTTTATGACGCTATTAGCATTTTTGGAAAACAATCATACGGAAATGATTATAGTATTATTGAAAATATCATGCATTTTGCGATAAATAATCTTTCTAAACTATACAAGGAAAACCTCAAATAGATTCAATGTCAATTATTTCGATATATTTTAATAATTCAAAAAAATGTATAGATGATCTGTTCATAAATGAAAGAAAATTATATACAATTAAGACAAACATAAAAAATGATTTCCATACATTCATTAAAACAAAACATAGAAATGATACGGCGTTATCAAAGGTATGTTTTCCTCTATTCAATCAAAAAGCTTGCAATATAAAAAAAGAAGATGTGGTATGATTGCCAATGAGACAACTGTCCACAAAAGACCAAAATGGCACAGACATTAACATCTAGAGTTCACCGTACGGCCTTCAACAATGAGCAAAGCCCATACCGCATAGTCAGCTATAATAGGCCCCGATTAGACAATGTAAATCAATTCAAACGAGAAAACTAACGGCCTTATTTATGTAAAAAAATGAACGAAAAACAAATATGTAACACATAAACAAACGACGACCACTGAATTACAGGCTCCTGTCAATAAATCAACCTTATCTGAAACCTTAATGATACCTGTTATACGGCCGGTGGATGGAGATGAATTTCATATATTCAAACGCCTGCATTATTGTTTATTGATTCTTTTAGTATACATTTTACTATGAAATAATCAAATATGACAATTAAGTCAACTCTTCGAAAAAACATGAAAAAAACAACATGTAAAATCTACATTATTCCCCTATGCTTTTGAGTTAAACAGCTGAACCTAATCAATTTATAAAAATGTGCAAAAGACATATATATACATGTGTATCTTGTTTATAAAAAATATGTTCTAATTCATTAAGATATTACTCTCGCTGATTAAAGCTCAACTTAGATTCCTAAAATTTAATTTTGCATTGTGATTCTGTACAGTAAAAAAGGTTTGTTGCATGTAAATTCATAAAAAAAAAGGCAAACTAAGTGGGTGATAAAAAGATACAATATACATGATATAGTAGTGTTGATACTTTTAACATTATTTGCTACTTTCTACAATTATATTATGCTGAGAACAAACAGTTAACGAAAGCGAAAGGAGCTAAATAGTTATCAAAGGTAACAGGATTAAAATGTAATGCACCAGACGCGTGTTTAGTCTACATAAGACTCATCAGTGACCCTCAGATTAAAATAGTTATAAGCAAAACAAGTACAAAGTTGAAAAGCGCACACAATTCCAAAATAATATTTCAAATACGGCTAAGGTAATCTACGCATGGGATAAGAACAACTGGAAATTTATGAAAATGACCATAGAATTGATATTCATGTCAACATCGAAACGTCCACCAGCAGTGGCATCGACCAATAGCGTATTCAATCTTATAAATACGTTAGGATTGTTATAATTTTGAAAATATACTAAGAATTAAACTTTAAGGAGTGTGGAAAATATTAGAATGAGTCTTTTGTGAAATATTGGGCGCAGTTTATGTTCAATTTTTGACCGTGTATCATGTTATATTTCAGGCAAATATTACAGTCATATTGGTGATAGTTATGTTCATAAGTCGAAGATGTAATACACAACTATGGTCAAAAAGGAAAGAAAAAACACAAGTAAACAAAAATCAGTCAAAAACTCCTACATAAAAAAAGACTGATCAACGCGGTATTTTATCAAAGATTCAAATAATTCTCTCGCTTTTCTAAACTTGTTATTTACAATTTCATGTTTATTTATTTTAAAAAAGACTACAGTTGGAATATTTTTTTCAAAAGTTAACCAACCTTGATATCTTCTCAAAACATGTGTTGCTGTCATTTTCTGTTAAACCTCCAACCACACTACTCTTAAAAGTAAAGAGCAAAATTACCAAGCCTCTCAACATTTCTCTTTCGTGGACCAAATAAAAGTCCAGTAGGGAAATATTTTCAATAATGATGTGAAATATTGTGTATTTTAATGGTTTCAAGTGTTTCAGGATACGATTAAGTACTTATAATGTAAAACCAAAACAGTCAATACTTAATTGTACGTCGGCGCTTCGAAGGCAAAACGTTTAATGCTTCCTTGTATGATAGTTTGTAGAAATCCTGTTAGTTTGTAACATTCCAACTGTTTTATCAGATATGTAGTGTTATAGAAGACATGGAAAATACGGGCGTTCGCCCTTGAGTTCTCGTTGTTTTGTTAGGGCTCTAGGTTTAATTGAATTGAGTTTTTTTTTTGTAAATCATGTTAAACCAAGTCGCAAATTTATCTTCGCCAATTTTAGACGAATAAAGTCATTTGAGAAATATAGTTAAATGAAGAGTACGTCAATAAATTATTTACGGTATCAAAGATGAGACAAGTGCTATAATATATTATAAATATAATATTAAACTCATAACAAGCCAAAGTCATGAAAATTTATGAAAAAATCTAGTATAACAAGACTCAGAGAAGAAAAGTTTTTCTTAGCTTTATTAACGATCTAAAATTAAAACTAATATTAAAACATAAGTTTAAAATGTAGATAATATCTAACGTTTATTATCTTTGGCAGCGACAGTTCATTTTTGGGGTGTTGAGGCATATTTTAGATTAAGATTGTATACATTACATGTTTATTTTAGTTATGAACTTGAAGCACTATCACCTTATATACACGTTTTATTATTTATTTCTTCATGCGAATAAACAAAGTCCACTAGTGACGAATTTCGAAGAGGCACAAGCGTATTGTTGAAAATAAATGTTTTAAAACTTTTATGGCGAAAAACAGCCACATTTAATAAATAGGGGAAGGGGCTGGTAAATATGATATTATGAGTAAATAAGCTTGTTTGTAATAAGTTTTGGAACGAACTGGCTGTGTCAATAGTCGTTCACCGAATACAAACGTCTTAAGTATGTATATTTGTTTCGACCTATTACTTTTGAATTACTTGCCCACAAGTTGTAGGCCGCTTTTAGCTGGAAATTGAAACTGACTAGTAAGAGACACAATTTGTTCTATGTTATGTCATGTGTACTATCGTTTGTCTGTTGTTTTTTTTCTCTCAATTTTAGCCATGACGTTGTCAGCCTTTTTATTTCTCGATATTTCCGTTTGACTGTCCCTCTGGTATCTTTCGCTCCTTCTTTTGCTAATAAATTATCGCTGGCTTCCAAGTTTATGTCCGATTTCAATTTTATTGCACACGTGAAATAATGTAAACTTGATAGTAAGTGTACTTCGGTTTTGGAAATTAATTAGATGTTAGTGCAAATTTTGTAAAAAACAACAGGTGTACGGTTAAATATTAGTCATATTTATCAAAGGTACCAGACTTATAATTTCCTACACCAGACGCGCGTTTCGTCTACACGAGACTCATCATTGACGCTCAGATAAAAAAAAATATAAGAAAGCCAGACAAGTATAGAGTTGAAGAGCATTGAAAACCAAAAATTCCAAAAAAGTTTGCCAAATACGGCTAAGGTAATCTATTCCTTGGACAAGAAAACATTAGTACATAATAGTTCATACTTTAGCAAACAGTAAATAATAATAAAAAAAAAAACAATATATTGCTCGTAGTGCTGACTACTGGGCATGTGATACTCTTGGAAACGGAACGACCATCAGAAGTGGCATCGACTGTGTAAAAATGACAACTAACTAAAAGTTTAATTTCAGCAATTTGTTTTTTTCAATAAGCAGTAACCTAATTTTTCCAAAACAAACATATAAACAAATACCTTTTCTGATTTCAAAAAACTGGAAAATCGTTCGATTTAGAATGTAACGACAACATTGTATTGAAAGTGTAGCTATAGTTTTTTTTTGTATATTCCAAAGTGTAGTTATATCAACGATTTGGAAATATTCAACAAATCTTTTCGCTCGCAATAGGACTTACGTTCATCTAAAATATATAGCACTTAAGTTCAAATCATTTTTTTATATGCTTTGTAAGACCGTACTTTGGTATTTATTTGTTAACTATTTATTTATTGTTACTTGGATGAATAGTTGTCTCATTGGCATGCATGCATTTACAAATAAGAAGAAAACAAGCTAACAATTTTATGGAAGAAAAGGAAAAGACAAACAACAATACACAAAACACAGCATTAAAAAGTAAAGACCGAGTACCAAAAAGTGTATTTAAACTGGGATTCCTTTCAGGTGTACCAGAAGGGTAGCAAGATCCCGGTTATGAATTAAAGGGTGAATACTCCATGCATCTTAAATGTTCTTGTTCGTCGTCTCCATCCAGCAAATCCCATTCATCACATTAGGTATTTATATCATAACAGCGTATAGTCAAATTTCTAAAATACTAGGCCTCCACCTCATCAACTGGATAAAAAAAAACCTTTCAGGCTAACAACGGATGCAGTTGAAGTCGTTATGTATGTGCTGTGTACAAGATGTAAGTTTGTATAAAGTATATATTGTACAGGGTTTTTGTACAAGTTATAAGTATTTTGAAACATACCTACTTTCACCTGATGATACAGGTTTATCTTCTAAAATGTACCACTTTAAAATGTTTTAAATTTAAATTTATATACTTCAATCTAACGTTAAGTGCTATTCTCCTTGTCCTCAAGCTTGAAATGAGTATACCTAAATGGTTTGAATTGTAATTTTGTTTTTCTCCTTAAACCATATTCATATCCATAAAAATCTTTTTGTGGTCTTATAATGTTTTTTGTATCAATGCTCAGTATTAGAATGTATCATGTAGTTGTGGAAATATGACAGAAATATGCGAAACAAAAGACTGCGTGCTTGCATCATTCATTTGTGTTGACCAGTTCATAAAACACTGATATCTTGTACAACAAATCTGTAGAAATTATAATTTGTACAAAAATACAACTTGTACACAACATATGCAAGACAATGGGCAAAGTGGATTTTATATGAACCAAACTTGACACTTTATCTGAATAGATCTATGGTGTTCGGCCATACATTCAGATGCGCTTCTAAAAATGAACCTTTCTAATAACCTCTTTGTAAATACTTTATCGTCCTCTCCCTACGACTAATGTTGTTCAAGTAGAGGAGGCCCATCACAGTGCTGTTTTAATTTTAAAAATTATTTATTTCGAATGTTTAAAAAGTATAACAAAAAAACCGAACTCCAAATCAAATTTGAATAGGGGAAATAAAAACTGACAAAATCCAGTGCTATCAATCAACCAAACAAGCGAAAAATAAAGAGCTCGGAATTCATAAATGACGACGTATGACCCCACATTATTCACAAAATATGCGATATTATAAAATCATCAATATGTCCTTATTTTCTTTTGTACATAATAAGAAAGAAGATGAAAGTCGCCCGTCTTAATTCTTTGTAAATATTGTATTCAAAAATCCTTATAAATAGATATATACATAAAAAACTGTTTAATCAAGTCATTTGAAACCTAAAATTAGAAAAACAATGATGCATATATTTTTTATAACTAAATGGATAGTTTTCATTATAAAACTAATGTACATATACTTTTTTTCTGAAGAAAATTCTTAAATTTGTTCACATTTAGAACATTTACATGTTATACAGGTGCTCAATATCCAAGCTTCTTTGTTAAGTGTTTACTATAGGGTGACAATCGGTTACTTCGGCTTCAAAACACGATATTAATTAGATGCCATATTTTCACCATCTTCGCTAGCCAATGGTTACGATCCACTCCCGCTCTCTTCACCCTTGGCAGATT
Organism: Mytilus galloprovincialis; assembly: GCA_037788925.1. Lineage (NCBI taxonomy): Eukaryota > Metazoa > Mollusca > Bivalvia > Mytilida > Mytilidae > Mytilus > Mytilus galloprovincialis. The sequence goes on along the minus strand of CM075332.1, from coordinate 38,545,086 downwards.
GAGCCAACATTTGTGATATCAATGTCGCGCCATCTATCGGAAGATTAAAGTCACGCCCATTCCGAATACATTATTCTTGACCAATGATAGCACTTGAACTCTTCAATTTGGAGGTAAAAACACGGTAGTGTCTAGATTCTACCCACTTGGTAAAGCCGGAAACGAAAATATACGTCAACATCTATGCATTTGTGCATGAAACATACACAGGAACTTCTATTTGTTGATTAAATCATTCAAGTTGTCACTAAATATAGTCGTATGTTTAGTGATGTAAAGACTTGTTGCACAATAAACACGTGGCAATTGTTTACAAACACTTTCTACATTTACACGTGATCATGTTATAGGCGCTTTTTGATTGGATGCAGCGAGTTTCTACTGCAACCAATAAAAATCCTTACCTTGTGTCTCCGAAATATTATCTCAATCCGCCAAGGGTGAAGAGAGCGGGAGTGGATCGTAACCCTTGGCTAGCGAAGATGTATTTTCACAACCTAACAGACAGAGAAGAGAAAAAAATGACAATTATACGATATGTTTGAAAAAATGATATAATCGTGCACAGAAGACTAAGGCCGTGTTCACACCAAACGTCATGTACAGTAAACATGTTTACAATTAGTTTAAAGTAATGTACACTGGTTTCACATTGAATTTGTTCACATTTAAACACATGGTTTAGTAATAAAATTAACGGTACCAATTTTCCTGCACCAGATAACCTGTGCATAAGTTTTGTTCACACTTATAAACTATATGTCATTAAAATGTTCATTACATAGAATCGAATTAAAATTTCTTGGACAACTTTTCTAGCAGTGATGGAAGCCATTTTGATGATTGCACCTTTTAAAGATTGTCTCGATTACCCGAAGCGGATAAAGGTATTTTAAAAATGCATGGGGTTCCAAACATTGATCGTCCAAAGAAGGGGGTTTCAACCCCCATAATCCGCCCCCATCTAAATCCGCAACAATTATACACGTAGGCTAGAGCAGTGCGTTCACAAACGAAGAAAAGGTTTGAAATATTTAGGGTGTTTATGTAATGCATTTATGAGTGAATCGTTTATTGAGTGAAGACCAGTGGCAAATATTTCTGTGTTCGTCCAGTCAATTCGGGAAGACATTTTCTAATGAATCTGGTGTTTGGAAATGATGATGCTTTGAGTCTTGATGAGGGGTGAAGGGAATGACCTTTCAACTCAAAAAAAGGGGGATTGTTTTTTTTCCATAAAAAAAAATATATGTTTATTGAGGAAAAAAAACCTTAATCCAGATTTTCCCCATACCTTGTAGTGTTAAATTTTGAACAAAATTATTTGATTGAAAGCTTTGAAAAAATAAATAAAATTGTTCGTGTTATGCGTGAAAAAAATAATCTGTGTCGAACATAAAAAACAATAACCCCCTTCCCGCATGTGATTAAATTGTTGCTCCCTTATAAGGCTACTTAAAAGTTTTTTTTATATAACAAACCAATTAATATATCGAGTTAAGACAAATAATTCGGTAAACCAACTACATAGATAATTGTTATGAATATCAATTTTGTTAAAAAAAATGTTTTTTCTTTAAATATACATGGTAAAATGCATGTTCTTATGTTGTACTGGTATACCACTATCCCAGGTTAGGGGGAGGGTTGGGATCCCGCTAACTTGTTTAACCCTGCCACATTATGTAAGTATGTGCCTGTCCCAAGTCAGGAGCCTGTAATGCAGTGGTTGTCGTTTGTTTATGTGTTACATATTTGTTTTTCGTTCATTTTTTATATAAATAATGCCATTAGTTTTCTCGTTTGAATTGTTTTACATTGTCATTTCGGGGCCTGTTATAGCTGACTTTGCGGTATGGAATTTGCTCATTATGGAAGACTGTACGGTTACCTATAGTTGTGGAGAGTTTTCTCATTGGCAATCATACCACATCTTCTTTTTTATATGTTTTAAATACCATGTTTTGCGTACACTTAACCTACACAAGGACTACATTGACTATCGACTGCATGTAGACCAAACACGATTTAAACTACATGTAAACATTGAGTTTTATCAATGGGAACGTAATTGTGTTTAGTTTATGTGTGAATTACACTATCACAACACCGAGTTAAGGTCAATGAGAACACGGCCTTAGTTTATGATATATACATGCATTGGTTCAATGATTGGATACACATTTGTTTCACCAGTCACTCGTTTTATATGACTTTAACATATTTATACAGAAAAAGATAGCTTTTAAAAAAAATGATGTGGTATATTCTACCAGAGTTGTCAAACTGATGTAAAAACTTATTATCTAATCTTAAAATGTGTTTTTATAACTCAGGGATTTCAAGACGATACGACAGTTTCAACGCAAAAGAGAAAATCGTCTCTTACAAAAACCAAATTGACCAATGGTCGGGTTGTTGTCTCTTCGACACTTCCCTTTTTCCATTCTCAATTTTACTATGTACACTACAAATTAATATTCGCAATATACAAACATATGTTATTAGCACGTACGTACATCTTTATCAGAACATATTAATCAGATATTACTGACAAGTAAAGATGTAAGTGTTAAAAACAAAATCGTCGCTTAATTGAAAGAAAATTTCCAATGAGATACAACTGGATATTTGAGAAAATCCTTGAGTTATCTGCATAACAGTTTGACTAACGCCAATTTTGGTCATTGAGAAGCTTACTATTTCCTCAATATTAAAACGTAATGAAAACGTTCAGCTGATTTCACATAGTTATCTCCCTGTAGTGGTATGTACCACCTTAAAAACAAGATACTTATATGATAATATAATAAACACGAATTGAAAATCTTTTACGTGTATTAATTAAATCTTGCATTTGTATATGCATATGCATTACAGGGAACAGTATGCACTGGTGATGACAATATTACAACATTAGGAAATCGTGATAGGATTCAATGCATTCTCTTTTAAAAGGGATAACTTGATGAAACTAAAGCTCTGTAATACCGTACAAACTTTGAGATATTTACGCATTTTCAACTTGATTATTGCTACATAGAAATGAAATGTGCATAATGAAAACCTTTAAATGATCTCTTGTTGTAAAATTTAGCTTTTATCAAACATGTACTGTCCATTTATTGATGAAAGGTGAAATATCAACCAGATCTTCGTTGACGTATAGGCCGTAATTGTCAACGGTTATACATTGTGACTTGGAAGGAGAGTTGTCTCATTGGCATTCATACCACATATTCTTATTTATACATATTGTATCCTGTGTGTCGAGTTAAATGTTGTAGATGTTATCAACATAGTAATCAAACTAGAAATTGTTATCTTTTTATAAACCAGAATACGAAAAACAATCAATGTACTTTCTTTTTGCTTTTCTTCTGTTTTTCGTCAATTATCCAAATGACTTTTTTTTCTTTTACAGATTTGTACTTTCTCTTGTCCAGTCTTGAAGTTATAATAATGTGCTACACAATAATTGAAGCTTTTTATAAATAAAAATTGTTCAAAATTAGAATTATAAAACACTTTAATTTTTATGTAAAACAAAACGTCAATTTGCATCTATAATAATTCAATTCAATTCAAATCTTTATTGCCATAAAACTACATATTTATAGTGTGTGACACAACATAACAAAATGAAAATAAAAAATAACAACAAGATCATTAATTTACAGAATAATAGTAAATATTTTAAGAGTCCTCTGTCCTCAGTTCAATAGACTGTTTTAAAAAGGATCCTAGCTTATTTACCTGAATGTGTGAAATTGGGTTGAGTATATATGTTCATTTAAATTTATAAAGCGGATATTCTCATTTATCAAAAAATCAAAATAATCTTTTCTATGATTATGGAAACCATTTCATCTTCAATTTGTTTACAGTTTTTGCATAATCTTTCTTCTCATGGTATTTTAAGATATATTCCCTTTTCTATTAATAAATTATGGTCACTTAATCTAAATTTTGTTATCAGTTTTCTGAATTCAAGTTTTGAGCAAGTTAAATATTTTTCTTCTGTATTATTTATTTTTACATGTTTATAAATAGTGAGTTTACTGTTATCCTTTATATCTGATAGTTTATCATTTACTAGGTTTTCATAAAAATGCTTCAATTTTAATTTTATTTGTTCTCTTATATTTTTAGTTATCTTTTGTGAGGAATATGTTTTCAAAGTGTCCAAATCCATACCAGTTTCTTCTACTATATGTTTGACATATGAGAACCACGAATAAATTCCTGCAGAGTCTAAGTTTTGAGACAAAATAAAGGATTCTTTTAAAAGAGGATTAATTTCATCAGAATATAATCTAATAAGATACAATATAGATTGAAATTGAATATTAAGTTCCAGAGGAAGTCTCCCCAGATCAGCTCTTGCATCTAAATTTGATGAGGTTTTCCTTATACAAAGTGTATATTTACAAAACTGAAGGTGTAACTTCAAAAAGGTGAAGGCAAAGAAAGGTAAAGGTGTTTTATCAATGAATGAAATAAAAGGGGTCCAATTGTTTTCCAGAGTTATTTGCTTTTTTTTTTGGTCCTAAAATATGTTATATAGGAGTCTAAAAATGTAACTTCTGAATTATATAAAGCTATAGGTTTAACTAATGAATCAAAGAGATTATTTGCAACTTCAACTGGTATATTATTCAATGGACTAGTATATGACTTCATTTTAGCTTTTTTTGTTAGATCTATAGTACTGTGCGAAAGATGTTCATTATTTTTAATCAACATTCCTAAAAAATTATACTCATTTGTGTCTGATATTGGAATATCTTTGTATGTTGCAAATGAGTTAGCTGTTTTGGAACAGCTTTAAAATAATAATGAAAATAAATATGCATGTTTGAAATTTAATTTGAAGTCTGAAATGAACTAAAAGACGATAAAATATCATGAAACGTGATCCTTTGAAACATTTTAACAAATTCAGAATTTCATTTTTGTTGATAATTTCATGCTTCTTTAGTGTTCAAACATTACGTGAGATAATTCTAAATGATGGTAGCCTTAATGAATGGAATAAAAAACTTTTTTGAGTATTGTTTACATAGAACAATCTAACCGGACATTTATACTGTTTACATATTTTAAAGACACGTGACAGTCCATTGTAAACGAGAATCGTTTGATTAGTTATGCTCTTTAGTAATTTTATCATTTACATATATCATATATCTCCTTGAAATTCTATCTAAATGAATATAACTAAAAGACACAATTGATAAAATGTGACAGAAAAACCATTTTCTGACGAAAGTATGACTGTATTGGTTGAGAATGCATTAGCAACAACCATTTCATAATCAATTGAACTGAAAAGTATAAAATCGTCTTCTCTTTTTAGATTTGTAGTGTGTTAAATCGAATTCATATCAACCTGCCCCCGAAAAAAGTACCACGTACACATGGAAACAAACAAGTTAGACAAGTAGGATTTCCTAAAATAATATTTCCCATTCCTATTTCATTGCATTTTTCTCTGCAATCTATTCTGAAAACGGTTCCTTTTGGCATATTTCATAAATATGACAAGATGAAGTTTTGTTGAATAAAGTATTATACGGATGAAGGTAGCTTGATCGGTCATTCGTGGCGTCTTCTGAAAATTCAGAACTTGAATCGTCTGAATCATCCACCTGTATATCTAAATAAGGATCGCAGGAAGTTTGCTCTGCTATGCAAGTATAATTGTTCGCAGAGGGAAGACATGTACGGCTTTCTTCCTCTGTGTTACAACTTATATCATATACTATCAGACTGCTCAAAGGCTGTAGGTAGATTGATTGATGATCGTTACGATTTGTTGAACTTCCAACAATTGACGATTCACCGTCGCTTTCCAGATTAGGACTGAATGCCATTTGATTTTCTATACAAATAGATTGCTTTGCTGTTGGAAATGTTTTCTTGATTTGTTTTTCTTTTTGACACATTGATTTCTTTGTAACATGATTGCTGACTGGATCTAAGTAATTTGATCGATCAATGTTCCGATTTGCTGAACTTCTAGAACTTCGTGATTCATCGTCATATTCTAGATTACGATTGAATGTTTGTGGAACCAATACGATATCCAAATGACTGTCGTCTATGATTTCGTAAACGCTTTCGTGGAGTGCAAAAGCTTCTAGCGTTTGATGTTCTTCTGGTAAATGATCTTCTTCTTCAGTAGGTTTGACACGTCTTAATTTTGACAAACGTATACGTTTTTTAAGACATTTTGTAATTCCTATCATTCCAAGTAATACGAAAATCGCAGATGAAGCTCCAGTGTATAACATTAGAAGTTCTGTCTTTGAAATATCTATGAATTTATAATATTCTGATATCAATGGGCTGGTAAATTTATCCTGATATATATATATTAATAGTATTAAAGCAGAACAAATAATAGAATTTTTAATGTAGATTGTCTCTTTTAGATTTATTAGACTTAATGACGATTAGGACTGAATGCCATTTTGATTTTTAAGCATTTATAAAAAATGACGAATACATATATTTCTTAGAGACTTACGATACAAATCAGTCAATGAAAACCACAACGGAAGAAAAACAGACCAAACGCCTTCAATACCTTAGCTAAAATAAATTATAAAAACGACTAGTCTTTTTAGGACCTTTATAGCTTGCTATTCATTGTGAACAATAACTTCGTATGGAAGGTCATACTTTGACCTATTGATGTTTACATTTTACACATTTTGACTTGAATAAACAAAGAGGGACGACAGATACCAAAGGGACATTCAGACTCATACATGTAGATCGAAAATAAAAATGATAATACAAAAGACACAAAATAGAAAACTTAAGACTAAGCAAAACAAACCCCACCGAAAAATGAAGGCGATCTTGGGTGCTCCGAAATGGTAAGCAGATTCTGTAAAGTTGATCTTTCTACAACAGCTCAAAATATATCTGAAATATTACTTTACCATTGTTTTGTTATTCTTCATTCACCTTTGTCACAATATGTTCTGAAGAAATAGCTTCGGCTGTATTTGATTTGGTTGTCACTTAATGTATAAAAATAAATAATATTTTTCTCGTTAACAGAAAAGTTAAGCATTAAAGGGATTCATAGTGTTTTCGTTAGTTATTGTCGTTTCTACAATACTTCTTATTATATTCAACTATGCATTGTGAAATAATATGTTGACACTTAACAATGAAGCAAGTATGCAACATGGCACTGCAGTCAACATATCCGACACATACCTGTGCATTCACACACACTTCAAATACCTACTTTATATACCATGTTATCGTTTTGTTTCATCCGGTGTTTTTACATAATGATTTTTGAAATAGAATTATAGTAGAATGATAAGCAAAGTGAAAATAAAGTTCTTCAAATTTTATCGTTTATTAACAATATTTTTGTTTTAACAGAGATGTATGACAAATGCATTTCATTCCCGAACTATTGATAGCCAGAATTAATCATAATAATAAATTTAGTAAAATTATTCATACTCTCGGAATTTCGGTGACTAAACTTTTATATTTAAATTTTATTATCGTTTTGAAGAACTGTTAATTTTACGACATTCCTTTATTTTGTAAATAATGCGACGGAATGAATATGAAAAACAATTGACACTTATTTCGATATTTAATACGGAATGAAGTAGTGCTTGTTCCTTTAATGTGGTACCCAACACCTTCACTAAAATTAATTGGACTCGTTTAATTTTCATAAAATTTTGACAAAATATTTACTTTGACCCTCTGACAAAAAAAAAAAAAAAATAAAAACATTTGGACAAATCATTTTATCAGAATAATTACATTAGTTATATAGCAGTTTGACAAACACTAATTTTGATCATTGAGATGTTTAATATTCCCTTCACAATGCAACGTTATCAAAACCTTTAGATTATTTTACAGAGTCATCTCCCTCTAGTTTTAGGTTAAGTTGACAAAAACATAAAAATGACATACGTGTACGTGTAATTGTGGTCTCTTTTTCCACACAACCTTTGACATTGTCACATCTGTAAATAATACAAAAAAATATATAAGGTTTAAGTTAGGTAAAATTCTTTTTTATACCATCTGTATTTTATGTGAGTATGATACTTACCTAAAAATTAAATATAACCACTGTTACATGAAGATTATTTTTTTTGTTGGTTTGAAATCATGACTTAATTATAAAATGGAATTTGGAGGGTAAGTTGACAAACAAAAATAGTTTGTAACTTTTTTTAATATTTTTAAGTTATATTCTAAGGTAATTAATAAATTATTTAATTCGATTTCAAACAGACTGCTTAAAAGGCATACATGATACTACCTTTTGTAGACGCATTACTAATTTAGAAAGTTATCTTACTTAGCAAGGGTCATCCTATCAGATGAGAGCTAAAATAATCAACTAAAAGTAAAATAACAAAAATACCGAACTCTAAGAAAAATCTAAACGATTTATGCCATATCCTGTTATCACACTCTACCAAAAAACTTTAAAAAGTAAAATGACCAACAGATAATGAAATAAGTAATGAATTACTATCCTTATATAATCTTTTATATATTCGTTTGTTCTTTACATGTTTAAAGAGGGTTATTGTGGATATTTATTATAGAACACGTATTTGTTTGATTGTGATTTGTTTCATAGTATCATTCTTCTTTTATCCTTGTGTGCACTTAAACGAAATATATTTGTCATTGAAGACTTGTATATGTTCAATTTGCGGCAGTTACCCATAACGTTCACTTTTATCTTATGTAACTCATTACAAAATGCTATCTTTTTGTTTGCAAAAAAGCCTAGATAGACAGAATTTCAAACTTATTTGCAGCGCTTATCCTTATTGTTATTTTGTTGGTTATACTTAGTATAGGTTTTTTTGTGCACATGTGCAATTTAGTTGTCTTTTCTTTTATGATCAGAGTAAAGATTTCTTAAAGTCCCCGTTAAATTTTTGGCTAAATACGGAGTTGTTGATTGATTAGATATTCCTGATCCAAACGGTCAATATCTAAAATATATTTTCAGTATGAAATACCAGCAACATCGACAAAAACAACCACATTAATTGGATACATCGCAGAAAATGATAACGTTTTCTCATATGCATCTATTCGATATCTCCCAAATAATAACCAAAGTTATTCGGAAAGAAACACTTTGGTTTGTCATTGAATTTCAAAACAGCATATCAAAACACTTGAAGTAATTATTTTGTAGTCTTCTTTGGACTATATCGTTTATGCGTAAATCATAAGTATTTGTTTAAAATATGGTATCAAAATAATCTTTCTCACCTTTGTGTATTCTTGCACAAACATTTATTTGAACAGCCTTCACCAAAATAATTAGATACACAGGGTTCACAAGAACTACCCCTTCTCGACTTAAATCCTAGTTTGCATTCTGGAAAGCAACAAACTGTCATTTATAAAATGAAGACATCATAAAAATAGTAAATTCACAATAGAATTTTTCTTGTACTTGATTTAAAAATAGAAATCGATGCTAAAAAATGTGACTAAAGTAATGATGACATTGAACATTTTTCATAATTGTGAGAATTTGTCAATTTATTTTTAAATTAGCTATATAGTAAACCTGATATGTTCATATCATTTGTTGCTAATTATAACATGATGTTTATTAAAGAAAACACCATGGAAAAATTTGTGTTCAGACATTTGAACATTAAACTACTTCTTGTGGACTAACTTCGATGTGATTAAATCATACTTTATGAAATCGGTTTTCACCAGCTGATGATTCATTAAAAACTCCGACTCTTTGGAAAATCAAAATAGAATTGATGGATGGGATGGACAGTTGTTAAATATAATCATAACTGAGAAAGAAAATGGTTACTATATCAAAGAGACAACAACCCGACAAATGATCAGTTAACAGCCGAAGGCCACCAATGGGTCTTCAACGTTAGAGAAAATTCCGCACCCGGATCATCATCTATCTTGATAAAAAAATTTCAGTAATAATATATATCTTGAGTATTATGATTCCCCATTCCTTTTTAGATTATACGACTCCCTATATACTCACTGATACACTGATCGTTGATTTGTTCATAATCAGAAAACAATAGTAGTCAGCACTTTAAAAAGATGATTAGTCGAACGTACATCATATTGATATAGATACATATGTATCGTTCTTGATTAGGAATTTTGGTATCGAGTATGGCGGATTACGTAGGACGGTAGATTGTTTTCGTTTTCTGACACTTTACATCGGTTATCCCTATCGAAAACTGTTCAAAACAAATCACCGGTAATTCAAGAATGTGATCGAAACAACAAAGGTTGCGACTCTTCAGATTCAGAGCGTGACTGTGACGAACAAGGCTATTCATTTTATGACTTTGTTGTATCATTTAGCAATTACATTATCAAGTATTTATATAAATTTATTATTTCCAAAAAAAATCCTGTAAATCAGGAAAAGCGCATTAGACGCACGCGACAAATCAAGTGTCTTTTGAAAAAAATAAAAAATTGAACATACATGTACTGCTGTAATACCACCAAATCAGAGTACGTCACATCCGATTGCATATTCCCTTGAATTTGACAGTTGTAGGTAATCAATCATACATTTCATTGCAGTAAAAAAAATCTTTGTGATAGATATAGTTTGGTATTTCTTAGCACCATTATTTTTTCTATGTTTTTTTTTATCTTCTATAGAGTATTTTGGAAACTAGAGGTTACATGGTAACTTCAGCTTGCACACATGTAAACAAAAAGAGGTGGAACTTTGATGGAATTAACTTCATGTGTTATGGTTTTGTCAATACGCATTGACTTTTTATGAGACATTTTGTCTATACAGAGCAAAACTGTACTCATGGCAAGTATTTTTTATTTGAAACAAAGATACATTTAAGAGTGTTCATTTCTTTGCGATGAAACAAGACTGTCTCAGTTTTGGGGAGGGTTGAATGTTCACTACCGGTTAAGCCGTGCTAAATATCGGTTCAAAATCATGAGCAAGTAATGCAGTGGAGGTTATCGGATGCTATCCGTCGCGACCGTTAATATGATTAGTTCATTAGTTAAAAGATTAGATCATTAGTTTTCTATTTGAATGTGTTTAATATATCTCATGACATGGTTATCTTACTGTACATGTACATGTACGCTATCCGTTTTGCTTATGATTGATTGCCGTCCGGTGAACTGTTGTTAACATCCTTGTGATATGGTATTTGATTGGAAATTGTCTCAATTCCAATCATACTATATATTCCTATATAATTAGAAACTAATGTAAAGCTCCGTGCAATACATTCAAATGTGACTACAGTGAATGCAGAGAAGACGAACATGTTTTCTGGTGAATAAGTGAGTTGAGTGCAAAAGAAGCTAACTAGTACCAATTGGAGAACAAAGCAAATATTTTATTGTTTAAAAAAAAAGTTTAATTGAATAAATTGCTCCAAACCTCAAAGTGAATTGTAGCTCATTGTTTGTATGTATATCTTAGGATAAACTTCCACCATTCATCAACATAACATTACGGAGTATATTTTGTGGTTACAATAAATATCATGTTTCTTAAATTCAGTTTAATTTACCGTAATTGTGTTCGTCTTTTTGTGCCATTGTCACACTTCCTTCCGAAGTGATATATTTAGCTGAATACGAGTGGGATGGGACTTCAACTTAAAAATAATATGTCATTCAAGATAACTGATTCTTTACGTAATACGGTACTATAATATAATTTTGTCTTGAAAAGAACATTTAAATTAACCAAGAAATCTTTAGATCAATATGGGTGATTTTCGCAGATAAGGCGCATATCAAAATCTATGTTTGACAAAAATCCGATAAATATTTTAACATACAATTGGGAAACAACATATTTTTAAGATATCATTATAATGATAACTAAGAGCACTTTTACTGTGAACGCTATTCTGCTTACATAAAATTCAGTGGAGTTTTTATCAATTTCTTTCTAAACGTACATTTTATAGGCAAAAGTTTTAGTAACTTTGACATATTGTTTAAAATATATCTTACGGAAACCCTAAAACCAATCTTGTGTATTTTTCAAACTATATTCTATAGTGGAGCATGGTGACAGTAAGATGACTGAATGGAATTTGTCTGGAAACCGAAATGTTATAGAGTCCTACATGTTGAGGAGAAAGAAAAAACGCAGATTATACAAAGTAACAATACCATTTTTGAGTCAACTTAAGGTTTTCGATAAAGGCTTTCCTCGACAGTTTATCGCAAAAACATATGACTATCTCGTATCAGAAAACGTTGAGTAAACGTGCTCCAGTAAAGTCTCAGAATGTATATTGAATGCAGTGTAACTAACAGAGTAAATATAATGTTTAAACTGCGGACATTTGACGGCAAACATTGTCATCAAGGTATTGTCGACCTTTGTGGACTTCTTTTTATTATATCATTTTCAATTAAGTCTTGAATCCATAAAAATGATAAAACCATAATCGTCTTTTGCGTTATTGAAAATTTCATAAAACAAGACTTACGTGTACTTGTAGTCTCTTTGTCTACACATCCAACGGCATTGTCACATCTGAATAACAGATCAGAATTATGAATTATAAGGAAGAACTGTTTCTGTCAAACGGGTTTAAATACTTTGGTAATACTGGTAAAACTGGCATAACAATATCTATGAAGACATTGTGATTAGTACAATTTAGTTAAACACGATACCGTATATCTAAGTTTTTTATGTGTGGTCAATTTGCACTTTGATCGCGGCATCTACAGAAACGCTATAATTAAACCAGCGGAAATATCGCTGCATATTTCCATATTTGATCGATCGTTGTTTGAAAGTTTTATACTAGTTCATTATACTTAGGCTGTTAATTATTGAATATGTTTTTGTGCTGTTCGGTACATCACAAGAAAGTATGTCCATAAATTAGGTCTCTGTTTATATAATCAAATAACCGGTTTATACACATGAATTAGCGACGATCTATTTATTTGTGTCATTATCGGAAATTTTACAGATCTTTACATAAAATGTTCTCATGTTCAGTTGCAACCGATTACCAATCAGCCAATCAAGTTTATGTTGTTTACATTTTTTACAATACGATAAAGTTATATTTCTGCGCATATTCCATCCAACAAAAAATGTGCACAGGGAAAATTTAACCTGCACATTTCGATAACATACCGCAAAAACGGATATAAGGTATTTTTGCCGTGAAAACAATGATAAATGACAATTGTATTATAGATAATGATAACAATATTAGCATGAGTAGTAATATTAAAAGCTGATATTAATGGATTAAAAATGTAATTTAAGATATCAAATGCTGACAGCAACTATATATATTTACAAGCGAAAAGGGTCTTAAAATGTAGGCTTCAATATTCAGCACGTACGGACGAGTGAAGTTGACATTAAATTTTATATTAATATATAGGTAATTACGAATAGCTACGTTAGTTTACACAAAAAGAGTCCGACAAATTTAAATTTGAGTTTCTGAGTTGAAGATTCTGTCAAACATCACACCCTGAAGTTAACTTCGCTTGTAATTGAATCATTAGCCATGTAATTGCAAGCGTTGGGCAAAAAGTAAATCATGCGGAATGTGTTCGAAACCAAATTAAAACACCAACAGAGATACTTCCTAAAGTGTACTTAAAATAATCATTAAAAAACATCATTCAGATATACCAGCTTACTACATTACCAATGCATACCAGTATCATAGTAGTAAACTATGCTTGATCCGTATAGAATTCAAAATAAAATTTAATATAGTGTTCAAAATGTACCATCTAATCGTTCTTACTTTTGCAAATCATTGCAATTGCATACTTGTGAACAGCCATTACCAAATAAATTAGATAGACAGGGTATACAAGCATTGCCATTCCTTGACTGGAATCCTGGTTTACATTCTGGAAATGTATCAATTTGTCAATTACAAAATATAAAAATATATGTTCTGTTGCACTCCATTAAATGATCACAAGCAATCATTCTTATTTATGATATAACGGAAGAGAGTATAATTATATATTAGCAGTAAAGTGTTCTGCCGTTACCGTTTAAATCATTAAATAAAGCGGCCTTTTATAGAGTTAAAAAAAAAAATAATCAGTATCGAAAATGTGTAGCTGTCTATAAATCTACATTTCAAGGAAGAAACACTGACATCAACATTTAATCAGAAAAAGATCGTAATCATGATTTGGATGATCCATGCCTTAAGTCACTATTGTTATGTTATGTTTTCGCGGTCTTTATTCTTTAAATCCCAATGCAGTGGTACTATCAGTAATTTTAAGGCAGGTATCATTGTATATATACATATTAAAGCTGTAGGACACGCTGTAGGACACGCTGTAGGACACGCTGACGTACCTGGTCTCGCTTCTTTTTTGGAATTAATGTGATTCAATCAGTTTCACTTTTTTACTTGGATGTATCTCATCCGAATTTATTTGTAAGATTTGAACAACGGTAAATAACTGTGGCCTTAACTTAAAACTTACCAACACATTTACCGTTGAATTCTTCATAGTTCGAACAGCAATAAAATTCTCTAAAAAATTAGTTAGTTTATGTGACAAATAATAATGAATGCTGTATAAACAACACAAGGTCAAGGCTATTGGTGATAACGATTTAGTACAATGATGAGTCCATAACACTCAGTTGGCCCGAGAACACGGTTATTTCGTAGTGCATTTCTTTTATACGATAAATTAAAATTAAAATAAATCGCACCTGCTCTATTTCAAAAGGAGTTTTACAGTGTTATGTTCTACTAGTGAGACAAATAATGTTAAAATTATAAAACCTTCTACCAGCTCTAACTCAAACTATTGACAATTCTGTGTTAAGGGGGTCTTAGATTCAGTTTGACAGTTTCAGACGTAATAAAATTTGACCTTTTTTAACTGGACAATATCACTACTTAACATGAAGATTCAGCAACCAAATTTTTTGAACATGTAATTTCATCCCCCTACTTAATAGTTCATGCATTACATATCAAGAAATCAATTGGGAAACTGTGTTAAATTAAAAATTGCAAGTTATACACTGTTCACACTAGGGACTATATTCGTAGACAACGAAAACAAAGGACGATAACTGTAACCTTGGATCAATTACACTATTTCATCATTGAAATGAAATAGAATGCAGTGGTAACAGTATTAACTAGAACTTAACATTAGTTCAGAAAATTTATCGGAATGATTGATTGATTGATGTTAAACGCTTCTTTACGCACTTTTATTTCGTTGCGTTAGGTTGTACTGATGGTGGAAGCCGGAGTGTCTGTAGACAACCACTGTCCTTCGGTTGGAAAATTGGTGATTCTATAAATAGGTGAATGAGGTGTGTGTGCCAAAGAGACAATTCTCCATCCATTTCACAATGTGTAAATGGTGAACAATTAGGATTGGAGTCGAGCGCACCTGTGACGTGCGTGATTCGATTGAGCAAATGCAGTGTGGACATGTTAGTGATAAGTAGTTTGTATAAAAAGAACGCTTAGACGCAGAGGACCCGCTGGAAAAGATTGACATAATTAATTATCCTCCAAAGCAATTATATTCAATATTTATCTCGTTTATACACTATGATAAATAGCAACCCTTTCGAATATGAATGCCCCTCTGGTATCTTTTGCCCCTCTTCTATATGCCATGAAATATAAATTGTTTGTTAATTTTCTGCCAGTTACTCGTATATCTTATATGAAATGAAATGTAAAATTACTTTCAATTGTCAATTTACAGTTAGTTTACTCGTATATACTATTATAATTATTTTGTTGGAACAAATAAATAAAGGCTATTACTCCTAGGCATAGATTGCCTTCGACGATTATTAAAGCATTTTTTTAATGCTCTTCAATTGGCCTTCCTTTTTGGTCCGACCGTTACTGAAGAGTCTTATTTAGAGAAAACAAGCGCATGATGTTCCAATTAATAAACCTAGGTATGCCATGAGTATTTATCCTTTACTTTTAATCTAATTTACTACAATGTAATCCACGTGGGTATCACCAGTCAAGTATACGTAGCAAGTACAGTGGCACTGGCAGGAAAATATAGGCATTGTGTTGATAGAATTTGCTTTAACAATAAATTTTAATAATTTGTAAATAAATTTTTATAAAATGTAGTGTTCATCATGATTGTTTTCCAAAATATAATAACACCATACTTTTTTCATACTACAGATTGTGTAAATTATCAGATTTTGTTGAGAATATGCATGGAAAATCCAATTTTGTGTGATAAATTGAAAAAAAAAATACAGCATAAAATTTTAAATAAAAGCCTAGAAGATACTTAGATAGCTCTAACAAAAGAGGGACGAAAGATACCAAAGGGACAGTGCAACTCATAAATCAAAAATAAACTGACAACGCCTGGGTAAAAATGAAAGAAGACAATAAGACAAACAATAGAACACATGACACAACATAGAAAACTAAAGAATACGCAACATGCTTTCAGATAAGAAAATGAAAATAAATGGGTCATCGGTCGTGTTTCCTGCTACATATTAAAACAGGTAAATTCACAACACTTTCTATTAAAAATTTACTTGATCTGAATTATCTCCTTCTATACTAGCTATATGGCAAAGTTGAAAAAAAAAAACAAAACAAAGATAAATATTTTTTTTTATTATAAAAACAGATGCAAATATGGTTAAACGCTTAATTTTCTGTATAAACATGAAAGTCGTACAGAGGGATTTCATACAACTCTCAAAATTCACACATTTCATTGAAGATCTAGACAAATTGTTATCAGCTTCTTCAATATCCATGATTAAGGAAGAATCCGACCTACTTTTTGTAGATTAATGTTGGTGATCTCAACGATATTGCGTTTTCGCTTGATCTGGTACGGCGAAAGTGAGAAAAGCAATCGAGTTGAGATGACCAATGATAATCTTTTTATTGCTTTTATACCTATAATGACGTTGTTAATTTCATTGACGACAGGCACGTGCACCCTTAGTTTCTAGCGATAATTGTCCATATCGCTCGACTGTTCTGAGAATGAAAATTATCAGTCAGATCGATCAAAGGGAAATTTTGCGAAATAGCGATAATAATTATTAAATGCAGCTATTTTAAACCTTAAATGAAATATATTGATAGAAAATATTTATTGAATTGAAACATCTAAACGTTTGAATATTCGATAGAAGTTAACACTTTTTTTTAGAAATAATGCACCTCTGTATAAATCATCAAAAAAGTTCACTCTGGTTAATTTAACACCCTGTTCTATTTTATACTATAATATTTTATGTTTTTTTTTTAACATTTTGTATAAATGTTTTTAACATATTGTATACATGATGGTAATTTTATTTTTGAGACTGCTTCATATGTCTTCGTACCATTCCTTTGGTTATCAATAGTACCGATTATCAGGTTGTTCGATATTGATATACATATATCAGCTGCGACTAAAAATATAAAGCTTTTTGTCGAGTGAGCACAACGAACGAGATAAAAAAGTTCGGGTCAAAATTATCAATGTCGGGACAACGTATTTGACGTCACAAAGCCATAATATAAGATTCTATTAATAGCTGAGCAGAGTGGTAACAACAGTAGGACGACCAATTATACATAAAAACAAAGACCAGTGTTGAAGAACTTATACGAGATGTTTGAAGCTCAATATCACTTCTAATCTCAATAGAGAGCAACACAAACAATTATAACAAAAGACCACCCCGCTGAGGCCCCTAAATGTATTAATCATGTGACATGGTTAAAAAAACAATTCCAATACGGAAATAATTCAATTGAAATTCACAACAGTGCGCATTCGTTTCCTTATTACGTCAGTATACGATACAGTTCTAAAAAAAACTAATTAGTCCATAATTAGGAAAAGATACTTCAAACATTTATTTTTATAACATCCGATTAAAAGTAAATACAATAATTGTCGGCTAATTCTACATGTATATTATAGCTAACGTCAAAAGAGTTATACTACTCTGAGTATAATCAACAGTAAATACAATAATTGTCGGCCAATTCTACACGTTTATTATAGCTAACGTCAAAAGAGTTATACTACTCTAAGCATAATCAACAGTAAATACAATAATTGTCGGCCAATTCTACATGTTTATTATAGCTAACGTCAAAAGAGTTATACGACTCCAAATATAATCAACTTTAAATAAAATAATTGTCGGCCAATTCTCCATGTATATTATAGCTAACGTCAAACGAGTTATACGACTCTAAGTATAATCAACAGTATATACAATAATTGTCGGCCAATTCTACACGTTTAATATAGCTAACGTCAAAAGAGTTATACGACTCTAAGTATAATCAACAGTAAATACAACAATTGTCGGCCAATTCTACACGTTTATTATAGCTAACGTCAAAAGAGTTATACGAATCTAAGTCTAATCAACAGTGTACATTGTGTAGCATAAAAATTAGAAGCCGAGGTACATTTTTAATTTGATCGATCATTTTAAAAATAATACAATCTCATAAATATTACCCAACATTATGAAAAAAAAAACAACGATATCGCTTTCTAGCATATTATTAACCATTTTGCTGATCGTTACGCGGCCATCCATCATGATCATCCTCATATTATAATCGTACACACTTTTGAGTAAAATATGAAGTACCAGATG
Organism: Mytilus galloprovincialis; assembly: GCA_037788925.1. Lineage (NCBI taxonomy): Eukaryota > Metazoa > Mollusca > Bivalvia > Mytilida > Mytilidae > Mytilus > Mytilus galloprovincialis. The sequence continues at coordinate 38,526,392 of CM075332.1, read as the reverse complement.
TCGATTGAATGTTTTCAATAATGAATACATGGAATATTGTAAATAAGTTTCTGGATGCGCAAACTTCGCCAGTCATTAAATACAACCTTTAAGTTTTTGTTGAATTCTAATAAATCAGTATGGTGATAATTAACCTATTGGTTAAAAAGGTGAAAATTTTTAATTATCGTGCAGTGACGCTGATCTAAATGACTAAGATACAAACCATAAACCAAAGGCGATGCTGTTCGGATTCACAGTATCCAGTGTTTAGAGGATATATGTTCAATAGTGTAAGTTATGACAGATCTATTTTATAATATAACTTACATAAATAATAAGTAATATAATGGTCTATTGAATAATATACTTTGTGAAGATTGATTAAATTTTCGTTATATTTGAACAAAGTTTCATTTAGCTTTATCTATTTTTCGTTGCTTTTTCATATTTTTGCACTTTGACATTTGGTGGTAAATTAGTCCTTGAAAATTGCATCTTAATAGAATTTATAGATTAAAGGATGTAAATCTATCACTGGCCTTTATCGCAAAATTCTATCCTACATTTCAGTTTAAAAATAGGAAAATGTGGTATGTTTGTCAATAAAACAACTCCCCACAAGAGACCAAATGACTTTCAACAGTATGCAAAGCCCTTTCGCATAGTCAGCTATTTAAGGCCCCGAAATGACAAATGAAAAACAATGCAAAGGAGAAAATTAACGGCCTTATTACATGTATTAATATACAAATAATAAACGAGAAACAAATGTGTTACACAGCAACAATTAACAATAGGATGACTAAAAAGCTCACTTCTGTTTTATTTCAACAAATTATAATTTGTAAAATTATAATCTACCAACTTTAATTTGATTAAGATTTGCATTGAATATCATCTTGAAATGAGATTATTTACAGCACTCCTATTTTTTATTTCATCCTTGTATATTAAAACTCATTATAGCCTTGATCACTCTGCTGATGTATTCTAACTTTTTGAATATTCACTTTTGAAATTTGTTTTCACAGAAAAAAAATCAGAGAAAATGGATATTTGTTAAGTAGCATTAATGAATTTCAAAATGATACAAACCCTGAGTTTTTATCTAAACATGTGTTATCGATGACTTTTGTTAATCCTCTAACCACAATACTTGTACAAGTAAGTTGTAAAATTATTAGTCCTTTCATCATTTTTTTCATGATTTAATTAAATGTCATAAGGAAATAATTTTAGTTTAGATGATTTTAATTACAATTTAAAATATTGAGTATTTTAACGTTCAAGTGTTTCACGAAACGCATGTATTTAATGTTATAGAAAATATATATTAGGGAAATACAATTTCAAAACTTTTTTAGGTTATATGTATATATATTTTTTTAACATATTAATCATCATCTTCCTGTTAAAACAATTCCTCTATAAACGGGTTCATCCAAAAAACGATACATGTTCCGAATCAAATTACTGTTTTATATGCTATTATTCCGTTTAAAAATTTTGGATATTTTTTTTTGTGATTGTTACAAAAAGAAAACAAAACATTCTTACTCCATGTATTCAGCAATGACTAAAAAATCAAAAACATCATGAGATAACAGAATAGTGTGGGTCGATGTCAGTAATGTCAAACCAAAATATTTGATATTTTCAGTTACACAGTGCGGTAGTGGCCTAATACGATATATAATCAACTTTCCCTAGCCCATTAGTCAGCACTTCCGTGTTGACATGAATATCAATTATATGGTAATTTTTATAAATTTTCTGTTTACAAAACTTAGATTTTCTTATCCCAGGGTAAGGTTACCTAAGCGGTATTTGGTACAACTTTTTGGAATTTGGGTCCTCAATGCTCTTCAACTTTGTATTTGTTTGGCTTTATAACTATTTTGATCTGAACATCACTGATGAGTCTTATGTAGACTAAACGCGCGTCTGGCGTATGAATTATAATCTCGGTACCTTTGATAACTTTTGAATAAAAATACCGATACGACTTCCTTTTTTGCGAACTGCAGATCATAGAATCGTAGATAGTGTATTTATCCCTTAAACTTTACATCATTATTTTATAATGAAATATTTGGACATTAATTAAACATGCTAAAAGGCTTTGGTTTCATTTTGTAAAATAAGAATTATATATTGGTTCCAAACCAAATATAAATATCTATGGAAGATGGTATTTAAAGTAAGTATAAAAATAGAAAAGTGAAAACTTTCAAACTAATTAAAAGGACCATCAAAAGTACGTAGTATAGTACAACTTCCAATGAACTGTTTACCCTGTAAAATGGTGAATTTTGCTGATTCATCACAAAAATTAACGATAAGTTCTTTGATGGAAGTTAAGAGACTCTGTTAATGATAATTAAAGTACTTTTATATCGTTCCCGGTCAGTTATTCAAAATTTGAAATAAGTGCCGCAACACCATCCACGACTCACTCCGTACTAACTGCTCGAAATGTATAAAATGAGAAAAAGCTGATTAGAAATACCATGATTCTTTTTTCCAATGCAGTAATGATCATAGTCGAATTACGTAAACAACATTTTAAAGAACATATTACTCATTACAAAGAACATAATAGCCCTATGCCTCGTATCAAACATTAGCCAAAAAAACTCGCCAAGGAATTTCAATTTGTTCCGGCTGATAAGTATAAAAAAAAAATGTGGTATGATTGCCAATGATACAATTCCCAACAAGAGACCAAAATGACACAGCAATTAATAACAATAGGTCACCGCACGGCCTTCAACAATGAGCAAAGCCCATACCGCAGAGTCAGCTATAAAAGGTCCCGAAATGACAATGTAAAACAATTCAAACGAGAAAACTAACTGCCTTATTCATATAAAACAAAATGAACGAAAAACAAATTATGTAGCATATAAACAAACGACAACCACTGAATTACAGGCTCCTGACTTAGGACAGGCACTTACATACATAATGGGGCAGGGTTAAACACGTAACCCTCCCCTAACCTTGGACAGTGGTATAACAGTACAACATAAGAACTATCTATAAAAATCAGTTGAAAAAGGCTTAACTCATCAGATGGACAAAAATACAAGTTGACGTGACCGGGTACTTGTACATCCCAACAACAAAAGGACACTAGGAATAGATCTGAGAGTACTCGCAGTTAACTGACAACTAGTTCAAAGTCACTCACAACTATTAAAAAAATAATGCATCTAAGACTAAATTATCAATCCGTACACATCCAACATCTAATGGAAACCGTTTTGATAGGGACAACATCATTGTATTGGAAAGTGACTTTAATAAAAGTTTTTTTTTATTCTCATTTGTTCTTTGGTTGTATTTTTGTTTACATGATGAAAACAATTGCAGTAATTAATAGTTTATTTTTTATTTCAGTGATTGGACTATCATTTGACTGTACGAATCAGTTATGCTACCTTTAGCTGTCCAATTTTTTTAAGAAAGAGAAGGGCAATTCTTAAAAATAGTTGACAGGTAAAGGTAACATACTGGTTTCTTACAGGTAAATAATAGTCCAATTACTGAAATAAAGAACGGTTAAAGCAGTAGAATGACGTCACTACAAAGTTTTAAGAGATGGTCCAGTTAAGCGTGAACGAACTCTGGGGAGAAATTAAACTACGATAAAAATACATTCTACTTAAAGGAAATATGGGGAATATGTTAATGATACTCCACCACTCTTATATAACAAAAATTACTTCCTAATTTGTCTCTTTTATTAGGGCTTTATCTAGATACCCATAAAAGAACGATATTTTTATCATTCCTGTAAAAAGGCGATTCTGACAGATTATGCTTGCGTTGTGTATTATATATACCTCTTCTAGTAAAATCAACACTAAAGAAATGTCAAGCGTACGATCCAACGCTTCATCATGGAAGCTCTACGCCAAACACTTGGAACTAACGTATGTATGAATACGGACATTGAAAAGCTATAAAACCAGAACAATAACAAATTCATCAAAGATCAACTAAAATTAAACTATGCTTTATTTAAACCCTGATGTCGTATTGTGAGGATTATTTCATAAAATCCGTTAAGCATTATTAAAATTGCTTATCGATGTATACTAAGACCCCTTTAATATATCAGGAAAAAATATCTGTTTAGAAATCTATAATCACAAAGTTGTAAATGTAGACACAGTGAAAGTTCAATGCCTTAATGCAATTAATCTCAAATTTCGTACACTGCAAGAAAACAACTGTCTGTCATTGTTATACAATTAATGTTCATTGATTGACACGGTTGTTAAAATTGTCTTCAGTGATTAAATAAATTAAATAGATTGATATCTATATAATCCAAAATCTCTGTTTAAGAATTCACATGATTAATTCTTTTTTTATTGTCTTTGTACCCTATCCATGTTTTGAAATGCCGAAACGTCCCACTAGTCCATCTCTTTAATTCGTCCATAACAGTTGCATGATATTGCTCTACTTCTCTTCTACGAATAATGTATTCACTCTTATATTCCTCGAACAGATTTTGTAGTACTCTTTCCTCTTCAATTTGTAGTGTCTATGAGAGAGACAAAAATATTACGAAGGATAAATAGCATAAACATTTCTTGTATAAGAGGAAAATCAGCTATTAATGTTACTTCAGCCTATTCTATTACGGTATTTCATTTCTGTGATCTCGATGTTTCTTTAAAAAAAAAGTCAGAGATTTCAGGTTATGCTGTTTGCTTTGGCTTGTATACCCAACTGTTGTTAGATAATTTTAATCAGTTTTAAAGCGTACAGATAACTCATACAATTGCCTCCAAATTAACATTGTCCAGACACTTAATGTAATAAAATTTTGCGATTACTGGTTATTTTTTAATCGTGTTAATTTGTATTGGAAATTTACCATTATTTTTTGCCGTATGTTTGTCTCCATATATTTTTAAAGGATGATATGGTATTCCCGAATAAGCCGTTTACGTTTAATAAATGTATACATGTATATTGCTTTTAAGTGCTTACCAGGTATGAGTAAGATAGTAACCAGGATGATTGTTTTGTTTTTTACATCATCGACGTTTGGTCTCTTACGGGGAAATTTTTAGATGGCAATTTTATTTTATTTAAAGTTTGAATTATTCAGCCCAACTGATAATATTTTTTACTCTAGTTTCTAGTCACTGAGTTTCTGCCAATCAAATTAATTTGTTTTTAATCAAGCGGTGTAGGAAAACTTACAACACTAGCACCATTTCAATTACTTACATACTCTGTCGTTTTTTCAGGACAATCGTAAATCTCTATCGTTCCATCTAAAAAAATCAATAATGTAAATTAACTCATTATAGATACCAGGATTGAATATTTATATTTACGCCAGACGCGCGTTTCGTCTACAAAAGACTCATCAGTGACGCTTGAATCAAAACCCTTAAAAAGGCCAAGTAAAGTTCGAAGTTGAAGAGCATAAGAATCGTTTCTGTCGTCACAATAAAACATATTTAGAAGGTATAACACACCTTCAATTAAAAAACTTCTCCTATTGTTCATGGACTTATAATTCTTCTTAAAAATTTTCAGGCCACTCATGGATTTCCTGTAATTCATTAGACATACTTTGTAGATTGAGACTAGTTTTGTCTTTTGTCCCTTTTTGGACAGCCTTGGTATAGCATGTTCTTTGATATTGTTATTGTCATATGAATTTTGTGACTCTTTCCAAATAAGTTTACCGTTTCTATGTACTTTCTTAACTGCCAAACAAGTTGACGTTGATGATAATTTGGACACTCAATTAAAAAGTCCTTCAGATTTTGCTGGTTCGCTATTTGCATTAATGTATGCTACTGATTTCGTTGTCCATTATATGCATATTAAATACATTCGAGTCAAAGTTTGATTAGCTCTTGAACTTATTGTATTACACGAATTCAGTAGAATAAACATTAATATTTTATATTATAATTAGGCTGCATTTGTTATTTTTGTTTCGATAAGATATTAAACTAAGTAAAACAAAACTTACAACGCTATGGCTAAAAAGACAAACAGACAAACAGACAAACACTACACACAACACACTATACCAAGTTACATTCCATGTGTTAAATTATTTTTTATTTTATATTTTTAAAAAGACGAACTCAAAAGTTGATTTATTTTTTAAGATGAAAATGCGTGCTGTGTTGGATACATGTTGTGTATAAGTCGAAGTACTAATACAATATGCATTAGCCAATCTACCTCCAATTAAATCTTTTAATACTGTAAATTCATATGGTCGACTATTGTAAGACTCCACGACTGCTTTATGAATTCTATATTTACTTCTATCTTCTTCCGTATTCATGTTTTGATCTTTAGTAAAGACAAAATTTTCTAAATTATAAAATTGGCTTTCTTTTCGTTAAAATTTCCCGAAAATTCTTTTTAAAATTTTTTTAAGTACAAGGTTATCAAATTTATTCATACTCTTACACAAATTAGTTGGAAATAATTAAGTAGAATGACATTGAAATATTGAAACCAGAAATAAATTAAAAGATTCATTGAGAAGTTATGTAGTATTTTATTATTTGATACATATTAAACAACGCTACTGCATGTCATAATACGTGTGGCCATCTTGCTTATGAAGATATTATTATTCATAATAATGTTGTATGGTACCTCTTAATACATGTTCAACTACTTATAACTTATGTTTTCCTATCTTCAATTTCTTGAGTCCTTATGAATTAACATTCTAATGTCGCCTTCTTGAAGTTAAAAGTTACTTTTTGTTTTGTCACGAAAGGACATCATCATCGTGATCTTGGCCAAAAGAGAAAAAGACAAATCAAAATGTAAAACAATAGTATTGAGCGACACGAAGCATTCACAAACCGATGGTAAAAATATGCCGTATAAGACAAAAAAGATAATGTTACAATAGTACCTATAAAGTATGTTAAGGAGTCACAATTATTATACATTTGTACCTGTGTTAACTATTTTAGTTATTGTATGTATTGGCAGAATCAGGAAGATACACAGGAAACCTGGAACAATAAGTTGATATATACATTAAATGACATGATTTTTTTTAAAAGAGTTTGCACTAATAAAAAAAAATTGTTCTGATAAAGTTATACGATCTGATAGCACTTGAAAGACATTTACTCAATGACAACTGGTGTAACTTCTAGAAAGAAGACGTCATTCAGTTTTAACATTTGATTTAGTTCTTGATAAGTGACAAATTGAAAATAGAGATAAACAAAATCCTTTAAAGAGGTGTATATTTCTGACGCTTTTTTTTTTAGTAAAGTTATAAGAAAATGACAATGTATGAGTTTAGATGTAAATAAAACTCATTAATATTTTTTCAACGACGTTAAACGATATTGGCAATTCAACTCATAAAAACGAAATATGTGAATCTAAAAGTCAAGGATAATGCCAGGTACGTCGATTGAACGTTTAAATTCTGAAAATTAAGGAGGAATCTTGAATGTTTTTATATTAGATCCAATCTGAATTTTAAGGGGTATTCACTGCTTTGTATCGATTTTGGGAATTTGATACACACTTACCAACTACAATAATTCCTGTCAGGCATGCAATCAATACTTCAAAAACTAAATAATATTTGTTAAAAATTCACATGATATATATCAACAAAAAACAAGTTGAATGCGACACTTTCTAAATAATTTATAGTTTTATATACAAAATTAAATACTGAAATTAACGAAAAAATATTTTACGACAGTTCCGCATTTGTTTATGCAAGAACATATCAAAGGAAAATTTGGAACTATTATCAAACTTTTAAAATTACTGCTTAAGCATAAATTATAACATATCTCTTGAAACATGTGAAAAAAGGATTCTCTTTTAATTTATTGGAAAAAAATATCCACATTAACTCCTCTCTCAAAAAGGTCGATTTGAATTCTTTTTTAAACTGTCGCTTTACTTTGAATATATTTCTTATAAGAAAGCAACTGAATAACAGAGTATGAGTTTTACATTAGTAATAAGCGGGAACAGCATGCTCTTGTTTCATCAATTATCTCTCAAAAATTAAGATACAAATAAAGTTTCATCAGAGGTAAGACTTCAATGTACATGTAAAAACATTGAAATATGAATGAAAATAAGAGGAACACATTTTGTTTTGTTTGTCAATGAGACAACAACCTACAGAGTTAATAAAAAGTAGTGGTAGCTATAGTTAGCATTTGTGGGCCATCATACGGTCTTCAACATACGTAGATTGCAATGAAAGGCACTGAAATTAAAACTGTCAAACAATGCAAAGTATTATGTGGAGTTGATTTTCATTTCTAGTTTATATGGAGTCTTTTCTTGAGTTTCTTGAGTCTTTCTCCGTCTTACGGATGATTTTTATATTGCTGCTATGTATTATACCCTTTTAACAATACCAAATATCACATACTATAGAAGCGTGTTAACATCTGACAACTGAAATAGGACGTTAGATTTTTATCAATTTCAACTATCATGTCACAATATTTAACTCAAGTCAGTGATCTAATATAGCTTTTCTCTTATGGGTTATAACGTATACATGTCAGTGGCTGATCCAGAACTCTTCATAAGTGGGTGCCCACTGACTGCCTAAAAGGGGACCCGCTTCAGTCATGTGTCATTGATTCCTATTTCAATGAACACAATTTTTTCAACAACAGAGGGGCCGGGCCCCCTGTCACCCCTTGATTCGCCTCAGCATTTGTATGAAATGTTCCATACCTGAATATCAATTCGTTCCTGATAGTTCGACGTGTACACAGACGTGAAAGTCCATGTGCGTATTTCCATTTTCCTTTACCTGGTAACAACAACTGATAAAAATAACATTGGTATTGTAAAATGTCACTAAAACGTAAGTTAAACATGTTTAATGTGAAAAATAATTATCACATTTTCAGTTTTCAAGAAATGAGAATATTATATTCACCCATATGTTATGATAACTAGTCTTTTTATCCTTATTTATTTTTAAATAAGTGTCATAGTGAGCAAGACAATAAGAAAACAAATACTGAATATAAATATCTTATGTTGCTGTGAAATGAAAAATGTCCAGGTGAATGAGTGTATGTGACCAGGTTAAGAAATAAAAGTGTCTTGTGCTAATTTCAGTAGCATTAAACAGGAGCATTTTATTATGAAAGCATTCATTAACGTTCAAACGGTATGATTTTCAATTAAAAATCCCTTGATATATTCATTATCAGCTATTGGTCCCAAATTAAAAAAGAGTATTTATCATTTAAGCGTCATAGTTACTGCAATTTTTTGTAACCTTTTTAAGGGCTGTTTGCCAAAATACAAAAAAAGTCTTAAAAGCAACTGTTTCTTAGACGTTAAAGATATTTGAATTAATATACGATTATTCAATTGAATGCTTTCATTTTAGACTAAGATAAATAAAAGTGCTCATGAATAGTATCTATCTACAAGGAATGAATTGAAAGCACTACAACCTAAGCGAGTACAGAAATATATGTTTGAATATACCAATTGTCTTTCCATTTTGTCTGATTGATTCATTAGTATTTTTTTTATAGTTTCATTACGTTTTTCAACTTTTGTATGAATTCTGTAAGTGAAACAAAACAAAATTATTGGTATTTAATAAAAAATTGATTTGTATTATTACTTTTACGTGAACTTTTATAATTATTATAATGAAAAATACATAATATCCTACTTATATCCTAGAGATTGATTTCACGGGTAGTAACCTCGTCATATCTAGGAGCGTGTAGAACAGTGGTTTTGACATAGTTTAATTAAGTTAGACATGACTGTGTTGAGTTACTGCCATTAACTATTGACTCAGTTCTTTTTAAGCGAGAAAATAAAATGCAAAACTGTATTGTAGGTCAAGCAATCTACATTTAAATTGTTGTTTTCAAGAAATTAACGTAAAATAAGAAAACTATCGAAATTGCTATGGTTTTGTTAAGCGATCGACATTGTTTGGCTAAGCGTCTAGAAATTCGTCATGATGTTTGTCAAATTTGTCATGTTTTAGATCCAAATTAATATATGTATACGTGTTTCACCTCATATTGATAGTTTGTTTAAAGGCGCTTGTTATAAAACGAAGTTAAATAAGTTTCCAATTGATTAAGAAGGAGAAAAGCCTTTTTATCAAATTTGGTGGTGTGATCGACAAACAGTACATTAAACAATTTAACTAAATAATTTAAACATTCGCTAGCTATATCAATGATAAACCCTGCCGGGGATATCATGAGCGGCATCACTAGTAAAATGCTTTAATACGTCTACTTAAAGCTGTAAACGTAGCAGGTAGTCAAAAGTAAAGTTTTGCTTTCCATTTTTCTCTAATAAACTATACATCTGTAGTTTTTATTTTTAACCAGTCTATGGTGATTAAAAGAAGATTTCGATACACTAACCTACTTCAAAACTAACCAAACGATTTTAAGAGAACACCATAACTACAAAACTAACCAAACAATAATTTCAAATTAGAATAAATCCGATATAATGTCCATTTTTATCAATTATTATTACGAATGACTTAAAATAATTATGTTTTTTGTAAGATTGTATAAATGCAAGTTGTAGTATCACTAAATCCGTTCAAACGTTTTTCTTTTTATGCAACAAAGTTTCGATAATATATGAATAGTTCCTGCGATCTAGTATTAAGTTTAAAATACTATTTTATTTTTACAAAAATTGGCACAATCTATCGCTTAAACACCAGCTATCTAGTCTTACAATAGCCAGATAAAGATAAATACAGATCATACTTGTTTCTACATTCATGCTATCCCAAGATTCCTCCAACTTGCTCAATTGCTTTGATTTAAAAGCGCTTTATTGAAAGCTGCATGTTTTACTGACATAAGGACAAATATAATAAAGCACTTTTTCCCATAAAAATGGTGTGCATAGGCAACCAAAACCCCAGCTTAACACATGTTTTGTTGAAAGAATATTATGTCCTCCAATTGTTCACCTATTTATTTACTTCACAAAAAATGTTCATATAATAACCTTTCAAAACATGTTTACTTACATTTGAATTTTAATATCTTTGCAAACAAACTTCCCATAGGAATCTTCGATTTTTACGCATTTGTAGTCTGTAAAATATTTCTATTAAGATATCAAGAGAATTATGCACAAAATTGGTAATTGTAAAGTCAAAGGCAGGTTATGCATGAAAATTCTCGTCATCAGAACACTATTTGATCTTACTTATTACAGGATTTTAAATTTGTCCTTTATTCTAAAGTATTAAAATATTTTAGATAGATCACTTATTCTATTTACAGTTTCTTTTATCCAGAAGAGGACAGGATGCTGCAAAAACACAAAAGCCCTAATACAGCGATAGTAACAATTATTTTGTATATTTCACAGCCCTGTGCAAGTTTTGTTTTCTGAAATTGATTTTTGCAAACAAATAATGATAGTTGCAGTTAGAACTTAGGGCAATATAAATAACGTACCAGTAATATTTGGACGTCACAAACAGAGGATTTAGTTTTGATAAAGCACCGTTTAAAGAGAAGCTAGAAAAACCACAGTCGGATTTACCCCACAATAACAGAAGCTATCATAGGTTCCATCCTCACGAGAGAGAGAAACTATACCTTACCTATACAGATGTATATTTATGGAATTAATGGTTTTAAAATTGTTATTTTAGACTATTTAATGTAATTTGATTACATTATATAATCTATGTCGTGTTGTTGAATAATTAGACGTTTAAATTAACATAAATTATGACCGTGTGGTAAGAACATTTAAACAACTGATCAAAATACAACTGATCTGCAAGGTAATTAAAATATAAACTAACTGTAAGTAAACTGTACATGCATTCTTACCTGGCGTCAAAATCTGTCCTTTGCTGCACAGTTTTGTGTAACATGAACAGTCTTCGTTTTTTGGATCACAAGAACACATGTTAACTCTTTTTGTAGACACAAAATTGAAATTCTTTGTATAATCTCATTTACATTTTCTGTCGATCCTCTCTGCTAGTTCCATTGTTAAAAATCAGTTGTCCTTCTTCACTGCACATTGATTTCTTGTTAATACAGTTATTGGCTTGAGATGTTGAAAAAGAAAAGGGTTGGAATCTTTCCAACAAACATGATTCGGTGTCAAAGTTTTCGCTATTAATCACTGTTTTGTCTCCTGGATAAACAACACAAGTTGTTGTACATAAAATAGGAATAGAAAATTGTTTCTGAATAGAAAATTATTTTTCTGAGTTTCTATCCAATATATAAAACATTTCTAAACTTCCCCTCATTTATAACAGTAACAGACAACGTGTATTACATCAAAGATGCATTTCGATCAGTAATGCTCGAGGCCTCACTATTAAAAAGTCCAACATCTAATACATACGTTGAAGAGCTTATTAACCATAATGTCCCCAAAAAAGCGCAGCCGCTGCAATGAATCAGAGCTATACAATAAGAGATACATTCAATAACTGAAAACGATTTAGAGATTTGTAAACAGCAAATTCATTTAGAAAAACATCCGTATTGATACTGGGTTAGTAAAACTATTTTTATAAAGTAAGAATGTGTAAAACATACAGCAATTAAAGATGTAACAAACTAAAAATTTCCCTAACAAGATTTTATCGAGGTGTCAAACGTAGGGAAATGTCATAAACCCTACAATTGTTAAAAAAGAGAAACGAAAGATACCAGAGGGACAGTCAAACTCATAAATTGAAAATAAACTGACAACGCCATGGCCAAAACTGAAAAAGACACAGACAAACAATAGTACACATGCCACAACATAGAAAACTAAAGAATAAGCAACACGAACCACACCAAGAACTAAAGGTGATCTTTAAACTATTCGACTATCCGACGGTGTTGTATATTCTTTTTTGACATATTCAAAGAAAGCATATACATAATGTAACACAATCTAGTTATGTATACACATGGAAAAAAGTATTGCAACACCTTGATTTTTTAAAACTTAAAAAATCAGCCTCTTATTTTGAAAAGAATATGATGAAATATTTGTAAAATAATATTGTAACGTAGTTAATGATAACATTGGCATTAAAAAAAATATGAAAAAAAGGCTTTATCTACCAAAATTTTTATAACAAAATAAAGTGTTTTTTTGTACTAAAAAATGCATTTTACTACTTTTACTGTAGTCGAACTTTACAATATCAAAATTAAACTTTAGATGATTGTTCACATCATGGTTGATTGTTATACGCCAAAGAATTAGTACATTGTGCGCAGCCTCCATTCAAACGGATAACCGCATCTTAACGTCTTCTGATTTCTGCCATAAGTCGACTATTGTTTTGCATAGGTAGCAGCAACCATTCCTGACGAAGGGTATCGTTTTTTTCATGACATGTTTGAACTGGGGTGTCCTTTCGTGCACTTTACGCCCAACATTGTCCCATATATGCTCGATATGGTTGAAATTCGGGCTACGATCGGGTCGCGGAAGATAAACAGAATTCCATTGGAACAATGGATCTTCCTCTACGATGCTAATTTCCAACTTTGGCGAGCTCTGCACTATATTGGATACGGGCAATGGTGTGTCTGTTTGTAGGCAAAGGTCCCCAAAATTGTCTTATCGCACGATAACCAGTAGCGATGAGCCGATCTCGAACAGTTCTTGTTAAATGGCTCCTGTATGGTCATCCCTCTCTTTTTATGATTGTATTGTTTGCAATGTGTTTCATTCTGACCAACCTTCATTATGCTTGATTTTCCCTAGCAGATGTTATAGGGGGTTTTCTTGATCTCGGAGGTTTTTAACATCGTTTGTAGCCTGATGTTTATTCTCAAAACTACTTATAGTGGAATGTTGATGACCAACAATACTTGCAATTGTCACAGCGACATACATGCTTCTCTCATGCAGAGATGTGGATGACCAATTACAAGGTTTCATAAACTTTATAAACTTGGTTATTCAAGTGTTGAAAACAGTGAGGATAAAAACATCTGTTTTATTGTTTACGAGTACAGTAGATGCATGTGCAGATAAGAACTTATCGAGTCGATATTTATTGATTAAACTTGGGTGATATTTAATTGATGTTTAACTAGTTCTACTCAACAAATTATATCACAAAAAATAAAGAGTGTTTTGTTAATTTAAATTTCAATTTGGTGTTGCAATACCTTTTTCCATGTGTTTATATCGTGCATAAATACATAGTGGAATAAATAAAGGTATAATTTAATCCTTTTTAATTTTGGCTAGTGAAATTGTATAAATTGTTTCATCGATATGTCTTTTAATTTCGTTTTATTTTTCTATGAAAAATAAGCAATGTTTAATTGTGTAAAGATAATTTTAGATTTGAGATGAGTATCAAGTATATGGTCATTTTTATAAATTTACTGTTTGCAAAAGCATAAATTTTTCGAAATACTAAGAATGTCCTTATCATGCTTATATTTGCCACAATGAACGTTTCGATTTGTTTTTGGTGAGTAAGTAAACAACGTCTTTTTTTTACATTTACATGCACAAGTTTGTGTTGATTCTGACTTTCAATCTAAAACTCGAGACGGTCTGAAATACTGTATTTGCCGGATAAGAACTCGGCAAAACAGGAAAATCAATATTTGCCGAGTTATTCTGTATTTGCAGAGTTAACACTTTTTTTTTATTGCAAAGGCAGTTTTAATAAGTTTATTAGATATATGGTGTTATTAAGTCCAGGGTCAACACAGCTGATTGAGAAATAATTCCTCGTGCCATGCTCTATGCTCATTTAAGCATTGGTAGGCATTATATTTGTCAATATGTTAATACCGAGCGTTTACGAGGTATAAAATGTTGACAAATATAATGCCTAACCATGTTAAAATTAGCAAAGAGGCATGATAGAGTTATTTCGATTCTGAAAGGAATACTTTGAACTTTTGTACTTCGAAGCGGACCTTTAATACATGCTCGTCATGTCGCTATTTTGATTTGAAGAACCTTAAAACGTTGCAGAAAAAAGCGAAAGTTTATAAAGATAAAAAAGAAGACACATTTAAACTTACTTTTATGTTTTTATTTAATTTCCTAGCGAGCAACACCAACAAAAATGTTCATTTTGATCTTCGGCGTTGTTAAAAATGCATCTAAAGTTGCAATTTAAATTGTGACATCAATCACGTGCAGCCTATATTTTATTGGAATAAGAACAAAGCTTTGTATCCAAAATTAAAGACGAACGTCATATTAGAATCGAGAATCTATCACAGTTCCAATACAGAAATAGCAGTTCATTACACTTTATTAAATGATTTTTTCCCGAATGTGACCTATCTCATTACTCTTATCACCGGGTATCACGACGGGTGCCACATGTGGAGCAGGATATACGCACTCTTCCGGAACACTTGATATAATAACTGGTGGGGTTTGTGTTGCTGAGTCCATGGTTTTCTATGTTGTTTTCGTGTACTTTTGTTGGCTGTTTTTCTTTTTTCTTTTTTAGGCATGGGGTTGTCAGTTTATTTTTGACTTATAAGTTCGAATGTTGCTTTGACATGTTTGATATCCTTCGCCTCTTTTTGTATCTGTTACCCAGGAAACATTTGTTTCGTGATGTATATATGAATGCTAGTACATGTATAACATATATAAACAACATGGACACTGCCATATAAAAAGATTCCATAATACAGCATATAAACAAGAAGCATCACAATCCGTTTTTTAAAATGACAACGTCATGGTTGTGAAAACGAAGAAGACAAACAAACAACAGCGCGCACAACACATCATTTTAAATTAAAGACTGAGCAACACATGCTTTTGCAAAAAACTCGGGATGATCTCATATTCTACGGAAAGGTAAGTAGATCCTACTTCACATACGACAGCCATCGTGTTGCCCTCCATGTAAGTAGACTACCGGTGATAAGTATAATTCGGTAGGTGACATTCGACCTCAAATATCAGGGTAATCATAATATGATACAGTATACAACCTTTGGAATATCGTATTAGTTGGGATATATGTAAACCATTAGCTAGCACTGTAGGAGTTTTGCTGCATTGAAATGCAATGTTAACATTAAGGAAATCGTCTCTTGCCCAAATTTTTGATCTCATTGTCCACTTCCAAATGTAGGACAATATATGGGGTAGACAATATTGTATATAATGTATCCTTTCTTCAAGATAAACGAAAGATACTAGAGGGACATCTAAACTCCTAAATCTTAAATAAAATGAAAACGCCATTGCTAAAGAAGAAAAAGACAAACAGATAAATAATAGTTCTCAAAACACAACTTAGAAAAGTAAAGGTTAAGCAACACGAACCCCTTCAAAATTTGGGGGCGATCGCAGGTGCTCCGGAAGGGTATGCAGATCCTACTCCACGTGTTTTGCTCATGTTTGTACAAAACCGTTAAAAAATCTATTTCGGTATACATAGGTCACATTCTTGAATAATGAACGGGATTGTAGTTACCATATCCGCTATCATCTGTTTATAAATGGATAGTCCATAACACTCAACCAACTCGTGATGGCGTCTGTAAAAACTCCTGGTTAAATAGCTTCCTTGTGAAGAAATAATGATATAAAATACAAGCCCGGGAATATCCTATCAATTGGGGCGCTGCTGGAAAATTGCTACATAGAATTTGAAAGTTCACAATTGGGAAGCTGAAATCATCTCTTTTGTCGTAAAGTTTTGTTTTTAGCCGACCCTCATTGTAAATTTCCAGATGTAAGTCAAGATACGATACATATATCTGTATCTGTTGTACCTTTATCTCTAGTTTGATTGGATAGATGCGTTCAACATAGTCACCAAATTTAGAATTATTTAGTGAGAGAACAGCATCGATATAACAAAAAGTAAAGTTAAAGAATACCTTAAACTTTATTAGTAGGGTCAACCCAGTACCAGACTCAAACCTAAGCTGACTATAACTTATCAAAAGTTGATATAGTCATATAGACATATCACCAGTTTAACCATTTGTACTAACATGAGCAACACGACGGGTGCAACATGTTGAGCAGGATCTGTTTACCTTTCCGAGTCACCTGAAATCACCCCTGTATTTGGCGGTATTCGTGATGTTTTTTGTTTTTTTTTTATTGTATTCTGTGTGCTGTTTGTATTCGTTGTTTTCTCCTTGTCATGGCGTTGTCAATTTATTTTCGACTATTGTCCCATTTGAAATCTTCCTCTTTCTATTCATTTACGCATTTCGAAAATAACTTACCGAACAAATGTATATAAAGGTTTCCAGTTGTTTCAAAATATTACTAACAAATATCTCTTCATTGCTAAAAAATATAACCAGAGGTTAATCTTTGATTATATTGCAAGCAACTTAATAATCGACTGCCCTTAAACAAAGATTTTTTTTTCAAATTAAATTGTCCTGTCTCTTATCGTGAAAAAATATTATAAGAGCGGACATTAAAATCAAAGACATTTTCCTGGCCAAATAAAGAACCGACTGAATGACAAGGAGCAGTCTATAACAACTACAAAAAATACAAAACTGAGTAACATGAACCTCACCCAAACTCATGATCTCAGGATTCTCAGCAGAAAGATGAGGAGGTGCTGCTTCACTATAAGCTCCCATCGCCTTGTGCAATGCAAGTAAAAGATCGATGATTAACATACAAAAAAAAGAACGTACTTGTGACTACGAAAATTCGAACCTATTCATAGTCCTTAGTCATATCGACATTATCTCACATCATTATTATAAATAGGCCTATTTCAAATATATCCATACTTTAAATAGTATAGTCTGTTCAACTTATCTCCTTTACCACATTTATTGGTTCTACAATTTTAAACTTCAAAGTTTCAATAAATTTTTATTACAGTAAAACAGCTGTAAGTACCACTGACACGGAAACTGCTAACGGTATTTGCCGACAGGATATCACCAGCAGTTATCTGAACGACAACAGTTCCCGATCCTGAAAAATAGCTGCCACTTGCATCATATTCAATCATTACATATGAGATAATATTACCGTTTCTGTACAATCCGAATTGTGTATTACCATTGGTAATACGCGTAACAAAAACAGAAAACAGGTACACACCGGATTTTGAACAAGTGAACTGTCCAGTTTTAACGAATTCTGTAATATCATTGATTCCTGTAGAAGTTTTAGTAACTGGAAACTTTATAAGATGTCCAGCGGTATAATCTACGTTGTTTATACCACATGATGTTAAGGCCACTGAAATTAAAATGAATAATCTTCAAAAGTAACCTGAAATGAAACTTAAATATAGTTATAATGTTGTAACTTACAAACATTAGAATAATTCTGAATGCAAAATACTTTCCTGAACACAGAAGTACATCTAACAAGATTGGTACGTGTGACAAAATTTCTCTAAAATAATTCCCTTTGATAGTCTTCGGAACAAAGTCGGATTATGGAATTCCTTTGCAAAAATTATCGTTAAGAACATATTTCATATAAATGTTAAAAGGTTAAATGCTTATTCTTATAAGATTATTTGGATGTAAAAATGTTGACCTAGTCATTTTTTAAGAAGTGAAGAAAATGACAAATTAAAACTACTTTGTGCTACTATCATGAAAATAAAAGTGTTTATTTTCTTATGCATTGCTGTGAAGTTGTCAGATGAAACGTGTGTAAGAATAAATGTTTCATTTTATTGGGAAAGGAACATAATTTTAGAATTTCTCGCGTTGGATGTCTGTCTTCATTTATATATTGGTTGTTGTTTGTCAATGTATATTACATTTTTTTCCGTTTATTGATTTGTACACAAATCAGCCCGAATTTTTCTTGTTTGAATTGTCTTACAATTCTTATTTCGAGACATTTTATATCTGACTATGCAGTGTGCCTTTATCTCATTGGCTTTAGTTGGTATGAAACATATTTTATTTAACTTCTACGTCATTTTACTATAGTGGAGCGTTGTCTCATTTTTTTATTTAACGATTCAAATGAAAACTAAACATTTTCTTTCATAGATTGCTTTATCTGTCAATTGTTTTATATTCTGATCAGACATTTGAAACTGGTGATTCCAAGTTGAGTTAATTTTATTTCAAAATTCAAAAGGCATGTCCTAGAAAAAAAAAGGTTTGTTGTTGGGTATGATTTACTATCATTTTATGTCTTACAAAACGTATGGCATCTGTAAAAAGTTGTACATTAAAAAAAAACACCTGTTACAACTGAATATATTACCAGCAAGTGGCACAAGAGACAAGTTTTTTTAATCAGACCCAAAAAGAATTCAAAGCTATATCATAAGTGTATTCTTTTATTCTAACATGACGTCCTTCAAACGTTTTGAGTACACACCCGTGGTAAAATATGAATATATTGTTTGGGCTGTTCCGATCATACTCACAAGTCATGTTTTTTTTATGAATGGGGTGGCTGACGTCATGGAACGATGACGTTAGAATATAAGCATTTTACGGAAAAATACACGCTTGTGAAACCAAAATCATCACAACAAGAAAACGTAAACAAACGATGCTAAAATGTGGTATAAGCCTTTTTTTATACATATAAGACATCTAAGTAAATTATCATTTAAATTCATCCAAAACTATCATAATACGTTATTGTAAATAGTTTGAGCATGTCACTTATTCAGTTTGTGTCGTTCTTTTAGGGCAATTTGATAGTGCGTTTATTTATGGGAATGGGAAATATTTGACTCCACCTAGAGCTCTTCGATCCAAAAGAATTGACATATTTGTACTATTAGAATCGAAATAATCAATGGGTGCTTGATTATATTGTGATTTTACCACGGGTTGTCCCTTTATGCCGATATTTTACCCCTCGCTATCGCTCAGGGTAAAATATTTGTCATAAAGGGCCAACCCGTGGTAAAATCACGATATATTCAAGCCCCCATGAATTATTTTTTAATTAGTTTCCAGATCAAAGTGCCACATATTCATCAGATCATTCTGAACGGAAAAACCTTCAACTGTAGATTTTTTTAAGCCTATGAAACATTGATTGTATATGATTGACCACATGGTATTGTTCGTGTTGCTCAGTCTTTAGTTTTCTGTGTTGTGTCTGGTGCATTTTTTTCTGTTTGTCTTTTTCTTTTTAAGCCATGGCGTATATTTTTTTATCTATGAGTTTGAATGTCCTTCTGGTATCTTTCGCCTCTCTTTTGTATACAATTCGTTTGTGTTTGAAATTATTTTTATCTCGCTAAATTAAAAATTGTAAACCTCTGAATCATGTAAATGATGAAATTTATACAAAAAGTGACAAAATTAAACACTGTAAAAAAATTGTCATGAGTGGGATTCTGCATATTGTAGGTTCATTTATGTTCAGGCATACTCCTTTTGTAGATTCAAGATCAAAATATATAGGTTGTTTCTTAAATCACGTCTCTTTTGGGAAGAAATGTAATATTTATAGATAACTTGATTTGTTGACATACTGATTCCCAGATATGATTCCCAAATATGAAATCCGCGTTTTATCTCAGAGAAACATAACTTGGGACTGTTCCCAGTATAAAAACATATCATTGCAGTGAAAAATGAATTCTGAAGTAGGTAAAAATTAAAGGTAAGGACAGTACACAATTTTAGTATAAGTTCAAACTTCAACAAGTTCCGGGCATAAACATGTTGAAAATATACCGCAAAGCCCTATTTTTCCAATGAAAAAAAGTATTGCATATCATCTTTCTATTATAGGATATGCTTTTTCGCGAAACTTCATAGTAAAAGTATCACAGGTTTAGCCCCAAAGGGTGTTCCTAAAGGAAATTGCATTGTCTATGTTTACAGAAATACAACCTATATTGGGTTAAAAAAGAGAATATACAGAATTCAAAATAAATTCATAGTATATACACATTTGTAATTTAAATTCTTTAGAAGTGCTTATATTTACTTTTCGAAATGAAAATGAAACTCGTTGATCTGTTATTTGTGGGGTTTCTTTTTTGTCCTGTCGATAACCTCAAAGTAAGTCGTAACACCTAAATGTGTTTTTGGGACCGAGGCATAAAACGTACAAGCTAAAATTACTTAAAGACTTAATCAAACTCACAATAGTGTGTTATATCTTAAATATGTACTAAATATTCAACATTGCTAGAAACAGAGGTATAATATAGAAAATGCGAGGCCCTAGGTGCAAAAAAAAAGGAGAAAAATGTCTACCCCCTATAGTCACAGAATAGATAATTAACTTATACGTACTATGATTTTATTATTTTAAAAGTGTTTAACAGAAAAATTATATACAGAGTTTAAACAGTGATTTCTATAAGGCTATATTTCTGATAAAAAGTAAAATCACAAAAATACTGAACTTAGAGGAAAATCAATTCGGAAAGTCCATAATCACATGGCAAAATCAAATAACAAAACGCATCAAAAACGAATGTTCCTGACTTGGTACAGGCATTTTCAAATGTAGAAAATGGTGGATTAAACCTGGTTTTATAGCGCTAACCCTCTCACTTTGATGACAGTCTCATCAAATTCCGTTATATTTACATTGATGCGTTGTCTAAACAGACACAATAAATAAAATAGTCAAAATATTGGTACATCAGTCATCATCGTATAACAATTTTAAAAGGAACAATTTAACAGAACACAAAAACATATATCCACAAACACATTCATTGATTTGTGTGCCTGACGTCAGAAAATTTTAAACGTCACATAGATTTGTCGTTCAATGTGCATACAAACAATTTTTTGAATTTACATAGGCAATGTTAGCATATAGGGTTTAAAATCAAAAGTATGTAAGAATAAATTTCAGAAATAGACCGAGATTGAAAATAGTCCAAAATTATATATAGAATTTACAAGAATCCACAAATAGTTAATTCCACTACGCGATTGAATGATTTTGACGTTTATGGTTCAACGTATTTTGTAATTCATAATAGAAATATATCATAATGACATAAAATAGAACAATATCATACTGACGGGATCTTTTAAAGTACAGAGTCACGTTATAAAAACCAAAGAAATGCAAAAAATCGCATATACAAAACACGCCACCAAAAAATGAAAGACAATACAAACACATGGACGAGATGTAAAGTACCGAGCCACGTCAAACGGATATCACATAAAACCATTCAACAGTAAAAGTAATATTAATAATATAACAAAGACGCATGAAAGAACTATAAAACACGTTGCTAAGATGATAAACAACATCAGTACGCAGAATCTCTTAATCAAGACCATCGTGTATTATTTGTGTAGTTGATACGGAATATTTATCAACGAGGTCTTGGTACCTTCCGATGAACTTTGTTAGAAAAAACTCACTACGCGAGTAAACAGTTTTTCAGTATTTCTGAAGACCCTCTTTCACTGCGGACAGAATTTTAGTCAATCTAATGGACAATTCTTTAGTGGAACATGAAGATGAGCCAGCAATATACCGTTGTTTGTACGGAATTAAAGTACTGTTGTGAGAAAATCATGTTTTAGAGAGTTTTCTATTTGACGAAATGTTAGTATAGGATGAACTCTATGTGTCATAGAGACATTAACTTGGGACTGTTACCAATATAAAAATATTGAGGTGAAAATGAATTCTCACTGTCTTAAATTTATCTCGACCAATTATTACTGTCTAAAATTTGTCTGGATCAGTCTTGAAATATTCTTGACATATTCTTGACATTATTAATAATGTCTAAACATGTCTTGACACATTCTTGACAGTCTGTCTGCATATATCTCAACACATTTCTGGCGGTCTTAAAGACGTCTTGACACTATCTCAACAGTAAAAATTTCGCCTGAATTATTTTCACTGTTTAAACACTTTTTTTCTGTTAATTGTCTCTAACCTAAACTTAGAAGAATCAAGGGTTTGTATAGTGGTGCCAGTAAATGGAGATACCCCAAATGACACCCCCTCCCCATGTAGTTTAATTTTGATTTATTTTTTATTAAACGTTTAAATTACTATTTTCACTTGGAATATGTGTTGGAAGTTACTGACAAAAAGCATTTGAGATTTTTGCCGGTCGAAAAACTGCCATTCAAGCATTACTAAAAATGGGTGACTTGAAGCAGTTTTGAAATGTGACCATGTGTCCCGTTTGAACCCCACCACTCATCTTGTGTGTGTGTGTGTGTGGCTAAAAAGTGTGGTACAGAAAATTTGTTCTAATCTTGTTTCATATACATTATTTTTTTTTAGAACAACCAAACACTTTTTTATTATTGTTTATATCTTAATTATGCAAGTCTGCCATTGTCTGTTTGAGATCCATTTCAAAAGACCAATGATTTTATAGGAAATATTCATGGATATGATGTTATGAATGTTAAGATCAATGCGCTATATTTTGTGTATCTAAAAAGTAGTAATAAACCTTGACTGATTTAGATATTAAGTCAACTCTATAGGGTTAAGATTGCAATCGTTACCCAAAAAATCATTTGAGCAACATCAGACTCGATACGGTTGAACTTAATTTCAATCCTTCGTTTTCCAAATAAAAGAAAATCCGAAAGGCAAACGTCCGAAGGTGCTTGATTTTTTTCATTGACAGTAAAAGGTTTACTAATAGAAATAGATGCCGAATGACAAAATGGTTGCCAGTCAATAAGTATACTATAATATGATAATAGATTTGATTTGATTTTTGGTGTTATAACGCAATTTGTAAGCACCGCATTTAGGCTATTTCGTGGCAGCCAGTTTTTTATTAGGGGAGAATGTCGGAGTGCCCGGAGAAAACTATGATAATATTTCATTAAATAATGTGAAGTATGTTTTAAGTACGTACCATGTTTGTCCATTTCTTGGATCTTTCCGTTTACAGTTATCATCTCTTTAGAAAAAAGTGCATAGTTCTCTTCCAATAAATGAAGTCGATTTGTCGTTGAACTATTATCTAGTGCATAGCTCTGAACAAAAGAATCAAGTCCAAATAATTTGTTTTCAGTGTAATTTTGAAATGATTTTGACCATTTATCAATGGTTTCCAACTTTAGATCAGCCACATTCGTTTTATTCAATAACGCTAAAAAATCTTGGCTTTGCGAGGTGGAAGTTGACGAAAGAGAATAAAGTCGTGTGTTTAAACTTTTCATTTGGAATTTAAGAGTGTCCACACTGCTTTGTATCGTGGTAACGTTTTGGATGTTTGAAGCGGCAATGGAATGTGTAAAGAAATCCAACTCTTGCTTTGTATGAATACTGATATTATGATAATCAGTAATTTGACTTTTCAATGCAGCGTTATCATGTTCAAGGATATTGTTTTCCTGTTGAAGACTGTCGAATTTCTTCTGCAAAATGTCGTAGCTATTTTGTAATCGGGTGCTTTTCTCTCTGAATTCATTTTTTAAATCGGTAACGGCAAGCGACTGAGCAATACTTTCATTTTCCAATTTAGCAACGACACGCGATTGAATGACACTTTCATGTTTTAATGCAGCAACAGCAAGCGATTGAGTGGCATTGTTTCCGGATTTCAAATCCTTTACTTCTTGGTTCAAGGTTTTTAATTCATTTTGAAGTTTCAGAACAAATGATTCCATTTGTGTAAGTAACTGCTTTTGCACACTTAACGCATCCGTCAAAATTATGTAATGACCGTCGGTTAAGCTGTTTGTTCCACCAGAAGGTATTCCTGTTTTATTGGTCAACAAAAATCTATGACAAGCAGACAGAATAATGCAAGACAGAAAACGTACCTGCATTGTAAACACCATGCTACCTTATCTGATGTAAGTCCTGCAGGTAAGAAAGGCAGAATCACAACATATGATATGTTCTAGTTACAGAATTTCAACTTAAATCTTATCTTTTCATAAATACGTATCGATTAAAGCAAATTCATGACTTTATTACGTGATTTATCTATCATGCAATAAGTAGACCAAAATCGTGGGTTGTGTACAATGACTTTACGCATTCAGAATTTCAGACTGACTTCATGAATTGATATTCAAAATACACTTCGGTGGTTCATTTCTGAAGATAAATGTTTTCCTCCTACACATGTATGAAATTGTCATATCAACTTAAGGTCCGGAAGAGACACAGATAAATAAGGAAATATGACAAATGTACAACAGCCGACAATATTTATATAATTTATATGAAGCTTATTAAATCGCCCATAGTGGTAACACCCTCTTGCTTACTAATCACATTTCACCTTAAGTGACATCCAGTACCATTCTGTGGCTGGGATATATGCATATGAACACACTGACAGTTTTACTTCGAATTCATATGGCATTCTGTGTGTTTTAATTCACCTGTAGAGTTACATTTAACGTTTGACAAACTGGGACCACTGTGCGGACGCCGTTTAGATTTCACAAGTTTTTCTTTCAAAAATCATTATTTTTTTAAAGGCAAATGTCACTTTAAGATATTGGCATGAACGCTTAACGTACAGACGTAGGATGCAGATGACATTCGGGAATATTTTCATAGATTTATTCTCGTAGGATGTGCTTTTTCATTAACATTTTGGTCCGAGACCATAATTATTTAATAGTGCATTTCTTTTTGAACATAAATGAAAATAAAAAAAATCCTACCTGCGCTTTCTCAAAGAAACTTTTACAGTGTGTTGTACTACTTTTGGGACAAATTATATCAAAATTATAGAAAACTTCATCGGCTCTAACTCATGATCAAAATATGGAAAATTGTATGTTTAGGGCGTCTTGAAATCTTTTGACAGCTTCCGAAGTGCTAATTTTAACCTTTTTCAGCTCGACCAAATCACTACTTTCCTCTAAAATTCTGGACCCAAATTTCTTAAGTGTAATTTCAACCCCCCTTTCCCCCTACTTGCAATTTGAGGCATTAAACATGGAGAAATAAATTTGGAAGGGGTATAAAAATTAATGGCAAGTAACCCACTGTCAACACTAGGGACTATATATGTGAACAACGAAAATCAAGGGACGACCTATTGGGAATTTCGATAAAACAAATTTTAAACACTATAGCGCTCTTAAATTTGTCTCTGTTTAAATAAAGGCAGCAGTAGTATACCGCTGTTCGCAAGTCATCAATTGATTGAGAGAAAACAAATCCGGGTTTCAAACTAAAACTGAGGGAAACACTTCCAATATAAGATCAATCAACGAACTATGAGATAACAATTGCTATTTTCCTGACTTGATACAGAGTATTTTAAGAAAAAATGGTGGGTTGAACATGGTTAAGTGGCTAGCCAAACATCCCGCGTTTATGGCAATGTTAAATATAACACTAAAATAACAAAATTACAGGACTACAATAGAAATAAATGGATTCAGAGAAATATCAAAATTAACAATACAATAGAACATAACAAAATGCTAATAGTTATTAAAGGTACCATGCTTATAATTTCATTACGCCAGACGCGTATAACGTCTATAGAAGACTCATCACTGACGCTAACACGGGATAAGCAAAGACTGTTGGTTAATTTATGTAGTAAATGCCGTTACCCATCTCTACAAGAAATCCACCACCCGATCTGCAAGTAGAATTTCGAAAAACTAATTTTTGAACAAAAAAAATCAGAACGGATTTAAAAGGGACAAATTCTGAACCAGAGATAAAATAAAACATATACAATGAAAATCCAAGCCTATGTGACCAACTCGATTATTGTTATTATTGTGTTTATTCATACACTCTTTGTAAAGTAAAATTTTATAATCAAATGCATTCTACATGTAGATTATATGATCGGTGTGCAAATAAAGTCATTGCAGTTAACATTGTTACATTCACCTGGTTTAAAACTATAACAAAACAGTTCTCAAAATATTGATTGTATTTTTTTGTTTGAATTTAAACTTTTTATTTTAGGTCAATGGCTAAATTTGATCAACACGTAAACATAAAAAAAACTACACAATTTAAACTATATTTTTATCTTTGTCTTTAAAAATTCACCATTGATAACTAGTTACAAATAAGAATTTGGATACTTCTGATAACATGGATTGACCTCTGGAAATTGTTTTCGAAATTGCCGCGAAATATTGGTCATGGTAACTGTTATATCTTCTTTGTCCATCAACCTCAAAAGAAGTAGAAAGCTTAGGGTCCTATTTTAAACATGCATTAGAACTGAATTGGAAAGGGAAATGATTGCCCCTTAACCATTTTAAATGATGGCAATCGTCTAATCCGCCTGAAGAAAGGTACACCTATTGATTACATAGAATAATTTGACGATGTAGTAGGTACGGCAGATGAAAACGCGACGAAAGATACCAGAGGGACAGTCAAACTCATAAATCGAAAATAAACTGACAACGCCATGGCTAAAAATGACAAAGACAAACAGATAAGTGACGTAAGACGTGGCATTGAAGAGACACGAGACAAGGTGCCCTCGGCACTGCCTCAAAGTTCAGATGAATTACTACTATTCCATCACATTTAACCGACCTATATTAACGTTCAATCGACTCGTTTCAACCTATTTCATTCTAACCATTAAAACTGAAAGCGTTTAAAGAACAATTATAATAACATGTAACATATTGATTAACATTTTGAATTTCACTATTTGATTTTGTATATGCAGCCATATTTGGAAATGTATGTGTTATAGAAATAACCAAATTATTTTTTTTTTATATTTTAAAATTAATTGATAACAAATTCAAGAACATGAAGTCCATTTTTAAAGAATCATTACTTTAATTTCCGAAATTATATAGAACACATTTAGGACAATCTTGATATTTATACCTTTTCCCGCCATCTTGAAAATGGCAGCCATATTGGAATTTTCAAAGTGGGTCCATAGCTGAAATCAAAGGGTATATAACCAAGAACTACTATGCAAAGTTTCATGCTTTCCTCATCAAATGAGCAATTCTGTTCTATATCTGCACCAATCGGCCGGACTATGAAGGTAAAGATTGCTTTGATTTATGGAATTATTTTATTTTATAAAGCTTTTGTTGCATCTGTTTTATCTTAATTATGGACAAATGAAGATAACTTCAATTTAAAAGATTACTTTAACAATGACATCATGTATAAATTCAGAACAGATATTATGTTAATGCACCTTCCACACGTTATGTATTTTCTTGACAAGTAAACCATCATTTTGTAACTTGAATATCTGAGCATGTATTTCATTGGTGAAATTCTGGAAATATTTATTGATCAATTATGTTATGAACAATGCACTATATTTTTTTGTATCTAAAAAGTAGTGATAAACATTGGAAGATTTAAATATTAAGTCAACGCCATAGTGTTTTGATTACATTTCATGCAATCTTCACCAAAAAAAATGAATGAAGCAACCTCAGACCCGATACGATCGGACTTAGTTGCAGTCCTGCCTTTTCCAAATACAAGAAAATTGTTTTGTTTTTTCTTTTGAATAGAATGCTGTTCGAAGTAGGAAAAATCATTGTTATGAAAGGATCAATTAAACAATTATATTAATTTATCAAGATAGAAGTAGACTGACAAACAGTCACTCAGTTTACTACACTATAATAATATATCATTGAATGATTGAAAGAATTACAATAAGAATTGGTATAAATGTCAATTAAACAGCTTTATATAAAAGCTAATATGAAGTTTGTTTTATGTACGTACTATGTTGGTTCAGTTCCTGGATCTTTACGTTTACAGTTCTGATCTCATTAGAAACAAGTGCATAGTTCTGTTCCAACGAATGAAGTCGATTTTTAGTCGAACTAGTATCTAGTTCATAGCTCTTGAAAAAAAAATCAAGCCGAAATAATTTGTTTTCAGTGTAATTTTGAAATGATTTTGACCAGTTATCAATGGTTTTCAACTTTAAATCAGCTTCATTCGTTGTATTAAATAACGCTAAAAATATCCTGATTTCGCGAGGTGGAAGTTGACGAAAGAGAAAACACTCGTGTGTTTAAACTTTTCATTTGGAATATAAGCGTGTCCACACTGCTTTGTATCGTGGTTATGGTTTGAATCTTTAAAGCGGCAATGAAGTGTTTAAAGAGATCCAACTCTTGCTTTGTATGAATACTGATATTTTGACAATCAGCAATTTGACTTTTCAGTGAAGCGTTATCATGTTAAAGGACATTGTTTGTTTTTTGAAGATTGTCGAATTTCTTCTGTAAAATATCGTAGCTATTTCGTAATCGGGTGCTTTTTGCATTGAATTCATTTATTAATTCGGCAACGGCGAGCGAGTGAGCGATACTTTCATTTTTCAATTCAGCAACAACACGCAATTTGGGGACACTTTCAAGTTTTAATGCGGCAACAGCAAGCGATTGAGTGGCATTGTTCCCAGATTTCAAATATTTGACTTCTTGCTTCACGGTTTTTAATTCTTTCTTAAGTTGCAGGATAATTGTTTTCATTTGTGAGAGTAGCTGCTTCTGTATGCCTAACTCATCAATTAAAGTAAGGTAATGACTGTCCAACTGAAGAAACACAAAAAATGTATTATTGGGCAATAAAAGTCCATGGCAAATAGACAGAATAATGCTAGACAGAAAACAAAACTGCATAGTTATAACCATTACACATTATCTGCTGTATGTCTTAGTTAAGAATGATAGAAACACAACATATGTTTGTTTTAATTACAGAAATTCGAGTTGGGACGTAAATCTTATCTCACAATTGTACAACCCACACTAATTATTAGTCTTTTTTATTGAACGAATCACGTAATAACATCACGAATTGACAATTGTCGAATCGCATTTCTTTTAATCTATCTATATTAGGACATATAGAAAGTAAAAATATCCAAGGAACAATTTCAAAAAAGTATAAAGGCATGGGATGCTATATAGCAGAAAGTGACCCATAAATGTTTGCCAAATTTGACCAGCACATACGGCAATTCATTTTTTTTTAAATAAAAATAATATCTTTACTTTTAGCCAGCTGCTAGTTCTAATTTTATTGTTCCCAAAAGTGTAGCAAAAACCCTCGTACAGTTACTTTTCGTGAGGGTGTTGAAAATCATTTATAAACTGGAATATTTGATAAATGTTCTAAATTTCTGAGGAATCAAAACTATGTCAATACTTTGGCTGCAAAGAAAAGAAAAACCGTGATTTTCCACTCTATTGAAAATCGAAAACTCATATAAGAAATAAATCCTGGGACAGTACCTCTCAATAGACATACAACAAAAGATGTTATTTACATGTTGTCAACAACGCTGAACCGTTTCGGTAGTCTCATGGATGCGTGATTGCCTTGACTGCGTTAGGTAAAGGGTTTGGTCAATTGACGAATAAAACCAAAAATATTAAAATTGTTATTTAATAATCCTATAATAACGCAGCATTTAGAAATAATAGCAACGACTGGTTGGCACGGAGTAAGTATAATGTGTGCATTTATCTTCGTGATAATACCTTGTAAACTGGCAAGTTACAATTTGCCCCAGCTTGGCGGTTACGTACACAACAGTGATCATATTCATCTTACCTGCCATTTTCTCGTACTGATATGCATGTAATATTTGACACTCAAAGTAAACACCACTTAGTCATTACCATCAACTGCGATGTTGCAATGCAATTTAGTGAGAATGTATAGAAATGGAAATGATTGTTTGTATTTTCAATGAAAAAATTAAAAAATATCGAATATCGAGCATTATGTAACTAATGTTATCAAGATGCTTGATTACTTGATTGACAACATATTTGTTACGTTAGGAAGACGTGTTTTTCAACAAACAATCATTATTATCATGAACACAAACTGTGCCCCTCTACTTGCCGACTTGTTACTTTATTCATATGAGGCTGACTTCATACATGAACTTCTTAGGAAGAAAAGAAGTTAGCTGTATCTTTTAACTTTACTTTCCGCTATAAAGATGATGTTCTCTAACTAAATAATTCAAAATCTGATGACTATGTTTAACGAATCAATCCCATCGAACTTGAGAAAAAGGATACAACAGATACAGTCAAGTGTGTTTCATATATTACATCTAGAAATTGACAATGAAGGTCTGTTTAAAACAAAACGTTACGACAAAAGGGATGATTTCAATTTCCCTATTGTGAACCTTCCATTTCTATGTAACAACATTTCAGCAGAGCCTGCTTACGCCGTAAATATCTTTCGATACGATATTCCAGGTCTTTTATCTTCTATCATGATTTCTTTGATTTAGGGTTGCTGCTCACTAGGAAGCTATCAAATCAGCATATCATGGTAGTGAAGTAGAAGTCATCACTTCATAAGTTTTACAGACGCCATCACGATTGGGTTGACCATTATAGAATAACCGTTTCACAAATGATATCGGATATGTTCCTTACGTCGTAACTACCCAGATGATGACGATATGTTCTTAATGTCGTAACTACAATCCTGTTCCCTTTTACCAAAATGTGACCTTCCAAGTTAGACTTAATACCGGGTTTGAAATAACATGGGCAACACGAGGGGTGGAGCAGGATCTGCTTACCCTTCCGGAGTACCAGAAATCATTGTTTTTGGTGGGGTTCGTGTTGCTTAGTCTATAGTTGTATATGTTGTGTTTTGTGTACTATTTATTGTCTATAGGCCTTTGTCGTTTTTAACCACGACGTTGTCTGTTTATTTTCGACATACCTTTTTGAATGTCCCACTAGTATCTTTCGCCTCTCTTTTTAACTCTTTTATAAACAACTTGTGGATTGAACAACGAGCTACGTTTATAAACATAAATAATCTTTTCGTTAAATTTTAACCAAGGGTTACGAGTAAATATCATAACCCCTGGTGAAAATTAAATCCTGGGATATAATCTGTTGTAAAATTTAACTTTTTGTTTCATCCTTCGTTTAATGCTTCTGATTAAGTCTCGTTTTGCAGAAAAGTACGATTTCCGGTTTATGACTAGACTTGAAAGGTCACTTAGCGTTTGATGCAACATTTCGTTCGTTTTCTACGACCATTAGTATCCATTTATTACGTTTTTTAATCGATGATACGGTTCGTAGTGCCTACCTAAGACATTTTCATATCAACCTTTTTAACAACCATGTCAATAAACAAATGCAACAAATTTAAAGTTTTTTAATAACACAATGACATCGAATATAATTCTACGATCAACGATTATTTTCAAAAGGTGCTCTCGAACACGTCGGCGTTCTTGTTTTAACTATTCAAAGAATATAGACAATAAAAATTAGTATTGTTTTTAATAAATCATACATTTTTACCTAACAATGAATTCTACGACAGGAGTTAAAATTCTGTAGTTCATCTTCTTCTCAACCCTTTAATGTACGTAACCAATGGTTAAATTTTCAGTAAATGTGAATTTTTATCACAAAAAGTAATTCTTCAAACATTTCTCCGGTCCTGGAATGAACTGTTAGGTCAAAAAGTATTTATTAAAACAATACGCTTTTCGTCGTCTGAGTTCGTTGAATAGTACAACAACAATTTATTATTTATAAAATGAACATTCAAAGAATTTGTATATACAAGTTAATCGTTCACCCACATATGTTTTTCTTTATATTCAAATTCTTTGAATGATAATGTTTTATAAATAATAAAGCATAGTACGTTCTTAAACAGAGACTGTTCGCTCTCTCTCAACCCTCTCTAAAAAAAAATTCTACTTCTACCATCATAACACTTAATTTTGAATATAAATTATATATCAAGTTGTCGCATGGAGGTAAATAAATTATATAACGGGAAATGATACTCCAATAACGTTAACGTTGTTTAATATTTGGTTATGTTTGAAGTTTTCTCATTCAATTTATGCTTGTGTTATCATGATCATTAACTTCAATTCGATTATTTTATGGAATGGACTGTATATTAGTTCTTTCAGATGTGTGGGAGTACGATCTATTTGCAGATAAAGTGTTATACGGGTGCAGGTAGCTTATTCTTTCATTTCTTTCTTTTTCTATACTTTCAGAACTGGACGAATCTTCTTCTGATGTCAGATTAAAGCTGCAGGAACTTTGGGCAACTACACCTTTGTTATATTTTCCCCCAAATGAAACAGCTTTTTGGCAACTGGCGTTGTCGTGACGATACGATTTGTTTTCTGTGTGTACGTTACAGTATGGTTTTCTTCTAGAACTTGATGACCCCTCGTCATTTTCCAGGTTAGGAGTATATGTGCGTGGGTGGATTATGCATTCCACATGTTCCAGTTTACTCTCGTCTATTTCTTCGTAAAGTCTTTCTTGGAGCTCAAAATTGTCTTGCCTTAAATGTTCTGCTTCATTTCGAAAGTCCTCCTCAATAATTACGACTCGTTTTGATCTTGACTTACACATACGTCTCTTAAAACAGTATACGGCACCAAGAATTCCAAGTATAACAAAAATCCCAGACGAAACTACAGAGTATAACAATAGAAGTTCAGTCTTCGAGATTCCAGTACCTAGTTTATAATGAGATATTTTGAAATCAATTTACTGATTGCAAGTGGTATACTAGAATTTTTCTAAATTAGCTAAATATTGACCTACTGATATTGAGGGTATGCAAAGCAGCTGAGTTTAAAAAAAATTGCGACAAAATGTGTTTGGTTCAATTGAAGCAATTTGTATAAAAATATTTATCCACCTTATGTCATACGAAAATGAAATATTGTTTCTATTTTTAAAGCACTATATTTGTTTTTTTTAACAATATATCCCCACTTTACTTCCCTCTTCTATCAAGAAATTTAAGTGTTATACATCATAGAAAGGTCTGACTCATTGTTATCCTTTGTTATACATTTTCAATATAACGAATACATTTTTATGAAGTCTTATGTATTCTTAATTTAATCTTACTACTGTTTTCTTCATCTTTATGTACAGTTGTCATACTTTCTTCTCCAGAGAAACCTTCAGAAGAATATAAAGATAAATAACAGATTTTTGATAATAAGATTTTTTCTATTAAACACATCATTTATTAAAAAAAACTGATTGTTGTTCAGTTGTTGTCTTGGGGTGCTCTCCGTTCTTTCTGTTTTTCTTTTTGTTTATTGGCATAAGTAAGATCGTTACTTTTTGTTCAATTTGATTCTCATTTTTACATGTTGTGCCTCTTTATAGCTGACTATTTGATATGCGTTTTCTTTTTGCTGAAGGCCGTACGATTGCCTATAATTACTCAAAGCCAGGTTATTTTGAACTATGTGCGATTTTTATTTTTTATTGGCAATCATACTACATATCAATGTTTTTGAAACCTTGTCAGGTTAATAGCTGTTTCGTTGGAAATCATACCACATCTCTTGTCTTGTTATAAGACAACGATATAGTTTTGATTTTTCTCTCAATATCTCAGTTCGTTTTGATACAATGTAGTAATCCATAATTTAAACAGAACTACATGTAAATGGGGATAACTATCTATCAGTTGAATACCGTTAAGCTCCAAGTAAGGCAGGTAGTTTTGTCTTGGAATTAGTTTTCACAAAGTAATAGACGCAATTATTTGTGCAATTAACGGAAATGTAATATATGGACGAATAAGGAACTAAATAAACACGGCAATTGTATCATTTTGTATCGAAACATAAATCGTTTATCTCTAAAAGACTTTCCATTTTCACACAATGTAACTAATACCTATC
The DNA here is from genome assembly GCA_037788925.1 of Mytilus galloprovincialis. Lineage (NCBI taxonomy): Eukaryota > Metazoa > Mollusca > Bivalvia > Mytilida > Mytilidae > Mytilus > Mytilus galloprovincialis. Next base: position 38,491,819 of record CM075332.1, on the reverse strand, counting down.
ATGTTATGATTTTATAATTATACAAACACTCATCACGGGACTAAAGAACGAAGGGTTAAATTAAAAGCACAAGTCCAATAAAAACAGACCTAAAAAAAAAAACAGAAGAAAGGAAAAACAAAAATAATTAAACATTATATAGACAACTAAAACTTAGTAGACAAACCCAACCAAAACTTGAGTTAAAATCAAGCAATCCAAAAGGGTAAGTAGCTCATGCTTCCTTTGTGGTCCCTTTCGTGTTGATCAAGCAAGTGCGGATTCGTTATTAAATCGCTTTGTTAAGATACACACACCAAAAGGAGTACTCAATTACGACCTGTGGATGATATTCCTGATCATGTGACGTAGATATTCATTGAACAAGGCCTTGAATATAGTATCATCTAGAAGATACATAGATAAATATATATGTTAAATATTCAAATATTGTATCAACTGTTAGATAAATAAATAGTATGTAAACCTTTCAAATTTTTCATCAACTGTTTGATGAATACAGATGTAAACTATTCAAATAGCATCATTTACTTAATAATCGAACCATTACTTAAAAGTGACATACGTGCTTCTGAAGTCTCTACATTTACACATCCTTTGGTATTGTCACTTCTGTAATTAATATAAAAAAAAATGGCAGAGAAGGACCAACATTTAGAAGCAAAGGCTGCACGTAATACGTTTTATATTATTTTCTTCATTATATGATTCATTTAAAAAAAACACTTATACCAAACAGCACAATTAACATATATAATATCAAATATGTCTTGAAGAAAAATAGAGAAAATATGAGGATTATGAAAAGATAATACGATTGTCTCGTTTGTACAGAACAAAAAAAGTACCCTCTTTTCTACCTATACAAAATTGGTTCAAAACGATCAAACCTTTCCAGTGAACAAGCCAATCCGAATGATCTGTAGCTACTATTAACAGATTCTTATATCTATATACATGATTCAATCAAAAATAATCCATTATTCTGCTCGATGCATCATTAGGATTGGTCGGAAAAAAAAACCAGTATTGTGTCCATTCGAAATTTAAAAAAAGGATCAATATGTAAATTACTTGATACTTCGTACAATTTGACCATAAAACTAACATTTTACACCTTTTAAACAAAAATGAGGTGATTTAAAGTGCTCTGAAAAGAAAAAAAAAGAAAAAAAATCTCTACATGTGGCATCCGTAGTGCTGCTCATCTAATTACAAATTCATTCATAACTATTATGTTACATTCAAAGAAACAAAGAACGGGGTTGGGGCTCAACAATTGGAACATGTTTGTTGTTATCTGGTAAAAAGGTTTTCATAGCGGGTCAAAAAACTTATCATGACGTTCGTAAAAGTTTCGAAAGGATGATTACTACTTCACCACCTCGCACTCTTGAATATTTTAAAAGGATTAAGTGTTATAGTTGTTGTTTGCTTACTAATTGGGAAAACTGCGAGTGTAATATCTTGAATATATTGCCAGAACTCGTGAAATACAATGTAATTATTTTTTAAAGTATACCAACTGTTTGGTCAGTTTTCTGTTTAAATGCATGAATAATAAAAATCTAATTTACAATAGAAATAAGCAGGTATAACATGTGGTATGAGTGCCAATGAGACAACTCTCCATCCAAGTCACAATTTGTAAAAGAAAACCATTATAAATCAAAGTATGGTCTTCAACATGGAACCTTGGCTTACACCAATCATCAAGCTATAACGGGACCCAAAAATTACTAGTATATACTTACTTTAAATCCACCTGTAAATAAACCCTTTCTTGTTAAAACTTTAAAATATGTTTAATATTTCTAACCTTTGTAAATTATTGCAAATACATTCCTGTGAGCAGCCTTTACCGAAAAAAATATGTGAACAGCGTTCACATAATTTGCCATTTCTCGACTTAAATCCAGTTTTGCATTCTAAAAGGTATAAAAATTAAAGAAAAATAAAGAAAACACGTTCTTTAAAGATGCATTTGGCAAAGTGTTTTTGTAAGCGGCATATATAACTTGAACCAAGTATTCATATGATGTTACCGTCTTAAATAATTTTGAGAAATATAACGAAGTATGTACATGTATTGCGTCAAGAATTTACAATTGAATTAAGATTTTCCTTTTATAGATAAAGAAATGTTACGATAAAAGAACTTCAAACCCTCTGAAAATGCTCTTTTGCCAATTGATGTGAAATTTTGGTTGGAATTTTTCTTGGAGTTCGGTATTTTTAATATTTCACTTTTTGACACTCTGTTTATATCATTTCTAACCATATGTCTTTGACGGTTTGTAACCAACACCGAATTATAATTTGTTGGTTTCCACCTACCTGATGACGCTTTATTTCGAAAAAAGATGTATGCAACTGGCAAATTAAGAGAAAGGCAAAACATACCGAAGGGACAAAATCATGTGTTACTCGTTAAATTCGATATTTAAATTTCACTTGGGTAGCAGTAGTATATATATATCTCCTTCTTACACATGTCCTTGTATACGTACCGATACATTTATTGTTGATTTCTTCATAGTTTGAACAGCAATAATAAACACTGTAAAACATATAAAACATAAAGAATAACTATTGAAAAAAAGAGTTAATGTAATTGATTTACACGACAAAGTTGTTATAAAAATTTAAAATTCAAATTTACAATTTTCTTGCTAGAAAATCATTAATGAAGTAAGATTTTTTGAGGTACCATTGATAATGTATTGCTTGTGAAACAAGTTGATATTATATCTTTTTTCGTAAATACTTTAGAAAACTAAGAAAAATCGGTGTGTAACTCCGTACGACCTTTATCAAACAAAGATAATGAAGTTATTTCTGATGAAGCGTTTCTTTATTGATAATCATTTTAAGGTGTTAAAAGGGATTTTTTTTAATCGACAAACTGTCAGTCGATATTTCAACAGACAGTAGGTATTCCAATGGGTACTAGATGTGCACCCCTACTGGCCGATATGTTTTGTACTCGTATGAAGCATTTCATTCAGAACCTTGTAAAAGACAAAAAGAAAATGCACCTTGCGAAATTCTTCAATTTGACCTATACTCCGATATATTGATGATGTCCTATCATTGAATAATCCATATTTCAGCTAATACTTACATCTCATATATCCGAGTGAAATTTAAATTAAGGATACTACTGATACTAGAAAGACTGTTTCATACCTTGATCTTTTACTCAATATTGACACAGATGGACGACTTCACACGAAAATCTATGATAAACGGGACTATTTTACGTATCTCAATTGATACGTTATTCTCGAGCATGTTCACACTATACGGACTTAATATACTGGAGTGTGCTCCTAACGCAGAAACTGCTCCAACAAAGTTACGAGGAGGACAGATTAAAAATGACACTCCGTAAATTTTACATACACCATAATAAAATGGTTGATCCATTTGATGTGTCTTTGTTCAAACTCACTAAGGACATTTTTACCACGTGTTAGAATGTTGTTTGTCATAACGTCGTCTGATCTTTCAATTACAGAACGTAACTAATTCCCGATTGTGACTGGTTTAATGAGTGTGAATTCGCATTGCTATAAGACTGTACTTTTTCCTAAATTCATGTATTTAGTATTTGCTTAAATTTTGAAAGGAAAAAGGTAACAATTCAAAATGTATGAAAAATCTACAGAAATCAAATTGAAGAAAACAATGAAGGGTCCAATACATAAAAAACAAGATATCCGACCCCTCATTTTTTCTTCATATCAATTTATAACAGTCTTATAAAAAACTTGTTATTTTGAAACAAAGCATCTACATGTATGTCCAGAGTCAAATATTGGGAAAGAACATGAGTTCATATGTTATATGAATACTTACACTACTAAATAAACAAAGTATCTTAAAAAGCCCTTCAATCTTTTAGGCGGCACGGTAGTATTTTTTGGCCCATAAGTGATAATGATAGCCTTTTTAGAGTTTTCACCTCTTTCTGCCTATGATCAAAATTCTATATACACAGTTAACGGAAGTACTTTCATTATAATATTAAAAAATGAATTTAGATATGTATCATGATCGTTTCCTTTTTTGATATATTTAATTACATAAGGCCACTAGTGCTTGCATGTCTTTTGTTATGCAGTGATTACGAAATTTACAAAAGTTCTCAAAAAATCATTTTCACTTGTATGTAAAATTGTTTCATATTTTTCACACCTGATTCATCCCTCAGTTTGGCAAAATATGTTCAGTTGATACTGTGTTTTAGTCCAAGCGTACTGTTCAGATACATTGTCTTAAGCAGGATACACAAAAGAGCAACCTAAATTCTGGAATGCAAATAATATCGTGCTACCTTTATGAATATGCTATCGTATTTTTTAAAACACTAAAGACAGGATATCACATTGATTTTAAGGTAGATCATTGGTATATATTTCCTCAGATATATTTTTTATACTTCGCCAAAATAAAGATTTTTTCTTTGGTCTTTCCAAAAATAAAATAAAAAAATAAAAAGTATGGGTAACAGTGCTATTTTTCAAGCTTCAGGTCGCACAAAATTTCCAAAATTTGCTTAGATTGTTTATAAACAAATACTTTTTGAGCATAAAAAGAAATCTATGAGATTCAATTTTGAAATAAGATATGAGAAGATAGATTTATTATATGCTTACAAAATTTAAATAATCCCTATCAGCTCTGTATATTTTATTTTTTAATTAAAGAGTTATATCCCCTAAAATGGCCAAGTTGAAAAAAAGATTCTAAAAACACAATTGTTTGTTACTTTTATTAAACATTTGAATAATGCAATAAAAACAAGTTTCCCTTCTACAATTAAACAGTCTAACCTATAAATTGCCAATATGTGTCCTAATTTGCAGATTTGAGCAAAGATCTAGACCGATTGTGTCTTGCGATTGTACAATGAAAGATGGCGGTATACCATGAAAATAACTTAATCAAAAAAAATTATTACCGAAAAAAAACGTGTTTCTTTTTACTTTTTTAAATATATTATCCAAAAACATTTAATGTTATATATATATAGCATGTTCTCATTAAATTTTAAGGGGCACTAGCTACGAGATATATAAACTAGAGGCTCTCAAGAGCCTGTATCGCTCACCTGATTCTACTTGGGTTTTTGAAATCATATGAAAAAATATAAAATTTGGCTAAAAGTGACAACACAACCTCATTGATAAGGAAAGGAACATGTTTAATTTCATTCAAAAGTCCCCCACTGGCGGCCATCTTGGATGGCGGTTCGGCTACAAAGTAACAACACTTGGTCAGCACCTCATAAGGAACATTCATGCAATGTTTAGTTTTATTCCATTCAGTGGTTCTCTAAAAGAAGTCATTTGTATGCATTTCCCATAGGGTCCTATGTTAAACTAAGTCCCCTGCTGGCGGCCATCTTGGATGATGGATCTGCTACAAAGTAACAACACTTGGTCAGCACCTCATAAGGAACATTCATGCAATGTTTAGTTTTATTCCATTCAGTGGTTCTCTAAAAGAAGTCATTTGTATGCATTTCCAATAGGGTCCTATGTTAAACTAAGTCCCTGCTGGCGGCCATCTTGGATAATGGATCGGCTACAAAGTAACAACACTTGGTCAGCACCACATTAGGGTACATTCATGCCATGTTTGATTTCATATCATTCAGTGGTTCTCTAAAAGAAGTCATTTGTATGCATTTCCCATAGGGTCCTATGTTAAACTAAGTCCCATGCTGGCGGCCATCTTGGATGATGGATGGGCTACAAAGAAACAACACATGGTCAGCACGGCATAAGGAACATTCATGCAATGTTTGGTTTCATTCCATTCAGTTGTTCTCTAAAAGAAGTCATTTGTATGCATTTCCCATAGGGTCCTATGTTAAACTAAGTCCCCCGCTGGCGTCCATCTTGGATAATGGATCGGCTACAAAGTAACAACACTTGGTCAGCACCACATTAGGAACATTCATGCCATGTTTGATTTCATTCCATTCAGTGGTTCTCTAAAAGAAGTCATTTGTATGCATTTCCCATAGGGTCCTATGTTAAACTAAGTCCCCCGCTGGCGGCCATCTTGGATGATGGATTGGCTACAAAGTAACAACACTTGGTCAGCACTCCATAAGGAATATTCATGCTATGTTTGGTTTCATTCCATTTAGTGGTTCTCTAGAAGAAGTCATTTGTATGCATTTCCCATAGGGTCCTATGTTAAACTAAGTCCCCCGCTGGCGGCCATCTTGGATGATGGATCGGCTACAAAGTAACAACACTTGGTCAGCACTCCATAAGGAACATTCATGCTATGTTTGGTTTCATTCCATTTAGTGGTTCTCTAGAAGAAGTCACTTGTATGCATTTCCCATAGGGTCGTATGTTAAACTAAGTCCCCCGCTGGCGGCCATCTTGGATGATGGATCGGCTACAAAGTAACAACACTTGGTCAGCACCCCATAAGGAACATTCATGCTATGTTTGGTTTTATTCCATTCAGTGGTTCTCTAAAAGAAGTCATTTGTATGCATTTCCCATAGGGTCCTATGTTAAACTAAGTTCCCGGCTGGCGGCCATCTTGGATGATGGATCGGCAACAAAGTAACAACACTTGGTCAGCACCTCATAAGGAACATTCATGCCATGTTTGGTTTCATTCCATTCAGTGGTTCTCTAGAGGAAGTCATTTGTATGCATTTCCCATAGGGTCCTATGTTAAACTAAGTCCCCCGCTGGCGGCCATCTTGGATGATGGATCGGCAACTAAGTAACAACACTTGGTCAGCACCTCATAAGAAACATTCATGCCATGTTTGGTTTCATTCAATTCAGTGGTTCTCTAAAAGAAGTCATTTGTATGCATTTCCCATAGGGTCCTATGTTAAACTAAGTCCCCTGCTGGCGGCCATCTTGGATGATGGATCGTCTACAAAGTAACAACACTTGGTCAGCACCCCATAAGGAACATTCATGCTATGTTTGGTTTTATTCCATTCAGTGGTTCTCTAAAAGAAGTCATTTGTATGCATTTCCCATAGGGTCCTATGTTAAACTAAGTCCCCGGCTAGCAGCCATCTTGGATGGTGGATCGGCAACAAAGTAACAACACTTGGTCAGTACCTCATAAGGAACATTCATGCCATGTTTGGTTTCATTCCATTCAGTGGTTCTCTAAAAGAAGTCATTTGTATGCATTTCCCATAGGGTCCTATGTTAAACTAAGTCCCCCGCTGGCGGCCATCTTGGATGATGGATCGGCTACAAAGTAACAACACTTGGTCAGCACCTCATAAGGAACATTCATGCCATGTTTGGTTCCATTCCATTCAGTGGTTCTCTAGAAGAAGTTCAAAATGTAAATTGTTAACGACGACGACGACGGACGACGACGGACGACGACGGACGACGGACGCCAAGTGGTGAGAAAAGCTCACTTGGCCCTTCGGGCCAGGTGAGCTAAAAATCTGAAGTTTGATTTTTTTTCTGTTCAATCAATAATGAAAGTGAAATAGTGAAATAACAATTCGCTTTTTGCAGCCAAAAAGGTTCAATTTTGTCAAATTACGCTAAGAAACATTGATAATTAATAATTCACTTGCAAGTGAATGAGTCGACCTCTTTAAATCCGTATTCATGTGAACTTCAATTTAACCCCTAGCTAGAGATTGACAACGCATGCATTGTACGTGCACTGGTTATTTAAAGAAAAAGAATGTCAACAATGAAAGTGAAACTACAGTAAATCATTTGATTACTAATTCGGTGCACATAAAATCATTCTTATACGGTTAAAAACAATGAGAAACATCTATTTTTAATCTATGAAATAAAAAAAACAGACGCATAAAAATCCAATTGCACGTGTTGGTTTAATCTATTCATATCTTTATTTATGTTTACATCGCTTATATGGTCATCTGAGGTCAAATCGATAGTTAATTAGATGGCGTCTGGACTAAAATACACACGAAACGAACCTATATATTATCTACTCCATGCTCTGGAAATTGTTTATTTTAGACTTTTGATAGTTTGGATAAATGTTTAACATTGTTAAAAATCAAATATGAGAATTTGAGTCAAATCGGTGACCATGAATTTGACAGCTAGTGCCCCTTTAAAGGAAGTTTTTATCATTGTAAGGAAAATTTTAACGCGTAATAAATATCGGATCAACTCTAAAATATATTTATATTTTGATATGCACACTATTTGTTTATTTAGTCAGTTTTCGAAAAGCATGTTTTAAACCTCGTCAAATTATATGTCATATTTGTTTAAACGTATGTTATAAAACAATTTCAGTGCATACCGTACTTGTGAAATAAGATCAGTCGGGAAAATATTTTTAAAAGACAGTATAGATGAATGACCAGTTTAAGCCGAATAGACAACATAATTAACAAAAAAGAAAATTGGCGAATGACTAACACAAAACATTTTAAATAAAACTAAAAATTGAGCAACACGAGTTTAAACAAATAACTTGAGGGAAGGGGAGAAACTCTGATTAATTGTATGCTTCTACTCCAAAAGAAAAACCCGTCTTGTTTATATACATTGCATGTAAACACTTTTTAATTCACAATCGCAAAATAAACGAGGGGAAGGTGGGTCTGACAAATGGACCATTATCTGTGGAAAAGGTAACAGGTAACCAATAAACGGGAAATTTAATCCTTGTGGCGTCCGTAGGATTATCGGTAGAATGATTTCCACTACGCTGTTTGGAATAATCGATTCAAAAGTGTTCTTGTTAGCCACATGTTGTCCACGAAAAATCATCAGAGAATACGAAATGCCTTGAATGTTACTATGCAAAAATTACAAGTTCGCAATAATATGATTGAAATGATCTACTTTGTCTTAAGCCCCTGTCACAACATATCGTACGATTTTTTGTCGTTGAAGATCTATAAAATAGTGGCTTTGTCGTGCAAAATGTCAAAAAACTATTTCGAGTGTTCACATTAGCTACGACATGTCTGCAATGGTTCCACGATGGATACACTACCGGAAAAAAATGTTATTGTTTTGTCGTGGGTTTGTCGCAAGTCGGTCGTGCATCAGTCGTGCGACATCGTACGACAATCGTGAGTTGTTTGGGGCTATTTTTCAGGTTTTCATGTCATGGATGCGAGTGTTACTGTCATGTTACTGTCGTGTCACTGTCGTGTCACTGTCGTACGACTGTCGCACAACAGTCGTGGGTCACTTGCGCGTTTGACTTCAAACTAATTGTATATAAAGAAAGCCCGATTTATTGGATGCCACTTGCCATTTGGTATTTGCTTTCAATATTATTCAGTGTCATTATAAGTTCGGTCCAAGTAAACGACGTTTTTCGTATTACTTTATATTAAAACTGTCCAGCGAATTTGAACCAGAATGCCCCCGAAAAGGAAAATTAACAAAAGAAAGATGGTAGCAACGCTGACATGATCATAGTTTGCTCCTGTTGGAGTCCGACAAGGCGCCTATTCAGCAGGGACAATCATCATATGCTGGTGGCATAGTCATCGTCTTTAAACGGCAGACGGTATGTTTTTCCAAACATTCATTCCCGCCGATATGTATTTTTCTAAATGAAATAAAGAAAATGTGTTGCACGACGAACGTACAACTGTCGTACGACAGACAATCAATGCTGTGCGAGCATCGTACGAAATTTGGTTTCGTGAGACAATCGTGCGACTTATCCCGAGTGTCTTGCAACAGTTGTGAGATTGTCGAACGACAGTCATGGGACAGTCGTACGATTATTTTTTATTAAATGGTTTATGTTGGTATCCACGACAATGTATTTATCGCAAGACAGTCGCACGACTATGATAAGACACTCTCACGACAGCCACAATACAGTGACACGATAAAAAATCGTAGAGCAAAAAAAGGTGCATGTCCAATTTTCGTCCCACCACACACGACAGCTCCAAGATGCTCAAAATATCGTGCAACTATCGAACGACGATCACAGATGACCCGCGATTTGATGAAATTTCATGTCGTAGCGCTGCATAGATGTGTTGTGGGTTCGTTGTGACCAGGGCTTTAACGCTGAATTCTCGATGTCAGTGTTTCCTTGTTGATTGGTAAATGCCAAACAAGATATGCAGAAACTTAATTGTATCTATATATATATGATGTATTTTTGTTTTAAGTTCAATAATTTGTGATATCAATTTTTGAGTTACAACAGTAGTATACCGCTGTTCAAAACTCATAAATCCATGGACGAAGAAAAAAAATCGAGATAACAAACTAAAACTGAGGGAAACGCATTAAATATAAGAGGAGTACAACAACATTAAAATGTAACACACACAGAAACGGACTAAGCATTAGACAAAATCCTATGAAAAAAACCAATATAATATCAAACCAAATACATGAATTTGGGATAGATAAGTACCGTGACACGTCTTATAGTAATGTGAATTCACACTCAAAAATAAGAGAAAACAAACGACACAACGGAAACACAACGTTAAAATGTAACACACACAGAAAAGAACTACAATATAATATAGAGCATTTATCAATAACTTGAACATTTTTTTTAATAAAGATTGATCTGCGTTTTGTTTTGTAATGTAGTTCTCATAAACATCATAATCATTTACATTTGTTATCTTTCTCATTAATTTCAATCGTACTGTTTTGATTCTTAAATCAATTATGAGCAACCATTTTATCTCGTAGATGTACTTGTTTGAAATATAAATAAGGTGCAAGATTCGTAAAACAACTACCTTATAATACCCTGTATTTCATTTGATTTAATTAGGAACAGAGTTCAAAAGCAAATTTAAGTGTCCAAAATGACAGAATTTATCTCAAAACATTTGTCCCCTAATTTCAATATATACCTTACTCAATAGAATACTTAGTAAACGAATATTTATTTGTACATTTAAAGGAATTACTGGTAATGTTTTGTTTCTATTGCGGGTATTAATTAACAGATGAGCCCAATATCCGTCATTGTTATGATTCTACATTATACAAAACGGAGAACTATTATGATTTCCAATACAGAAACCAAAGACATGTTTGGCAAAAATGAGAACACCGCCTAAACTTCAACTATAATAACATACCGTTTAAATGCTATGCATGGTTTCAGGATTTGCAAATTGGAAAAAAAACTCAGAGAGGAAAACCAAAGACATGATTTATACAAAACATGAACGACAGCAAATGACGACAACAATGGATTTTTGCAGGTGCATAGCTAAACAACACAGAATAAAATAATGTGTAACAATCAGATAAAAAAACCTATAATTACTACTTAAAAGTAGACGTAGAAAGTTCAAACCCGACAGTCTTGTTGAAACATGTGTTTTTGATCATATCTTGTTAAATCTCTGGCTTCAATTTTTAATACAGTGGACATAAAAACATTAAGAAATTCGACATTTATCCTCTAGTTCAAATACATTTTTAATAAGGAAACAAATATTTGATTATTGTGTATGTGAAGCTTTAGAATGTTTCAGGATATGCTGTCCTATTTGAATTCAATAATATATATATATTATGAGTCATGAATAATCTGCTAATACAGACAGAAATACATGATAAACCGTCACACCATATTTGTTCAGCTAGACGATCGATATGTGACTGTTTCATTTCACAAAATCTCATTCTCAACGGTGTACATTTATGATACATTTCGATGTTGATTTCTTTGTTTACAAGTTTTTGTGGTAAATTGCGAACAATATGTTATGTTGGTTCATGTTTTGTTCTGACCGGGGTCATTACAAAGTTTTAATTTGACGGGAAAATGCTTATCTGGTTATCAGGTATGAGATCTTAAATTGAACTTAACGATGTTCCATGTACAAATGTATATTTTCCATATTAGAAAACCTCTCAAAATATCTTAACGGATATTACCGAGTTGACTCTATCCTAATGTGGATTTATATCCGCGAGGTGATTTGACCCATGAGAATTCAAAAGTAATACTGATTTGTAACTGCACTGTTTCAAAGGTAGACAAAACGCGCGTCTAGCGTATTAAATTATACGCCTGATACCTTTGATAACTATTTACACTACTGGGTTGATGCCACTGCTGGTGGACGTTTCGTCAATCAGGGTATCACCAGCCTAGTAGTCAGCACTTGTGTTGACATAAATATTATATGGATATTTTTATAAATTTTCTGAGTATAAAAGTATGAATTTTTCGAAATACTAATGATTTTAGTATCCCATGCATAGATTACCTTAGCCGTATTTGGCAAAACTTTTGAGTCCTCAATGCTCTTCAATTTTGTACTTGTATTTATAACTACTTTGATCTGAGCGTCAATGATGAGTCTTTTGTAGACGAAACGCGCATCTGACGTTAAATAAGCCTGGCACCTTTGATAACTATAATCAAACACAGTTAATTACCAAACGACCCCTTCATCATGTTCATGAGTAAAGCGTAGATTGTTCTGTTATATTTGATTATCAATTAGTAAAACCTTTACTAACATGAAGTGATCAATCTTTTAACACAAATACATGCTTTAATGTACATGTATATTCTAAACGCATCATATTCTATTCATAAAAAACAAGCAGTCCGTGTTTTAGCTTATTTCTAAAGGTGAAAAAGTTGTAAATGTGCATGTAAATTAAAAATGATTTAGAGGGTTCAGTTACATTTATCAGGTAATATATAAGAAGCAAATACTAAATAAATGCACATACACTATATATGCAAACAAACAAAAAGTTTATCATCAGGAAATTCCTTCCATAAATTTCACATTATTCATTACTGTTCAGAGTCTTTGTACCCTATCCAACTCATAAATTTATCCGCAATTTTTTTCATTTCTCCTCCCGCCCAATATGTCATATTTTTCATTTCTCCCCCAGCCCAACTGGTTAAATCTTGCATTACAATTGCATATTGTGGCTCAACTTTCCTCCTACGAATAGTGTAAGCACGGCTGTATTCTTTAATAATATTTGTTATTAATGTTTCTTCATTCCTAATCTCGGCCTGTAAAAGATATATAATGGAGTTATTGATATATTATATTAAAATAAATATCCTTGCTTAGCAGAACAAACTGATGGTTTAATGGTTAAGTAAATGATGTGGATATTAAGAGATGTTGTATAAGCGCCAATAAAACAACTCTCCACCTAAGTCAAAATTTGTAAAAGAAAAACCATTTTAAGTCAACGTACGGTCATCAACACTTATAAGCCTTGGCTAACACCAAATAGCAAGCTACAAAGGTCCACAAAATTGACTAGTTTTAAAGCGTTCCAGGGGGAAAACCAACGGTCTAATCTATAAATAAAAAACGAGAAACACTTATGAACCACATCAACAAACGACAACTACTGAACATGCAGCGGGTTAAAACGGGATGTGTCAACCTATATTTGTTTAGTTCTCTTTTCTATAGAAGATACGTCTTTAACCTGTCGCACATATCACTTCAAAAAATAAGATTAATCGCATTCTTTTAGTTGGAAAATTCATAGCGTACTAATGATATTTGATATATGCATTATATTGTTATTAGATAAAGTGTTTGATTTTTAAAAGCTCCCATATTTTCTAATGTTTATTAACATATCTGAAACATAATAAACTGTTAGAACATTCATACAAGCAATTAGGAATTCACTCTTTATTGTTGTAAATAGCTTTATCATTTTGAGAGCATTAATTTTTCATAGTAGAACAAAGAGATTAGATTATTTCAGTTGAAATCTTTTACTCTTTAGGTATTGAGTTCAGGGAAGTATTTACAGTGTTTAAATTGTTTCTATTGATACTGATCATATATCTCCTTTGATATACATCAAGTTATCGATTTGAGTAATCATTTAACAGAACAGAACAGAACAGTCTCTCTACGAAAACCATATAAAAACAAAAATGTAAATGTTTTGTTTTGCGTTGATGCTGTTTTCTTTAGACTGTTTATGACCAAATAATATTTTGGTATAACATTTCCATTACCTGGTCCATTTTATAATCATTTCCAGATAAGTTATGACGTTCTAGCAAAAGATATCACAAGTTGATTTTCCAAAACCATTGCAAGCTGTTTACGAACACATTACGACTAAAATCCAATACTTACATTCAATTCTGGCACATCTTCTGGAGAATCATAAGTCTCGATTGTTTATCTAAAAGTATATAATATGTTAAGAATTAAGTCTACAGTTATAATACAATGTACTCAAGTATATATTCTTAAGTATAAAAAAAATGTTTCATGCGAGACATTTCCAAATCTTGACCTCTGTCGTTGTCTGTGATGGTCCGTCGTTTATGTTAAACAGACGATGTTGAAAGAACTTGAACTAGTTTTTGATCCTTTTGAGTCTTTTTTCTATTTTGATTATTCTCTTTGATCAGCAAACATAACGCTGTTTCTTTAAATGCAAACTACAGATTTTTAACTAAAGTACTAATGCACTTAGACGGTACATTTTCATCCTGTCAAAATCCATTCACTAATAAATCAGAATATCCTTGTTGATGTTATTGCCTCTGGGATGTTTTTTAGACATTATATCGAAGCTGTTAACTATTATCTTGAAAAAGTAAAATAGACGGATACTTTATCAAAAATAAAAGGTAAACCTGTCAGTGTCTCCTAATAATGAATTCTGCATAAATATAAAAATAACGATGTTGACTCGATTCGTGATGTTATCGTGATATCGAAATACATGACATGGATTAGATAAAAATTAAGTTGGAAAGTCAGTTATGGGTTTTTAAAGCTTATGCGTGTTGTACAGATTATTCAATTCCCCATGTTAGAAGCGAGTTGAACATTAAAGAACAACTCTTAAAACGGCAACATTTTTATGTATCTGTTCCAAACCAAAAGACTGTTAATTAAATAACAAAAAGCTTATCGTTGTTCAAATCTCTGCATTTTGTTGAAGCAAATCAAGGTAGCACACACAGCCTGATGAAATCTCGTAAACATCAAAAGGGTCTAGAATGGGATCACAACAGGGTAAACCATGCGAACGCATTACATATTAACATTTACACACAAAGTCACATTTGCAGATAAGCTAATTAACATGCACTATATCATGCATATGTTTTCACTATGTGAACGGAGCTTTACATAAGTCTTATCCATGTGTGTATGCATGTTAGGTACAATTGATAAGAAGTAAAAGATATCAGAAGAACCGATATCACACTTACCTGCAATCAGATCACTTAACACTGTAAATTCATATGGTCGATCTCTGTAGGTCTCCACTAAGGCGGTATCTATTCTATATATAATTTCCTCTGTTTTAGTATTTTGATCTGTTAAAATAAAACCATATCAAAGATACAAAGATTATAATTATATTATTATTATATTATCAAAACAGTATGCACAAAGGTGTCTTTTGTTGCGATTTTGTATACAAGCTCTCTGAAAAAATAGTCCAATAGTATGTAGTATTATTTAGTTTCATCCTGCAACTGTAAAATAGAGAAATTAACACATAAATGTAAAAGAAACCAAATATATTTGCTTGCCTTTGTGTGCAAGAACAAATGTTACTACATTTATATAATGTTTTTTATAAACTGCCATATTTTACTGCTGTATTGTATGCTAGCTTGTAGATATGTTGCCGAAATTTAATATGTAGAAAACCGATGTAGTATATGAAGAGTATGTGTGGATTTTATAACATATTTTATTCTTAAGAAAAAACTCATCATTACATTGGAACCTTCACAATTTGATAGAAGTAGAACAGTGAAACTGCATTGCTAAAGCACATTTTTAGGAGCATATAATTCATTGGTTGTCGTTGGCTATGTCTGTCATATTTCTTTTTCATTTTTTATCGGTATCATTTTATCACATTTTCTACGTCAGGGCCTTTTAACACTGACACTACGGTATGACATTTTTCTTATTGTTAAAGTTCCTATGCTGGCATATTATTGTCTTTGTTTTCGTCGTTTGAACTATGGTGGATAGTTGTATCATCGACAATTAAACCACTTACCTTTTTTATATTACTTATAATTACGAAATACTTCAGGCAGAAATATATCAACAAAAAATGATAGCATTGCAAATGCAATGAGGACAAAATAAAATCTTTGATTGCAATTAAGAAGTAGACTCAATTAGACATGAATTTGCACTCACTGTAATCTTTTTGACAACAGAAATTATCCTATATATTTGTGAATTTTTTCACCTTTAAAAGGGTCATCTGATTTGAAATTAATGCTGTGGATAAATATTTGATTTGAAAACAGTTCTAGGGCTATTATTTTACCTTTATACACCTCACAATGTAAATGTGAAATAGCTATTATTAAAGTTATCAAAGATAACAAAATATATTTATTCAAACTAGTTGTATATTAAGTATTTAGATATTTATTTGACCTTCGAGATAACCATTATGATTTGATAACTCCCTTAATATTTCAGAACAACCCTAAAATGTCGCAATACATTTAAATGATAACATTAGATTTATTTGCACACAACTGTTGTATTATTATTACGCCGCTCTAATGTTGTGGTTTACTCTCGGTATACCTCTTAAAACGGCTAGTACCTCACCCACTTTCGGGTAAATAATTCTAACCAAGATAATTTGTCAGCAATCGCAGGAAGAGTCAATAAAAAAAAGAAAAATTAAAATCACAAAACATACTGAACTCCGAGCAAAAATGGAAAGTCGCTATAAATTACACAATTTTTCACATATATTACGTTAAAAATCACGTACGAACTAGATGAATGGGATTGAATGAACTAAATAACGACACCTCATTCACCCATCAAAGCATCTTCGGAACATGCACAACACGCACTTATTAAGTACATTTAAGATATTGTCATGAATAATATGGGGTTTATGGGCAGTGATAAATAAGACTTCAACTCAGTCATGCACTAACAATACTTTTTATGCTTACATGTTACTTTTTGACTTGTGAAATATACCAAACAGTGCATATAGTTTGTTTGGTAAAACATGTGAAGAAGTTTGATTGTGACATGTCTGTAACTTAAAAAAGGAAGAGATGAACATCACGTACAAATTACTTCTATTGTAAGATTGTATCGATGAGTAAATATACGGTTTTATAAAAAAGGAATACAGTTTGAAAAATTAAATATATCAAACGCAACAAAAATAAATAAAAGAAAAGATTTGAGCACGGAGTCTGTGTTTAAATCGCATGATTCGTAAGGTAGGAATGTAATTGATACTTATAACGGTGTTTCAATATGTCTTAAATAATTGTTTGGTTAGTTCTGATCTTTGTTGTCAGGGAAAGAAATGAATAAATAGAAAATTTCATAGTTAAATTTAATTACAGCTTTATGAGAGTTTGCTATTTGAAATCTTGAATGGTTCGACAACCTCGTCTTCAGTTACAGCGTCAAGTTGCCAAATCTTAAAACATTTTAGGACGAAACAGTATTTTTTGAACATGAAGATGAACTAAAATTAAGTTTTAGTTGATTTATATTGCAATGTAAGAAGAACATGACGTTATAATAAGTACATGCCTTATGATTAAAAATATGTGTTGGGATATGAAGTATAAAAGAAATTTTAGTGCAAATGAATGCACTGAGGTGAAGATTTTGAAAGCACTTTTGGCACTTTGTCTACTGAAGGTATAAACCAAGAGAAATGAATTTAATACACCAGTCCGAGTCAAGGATTTGAAGATATGCAAATGATATAATAATTGTTGCTAACTATTATTTTATTTCAAAGAAACTAATGGTAAGCATTATAAACTCTGGATGCTAACCAACCTTTAAATGGATTTGAATCATTCGTTGTCGAGGCGGTTACAGTTTCTGAACTGGATAATATTTGGTTAGTGTATGTGATGTCATCAGTCGAGTCACTACTATCACTAGTAACCTGTAAATATAGGAACTTTCAGAAAGCTCATAACGCTAAACAATGATGAAAAAGTAATATAAGAGCATGAGAAAGAATTTTTTTCAGGTGTTTTTTTCCTCCGGTAAATGATGTTGTTATTTAAAAAAAAAACGATATATCACTCTTAGCATATCCTGTCCAGCAAAGACTATTTGCCTTTAAGGGCATATACAACGGTTTATTTCTGACGGAGAGAATTTTTTCATTTAAGATATATAGGCTATGTTTTACCTGCATAACAGAAATATCTAATAATAAATGTACCTTCATGTGCTACTTTTTGAGTAAAAAGAGGTTGAAATTTCAGATATTTGCTCAAAATTCAGATTTGTTGACACATTTTTCCTTCCGACAGAAATGCATAACTTTCTTGTTTTAAAAGATAAACACAAGCTGTGTTTTGTTAAATTGATTATAAGTTTACCTTCTTATAAATATCCTATAAATTTCTGAAATATTTTTTTTAGAAATAATTTTTATTTATCAATTGTTCATGAATGTAGAAAAAACGTCGTATTTTCCTGTATATTTATCAGATAAAAAAAAATTGCATCATCGACTTTTTCATAAAATTTGGTACAAATAATCTTCAAACGTAATGAAACCAAATGACATTTAAAAAAGAGGTGTCGATGAACTCCTTTTCAAGTTTAATCAGTTTGAATGATAAAAATCAGTCAATAAATGCATCTTTTCACGATATGTCATAGTTTGACATTGCTAATATAGTATTTTACATTAGCAACGTGATCATCTCCCCTGTTACTGTATCATATGCCCTTTTATGCGTCTCTAGCTTTCCAGTTCAAAACTAATTTTCTACTTTGATTGTGGGAGTAGGGACTTTTGTAATGTTTCAGATTTCTCATCCGGTTGTGGTTCGTTATTTTATTAATAATTGCTTGCCCCTGTGATTTCGCTATCATTCATGTCGTTAGAGTTCATTTTTTTTTATACCACATAAAGAAAAAAAAAAGAAAAACAATAATACATCGAAAAACGTAGTATTACAAATCTCCATTTGTAAGTCCTTGAAAAGAAAAAAATAACGGTTGCAAATATGCACTGACCCGTATACCACATCACCTATAATTCATATTACCGTAGTCGTGAGTGATTTCGGAGATTGTTTTCCGTCTGTTTCCATTCCTGGTAATTCGCTGCTATTATCCAATTTACTATTGCATACCATAGACTCTTTTGGTGAATTTAATATTTCATATCCATTACTTTCCATTTTGTTGTTGTCTTGTAAATGTTGTATTACGTTCTTATCAAACTTTTGCCTGTTCCGACATCTCGCTAGATACATGTAAATTAAACACAAGTGCAATTGTTTGACTTGTGAATGTTATAAATAAAGGCAACAGTAGTATACCGCTGTTCAAACTCATAAATCCATGGACAAAAAACAAAATCGGGGTAACAAACTAAAACTGAGGGAAACGCATTAAATATAAGAGGAGAACAACGACACAACACTACAATGTAACACACACAGAAACGGACCAAGCATCAGACAAAATCCCACGAGAAAAACAAATATAACATCAAAACCAAATACATGAATTTGGGATAGACAAGTACCGTGACACGTCTTATGGCAATGTGAATTTACACTCAAAATTAAGAGAAAACATACGAGGCAACGTTAAAATGTAACACACACAGAAACGAACTATAATATAACAATGGCCATATTCCTGACTTGGTACAGGACATTTTTAAAGAAAAAAAATGGCGGGTTGAACCTGGTTTTGTGGCATGCCAAACCTCCCCTTTTATAGCCATGTAAAATATAACATTAAAATGACAACTCAACACCACAGGACTACAATATAAATAAATTGGAGAATACAATTGACAAAGAAACACACGAACAACAGCCAACAAAAGGCAACAAGTTGAAAATTTTAATACGTCAGAAGGGCATTTTATCCACACAAGATCAGTGACGCCCAGATACAAAAGTTTGAAAGCCGAAACAAGCACAAAGTCGAACAGCATCGAGGACCAAAAGATCAAAAAAGTTGTGCCAAAAACGGCCAGGGTTTTCTGTTAGTTACCAGAACATCCTAATTATTTAGAATAATTTATACTTTTGCAAACAGTAAATTTATAAAATTACTAAACAAAAGCTGTACATGATAGAACTGAATTACAGGAAACAACTGAAATACATTACATAACCAGACATTTGCAACACAAAATATAGACACATCCGAACAAGCCCAAACCCCAACGCCAAGTGACGTCATCTTTGAAATTGTAAAAAAATAAACTATTTGATATTAATTGTATAAAAGTTAACAATAATTATTTTTTTAACAAACTTTCACGCTGGTATAAGTAAAATGCCTTAAATAATATGAAACGTCGTATGATAGAATATATAACTTGAAGAAAAACAATGTTTAGTCAAATAATTAAGTGTTGAAGAAATACAACTATAGCCAATCAATCAATCAATTGAAATGTTTTATCATAACATACTTACCTGTGCTTGACCCCAAATCATAAAGGAACGGTGATAAAATCACAAGATTGAATATTTATATGTCTATTTGTCAAAATGAGATATTGTGCAAACCTTCAATTATATTTAGACGATGTTAATATAATGAATATCCTGCTCACCAAGATGTCTTTTGACTTTTATTCATGTTTAATTTTTTAACGAAAAATAGATGACTTTTAATTATTGTATAATTTTTTTTAACGAAAGATAGATTTAAACGAAAATCTTGTCCTTTTACAAAAGAGGGACGAAAGATACCAACGGGACAGTCAAACTCATAAATCTAAAACTGACAACGCCATGGCTAAAAATGAAAAAGACAAACAGAAAAACAATAGTACACATGACACAACATAGAAAACTAAAGAATAAACAACACGAACCCCACCAAAAACTAGGGGTGATCTCAGGTGATCCGGAAGGGTAAGCAGATCCTGCTCCACATGTGGCACCCGTCGTGTTGCTTATGTGATTACAAATCCGGTAAATAGTCTAATTCGGTAGGTCACATTCATGAAAGGGAAGGGGATTGTAGTTACGACGTAAGGAACATATCCGATATCATTTGTGAAACGGTTATTCTATAACGGTCATCCAACTCGTGATGGCGTCCGTAAAATTTACGAAGGGATGATTTCAACTTCACGATTTCGAATTCTTGGTTTAATAGCTTCCTTGTGAGCAGTAACCCTCTATCAAGAAAATCATGATAGGAAATGCAAGCACGGGAATATCGTATCAATTGGGAGATATATACCCCGTATACAGGTGCTGCTGGAATGTTGCTACTTAGAAATGGAAAGTTCACAATTGGAAAGCTGAAATCATCTCTTTTGTCGTAAAGTTTTGTTTTCAACCGACCCTCATTGTCAATTTCTAGATGTAAGTCAAGATATGAAGCCGACTTAACTGTATCTGTAGTATCCTTTATCTCCAATTCGATGGGATAGATGCGTTCCACATAGTCACCAAATTTTGAATTGTTTAGTGAAAGAACGTCATCTATATAGCGGAAAGTAGAGTTAAAGGATATTGCTAACTTCTTATCTTTCTTTATTAATAGTCGTGTCCATTACCAATCCCAGCAAAACATATTAATACCTTTGTCAATAAGTGAATTATATATAGCTTCCTGTACAGACTTTTTTTTTTTGAAAAAATGTATTGCGTAAACTATACATTTATTTTGTAATTATTTTCATCATAGCCTGATTTGACCTTTCTTATGTAAAATAATTACTGTTACAAAGGTGTGTGTCTGTTATAAGCTGAGGTTATAAGATTATAATGATGTGTGGTAATCAAGTAGACGTCTTCGATTTCCAGTGATGTAAAAATGATTAAGCTGCACCTGGTGTTTCGGATATCATTTAGGTCATTTTTGACCAAGGCCGTAAATCCTCATCAGGTACCCTAGCCTTGTATCATTATAAATACTATGTAATTACTTGCTCTGGTAACATATCAAATGTAGTGTTATTTTTAGGGCACGACACCTGGTGAATCTGCAATATCATTATTATTCTAATGTCCTTTCTTATCTAATTACTATTTAATTGTTTACAGTAATTATAATTTTGCCGAGGTCAAATACTCCTTCATGTTCTTATGTTTACGATAAGCAATCATAGGTGGTCTGGGAAAAACATTCTTAGCAGTTATATTATTTTCTATTAACTGCCAATGTTTTCTTATTCGTCTTTCCAATTGTTTTAATATTGGATTAAATTAAGTTGCTAGAAATAGTGGTAGAGAGTTTTGTTTATTTCTTTTTTTTAAAACATAATGTATTCAGTCTGTTTTTTCTCAATGCTTTATCTATTAGAGGATTAATTTCATTTTCCGAGTATCCTCTTAGTGTAAGTTTTTGTTTGAATATTCTTATCTGTTTGTCGAGGTCATCTCTGTTACAACACGATCTAATGAACCTTGTAATTTCCCCAATTATAAATCCTTTGAATACAGATGCTGGGTGAGCAGACGATTTTTCTAAGTATTGGTAATTATCTGTAGGTTTGCGATATAATTTGACATCTAATATCTTGATATGATTCGTTCAGATTCAAATTGAGATAGGTTAGCTTATAATCTCTAATTGCGAGATATAAGCTGTAGTGAATTTCTATGGTGTAATATAGTAAATAATCAATCTCCTTTTTTATAATTTTTTTCCTGATTGCGAAAAAATCTTCTCAGAGATGATATCTATAAGTGTATATATTTTGTATCTTTAAATTATACATTGATCTCGTTTTTTAGAAGTTTTTTTCTATTTCGAAAAAAATCCTCTCAGAGATTATGTCTATAAAAGATAATCTTGTTTCTTTAAAACTTTCCACATCGATCTGTTTTTTTAGAAGTGTTTTTCACTTTTGAAAAACCTCCTCTCAGAGATGATGTCTATAAGAAATAATCGTGTTTCTCATTTTATTAATAGTCGTGTCCATTACCAATCCCAGCAAAACGTATTAATACCTTTGTCAATAAATGATTTATATATTGCTTCCTGTACAGACTTTTTTTAAAACAAATATATTGCGTAACTTATACATTTATTTTGTAGTTATTTTCATCGTCACCTGATTTGACCTTTCTTATGTAAAATAATTACTGTTAGAAAGGTGTATGTCTGTTATAAGTTGAGGTTATAAGATTATAATGATGTGTGGTAATCAAGTAGAAGTATTCGATGTCCAGTGATGTAAAAATGATTAAGCTGCACCTGGTGTTTCGGATATCATTTAGGTCATTTTTGACCAAGGCCGTAAATCCTCATCAGGTACCCTAGCCTTGTATCATAAAAAATACTATTTAATTACAATTTGATTAGTTCTTGCTCTGGTAACATATCAAATGTAGTGTTATTTTTAGGGCACGACACCTGGTGAATCTGCAATATCATTATTATTCTAATGTCCATTCATATCTAATAACTATTTAATTGTTTACAGTGATTATAATTTTGCCGAGGTCAAATACTCTTTCACGTTCTTATGTTTACGATAAGCAATCATAGGTGGTCTTGGAAATAAATTCTTAGCAGTTATATCATTTTCTATTAACTGCCAATGTTTTCTTATTCGTCTTCCCAATTGTTTGAATAGTGGATTAAATTTAGTTGCTAGAACTAGTGGTGGACAGTTTTGTTTATTTCTTTTTTTTATAACATAATGTATTCAATCTGTTTTTTCTCAATGCTTTATCTATTAGTGGATTAATTTCATCTTCCGAGTATCCTCTTAGTGTAAGTTTTTGTTTGAATATTCTTATCTGTTTGTCGAGGTCATCTCTGTTACAACACGATCTAATGAACCTTGTAATTTCCCCAATTATAAATCCTTTGAATACAGATGCTGGGTGAGCAGACGATTTTTCTAGATATTGGTAATTATCTGTAGGTTTGCGATATAATTTGACATCTAATATCTTTTCTGTTTCAAATCGGGTTCCTTTAAATATTGTTACATCCAAAAATTGTATTTCATTATTAGAGATTTCATGTGTAAATTTTAATAGTGGGTGAATACTATTTGCAATTTGGTAAAATTCCTTAAGAGACTGTTCGCTTCCTTTGAATAATAAAAATCCATCATCCCTGTAGACAGAAAGAAGAGAAATGTCAGACGAGTATGGGAACCGTTTCAATATTGCAGAAACGATTTCATATATTCTTATATCTGTTAAACTTGGCGACATTGGGGATCCAATTGGAACCCCAACTTTCTGTTTGAAGATTTGTCCATTGAATTCAAATTCATTATTTGCAAGGGAAATTCGTAGTAATTCCAGTAAAGCCTTTTTGGGTGGCACTGGGATGTCAAATTTACACTGCATTATTAATGGCCACGCTCTGTCGATTGCATTAATAATTTCAGTATGATGTAGATTGGTGTACATGCTTGAAATATCAAATGAGCTCATTAATATGTCTGCTGGTGCTCTTATTTTTTCCAATTTGTTTATGAAGGAAGTTGTATCTTGTGTGTATGTCCAAAATTTATTGACAACTGGTTTGATAAAATAATCGATATATTGTGCAATTTTTTCCAATGGGCTATTACATAAGGATACGATTGGTCTTCCTGGGACGTTTACATTCTGTAAATGATTGATATCAGTTTTAATCTTTTCTCTATCCGATTGATTGATTTTATGAAGTTTTGGTAGGAAGTATAGTCTCCCTAATCGTTTTCCCTGGTCATTTATTAGAAACTTAAATGTAACTTCATCAATGTAGGATTCATTGTGTAGACGATGAATAATAGTGTTGATACTGTCTAGTACTTCTGTTGTATGAGATTCGTAAATTCGTTCATAGTGTACATTGTCATTTAATTGGTCATTTGCCATTTTAATATATAGCTCTTTATCAAGAACAACTGTTGAGGAGTTTTTATCTGCCTTTTTGATAATTATACGATCGTTTGAACGTAGTGATTGTAATGCTTTTCTTTCATGTTTAGGCAGGTTGTCCTTAAATGATTTAATTTGTATTTTTTCCAATTCAATTCTAGTTAAAAATAAATAATTTTCAATTGCATTATTAGCCCAGTATGGCTTATAACCACTTTTGAAAAGAAATGGATGACGATTGTACTGGTGCGATCCATTATCAAAATGATATTTGCATCTCATTTTACGGGCTAGTTCATTGAAGTCATTTATGAGAGTTTTCTTAGCGTGTCGAAGATTTGGACTAGGAATGAATTTTAGTCCTTTTGCTAAAACCAGAATTTCAGCATTACATAGCTTTTCTTTTGTGAATATATCAACATATTTTGCAGCTCTCTGTACTTTTTCCGTGTGTTTATATTGTCTTCTTTTGTGTTGTCGGTTTATATTGTATATTTTTCTTTTTTCTTTATTTTTAGCAATTTTGCGTTTCTTATCCCTAGCTTTGAACGATCTATTCTTTCTATTCGACATGATTGGATGATAAGTTTTCCTAATGTGCTTATTCTTATAAACATATAATCATTTACGTCTATGAGTTTGAATTGAGATAGGTTAGCTTATAATCTCTAATTGTGAGATATACGCTGTATTGAATTTCTATGGTGAAATATAGTAAATAATCAATCTCCTTTTTTTTAGAATTTTTTTCCTGATTGCGAAAAAATCTTCTCAGAGATGATATCTATAAGCGTATATATTTTGTATCTTTAAATTGTATACATTGATCTCGTTTTTTAGAAGTTTTTTTCTATTTCGAAAAAAATCTTCTCAGAGATGATATCTATAAGCGTATATATTTTGTATCTTTAAATTGTATACATTGATCTCGTTTTTTAGAAGTTTTTTTTCTATTTCGAAAAAAATCTTCTCAGAGATGATGTCTATAAAAGATAATCTTGTTTCTTTAAAATTTTCCACATCGATTTGGTTTTTTAGAAGTTTTATTCCTTTTTGAGAAACCTTCTCTCAGAGATGATGTCTATAAGAAATAATCGTGTTTCTCTGAAATTTGCAAAACACTAAAAGGCACGCTAACATCGCGTGGGAAAGAAAGTGTATATACGTGTTGGTTTGTGATTGGTTCGTGAATATTTTCAGGAATTGTTGAAGACCCAAGGAGAGAGTTGATTGGTTAATGAAAAGCATCATATGTTGAACTGAACTACGTCACACAGTGTATGACTAATCTCTCAAATACTGAAATTATTTGTCATATAATGTAACTTCCAAACATCCTAAATAATATCTAATAAAGATACAAGCATAGTAGTATTTTATATAATTTAATGCAATAATATGAATTAGCAACAGTAATATTACATGTGAATATAAATTTATCAGCTGTTATAGAATCTCACATCTGCATTTGTACTAGTTGGTAAAAATTAACAAATTATCCGAGACAGATTTAATCTTGAAAATTTATGTCTTCATAAAAATAAAACAGAATGTAACGCTAGTTTTATTACCTGCTGAGTTAGACAAATTATGCTATCACTAGCTGTGTCCATAAATTAATCCAGTTTATATAAATATATCGCTATCATAAATTATATATAATTCCTGTTGTAATGTTCCCTGAATGTTTACATTTTGCACTTTGAGTATTAAGCATTGTTACGTATAGTGTAATCAGTATTCAAAGTGGCGACGTCTTCCTCTGAATGATCCTCTATTGTTATTGGTGCCCTAAAAATAACACTACATTTGATATGTTACCAGAGCAAGTAATTACATAGTATTTATAATGATACAAGGCTAGGGTACCTGATGAGGATTTACGGCCTTGGTCAAAAATGACCTAAATGATATCCGAAACACCAGGTGCAGCTTAATCATTTTTACATCACTGGAAATCGAAGACGTCTACTTGATTACCACACATCATTATAATCTTATAACCTCAGCTTATAACAGACACACACCTTTCTAACAGTAATTATTTTACATAAGAAAGGTCAAATCAGGCTACGATGAAAATAATTACAAAATAAATGTATAGTTTACGCAATACATTTTTTCAAAAAAAAAAGTCTGTACAGGAAGCTATATATAATTCACTTATTGACAAAGGTATTAATATGTTTTGCTGGGATTGGTAATAGACACGACTATTAATAAATTAAAGGTAAAATCAGGTGACGATGAAAATAACTACAAAATAAATGTATAAGTTACGCAATATATTTGTTTTAAAAAAAGTCTGTACAGGAAGCAATATATAAATCATTTATTGACAAAGGTATTAATACGTTTTGCTGGGATTGGTAATGGACACGACTATTAATAAATTCCATAACGGTCATCCAACTCGTGATGGCGTCCGTAAAATTTACGAAGGGATGATTTCAACTTCACGATTTGGAATTCTTGGTTTAATAGCTTCCTTGTGAGCAGTAACCCTCTATCAAGAAAATCATGATAGGAAATGCAAGCACGGGAATATCGTATCAATTGGGAGATATATACCCCGTATGCAGGTGCTGCTGGAATGTTGCTACTTAGAAATGGAAAGTTCACAATTGGAAAGCTGAAATCATCTCTTTTGTCGTAAAGTTTTGTTTTCAACCGACCCTCATTGTCAATTTCTAGATGTAAGTCAAGATATGAAGCCGACTTAACTGTATCTGTAGTATCCTTTATCTCCAATTCGATGGGATAGATGCGTTCCACATAGTCACCAAATTTTGAATTGTTTAGTGAAAGAACGTCATCTATATAGCGGAAAGTAGAGTTAAAGGATATTGCTAACTTCTTATCTTTCTTCCTAAGAAGTTCCTGCATGAAGTCAGCCTCATAATAATAAAGAAACAAGTCGGCAAGTAGAGGTGCACAATTTGTTCCCATTGGGATGCCGACAGTCTGTTGAAAAACACGTCCTCCGAACGTTACAAATATGTTGTCAATCAAGAAATCAAGCATCTTGATAATATCGGTTTCAGAGAATTTTTGGTTTGAATCAGAGTGATTCTTTACAAAGTATGATTTATCCCTACCTAAGACAAGATACTTGTATCTACGTTGGCCATTCTTTTTTATGAAGCAAAGTAAAACCAACTCTTTCAATTTGTCTTTTAGTTTGGAATGTGGAATTCGGTTACTATCTGTATGTTTTGTTGGTTGGGCTGATGTTTATGAGGAATGTGTACAGTAAAAAATGATTAAAAGTTACACAACTACCGCTATTCTTTAATTCAACGTATTAATGTAAAATTTTAAATGTGTGAAGAAATATCCGCTATTTTCAATTCATGCTCTGTGATTTGGAAAAAATTGCTTTAAAAGTAAAATAAATCAAATTTCTTTCCTATCTTTAAAAAAGTAACGAGTTCATACCTGCATTAAATACTTTTGCAATTGTTTCATCAACTGGAAGCAGCAGATACATACATAGTAAACCTAGAACAATAAATCGGTATGTGTACACTATACACTTGAAAAAACAACATTGGTTTTACACGATTAAATAAATACATTATTTTTTTTAAACTGTTGCTTCTTTTTTTTTTCTTTTTTTCTGTTTTTAAATAAAGAAACAGACTTTAGTTATTAACTGCCTATAGTTGAATTCTTATTTTTTTGGCTGCTTTTTAAAAGTTCTTACCAATAATAGTATTTCAGTAAAATTGATTCCCACATACAAGTTACGGGGTGAATTCTTATCGTTGAGTCTTAATTTACCTTTCCAGTTGAAAATAAGTTTAAGAATTTTTGCAACTGAATTAGTTCCATAAAATTGTTTACGGTTGTCGTTGGTAATTTAATTTTGTGTTTCAACTGTTTGAATCTAATAGCTAATAATATAGAGACTGGCGTACCACAATATAGCCTGATCTCTGTGGTGATGAGAATTTACAAAGATTAGCTTATGTCTATCAATATATTTTAAAGTATATTTCAAGGTTTAACGTGTTTCTGGGCGCTAAACTCTTCCTTCAACCTTGAAAAGTGGTAAAACATGATATTAGATCAAATAAGTTTTATTATTTCATTCTTTATGTCAAATAAAGGCAATAATAGTATAACACTGTTCGACAGTCATAAATAGATGGAGAGAAAACCAATCCGGGTTAATAATTAAACCCCAGGGAAACACATCAACTGTAAGAGGAAAACAACAACACCACCTATTTTAACTGATTTTGTATAATTCGTATTTTATATTGCTACACAGCTGTTTTTCGGATAAAACAGGATAGAAAGCTAACAAATAGTTATATCTAAGCTAAATTCTCAATGTGCCAGGCCTGTTATTCGGTTATTGATTTCAATCTGTCATATTTGGGTTTTTTCTGACATGAATTATGCTTTTGTTTTTTTTCTTTTTTGAGCTCTTTCAATTTTGTAAGCCGGAATCGTTAGGGTGAACTATAACTTATTGGTGGTTTCGCCCATCGTGCATTGCTGTGTTGTACCAATAGTTGTTAGCATTCTCGTCCCTTGATATCTGGTGTATATATTTCTAGTTAGCATCAAACCACAAATCTTACTACATGTAACATGTGTAAGTTAAGGCAAAATCTTCCAAATTTACATAACTTCAAATCTTATTTTCAGTCGTTTCGTTGATTGGCGGCGTTTAATTATGTCAGACTTTATGGACTTGCCCTTTTGAAACTCCTTTGAGATTATTATTTTTTTCATCAGCAGAATTTTTATTTGATTTTCTTGACTATAACCAAATGAAAAAGAAATATAATTAAACGAAACACCATTAAACAAATGTTTTCTTGTAATTAATATCTATATCGAAAAGAGGTTGCACGGGTTTATAAAAAAGAAGATGTGGTATGATTGGCAATGAGACAACTTTCCACAAGAGACAAAAATGACACAGATATTATCAACTATAGGTCACCGTACGGCCTTCAACTATGAGCAAAGCCCATAACGCATTAGTTGGATTAAATTTATGTAAAACAGTATTTAATGGGTAATCTGCTAAATTGGGTATATATAGAATAAATTTTGGTTTGAGAGCCCATTTAACATAAAAAGATGACTCAGTCAAATCTATTTGTGCGAACAATATTTTTCCATAATTACTTACCAAGAAGCGTTAATCCTACTATACACACAATCAATACCTCTGTTGATAAAAATTAATTATTCAAATATTAGGTGTGAATGAAGTTTTGATGAATTTCTAGAGTCAAAATCTGTTTTCTGAATATACCTTTTTAATAAGATTTAAATCCAGCTTAAAATAAAATTGAGAAAGGAAATGGGGAAAATGTCAAAGCGACAACAACCCGATCATAGAGCAGACAACAGCCGAATAAAATGAATGTATTAGAAATTTTCAAAAATATATTTATAAAATACAGAATATGATTGCCCAATAGATTCTCATTTTAAAAGAATACAAAATCTAGTACAATCAAAATTAACCCAAAAAGAGGAATCTGCATTTTTACGAGCTGATTCCCTTTCTTATGCATTTATTTGTTTCTAACACATGTTTCTATGACATCGTTATGTTTCACAATCGCTGTGACAGAGGGTTACCTTGTTATTATTTATTTCTGTTTTCAAGGGTATCCACAATTTAGGCTTTTTCTTAACCTGTTCTTCGGTATAGCAATTTTTCTCTTTTTGTTTTTGTGGAATTACCTGCTTCTCATTTATTTCTACAAACACTCGTTATAATACGTTTTACATATAAAACTATACTATTTAAAGCTTTGTCAGCTGGGACAACACAATTATCTTTGTCTGTGAATCCGGACTGTGGTCGATCCATCACACAGTTTTCAACTTTAAGATTCGACGTTTTATCAAAGTCCAGACTGCTTTTGTTCATTCTGAGAAAATGTAACTTATCTTAGTCTCGATTAGCCCATGCTTTACGATTACCCTCAATGCAATCTAAAATTAGTTGGAACTTCTCGGGGTTCTCTGAACTTTGGATCATAAGATATCAACTTTCGGATATGTTCATGCAGATATTTCGATCCCAGTAATACAATGACCAGATCGGCTGTAAATGTAAGGTGAATGGGAACAGTAAGTATTTTTCCAGGTTTTACTTTTCAAATCAATGTTCAGCAGTGCTTGCGTGTAGTTAAAACTTTAGGTGCAATGGTTTTGGTGTAACTGTAGGATACAATAGGAGCAGACTGATTTTGAAATTATTATTTTTAGATGGTATACCTTCATGATCTGCTCACCCTTCCGGCGCACCTGAGATCACTCCTAGTTTTTGGATGGGTTCGTTTTACTTAGTGTTTAGTCTTTTGTACTATTATTTAGCTGTTGTTTTTTTTTTTTTTTTTTTTTTGCCATGGCGTTGTCAGTTTATTTTCGATCTATGAGATTGACTGTCCCTTTGATATCTTTCACGAAGTGACGAAGGACGTTGCTGCTGTTGATAGCATCAATTTTTTTACTAGAAAGATTTCATCATGTTATGGCTCCTTTTGTATTTTTACAAACATAAACGTGATCGGTAGTAAAATAAACAAAAAGTGCCAAGCAATTGTATAAGAGAGTGCATCAATTGTTAAAATCGAAAGTTCATCTTTATATTTAAAAAAATATACATATTAATAAATATTGTTTTTTCTAGATCAATTGCTAATTCAAAGATACAATAGAAGAATAGGTAATGGCTGTGCAAAGATCAGCGACTTTTATAAGCATAATCACAATACTAAGCATAAGCCATCTCGATAATGATAACATCTGACGTTAAATATGTATTGACTAACGAATGATGTAACAAAATAAAAAAAAAAATGTTTCTGTACGGCAGACTTTGCAATTCTTAACTGCATGTATCAATCACAGCACAATCTATAAATCTAAAATTTAGAAGACTTATAATGTGCTTGATGACCTTGATCGTCCAAATGAAAAACAAACAAATGAAATTGTATAGCACGTTGAAGAATTTACATCGTTTTGTTTTAAATAATGGTTTGATATTAACAATGCAAACATTGTATTAGATAACATAACTCTTCAATTGGTAAACATGAAATTACAGTATCTACAACCGTAAGTGAAGAAGTTAAAGTTTCTTTTGATATTCCTAAAATGTATTTATATATTGATTTTACGTTACATATTAAAAAGACAAAATATACGGCGGGTCCTATGTTTAATACATTGCCTTAAATTAGTGCAAAAAGAAAACTACAACAGTGTCTAGTGTTGATTCAAGAAGTAGTACTAAGTATATCTAACTAATTATTATGAAAGCATTCATTTAATTGAAGATCAGGCAAAAGTAATTTATCAGCATTGCTCTACACTCCATTGATAAAATAAGAAAATAAATCCTTTATTTCGTTATTATTAATACTCAAAACTATATTATGTACATAAGATTATCTAATTGAAATAATTGCTTTTGATGTTTTCTCAAAAGAAATAAAAATCTGTTGAATAACGAATTGATTGGATAAATGCCTGCTTTCATACATAACTAATCTATTGAGGCAATCTAGTCTATTTGTAAAGATCTACAAAGTTTGTTAAAGAATTAAAAAAAAGTTCAAATTATCTATGTACCTAATTCCTTTTCTATCTTTCCAACCGATTCATCTGTATTTGATCTCACAGCCTCAAAGCGGGTAATTGTAGTTGTACCTCTATAAGAAATGTTAACTGTTATTGATAAGGTACTTTTGTTTTATAAGTTAACATTTTAAAAAACTTTAATTGTTAGAAATACTAAGAATTTGATATTGATAATTTTAGCCTTATTTGACAAAACTTTCGGATATTTTGGCCCTTACTGCTCTTTATCGTTGTTGTTTCAGAAAGCCATTCGACTTTTTTTTATTTGAACATCACAGATGGGTTCTGGCGTACACAATTATAAGCCAGGTAACTTTTTGTTATTTAAACATTTTCTTAAACCAAATAGATTATTTTGTTTGTACTCTCGCGTGAATAATTTTGTTATGATATATTTATAATCACATTTTTTAACAATTCATTTGTTATTTCTAGGTGAATTCTATAGATCATTACAGAAAAATTCACAAAAAGTTAAAAAAACAAAAACACCATCAATATTCCACAAAATTAAGTCAACCGATCGACATGTTTAGGTGCCCTCATCAAGCCATGTACTGCAAATTTGAGATAGAGAAAAAAATTGTAGAACACATTGCTATTATGTTCCATTCATCAAAAAGAAAATAACCACACAAAAAAAAACGAACTCTAAGGAAAGTCATAACCGGAAAATCCTTTATGAAACGGCAAAATCAAAAGCCCACAAATATCAAACTAATGTAAAACAATTGTCTTATTCCTGACCTTTTAGAAATTTCTGTATTTGAAAATGATTAAACCTGCTTTTATCGCTGGCAAAAACTCTCACGTGTATGACAATCATTTTAAAAATCCATAATAATGACAATTAAAGTGCGCAAAACAAAAGGACATAAAAGACGAAATATCATAAATTGGGGTTATTCAAAATAAATTCTAATATGACGTGCTTCTTTCGCTTTGTGAATAAACCCATGCTCTAAATCCAATAAAATGTGTTTGCACATGCGTATATTGACAACTGCAGAATGAATAATGAACTTTATCTAATTGGCATGCATTTCATATATTTGATTAACTAAAAACACTTCCAAACTCTCAAATGATGCGCATGTTGTAACTAATTCATCTATTATGACTGTAATGCGTTGCAATTCGAAATTGACATATTGAACCTAGAAACGACAACCGTTCATGCTGGTTGTTCAAAACTCTTCTCTCTGAAAACTCACATTGACAGTCGGTTGCTTATTTACAAACAAAAAGGGAGGTTCAAGGAAAAGCCTACACAATCTGAACTTATACACAGCGGACATAAAAATTACCTTAATTGTCCTAATCAGACTCGAAATAATTGCTGCAAGTTATACTTTATTGTAGTTTTAATATAGTTAGGCTTTATATTCGTGTTTTTTTAGCCCTCACTATCGGTCGGGAAAAAATTATCACGAATATAATGCCTATCAATGTTAAACTGCAATAAAGTATAGCTAGCGTCATTTATTTCTTAATTAAGAAATATGGTAATGTCACACTTTAATGTATTTAATTAGTTATCAAAAGTACCAGGATTATAAATTTATACGCCAGACGCGCGTTTCGTCTACATAAGACTCATCAGTGACGCTCAGATCCAAATAGTTGAAAAAGCCAAACAAATACAAAGTTGAAGAGCATTGAGGACCCGAAATTCCAAAAAGTTGTGCCAAATACGGCTAAGGTAATCTACTCCTGGGGTAAGAAAATCCTTAGTTTTTCGAAAAATGCAAAGTTTTGTAAACAGAAAATTTATAAAAATGACCATATAATTGATATTCATGTCAACACCGAAGTGTTGACTACTGGGCTGGTGATACCCTCGGGGACGAAACGTCCACCAGCAGTGGCACTTAAAAGTTTAATAAAACTATGTGCCAATACGTTTCGAGTAGTATAATATATAATAAAACCTAAAAAGCTTATTCATTACTCCATTTTTGTTAATTAATTAATAATTACTTACGATGTAATTCCAATATTTCCACATACAAAACTTCCATAAGATTCTTCGATTTTGACACAATGGTAGTCTGTAATACAGTCATTTGTCTTAAATTTATGTATCGTTGCCATTAGAAATCAAACGAAAACTTGAGAAATATAGGTACGGGGTTTTTTTTGTAAGATTTAAACATGTTTAAACCATGTGTTCAAACTACAACGGGTAACTTAATGGTTACAGCTTTTAAAAAAAAGACATACACACTTCAGCGGGTTATTTTTCACTTAGCATGCCAACCAACATTTATTACTTTTGGAATCAACCGTCTTATTTTAATATGTCACTTCATTACATTATTACAGGTCATCCTGTCACACTTAAATATCTCACGTCACTGAAATAGTGCATCTTTTGAAGGAATTTACATGAAACTTTGCTAGTTCATATTTCAGCCGAAAAAAGTACGATGACCATATCTTATCTTTTAATATTCTTTAAGCATTTTCTAAATACTATATTGTACGAACAAATTCTTTTTTGAATTTATCCTCCCATACCACCTTTAGTGAGGCTTTTCATCATATTCAGCAGATCACCAAATAAAAGTTATGTGGAGCATCACATCACACTTTAGCAGGTCCCTTTGTCATGAAACATTAGAGGGTCACATAATCACACTAAGGTGTACCAACCCACCACACATTAGCGTGGCATTACATTACACATTATTGGTTCACCACATCACACTCACAGGAGTATCACTAAGCACACCAGAGAAACATCATTGTTTGAGTCCTACGTACCGTACACTTAATTTGGTACTTTCGAGCAATGCGACACATACATTGTAATATTTCACTCTAAAAACATATTAATATAAATTTCAGTCCTACCCTCCTCACATCCCGGTACCATGTTTGCTGAAACTTTTCGTGGGGTATATGCTTAAAAATGCACTTGAATATTTTTTTTTATGCTATAAGATTGTTGTTTTAATTGGTTTAAAACTGATAAAGATATTAATAAATCAAACCATGCAAATTGGTAAGGCAACGACACTTGACCCACACTTCACCGGGTACCAAATTGATTAATCGAAATAAAAAAAATGTTTTGCAACTAAAAACTCAAATGAAAGAAAAACATTGGTTAAATTGTAGATTCATTCTTACCAGGGGTCAAAATCTTTCCTTTGCTGCAGTGTTTGATGTAACATGAACAGTCTTCATGTTTTGGATCACAAGAACACATGTCAACTCTTTTCGTCGACACAAAAATAAATTCTTTTGAATAATCGCACCTACATTTTATGTCATATCTACTCGTTCCATTGTTATAAAACAGTTGTCCTTCTGCATTACACATTGATTTCTTGTAAACACACTCATTTCCATGAGATGTAGAAAACGAAAATGGTTGGAATCTATCCAAGGAACATGGTTCAGTGTCAAAATTTCCGCTGTTTACCACGGTTTTATCTCCTGAATAAATATAAGAAGTTTTTGATTTGAAATTAAACATTTTGAATGTTAAGTGCTTCCAATTTTTCTAATTTACCTTCAGTTCCAATGTCCAAACCTGAATGTCTAAAAGCTATTTAGGCCTTAATGTATAGAAATACAATTAACGATTAAAATTAATATGACAGATGACAACCATTGAACTACAGCTGACCTATGGATTAGGACAGGTATATAAATTATGTGGCTAGATTTTAACATGTGTTTAAGCGCCCCAACCATTTCCTAATCTTGGATAGTTTTGTTACAGCACTAAAGATAAGACACCAACTTTAAAAATCTGTTGCACATTGCTTAACTATATAGATCAGTACAAATAAAAAGTTATACCAGAACCAAGGTGGATTAATGTGTATGAAAATTTACACTGCAATTCAAATTTGTTAACCGAAGTTCTAAAAAGAAACTAAATACAACAGCTTCGTGTTTTGAACTGTATAAGTAAATAGGAAACTATTCCAAAAAATGCGCAGCCAAAGTAAATATTTTTTTAATTTTCTTAACCTGTTAGATAGGATAGGTAAAGTTGAAGAACTTTTCTTCATAAACCTCTGCCTGTTAAAGCAATCATGCAGAAATATTACCTACCAGGTGGTTCGGTTTTTGGTCCATTACAATTTTCTTTATAAATGTTTCTAACAGAATCCAGCAAGCAGGTGTACTTCTCTACCGAAGAACAATATGTCTTTGCTCTGAAGTACCAATTTTTTCCAGACGGACACTTTGCGTTTATATTTGCAGTTTCTGTCACTAAAACCTGTATTTAAAAAAATTGTTCAACATACATAAGGAATATCTTTTTTTTTATTTATTTGCAAATAGTGTTACCTTTTTAGAATTTTGCGTCCGCAATGCTCTTCGACTTTGTACTTGTTTGGCGTTATAACGGTTTTGATCTGAGCATTACTGATGAGTCTTATATAGACGAAACGCGCATCTGGCGTATACAATTATAAGCTTGTTTCCTTTGATTGCTTTAATGAGGTTAGTACAAGGAATGCATGCATAGTTTACAGAAACAAGAAAATTCAAGTGTCTGTGCAATATGTCAAGGTATAAATCGTCCCTCTTCATTCGCCTCGACATGCTGTCGAGAAGGATAACTCCATATGTAACCGCGGAAAATTAGATGAGTACCGGGGTATATGCAGGGAAAGAAAGCATACGAGAATTTTGAATGTATACATTTTCGATAATCTCTTACCTTTTCTACCCCGGAACTCATCTAATTTCCCGCGGTTACATGTGGAGTTATTCTTCTTGAGCTGATGACCACACAGATGTCGTTGTATTGTTACTTCCGTTGATCGAAGTAGAATGGAGAAAAAAAAGCAACTTCACTTGCGGAAAAAATGAAATAAAAGTGTTAAAACAGTATTATATTACATCGGGATATCCATATTCAATAAGGAAAATCCTCTGGGATGAACAAGGACTCGTTGATTTAACCGGTAAGTGATTTTTTTTAACATTTTAAAACAATTTTCCTGACCGTTGTCCCAATTTCTTGAAACGAAGTTGGCAACCTTTCGCTTCGCTCTATAGTTGGTATTCACGTTGATAGTAAGCATGCATATTTAGAGTAAAAATATGGTATATTAGTATATATATGGTACAAATAAGTGATATATATTTAAAAATCTGAGATTGATGATAATGAGGGGGAGGGACTATGGGGGGGGGGGGTGTTCATAACAGGATCCTGTCCTCAAGCACCTATGTTCCATATTTGTTCCTGTCCCTTTAAATCCCATTCTGACCTCCACTGTGCATATATTCGAGGGTGAAAGCTCTTCCTTACAGTACTAAGCAGGGTTTTCCCTGGGTCAATTATTCCCCCCCCCCCCCCACCTCTTTCGCCAAAACGATATATTTTTCGCTACTTTATTATATTTTTCACCAAGTAACATAAATATATTTTTCTATTTAGAAATTTTCTATCCCCTCCACCCTTAATAAGATGATTTTGCCTCATTGTTGTCCATGAATATTCTCTCAAATTTATCTGATAGTCTACATTGTAATGAATAAACATTAAACAATTACTTTTAAAAAGAAGAATTTTTTGTAGCTTAAAAGAGGGAAAATTTGAAACTGATCCCTAAATTAAGGTGTAGTCATAACATTGAAGGGTAACTCTCATTCGAGGGGTTGATCACAAACTTTTGCATAGATTTCTTCATAACTATAGTTTTCTTTTCTAGACCATCGAAAATTTGAAAAAGTTGAGATGAAAACGTTGTGTCAATCAAACGAATTTAAAGTACTCTCTCAAATCAATTATCTATATCAAAGTCAAAGGATATCGTTTTTAAGCGGAGATGTTTCTTGCTTTTGAACATCTATCGTCATAACAACAGTTTTCTTTTCTGGACTATCATTAAAAATAGAGGAGACGTCAAAAATTTGCTTCGAACACGTGCGTCGCAAAGTGGTTAATAAATCCTTTATGTTAAATATGAAGGACGCCATTTAACCATATCATTTTGTTAAACAATACAATCAACACCTTTACTAATTAGTCCTTTGTTGATTGCTATAATATGCAATCAGCTGATTATTAATTTTCTGTCAAAATCTTACCCAGTTGAAGGTGAATTCCGAGTATTGTCTGATCAGATAAAGTCCGAGAAACCCGATGAAAGTAAATAAACATGATGGAAGAAAATAAATCGTTATATATATTTCTTTTGCCAAATTCTTTCGCAAATGACGAATTTTAATCGCCACATTTATTATTTTTTCGGGACCGCCAGCGGAAACCCTGGTTTGATACATAAAACTAGAAATAACTAAATTCTCACCATATACAATATTGATGCAGTAAATGAAATTTGCTTATGTATCTTCATTTCTGTATAATTATTTATTTTCTCTGAAAAAAAAAGTTGACAAAGCATTATAACTTTAAAGGAGGGACGAAAGATACCAAAGGGACAGTCAAACTCATCAATCTTAAACAAACAAACTGACAACGCCATGGCTAAAAATGAAAAAGACAAACAATAGTACACATGACACAACATAGAAAACTAAAGAATAAACAACACCAACCCTACCAAAAACTAGGGGTGAGCTCAGGTGCTCCGGATGGGTAAGCAGATCCTGCTGCACATGTGGCACCCGTCGAGTTGATTATATGATAACAAATCCGGTAAATAGTCTAATTCTTAACTTTGCTATCGAATCTTTGACTTAGTTTAAGTTTATAGTTTTTAACTCAGTTATCGATTGTGTAGTTTTTTTGGGGTAATATGACAAT
Source organism: Mytilus galloprovincialis (assembly GCA_037788925.1). NCBI lineage: Eukaryota > Metazoa > Mollusca > Bivalvia > Mytilida > Mytilidae > Mytilus > Mytilus galloprovincialis. Next base: position 38,452,641 of record CM075332.1, on the reverse strand, counting down.
AGTCAAGCTAAATTTATCAAACTTTCTTGGGTTTTAGTGTAAACAATAGAAAATCCGATATGTTTTATTGATAGAACATCTCTTGAAAAGATCCATCTCAAGTTTTGTACAAACAATTGGACGAGACGAAACGAAATGTTGCAAAAAAGCTGCCCATTTTAGAGAACCAGTAGACACATATATTAGAGTGCAAATCATGAACAATTATTTTTCTTGACTGGAGACTAAAAAAATATATCTTTTTTAAAAAGAAGCAAAATAGTATAAATAAAGGCAACAGTAGTATACCGCTGTAAATCGATGACAAAAAACAAAATTGGGGTAACAAACTAAAACTGAGGGAAACGCATTAAATATAAGAGGAGAACAACGACACAACATTGAAATGTAACATACACAGAAACGGCCTAAGCATTAGACAAAATCCGATGAGAATAACAAATATAACATCAAAACCAAATACATGAATTTGGGATAGAAAAGTACCTTGACAAGTCTTATAGTAATGTTAATTTACACTCAAATATAAGAGAAAACAAACGACACAACGGAAACACAACGTTAAAATGTTACACACACAGAAACGAACTATAATATAACAATGGCCATTTTCCTGACTTGGTACAGGACATTTTTAAAGATAAAAATGGTGGGTTGAACCTGGTTTTGTGGCATGCCAAACCTCGCACTTTAATGGCAATGTTAAATATAACATTGAAATGACAACTTAATATTACAGGACTACAATACAAATAAATAGGTGAACGTATTAGACAAAGAAACACATGATTAATAGATAACAAAAGATATTCAAAACTCGTAAATTAAAATGAAAATGAAAACGCCTTTCCAATAAAAAGGTTATCAAACGACAACAGTGGACAAGTAAATCATCATCTACAAAACTACCTACAAAACTAAGGACCGAGCAACACTTACCGTACTTAAACCGGGCATGATTTGTTTGTGCTCCTAAATGGCATTATGAGATTCTGCTTACATTGCGTACACATTTATATAATTTTATACTTAGTTGACATTTGCAAAGAACGTTTGTTTAGATATAAAGTTATTGAATCCAGAGATAGTTTTAGATTAAAAAATAATGATTTTTTTTGTCAGAGTTAAACAGAAAAAAAACCAGTTGAAATATTTAATTGAAGATTGTCTACATCTGCCAACACTTCAAAAAAAAAACGCTATATAGATGATGTTCTCTCACTAAATAATACAACATTTGGTGACTATATTGAACGAATCTATCCCATCTAGCTGGAGATAAAGGATACTACAGATAAGCCTTATATCTTGACCTACATCTAGAAATTGACAATGATGGTCGGTTGAAAACAATACTTTACGACAAAAGAGATGATTTCAGTCTCCCAATTGTGAACTTTCCATTTTCTATGTAGCCACATTCTTGCAGCGCCTGCATTAGGAGTATATATCTTCCAATTGATACGATATGCCAGGGCTTGTATTTCCTATCATGATTTCCTTGATAGAGGATTGCTGCTCACAAGGATACTATTAAACCAAAAGTTCCAAATGGTGAAGTTGAAATCATCCCTTCGTAAGTTTTACAGACGCCATTGAGTTTGTTGACCGTTATGGAATAACCGTTTCACAAATGATATCGGATATGTTCCTTATGTCGTAACTACAATCCCCTTCCCTTTCATGAATGTGACTTACCGAATTAGACTATTTATCGGATTTGTTATCACATAAGCAACACGACGGGTGCCACATGTGGAGCAGGAACTGCTTACCCTTCCGGAGCACCTGAGATCACCCCTAGTTTTTGGTTGGGTTCGTGTTGTTTATTCTTTAGTTTTCTATGTTGTGTCATGTGTACTATTGTTTGTCTGTTTGTCTTTTTCATTTTTAGCCATGGCGTTGTCAGTTTATTTTAGATTTCTGAGTTTGACTGTCCCTTTGGTATCTTTCGTCCCTCTTTTAAGAAAATGTAAAATAAAGAATAATTTTTGATACTGATTTAAAGCCGTCTTTTATATGATAAAAAAATCAGAGCAAGGAAATATGGTATTTATATTATACATGACCTAATAATGACCTCACGGTTCAGCGAACAAGCAAGCTTACCAAAGATTCTACCTTTGCCTACCCACTTATGCATTCTTCTGTAAGTGGCAGATTGATTTTTCGTTTTGATTGTTCTACATTCTGTCATGTTGGTGCCTTTTATAGCTTACATTTGGTATGTGGTTTGCCTATGATGAAAAGTCTTATTAGAACCTCAGTTACTTTCATCCATGTAATACAGGTCTTTAGTGGATAGCAATTGTACTATTTCTTCTTAGTGATATTATTCCCATAAATCAGATGTGTATATGTTTGTTCCAGATCACGAGCTTCTATGTATGTGGCTAAAAAGAGAATTGCCTGCGTTTTTAAAGATTTGGTGTTATCTAAGATAATCTATTATACGAGTTAAATCTATTCTATTAGTGTCTTAGTTAGGATTGTAAGTCCCAGTGGCATCACCAGCAAAGAAGTCAGTACATCGATACTAAATGAAAATGTCGATTTTGTTTTGATTGAAATTTACCATCATAAATTTAAAAAGAAAGTAAAGTAAAAAAAAAATTAAAAAAAAAAATTCCTGGTTCGTTTTTCGGTTTAGGCTAAACTCAAACCCCTTTTGGTTAATCAGATATTCGACTTTTGTATCAGATTTGGATTTTCAATATGTTGGACTCGATAATCTCAGAAGAGACATTCATTGTCGAAAATAGTCATCTAGTGCAATAACATTGGTACAGTTTGTACTAACATTACCACTGGTCGATACCTCTACTGTAGGTCTTTTAGTCCCTAAGGGTTTTATAAGTCAAGTAGCCAGTGCTTCGGCACTGGCATAAAAATGCGGACATTGTTTTGATTAAAATGTAATGGTTTCCAATTTAAGAGATCATTTAAAATCAAGGGATATATCTCCTTTATTTGGCCCGTTTTAGGATAAACTTTGTCATTTTAGATGTCTTTTAGATGATCAGCTCTTCTACGTGTACATGTTTTACTGAAGAGATATTAATAATTATTGTCAAAATGCACACTTGGTAGGTAGGGTTCATATCATTTCTACCACTGTGTTGATACCTCTGCTGGTGGACTGTGAGTCCCCGAGGGTATAACCAGTAAGCATCCACTTCTTCGGTAATGGCATACGAATGTAGAGGTTTTTTGTTCTAAGATTTAAAAAATAATTTTAAATCAAAGAAAATATCTATCTTACTCAAAACTCTGATTCCTTATTTGGTTATGGCTATACTATTGGTGCTTTTAATTGATTAGCTATTCAACATCTGTATCATATTTTGAATTTTCGAATATTTTGGTCTCGAGCAACACTGAAGTGCAATTAATTATCAAAAGGCACATCGCGTGCGCTTAAATTGGTAGTGTTCATGTTATTAAGATGTTATCATTAAGCATTAAATCAAGCTAATAAATTAAAATTATCGTCTGATTAACTAGAATTAACTTTTCTCGCGTCTTTCTTTTACCTACATAATTTCATAAGCGGTTTTCCCAGATTTTATTTGATATAAAATTTAATGTCTTTCGTGATTTGTTCATTGCGTGATTTGAACTGAAGGAACATGAAAAAAGGACATGCTGATACGGATATAAAATAAGTACATATGTTTTATTGATAGTTAGATATATTTATTGCAGTTGTATTTTCCGGATGCTTTTATTTCTGTAGTTTTTAAGAGAAAATATTTAATTTTATTAGAAAGTTATTTCTTGCAAATAAATCGATTTACCCCCCCCCCCCCCCCCCCTCGCTTACTTGTATAGCATATTTCACTGATCAAACTATAATTATTAGTCTAGTTACATTGTGCACACACATTTATCAACCATTGAATAACATTAAAATAACATGCTTTACTACATTTTTTGTACAGGTGATATACTAGTTTGGTTTGAATGTATGAGCGATACACTTTGAACAGGTAATTATAATATATGTAGGGTATAACTTGAAAAGATTTACATGCTCATTTACGTTTAACTTGATTACACGTTACATTTTGATATGTTAAAATTTCGTGGATACATAATTGAATTAAGTTATAAGCTTGTTAATATTAGGCATCTGCAGATATATAAAAAAAATATTATGTGATCCCGAGCTTATTAATTAGACCATACTTCATTAAAAAAAAACTTATTGGAATCTCTTCGAAACAATCAAACATACACTTTCAATATTTGTAAAAAAAAGGGGGTTCTATCAACTACTTTGTCATGTCCTTAAACAGGAGCCAAAGTAGGACAGGTATACGAATATCGTACACAATCCTTTAAGAATCTAGTTAAAAAATATTTCAAGATCTTATATGACATGTATGAATAAACACAAACTAAAATCAAATGTACTACTTATATACATTGAATACTTTGAATATTGTTCATTTGCGATGTTATCATAAAAGGTAATAGAAAGTACTGAGTATCACTCTATTTGTCAATTAACAATTTGGTTCTACGTGAGCACCAGTTCATACACAAACAAACGATTCACTGTAAACTGTTCAACTATCCGGAATATCTTTAAAAGTAGGGTTACATATTCCATAAAAACTCGATATTTCCTCATTATTTCTGAGTTGCTTGTTATTCAAAGCAAAGTTAAAAAAAAAATACTATTAATTATGTTGAAGATTGGACTGATTACTTTATTGCTTATTGAAAGGTGTCCCGGACAGGCAAGTGAATTTTTCTCGTATATGTTCATTATAAGAGGTACAGCTGCTGATCATCCTGTTGACAAATGGTATTCTTACGACCGACAATTCTGTAAGAGGGATCAAGGGACCATACAAAACCTAGTCATTCTTAGATAATTTTTTTTGTGGTGACGTATTTTATATCTCAATATTTAACAACAGCAAGCCAATGATGGTAATATATGCTACGATTTTGATTGTAAAGGTTTTTGCAATAAACGCAATTGGCAATACAGGCATGTATGTCTCAAATGTGTTTTTAATCATCCTGCTTAAAGAAGTCGTCGATTTATGGACAATAAAGTTAATACTGGTCCATCTAGGTTTAAGAGGAATAAATTTCACCTTTGCTAAACAACTCTGCTAATAGACAAAACCCGAAAAGAGGTTTTGAAAAAAAGATAATTTACAAATTTTCAGAATAACAACCAGACCCGTTTAATATTTGGGCTCTATGAATTTCTCCGGTTAATGTAAATGAACTCTCTGAGCTTCTGTAATTATATTCTGATAATCATGCAAAGTGCAGGGGAACTTTTGTAGTAAATAATCAGAGACATTATTGCTTGTAGTCATACAGCAATAAAAATAATAAAAAAACTTATTCAGTGTTAATAATAGATGGCAGCAATCCAACACCAAAAGAGTTAGACATCTTCTATATTTGATCATTGACGATCGAAGTAGCTAGAACAATGTATTTTTGACAAAAATGACATGACAAACAAAAATGTGTACATAGCACATGGATAAAACACCAGTAATTGCACAACAGCACAATACAATTTTGAATGTCATGACAGGACATAACCTAAATTTGGTTTGAAGTTGAGAATGATTGAAAAATGTCGAAAATACAGAAAAACATGAATTGATTTAATATGGTTTTAAAATTCATTATGAAGGTCCTAGACATTTATATGAATAATTTAAAAGTTGTCTGTTAAAAAACCCCGATTGCAGCTCAAAAGAAGTTGAAAAATTAGATATCATTAGATCGAATGGCAGGCCCATTCAAACATAATAGTTATTAAAGGTACCAGGATTATAATTTAGTACGCCAGACGCGCTTTTCGTCTACATAAGACTCATTAGTGACGCTCATATAAAAAAATACAAAAAAGGTAACAAATACAAGTTTAAGAGCATGAGGATCTAATATTCCAAAAAGTTCAACCAAATACGGTTTATGTAATCTATGCCTGGGATAAGAAAATCCTTAGTTTTTTCGAAAAATTCAAATTTCTGTAAACAGGAAATTTATAAAAATGACAACATAATTGATATTCATGTCAACACCAATGCTGACTACTGGGCTGGAGATATCCTCGGGGATGAAACGTCCACCAGCAGTGGCATCGACCCAGTGGTTTAAATAGTTATCAAAGGTACCAGGATTATAACTAAGTATGACAGACGCGTGTTTCGTCTACACACGTCCCATCTGAGATGCTCATAAAAAATAGTTATAAAGCCGAACAAGTACAAAGTTGAAGATAATGATGATCCAAAATTCCAAAACGTTGTGATTTACTTGGCATCTAACTAAATAGCCGTTACTATATAAAAAAACAATGTCCATGGGATGCTCTATCAGTTGTGCTTAGTTTGAAAAATTTTCAACCTTGTTGCATGGATCACTTACAAATAAAACGTATTCTGAAAATTTGGCTCATTTTCTTGATGATTTTATATTTGTTGGAGAAGCTCATAGAGATGACTGTCTCTTTCTTATGATTGCATTTTTAAAATTTTGTTCGAGCTTAGAGGTTCTTATACCCAATGAAAAAAACAGAAAGTCATTGCACAAACTTGAATACACCTTAATGTTGTACTATTGCAAAAAAGCATTTATAGTTTTCATACTGCACTTTTGAATTACAGAGGACAACCTTAAAATAATTCTTATTCATTGCGGTGGTAATGATTTATGTAATATTCAAAATGGTTAACTTTTATACAATATTAAGGACACTTTACACCAGTTAATGTCATCGCTACCAAACACAACTGTTATTTGGTCATACATTTTACCAAGGCGAGCTGGGCGGAATGCTATAAATGAAAAGTAAATACAACGGTCTACAGCCCGTTTAACTAGGATTGAAGGGGGTATATTTTATCTTCACACAGTTGGGGGCAAGGCTATCAAATATGTTGATTTTGATGATATCCATCGAAAATTCAAATTTCTGTAAACAGGAAATTTATAAAAATGACAACATAATTGATATTCATGTCAACACCGAAGTGCTGACTACTGGACTAGAGATATCCTCGGGGATGAAACGTCAACCAGAAGTGGCATCGACCCAATGGTTTAAATAGTTTCAAAGGTACCAGGATTATAATTAAGTACGACAGACGCGTGTTTCGTCTACACACGTCCCATCTGAGATGCTCATAAAAAAAAGTTATAAAGCCAAACAAGTACAGTGTTGAAGAGCATGCTGATCCAAAAAAGTTGAACTGTTGTATATTATAGTTCATTTACTTCGTTGAACTGTTGAATAGTGTAGTTGATATACTCCGTTGAATTGAAATGGTTGTGTTGAAAACCTATGTGATTTCAGAATGAGTTTTGTGTATCATAATTTTTTGTCTTGGATTGATAAATGTTTGGCTAAATTTATCACAGTTGGCGTCTGATTGTCTAGTTGCCATTTGGAAAAAACATTAGATGGTTACCCTTCAATGTTTTTATTTTGAACATTAATGAGATATTGTCGATGAATGTAAATTCGTTGGCTGGTTGATATATAGTTGAACTGTCCTAATAAATCAATGACAAAAATTTCCCAAAATTCAAACATACTTTTTGTTGTTTTTTATTATGATTATTAATTAGTTTGTATTACAATCTGTCTATAACGAAAGTTATCTGGAATCGTTGGAAATATTACGAGTAATTTCAATAAGTTTGGGTTTTCTTATCAGGTTTCTCGAATTCCTTTATTTACATCTGTTGGTTTCCTTCGAATATGTAATAATGTATATTGTTTTGACGCAACATTGTATTTTCATTTCAAGTGTTTTCATGAATGAACGTACAATTCATTGCATGATAGCTCTTCAACGATTAAAATGGTATAAGTAACGACTTAGACCGATTTAAAATATGATTTATTTTTGTTTCAATTAGAAGCTGAATACAACTAAATAATTCAATAGTAGATGCTAGTTCTGTTTTCATGTTGTGCATAATTTTTGTAAGACAAAGTTATGCGATCTCATTTGATTCTGTATGCATGCAACCTTTGATTTAAAAAATACTGTAGATTGGATGTGAATGTGCTCATCGTGTTCCCAAGAAAAGAACGTCAAAATTTAAAAATAAAATAATGACTACCAGGAAGAATCAGTTCACTAACTAATTTAACCCACAAAAGAACATTCGTATACCGGAAAAACGATGATTTTCACTTTTTTTTTAATTTATGACATGAAATCAAACAGAACATACATAAATGTTTATGTCTTGTCGCATAACAATCGGCAGTCTTCGAAAATCTCCTCGTAGACTTTTGTTATTATTATAAGTAGTGTAGTGTGTTATAAATCAAACAAAATAGTTTAAGCCAATTCGGTTATATTGAATAGGGTAGCGTATGACCTTTAAAAGAATTTTAGAAATTGAAAGGTAAATGTTTTAAAATTTACACTGAAATGGAAAAAGTGATAATAATTTAAAGGTGAATAACCAGTAACTTGGTTTTTACAAGTTATATGTGTTGGAATGTTTAGTAAACTAATTGAAGTAAAAAAACATTATATTGATAAAAACGAGAAGTATTTCTTGCAGTTTAAAAGTACAATGTTTGATTATTAAAATCGAAAAATGATACTTTGAAAAGAGAATAGTGTATGTTGAACGAAACCGAATATGAGTTGAAAAAGTTTTTGTGGGTAATGTATATTTCTACACTATTGATGTCCTTTTTTTTTAAAGTCGTCGAACGAAGAAAATAGATAACAGACTTTTCGTGCACCATATTGCATTGTGAAAATAAAAATAAAACAATGTCTGCAATATTAATGAGATGAAAAATAAATATTTGATTAATATTTTATCATCGATTATCTAAAAATTTTGTCAAATTGTATTTGAAGATGTTTGTGGTAGATATAAAAAGATGTGATATGAGTGCGAATAAGTCAACTCTCCATACAGGTCACAATTTGTAAAAGTAAACTGTTATGGGTCAAAATACGGTCTTTAGCACAGAGTCTTGGCTCTACATCAAGCTATAAAGTGCCTAAACATTACTAGTGTAAAATCATTCAAACAGGAAAACCAACAGTATAATACATATAGAAAAAACTCGAAACGAAAAACACGTATGAACCACATCAACAAACGACAACTACTAACCATCAGATTCCCGACTTAGGACAGGTACAAACAAATGTTTTTCTATTTAAGGCAGATTATAACTTCTCTGCAAATTACACATTAACAATGACAAATCTTAAACTTTCGATATATCAGACCATCTCCATAACTATAAATAACTAAATATAGAACAAAACAATAAACTATTTGGTCATTTAAATTTCGAACATAAGTGTAAGTGACTTGTTTCTACTTGCAGGAACTACAATGTACGTCCTGTTTCATATTTAGTCTAGAGAAAATCTAGTTGAACTGAATGTCATGTCTAGTCCTATTATCAAAAACTTTTCGTATTGTAATAACAAATTTTCCATTTAGCCCTTTTTATGTATAAATCAAGTAACATGTCATGGGGGCGTAAATCCAATCTAGCTATTTATTTTTGAACAATGCTTTACCAAAGACGTCAATTTTAAAAATATTGACTGATAATGGCTATTAATCCGTAAATATAAATGTACAGGTAAGTTAAAGTAAAAATGAAAATCTCAATAATAGCTGGTCTCAGTTGAAAGTCCAAATTCATCTTTATCTATTGTTTTCAAACTAATGAAAGTTATGTTTAATACAAACGAGCATTGAATGAATTTGATTATAACATATAAAATATGTTTACATTCAGGCTTTTAATATCCTCATGTTAACACGTAAAACCCATAGACTTTAAAGTAAAATGCATTTTGTGTTTTGTAAAATAAATGGGTTTTTTGGGGGGCTGTTTTTCATGTCTATTGAAGATGAGTTAATGAACTAGCGAACATATGCTTTTGTTTACAATACTATCAACTCAGCAACACTATTTGAATTACTTATCATACATAAGATTGAAATTTTAATCAATACAATACAGCACAACAATTGCCTTAGGGAACTTTCCCAATTAAGTTTATTTCTATTCATAAAAAGTTATTTAAAAGAATTAATTAAATGAAAGTTTCATTGCTTTTCTTTTAACAGTATGGCATGACAACAAGTGTCTGTGTATAACACCAATAGGCAAAATACAGAAAAATTATAGACAAATGCCATTAAACTCGAAAATATACAAATACACTTACATGGTTATCAGAAGAAGACTCAAAAATATTCATGCATATTCATGCATACTGGATAAAACAATATCTAACTTTCATTTACTAAATATATCCATCCGCCATGGGAAATAAATATTTAAATCATTGGGGCAACACAATATGTATATAGATAACGTATATGTAAAAATAGGTGAATTTTAAAACACTTCGCAAAAAAATAATCGATTTAAATGAACTTTTTAAAAATATCTCACTATTGACATGGGAACTTGGTATTACGTCCGAGAGAAAGTTGTGATAACGTATTATAAGGCTTAGCGCAGAGTTATGACTTTGTTTTTTTTTCAATGAAACAAAAACCTACAAGTACGGAGACGGCAACAGTCTTAAACGTAAAGATTTTCTAAAATACTTCATACTAGTATCTTCAAGGATATATCAAACCATCAGGTTTGCATTTGAAACTATATTGACAGATATGAAAAACTCAAATGATACATGTGACAAATTTATTCGTCCAGATACTTTATAAATGCTCTGAATTAATTTACATGTAAATCTTTTAACATTGACAAACAAAATAAGAGTTTAAATTTCATCTTGAATATGTCAGCCTGTGAAGGACTTCAGATATATAATTGACGTCACCGTCTCAATCTAACGTCCTATTATCAGTTGAAAGTATCACACGTTTTAAACCCTCAAATCGACGTGTTATGTTCCAACAGAACGACTCCCGCCGAATCGGAGCATCCTCTCAGAAATTCAAGTTTATTCAATGATTTTTCCGCAATTTAATTATTTTCTCTGTAGTGTTCGATTTGTTTTTATAATGCTAAATCATGTAAACTAACAACAAAGCAGTAAACGTCTCGCCTAGAAAGCTAAATAAAAAAAAAACTGACAAACATTGACAAATCACTATAAGCAACCATATTTCGGTGTCATCAGTATTTATTTACTCGATCTACATTATTTTAAATTTACTTTCATATGCAGTAAATTGAATAAACACGTGGTACTATTCTCAGGTAATGAGACACTAAACCCACTTGTCTACACAAAATGTCGAGCTTTATATCGAAACTAGGGAAGGGGATAACGAGTCAAATTACCTGTAAGAATAAGTCGTTAAATATTACGACACTTTACAGTGGAAAAGCTTACTATTCAAACGTCTTCAATTATGCATGAACATGATATAGATTGACCACAAAATAAACTGTCATTATTACGAAAAATAATTCGTTACAAAAAAATGAGTCATCTTTTCAATAAATAAAGAGCACCTAAATTCTATCTAAAGTAACGCAGTTCAATGTATTTCAGATACAAATTCGTTAATGCTGGTTTATCATTTCCTTAGATACCAAAATTATGAAGAAAAACATATGTAAAATTTGCAGTATTGTTTTTAAAAAGGCAAAAAAAAGACCTCGAAGATAAGTGTTTAGGAATGTTATCAATATTAATTATCAATTATTAATTTGTTTTTAATCAAAGTCTTTTTTATGGATTTTTGCTTCTTTGTTTCTAAATAAATGTTTTTTTAAATTACTCTAAATTAAATTATTCTAGCATTTATTCGTATTGTATTCCTGTCATGTTATGGAGTCATTTTATATTTAACATTGCCATAAAAGTGCAAGGTTTGGCTAGCAATAAAACCAGGTTCAACCCACCATTTCTTTTTAAAATGTCCTGTAACTAGTCAGGAAAACGGCCTTTGTTATATTATAATTCGTTTCTGTCTGTGTTGTATTTAAGTGTTGTGTTACTGTTGTGTCGTGGTTCTCCTCTTGTATTTGATATGTTTTCTTAAGTTTTAGTTTGTAACCTGGACTTGTTTTTTTTTCTCAATCGATATATGAATTTCGAACAGCGGTATACTACTGTTGCCTTTATCTAAAACATTCAAAGCATAAACGTAACGGACTTAAAAAAGCTGAAATCATGTCCTTGTCTTTGAGGTATCAGCCATTGTTCTATAGTCGGGTTGTTGTCTCTTTGACACATTCCCATTTCCATTCACAATTTTATCAAAAATTTAGCGGAAAATAAATTTCATTTTTTCAAATTAACATTGCTACCTTAATTAATTTTAAATTCATGAAAAGAAACAAGGTTTGCTTAGATTTACAAAAAAGGCTGTTTAAAAATAATGGAAAGAAAAGTATGAAAATATTTTTATACCACTAATTAGTTAAAACCAGGGTTTCAAATATTCCAAATCAAGATACATGATAAGATGAGAACATCCCTAAACTATCGAGGTCTCAGCCGAAAAGGGGACGTCGATTGGGAGCCCAGAAAAGCCGATAAAAGGAAGTCATTGGCCATCGATTGGAACGATACGTTATTTTCATATCAGATTGAACAATAATTTGGAACACACATTGGGTTTTTAAACGATCATGACTGGCTATAAAATCCAATGATTTTGAGGAATTTAAAGGAGTAGGTCCGGTAAGGGCGGATTTTGGCCTCAAAATTCAGGTTTATCTGACGAAAAATTTGGGACACTTTTTAAACACTTAAGTGTCTATTTTAGTTGATTCAATTAGTTTGTGTGAAAGATTTTAACTGATTAACTCATTAAAACGATTCAGGCATAGATATGAAAATTCTATCAATATACCAAAATATGTCACTTTTGAGATAGTTTTTGTCAAAAAATGAAAGTGGTCGCATACGTGTTCATCCTCAGCCTTTATATATGTTATGTATCATCATCAAATACAACTTACAATATTAAGAATGAACACAAATGCGGCCACTTTCATTTAAGACAGAAATCGTCTTATTTAACCAAAATGCTAAAATTGTGAACATATTAGTAATTTAGAATGACTTAATGGTGCTAGTACCCGATATATGTACATTGTATTCTCAAAAACAGCCCATATTTATGTAGCAAAAGCATTCTTCTTTCCAATAAATAACTAAAAGTTTACATTTAAACCATTTTGTAAAACTGCTATATTATGGGCCAAAAAAGGGGTCTTACTGGACCAACTCCTTTGTGCTTTCACTACAAAAATGAAATTATCGTTGATGTCGATAATTATTATACAGGACAGACAGTTTGCCGCTCTTTAATCGGTTTGTTTTCTCTTTGACATTTCAATTCTCAATTTTATCATCGGTCTTGAAGGTGCACTGTAATGATATTCGATTTTTTATAACAAAATTACAAAAAAATATTTCTATAAAAAAGAATATGTGGTTTGATTGTCAATGAGACAATTCACAACTTCACAAGAGACCAAATAACGCAGAAGTTAACAGCTAAAGATCACCATACGGCCTTCAACATTGAACAGAGCCCATACCTCATATAGTCCCCTATAATAGACCCCGATATGACAAATGTAAAACAATTCAAACGAGAAAACTAACGGACTAAACGGACTAAATCACGATCACAATAATGGACGAAAAACAAATACACAGCAACAAACGACAAACAATGAATTACAGGCTTCTCACTCGGGATAGAGAATGTGGCGGGGTTAAACCTGGTTTAAAAGTTTTAATTGTGACCCTTGGTATAATGATTAATTTTAATGACTCAGAAAAACAGTCTGAAAAGGTCTGAGTTTTACTCATCATTATTCGACCAATTCAGATAGGTTGAATAATTCAGTACAGTCGATCGCGAGAACAGATATAGCCCATTTTAGACTTTAACTGGTGTGAAGGGACATAGAGGAGATAATCGAAAACCAAAAGTTGATGAAAAACTTGCACTTTAATGGTAAGAAAACGGAAGACAAATTGTTAACCACCATACACACCATACGGTGACCTGTAGTTGTTAATGTCTGTGACATTTGGTCTCTTCTGAAATGATGTTTTATTGGCAATCATATCACATCTTCTTTTTTAGAAACACTTCAAAAAACTGATGCTTGATTGCAATTGCTTTGAAAAATCGTCGTGTTGCTCATGGCATGTTAGGATTCGGTGATTAGCCACAACCACTCAATGATATCACAATTGATAATAAAAATTGATCAGTTTGACTACTTCAATCAAAACACATATTTCCTATTTTGTAACATATACCATTAAAAACGGTCAATCACATGCTGTGAATCTTCCGACGAAATGACGTCAGCTTATCCTTCTGTGGACTCTGATTGGTTCAATAGTGAATATGTTATCAGCAACCCTTATAAATTAAAAACATGGCAGGTTGACTTGATAAAAAAACGAACTAAAACAGAAGGTGCTGGTTCACTATTATTGTTTATTGATTTTACGAAATAATAGTTGATTGATTAAAAACAATATACCCATAGGCGCCAACTCCATATTAATTTATTGTTTATGTTAATTTCACAATTCCTGACCGGTGTGAGAAAAATGTTTCTCCTCACTGGTGAAAAATCTGTTCTCGGCAAATGATTTGTTGATTGTGACGTTAAATTTTCTTTTTTTTCTTCTAAATTTTCTTATTGTGACGTCATGAAAAAAAGGCGCACATGCCTGATGACGTCACATCAAAAGTACACAACTTTCCTCAAATATTAGAAAAGGAAGAGTAAAAGTCATTAGAAAAACAGATTCCTCAACTGCAACAAGTGTATTACGATATTTCTCCACTCTCAACAGTTAAATTTTAATTATTTATACCCTTGGTATAATGATTAACTTTAATGACTCCGAAAAAACAGTCTGAAAAGGTCTAGATTCTACTCAACACTATTCGACCAATTCAGATAGGTTGAATAAAATCAGTACAGTCGAGAACAGATATAGTCCATTTTAGACTTTAACTGGTTTATAGGGATATAAAGGAGATAACGAAAACCAAAAGTTGAAGAAGAACTTGCACTTTAATGGTAAAAAAACAGAAGACAAATTGTTAAGGGCAATACGGTGACTTCACTACAAAAGTAAAAAAGTCTGAAAAGACCAGTTTTTGTCTGAATTTACATGAATTTTTACTCGTCATTCTTAATTTGTCTTAATAATTTTTAAAAATTCTTGACATAGTATGAATTTGTCTAATAAGGTTCTTGATTTTTCTTGACAAGTGTCTTGACAGTATGAATATTGTATTAAAATTTCTCGACACTTCCTGTATCATCTGATAAGAGTCTGGATTAGTCTCGATCAATTCTTGACTGTCTTAAATTTGTCTCGATCTGTCTTGACATATTCTTAACATTCTTAATAATGTCTCGATCTGTCTTGACATACTAAATAATGTCTGAATATGTCTCGACACATTCTTGACCGTCTTAAATATGTCTTGACACTATCTTAACAGTATAAATTTCGCCTTAAAATGTGAACAGTTTTTCTGCACTGTTTATGACATTCTATTGCTGTTATATTCTTATTATGGCGAAACTAAACTTTGAAGAATCAAGGATTAATTTGATATAGTAAGATTCCCCTTTGGTGCAACTAAGTTTTTATTTTAAGATTTATTTTTATTAAACATTTAACTAATTGTTTTCACTTGGAATATAAGTTGAAGTTTCTGACAAACAGCATTTTTGCCGTTCGCAAAACTGCCAGTCAAATTTCTTGTTCTAAAATAGGTGTCTTGTAGGCAGTTTTAAAATGTGACCTCGCGTCTCTTTTGGACCCCAAAATCCCAGAATTCCTCTTTTGGGTTTGTGTGTCAAAAAAAGAGGGGGGGGGGGGCTTTCGTGAATGTCAAAGAATTTGTTCCCATCTTGATTCAAAAACCTTATTCAATTTTTAGGACAACCAAAAAACATTTTTTATTCCAATTTGAGTGTTGAATTTTAATTTTTTTTAACAAAAATAAATATTTGTGATAACTCCTTCCGGAAAAGAAAAAAATGTTTAGATCTATATTATGCATGTCTGTTTGAGATCCATTTCATCAAACCAATGATTTCTATAGAAAATGGACCCATTATAAATACATTTTTATATTATTCCGGGAGTAGATAATACTTTTCTTTTAACCTTTGGGAAATATTCATTTTTTTATGTTATAAATAATTAACTTCATAATTTTGATGAAAAAAATTAATTTTAATTCATTTTTTTTTTCATCAAAATGATGATTTTCATTTTCATCTATGAACAAACTTTTTAAATTGTAGTGGCATGGTCGGTCAATTAATAAGTTAAAGTTGTATGGCTTATTGCAGGTGAAGCAGTAATTTCTATTTGACAGTTGCGTGTACTCTTTGGTGTGGAATACTTTAATTTTATGGGGAACATCCTGCCAATATGTAATACTTAGATATAGGAAGATGCGGTGTGAGTGCCAATGAGACAACCCTCCATCCAAATAACAATTTAAAAAAAGTAAACCATTATAGGTCAATGTACGGCCTTCAACACGGAGCATTGGCTCACACCGAACAGCAAGCTATAAAGGGCCCCAAAATTACTAGTGTAAAACCATTTAAACGGGAAAACCAACGGTCTAATCTATATAAAAAAATATATATTCCAACAGATGACATTGCACATTTTTTTCTTCTGTTAAATGAATGATTTGTGTATCATCATAATTTGCTATTTATATAAACCACATTTTGGTACAATAATAATTTACCATATAAACATTGAATATTATGAATGTAGATTGAAATATGTCTACAGTATGATTGGTTTTAATCATTTAATTTAAAAGATTTAGGAATCAAAATTTGTAATTATTCAAAAATCCAATTTTAAATTGTTTTATATCAATACACCCATATTTAATTATTTTATACATTAGATTTCATAGCCATATTTGCATTTGTAAAGATATCTATATACCCAAATTTTCAATTATTTTACATGCCCAACTATTACTTTTGAGGTGTAACTTGAAACAACAGTATATTATATAAAGAGAAATAAAGATTAAAGTTATATCATGAATATTGGTCATGATTTGTAAAACTCAGGACTGTCAAGTAAATTTAAGACACAATTCAAAATGTTCAGAATATGTCAAGCCATACTGAGAAAAAATAAGAATGTCGAGAACATGTCGAGAATTTCAAGACAGTATTCAACTGTCAAGAATTTGTCAAGAAATTTTAAGACCATATTCAGAATGTCAAGAATATGTCAAGTAAATTTCATACAAATTTGATATAAATGAGAATTTGTCAAGAAAAAATAAGACACAAGTCATACTTTTGGAGTATGTCGAGTAAAAGTTCATGCAAATTAAGACAAAAACTGGTCTTTTCAGACTTTTAGACTTTTGTAGTGCTTGTAGCTGTTAATGTCTTTGACATTTGGTCTCTTGTAAAAAGATGTTTTATTGGCAATCATATCACATCTTCTTTTTTAAAAACACTTCAAAAAACTGATTCTTGATTGCAATTGCTTCGAAAAATCGTCGTGTTGCTCATGGCATGTTAGGATTCGATGATTAGCCACAACCATTCAATGATATCCCAATTGATAATAAAAATTAATCAGTGCGACTACTCCAATCAAAACACATATTTCCTATTTTGTTGCAAATACCATAGAAACGGTCAATCACACGCTGTGAATCTTCCGACGAAATGACGTCAGCTTATCCTTCTGTGGACTCTGATTGGTTCAATAGTGAATATGTTATCAGCAACCCTTATAAATTAAAAACATGGCAGGTTGACTTGATAAAAAAACGAACTGAAACAGAAGGTGCTGGTTCACTATTATTGTTTATTGATTTTACGAAATAATAATTGATTGATTAAAAACATTAGACACACAGGTGCCAACTCCATATTAATTTATTGTTTATTATGTTACGTCCAGCGAACAATATTTATCTAATTGTTGTGCTATGTTCACAATTCCTGACCGGTTTGAGAAAAATGTTTCTCCTCACTAGTGAAAAATCTGTTCTCGGCAAATGATTTGTTGAAATTTAATTGAGACGTTAAATTTTCTTGTTTTCTTCTGATTTTTTTTATTGTGACGTCATGAAAAAAGGCGACCATGTCTGAAGACGTCACATCAAAAGTACACAACTTTCCTCAAATCTTTGAAAGGAATGATAAAAATCATAAGGGAAACAGATTCCACAACTGCAACAAGTGTATTACGATATTTCTCCACTCTCAACAGTTAAATTTTTATTATTTAAAAAGCTCGGCAAGCCTCCCGCTTAAAATATTAAAAACTCAACTGTGTCTCGAGTGGAGAAATATATATAACGCGCATTAATTTACTCTGATTATATTGATTCTCACCCTTCGTCATATATTGATTAATAGTGTTGATTTTTCTTATATCAAATAAATGAGACATGTCCTTCAGGAACAAGTAAAAATAAAAAGGGAGGAAATTCATCCATTTGAATTGCACTGTCAGGTCAGTGTTACATTTTACACAATCATGTAACTTGTATTTTACCCCCTGTTTTTGGTGGGGGTCATGTTGCTTAGTCTTTAGTTTTCTATGTTGTGTCTTCTGTACTATTATTTGTCCGTTTTTTCTTTTTCTTTTTAGCCATGTCGTTGTCAATTTATATTTAATCTATGGGTTTGACTGTCCCTCTGGTATCTTTCGTCCCTCTTTTTTAATTATTGAATTTCTAGCATTATTTAAGGATTTTAAAACTTTTCCCATATTGTCCTTTCTCCAAATAAGCTTTGTTGTTCCCACTTGAAGAGAACGTATTCATTAAAACCACTGTTTTTATCCATTGGCTCCGAAAATCATAAATGATTATGATATACAAAATAATATACTACATATTTTGACATTGAATTATCAGTCAGATGCTTGATTTCTTGATTGACAACATGTTTGTTACGAATGGGGGTGTTTTTCAACAACCTATCTGCTTTCCCATGGGAACCAATTGTGCCCCTCTTCTTTCAGACATTTCCCTTTATTTTTATAAGGCTGGCCTCATACAGGAACTTATTAGGTAGAAACAAAAGAAGTTAGCAATATCCTTAAAACTTTCATTCCGCTACATAATTGATATAACCTCACTAAATAATTCAAAATTGACGCATGTATCACACGGAACAAGATATCAAGGATACAACAGATACAGTTAAGTCTGCTTCAGATCTTGACTTAGTTCTAGAATTTGACAGTCGAGGGTCGGTTGAAAACAAAATTTTACGACAAAAGAGATTATACATGTTATATCAGCTTCCCTATTGTGAATTTTCCACTTCTATGTATATATACGTAGCAACATTCAAGCAGCACCTGCATAAGGAGTACACAGCTGCTTTTGCATAGGTACTATTTCTGTACCAAAAATCTGTAGTACTGGAAATCTTCTGTTAATATTCAGGACAATGTTGTTACTTTAAAATTATTGTAATATTTAGGTACTTGCATTTTACAGTACTTTGTACTAGAAATTTAAGTACTACAGATTTTGGGTTACATCGTAACATTTTCAGCATTTTGATCATTTGTCTACTTCAAATCTCTTAAAGTTATGATTTTCAAACATGGAATATTGTGATCACTGTTGTTATAATTTCTGTACTAAAATGTTATGTACAAATCAAGTACTGTGAAGTACAGATACTTTAATATTACAATAATTTTTAAAGTAAAGAAATAGTACTTAATGTAAAAGGTGAATTTCCAGTACTACACATTTCAAGTACAGAAATAGTACCTATGCAAAAGAAGCAGTGTATATATCTCCCAATTGATACGATCTTCCTGAGTTTGTATTTCCTATCAAGGTTTCATTGATAAAGGGTTGCTGCTCAAAGGAAGCTATTAAACCAAGAATTCCAGATGGTGAAGATGAAATCATCCCTTTGTTAATTTTACGGACGCCATCACGAGTTGGTTGACCATAATGAAATATTCGTTTCACAGATGATTGATGTTCATGACTATGAATTGACTGTTCACAAAACTATCAACGATTATAAATACTAAGTAATTTATCTCACAGGAAAAGATGACTTAAGCTTTATTTGTAAAACCTTCTGAAATCTTGATTCCTCAATTGTAATCAACTTCAAAATTTAATTTGACGTTAACTATTTTATTCGCGCGTCAATGATGAATCTTTTGTAGACGAAACCCACATCTGGCATACATTACATCTGCCCTGATATCTATGATGGGTTTATTGAAAGCATTTGAACATTTTAAATACCTTAGCCATTCAACCTATCCAGCCACCTTTAATTCAACTAGCAATTACTAGATATGAAAAACTTGTCATTGATAACCTTCGAAAAATCGGCATGTATTCACTAATAAATTGTTTGATGAACAGTGGCTTTGTATTTATTTGTAAAATTTATTAGTAAACCGATTAAATCTAAATTCATTTCATAAACGTTTGATCAGTTGTGAACGGTATGGTTTGGTAATAAATAAATTATAGACCTTGAGCTTAAATATGAAAAAAAGACAACTAATTACAGGTGATACAATGGTGTAGATGTCAGTTGCTATTGGTGTAATATCACTAATGATTAGCCCCTATTAGTCTTTGTTAAATTTGAACTTTTCCAAAAAATTTGCATAATTTATCTTTGTTTCAAATAAAGAAATACTTGGCATGAGTAAAGTTTTATCATGTCCAGTACTATAGAAAAAAATTCACATAACATTTCATTGCATATAAGAAAATAACAATCACTTGAAGTTAACCAATCAAATTTCCCCCCTTATTTAACCTGTGTACAAGATTTAGTAACCATGTAAGCTCAAGTTTCCAAAATATTCTATAGATACCCAAGTTAAAAAAATAATGGTGCTCTGAAATTCACAAGACATATGTTTATGACACAGAAAATGTTTTGCTGCAATAAAATGTAGGATTAATTACCTAAAACTGTCAAATTCATAAGAATAATATTTTTCGACCTATTTTCGTATTCAACCGGATGTGACGTACCATGATTTGGTGGTATACCACATAAAGGTAAACTTACAGTCCTCAAGTCTGATATGGTCAATGTTCCATTTCGAACACAAACATTGTGTTTGTGTTTCATTTTATTTAAATGAGAAAATGGAATACAATAGCATGTGCTCAATTGCATTCAAATACTTTCAAAGCAGATGGGATATTTTAACGCTTAAAAGATCTAATGTTTGTGAGCATTAACTACGAGATATAAAGCTAATTGATTTTTTTTTAAATATATTCAAAGTAAAATAGTGAAATAGTAATTAGCTTTCAGCTGCTTGTTTGTTACAATTTTATCAAAAGCACCTAAGAAATAGTGTTAAATAATTCGACCTCATTAAATTCGTATTTACATGACATTCGAACTAGTTAAATATTGTGTACGTATGAACTAGGCATGTTTGGCTAATCAAAGAGAAAGAATATCAACATTGAAAGTGAATAAGGGAGAATTGTTTGGTATACTGACTTGATCCACAAAAACTCATTCTTATACAGAAAAAGCAGGATGATTCAAATATGTGTTTATTCTGAAATATGAAATCAAACAAATGTAGAAAAAGTTGCACATCTTCGCTGTATAAATTTCTTCACTTCATCAGATTTGACCAGGATGCAGTCACAGAATACTTATATTAAAAGTACGTCTGAACCAGTGACAACACTGCGCTACAATTTGTCGTAGTATTGTCAATGGTTTAGAAGTACTTTTGCTATAATCATTTCTGTGACTGCATCCTACATTGATTTGTAAGATCCTCTACCATAGATAATTTAGCTTATCTGTAATATTCCTTCTTCATGCCTTATATATCATGTATTGTTTTACGACGATAGATTAAAACTGACGAAGAACGGTAAAAACCGATCATCGAAAGCTTGTTTTTTGTCGAGCTTAGGTGGTCAAGTGGTCTAGGGTGAGGTGATTTGGTGCCAAGATATCTCAGTACCATGAGTTCGAATCCCGGACAGAGAAGAACACAAATTTGCTTCTGCATATTTACAGATCTAATATTGTTGGGCTGTTATTTTGACGGATGATATTTACAGAATTTAATTATATATATATATATTATTTATAAATATAAAATTGAGAAAGAAAACGGGGAATGTGTCAAAGCGACAACATGTTCATTTCGGGTTATATGACGATCGCCAGTCTTCGGATGTCACCGCGATTGTAAATAAGATGGCGTGCTGATACATATTCAAGTCCATGCATCCTAAATTGTTTATTTTAGTCATTTTTAGAATGTGGATATACTTTTAAGTATGTTATAAATCAAATATGAGAATTTGAATCAAATTTGTTAAAAAGAATTTTACATCTCATGCCCCTTTAAACGACGTGAATTAAAAAAGAAAAAGTATATACATTTAACTTTTCATCTTTGAATGCAATTAAAAATGAAAACGGGAAATGTGACAACAAAATAACAACCAGCCCAAAGAGCAGAAAACAGCTTGAAACCACCAATGGTTCGTCAGACTATATCATCTATATGTTGCCATATACATGTCTTATAATTATTGTTCCCGTTGGGTTGTTTATCATTTACCTTTACTCTGCATGTCCTTTAATTTTTACAAAATAAAAATAAACAATGACATAAGTAATATGACATCGCGACTGATTTTGTTTGCTATTGCACGAGCAATGATGATTTCGTAATTAATTCATCGATTTTTCTATCGGTAATTTAAGTTTTAGTTTATTCTTAAAAATGTGAACTTTTGTCTATGTCAGAGATGTGGCTGTAGGAAGTCTTGTCGACTGAAGCGTTATTCCGATGGAGGTAGCTTGCTCGATCATACGTGCAGTCTACTGAAATTTCATAACCTGAAGCGTCCTCTTCTATTGCCGGATAAGGACTGCATGAACTTTTACCAACTATACAATTATCTTTCGTGGCAGAAGGAATTGCTTTTGGGCGTTCTTCGTCTTGATGATAACTTGATGTTTCTGTTATAGGACTTGGAAAAGGCTGAAGGTAACTTGCCCGATCTTCGTTACATTTTAATATACTTTCAGAACTAGACGAGTCATCGTCTTTTTCCAGATAAGAAGTGGAAGTGTGCGGAAGTAATGTGTTGTCCAAATTACTATCATCTATGCTTTCGTAAAGGCTTTCGTGGAGTTCAAAAGTTTCTTGTGTTGCTTGCTCTTCTACGTTATCACCTTCTTCAATAGTTTTTTTGCGTCCTGATTTCGAAATACAAATACGTTTCTTAACACAGTTTGAAATTCCAAAAACTCCAAGTAAAACAATAATCCCAGATAGAGCTCCACATAATAAGATAAGTAGTTCTGTCTTTGATAATCCTAAAAATATCATATTGTTCTGTTATCAATTACATTTAATTTTATTTCATCTGAAGTTTCCAGTTCAATTAATGTTGTTCTTTTACCCCCACCGTCCTCGCAAATATGATTATTCTCCTGACCTGTTTTACTCAGTAATTCAGCGGTTTTCGTTACTTTGTGTCTACCGTACTTCTATAACTCATTTGTAATTTTGTGAAAAATTAAGAACGTTGGTTTTATCATTTGTATTTTATCTCATGATGTCTTTAATATGTCTTTGTTAGCTGCTTATACGGTAAGTTTTTTGCTTAATGTTAAAGGGTTTATGTAGCATTTAGTTATTTGTATTAATGTTGCTTAGACTTTGATCAAATATCCTTTATTTATATCTTCCTATTTATCTGTTATTACTGTTTATATTGAATGAATAGCACAACTTTGACCTTTGATAGACTCCTTTTTGATATTTTTTTTTAAGAAAGAAAAGATAGTTTCATTCAATGTAAAAGACTTCGAAAAGTTGTTAATTATGGGTTTCAAGTAAAAAGAAATAGACAATGCCATAGACAAAAAAATAAAACACGGCAAAAACAACAGCATATAATACACTTCACCAAAAAACTTTTAATAGAAAAGAAATGATATGGGATGACAATCTATGGCACAAAATCAATATATGTATTGTGTAAAAGTTGTAATTTCATACATAATTTGTGCAGTGTTTTTGTTATCAGTATTTTGACACACGCCTTCTTTAACCATGTAATACTAGTTGTTCTTCAATAATTATCCAGTTCTGTGTTTTACTCACACGTACATTTATATACTCAAACTTACGTTAAAACACTGTCCTGTATGTCATAAAACTATAAATAATGACACTTGATTGGTTTAAATCATATTTTCATTTTATGACTAATACCAGGTGCTATGTGCAATACAGTAGCATGAAGTTGTGGACATAAAACAGTGATAAACTTAACCCAAGACTCTGTGCTTAGTTTATCTTATTATGTAAAGAGATTCACAAAATACTAATAAATTATACAAAAATAATTTGTAAAACAATACAAGTTGTGCACAAAAGATGCTCAGCTTAAACACAAATGACAAAGGAATGTCTGTTATTCTTCTAATGACAGATTATGAGTAACACATAACAAACAGGACTGACTCTTGGTTTTGTTGAAGAGTTTCATTTCACAAACTAAAGACGAGTAATATGTACAGTATTACATTGCATTTTTACTGTACATTAATTGAATTCAGCTGAGTTACTGGTCCACCCAATCCCCTGTAATACAATTAAATGGATAGTGTTGTTCTTTCGGCAAGGGAATATTTAATGTCTTATTATTTTTAAAATCGTAGAATGTTGTATATGCAGATATAACGTCGTAACTACAATCCCCTTCCCTTTCATGAATGTGACCTACCGAATTAGACTATTTTCCGGATTTGTTATCTCATAAGCAACACGACGGGTGCCACATGTGGAGCAGGATCTGCTGACCCTTCCGGAGCACCTGAGATCACCCCTAGTTTTTGGTGGGGTTCGGGTTGTTTATTCTTTAGTTTTCTATGTTGTGTCATGTGTACTATTGTTTGTCTTTTTCATTTTTAGCCATGGCGTTGTCAGTTTATTTTAGATTTATGAGTTTGACTGTCCCTTTGGTATCTTTCATCCCTCTTTTGTATATGCAGATATAACATGTTACGTGCATACCACAAACATACTTTTGATCTGATGTAAAAAAATTTCTATTTTGTTATTGTAGGTTGATTATTCTGACATCGGACTCAGACTTCTCTTAAACTGAGTTTTACTGTTCGTATTGTTATGCGTTTGTTTTTTCTACATTAGTTTATGGAACGCCATGACTGCCTTATGTTAATGATCAGCATTATATGCAGTGCTCACACCATTATATTAAGTGCTCACAACATTATATTAAGTGCTCACAACATTATATTAAGTGCTCACACCATTATATGCAGTGCTCACACAATTATATTAAGTGCTCACAACATTATATTAAGTGCTCACAACATTATATGCAGTGCTCACACCATTATATTAAGTGCTCACAACATTATATTAAGGGCTCACAACATTATATTAAGTGCTCACACCATTATATGAAGTGCTCACAACATTATACGTTTTTTGTTGTATGATGAGATTGTTATATGATGAGATTGATGTATGATGAGATCATTCGGTAAACATCGTTTTTTAGCGGAAATTACCGAATCGATAATTTGTAAATTACGGTAATGCCCAGCAAACAAATTTAAACAGTTATTAATGTTTGATGCAAAATAACTAGTTTGTGAATTTAAATTCTTTTAAGAATATAATTCGGACTACGCCGCATTTTTGCGCCTGTCCCAAGTCAGGAGCCTCTGGTCTTTGTTTTTCTTATATTATTTTAATTTTAGTTTCTTGTGTACAATTTGGAAATTAGTATGGCGTTCATTATCACTGAACTAATATATATTCGTTTATGGGCCAGCTGAAGGACGCCTCCGGGTTCGGGAATTTCTCGTTACATTGAAGAACTGTTGGTGACCTTCTGCCGTTGTTTTTTCTATGAAGTCGGGTTGTTGTCTCTTTGATACATTCCCCATTTCCATTCTCGATTTTATGCTATACATAAAAGTCAAATTAGTTTCGACAATTTTCCATTTTTTCCCCCGTGAGTGATCCCTATCCATGAGAAAGAAGCCCCACAGAAACAATCAAGATCCGCCGTCAAAAGTAACTTTCCAGATAACGAAAAAAATATTCAGATATGAAATTTTCAACCTTTTAGATTGATCCTAACATGGGATATGGAAAAAAATTGGTAGCAAAAATAACAGAAATCCTCAGACTATAGACAAGCTTGTATGTGAGAAGAATAAGAACGCCAATCACAACAACGAGAAGAATTCACAGTAAAACAATACTAGAAGTTCTCCATTAATATAATTATATTACAATTATATATTGACATAATAATGAGTATCTTTTTTTTGTGTGCTTCCGTTACAAAATAAATTCTGTGGACTTTAAATAAAATCAAAGAAGTGCTCTGCAACAAATAGCATTCCTCTTTTTTGTGTTGTTGCTATCATCTGGACCTAAACACAAATTTGAATCTTTTTTCGAGGTCCATTGTTATCAAAGAAGTGCGATCTAAAAGATATTATTCTTCTATGACTTGTAGTTGATTATATTTTGTATCTTAATGTACCTTAACCAGAATTAATTTAGGTCAAGTAGTTATCAAAGGTACCAGGATTATAATTTAGTACGCCAAATGCTTGTTTCGTCTACATAAGACTCATCAGTGACGCTCATATCAAAATATTTATACATCCAAACAAGTACAAAGTTGAAGAGCATTGAAAATGACTCCTTTTTCATGGACAATCGTTACTATCCAATAATAGTAAATCATTCTATTTTACTCACAGTTTGTTTCAATCTTTACCTAAATGCAAAACTTAGATGCATGTTTTTTTTATTAGTTGTTAGTGGCTTTGAACTAGCTGTCAGTAATTGCGAGTACTCTCAGATCAGTACTTATGGTGTCTTTTTGTTGTTGGGATATAGAAGTACCCGCCCACGTCTACTCTATTTTCTGGTAGATGGATTTATATTTGTACCCATCTGATGAGTTAAGCCTTTTACAACTGATTTTCATAGTTCGTTCTTATGTTGTTCTGTTACGCCACTGTCCCAGGTTAGAGGGAGGGTTGGTATCCCGCTAACATGTTAAAACCCGCCGCACATTCTGTATATGTGGCTGTCCCAAGTCAGGAGGTGCCTTTATTTCAGTGGTTGTCGTTTGTTAATGTGTTATATACATGTTAGTTTTTCGATCGTTTGTTTGCACATAAATTAGGAATGGTTTACGTTTATCATTTCGGGGCCTTCTATAGCTGCATGACTATGCAGTTTGGGCTTTGCTCATTGTTGAAGGCCGTACTGTGGCCGTTTAGTTGTTAATTTCTGTGATGTCATTTTGTCTCTTGTGGAAAGTTGTTTCATTATCAAGCATACCACTTTTTTTATATATATTAACCGTGCAAAATGACGAACAAACGTAGTAAACGTTTTTCATCCCCACAAAGTAAACGTTTTTCATCCCCACAAACTCAGTTTTCATAAGAGATGATAACTTTAAATGAAAATAATGTTAAACTGGGTCTTGAAAGGGTAAAATTTATGGATTTTTTTGAAAAAAAGTGTGTTTCCAGTTTTTGGAGAAAAAAATAATTTGTTTTTGATTCTGAGAAAAAAAATTTGGTTGATTCACCCCTAGCTGCCAATATATGTAATGCTAAAATTGAATTAAAAAAAATATTTTCGGCTTGTCGCGAAAAAAATATAAATCAATAGCCCCCCCCCCCCCAAAAAAAAAATTAAATGGTTGCTGCCTAAAGTTATTTTAAACACCTACAATGAAATGCTTTAAACTGCATTTTCCATATCTGTTAGATACTTATTCATGTGAAATGACAAATTCTGAAAATGGATGCCAAAAATGACTCAATCATGACATATATAAGCTAGCGTAATATGACGCTTATGTGTTATAGAAAGCTGACTGTTTTATTTAAAAGGTAATTAAGCTTTTTTTAAACTGAGTACGGACTATAAAGTGGCACCTTGCTAAAGTTCTTCAGTAGGAAATGAACTCGAGGAATATGTCATACAAATTTCCCTTCGATATTTCATTAAATAAACTTTTTATTATTTCACTTACATTTTGCCATTCGTATTTCTTACGACGAACAGAACTACTTTAATCATTCACTTCTTAGTTTCATCTTTTCCTTACTTATTTCAATCAGTTTTAAATATTGTATACTGCCTTATGATCACATGACTTTAATAACTGTTTAAATTTGTTTGCTGGGCATTACCGTAATTTACAAATTATGGATTCGGTAATTTCCGCTAAAAAACGATGTTTACCGAATGATCTCATCATACATCAATCTCATCATACAACAATCTCATCATACAACAAAAAACGTATAATGTTGTGAGCACTTCATATAATGTTGTGAGCACTTCATATAATGTTGTGAGCACTTCATATAATGTTGTGATCACTTCATATAATGTTGTGATCACTTCATATAATGTTGTGACCACTGCATATAATGTTTTGACCACTTCATATAATGCTTTGACCACTGCATATAATGTTGGGAGCACTTAATATAATGTTGTGAGCACATAATATAATGTTGTGAGCACTTACTATAATGTTGTGAGCACTTAATATAATGATGTGAGCACTGCATATAATGGTGTGAGCACTTAATATAATGTTGTGAGCCCTTAATATAATGTTGTGAGCACTTAATATAATGGTGTGAGCACTGCATATAATGTTGTGAGCACTTAATATAATGTTGTGAGCACTTAATATAATGGTGTGAGCACTGCATATAATGGTGTGAGCACTTAATATAATGTTGTGAGCACTTAATATAATGATGTGAGCACTTAATATAATGGTGTGAGCACTGCATATAATGCTGATCATTAACATAAGGCAGTCATGGCGTTCCATATTAGTTAGAGGTAAAGGGGTAGGGTTGATATCTAAAAAAATATGTATAACTCCATCGCATTTTTGTGCTTGTCCCAACTCAGGAGTCTCTAAACTTTGTCTTGTATGCTTTTTAATTTAGTATAATTCGGAGTTTAGTATGATGTCCATTATAATTGAAATGGTATACATATTTGTTTAGGAGCCAGCTGAATGATGCCTCCAGGTGCGGGAGTTTCTCGCTGCATTGCAGATTTATTGTTGGCCTTCGGTTGTTTTCTGCTCTATGGTCGGGTTGTTGTCTCTTTGACACGTTCCTTATTTCTATTTTCAATTTTAATGTATATTTTGCCGCCTTTCTGTCAATATATTTTGACCCGATGCCCCATAGGGAGTCAAATTTCGTGCCTTTCTTTGTTACCATGTACAAATGGAATAATAATGTAGTATTAAATAATCTAACAATACATGCACTATATCATTACCATCGATTTGTTGTTCTTCGTGTACCTTCGTCACACTTTCTTCTGAAGAGATAGCTTCAGCAATAATTGAGGTGGTTGTCACTAAAAAAGGTAAATTAAAATGAAATGAGATGTCCATCGTCATGCAGAATCAACATTGAGAAACAAACGTGAAATTCTGCTATGATTATTTCTCAGTGTCAATAATATACTTTTTATTTTCAATTTTTTCTTTTAATTATTTGTATTCTTTTTTTTAACTATTATAAGTTTCAACAACATTATGCAAAACTACAACTGAATAAAAATGTAGTATCTATATATCTATACACATGGAAAAAAGTATTGCAACACCTTCATTTTTTAAAACTTGAAAAATCTTATTTTGGATGGAATATGATAAAATAACTGTAAAATCATATTGAAACATAGTTAATGATAACATTGGCATTAAAACGAACAAACAATGTATGAAAAAAAATGTTTTATCTTACCACAATTTTGATAACAAAATGAAGTGTTTTTTGTACAAAAAAATGCATTTTACAACTTTTACTGTAGTTGAACATTACCATGATTACAATGTCAGACATTTTAAAATTAATCTTAAGATGATTGTTCACATCATGGTTGATCGTTATACGCCTAAGAATTAGTACTTTGTGCGCAGCCTCCATTCAAACGGATAACCGCCTCTTAACGTCTTCTGATTCATGCTAAAAGTCGACTTATTTGTTGCTAAGGTAGCAGCAACCATTCCCGAAGAAGAGCATTGTGTATTTTATAACGTGCTTGAACTGGGGTGTTCTTTTGCCCACTTTATGCCTAATAGTGTCCCATATATGCACGATATGGTTTAAATCCGGGCTACGATCGAGCCAAGGAAGATAAACAGAATTTTATTGGAACAATGGACCTTCCTCCACGATACTTATTTCCAACTTTGGCGAGCTCTGCACTATATTAGATACGGGCAACTGTGTGTTTACTCGTAAGCAAAGGTCCCCAAAATGGTCTCATTGCACGATAACCAGTAGCGATGAATCGATATCGAACAGTTCTTGTTTAAAGGCTCCTGTATGGCCACCACTCTCTTTTTAGGATTGTATTGTTTGCAATGGGTTTCCTTCTGACCAGCCTTCATTATGCTTGATTTTCCCTAGCAGATGTTATATGGGGTCTTCTTGATCTCGGAAGGTCTTTAACATCGTTTGTTGCCTGATTTTATTCTCAAAATGACTTATAGTGGAATGGGGATGACCAACAATGAGCACAATTGTCACAGTGACATTACCTGCTTCTCTCATGCTGATAATCTGCCATCTTGCTGCAGTTAAGAGTTGTGGATGACCAATTACAAGGCGTCAATCACATAACTTTATAAACTTGGTCATTTAAAGTGTTGAAAACAATGAGGATAAAAACATCTGTTTTGTTGTTTACGGGTACAGTTGCTGCATGTGCAGATAAGAACTTATCGAGTCGATATTTATTGATTAAACTCAGGTGAGATTTAAATAATGTTTAACTAGTTCTATTTCAACAAATTATATCACAAAAAAAATAAACAGTGTTCTTTTTAATTTGAATTTCAATTTGGTGTTGCAATACTTTTTTCATGTGTATATTTGAAAGGTCTCGCCGATCGATAGATATTTAGAAGAACCGTTGCAATAATTTTGTATTACAAAATATATGGTATAATATCAAAATAGTTATAACGCATTGTATTTTAAGGATCTCTAGAATTAAACCCATTAAAGGAGTAGGTTCAGTAAGACCCCTTTTTGGCCCCAAAATATAGCAGTTTGAGAAAATTGTGAAAATGTAATCCTCAAGCTATATTTTGGAAAGTAAAATGCTTCTGCTCCATAAATATGAGCTGTTTTTGACGATACAATGCACAAATATCGCGTTCTAGCATCATTTAGTCATGCTAAATTACTGAAATCTTCAAAATTTTCGCATTTTGGTTAATTTTTAGACGGTTTCCTTCTAAAATGAAAGTGGCCGCATTCGTGTTCATTCATAATATTGAAATGTAAGTTGTATTTGACGATTATACAAAACATATATAAAGGTTGAGGATGAACACAGATGCGGCCACTTTCATTTTTGACCAAAAAAAATCTGAAAAGTGACGTTTTTTTTGGCATATTTGATAGATTTTTCATATTTTAGCTTTAATCAGAGCGTTGTTAATGACTAAATCAGTTAAAATCTTTCACATAAACTAATCGAATCAATTGAAATAGACACTTAAGTGTTTAAAAAGTAAAACTTTCGTTCGATGAACATGAAATTTGAGGCCAAAATCGGCCCTTACCGGACCTACTCCTTTCATGTCACCCTTTGAAGTTTCAAATTTTGGTTTCCCAATTAATTTTAGAAATAGTTTAATCATGTCTTAACTTAGTAATCACAGTGACTATCATACAATCAATTTATTTGTACTTGTAAAGGCCAATGTTATAGTTGTGTGAGAAATTAAAACACCATCAGAGACATGTCATCGTTACCTTCAAGATTCGTAAATGCTAAAGGTACATGAATCGGATATATTTTTATTGTTTTAAAAAACATTAAAAAAGGCAGTCGTTTTTCGTAAATAAACAAGAATGTGTTCAAAGTACACGAATGCCCCACTCGCACTATCCTTTTCCATGTTCCATGGACTGTTTATTGGGTAATAATCTAATTTGGCATTAAAATTAGAAAGATTATACTATAGGGAACACATGTACTAAGTTTCAAGTTGATTGGACTTCAATTTCATCAAAAACTACCTTGACCAAAAACTTTAACCTGAAACTCCCACTTTTATTTTCTATGTTCAGTGGAACGTGAAATTGGGGTCAAAAGTCTAATTTGGCTTTAAAATTAGAAAGATCATATCATAAACAACAAGTGTACTAAGTTGATTGGACTTCAGCTTCATCAAAAACTACCTTGACGGACGCACAGACGAACGGAGCCACAGACCAGAAAACATAATGCCCCTCTACTATCGTAGGTGGGGCATAAAAATAAAGACTAAAGTTTCATCATATACCCCATATGTTCAAGAGTGTGCGTATAAGGAGATTATATTTTTGAATCTATTTTTTTCCTACATTCTGGAAATGTAAAAAATCGTGACACTAAATACATGAATGTAAAGTCAAATCCGTGTTTTTGTCTTTTAATCTAAAAAGAGAAAAATATGTTATGTTCCTTAATACCTTGAAGTAAATATATTCCTCGTCAAAACCCGTATGCTGATGAGTTTAGCATCCCTGAATTCAAGTTGAATCCTAATGATAACATAGAAATCAAAGATTCATACTGCAGGATTTAAAAGAACTGAAAATGTTTAAGTATACTTATCCGAGGAATAGATTACCTTAGCCGTATTTGGCACAACTTTTTGAAATTTTGGGTCCTCAATGCTCTTCAACTTTGTACTTATTTGGCTTTATTACTATTTTGATCTGAGCGTCACTAATAAGTCTTATGTAGACGAAACGCGCGTCTAGCGTATTAAATTATAATCCTGGTACCTTTGATAACTGATTATTATTATTTTCCATCATGGTATAACCTTTAAAAAGATATGTCAAACACTCGTCAAATATTACAGTTTTTGGATACAAAGCAAGTAAATAGTGGTATTTCTTTTTGTTGGAAAAAGTACATAATGACATACGTGAACTCCTAGTCTTTATGTCTACACAGCCATTGACATTGTCACATCTGTAATTATATAATCAATATAAACATTATGGTACGTAAGGTAAAATTCCTTGTTCTACCATACATTGTTTCAGTGCGTATAATGCCTGCTTTTACGTTTAGATTTTTATTTTATTTGGATTTATATTATAAACGTATAATAATACAGTGACATAAAGTACCAAAGCCGCTTGTATTAGTTTTTGCTCAATCATTTCGCAATTGATAAATATGTTCTAAGCTTCTCCGAAAACCCGATTTGAGAAAACGCTCTTTAAAATGAATTCTTATGAATGCATTTCGGGATTTTAAAGCTGCCTAATCCTAATGGGTTTGATTGTTAAAGACGGTCTGTGTTCCATAATGGTAGGGAGAAGTTATCTCCTTGGCAAACATGCCATATTTTCGTATCATTATAAATATTGTTTAGTTTAAAAGTGTCATTCCTCGTTTTTGCGTATGAGCATTAAAATGCTATATATGTGTCAAAACAATGGGTTTTTTTTCAAAACCCAGTCGCCAATAGCATTATTTTCTATCTTTTTGCACTCCATATCGAATAATATACTGATTTTTCATTCCCCTTTTTTTATTCACATTACATACCAAGTGAAAGTGAAATTTCAAATATATCTGCGATATTACCCCAGTTGTAATGTAGTTCGTTATTCTTAGCATAGAGCTTTATTTACAAAAGTTGAAACAACAATTATACAGAACTCTCTAATCAAATGAAAAAATCAAAAGCTCAAACACATCCAGCGAATGGATGCGATAGAAAAGGAAGGAACAAATGAGTTGAGGTAGGATTCGACAAGCTATGTCAAAATAAAAAAAAACCTTCAGATTGCAAGAGTATAGTTAACACAAATGTATTGTAGCAAGGTATATTCTAAATGTTGGAATGTATTAATGGTAGAGGAACCTAACAGCACAGAACCTAGACCATACTCATAAATCAAATATATTAAACATGGTTTTGAAATGTGTAAATGAAAGACTAGCATAACACCAACGAGAAACTCAAAAGCTAGCAAGAACTAAACAATTGGTTTTGTTTTCGGATACAATTGGTGTCAACAACATGCATAGGCTTTCCTAAATTGGTCTAGTTTTATCAAACGTGAGCTACCACTTATCTTTCAACAATAAATTCTGCTAAAAAAATATTAAGAACTAGTTTCAGCTTTTCACATACGAAATAATACCGCTTTAGTTTATTTGTTAAAGAAATAATATGCATATGATCTATATTACCTTTGTAAGTTGTTGCACATACATTCAAGCGTACAGTCTTTACCAAAAAATTCAAATCCACAGGGTTCGCAAGAATCACCCTTTCTTGACATGAATCCTAATTTGCATTCTATGAACAAACGTAAAGAATCAATATTAACAAACCGTTTTTTTTTTATATGAGATAAAAGTAGACAGTGCTGCAAGAAGAAACTCGAATTAACGTAGTCATGTCATTGAACTATTATTACATAGTCGTCAATATTTTTCTATTTGTCAATGTATTTCTATCCGATACATATATGTGGTTTTTTTATCTGGTTTAATCATTTTAAGTTCACATTTATTAAAAGAATACATGCTTAATTTATACTACTCTTCCAGATGTCCGTACATTTTGAACTTTCAATGATGCGTGTTCATTTCTCTAAAACAAAACGTGTGCACCCAATTTCCTTGATCATGGAATCTGCTACTGAACTAATTAAATCAGATACGCTTTGGGCCATATATGTTAAAGGCCATTTGAATAAACAGCTTGGAGTAGGCAAACCCAAAGAGCCAAAATATTATCGTGATATCCTTGATAAAGGGTTGCTGCTCACAAGAAATCTAATGAACCAAGAGTTCCAAGTGGTGAAGTAATCGCTTCGTACGTTTTACGGACGCCATCACGAGTTGGTTTACTATTTGTAAACAGATGACTTTTGGATTGTATAGAAAAGGATTATACGATTGGAATGGCAAAGACAAAAATTCGATTAGATACGATGGTGACTGCGAATTTGAATTCTTCTGGGTATCCACTGTTAGAACAAACCTTCTCATTAGACCTATGAATTTAACTGAGCGCGCATTTACAGGGGTAAATTCAGTAAATAAATATACGTCATCAGGGACCGCCCATTTAGGGGAGAGCTTTCTGTACATATATCTGGAAATATCCGTTTCATGGTTACGGATATGCTCCTAATGTCGTACTTACAATTTTGTACCCTTTTCCCGATTGTGATCTACCAAATTAGACTTATTAACGTTTTCTTTTATAGCACTATCATCACAACAGTTGTCACATATGGAGCAGAATTCCCCTACCTTCCGGAGAACATGATCATGAGATCGACCCTAGTTTTTGGTTGGGTTTTGTTTTGCTTAGTTTTCTTTGTTGTGATTTGTGTACTGTTGTTTTTAAATTTTACCATTGTATTATAAACCATATTCATTTATTGTATATTTACCTCATGTTACACATATATGTGTTTGAGCGTTGCTCTACAATAAAATCTTGAAATCTTGAATCTTGATTGTCTATTTTTTTTTCTTGTTAACCATGCCGTTGTATGTTTATCTTCGACATATGAGTTTCAATGTCCCTTTCGTAATCTTAGCCCCTCTCTTAATATAACATTTGTTTAGGGAGTTGCAACTTTTGATTTAATTCAAGAACTTAAATTTTAAAATTTGAATTATTTTGTCCAAATGTATACTTAACATCATGATAGTACAGGAGCACTTATTACTGACATATATGAACTGGACAAAACGTATATGTGCACCAGTAACAGTTTCGTTTAAGTGTTTAAGTTAAATAAAACTTTACCTAAAAATAATTATATATTTATCAGGTTTTTAAATCATTATCAATACTCCATGTGGCTTTTATATGAATTAAACTGAGTTAAACATTCAGCAAATTTGAATTGAGAACCAGATGTTTCATAACAAAGCTATGATGTTATACATGTTATTTCTATTCATGAATATATCGGTAACTGGAAAACTGTGTATATCAGCATAACGTTTTTATGACAAATGACAACTTTATTTCTTTGGTATGATTAAGTTACTTGTCTTCCTCTCCTATTATATGGCGTATAACATACTTACTGATACATATACCGTTGATTTCTTCATAACTTGCACAGCAATAATAATCTCTGTAAAATATTATAAAAAAGGTGTAAATTAAAGAATATGTATTTATTTTAAGGCTTCGATTAATCGTTCATCCTAAAATAAATACCTTTACAAAATTTATAAAATGTTATTTTTATATAGAAACGAAATCACAATAATCCAAATTTTCAAAACTTTGAATTTTTGAAATACTAAGGCTTTTCTACCTCAGGAATAGGTGACCTTAGCTTCATTTGGCAAAACTTTAAGAAAGTTTTGGTCCTCAATGCTATTCAACTTCTTACTTTATTTTGCCTTTTAACTTTTTTATTCGGGCCACACTGATGAGTATCTTGCAGACGAAACGCGTGTCTGACAAAAATACAAAGTTTCAATCCTGGTATCTGTCATGAGTTTATCATTTATAAACAAGATAGGAGTTGAATGACATTATATGTATGTCCCAGAGTCAAACAAGAGTTTTGGATGAGAGAAACCAGTTTAAACGACCAAGTGGATTACAAAGGTATGATATAAAATAGATCAGATTGATTGTGACACGATTTCTTAGCTACTACTTTTCATTGATGTGAACTAAAATGAAGCAAACACCATAAATATGAGGAAATGCATGGCGTGAACAAACAAAATTCATTTCGATTATTCTGGCATCATTCTTTGATAAAAATGAAAGAAAACGCTTCATCTAAAAACGTTTCTTAAATAGCTTAAAAATGTGTCACTGCTAATTCAACTATTGAGCACGCCTTTTGAAAATTTTGTAAAAAAAACTACGAATTAATAATACTTATAACATGTTAAGATTTTTATTTCGTTTTTAAGATGGATATGATGGAATCAAGTCTCTGTAAAGAGCATATTTTTATTGAAAATGGCTATACAGAAAAAAGGAATTGTTTGTATCATAAATAGGTGTTAAAACAAATAATCTTCTTTGAAGTTAAAACTTACACTAGATCCCACTCCCACAGTTTTATGAGAATGGATATGAAACGTCAGAAATAATAAAGAAGTTTAAAGGATGGCTCAATAGCATACTTAACAAACTTCCTCCAAAATATTTATATTTCGACGAACGATTTATAGTATTTGTCATAATTTTTTACCAACTGTGTTATTAGATTTTTAATCTAGACTGACCAATTTTGGTTCTTTCTTTTACTTCTTTTGAAGGTAAGTTTGACTTTTCGTGAACATGGCTTGTCTGTTTTAGCTATACAAAATCATATCCAGTTTTCTAGCAGTCGATTCTGTCCAACCTTGACTTTGCAAGGAATTTTTGTTATCAAAGTTAACAATTTCATTGATAGGAATTTTAGATAAGATACTATATATGATTAAAACTGAGAAAGGAAATGGGAAATATGCTAAAGAAACAACAACCCGACCAAAGAGCAGATAACAACCGAAGTCCACCAATGGGTCTTAAATGCAGCGAGATAATCCCGCACGCGAAGGTGGGCCTCAGCTGTCCCCTAAATTAAAATCTGGATTAGTTCAGTGAAAATGGACGTCATGCTAACTCCAAAAAATATAAATGAACTAAAATTATAAAACGCACATTATATTAGTTTGCTTTTAAGTCATCGCTGTTCTATATTTGGAAGATGTAAGCGGTATCCGGTTTTCGTCAGGAAATATATAATGCTGATTTTACTTTTAAGAAATATTTAAATCATGTGCAGTATCTATAAAGAAGATGATGTGAAGTGTATAATTG
Organism: Mytilus galloprovincialis; assembly: GCA_037788925.1. Taxonomy (NCBI): domain Eukaryota; kingdom Metazoa; phylum Mollusca; class Bivalvia; order Mytilida; family Mytilidae; genus Mytilus; species Mytilus galloprovincialis. The sequence goes on along the minus strand of CM075332.1, from coordinate 38,414,697 downwards.
TGTTCTTGAAACCATTCTTACATAAGCGACGTAACTCATACCATTAGGTTAAACCCAATCACAATAACGAAAAGTTTTACGAATATTCACTTGTATTTAATATTTTCTGCTTTATTTTATATCTTTTTTTTAATTTGTTTGATTTCATTAATAAATGCACTTCAACGTATCCGTTGCGACATATACAATATTCTAAACAATAATTAAAGTATGTCCGTAATGAAATTTTGTTTCAGGCATTCATTAAAATGATGGGATATTATATGACGCAATCAGCATTTATGAAAACACAATTGAACATTCCAGAATTTTTGTTTCCTGACATAATTAAAATTCCGATACGGACATATTTCAATCTTAGTTTAGAATATTATACATTTTTTAATTCAAATATTCCAACAAACATTGAGGTACATTTAAAAAAAAAATGAAAAAAGATTGGGAAAAAATGAACTTTCACACATCGTTGTCGATACAATATAAAATATGTATTCTTATTTAATTAAGATATACCTTTACATATGGTAAAAATCAAATATGACAATTTAAGTCAAGTTGTCGAGCATTAACTCGATAGCAAATGTCTATTTTAAATCAGCATTGTTTAACATGTTGTTTTGAGTACAAGGCTTACATTAATCGTTTTATAAAATATTCCAAAGACTATTTACCGGGTTTGTAATAACACGAGCAACACGACGGGCGCAACATGTGGAGCAGTATCCGCTTACCCTATCGGACCACCTGAGATCACCCCCAGTTTTTGATGGGTTTCGTGTTGCTTAGTCTTTAGTTTCCTATGTTGTGTCTTGTGTACTATCATTTGTCTGTTTGTCTTTTTTATTTTTTAGCCATGACGTTTTCAGTTTATATTCGATCTATGAGTTTGACTGTACCTCTGGTATCTTTCTCCCCTCTTTTATATCTCTTTAATAGTCTTAAAAATATTTTCTAAGAAATCACAACCTTGCATATTATCGCCGATCATGTCTCTCACTATGATTAAGAAAAATAAATAAATGGTGCATTGTGATTTGGTACAGTAAAAACGTTGTTGCATTTAAATACATTGAAATAAATAGGAATTCTAAATGGTTTAGATGATGTAGTATGGTAGTGTTCATACTTCATATCGTTTGTCTACTGTGTTGAGAACAAATAGTTCAAGAAATTTAAAATGGGCGAAATGGTGTGTTCGATCTAATAACTACGTTTGGAAAATTACAACTATGGGAGAGAATACTAATGATCGAATTAGAAGGAGTGTTTATAAAACTAGATTAAGGATACTTTTAAATACAAATCGCAGTTTATGTTCAATTGTCGACAGACGGATCAACACAAAATTTTATATATATTTTTTTACGCTTTCAAGAAGGTTTTTTGTTTTATTTTGTTTTCTTACATGTTTTCGATTCTCAAAAATATTACAGCATCTAATCAATAATTGAAAGGGAATATACTGACCTTGATTTTTTGTCAAAACATGTGTTGTTGTCATATCTTGTTAAACCTCTTACCACACTACTTGTAACAGTGAAGAGCAAAATGATCAAGCTTTTCAACATGTCTTTGTAATGGTCGAAATTAAAGTTGATAGGGAAATAATTTCAATTATGATGTGGAATAATGTGTAGTTGAAAGCTTTCGAGTGTTTCAGGATACGATTAAGTACTAATGACGTAAACTAAAACACATACAGTACTAATTCTTTTACCGGTTTTAATTAAAAGAAAAACGTTAAATGCTTCCTTGTATAGATGTATTTATTTTGTCCATTAATTTCTTATTATGTTATCAGTTTTATCAGATATCTTAATGTTTAGATAAACAAATTTATGATCATTTCTGGTTGTCTAAAGGGCTTTTGTGTCAATTAAATTCCTCTATTTCGTGATGAATCTCTACTAAAATTCTCAAAGAGATACCAGAGAGATAGTCAAACTCAAAAATCGAAAATAAACTGACAACGGCATGGCTAAAAAAGAAAAGACAAATAATAGTATCAAAGACACAACATAGAAAACTAAAGATTATGCAACATGAACCCCACTAAAAACTCGGGGTTATCTTATGTGCTCCAGGAGGTTAAGCAGATCTTGCTCCACATGTTGAACCCATCGTGTTGCTCATGTTATTACAAACGCGATATCCATCTTCCCATATTACCGATATATTATATTGCGGCAACATCTATTGTTGTTGTGCTAGTTTAACCCTTTTTTGTTCAAAGTAGCTTGGATTTTTCATAAAACATCATGAACCAAGTTTTTCAGAAAGTATTTTTTTATATGTTGATTATTTGATTGATTGATTGGTTGGTTGTATACGTCACTTTCAGTGCGTGGCGGCCATTGTGATTTGCGGAGACAGACGGTTTGCCCGGAAAGAACAATCTACCTTCGGTAGTTAATTATGGTTGCCATGATAGGGACTCTAACTCACAACCTTATCTTGATATGTTCTCAGAATTCATTTTTTTCTTTTAAATGTTTTTTTCCCTTCTCATTTCATTTGTTATTCATTCTTGTCGTTATTATTGCAAATGATACAAAAAATTCAAGATCAATATATATGCAGTATCTTTACAGATTTAAGTGTTCAATACATCTCACAGAAGCTGTTTCTAATACGTATTTTCAGTAAATATGTCTTTGTCCATTGAATTGAATAGAACTGTCAATTTGTACATTAAGTATAATAGGTATCAGATCTATCATGTAATAGCACCAAATGTTTGCAAAAACATTAGGCAGGATGGTATTTACAGGAACACTTCAATTTCCTGCAACATGTGTTCTACTACGTTCTAAATTATTAATTTTTAATTATCGTTTTCAAAAGTATGACTTTTTCGAAAAACTAAGGAATTTCTCATACTATGCATAGTCGTATTTGGCACAACTTTTTTGGAATTTTAGGTCCTCGACGCTCTTCAACTTTGTACTTTTTCGGCTTAATTTTATAATTATTTTGATCTGAGTGTCACTGATAAGACTGATGTAGACGAAATGCGAGTCTGACGTATTAAACTTTAATCATGATACCTTTGATAACTAAATATCTTGAATTCCAGTAGAAAATTGAATGCAATGCTGATGAAATCTTCCAATTAACATATATATATGAGGTAAGGGCTTTATCAAAGAGGCAGGTTTGCAATATGCTTTATAAATTTTATAAAACTTTTTTGAACAACTAATTCATACCTGGTCTAAAAGAAAAATCAGGAAAGTTGTGTATATTTAGTATGTATGTCCCTCTGGTATCTTTCGCCCCTCTTTTAGACAAATTAGTTCCAGCGCATAGCTGAAAATTTGTCGATAAGTCATTTGGATATGAAATGAAAGAACTTATCATCACTGTAGAACCCTTTCTTTCTAAATTAATACGATATATGAAATAAAAAAAGAAAGTCATATTTGAACTATTGTTTAGAGCACTTTACTTGTAAATTCAGCATTCATTCATAAAATGTATTTTTATTTGTAAACTTTTACGTTTTTCGAATATGATATGATATTGCTTAAGTGACATATAGGTCCAATGGGCCGGGTATAAATATCAAATAAAAGAAATGGGGCAATGACTTCTTGGGGAATTTTAAATCTTGATCTTTCTCTGAAATTAACTCTATCAAAATATTTGATTGTTCAACCCAGTATAAACCATTCCCCGAGTGAAGTTGAAAAAAATGTCTGCAAGAAATAACCATCAATACGTTTCAGTAAATAAAATGTAGCTATAAGTTTATTACTTTTGGACACCATACGGCATGGTTTGTTAAAAGTGAACAAAAAAGGTTAAACATGCTCAAAATAGGAACAATTGATCAGTATGCTGGAGTTTCTTAATAACAACATATTTGTTGAATTTCGATGTAGATATTTTTAACTAATTGACGGCATTCCTATGTGCACAACCTGTGTGCCTAACCTTGACGACCTCTTCTTATTTTCATATGAGTCGGTGTTCCTTCATACACATGTCAAAAACAAAAAGATTATTTAATTTCATATTCAGATACATTAATGATGTTCTTTCAATTAACTATCCAAATTTCTCTAATTGCCAGGGTTCTATTAAAAAGTAAAATCACAAAAATACTGAACTCCAAGGAAAATTCAAAACGGAAAGTCCCTAATCGAATAGCAAATTCAATTAATAAGGCACATCAAACGAATAGACAACTACTGTCATATTCCTGGCTTGGTACAGGCATTTTCAAATGTATTAAATGGTGGATTGAACCTGGTTTATAGCGCTAAACCTATCACCTGTATGACAGTCGCATCAAATACATCGTCCAGATATAATGAGAGTTTATTGTAGAATATTGTTTTCCATTACACCACGATTGTTAATCTTATATCTATGGTTTATCGGGTTTGCCGTTTAAAACGGAAGAAACCCTACGTTAAAAAGCCAAGTTAATCAAAATAAAATCAAACATTATCAGTTAATTTTTAATACAGTAAAACAGCTGTAAGAACCCTGTACATTAAAATTTTCAATCGCTTTTGCAAGTAAAACATCACCAGCCTTCATTTCAACGACTACAGTTCCCGATCCTGAATTATAATCGGTACTATGTGTCCCATATACAACCATAACATACGAAATAACTTTACTGTTTTTGTACAATGCAAATACTGCATTCGAATTGCCAGAATTCGCAATGTGAACGGCAAGTAGGTAGACGCCAGATGTTTCACAAGTAAAGGTTCCTGTAGTATGGAATTCAGTCACATTATTGATTCCTATAGATGTTTTGGTAACTGGAAATTTTATGATCTGTCCGTTGCGATAATCTACTGAACTTGAAATGCATGATGTTAAGGCAACTGAAAGAAAAAGAATTCAAGGGGTCAACATCTGAATTAAAACTGAATTTAATATTAGTGCTGCAAGTTAAAAAGAAAATGAAGAAAAAAAGAAAACTTACGATATGTGCTACTTTTAGAACAAAGTAGGCCTAACAAGGTTAATGCGACGTAGCGACATTTCTGTAACTTCTGACAATATACTTTAATAACCCCAAGAGTTGACATACGGTATGGGTTATCTCATTTTTGAAAGCCGTATGTTTGCATATTATGGCTTAAATCCACTTCATTTGAACGTTCTTGGATAGTTATCTGATTGGCAATCATACCACGTCTCCTTATCATTAAATAAGTTTAAAGCTTGTAATGTATCCTGTAATATAACTTCAACGGTTACTGCTAAAATATTGTACAGTTATTACATATATATGATTATTTACCTTCTGAGGGGGTGAACGTCTGCTATTGATAATAGAAGAGCACTAACTAGACGTTTTGTGTTTGTTATTGCACCATCTAATCCGGCTTGTCGTAGGAAAATAAAGAATGCGAGGAGCATATACCAGTACATTAACTTTCATCTCACGATTTGGTTTTGGTCTGTAGCTCATAACTTTGAAATCCCAATTTTGCAATTCTTAAATTACATTGCTCGACAATTGAACCTTCGTTTGAGAATTACATCTCGAAACTATGTAACTACGCGATTCAAAATTTGAATTTTGATTTTATGTAATTGTTACATAAGCTGGTTCTCGACTGACTACTACACTTTGTTCATAGACTTTTTAAGTGAAGCGTAATACAAGCGGATTCCAGTTTAATTGTTACATGGTAGGTACATTTGTTATCTACATCTGGCCTTGCGGTCATAAAACTTTCGAGTCAGTTTTTTGTACTCGTACTCGAAAATCAACCAATCAAAATGCTGGATTTCATGTTTCGAGTATGATTTTTGTGCTCCGAGCACTGAGCAAAGTTTTATGACTTCAACCCCTGGGATATAGGCTTTCGTAATTTGTACATTTATTAGAGGTTTATCTAAAATTCAGAATTTGTAATATGCCTACTCGTTTAATGCATTTATGTTATTTTTAGAAAGTAATGTGTATGTATTCTTCAGTTGAATACTTGTAATCGACATAAAGCTGATATGAATATAAAACCAGCAACATTAAATGTTGTTACAACACCTGTTGTAATGATTATTATTACAACTCGACATGTATTTCTGATTTGCAGCATCAACCACGCGATTTATTACAACTTATCGACGGTTGAGTAAAACATGACAACAATTTGTGTAATGTCAAAATGCTGTAAATAAAAGAAGAAGCTGTGGTATGATTGCCAATGAGACAACTGTCCACAAGAGAATAACAACTATAGCTAGGCCCCCGTACGGCCTTTAACAATGAGCAAAGGCCATACCGTATAGTCGGCTATAAAAGGCCCCGAAATGACAATGTAAAACAATTCAAACGAGAAAACTAACGGCTTTTTTTTATGTATTTTATTAACAACATGCTGATTAGAATACGAATACGGTTATGCTTCATTAATTGTTTCACGTCAATATATGAATTTGACCGTGTCAAATCTGGAAAGCAAATTAGGTCTTTAAAATATATTGTAAAAAAAGGAAAATCACAAAAATACTGAACTCCGAGGAAAATTCAAATCGATAAGTCTCTAATCAAATGGAAAAATCAAAAGCTCAAACACATCAAACAATAGATGTATAGTGTCAATTTTAAACATATGATGTATTGGTTGATATCTATAGTTATCAAAGGTACCAAGATTATAATTTAGTACTCCAGACGCGCGTTTCGTCTACATAAGACTCATCAGTGACGCTAATATCAAAATAGTTATAAAGTCAAACAAGTACAAAGTTGAAGAGCATTTAGGATGCGAAATTCAAAAAAGTTGTGCCAAATACGGCTAAGGTAATCTATTCCTGGGATAAGAAAATCCTTAGTTTTTCGAAAAATTCAAAGTTATAACATTAATTGTGTCTAGATGATTGTTTTGTTGTTTGTTCTTGTTGTGTGACGTTGCATTACTGTCCCAGTTTAGGAGAGGTTTGCGCCATAAAACACAATAAACGCCGCCATATTCTGTATTTACTGTCTCTAAGTCAGGATTCTGGGTGTCGATGGTTCGTGTTTGTCATAATTGTGTTTTCGTAAATTGTATTGTTTTTATGAATTCGGCCGTTAGTTTTCTCAGTTTCAAACGTTCATGATAGGGCCTTTTATAGCCGGAGATACCATATGTGTTGGCGTTTTCATTGTTGAGTGCAGTTCGGATACCTATTAATGCATTAAATCCACTACAATTGAACTTGGTGGATACATGTCTCATTGGCAATCATATCACATCTTATTTTTTTGTATATATGTAACAAAAGTTTGGATCTCAAAATTACATAGTTACATGCAAACAATTTAAGAATTGCAAAGTTGGGATTACGAAAACTTTGGTTTTGATAATTGTATAGCTTAACTATTGCATTTTTTTTTTTACATTTACGTACCAGGCTGATTCATATCTTGCACCTTTCCTTTCAAAGTCCTGATCTCGCTTGACAAGCTAGTGAAATTCTGCTCCAATGACTGGAATCTATCTTTCGTAGAATTACCGTCTAGTGCGTAGGTCTGTTCAAACGTTTCTAACTTTAGATCAGCCACATTCGATTTATCTAATAACGCTAAAAAATCCTGGCCTCGCGATGTGGAGGTCCACGATAGAGAAGAAAAACGTGTGTTTAAAATTTTCACTTGGGATTTAAGGGTGTCAACACTGCTTTGTATCGTGGTAACGTTTTGGATGTTTGAAGCGGCAATGGAGTGTGTAAAAGAATTTAGTTTTTGATTTATAAGAACACTGAAATTGTTCCAATTTGACATTTGAACTTTCAGTGCAACATTATCATGTTTAAGGACATTGTTTTCGTTTTGAATAGTATCGAATTTCTTCTGCAAGACGTCATAGCTTTTCTGTAACTGGGCACTTTTTTCACGTAACTCATAAGTTTCATTTTTCAATTCTACGATAGCAAACGAATGACCGGCACTGCTTCCAGATTTTAAATCCTTGACTTCTTGGTTCACAGTTTTTAACTCATTTTGAAGTCGCAGAACAAAAGTTTCCATTTGCGAGAGTAACTGCTTCTGTACACCTAGTGCATCCGTTAAAATTAAGTAATGACTGTCGGTCAAACCGGGTGTTCCTACGGAAGATATACCTGTTTTATTGGTCAATAAAAATCCATGGCAAAGAGATAGCATAATGCAAGACAGAAAACAAAACTGCATAGTAAAAATCATGACACCTTTTCTGTTGCAAGTCCATGCAGATATGAATGACGGAAACATGAAATGTGTTAGTTTTATTTCGGACGTTAATCTTATCATTTTATTGTACAGCAAATGTCATGTACTAGAAACACCGATTAAGCAGTTATATAACATGTATAAGGCCTTCATAACATGATAAATGAATGACTTAATTCACTGTCCCAAATTTTCGATGCGCATTTCTATTTTTATCTTTGTGGATATGCTCATGATACGACGAAATGTTTTCTGACATTGGACAGCTCATATGGACATTTAGTTTATAACAAATTATGAATACCTTGAATTTTAGACATCCATTATTTCTATCCTTAGGGGGTCGAATAGTCTAAGTAGTTACTACTGTAACCACTAGCCAGTTAACACTGAGGTTGTGAGTTCGAACCTCGCCGTCGTACGGGTGCGCTCGACTCCTAATTCAATAGGATTGTCAGTTTTCCCATCGAAGGTTTGTGGTTTTCTCTGGGGACTCAGGATTCTTCCACCAATAAAAACTGGCTACTACGAATTATCCCAAAAGCGGTGATTAAGAGTGGCGTTAAAGCACCAATCGAGTGGCCAAAGAACTCATACGTAGAATTTTTGAGTGTGTTGATAACATTATTTCATGATAAATATATGATAAAATAATCAAAATTGACATGGTTAGTGTAAAGTATATATGTAGCCGGTATTACAACGAAATTCCGTTATTTTCCGAAAAACAAATTTCGCTTGTGTGTGAAATAAATCCTATGATTATATACATCAGGTAAAAGTTATGATTTAGCGGGTATCAATGACGTTTAAACTATGGTCAAGTTACAGTTAATGAACTTATACGTGTCACGAATTTTTCTAAAATTTTGCCTACAGCCTTGAATCAATAAACTATAACCGAAAACTGGAAAAAATAATGCATTTATCTCTTTTATTATCTGAAATATTGCTGTTTGAATTGTTTCAAAATCGGTGAACATTTGTATAGAAAGCACATAACGCAATTATCGCCATGTTACGGAATTTTCCTTTGATCCCACTGACTGAGAATTTCCTTTCTCAGCACAGTAGAGAGATATGAAAAGATATCGCTAGAAACTAAGGGTGCACGTGCCCCGTTGTCAACGAAATAATAACGTCGTCATATGTAATATAGCGATACACAGATTATCATTGAATCAAGCAAGAAAATCAACCTCGTTGAAATGATGAACGATAAAACTGTAGATAACTACTTAAATTTGTCTTGCATCGTAAAATCTCAGACACTGAATTTTCTTAAAAACTATATATATATATATGTTGTTAACACATAAAATTCCACTTCAATGATGAAAAATACTGATAAGGTCAGATAAGGTATATATCATTCAAAGTGGTGTTCTATGTGAAAAATAAACCTAACCCATACGTCAAAATAATTGTAACGTCATCAAGTTGCAGGCTGTCAAATTGACTTTTTTTTACAGTTTTCATTTCCAACAACAGTTTGATGTTTAGATAATAAAAGAAGTCGGAAACCATATACTTATTTCGTATCATAAAAACGGAAATTTGTATATGACTATAGATATAATTACCATATCTATGGCTATTTAATCTTTGATATGACTATTTAAAGATATCTCCCACAGTTTCAACATGTCACTTCGAATTATGATATCAAGAAATGTGCACTTAATATGAGCAACAGGATGGTTCTGGTAGTATTTGTGTTGCTTAATCTTTAGTGTTTTGTAGACCTTAAAACCTATTTTGTTTTTATACAGATTACTGTTTTTTTCTCCATTTGAATGGATTTACACTAGCAATTTTGGGGGCCCTTTATAACTTGCTGTTTATAGGTGTGAGCTAAGGCTCCGTGTTGAAGACCGTCCTTTGACCTATAATGGATTACTTTCACAAATTGTCAGTGGCGGATCCAGAACTTTTCATAAGGGGGGCCCGCTTCAGTGATTCCCTATATAGTCAACCAAATTTTTCCAACGAAAATGGGGGCCCAGTCCCCCCAGCCACCCCCCCCCCCACTCCCTGATCCGCCTATGATTGTGACTTGGATGGAGAGTTGTCTCATACCACATCTTCTTATATCTGTTTTGGCCTTTTGTTGTTTTTCGCCTTTTGCCATGGTTTTATCGATTTCTCATCGACATATTCAATTTGATTGTCTCTTTGCGTATTTCTCTCTTTTTTATATCATTAGCACACTGGAGATCACTGATTGCACCTTGAAGTTCCTGTTTATCAGGTTAATCATTAGGTCATTCAGGTTATTTGTAAAAAAGACATTTTACATGTCAATTAAAAAATTTCATGATGTCACAACAGTTGAACTATATTTGTTGTTGCTGTTTTAAATGATTGTAAGGTGTACCTTACAATCATTTAAAACAGCAACAACAAATATATTTAAACTGTTGCTTATAGTATCTGAAATACGGTTTACAATACAAACATTTAGAATTTGCATGGATTCCATATACCAAATTGAGTTATTCTATTACTGTATATCAGAAATTATTTCGATGTTTTTTTATTGAAAATGTGACAGGGTTATAATCGCAATAATTTAAACTCACATTTTTAAATTTGTTATATGAATCAAAAAGGATTTTTCTCAATATTGAAAATTTAAATCGCATTTTAGTCAAAAATTAAAAAATCGCATAGATAGACAATGAACAGCAATTTCAGTAGTAAATTGTATCGACCTCCTGAGTTTTGCCTTTTTCAACTATTTTTACAGTGTGTTGTGCTGTTACACCATTGTCACCAGTTTACAAACATGTTTGACGCCTCCACATTTTATTTGTGCCTGTCCCAAGTCAGGAGCCTGAAATTCAGTGGTTGTTGTTGGTTGTTGTTTATCATAAACTTTTTAATATAATTCAGGTTGTTAGTTTCCTCATTTGAATTGATTTAATATTGGTCTTTTTGGGCCCTTTAATTGTTTGTTAACAGTTATGTTTTTTTCTCATTTTTGAAAGCAGTATGGTGACATAATAAGTTGCTCACCTTCATGGATAAAACCCGAGAATTTCCAATATCTGTCAAAAAATCGACAGAAACCTATATGTCCTGAATGTGTGATAAAATATAACTAGGTGGTTTAAAGAAATGTTTATTGACATATTTGTCTTCTCTTACACATATTACACAATTATTCACATGTGTGACTCACTCCCAACTCACATATTACACACATACCATGGCATCTTGCCAAGGCTTAAGCAAAATTGTATTATACATATCTTACTGCACTTAATTATATATTTCTTGCAAATGTAAAATAACCAAAACAATTAAACATACACATTATGATAACAAGGATGAAACAATGAATTCTAAGAAGTCAATACTAAAATACGTAACTACCTTTCAATATTAAAGCATTGACTCAAGATGAAATCTTTTTCATATGTGGAAACCTATGATTTGATACTAATTTTTCATAAATCGTAATTAGTTATTTTTACATTTACATTTATTTAATTACAAAAGTATTGAAAAAAAAATCAATTTTAAGTGAAAAGGCTAGATCAATTGAATAAATATGTGCATTTATACGAAACTTCTGTTTTAACAACTTCAAGCATTTACAAAGTTGTCTTAAAAAATGGATCATCTTTCTTCATATATATAGATAAAAAAAATGTATGCATTAGTACAATGTTTCTTAGCAACATAACACAAAAACATTTCACACTGAACTTCAACTATATTCATTTTAAGATCAAAAGCATAACAGGAATGATTATTCTACAAACATAAGATACTGACTTGATACATACGAGACCAATGGTTTGAGGATCTCAAGATAATCAAGGGACATTCAAGAAAAGCTGAAATGAAGATCATCTGAGATTCTCACTTTAAAAAAAAATAATACAAATAGGTCATAGTGCATCATTTAAGTCATTATTATAATAGAAATTACTGCTGCTTGGTGAATTTTCACCCTAAAAAATTGCATTCCACATGAAAAGACATCAGCCCAGGATCAATATCTCCTTTAACATCAGTTGCCATGCATGGAACGTAATAAAACATTTTAATTGCACTTGCAGTATCATACATGTATTTAGAACCTTAATGCAACAACTTATGTTAATATCAATGCGAATGGATATCTGAACAGTTTTCAACAACATTTTTCATAAAAAGACTAGGCAATACAGCCCTTAGTTCTTGAAAGCATTTATGTTGCTGGTTGAAATCTGAAGTCCAATGAAATATTCTTCTTCTTCCTGGTACTATAACACAACTGGTTACATCAAGATTTCTGACTGGTATCTCTAGATCTGTATATGACACCTTTCTGTTTGATACTTCGGACAACTCCAGGTGGTAAACGTCCTGTTACTGATATGGCATAGCATCCTTTTACAAAACCGCCTACGAAAAAAAACACCATGTTTTTATACATTGTATCTTGTCAGAGAAAAAACTATCATATTGCTGTAAATAATAAATTTAAGACATATTGGAATTTAAATGAGTGCATTAGTATTTTCATAATTTAAATGATAGTTGGAATATAATTTTTTTTCAATTAATTTCACAGTACTTTAAGTTTATTTCACAGTACTTTAAGTTTGCTAGAAACTTCCCAGGGCATAATTCAAGTGTCAAATATTTCAGTATATTTAGGACAACAATTTGGTGAGTGAAGTGTGTGTGTGTGATTCTGTAAAATTTTGATCTTTAATGGCAAAATTAGTGCCAGATAGTGCAGATATGTTGCCATGCAACAAATCATAACCTATCTCCCAAAGAGATCTGTCACTTTTCTTACTCTACTTCTGCATGCCTACATGTATCTATTAATCCTGAAAAGCTTTAAGAATTTTCTTTATGTGGGGGTCTTTCAACCCCCTTTCGCACTCAGATGGAGGTTCTGGGACCACATTATATACCACGGAGTAAATGAATACCCTCTTTCATGTCTTTGAAGATCAGTTTATTTCATAGGGTTTGTGGTTGTTCTGTATAAATCATTTCTACAGATATTGCTCACAAGACATTAGTTTAAATATGCATGATATGGCCTTGCAAAGTTTTAGTCTTCAGATGAAGATAATTCCAGAAACATGTATTGTTCACATTGAGTTGAGTATAATTATGTGTCTCTTTCAATTGAAATATGTGACATACCTGCTCGCTGCCACTTAGCCACCCAGCTGTCTTTGGGATCCATGAGAGCTACAAACCTATTAATCATAAAATAGACATTATTTGTTATATGATTCAAATAAATCTTAAGTTCTTAACAAAGAACAATTGCTAATTAAAGGATTCATAATTCAAAGTTTCTGAAGTTATTGTTTGTGAGACTTATAAAAAATCTTCTACATTTATTTCAATGTCAAATTTATCTGACTATAAATATAGTCTTAGAATGAATTTTAATGCAAAATATCTGCAATTGCTATTGCATTCATTTGGTTCCATCATAGACCTGTTTCAAAATTTTCTTTTAAATTTAAGATTTTCACCATGAGAGTATAAACATATCAATTATCAACAAATGAACAGCTACGGTCACAAGTCATGTGACTTTGTCATTTCAAGTTTCCTTAAGTGGATAGACAATTCTGTCACCTCAAACATGTGGAATCTAACTTCACATTTCATAAAAAAACCAAACTGAAAACAAAAGCTTTACACATTTAAATCATGTAATTTGTATGTTCAATTCTTATAAGGTCAAAGGACAAATACTTTTAGATGCAAACAAATCCTATAGACTCGTTATTACTAGATAGGGGTTTTTACAACCACAAGTACATTTGTAAATATGCAAAAATACATGAAATAATTCAATAATTTCATTTTTTTATAGCATGTATAGGTCTATGACCATGATGATAAAAAAAATCCTTTTAAGGTAGATGGAGTGTCTAAATTATAATCCATAGATTTTTTTGATAATTTGCCAAAATGTAGTTTATATCCTGCTTGTTTAAACACATTTATAAAAAGAATGGGTCACCAGACTTATTTTACACTACAGGTTGTGCAAAATTGACAGATTTTGTATAGATTATGCATGGAAAACCCAATTTTCTGCCATAAAACGAAAACTACACCATAGAATTTTGAGATAAAACATGAGAACATAGCTCCAATATTATGCTTTCAGATAAGAAAAAGAAAAAATGGGGTCACCGGACTCACTTTCTTGCTACATAATAAAATGGGTACATTCCTAACACATTCTATTGTAAAAGTAACACTATCTGAATTACCCTTGTATTTGAGTTGCCTCCCCTTATTTGGCATAGTTGGAAAAATTTGAATAAAATAAAAGAATTGGTGTTTTTGTGAAATACAACCATAAATATGATAACACATGGCATTTTCTATATTAGAATGAAAATTCTTACACATGAATTTCCTACTACTCTCAAAATTTGCACATTTTATCAAAGATCTAGACTTGTTTTTCTGGTTTTTCAAAATCCAAGATGGAGGAAGACACCCTATCTACCTTAAAATATTATACCAGACAAACTAAAAACTGCCTTGAACACCATGAACACTGTGATACATTTATATGCCTACCCATCAAAATTGGAACTGGTACAGTCATATACTGCTGTCCTGTTGTTCTTCAGATGAAGATATTCTTCACAATTATCACATCCATGTAACTCAAACTGGTCAATTGTCTGAAATTATAAATATACATAGGTCAGTATTACTGTACATTTCAAATATACATGATATAAGTATACAGGTAACTAATATCTTACTCATTATATAATAACATGTAAATGTCTCCAGAATATTGAATTTTTTTTTGTTGTTTAACCTTTACTTTTATTTTCAATTGAAAAATGAACAAATTGAGACCTGATTAGTATGGATCTAATGCCGTTAGTTGAGTCAGAAGCAACAAAACAGTGCAACTATTTTGGAAGGACAAATAACCACTTTTTGATATGGAAATAGCTCTGAAGTTCCACAGCCCAAGCTTATCTGGCAAATCAGCTGTTGGATGTCAGAATAATCTCTGACTTTTTCTGATAATAATCTCATCATACATGTCATAGATACCCGGATTAAAATTTTATAATTACGCCAGACGCACATTTCGTCTACAAAAGACTCATCAGTGACGCTTGATTAAAGATGCTTTGTAGATGAATAACATGTAGCAACTCACAAAATTGCATATTATATTTGGTATCAGGTCCGTAAGAAGAACACTAACCAAAACATAATTTAAGATTTATTCAACACCGAAAAAAAGTTGTCTGAATTTCACTACTACAAAAAATGATTTTTTGTATTACCAATAGACTAACCAAAAAATTATTTAGATTTATTCAACACACAAAATAACATTGTAAAAATCGCACTTTGCTTTGAAACCATGAAGAAAACTTACCAACAATTGTTTACAAAACTATTAACATGAACAAACACAGAGCTAATAAAAAGGGTGTGCATGTGTAGGGTGCAAATGGTCTGATGGGTGCAAAAATGAAATGGGGAAAACATGTTTTTGGGCCAACAGACCCAGATTCGTTGAATTTATTCAATATTAAAAATATATATTAAATCTGTTCAATATGATGACAGGAGTTTTCAATGATCTTGACTGGCTATACATTCCTAGCACAGTCAGTCTTCAATTTAAACATTGATTCATGCCAAAAATTTCAACATACTCATCAATGATGGACTATGGATGTTTGAATTTGGGTCTGCTCACACAAAAACCAAGTTAGCGTCCATTCAATGATTCACACCCTTCACGTTTGTACCCATTTATTTGGTTTTGTTTTTGATAATTTTGTATGTAATGGAGTTTTATTTAGTGTATAAATGTGTATTGCTATAAATGTTTTTTTTTCAATATTTCAGTATAAAGTGATTATCTGACAGTTAGGCATGTAACTCTACAGGGTTATTACAGAAAATAACTTGCATGTGTTATTACAGATACTTCAATGAGTTGTCTACTCTTTAATCCTTAATTTTTCTAAATCTATATATGCTATATATAACATATCATATATTTGTTAATTTGTAAAATAAATCATAAACATTTTAATTTTTAGTGGGCCCTATATACTCATGATACTCTTGAAACTTTGCGCAGAATCTAAATGCATACATGTAGCCTTGATTACTATTTTTTGAATTATATTAAATACATTTTTCATTAACCATGGGCATGGTACCGGTTAATCAATGAGACAAGGCTTTTAATGAATAAACTTAGCTGTAATAACAAGGCTTAGTTATTAAAGGCATGTAACTAATAATATGAGACACTTGGGAATTACTGTGAAGCTTGTGCAGAACCTCATTACATGATCTGATCATTATTCCTTTCAATAAATTAACAGACATTGCAATTAAGCATGATTTATGTCTCAGCAAATGCCTTGGAGTGATGTAGTTCTTACAAGAATATTTTTTCTCTAATAACATAGGTGTATTATGCATGATTGGCATACTATGAACTGTTATATATATATCTTTCTATAGTTACACAATGTAAGTATACATAAGGCCAAATAAAAATATATGTGTGGTTCCAGTTACATACTTTTAAAAAATAAGGTCGGTAGGTCGGCAATTTTTTTTTTTTTTTTTAAAATTTTTATTTTTGAATGTCAAAATCCGGAAAAAAATCGTGTGTTTACCGAAATTGTTTCCGGTATTATACACGCCCCAACCGGAAGTCCACCATTTTTACATGTGTTTGGTTGTAAAATAAACAGTCATGATACGTTTTTAGTTAATTTTGTTGCATTCTGTTATGAATTGTTGCATTTTAGAATTAACAGATACTTGTGATGGAAATTCAGATGACAGAAATCTATGAATTTAATTATTTTAATTCACAATCCTCAAAATTTGATCGTTTGCAAATTTATTTTTCAGAAATGAAAAAAAAAGTTCTAGGGTCGGGGGGTTTTAACTAGGGTTGGTCGGGTTACTGGAACCACACATATATTTTTATTTGGCCTAATGACAAAAGTAGTATCAGTTTATTCTCATCACCAAAAACACATGATACATAGGTACAGAGAACTTGTATACATTTTATTAAAACTAATGATGTATATTGTCCCTTTGAAACATATATGTAGCATATATTAAAGTCATATTTTGTCTTGCGTTAAAGGGAGACAAATCCTAAAACTTACAAATTTAGACCTCTATGAGAGACAAGAGTGCACACGCTGAAATGTCTCGCCTTCTATACTAATCATTGATATTATGTAGATAGTCCTAAGTATAAAGCTTTATTACAACTGTCTCATAAACTTAACATTAACCAAGATAACTAAACAAAGACCAATGAACCATGAAAATGAGGTCAAGGTCAGATGAACCATGCCAGGCAGACATGTACAGCTAACAATGCTTCTATACAACATATATAGTTGACCTATTACTTACAGTTTAAGAAAAATAGACCAAAACACAAAAAAAACTTAACACTGTGCAATGAACCATGAAAATGATGTCAGGGTCAAAAGAAACCTGCGCTACTGACATAAAGATCATAAAATATTTCCATACACCAAATATAGTTGACCTATGGCATATAGTATTAGATAAAAAGACCAAAACTCAAAAACTTAACTTTGACCACTGAACCATGAAAATGAGGTCAAGGTCACATGACATCTGCCCGCTAGACATGTACACCTTACAATCATTCCATACAACAAATATAGTAGACCTATTGCATATAGTATAAAAAAAACAGACCAAAACACAAAAATTTAACTATAACCACTGAACCATGAAAATGAGGTCAATGTCACATGACATCTGCCCGCTAGACATGTACACCTTACAATCATTCCATATAACAAATATAGTAGACCTATTGCATATAGTACGAAAAAAACAGACCAAAACACAAAAATTTACCTATAACCACTGAACCATGAAAATGAGGTCAAGGTCAGATGACACCTGCCAGTTGGACATGTACACCTTACAGTCCTTCCATACACCGAATATACTAGCCCTATTGCTTATAGTATCTGAGATATGGACTTGACCACCAAAACTTAACCTTGTTCACTGATCCATGAAATGAGGTCGAGGTCAAGTGAAAACTGTCTGACAGCATGAGGACCTTGCAAGGTACGCACATATCAAATATAGTTATCCTATTACTTATAATAAGAGAGAATTCAACATTACAAAAAATTTGAACTTTTTTTTCAAGTGGTCACTGAACCATGAAAATGAGGTCAAGGACATTGGACATGTGACTGACGGAAACTTCGTAACATGAGGCATCTATATACAAAGTATGAAGCATCCAGGTCTTCCACCTTCTAAAATATAAAGCTTTTAAGAAGTTAGCTAACACCGCCGCCGCCGCCGCCGTAGCCGCCGCCGTAGCCGCCACCGCCAGATCACTATCCCTATGTCGAGCTTTCTGCAACAAAAGTTGCAGGCTCGACAAAAAGCAGATTCAGAATTATTTCTGTCTGAGCTCTGACTGATTAGTGGTAATTATGGTACATGTAATGACAAAAGGAAACTGGGATGACGTAGGGTCATAGGGTCAATCATGTAATTGTTATTGTTATCTTTAATACAATTGGACCAGAAAAAGATTGGATGAAAAAAGTTGAACATGTAGGATGTAATATCAATGTGATTAAGAATTAATCTTAATGATAATAATCATGTTTTGGTTAGTGTATTACTATAATTGTTTGTCATTGTTTTGAAATAAAGATATTCTGACAACTTTTTTCTTGTGTTGAAAAAATCTTAAATTAATCAAGTTTTGATTAGTGTATGGCTATATTTTTTCTCTATTGATTCAAAATAAAGTAAGATAAAGGGGCAAAGTTGTTTAGAACAATCAACTTTAGTACAAATGTATGTTTTATCTAAAATCTTCAATGTCTTATAAGCTAAACATATACAGTATTTACACAAAAGCAAGTTAACACAACGATCATGATTTTATAAAAGTTCAACTGGATTTTGATCTAAAATTGGTTGTGAGCGTGTAGGGGTGAACCTGCCAGGTGCGAAAGTGATGGGTGCAAAAGAGTATTGGGCCCGAACAGACCTGATACCAACTAAGATCAGGACTCAGCTAGTCCAAATAATTATGATGTCTAAAGGCTATTACAGTTTTTTCTGGGAGGATGCTTTTTTATGACCTTGACGGAAGGCGTCAGCAAAAATTTAAAATAACCTTTCAAGATGTCATAACTATTAGGGGGAGGGGGGGGGACGGAGGGATCCTGATCCCTAAATTCTGGGCTTAAAAACACAAGAGTGCACACGCTGAAATGTCTCGCCTTCTATACTAATCATTGATATTATGTTGATAGTCCTAAGTATAAATTACAACTGTCACATAAACTTAACATTAACCAAGATAACTAAACAAAGACCAATGAACCTTGAAAAAGAGGTCCAGGTCAGATGAACCATGCCAGGCAGACAGGTACAGCTAACAATGCTTCTATACAACATATATAGTTGACACATTACTTATAGTTTAAGAAAAATAGACCAAAACACAAAAACTTAACACTGTGCAATGAACCGTGAAAATGAGGTCACGGTTAAATAAAACCTGCTCGACTGACATAAAGATCATCAAATATTTCCATACACCAAATATAGTTGACCTCTGGCATATAGCATTAGATAAAAAGACTAAAACTCAAAAACTTAACTTTGACCACTGAACCATGAAAATGAGGTCAAGGTCACATGACATCTGCCCGCTAGACATGTACACTTAACAATCATTCCATACAACAAATATAGTAGACCTATTGCATATGGTATGAGAAAAACAGACCAAAACACAAAAATTTAACTATAACCACTGAACCATGAAAATGAGGTCAAGGTCAGATGACACCTGCCAGTTGGACATGTACACCTTACAGTCTTTCCATACACCGAATATACTAGCCCTATTGCTTATAGTATCTGAGATATGGACTTGACCACCAAAACTTAACCTTGTTCACTGATCCATGAAATGAGGTCGAGGTCAAGTGAAAACTGTCTGACAGACACAAGGACCTTGCAAGGTACGCACATATCAAATATAGTTATCCTATTACTTATAATAAGAGAGAATTCAACATTAAAAAAAATTTGAACTTTTTATTCAAGTGGTCACTGAACCATGAAATGAGGTCAAGGACATTGGACATGTGACTGACGGAAACTTCGTAACATGAAGCATCTATATACAAAGTATGAAGCATCCAGGTCTTCAACCTTCTAAAATATAAAGCTTTTAAGAAGTGAGCTAACGCCGCCGCCGTAGCCGCCGCCGTAGCCGCCGCTGTAGCCGCCGCCGTAGCCGCTGGATCACTATCCCTATGTCGAGCTTTCTGCAATAAAAATTGCAGACTCGACAATGAAAACCAATATCCCTAATCGAAAAA
Source organism: Mytilus galloprovincialis (assembly GCA_037788925.1). Classification (NCBI taxonomy): domain Eukaryota; kingdom Metazoa; phylum Mollusca; class Bivalvia; order Mytilida; family Mytilidae; genus Mytilus; species Mytilus galloprovincialis. The sequence goes on along the minus strand of CM075332.1, from coordinate 38,394,108 downwards.
AAATCATCACCTCAAATCCAGACATCCCCAAATTCGATAAATGAAATCCTGGATCCCAAAATCCCAAGCTTAAAAGCACATGATCCTGACATACCGAAAAAGGTTCTGCCCCCCTCCCCCTTATTAATTTTATGCTTCACTACAGTAAAGAGTTTTTTTTATCATTCTTTATCAACAAAAATGATGTCCTAAATGTAACTGTCTAATGTAAAATTGTCATTTAACACATTACATTCTATGTTTGTATCTGGTGAAGGCTTTTTATTGTAGAATACATTAGGTCTTCAGTTACCATCGAGTTTCGGGGGTGGGTCTTTTCACCACCGAACACCACCGAACACCTGAAAAACCACCAACCACTAAGAAAAACTTTGATATTATGCAATAAAACGATAAAACAAATTAAATTACATATAATTTAATCAATTTTTCGATTTTTATGGGCAATCATTTTTATGTTAAAATCGAAAATCAATATAAGAAAAAACGTCTCCGCATTCATCACTTTCATAATTAGTAATCAGTTCAAGTATAATGGATCTCTGTTCATTGGTTAGATTTCGATATTTTTCTCTTTTATTATTATTGGTACAACTATTTTATAGAAGAGTTAGAAGAAGTAAAAATGGAAAAAAAGTATATTTGAGGTGTCCATGTGGGTCAGCGGAGTTCAAAAAGTGGGGTGTTATAAGACTCTTCCTTTCTGTTTTCTATAGATACACAGGGTTCGACACTAACGGTAGTCTGGTGCCCCCCTAAAATCTAGGAGGACTACCAAAACATGGTTAATCAGTAGTCCTGTGGACCACCTGGAAATTTGTATATGGTCTGGCTATTTCAATGTTAAAAATTGGCATAAAAGTCCTCCCAATTATGTTTACATTTTTCAAAGACAGTGATGGCATTTGGAAGAACGTAAATTTTATTTTGTTATTATGAAAGCACTTTTGAGATCCAGATTTCTGATCAGAATCTTCACAGTGTTTGTAACACATGGGATTTTCAATGTAAAATGAAAATGTCTGATAACCAAAATGTGAAGAAACTGCAGAATAGACAGCAAAGGTCAGCAATAAAAACGTAGGTGTCAGAGTTAAAAAAAAAAATACTTCCAAAATTTGGATTACCCCCAAAAAAAGAAACAGGAAGAGGTAGTTTGAAAAAAAAGCCAACAATATTTTTTGGTGGCTTTCTTAGGCCACAATTAAAAATATTTCAGTTTGCCCAAACCCGACCCATGTTGACTGGGTGTGGGTAGGTACATTTGTAGGTAGGCAAATTCTTTTTTTTTTTTTTTTTTTATCCGAATTTGCATGAAAATATTAAAAGATCTTAAAACAGTATATCTTTTTTTTCTCTGTCAAACCTTTGTAGAGACAACCAAAAGCCATGAATTTAAAACCTCTATAAATAAATTAGTCTACTATATGATTTGTATCCTGATATGTTTATAACCCTGACAATTGCTAACTGTGTGAAAGGGCTGTTGGATTTGTGAAGTGATTTTCAACAGTTCCATCAACACGATGTTTGTGTAAAAAAAATATCAGCTGATTATGTAATGATTAAATTTGTTTGCAGTTTTTAAATCCTATTTCTATTAAAATAGATTAAATGTCCTAAAATATTTATATGAATTATTATCTACCATCCTTAGTTTGTGTCTTTTTTATGTTTTGAAAACAAATTTATATTTTACATTATCACACAGGTAAACTAATTTGGCTATAAATAGACCAAAGCATGTTCTGTAGAATCTCCAAACTAAAAACGTATTTGTTATAATTTTATTTTCTTTAAATAATCAAGTTTAAATTTTTGAAAATAATCATTATTGATAAAATGTAATTGCATAAAGTTAACGTTTTCTGAAGACTTTATTTTTAGGTCATGGTTCTAGAGGCTTCCTCACAAGTTGTATAAAAATCCAATATGGCGTCCATAACATGTTTTTACTTTTGCACATGTGAAAAAATATTTCTGACAAAAGTCAGATTTCTCTTGTCAAAAGGGATTTATATTTATATTGCAATAAATTATTCAGAAGGATCTACATTCAGTTAAGATTATATTTCTGATTCTGTGAGCAATTATAGTTTTATCAAATTCTCCCAAACAGCAACGTGCTGACTGTCTAATGAGACTTGTAAATTTGAACTATTTGAATAAAAGGGCATCTAATTTACATGATAAAGGAAGATTATAATTAAAGACAACAATTTATCAAGAAATAATTCCTTTTTATTCAGTAAAAACAAAATCTTCTTGCATGATTGTAAATTCGCAACTTCCGGATCCATTTCCTGTCAGAATAACTTTGAAAATTTTCGATTGCACATGGTTTTGAACAAATCTACCTGAATATTCTTATCAGATATTCGATAACACGATGAAATTAACATTGAGCATATAGGTAAGGGTTTGGTAGTACAAACAACTACAGCGTAAAAAAACTGTGCCACTTCACATGTTTTACTTCTTTACGTTCGTTAAATCAGAAGATAAAAACAGAGAACATCGAATATCGATTAACTGCGTCTCTTATACGCTTTCTTTTAATCTTATTCACAGTTACTTTCAAACGCAAAGATGACAAATATTAAGTTTCGTACAATGATGGAGCGGACCCAAAATAAATCCGAAAAAAAAAAATTCTTCCAAAAAACGTCAAAAAAAGAATTTGAGTCGGCGGGTTTATTTTGGGTCGGTCGCGTTTGGGCAAACATACAATCTTTTTATTTTGGCCTTATTAAAAAAAAAACATATACATGTATGCATGTCATTCAAAATGGTATTAAAGGCATTTTGTTTTAGCAACATATCCACTGAATTACTTTCAACAGTGATGATGAAGTTGACCTCTAGTTCACAAACAAAGACATTGTATCACTACAAGAAAAACCTTATAAACTGTTTGAAGAATTAATGAAAACTTTGACTTATTTTTTATCCTTTTTCTCTAAATAATCCTGGAATAAAATTAAAGGTCAAATAACTCCACCTAACAAGGCCTTAGAAATAGTCTCAGATTGCAGATTTTGCATTTCATTTTTCAAAATTTTCTGACGGTAAAAGTTCAGGAGTAATAAAATTTATTCACTGAATGTCAACTTTAATTTATCTGAAAAAAAAACCAAAATATTTTCAAAACTCAAATGAACATTTGTGTGCTTTTGAGGTGCTCAGATGGCAGGAAATTGCATCTTATTTCGAAAAAAATTCATGGGGGGGCATGCCCCCAAACCCCCCTAGCTAGTTCGGGCCGCGTTGAGGCCCTCACCGGTGATAGAGGTGGACTACCAGGACTACCCAATTTTTTTTCTTGGTAGTCCTGTGGACTACATCACCTCTAATGTTAGTGTCAAACCCTGGATACATGTTTATTTGGACTTTAAATCTTCTGATTTGTTGAATTAATAACTTGAATATTATATTTAATTCACATTGATAACGATAAAAGACAAAATAATAAACTTTTGTGTTGTTTGGTGGTGTTTGGCGGTGTTCGGTGGTGAAAAGACCTACAGAGTTTGGGGTATATGTGTCCACAGTGTGGGAACAAAACTGTACGGTTTTCTAATAATTTGTTCATTCGGGAGACTGTCAAGCGGGGCTCCGACATTTGCAAAATAACAAGTTGCTTGATGGAAACTTTGATGAACTCTTATGCTACTATAAAACGTTTCTGTTTCAAGTTTTGATAGCTAAAACATTCTTCATGTAAATATGAACCAATAAAGTAATAAGAAAGATATATGCATCCAAACGTTTTCCTTAGAATGGTGGAGCTCCGTGTAAAACGATCAAAATTGTCGCACAACAGCGATCAAAAATGTCAAATAAACATCGAAAAATCAATGTTTGCTACCTGAATTTTCATATGTACCTTTTCTGATATATAGTCTTACCTGTCTGAAAGTTTCAAAGCAATTGTCCCAGTTGAAATCCAAATATATTCATGTTCTCCATGTCAGATATTTTTATTGACTGTACAATCGCTTGCAAGTTTACTGTAATATCACTCGGAGCTTCCTGTACAATCACTTGGAGCTTTCCTGTAGAATTGCTTGGCCAAATTTATTAAATACATTGCACATGCATTGCATATGCATTGCATTGGTTGTTTCTTGCTGTCCTATTATATTCATCTATGGTATTTGAAGTGAAAATAAGCACAAAACCCGTCATTTTGACAATTAAGATTCTATCAAGGAACCCTTTGACTATATCAGAGGCAAAAACAAAACGTGTACAATAGATATAAAAAAGAAGGTGTGGTATGATTGCCAAAAAGACAACACAAAAGACCAAAATGACACAGAAATTACCAACTATAGGTCACCGTACGGTCGTCAACAATGAACAAAGTCCATACCGCATAGTCAGCTATAAAATGCCCCGAAATAACAATGTAAAACGAGAAAACTAACGGCCTATTTACAGTCAGGGGTGGTACTTAAACAAGTGATTTCAAAATCACTTCTTTGAGTGATTTTGGCTGTGAAATATTTACAATTTTTGCACATACTTTTCAAAATCACTGAAACAATTTGAGAAGTTAAAATTTAATCACTTCAATAAGTGTTTATAACATTTTTTGGATATTTTTCCCACAAGCTTGATTTTTTTATTGGTAAAAAGACCAGAATTCCATTGAAAAAACAACTATGAACATGCAGAAATTGTCATTTGCTTGATAAGCCTGCCAGTTTTTACAATTTATTTGAATATATGCAAAAACTGGAATAATTTGTAGATCAGGACATAACCTTAAAATAAATCATTATAATTCTAAAGAAAACCAATCAGGTCACCTAATATTGTTGACCTTTGTCTGATAGTAAGAGTAGTTAATGAATATTTGATAACAGAACAATTCCCAAGGGTGCTTTTAAAAGCCTTAGCGCACTAACTTACTGTCCAAGCGCACTGGTGAAATTGATATCCAAAGATAAAGGGATAATGGATTTATGTAGGAAAATTATAGAAAAGTTTGTGAAAATATGGAAAATCAATGAAATTAGCATTTGAAGATCAAAGAAAACACCAAAATCACTTAAATAGGTGATAACTGAATATAAAAAATCACTGAAATAGGTAATAATGAAATCACTTGCTTAAGTAGCACCCCTGACTGATTTATGTACAAAAAATGAACGAAAAAGAAATATGTAACACATAAACAAACAACCACTGAATACGTATACAAGACAAAAAGAAAAGGACAGTACAAAATATGTTAAGAATATAATCTAAAATGAAAATGAAAATAATCCTCGTACAAAATAAATATTTATTTTTACCGAAAGGTGACTAGATGCTCTAGAAGGGTAATTAGCATATTTTGAATTTTACTTAATACTTGTATTCATGTCTCTGATATTATTTACCAGCAATTTAAAAAAAGATGATAAATACATATTTAAACAGTACAACAAAGAATTTTTCATCAAAGGATCGGGATATTGTAACTTAATAAAGGAATTCGAATGTGGAATGGTGGTAGCTAATCCCTGATCCAAGAAAAGACACGTATATGTAAATAAGCATGATATTAAAATAAGAAGATGTGGTATAATTTCAAATGAGATTTCTGTTTATTAAAAGCTATACATGTAGCTACTGGTAGAAAAAGCTCCAGTAAATCAAATTTTATCTAGGATGGGAGAGGACTTGTTATCTGAAAGACAGAAAACACAAAATCCTTCAACATGATTTTTTTTTATATCAATGTCCAGATGTCATGATTTAGGAACTTCCTTCAACATGATTTTTTTTTATATCAATGTCCAGATGTCATGATTTAGGAACTTTTTAATATTCCCAACTATAGCATCCAACAAACGAACGAAACAGTTTTTTTTGTGAGAACAACATTTTATCATACCACATTTATATTTTCAATATAAAAATAAGGAGATGTGATATGATTGTCAAAGTTAAAAAATAAATGGATTTAAGCAATTATGGCAAACCACGAAACACCATGAAACGTCCACAAATATAAAAAAAAATCGGGTTTCAACCACCTAAACACCCTCTCCCGCATACCGGATACGCTAATGCAGGCTACATCCATTCAAATAAAAGCTTCAAACATCAGTAACACTTTTGAGTGTGTAATTTAGGTTTAAAAAAATTGATAACAATACCATATATAACTTACTGTAATTAGACTTAGTTATTAAATCGTAACAGAAAAAAGGAGAGAAAAATCATGCCAGACATATATTGTATTGGATTGCAGTAGTTTTAATAAATATTTATATGACAAAAGTATCATGGAAAACATAAACTGATCATGAATGTGGCAGAAGAGATAGTAGTAAAAATATAAGCATTATCTACTTAAGAGTTATAATTAGTCATATGCCACTAGAAACTATTACAGCAAAATGCAATGAGTGTGTAGGTAGAGGTAATACCTTTGACTAGCTTGCTTGTTAGCTGGATCGTGAAGTCATTACAAGGTAAAGTAGGTTACCCTCCCTTCTTAGTAGTCTAGTTGTCCAAACGATGAAAAGAAAAGCTCCAAGCGATTGTACAGGAAGGCTCCGAGTGATTTTACAATAAACTTGCAAGCGATTGTAAAGTCAATTAAAATATCCGACATGGAGAAAATAAATATATTTGGATTTCTACTGGGACAATGGCTTTGAAACTTTCAGACAGGTAAGACTATATATCAGAAAAGGTACATGTGAAAATTCAGGTAGCAAACATCATGAACATTGATTTTTCGATGTTTATTTGACATTTTTGATCGCTGTTGTGTGACAATTTTGATCGTTTTACACGGAGCTCCACCATTCTAAGGAAAACGTTTGGATGCATATATCTTTCTTATTATTTTATTGGTTCATATTTACATAAAGAATGTTTTAGCTAAAATCAAAACTTGAAACAGAAATGTTTTATAGTAGCATAAGAGTTCATCAAAGTTTCCATCAAGCAACTTGTTATTTTGCAAATGTCGGAGCCCCGCTTGACAGTCTCCCGAATGACCAAATTATCAGAAAACCGTACAGTTCCGTTCCCACACTGTGGTGTCATTGTGTGGTTTATAAATTTCAGTACTATACACTGCAAAAGTAGTCTATGACTTCCATAGTAAATGGAGACACTGAATTCTGGTATATAACGAAAATGAACCTTGACTAGGGAACACAATAAACAGGCTCTTAAATTTCTTTGATCTTTAGGAACAGTCTCAAGGGATGCTGGCTGAGCCATTATTATGTTTATTGCTCTGCAGGCCGCAGGTGTGTTTTAGCACTTTTATCAACTTCCGGTTTAGCGTAGGAAATATAGTACATGAAAATCGTAGTCACGAAGTTTTATTTAACATTTATATCGTTCATGAATTAATATAGTTGAAATACAAAAATATAATTGATTCTGTTTTATATCCACCGTTGTATATTAATTTCAGATTGAAAAGGGGAAGATATGAGTATACCGGAAGTTGCATGATTATTCTGTTGGGGAGTTGTTAGGCTAATCAAAACAGATTCCTAGATTAAAAGATCACCGATGTAGCATCACGTTATTTTGATAGTTTGAAATGCTAAGAACATTAAATAAACCCGAAAAATAAAGATTTTAATTGGATTTTTAAACGACATACTTGCTATTACATTTTCCTACAACGATTCGGCTTTTAGTCCATGTTTAAATTCAGTTATCAATAGAAATTGAGTTATCAATCGTTGACCTGAATTATGAACCTTAAACCCTATTCAAACAAACGTTGTGCAATTTATGATCCATCTTGCCAGTCAATCATTTCATTGGAACATGTGCTCTCAGGTTCAACTAAAAGTATTAATTGAAATATTACTGGTAGATTAAAACATCACTGTAAAAAATGATGGGGTTTTGTGGAAATAGGGATAATGCCCTTAGTGTGAAGGAGGGTGTTATTAGAAATGAATGTTACATTGATGTCCTAAACCTTGTTCCACATGGAATTTTTTCTATGTTTAGTTTGTTTATTCTTATTGTATGGAATAGATCTTCACTTGGGAACATGGAAGCGAAAACATGGGTACATTTTAGAGGACACACAGTCAGATGGATCGTAACTTTGCTTTTGATTCTTAACATAATTATTTCATTACTGGAAGGAATTATGGCGGAACTTGCTGATACAGACACAATAAATCTACATGTAATTGTACCGCAGTGTATTGCATTAGTAGGAACATTGCTAAGCATCATTTTTTATCATAATTTGGAACAGTGGAATTCACCGAAATTTTTATTGTCATTGATTCTATATTGGACGTCCTGTGTTGTTTTAAAAGTACTTAAGTATATTTCACTTGACCAAAATAAAGTGACATCGGAACATATTCGAATGTGGGTTACATGGATAGACATAGCGATTTACCTGGTTTTATTATTGACAGAAATAATCTTTCTTTTTATACAGGTAAAAATTTATGTACAAAAAAATGTAATAGAATATATATTATGTACATTTTTTTGTTCCTAGTAGTGAAAAATCAACCACACAATCCACGTTCTAACTAAAAATCACCTACATGACCAACATTTACATTAATTATAGTTATCAGGGTTATTGTGAAACTAATTCATATCATTGGGTTAACAGTTAACCTTTTGAGGAAGTCAAGTTTATTTCAGTCATGTCAATATTTGATTAGTGGTAATTATGGTACATGTAATCACAAAAGGAAACTGGGATGACGTAGGGTCAATCGTTGTTATTGTTATCTTTAATACAATTGGACCAGAAAAAGATTGGATGAAAAAAGTTGAACATGTACTGTAGGATGTAATAATATTACATCCTACATGTTCAACTTCAATGTAATTAAACAAAATGTGTCACTTTACAAGGTCATGATCATGTTCCTTAATCATTTTGATAAATATAAAAAAACATATACATGTACATACATCATGTACATTGTACATTGTTTTTGCATGATTGTATTGCAGTAAACAGTGTAGAGTCCAGCCAAAAAGGGGAGGGGGGGGGGGGGGGTCTGGGATTTGGAACCCCTGCTTTTTTGATTATCAATGCTTTTGAAAGGGGAGTCCAGACAAAAAAGGGCTGGGTAGTTCCGACCTTGGAAAATCTGGTTCAAAATAGAAAGATATGACCATGAAACAAAGCTTAAGGCAATTAGCATGATTAGCATGGTTCATGTGGTTTGTCAATCAGCATAGTTTGAAATGATTTCTTCACAACTGAGAAGTGACTTTTTACTTCCATGTAACATGCTTAACCACATTTTTTTAATATAAAATTGACTGAAATATTCACAAGAGAAATTTTGTTTTACCACATTTTGGTATTAAGAACAGACAAGATCTTTTTATTCAAATTAAAGGGCCCATATGAAGAGCAAAGTAATTTATTACAATGATTTTGATAATTGAACATGAGCATGATCATGATGATGAGAGCAGCATGATCATGATGATGAGTCATGTGCAAAGCAGCATGATCTAAGTGATACATGTACATGTATCATAATGAACAGGATGATGAAATCAATATATACACATTTATTGTGCAATAATTTGGACAGACAACCAAAAAAGATGGACTAAAGAATTTTTTTTTTTTTTGGGGGGGGGGGGGGGTCAATTTTTCCCTCTAGATTTAAGAAAAAAAGGGGGTCACAATTATTTAGGCCTAATTGTATATATTCTGAACAGATTAACTACATGTAAGTATAGCGCAACATCATCATGATCATAGTCATATAGTGTATTGTACACCCCTGTACAAAAGCAAGAAATCTTCAATTGAACATGTTGAATACAAGTTCAAATCATGTAACCAATTTCAACATGTTTAAGTCTTTTAACTAATTTATACTTTGTCAGAAACCTTAATTGAAAATGTGTCTAATATTGAAATACAATCCAAATTCAGACCTCTATCAAGCTTGAATGATATTATTCTTTTACTAAATCATGATTATGAATCTTTCTATTCTTGCAGAGATATGCCTTTTTTAGTAACCCAATTCCTGTTAGACCATCACCAGATTTAGGGAAATCTGATTACATATTTTCGCATGTAAATCTAATGTCAAAAATCACATGTTTTTGGATATTAAGTTTACTAAGACAAGGATACAAACATCCTTTAGAGCAAGAACATCTTGGAGATCTTCCAGAGGTATGTACATTTTTCTTACTGTTGATTCATTATTATTCGTTGGATACCAATTTTTGTTGATTTCGTGGGTACAGGTAAACGACGAATTTAAATGTTCAACGAATTGAAAATTTGCTTTGTGATTAATTGCTGACTTTTCATGCTTTTGGAAAACCATGAAATCAAATATCCGTGATATGCAAGTTTTCCACAATCCACGAAAATTGGTACCCACGAAAAAGAATGAATCCACAGTACGTGTAAACATGATAAAAGAGAAGACGTGATATGATTGCCAATGAAACAACAATTCACATGGGACCAAAATGACACGTAAATTAACAACTACACAATGTAGGTCATCATACACATGATACAGCCTTTAAGAACGAGAAAAGCCAATACTACATTGTACATAGTCAGCTACATGAACATGAAAAGGCCATGAAATTGACAAATGTTAATCATTTAACATGTTTAAAATGAGAAAACTACCAGGCTTATTTACAATGTATATTACATTTTACTTTTTGTTGTACATACATGTATGCATATGCATGTACATGTACACAATGTATAACATGTATAATAAGAATATTAAGAAAGGTTCTTGTATGTAAACAAAATGTATGATAAATAAGAAGATTTTGTGTATTTTTTAGGAGAGCAGATACAAATTGAAATGATTTTTAAAAGGAGGGGGATGGAATTCCAGAATATAAAAAAAGTTGTTTCATTTTTGACAAGCAAACTTGGCAGGGGACATTAACTCTACACCTTAGTCTGTAGCCTAAGTGTACCACTTTTACCTCATACAAAGAGGAATGGTCAATTATCTGTTTAATATTTTTATGCACCAAATAAATTAATAAAGAATACAAGACACTGCAACCTAAAGACAACAAAGGATTAACATGCAAAGCTGATTACGGTTTATATAATGTTAGCTAAAAAAAAAATCAAAGTCTAGAAATGTGAACAAAATTAACAGATACTATCAAACATTTTAATATTTGTGAAATTTTAATTTTTTGGCAAAAAATGAGACTTCCTTTACCTTCACCTTTAACAATATGTTTAATATTTGTTGTCTTTTTTTACAGAGTGAGCTTTCTTCTACTAACTATAAAAAGTTAAAGGCAGCATTTGAATTTGAAAAGGTTTGTATTATCATTCTTATATGAGGAAAATCTTTTATACAGTTATACAATACAAAAAAATGTGATATATGTGCATGTGACTGTGAGTGTACACAGTATAAAATCAACAATGTATAAGATAAAAAAAAAATCAATTATTATTTTTAGAAGTGAACTAAAATTCTTAAGGTTTACAATGCAAGGGAAATAACTCCAATTCCTTTAAATGAGTTGTTGAAAACCATATTCTGGCCAACCTGGTAAACATGCCAGCTTTAAACATGTTAAACACTTTCGGCATATGAAATTTTTAATTACTAAATTTTAAAAAAAACCAACTATAATGAATAGAAATTTATACACACTTGCTTTTCTTAGGGTTGGGATTTACAGATTGAAATGAATTCTGTTTCAAAGTTCTACATGGCGTTATTGATATTGTTAATGTCATGGATTTTAACTGTTTTGACTAAAAACTAACATTTTTATGTTCAATGTCTACGCGATTTTTATTTAGTGAATGGCTACATGTACCTCGTGAACCATTATATCGCCTATATAGCATGTACATGTATATAAAAATATTGAAATGTGCAATATAAAATTATATAGTTAATATTTCAATTTCTTGAAAATTGATAATTGATCAGCCGTGAATCTTGAGAAAAGGTGAATCAATTCATGACACACAATCACTCTATACTACACATGTAAAAAAAAAAGGAACAGTGTCTTAACCAAGATTTTAAATACGAGCATGCATTGAAAGTGTACCAAAATAGGGTGGGCTAAAAAGGATAGGATCCTTCCATATGAGCCCCACAACGATCTTACAGGTATATGAAAATACACAAACATGACAAATCAAACATTGTATATGTACAAAAAAGTGTCACAAAGAGATCTAAATGAACTATGGATTCATTATGATTAATGGGATACTAATATTCAATGATTTGGTAGGTATAGATGAAGAACACATTTTCTATATGCATGTATGCAGAATTTTGTAAAACCACGAAATTAAATATCAACAAAAATACAATGTTTCTTAAATTTAAGAAAATTGGTACTCATGAAAAAATAAATGAATCCAAAGTATGCTGTAGTCAATAAACATTTGTACAGCAACTGGTTGTCTTTCAGAAAACATGAAAAAAAATAGTTAAGATGGTACCCAACACCTTCACTAAATTTAATTTGGCTCATTTAATTTTCATGAAATTTTGACGAAGTATTAACTTTGACCCTTTGACAAAAATATAAAGATTTCAAAAAATTTCAACTAACCAATTTGTCAGAAAAATTACACTGGTTATATAGCAGTTTTACAAACACTAATTTTGATCATTGAGAAGCTTAATATTCCCTTAACAACACAATGTAATTAAAACGTTTACCTGATTTTACAGAGTTATCTCCCTGTATTGTTAGGTACCACCTTAAGCATTGTTAAGATGTACATGATGTAGGAAAATAAAAAAATACTGACATTGTGATTTCTCATAGATTATGTCCAGCTTTGTGAAGACATGTTTGACTTCTGTGGATTCATTTACTTCCATGGGTACAACTTTTCGCAGATTGAGGAAAACTTGCATATTTGTGGATATTTAAATTCTTTGTTTTAACAAAGTCTGCAAACATTCTGTTAAAAATTTGTATTTTGTTGAAAATATTGTGGTTTCACTGTACCCACAAAATCCACGAAAATTAGTATCCAAGGAATATTAATGAATCCACATGTACAGTATGTTGACTGATTAGAAAAATGAAAATAAATGGCATAAACAATTATTATTATTTTTTTTTTAGAGTAAAGCAGAATTAAAAGGTGAACAGCCATCATTTCACAAGATCTACTTGAGAGCCTTCTGGCCCATTCTTGCACTTGCTGGATTATTAAGACTATTTGGGGACATGCTGGCATTTGTTGGACCTTGGTGCGTTGAGCATGTTGTTGCTTATGCTTATAAGGAAACAAAGTCACGTGACCTCCCTGTTCCTTTGCTGACCAATCAGAATGCTTCTTTATATGGTTACCAAGACAACCTATCCAATAATTTTACTTTTATACTTAATCAGATGAATTCCACTCAGGTATATAAGTAATATTTTTATAGTCTTTTATGTGTTTATTAATTTGTGATTAGGGTCTATACACATATGATATGTACGACTTTTTATGCAAAAACCAATGTTGCAATTTCTTTGGTGGAAGTAGTGAACATATATATATTTTGCATATACAAAATTGCACATATTTATATCAGAAAAAAGCTGCATGATCATAAAGAACATTAATTTTAAAATATTCAAATCAACAATTCATTACTGGTATGTTATTTATTTTATAAAGTTATTTTACTTTTCTGTTTATTCAAATGTTTATATGTAATTAATAATTGATATTTTTCGTTTCCAATTGTAAACATTATTGCAATACAGACATTTTTAATATCATATGGCAACACAGATTTTAGCACATGCTGACCTTGACACCATGAACACAAAAACACGGTAAACAAATCCTGGCTTAAACACTGATATACATGTCCTCCTTAACCATGTTAAAAAATGCTTTTAAAATTCATAATCTTTCATTCCCAAAAAATTTAAAAGCACCATATTTTCTTATTAAATTAAAAGTATATGAATATAAAATACTTTTTATGTATTGAAAAACTCAGTGAATATATGGATACATCATACAGATCATTGTGTCTATTTATTATTCATTTGCATTTTTTTTCCGAAACCAGGGGTTCAACTTTAATTGACCTTTCAGCATGTTCAGTATATCTTGAAAATAGAGTCTTTTGATACAGTTGGACCTTTTAAAACTTATAAGTCTAAGAGAAACTGTTAAAGTCCATGGCAAGAAACGAAAGAAAATGAGCATGATGAAAAAGAAAATCAGTCCAAAAAACACTACACAGCATGAACCCCATAAAAGTCTGTTAGTGATCTTTGTTGCTCTAGAAAAAATAATCATATATTTATAAACATGATAAGCAGATCCTTCTGAACTAGTATCAACATTCATGTTGCTCATGGTAAACATTTAAGCATTTAAAAGCATTATTTTTTTATTATCCAAAGTATTAATTGGTATCCCACAGCTAATCATTGACAATGTAGTTTATATACAAGTGAAGGAGCAATTTTTAAGTAAGTTTCATCGTGACTTATGCTTCAAGTGTTTCTACCAATACATGCATATTTGTTATTCTCCCTCTAGATCTCCCTATATACTATTCAAGATTCCTTATTCTCCCCACAGTCCTATCAAGCAGTCCAACCCCAAACTCCTGGCACCATGTACTAAGTAATTATATGGTGTTATATATTCCAGATAACATACTACGTGACTATATCTGACTTCTTTAAGAATGGTTACATATTGTGTTTCGTTTTGTTTATTGGGACCTCTATACAGTTGACCATTAATCAGCTACAAGTGTATTTCGTCATTAGACAAGGTATTAGAGTTAAAACTGCTCTACAGGTAAATTATTATGCAAATATGTATTTTTCGGTTATTCAAGGTAACTGTTCTTTATGTGAGACCCAGGTGTCATATTTGTATTACAGCTAATTTCCTAATGCATGTAGAACAAAACTTTGGTTGGCTTGCTTGCTTTGTTTGTATAACTGTTTATTCAAGCTTTGTAAATAAGATTGACATCTTTAAACAATTTATATAGGCATAGTTTTACCTGTATATCATGTATATATCATATTTGAATTTAATTGGGTGTTATTCTACTGATTGTACAATATACAAACAAAGCAAGCAAGCTAACCAAAGTTTTGTTTTACATGCATTAGGAAATTACCTGTAGGTTAATTTTATGATATAGAATTTCATGATTTTCTAGAAATAATTGAATTGGTTTGGAAATATATAGAAATATGCTGGCTGTAGTTTCTGTTTTTTTTGGAAACACTGCAACCTATACTGTAAATTCATAAAATATTGTGAAGATTTTATTAATGAATATAATGCGACTGAGTGAGTGCATGTCTATATAAAAAGCAATCTCGCATTTTATTTCAGTCTTCAAAAGTTGAAATAGTTAATGCACGCAATAACTTCTGAATTTACAGTAGATAAAATTCATGACATCCAAATTTGCAATTTTGTTTTTTAAAACAAATTTGTATGTTGATTTTGGTAAGAATAGTTGCCTTGAATGATCCTATATTAATAAGCAGATAAGTGCATTAAACATGTTTAATCACAGCTGTGGAAAAAAAACAGTCTATAATGAAACTGACTCGAATCATTTAAAATTGAAGGATCTTGTAACTTCAAGCATGATTAGAATAACCATCAAAATTATTCGAAATTTTGCCAAATTTGTGCACAAATTTTTCAGCAGCTGTGATTAGAATGTTACCCTATATACTGATATAAGAATATTTAAGTATACACATTATTAAAGAAACTTGCACTGCTTTGCCTTTTTCAGATCATCCATTACTTGACAGTGTCAGAGTTCCTACAAAACGGCTACGTTTTATGTGGTGTTTTGTTCATATGCACCATAGTTCAGTTATCGCTACTTCAGTATCATTATTTTCTTGTAATTAGAGAAGGTATAAGAGTAAAAACAGCCCTACAGGTAAAATTAATTGCATTCCAGAAAAGATGTGCAAGGATAATTTATAATGTCTCACCTTTTTAATAAAAAAAGTGTGTATTTTGTTGGTCTGCTGTCTTAAGCTTACTTCCGAGGCCGAATCAAGTGTATTGTAGATATGTTAATTTGTTTGAACAAAATGAGACATAAAATATCCTTGTATTCATTTTGCATGATTGTTTTTGGAATGTTGGTATATTTCGAGTGTTGTTTAAACTAATAATTGATGTACCAATGTTAACGCTATCATTTTTAATTTTGATTATTCTGTTTTGTTGAGCTATGGCTTCTTTACCCTGTAATTTCTTTCAAAACATGCATAAGAGATAATCTTTGATTTTCATTACCATAGTAATTATGCTATGTGGTCACACCCCTTGTCAAAAAAACTAGATTTTTTATTTATTTGTCTCATGTGTCTATAACATGCTATAAACATGATAAGAATATGGTTAATTTGTCCAGACCTATATCCTATTTTGAACGACAAACAGATAAAGCAGGCAATCATGGCAATAAATGGTAATGAAAATCAGTTATAAACCTTATACTGTAAATTAGAAATTATGGTGTTTACTATTTCTATTGTTAAATAATGTACCAAGTTTGGTACTACCAAATTAGATAAGTTATTAAAATTTCAGGAATTTGTGCGAGAAAAATTTGGAAATGCAATTTTTAGCTCACCTGGCCCAAAGGGCCAAGTGAGCTTTACTCATCACTTTGCGTCCGTCGTCGTCGTCTGTTAACTTTTGCAAAAACCTTCTCCTCAGAAACTACTGGGCCAAATTAAACCAAACTTGGCCACACTCATTATTGGGGTATCTAGTTTAAAAAATGTGTCCGGTGACCCGGTCAACCAACCAAGATGGCCGCCATGGCTAAATATAGAACATAAGGGTAAAATGCAGTTTTTGGCTTATAACTCAAAACCAAAGCATTAAGAGCAAATCTGACATGGTGTAAAATTGTTTATCAGGTCAAGATCTATTTGCACTGAAATTTTCAGATGAATCGGACAACCCATTGTTGGGTTGCTGCCCCTGAGTTGGTAATTTTAGGAAAATTTTGCTGTTTTTGGTTATTATCTTGAATATTATTATAGATAGAGATAAACTGCAAATAGCAATAATGTACAGCAAAGTAAGACCTAAAAATAAGTCAACATGACCAAAATGGTCAATTGACCCCCTAAGGAGTTATTGTCCTTTATAGTCAATTTTCATAAAATTTGTAAATTTTTACGAACATTTTCCACTGAAACTACTGGGCCAAGTTCTTTATAGATAGAAATAATTGTTAGCAGCAAGAATGTTCAGTAAAGTAAGATGTACAAACACATCACCATCACCAAAACACAATTTTGTCATGAATCCATCTGCATCCTTTGTTTAATATTCACATAGACCAAGGTGAGCGACACAGGCTCTTTAGAACCTCTAGTTTATTTTTGCTACACCAATATCTTAAGGTGGTACCCAACACTTTAACTAAAATTAATTTGGCTCGTTTAATTTTCATAAAATTTTGACAAAGTATTTGCTTTGACCCTTTGACAAAAATATAAAAATTTCAAAAAATTTTAGCCAACCGTTTTATCAGAAAAATTACACTGGTTATATAGCAGTTTGACAAACACTTATTTGGATCATCGAGAAGCTTAATATTCCCTAAACAACACAACGTAATTAAAACGTTTAGCTGATTTTACAGAGTTATCTCCCTGTAGTGTTAGGTACTACCTTAAGTTGCTATTTTCACGATAATAAAAACATTGCAATAATATCTGATAATGTTTTGAAAACACCAGCTTTACATGTAATTGTAATTGTTTTAACAGCTTTTTTTACTAATTTATATGCAATTTTATTTGGTTTTAGATTATGTTTTGGTTTGATTTCAGAACACGCAGATAGCATAGGTGTTTTATGCATGATAATATGAATTTTGCTTACAGATAATAAATTTAGTGAGGTCCTTGAATACACTTTTACATAAGATGATCATCAGTGACCTAGGGGTTCAAAATTCAAGAAAAAGGGGGGCGTATTTGTCTGCAATGATTTTTTTGTTAAGAATTTTATGCCAAAAAATTACATATTTTCTAATTAGTTATATGATCCCTCCTCAATCTGCCACTCACAAAATTTTATAAATAAATACTTACCATACATATTTAGAATATTCTTGAGTCAACCACATGTATAACATTGCAATGTAAGTGTCTTTGAAGACCTCAAGATAACTTATCTGTATCTGCCTTAAATAGCAGCAGCATATGATTGTACAAGATAAGTCACTGGTTTCTGCTTGAGCTTTTGATTTCAACAGCTATGCTTTATTAAGTATATCTTGTTACAGTATTTATGAAACAAAATCCACCTGGAAAAAAATGTGTTCAAACAGATGTTTAAAACTTTCTTCAAATGTTGTCTTGTGAATGTATCTTATCAAAAGAAATGTTAATTATTTTTTTTGACCATTTTATTTTCGCATGATAGGGAGTCTTTAAAAGCAGTCTTTATTCTACATTTTAAAAAATTGCTAATAAAATTTCAGCTACAAAGAATAGTAATTTTCATCAGTTTTTTAAATACTTAGCTGTGAAAATTTCAATTATTGTTAAAAAAAGATATGGAATAAAGTTGTTAATGTTCATGATGTTTAAACTTGCTTAAACCCTTCACAAACTGAATTCTTTCACCACAGCTTAGATCTTATTGTGTTTTAACACGGGGAAAGGCTCTGTAAACACATTTACAATATAACTTTGAACCTTTAAATTCCACTTTTGAAAATTTGAAATTAATTCAAATTGAAACAAGCATTAGGTCAAAGATATTAATTTGAATTGTAACATACAATTAAATGTATGATGTTAAATTGAATTATTTGCCAAGCATGTGTTCCCTTTTCATGATACCTTAAATTTACCATCAAACTACATGTCATTCTTCATCTAGTTTTATGTACATACAGAGTACACAATTTTAATGCTAAATTTGAAATACAAACTTCATTCAATGCAATTAAACTATCATTTGTTAGATGTTGGACCATTTTAGTAATCTGGTTGATTGATACTGTTATAAATATTTTCAATAATTGTTCAATAATTTATTGAACTTATGCTTAATATCATTTCAGACAATTATTTACAAGAAATCATTGACCATATCAGGACTGGTGATCAGTGGAGGGAAGATGACGATTGGTTCAATTATGAATCACATGACATTAGATACCTTATTTATTATGATGTTGTTTTTCCTTTTCCATTATATATGGGCAGCACCATTACAGGTTTGTTAGAATTTTTTGTGATTGGTCAACTAAAGTCACTTGACTTGCAGACCTTCTTGTGATTGGTCAATAAAAGTCACTTGAATTACAGCTCATACACTACCAACCATGCAAGGGCTGTATATAGCCAGTCAAGGTCTTTAAAAACTTACAGTACCTATTGAAAGAGAAAATAATATATATTTTTAATTATTACTTGTTATTTATGATTTAGAATTGTAAGATAGCTAACAAAAAGGGTGACTGAAAAACTTGTTTCTAAATTTACAATTGCCAGTAAAGAATTCATGGTTTCCTACTAACAAGCAAATTTTATTTAAACATTAAAGACTCACTCAAATAGTTCAAGTGTTAAAGGAAAGTGTAAAGTTGATTTGCAACTTAGAAAATAAGAAACAGAAGTGACAGAATAAAAGGAAAATCAGAAATTCCTATAGATAAAGATCTTTGTTCAAATGAATTTCAACATGAGAGTTTGAAAAGAGTGCAAGAGTTGAAAACTTATAAAGACAAGAAAATGCATGTATAAGAGTTCAAGTCGGATGAGGTTTGTCCAAGTCAGGGATGGCTAAGATGTCCTAGATTTCCTAGTCTTTCAATAATATCAGTGATTAGTTCTTTATCTATTTATAAATACCTTGCAACAATTTCTGAATTTACAGTATTTATTTTTCACAACTTACATCCTATATGTTTAACATAATTTTTTTGTAGGTAATGGTCGCAATTATACTGCTGTATTTTAAACTAGGAGTTAGTGCTGTTATAGGGGCATCAATCTTTATTTTAGCAGCACCCCTACAGTACTACATAGCTAGACAAATGTCTGTCCAGCAAAAGAAGGTCATGGTGAGTACATTAATATAAAGCTAGCTTTAAGTCAGAATATAAACTATTTCTACTGATATTGACATGATTTGCAACAATTACTTCTATGAAGGATATTGAATGAAAAAATAAGGTAGATGGTCATTTGCTGAGAAGCTTGAAATAGAGAGTAAATTGTGATTTGAGCAATTCGAATTCTAATACTACTGGTAATTTTATTGAAAATAAAATAAAAATCTTAATATTTTGTAAAAGCTTAGTAATCCTTCTTCAAACCAAATTTTGTTTTAAAATGATTATGATAATCATGATAATAAAAAGCAGATAAATATTTACTTTGATATGAAAGTAAACATCAGATTTGTGAATTTCAAATTGAGATGAAAAAATTAAATAGTCTTCAGGTATATCTGTAACATGTGTTGGAGTTATGATTATTGTACAGGAGCTTTATGAGAGATGAAAGAACTATAGGACATGTATAAGAGGGCTGATGCATACCAAGCTAGTACACTCAGACAAAAACTAGTATGCTGCATAATAAATGCTGATTTTAATAAAATCTGTAGTTAAGGTGGTACCTAACACTACAGGGAGATAACTGTAAAATCAGCTAAATGTTTTAATTACATAGTGTTGTAAAGGGAATAATAAGCTTCTCAATGATCAGAATTGGTGTTTGTCAAACTGCTATATAACCAGTGTATTTTTTCTGACAAAACGATTGGTTAAGAATTTTTGAAATTTTTATATTTTTGTTATAGGGTCAAAGTAAATACTTTGTCAAAATTTAATTAAAATTAAACGAGCCAAATTAATTTTAGTGAAAGTGTTAGGTACCACCTTAATTGATGTTATTTTGTAAATTTGTATACGCCCGTCAAAATTTTGACGGGACGTATTATGGTATACAAATGTCCGATGTCCGTCCGTCTGTCGTGCCGTCTGTCTGTCCGTCTGTCTGTTGAGCGTAAACATGTCGCACTGTAACTTGAGAACAACTTATCCAAATTTCATGAAACTAATATAGTTGTTTCTTATAATGGTCAAATGATCTGTATACTTTTTGGTGAAAATAAGATTTAAACTTTTTGAGTTATGGCACTTTGTAACTAAAACAGGGGTGTGTTTTTTTTCACATGTTGCACCGTATCTCAAAAACAATTCTTGATTATTGCTTCAAACTTTACACACTTCTTATTTATATTAATATTAAAATATCTGTATACTTTTTGGTGATGATTCAAAATTTCATTTTTGAGTTATTGAGTATTTTGTAAAAAAGGGGGAGGGGGTTTTTACATGTTGTGCCGTATCTCAAAAACGATTTATGATTATTGCTTAAAACTTTACACACTTCTTTGTTATATTAATCTAAAGATCTGTATACTTTTTGGTGATGATTCAAAATTTCATTTTTGAGTTATTGAGTATTTTGTAAAAAAAAGGGGGAGGGGGTTTTTACATGTTGTGCCGTGTTTTTACCTGTTGTGCCGTATCTCAAAAACGATTTATGATTATTGCTTAAAACTTTACACACTTCTTTGTTATATTAATCTTAAGATCTGTATACTTTTTGGTGATGACTCAAAATTTTATTTTTGAGCTATTGAGTATTTTGTAAAATAAGGGGATGGTTTTTTTTACATGTCGCACCGTATCTCAAAACAATTTATGATTATTGCTTGAAACTGTACACACTTCTTTGTTATATTAATCTAAAGATCTGTATACTTTTTGGTTTGATTCAAAATTTAATTTTAGTGATATTTAGTTTTTTGTAAAAAAAAAACAGGGTGGGGGAGGGAGTTTCACATGTCCCGCCGTGTCTCAAAAACAATAAATGGTTATTGCTTAAAACTTTCTCAGAATCTATTGATGATTATTGCATAAAACTTCCACACAAGACGTCGGGCGTATCATGCGCTCATGGAGCAGCTGTTTATTTAGTTATTCCTTGTCTTCTATTCATAGTATGGATTCCTCGAATAAAACAAAACATTGCACACATAGTATGAATTGCCACATTATAAAAAATACATCCCACTTTAAAGTGCTGATTAACTTTGAGGTAATTTTGGTAATTAAGGTAACCCAATAACTTTTTTTTCTGTTTCAGAGTAATGCTGATAACAGAGTGAAAAAGTGTAATGAGATGATCCAGTCTATGAGAGTAATAAAGCTGTTGGCATGGGAGAAAATTTGTCAGAAAACTATTAACCAAAGCAGGAAACCAGAGTTATGGGCCTTGTTTAGGGCAGCAGTTTTCCGTATTTTCTTCAGTAAGATAATGATTACTGTAAACTTAGATATTTTATTGTCCAGCCTCGACTTTTGTTGAAAAAGGAAGACCCAGTGATCCTACATGGCATTGTTGGCGTCCTCCACAAATATTCAATCTGTGGTCAAAGTTTTTAAAGTTTTAATAACTTACTCTCTCTGATTTCTACCAAAATTGAAAAGCTTGTTTATAATCAAAAGCTAGTATCAATAAGGAAATTTGTAAAAATGTATTTCCAGGCTTTTCGTATGTTTCTTTTTATAGGGATTTAGTTTTTCTTCCAGTTATCATTAACAGTTTGCAGTAAAAGTTCTTAAAACATTTATTATAATCATAAAGAAGTCAAGACAGTAGGTTCTGCGGAACCCTTACAAATTTTTATTGTAAAAAATGTGACTAGGTTATAATCGCAATAATTTGAATTCGTTTGTCTGTTCGCTTGTCCGTTCATTAGTCTGTTTGTTTGTCTGTCTGTCTGTCCCGTTTCAGGTTAAAGTTTTGGTTAAAGTTTTTGGTCGAGGTTGTTTTTGATGAAGTTGTAGTCCGATCAACTTCAAACTTAGTAAACATGTTCCTTATGATATGATCTTTCTAATTTTAATGCCAAATTAAAGATTTTATCCCATTTTTATGGTCCACTGAACCTAGAAAATGATAGTGCGGATGGGGCATCCATGTACTTGGGACACATTCATGTTATTTTTTTAAAAATGAATTAAACATGATTTCATTCAATATCGCAAAAATTTAAATCGCATTTTAGTCTTACACATTAACTATATAACAAAACAGGAGAAAAAAATTGAGATTGTCAGGTGAGACATACAATACATAGCTTTATGAAATAGTTTATGTACTTATACATCCTTGGTTTTCAAATATCAATGTTTGAGTGTTCCTGAGCCGAGTACAAATAAAATTTATGTTTCAAAACAATGTATGGATATTTTCTAATACTGCAGTTTCTACAACTGTTCCAGTTGTAGTTTTAAGGGTAAAATCCATCAGTTTTTAATTTGGAGAGAACAACCTAAAAATTCTTCAAAATTGTACTTTAAATAATGCTCTACAGAAACGCTTTGTCGCTGTCATAAACAAGGAGATATTGGGTCAGTAACTGTTTCTCACAAATTTTTAGACAGTCAATTCAATTTGACTGTGCAAATAGCACAGCTGCAGTGTATATGGAAATTCAATGTTGAACATCAAGAATTCCACCAAAAACTGGGTCTATTCTCAGGTACTCTAAAAAGATAAGCAAATACTTCTCCAAATGTGACATCAATATTTGTTTTGGCTACACATAGGTTTTTTTCAGAGTGATTAAATTATTATTTATTTGATTACCTTAATTGTCTATGTACTATACAATTGTATAATATTTACAGACTTTGCTGGAGTAGCCATACCAATTCTAGGAACTATGATTGTAAGTACAGCTGTTAAATAGAAACATTTTGTATGCATTTTATATAGAGTAAATGTCAATGATCAACACACAAGCCTAAAATGCATTTGCAGTTTGAAACTTTTCTATAATGGATATAAACTATTTCTTCAAATGTTGTTTATAAGTTGTAAATAAGCTCATTAATAATAATAGAAAAACAAATTCAAGAATTCAAATACAGAAAAATATTTATAGACTGACAGAAGTAAACATTTATATACACATGAATTTATTATTGTTTTTGTTTGTCCATGAGTTGAATATTTTTGCATATTCGAATTCTTCGATTCTTATTCTTTTTATTACATTGATCATGCTGATTGTAAACTTTTCAATGTAAATGAAGCAAACAATGAAAGAAACTATATTATTTTTTAAGACTTCTTAATGTCTTGATGACATGTCATTAAGGAGATAACTGTATTGTATTTTGAACTTCGACAGCATCAATTGGGGATTTGATGGTTTGCAAATTAAGTTTACTGGCGACACATTAGAGGAGACAGTAAACGGGTATTTACGACCATCAAATCCCCAATTGATGCCATCAGAGCTTAAAATAAAATAGAATTATCTCCATTCTAATAAAACTGTCAGAAAACAACGTTAAAACATGTATTTAAAATTTTCCATATGTCGTCTGCGCTTGCGTGTACGTCCAATAGCATCAATTGTCAATTGATACCAACCATGTAAATAAATGACGTTATCCAATCAAAATGAACTTTACAAACATTGTTGCATTAGAATGACAATGTTTTGACAACACCCATTGTTGTATGAAGTCAAGGGAGTGAAATTATTGGATTTTTTTTTTAACGTCATCATAATTTTTTTATGCAAATATTGCTTGTTGTAAAAATCATCAACACTCTGTACCCTGTAACACTCCACTGACTACCAAGGAAATGAACATATATTACTCGATTTATTTCACTTGACTGGACAGAGTATAACCGATTCGCTCACAATAAACCAGTCCATCTATAGATAGGTGTTTTAGGATAAACTTATCAATGAAGTGTCCAGTCCTTGTTCTGTAAATTCCTTTGATGACACTGATAGGTGATTAGAAATCAGTAATACTTATAACAGCAATCATCCTTATCACACACATCTTCAAATAGACTATCACTATGCAAATTAAAATGTAAGCTCTGCCCGATCAGTTGAACTAACATTGATAATACCTTTTGTTAAGTTAACACTAGAATAACAATGATAGAAAATTATTCATTGATTTCTTTTAGTAGTAAGTAACATTGGACTTATTATCTTATGTCTTGTAATATTGGTGTCTACTCACTTAGTATATTCATTCACAAAAATTCCAAAGACATTTATGGGTTTTTATTTGCTTTGATACACAGTATGACTTACATTTAGAAATTATTAGATTGATTTCACATGTGAAAAAAAATCTGTTTTTTTATTTGACTCGTAAATCAGGGTATGTAATTGTAACTTATGTAAAAAATGACATTTTTTGTTATCTTTTCCAGACATTTATACTGTATCCATATTTAGAAGATGAGCCACTTGACGCCGGGAAAGCTCTGTCAACATTAGCTCTATTCAATGTACTAAGACTGCCAACCATTTTATTTACAGCTTTTATAAACTCATTTATCAATGCAAATGTCAGTGCCAAAAGGGTAATTCCCTATCTGTTGGCAGAAGATGCTGAGGGGTTCAACACAGGGGATAAACACAAAACACATACTATTGGTACAGATACCATGGAAGACAAGGTAAATATGATATACATAGAGCATTTAATGTTAAAAACTAAGTTTTGTAACATAACAGTACCAAATTTACAAAGAGTGCCCAATTTTCACATAGTTGACAAAACAAGCAGCTGACATTTTATGGGCCTTTTTTCTAGAAGCGAAATTTCAACAATTTATATTTATATTATTTGCCATTATGCACCTCTTTCAACATACGTGTAGCTTAAAGTATTTAAATGCACATAAAATTATCACAACAAAAAAAGCAACAACTACTGAAATGTTGCATGCAATCTAAACAAAACGTCAATTTTTTAAAATGAACAATCTCTGTTATTTGTCCTGATATATAGCTTATATTTTCAGAAATGAGTGTCTCCTTTTTTTTCAGCCAATGAAAGTTGGAGTTGTAAACTGTGTCTATATTTTTTCAGCCAATCAAAGTTGAGAGTTGTAAATTGTGTTTATATTTTTTCAGCCAATCAAAGTTGAGAGTTGTAAATTGTGTTTATATTTTTTCAGCCAATGAAAGTTGGAGTTGTTGTAGAGAGTGTAAATGGAACAGGTAAACCGGTGACAGTTGTACAGAATGAGATGTCTGGTAGTCAGAGTTCACTGGAGAGTAACCTGTCTAGAACACCTGGCCACAGTAGACAGAACAGTCACAGTTCACTGAAGGATATCATGGAGCTGAAGGAGAGACGACACAGTGAACCCAATAAAACAGGTAGGTTAAAAGTTCACTGAGGTCCAGGTGACTAGAGATTAGCAAATTTCATCCAAGGAATGACTGTGTAAGTGAACCGAACAGAACAGGTGGGTCTAATTCACTGGGTTGAGGCATAGATCATTAAAGAAGAAACTAAATAGTAAACCTATCAAAACAGTTTAGTTGGGTCATTATTCACTGATGTTCATTATACTGTAGTTCTTTGAATAAGAGATTACACAATGAAACAGAATATTAATCACAGTGAACCATTTAATCTAATAACCAGGTCAGTTAAGCCCTTCAGTCACAGTTACCAAAGAACTAATATAGTTGAATTTAGTAAAAAAAAGACTGAGTAAATCAAACCAAGCAAATGAATCAAATTTGTTATTCCTTAATTAGAAGTGGTTTAAGACATATGCCAATGGCTTTACATATATATATATCTGTTACGGTTTTTATTTGAAATCACCTTTGTAGCATTAAATAGCTCTTTTCTACAGAATTTTTTTGAAAAGTTGATAAAAAAGTTGATCCTTAATGTTTATGTGTGTATGTGTTCTTAGATCTTAAATTTTTTAAGTCCCACCTACGATAGTAGAGGGGCATTATGTTTTCTGGTCTGTGGGTTCGTTTATTCGTTCGTTTGTCCGTTCGTCCTGCTTCAGATTAAAGTTTTTGGTCAAGGTAGTATTTGATGAAGTTGAAGTCCATTCAACTTGAAACTTAGCACACATGTTCCCTATGATATGATCTTTCTGATGTGAATGCCTAATTAGAGTTTTTACCCCCAATTTCACGGTCCACGGAACACAGAAAATAATAATGCGAGTGGGGCATCCGTGTACTTGGGACACATTCTTGTTGAAAGGAGTTATTGTTCTCATGCTAACAGAGAGGATTTAATAAGGGTCCGAACACCCCTTATTTATATTTTTAAATGGTTATACACTTGCATTATTTGTAGGATCATTAACAGTAAATGATAAGAAAGAAACAAGTGGAAGACAGCGCCATACCAGTGGTGTATCTACAGAGGATGAGGACGAGATCGCTGAGAAATTTACCTTAATAGAGGCCAGAATGGTTGTGGAAATTAACAATGGATCCTTCTCTTGGGATCTTTCATCTAAAGAACCAACTCTTAATGACATTAATGTCAAAATACCTACAGGTATTATACTTAAAAACCAATCAAATTCCTATACATGTACATTTAGATATATTATAAATTTTTTAAACTTAGAACATGGAAAGTTTTAAGGAGGAAGACCTAGGTTAAGGGAAATAACTCTTAAAATCATCAGTACGTTTGTGCCAGCCATTTTCATAAATATGTTCTAAGCTTCTAGGATACATAGATTATTTCCAATCCGTTTCAGGTAAATGCTTAAAATTCATTGACGAAACATGACTTTTACAAACGCATAACTGATTTAAAGAGTTATCTTCCTGAACCAAGGTCTACCCCTTAATTGAGGGATATTTTATTTAGAAAAATGTATCTATTTATAACTTCATTAACATACTATGGATTCTCTTACTTCAAATTCTGTAGATTGATGAAAAATTGGTATTTTGTTATGTTTATGGTTCTAACAAAATCTGCATATAAAGGGGGTCTCATTCGGGGGGGGGGGGGGGGGGGGGGGGGTTCCAATCCCGGATCCCGCTTACTGTTTTGTCAGATTCCTGTATCCCGCTTACACTATGTATGTAAGCAATTCTCATTTTTTTTTGTATTACCCGGGTCCTGCAAGACCTCATTTCCCGTTTTCATGCCACAATAATTTGACTTTCACGTGTCATGCTTACAAAAAATTGACAATCCCGCGTCACGCTTAGACCCCAATGAGACCCACTATAAATCTTTGGTAAATTTTCAAATTTTATAAACACAAAAAATTGTAGTTTTAACTATACCTTTAAAAAGAATTGATATGAAATGAAAATATAATGTTATTGGTAGCCTCAAGTAGGAATTAAAAGACACATGAGGTATAAGTTACAGTGTTCTCCCCAGAATGTGATGCTATCTGAATTAATTTTCTAATATTGTGTTGTTGATCTTATGCTATATTTTTTTAAAAACAAGATGGTATTTTAAATTTCCTTTTTTACCAGGATGCTTTAAGAAATATCTGGGGAGAACACTGAGTAAATGAGACAGAAACCCAAATATCACAACGCTCCTCCCTGTGGCCCTGAAAAAAAGTCAAAAACACAAAAATCATATTCTTTTTTATATTATCTATAACTAGTATATATATGTAGAGTATTTTTCAGCCACAGAAATGAAAATTTTATACTTTTTAGGAAAGTTGACAATAATAGTTGGATCAGTAGGTTCAGGAAAGACGTCATTACTCAGTGCAATGTTGGGAGAGATGTTAACTGTCAAAGGAGAAGTTAATTGGCACAAGTATGTAAATTAAGCCAGGTTGTACTGTTATATCTAAAAATTACAAGAACATTTTTTCTATCTTTTTTACTAGAAATAGATCAATTCATATACTTTGAGTTGATGTAGATTTTATCTAAAGAGTCAATATCTGTTGAAAGAAATAAATTCTTATTTGAGAAAATTATATTCTTTATTTTTTTGTCGATGAATTATTAGACTTATGCAAAAAACAAAAAGAACCGGAAAAACAGAAAATCCAAAAGCAATTCAGAGATTGTTTTAGTGAAGGGGTAACTTTGAAATACATACATGTATATATGTGTATTTTTTTCAGGGGATCAAAACTAGCCTATGCAGCACAGAAAGCATGGCTACTTCACGATACACTCAGGGATAATGTGTTGTTTGGTCTCCCTTACACATGGAGAAGGTTTGTTCAGTGAAAGGATAGTACTTTATCTTTGTAAAAAAAAAATTCAGTGATTTTTAGGGTACAGGTGAACCACTGTATGAATGACAAATTTCCTATAGACTTAAGAAAAATCACTAAATTAAATATATCCAAGAACTTGTAAGTTTTCCTTAATCCACAAAAATTGGTTTCACGAAAAATGTACAGTAGTATGAAGAAATGATATTTGAATGTTTAAAAGGAATAAAACTTACCTTACTTTAAGGCTATATTTCAAAAATTTTCTGGTGGACAAGGACTGTCTCTTTTTCTCAGCCCCACAAACAGAAAATAGTATACTAAAGAAATTGGTTTATAAATCCCATCCAACATGAATAAATGCCCTTCCCTCACCTTGGTGGCAAACATCAGTGGAATAAATCTTTACCATATCAGTTTCTTTAGTTCATATACTATTTCATAAGCGGAAATGACGTGCTGCTGATATACAAGCTTCAAGATATATATATATATAACATTAAGAAATTTAAGAAGAATTGTGTAACAAAGATAGATGATTGAACCATTAGTATCAAAACTTTATCACCATGTACTTTACAGTCGGATTAAGATACGGTAAACAAACTTGTTTTCACAGATGTACGGTATTTCACATTTAGCCTTTTCTAATCAACTTTCGTGACTCTCAAATATATTTGATGAAGATAAATAGGAAAGATTAAAGTTTTATGTATTGACAGCAATTTATATTGGCTTTATTCTCTTTAGTAAAAATATAAATACTTTGTGAAAATTAGTTAATTCACAATATCTATATACTACATAGTGATATATTCTTCATTTTTTTATACGACCGCAAATTTTGAAAAAATTTTCGTCGTATATTGCTATCACGTTGGCGTCGGCGTCGGCGTCGGCGTCGGCGTCGTCGTCGTCGTCGTCGTCGTCCGGCGTCCGAATACTTTTAGTTTTCGCACTCTAACTTTAGTAAAAGTGAATGGAAATCTATGAAATTTTAACACAAGGTTTATGACCACAAAAGGAAGGTTGGTATTGATTTTGGGAGTTTTGGTCCCAACATTTTAGGAATTAGGGGCCAAAAAGGGCCCAAATAAGCATTTTCTTGGTTTTCGCACTATAACTTTAGTTTAAGTTAATAGAAATCTATGAAATTTTGACACAAGGTTTATGACCACAAAAGAACGGTTGGGATTGATTTTGGGAGTTTTGGTCTCAACAGTTTAGGAATTAGGGGCCAAAAAAGGGCCCAAATAAGCATTATTCTTGGTTTTCGCACAATAACATTAGTTTAAGTAAATAGAAATCAATGAAATTTAAACACAATGTTAATGACTACAAAAGGAAGGTTGGTATTGATTTTGGGAGTTTAGGTCCCAACAGTTTAGGAATTAGGGGCCAAAAAGGGACCCAAATAAGCATTTTTCTTGGTTTTCGCACCATAACGTTAGTATAAGTAAATAGAAATCTATGAAATTTAAACACAAGGTTTATGACCATAAAAGAAAGGTTGTGTTTGATTTTGGGAGTTTTGGTCCCAACATAATAAGGGGCCCAAAGGGTCCAAAATTAAACTTTTGTTTGATTTCATCAAAATTGAATAATTGGGGTTCTTTGATATGCTGAATCTAACTGTCATGACTGTGTATGTAGATTCTTAACTTTTGGTCCCGTTTTCAAATTGGTCTACATTAAGGTCCAAAGGGTCCAAAATTAAACTTAGTTTGATTTTGACAAAAAATGAATCAGTTAGGTTCTTTGATATGCTGAATCTAAAAATGTACTTAGATTCTTGATTATTGGCCCAGTTTTCAAGTTGGTCCAAATCGGGGTCCAAAATTAAACTTTGTTTGATTTCATCAAAAATTGAATAAATGGGGTTCTTTGATATACCAAATCTAACTGTGTATGTAGATTCTTCATTTTTGGTCCTGTTTTCAAATTGGTCTACACTAAAGTCCAAAGGGTCCAAAATTAAACTTAGTCTGATTTTAACAAAAATTGAAATCTTGAAGTTCTTTGATATGCTGAATCCAAAAATGTACTTAGATTTTTTATTATGGGCCCAGTTTTCAAGTTGGTCCAAATCAGGATCTAAAATTATTATATTAAGTATTGTGCAATAGCAAGTCTTTTCAATTGCACAGTATTGCGCAATGGCAAGAAATATCTAATTGCACAATATTGTGAAATATCAAATTTTTTTTTAATTAGAGTTATCTTTCTTTGTCCAGAATAGTAAGCAAGAAATATCTAATTGCAAAATATTGTGCAATAGCAAGATTTTTTTTTAATTGGAGTTATCTTTCTTTGTCCAGAATCAACTTAAATCTTTGTTATATACAATATACAATGTATATTCACTTTTTACTACCAACTGATAAATTAAAATAATCTTTACCATTCAGTGATAACAAGCAGTTTTTTTACATCTTAATATTTTATGATGTATTTAAATGAGTAGTTATTGTTGCAAACTCCATTAGAAATTTTAATTGAGATTAGTTTTGGAATAAGGGAAAGGGGGATGTGATTAAAAAAATTGGGTTCAATTTTTCTCATTTGAAATTTCATAAATAAAAAAGAAAATTTCTTCAAACATTTTTTTGAGAGGATTAATATTCAACAGCATAGTGAATTGCTCTAAGAGAAACAAAAATTTTAAGTTCATTAGAACAATTCATTCTGTGTCAGAAACCTATGCTGTGTCAACTATTTAATCACAATCCAAATTTAGAGCTGAATCCAGCTTGAATGTTGTGTCCATACTTGCCCTAACCGTTCAGGGTTCAACCTCTGCGGTCGTATAAAGCTACGCCCTGCGGAGCATCTGGTTCCTGGATTTTGTGGGTACAGGTGAACCATCAATTTAAATGTTATACAAATTACTAATTTTCTATAGGCTTTGTATGGTAGAGAATACTAGAGAAGGGAAAAACCTCGAAATCAAATAGTCAAGAATATGCAAGTTTTCCTCAACTCACAAAAATAAATGAATCCACATTTTATCTAGAATGATACCATACAGCTGATACCATGCTTGTTGATGTCTTTTCAGATATAAAAGTGTGATTCACTCGTGTGCTCTGCAGCCAGATTTAGATATGTTACCATCTGGTGATTCTACAGAAATTGGAGAGAAGGTAAGTCAAATTATCCTGCAGCTCTTATTGCAAGAATTCTTAAGAGTAAAAATACTAGTAGATCAACAACATTTAAGTATGCTCAAGCTCATAATTTATTATAATTGTAAAGAGTACTTTTTTGTGAAAATATTTTGTTTATTGTTGATTAAAAACCATTATTGAACTTTTTTCAGTAATGATTTTATAGGGTTATTGCATGAATATTGGGGAATATTGTCCCGAGTAGAATTTTATATTGCACGAGCTTGCGAGTGCAATATATGTTCTACGAGGGACAATATTCCCCAATATTCATGCAATAACCCTTTTATTGTATAGCAATATAATATTTAAAAGTAAAAATTGGTTTAAACTAAGATTTTGTCGTTGATGACGTCATGAATTTTGAAGATTTATTGCACTAGTGCAATATTAGAATTTATTGCACGCTAACTTTTGGTTACGTTCTGTGGGAAATATTATATTGCTATACAATAAAAGTTTTTATTGTCTCTGAGACACAAAGCCATGACAGAAGGGTACTAAGCACAAAATAATATAGTAGTAGGATAATAGTAAAATTGAGAATGGAAATGGGGAATGTGCCAAAGAGACAACAACCCAACCATAGAGCAGACAACAGCAGAAGGTCACCAACAGGTCTTCAATGCAACAAGAAATTCTCGCACCCGGAGGCGTCCTTCAGCTGGCCCCTAAACAAATATATACTGGTTCAGTGATAATGAACACCATACTAAACCCCAAATTATACACAAGAAACTAAAAGTTAAAATAATACAAGACTAACAAAGGCCAGAGGCTCCTGACTTGGGACAGGCGCAAAAATGCGGCGGGGTTAAACATGTTTGTGTGATCTCAACCCTCCCCCTATACCTCTAGCCAATGCAGAAAAGTAAACGCATAACAATACGCACATTAAAATTCAGTTCAAGAGAAGTCCGAGTCTGATGTAACCAAAGAAAATAAACAAAATGACAATAATACATAAATAACATCAGACTACTAGCAGTTAACTGACATGCCAGCTCCGGACCTCAATTAAACTGATTGAAAAATTATGTCTTCATCATATGAATATCAGGCACAATCCTCCCTGTTTCTGACAATAGTACCTATTGTCAGAAAACAGTGATAACCGAGTTCAAATCTGGGGATATTATTTGTATCAATTAATCTCATTTCTACACGATCACCTTCATTTTACCTGAAAGTTATTCCAGAATATTTATGTGAGCACTGAAATCTTATCATATGAGCTGCTCAGAAAGAATTGGAACTGGTTCAAATGAATTTCAATACATTTACAAACCCATTTTTTTTGGTTGAAAAAAATCTCGATTCAAAGTCTATAAATACTTGAAAATTGAGTTGATATAAGAACTTTACAAAACACACCAAATTAAACTCTTATTTTTAATTTGAAACAGTTATACACATGCATAAGGTTGGTTTCTATCAAACACAGCTCATATGTTTTCAACTGGAAAAAAATATTAAGGTAGTACCTAATGCTACAGGGAGATAACTCTGTAAAATCAGCTTAACGTTTTAATTACGTTGTATTGTTAAGGGAATAGTTAGCTTCTCAATGATCAAAATTAGTGTTTGTCAAACTGCTATATAACCAGTGTATTTTTTCTGATAAATTGGTTGGTTCAAAATTTTTGAAATTTTTATATTTTTGTTAAAGTGTCAAAGTAAATACTTATGAAAATTAAACGAGCCAAATTAATTTTAGTGAAAGTGTTGGGTACCACCTTAAATGCATTATCTGGATGAATATATTTTAATGTGATATTAATATCAACACTTCCTTGTACTAGAACAAAACATGCAAAACTCAGGGATTTTTAACATACTTGTTCACAAAGTAACAGTCTGCTGGAAGACATGTCACCCTATCAGGACACATTATTCTGACTCCTAGCCAAACTGTCATTGCTCTAACTCCTTATGCTGCATGCTTTTTGGAGAAGTAGTAAATACCAATATGAAAGTTTTTGGTTTGACCTGTCTCTGGATGGAACCCATAATGTGAGCATGCTACTACGAGACAACAAAGCCAGTCCATAACTTTGATAAATATGTACTTGTTTTGTACCTTGTTGCAACATTAGTCATAGGCTTTGAATTATTTTTTTTAATTTTATTTTTTAGGGTATAAATCTAAGTGGAGGCCAGAAACAAAGAATAAGTATTGCTAGAGCCTTATACTCCAAAGCTGATACAGTTTTATTGGTAAGATAACGTTGAATACAGTATGGAGAAATCTGTCTTAACAAAGCTTTACATGTTTATGACTGAATATTTTTTAAGGACTAAAGTGTAGGGACTAGTCTCTTAACCTACTATGTAGCAAATAAACTCATCATAGATACCAGGACTAAATTGAGCAATGGAGACTATTTACTATACACTTTACAGATTGTGTTCATTTTAAACATTTGAAGTTTTCAGATATGAAAAGACAAAAATTTAGATTCTTATATCCAGCAAACTCACTGTAGTAGAAAAAAATATACATATTGAGGAAGAATTCGGAATAAAATAAGATGAAAAAATACTTTATGATTAAAGTTATGATAATTCCTTCACTCTCGGGGAAGAGTAAAGCATAAATTTTTAACTAAGTCGTGTACACATTAAAAGAGGATTTAATTCCACAGAGAACCAGTATAATTCAGAAAGGCATCTTAAAATCTCAACTATGGTTGTATGTCAAATACATTTTGCATTATAATAATTGAAAACAATATGTTAAATAATATTTATGCTCTGAAGCAATATATGTTAAATCATAACATTAATGTCATTGAAATCCTAAAATTGCCTGTTTAGATCTTTTCCAAATTTTGAAGGACATTCCTTGGCAACAATGTGAGTTTTAACGGATTGGTCAATGGATTATTCTGTAACTTAATATGTTTTTTTAAACAGGATGATCCATTTTCTGCATTGGATGCTCACGTTGGGAAGCATGTGTTTGAGGAAGCCATTTTGAATCGCATGTTGAAGAAGAAAAGGACGGTTATTCTAGTCACCCATCAACTACAATACCTCAGTTATGCTAGTCATGTAAGTGTAGGTTCTACTGTAATTCTAGTCACCCATCAACTACAATAACTCAGCTATGCTAGTCATGTAAGTGTAGGTTCTACTGTAATTCTAGTCACCCATCAACTATAATACCTCAGCTATGCTAGTCATGTAAGTGTAGGTTCTACTGTAATTCTAGTCGCCCATCAACTACAATACCTCAGTTATGCTAGTCATGTAAGTGTAGGTTATACTGTAATTCTAGTCACTACAATACCTCAGTTATGCAAGTCATGTAAGTGTAGGTTCTACTGTAATTCTAGTCACACATCAACTGCAATACCTCAGCTATGCTAGTCATGTAAGTGTAGGTTCTACTGTAATTCTAGTCACACATCATCTGTAATACCTCAGTTATGCTAGTCATGTAAGTGTAGGTGCTGCATGCTTGAAGAGAATGTTATTTTTATATAGTACGATTGACCTATAAAGGACTTTTTATTTTAAATAGGTGAAGTGTTTTCATAGATTATGTCAGTTGTGATAATTTCACAAATTTCAAAATACCATCATAGTTTAACAATTAAACAAGCAAACTTAATTTCTATCCCTGTAGTACACATTCAAGTAGTTCAGCTGTTGAAAAGGGTATTAAATTTATGTTATTTTTATAAATGAAAAAAACAAACTAGGATATGGAATCTGATATTTTTTTCACTAAAAAATTAAGATCTGACACATGAACCAATAAAAAAATAAATCTTAATGATTTTGTTTCACAACAGGTAATAGTAATGAAAGAAGGTGGCATACAATACCAGGGTAAACTGCATGATGTTAAAAAGGTCAATCCAGAATTGTACGAGTCTTGGAGGAAAGCTCTTAGGGAAGCATCAACCATTGAACCTAGGTAAGTATTCCTTAGTGTTTTATAGTTTTATTTTTTTACATCATACGTCAACTTTAAAGTCAGGAATATGACAGTTGTTATCCATTTGTTGGATGGGTTTGAGCTTTTTATTTAGCCATTTACTTAAAAGGATTTTTCCATTTAGAATTTTCCTCAGAGTTTAGGATTTTTGTTATTTTCATTTCTTTAAAAGATATACAGACTTAGAGTTTTGACCCATGTTTTGTGGTTGACTGAACATAGAATTATGAAATTGCAAGCAGGGCATGGAGTTCTTCACTTTTTCTTTTCAATCAGGCACGACCTCAATCATGTTAATTTTCCAAAAGCTTAATTCCAAATTTATTGTAAATAGTTTTATTCCCTCCCCCACCCATGAAACAAACTTACTAATTTCCTTAGGATCTTAAACACCAAATCACCATCATCATCATGCATCATGGGTGCTTTATTTTGGACTAGGTTCATTTATTCTCCAACATTATCCAATAGTATACTTCCTTTTTCACAATCTTTTTTCTATCTTTACAGAGAGAGTGAGAGACCATCAGAGAGTTCTACAGAAATGAAAGTTGGGAGTCCTCACTTGGAGGGAAGAAAACATAGCTATCCAAGTATTACTGAACTTCAACATCAATCATCAGTCGTAAGTCTATATATACAGTTCATAACGAATATATAGCTTCATAGGCTAGTTCAAAACTGCTTATTAGATTTTTTGCATTTTTTTCCAAGAATTACTTTTGAAAATAGAATAACACAAGAGGCATGTGATATTTGTGAAAATTTCCTCTATAAATCCATTCTTTAAGATACTATTATTAGACGCCATAGCTTCATTCAAAAATAGGTGTATTACCATTATTAATATTTTTGCGGTAATTTTAATTTGAAAATAATTGAATAGGACCCTTACTAGCATGCACCTTATATAACAGTTGTATTTTACAGAATGAGTCTCAATCCAAGGTAAATTATCATGAGTGATGAAAAGTATTGTACAAAGATGCATGTTTTCTGTGGTGTACTGTTTATTGCAATCCGTATAATATACTTTTCTGTTTTCTTAACCAAGGTGTTGTCATGTGACATAGACATTTGAATCATTCTAAAAAAAATTTTTATCATTAAATCATTACAGATTAATTATACTCCTTCTTTAAATAAGTGGGGTATACAGTTTTATCTCTGTCTGCCAGTCTGTTGGTCCGTCCCATGAATATTTTTGTCATACCTTTTTTCAGGAAAAATGTCAATAGGATTTCTGAAATTCGAATTCAGGGTTTATATTTAAGTCAGCATTACCGTGTGATGCATTTTCAGTTATATCTCTCAACAACTTCCTTGGCAGGCTGGGGTATCATTAACAAGCAGTATCCCACAGTTTCACTTGTATTTTTAAAAGCCATAGGCTATATATGCTAATTTTAACATGGGTAGGCAATATATTTGTAGATGAATTGCTAATAATCAAAATATATTTGTTGAAGAAAAAATTCTTAAAATGCAATATGCTTTTACTCATTTTATCGTAGGTGGGCATTATATCTTTAAAATCTTGCTAACAAATCAAAATATAATCTATTATTGATTATGATTTTTTTTTTGTCAAATTGCCCAAAACTGCCTTGATAGTGCATGCATATTGATGGTTGGTATCTTATTTAATTATTTAAATTTTATCTCGTAAATAATATTCATTGATACATGTATTATAAATTTGTATTTCTTTTTCTTTAATTTTGTATTCATTTAAACTGGTTCTTTCCAGTTTGTTAAACCAACCATTTTAAATTCGTCTTGTGTATTTTCTTGTCAAATTCACTCTTTAAAATCATTAGTTTCCACTAAATTGTTTTAGAAACTAGTTCTTCCACTTTACCACAATGACTGCAACATTTATCCACTTGAAATAATTTAGAATAAGTAATTCCACTTTTGTCAAATATTTCACAAAAAAAGTTTGATTATTTCAGTCTCATATTAACTAATTCACAATTTGCAATGATTTTTTTGAAATTTGATAACTGTTTGTGCACTTAATTATTTTGTTGCCATTGTGAAAAAATGAATCACATAAACATATTCTCTACTTTAGTACAGTATTTGTAGCTTAAAAACAGAATTAGTTAAATTTAGGTTTCTACTGCGGAATCTTTTTTTTTTGTGGGTACCAATTTTCGTTAATTAAGGAACAATGTATTTGCATTGATATTTTATTTTCGTTGCCTTGCAAAATTTTGAATACAAGCCTATGGAATATTTTGTTGAACATTATAATTGTTTGTTTTATTATTCCAATAAAATCAACAGAAATTGGTACACCATGAATAATAAGAAATTCACAGTAAGGAAATAATTTCATAGGCTAGGCCTCAGATTTTCATATTCAAAACTTCATATTTTCACTGCTTGAATTAAGAAAATAGAGTACCTTCTATACAGAGTGGTGAAGTCCATTTCATAGATTTGTGAGCGTAAAATGTTTAAAATTAGCACATTCAAGTTATGTAGCCTGCAGAAAAATAAAAATAGAATGCAAAATGGAGACTTTAACAATATTTATTTTCCAAATTCAAAGTAAATTAGAATTGATATGTAGCAACATTCTGTAAGTTGGAATGCTTTATGAGAAAATCCCAAGAAACAATGCAATGAAATTCTGATTTTTCTTAGACAAAAACAAGGTAAATTATTTCATTTGGCTTGCTCCAATAGTTGTGAACCAGTTGTCCCAACACTTTTATGAAAAATATGTCACCATCTAATGCAAAATTAATCATTTGAATATATTTCAGTCTTTCAGTTCCAATACATTAGGTCGTCAGCTCTCACAGTTTTCATACAATGAAGAAGAAGAAGAACCAGTTATAGAATTTAAGGAACAAGACATTGAAGAAAATGAAGATTCTGAAGGTTTGATCAACATGATCAATAGTTTCCAACTTATTTTCTTGGATACTTTTTTTTGACATCTCAATTTGCCTTTTCTAGCCGATTTCACAGAGATCTTTTTTTGTAATTTTCAAATATTCCTGATGTATTTGATAAGCTTTACAAATTTGAGACAGTTTGAATAAAACTATTTTTAAACTCCAAAATTGGCAAGTTTAAATGCATTGAAGAAAAATTGGTTTACTATATATAAGTTCATAGATGTGTACCATTGGGAAATGTAATTAAACAGAAAATAAAAGACATGGCTCATTCTTCACACAAAATTCCTACACACACTTAAAAATCAAAGGAACATTTTTTTAACAAGGAAGAAGGAATGGTTTATTACAATGGTTTTGTGATTATTTGTGATCATACTTCATACATGTACAATCAATTACAGCATCATTTCTGCTGTATATGTCAGATAATCATAATTTTAAAAGAAATCTGAAGTTTTTATTTTTCAATTTGTTCAATTGAAATAGTGCCCTGCTGTTTGCTACAATAGCATTTCTTTGAAACATAAGTAACTAAAGTAAAATACATTTTTACCATAAGTTTCTTTTTTGGCAACACATGCCCTGTATGGTTTTTTTCTTTATCACTAAAACAGTTATTTTACAATGAATTGTTCTTTCATAGCCCTAACGCTTGATACATTAGAAATAGAGAGTACGGGTAGGTAAAAAAGATTGTTAGAGATATAAACATAAATTCAAAACAGGGCTATTTTGATTTTGCCATTTGATTATGGATTTTCCGTTTTGAATTTTCCTGGTATTTTGGTATTTTCCTGATTTTACCTTTGACAACAAAACAAAACAGAAATTAAAAGATACATTTTGTTCAATGGAAACTAGTTTTCTTATCAACAAAGATTATTTTACAGCTTCACCATTGAAGAGCAATACTGCTGAAAAAGATGGCAAATTGATAAAGAAAGAACACCAGGAGAAAGGAGCAGTGAAGGCCATTGTATACTTACATTATGTCAAAGCCTGTGGTACTGCTTGTGTTATACTGGTACTGTCCCTACTGGTATCCTATTATGCTTTATTAGTTGGTAGTAATTTCTGGCTGTCTGTGTGGAGTGAAGATTCTACGGAGTTTAATACACAGCTAAAAGCATTTCGACAGCTAGGAAATAGCACCAATATGACTGCACCTGTAAGTTAATCTAAGGGGAGATAACCGATGGGAATATTTTGATCATGTGACTTTTATTGTTGTCTTGAAATTTTTGTATAGTGTATTCATTTGCATATTGAATGTTTCAAAAATGGAATTTACCAAAATTGATTTGATTTATACACACAATCTCTATACAAATGTAAATCATCAAGAGCCAAGAAACAAAGCTATGATTGCTGGTCTTTATCTTAATGTCACAGTGAAGCATGAAGAAAATTTATTACAGCTCTGCAAATTAGTGATAAGCTCAAGCAACTTTTTACATAGAACTACTTGCAATCACACAACATCTATGCTTTAAATATAAGCTGTGTGGTTATATTAACAGATTATATATATCTATTCTATATCAGTACAAAGAAGATTGCAGAAATTTCTTTTTACCAGTATATTCTGTATTTTATTTATGCAGGTATTTTCTATATATAAAATAACAAGTTATAGACACACCTGGTTGCTTATAAATTTTTCTGTATTTTCAGGTATTTAACAACACTTATTACACCAATATCTATGTGGCATTATCTGTAGGAGGGATCATGGCAGCTTTATTGGCTGGTCTGGTCCTCTATGTTGTTGGGATTAGGGCATCTAGAAATCTACACAAGTTGATGTTAGAAACAATTCTGCATGTACCTGGGAGGTAAGAATTCTGATATCAATAATATAGGGTTATTGCATGAATATTGGGGAATATTGTCCCGAGTAGAATTTTATATTGCACGAGCTTGCAAGTGCAATATATGTTCTACGAGGGACAATATTCCCCAATATTCATGCAATAACCCTTTTATTGTATAGCAATATAATATTTGAAAGTAAAAAATTGGTTTAAACTAAGATTTAAACGTTGATGACGTCATGAATTTTGAAGATTTATTGCACTAGTGCAATATTAGAATTTATTGCACGCTAACTTTTGGTTACGTTCTGTGGGAAATATTATATTGCTATACAATAAAATGTAATATATAGTCCATAAATGAAATCAACAGACAAATAATTTACTTTAAAGTCATAAAAGAATTTCTTTTATAATATAATTTTAAAACGATTTAATTTACTAATTGTTTTAATAAAATTATTCAAGCACATTGTTGTTGGCATAAAATAATACAATAAGACCACCTTTAAAAAAATTCTTTGTTTGATGTTGCCTACCCATGCCTTTGCAGGGTTTGTTAGTACACATTGTAGGTAGGGATGTTTGTTTTTTTTTGCCAACAAAATAAGTTACATGTTTTAGACAAGAAAAAGACACGAAAGTAGGAAAAAATCATTAAACAAAAATTTAAATGATCTGATTTATAGAATTTGTTCGGGTAATAAGCTTTTTAGGTTGGTAGCTATATATAGGTAGGCAACAACATATATTGTCAAGTGTAATTGCTTTAATACATAATTATCGTTTTACAGATTCTTTGACACAAATCCCAGTGGAAGAATTATCAACAGATTTTCTAATGATATGGGACAAGTGGATCAGGTAATATATTATTCAAAAACTAGAAATTTTTAAATTCCTAGATATTTTTTTACAGGTCTGCAAAAATTTTGACAGGTTTACCAAAAAATACCTTCTATATAAGAAGATGTGGTATGAGTACAGATGAGACAACTCTCCATCTAAGTCACAACTTGTTAAAAAGTAAACCATTATAGGTCAAGGTACAGCACTAAACACAGATCCTTGGCTCCCACCAAACAGCAAGCTATAAAGGGCCCAAAATGATTAGTGTGAAACAATTCAAACTGGAAAACCAACTGTCTAATCTATATAAAACTTGCAATTAAGATATTTTTAGCTTTATTTGTATGTCGCAATTCATGAAAATGCAATAATTAAATCTTTCCTTTTTGTCTGATCCATTGCACAAGAATTGCAATTAAGGAAGTTCGATTCTCAGTTTAAAAATAAATAGTTTTCCATAACACTAGTATATATATTGATAGGGTATCAATTGAGGAATCAAAAAAGCAAAAAAAAATAAAGGGGTCAATGTGCTTGTTTTTCGCTATATTAGCCATTGGAATTTTGGCGTGAAAATGTTCTCTCTTGATTTTTCATAGCTTTATCATTGACCAGTTAAAGTTCTCAAAAACTATTAGAAAATAAAAATTGTATAAGACAAATGAATAATGATAATATATGTAAAAGATTTATAAAAAGAAAAATGGGGGTCCATGGGCAAAATTTTTTAAGGCATTCAAATGGATAAAACCAGAGGATTTCCAAAATCTGACTAAAATTCCAAAACATGACAAGCAAACATTTTATATCTTGTATGCATACATTGGCAAAGCACCAAATTACAGAATTGATAAAAATACTTTTCCTCCTTCGGGGAAATTGATAAATGAATCAGCAGCATTTTGTGAAGTAATATGTATCATTTTATTTTTCAGAAACTACCAAATATTTTGGATAACTTTCTAGGCTGTTTATTTACCACACTATGTGCTGTGATTGTCAATACTATAACCACACCATATTTTCTATTAGCTGCCATACCTCTGTTTATACTGTATTATCTCATACAATTGTTCTTCAGAGCTTCTGCTAGGTAAGTGTTTAGTCCTCGACTGTTTGTTGTCTGTTTGACACATTCCCCATTGCCATTTTAATTTTTATAAGGGGTAGAAAACCATATATGTGTAATAAAAAAAAAGATATCGTATGACTTCCGATTATATAACTATCCAACAGAGTTTAAATAACATGGATTTAAATAATCAGCCTTTGATTAGAATGAACACATTTCATACCTGGGGCCTCAGTGGCCGTGTGGTCTAAGTAGTTACTACTGTAATCACTAGCCAGTCAACACTGAGGTTTTGAGTTCGAACCCTGCTCATGCTGGTGCACTCGACTCCAATCTTAATTGACTAGGATTGTTAATTTTCCTATCAAAAGTTGATGGTTTTCTCTGGCCACTCCTGCTTCCTCCACCAATAAAAACTGGACGCCAAGAAAAAGCCTAAATGTGGTGCTTAAAAGTGGCATTAAACAACAAAAATCAAATCAAATCATTGCATACCTTACAGTATGTGACAGGATTAACTATGAATGAGAGTCCTCAAACTCTTGAACCTGGAACAAATGTAAAACCAATTTTCTTTTTGCTCAACATTTCATTTTTTATACGACCGCAAAATTTGAAAAATTTTTCGTCGTATATTGCTATCACGTTGGCGTCTGCGTCGTCGTCGTCGTCCTGCGTCCGAATACTTTTAGTTTTCGCACTCTAACTTTAGTAAAAGTGAATAGAAATCTATGAAATTTAAACACAAGGTTTATGACCACAAAAGGAAGGTTGGGATTGATTTTGGGAGTTTTGGTCCCAACATTTTAGGAATTAGGGGCCAAAAAGGGCCCAAATAAGCATTTTCTTGGTTTTCGCACTATAACTTTAGTTGAAGTCAATAGAAATCTATGAAATTTTGACACAAGGTTTATGACCACTAAAGAAAGGTTGGGATTGATTTTGGGAGTTTTGGTTCCAACAGTTTAGGAATTAGGGGCCAAAAAAGGGCCCAAATAAGCATTATAACCTTGGTTTTTGCACAATAACTTTAGTTTAAGTAAATAGAAATCAATGAAATTTAAACACAATGTTTATGACCACAAAAGGAAGGTTGGTATTGATTTTGGGAGTTTTGGTCCCAACAGTTTAGGAATAAAGGGCCCAAAGGGTCCAAAATTAAACTTTGTTTGATTTCATCAAAAATTGAATAATTGGGGTTCTTTGATATGCCGAATCTAACTGTGTATGTAGATTCTTAATTTTTGGTCCCGTTTTCAAATTGGTCTACATTAAGGTCCAAAGGGTCCAAAATTAAACTTGGTTTGATTTTAACAAAAATTGAATCCTTGGGGTTCTTTGATATGCTGAATCTAAAAATGTACTTAGATTTTTTATTATTGGCCCAGTTTTCAAGTTGGTCCAAATCAGGGTCCAAAATTAAACTTTGTTTGATTTCATCAAAAATTGAATAATTGGGGTTCTTTGATATGCCAAATCTAACTGTGTATGTAGATTCTTAATTTTTGGTCCCGTTTTAAAA
The DNA here is from genome assembly GCA_037788925.1 of Mytilus galloprovincialis. Lineage (NCBI taxonomy): Eukaryota > Metazoa > Mollusca > Bivalvia > Mytilida > Mytilidae > Mytilus > Mytilus galloprovincialis. The sequence goes on along the minus strand of CM075332.1, from coordinate 38,349,753 downwards.
TTGGTCTACATTAAAGTCCAAAGGGTCCAAAATTAAACTAATTTTGATTTTAACAAAAATTGAATTCTTGGGACTCTTTGATATGCTGAATCTAAACATGTACTTAGATTTTTGATTATAGGCCCAGTTTTCAAGTTGGTCCAAATCAGGATCCAAAATTATTATATTAAGTATTGTGCAATAGCAAGAAATTTTCAATTGCACAGTATTCAGCAATAGCAAGAAATCTTCAATTGCACAGTATTGTGCAATAGCAAGAAATCTTCAATTGCACAGTATTGTGCAATAGCAAATATTTTCAATTGCACAGTATTGCACAATAGCAAGAAATATATAATTGCAAAATATTGTGCAATAGCAAGAAATTCCAATTGGATTTCAATTGGAGTTATCTTTCTTTGTCCAGAATAGTAGTTGAATCAACTTAAATCATTGTTTTATACAATATACAATGTATATTCACTTTTACTACCAACTGATAGATTAAAACAATCTTTACCATTTAGTAATAACAAGCACTTTTTTTACATTTTAATATTTTATGATGTATTTAAATGAGTAGTTATTGTTGCAAACTTCATCAGAAATTTGAATTGAGATCAAGTTTGAAATAAGGGAAAGGGGGATGTGAAAAAAAAATTTGGGGGTCAATTTTTTTCATTTCAGATTTCATAAATAAAAAGAAAATTTCTTGAAACATTTTTTTGAGAGGATTAATATTCAACAGCATAGTGAATTGTTCAAAGGCAAACATATTTTTTTTAAGTTCATTAGACCACATTCATTCTGTGTCAGAAACCTATGCTTTGTCAACTATTTAATCACAATCCAAATTTAGAGCTGAATCCAGCTTGAATGTTGTGTCCATACTTGCCCCAACCGTTCAGGGTTCAACCTCTGCGGTCGTATAAAGCTGCGCCCTGCGGAGCATCTGGTTAGAATTTACCAAAATATCAATACATTTACCGTAAATCTTATTTAAGAGATTTTCTTGAGCAGAGAAAATAACTGCTAAATAGATTACAATAATAACAGTTTATATGCACTTTGTTTTGTAGAGAGTTACAAAGATTAGATAATACAACAAAATCACCAATATTTTCACATTTCTCAGAAACATTAAATGGACTACAGACTATTAGGGCATACAGGTAAAGTATATTTATTATTTAGTTTTCTGAGGTTCAATTTAAAAAAAAATAACAGACACAATTTTCTGTGTGTCTGTCTTTTTGTCTGTCTATGTTATCCTAATCAGGTTAAAGTTTGGGTTTTAAGGTTGGCTGAAGTCCCATCAAACTTGAAACTTAATTCATCTGTTTATTATGAATTGATCTTTTAAATATGTAACCACTGAATGTTAAGCAACCAACAATCAATCAATCAATCTAAATACATAATTATACAAAATAAGTTTTGACCCAATGAAATTAAGGAGATGTTGTATGAATCCCAATGAGACATTAATCTACCACTGATCAAATTTTGAATTTATCTCTTTCAGTGTCTGTTTAGATAACATCCATCAGCCTACAACTATTTTCGTCCAACTCCGCTTTCTCTGTAAAATTATTCTATTAAATAAAATACATATTATAATATAGGGTTATTGCATGAATATTGGGGAATATTGTCCAGAGTAGAATTTTATATTGCACGAGCTTGCGAGTGCAATATATGTTCTACGAGGGACAATATTCCCCAATATTCATGCAATAACCCTTTTATTGTATAGCAATACAATATTTAAAGGACAAATTGGTTTAAACTAAGATTTTGTCGTTGATGACGTCATGAATTTTGAAGATTTATTGCACTAGTGCAATATTAGAATTTATTGCACGCTAACTTTTGGTTACTTTCTGTTGGAAATATTATATTGCTATACAATAATACTGATTATATTCTCATTACATTTCCATGACATTACAGTGGATATTCTCATTAGCAACAATCAATCTTTTAATAATAAACATGTTTTTTTTCAGGGCAGAGAAAAGATTTTTTTCCAAAGTGATGAATTTAATAAACAAAAATAACACACCATTTTTATATATGCATACAGCTAATAGATGGTTAGGAGTAAATTTGGTAAGTAGTATGAAATGTCACTCTTGGTTATATATATACGTTTAATTATAAATCATAGTTAATTTTCAATGTAATGAATTTATCTTTTCTTTTACTTAAAATCATAACAACTCTCATGTCCTACCTGTGATCAAAATGTTTGTTCAGACTCAGTACTCGAATGATTTATGAGAATACAGTCTATCATTTGAAAGTTTACAACAAATTTATACCTTCCACAATTTAATATGAACCTTTATTTTAAATTTGCATGTCAGTCAAAAAAAGGCTTTTGCCTATACAAAACTCTCTGCTATTACATTTCCTTTAAGTATTTATTTATTTTCCAGGGTTGATAATGTTTCTTCCATAACACTGGATGATTCCTATAGTAAAATGTCGTTACAATAATTGTATTTAGCCCTTTCCATGAGATCATTATGATAAAATCTTTCTCAGTTTGTTGTTTTAAGTGAAATAATACTGATTTAGAACTTTTTGCAATGCTTTTATTTTTGCAAAAAGTTTCCACTGGACAAGTTTTACAAAAAATACCATCTTGTATTTTAAAAATTTGTATGCATCCTTTGCTGAAATCACAATAATTAATTACATATTTATATTGTTATTTCTGTTGATAATTTAACTATCGTAATAATAAATGTACACAAATATTTCTCACTTTACTGTAGTACATTTTGAATGAGTACATATTATTTTTTGCAGGATTATTTAGGGTCAATCCAAGTTTTATTTGCTGCTGTAGTAACACTATCCAGCTGTCTGGCAGGCAGTACATCACCTGCATTTGTTGGTCTAGGAATAACATATGCTTTACAGGTATATATTAACTGTGAAGCTTCTTCTTTTTGTATAGTGATCACCAATCTGTGAGTTTCAACCCTACTTGTGGCAAGATGTGTTTGACTCAGGTCTTAATTGAGTAAGAATGCCAGTTTTAATGCTGAAAGTCCAATTTTCTTTGCATTTTCAAGCTCCTTATGTCTATAAGATAAGATAAGATAAGAAGATATTTTTATTCCAATTAAAGGGCCCATGTAGAGCAAAGCAATTTATTACAATGATTTTTATAATTGTTACAATAATGAAACAATAATGACACAAATCATAAACATGAATTTAACTATTTCTTAGATGTTAATCTACAACCAGATCAGAGCCATATACATAAAAAGGCATAACAATATATTTATTCTTAACAGGCAAATATTCTCAACATCTTTAATAAAACAATATCTATACTATATTGATAGTTTTCTCAGTTCAAAACATTTATTAATATAAATAGCAATATTTTTCAATACCTCTAGGTTTTCTTGAATAAAAAGCCAATTAAATTTGGCACTTGTGCTTAACTTTTCAAAATTTTTACAACCTACTGAAATATTATCATAAAATTCTTTTCTTCTATAAAAATTGGACGACATGACTGTGCCGAAAGAAATGTAAAACACCAACAATCAGTCAATCTTGTTTCTTTTTTAAAATCATGAGTAAAATAGTGCAAAGGCAAGAGTATGAAAATAAAGTTATAAGACTATTATGATAACCGTGGAATGAGAAATAACAAGAAAGACTTCACCCCTGAAAAAAAGTAACCAAGCTAGCATGAGACTGTGAACTTTAATTTGATTATATCTGGCATACAAAGATACAATTTCTACACTCTCTTAAAAAATCTAGTTTCAAAATAAGAAAAATGCACTGCTTTATTTAGGTTAATTCTTGAAATATGTTGATATTAAACAATCAGAAGTCTATGTTCTAATATGTCATACATTTTTATGAAACTAATAAACTAAATTTTATAGAGAGAAAAAAATCAACCTTTATGATTTTAATTATTATAATAATGTATTGTAACAAAATGATTTCAGGTATCATTTTATTTAAATTGGATTGTAAGAATGACAACTGAGACAGAAATGCTAATGAATTCTGTGGAAAGAGTTCATGAGTATACCAAGTTAGAAAGAGAACCTGACAAACACCAAGACGGTGAGTAACATCCTGCATAATATATATCCTAAAAATACACCCAGATGATGAGGAACAACTATTTGTTTTAAAAAGAAGGATATATTTATACAAAATGATAGATCCTTACAAACACCCAGACAGTGGGTAACATTCCACACAATTTAAGAACCTTACTAACACCAAGATAAGGATTAACACCTATTTTCATTCTAAAATGAGTAGGTTCTTTGAATGCACAATAGTAGAAAGAAAACCGAACAAACAAAATAAGAAGCTTTTAAAAAGACTGTTATGAACTGATAGTTTACCCCATGGATAAAACAAAAGAATTCTGAATATTGGACAAAAAATAAAAAAACAACTTTTCCAATTTACAAAAGTTGGTATCCATGAAAATAAATTAGCATGGATTGTTCTTTGATTTGCATCTAAATCATAATAAAACTTACTGATTTTCTGATCTGTTTAACTGTTTTATTTCTTAATAATATCCAGAAATATTATAATTTGAATGCTTCTGAAGGGTAATTGCACAAATAAGCTTTGTTATTATATTGAATATATTACCATAAAAAAACAATACTCATGATTATATTGAAAAAACAGTTTTATATATTTTTTTATAGGAAACTTGATTGTTGATGAATCCTGGCCTGAGAAAGGGGAGATAACTTTTGATAAAGTCAGTCTAAGATATGATTCCCACTTAGATCCTGTGGTAACAGAGGCATCATTTACAATAAATCCTGGAGAAAAGGTAATGTCATAGCAAAAGTTTTGTTATTTCTACAGTATTATACCCTTACTTTTATTTCATATTTAATTAATGTTGAAAATTTTATAAAAAAAAAGGGGGGGCCCCTGTTGCCATGTGGTCTGAAATACTGTACCACTAGCCTTTCCATACTAAGGTTGTGAGTTCGAATCCAGCATGTTGCAGATGCACTGGACTTGGATCTTGAATGACTAGGATTGTCAGTTTTCTTTCTGAAGATCAGTCATTTTATCTGGCTTCTTTCACTCATAAAAACTGACTCTCACGAAATAGCACAATGGTGTTGAATGTGGTATTAAACATTAATCAATCAATCAATCAATATAAAAGAAAGAATTGCAAGCTTTGTTATAGAGTTTTGAAATATTAAGGGATGTTGAAATGGTTGCAATGTATCAAATATTAGATCTTAATTACAGACTTCAAACATGTTTTATGTCCTTGTTTAAAATAAGATCCCTATTATGATTTACATGAAAATGTAATTACAATGTACATGGTTATATTATGGGAAATAAATCAGCATTTTTAAGAGCAATTTTACAAAAATTTGAAATATTATACTGTAAATTCAGAAATTGTTACATTTATTCAGTATTGCAATTTTGTCATTTTATTTTAATATTTGCAATATTGAGAAAAATCCTGTTTAATTCATATGAAAAAACTTCAAAATGCGAGTTTAAAATATTGTCATTATAAATTTTTCATAATAATAAAACATCCCAATAATTTCTGAGTTTACAGTATATATGTTCCAGACCGTATGAGTATTTGGACCGTACGCGTACAGTCTGACTATTATTAAAAAGTTGGTCAAGTTTATTAGATACAAATGAATATAGCAGATCAACATAACTTAACTATCAAATTAATATAAAAAAGTATGGTCGGACCGTATGAGTATACGTATACGGTCCGGACCATACACGTACGGTCCAAATACTCATATGGTCTGGAACATATACAAATATTTTCAGGTTGGTTTATGTGGAAGAACAGGCAGTGGAAAATCATCTGTTACGTTGAGTTTGTTCCGCATGATTGATATATGTGGTGGCAGTATAATCATAGATGGGAAAGATATAGCAAGAGTGCCTTTAGAAAAGTTGAGATCCCAGTTAGCAATAATCCCTCAGGATCCAGTTTTGTTTGCAGGCTCTGTGAGGTAAGTTTAAGATATAAAGATTTGTGTCTGCAAGGTTGAAACCTCGGAAAAAAAATGTTTTTCTTCTTTACATAATATACTTAGAAACATAAGATATACCACACCCCCTTTAAATTCTTATGTAAAAAATAAGGAAAATTAATGTTTTTATAAAATTACTTCACTACAATGGGCAGGTATTAAAGCTTCAGTCAAAATCCATATTATTCTGCTTTGTTTTTTGGCTATATTGGAATGCATGAATCGGGTCTCATTGGGGTCTAAGCGTGACGCGGGATTGCCGATTTTTTGTAAGCGTGACACGTGAAAGTCAAATTATTGTGGCGTGAAAACGGGAAATGAGGTCTTGCAGGACCCGGGAAATTACAAAAAAAAAGAGAATTACTTACGTACATAGTGTAAGCGGGATACAGGAATCTGAGAAAACAGTAAGCGGGATCCGGGATCGGAACCCCCAATATGACCCCCCATGAACATACAATATACTGTTGAGTCATTTTGACTATGTATGTGGTACATGTACTTCTTTTCATTTATTTCTTGAGCTAAGAACAACTAAGAATACATGAATAGTGTTCAACAAAAAAAAAAAAATTCAGCTGTATATTTGTGTGGATAGTGTGAAAATGATAAAAAAAAAAAATTCTTTAATCCATAAAAATTGGTGCACATATGAATAATTCAATGTGTTCCAGTAAAAAACTTTAGTGTAGACAATATTGTATTTAGAAAACAGATAAATAAATACTTTAACAATACAATAAATAACTTTAAACTTTCAAGGTCAAATATCAGAAAGTAAAATAACTAAATTACTGAACTCCAGGGAAAATTTGAAATGGTACAATCAAAAGCTCAAACATATCAACTGATTGGAAAATGACAGTCATATCCTGACTTGATACAGGCATTTCCTTATATAGAAAATGCTGGATTAAACCTGGTTTAATATCTATAGCTTGCTTAATTTCTCACTTGTAGGGCAGTCACATAAAATTCCACTATACTGACAACAATGTGTGAACAAAACAAACAGACCTTCTTTAATAGAGTCTGAAAGCATTTAAAAACTTTTAAAAATGGACATACACACACATATATCTGTACAATAAGAAAATGCTATATAAAAGTAATGATAAAATTTGTCTACTTGTTTTAGGTACAATTTAGACCCTACAGATACTTTAGATGATGAAAAGTTGTGGTCAGCATTAGAAACAGTACAAATGAAAGAGGTCATTACTGCCCTGCCGGACCAACTAAGTATGTGTCATTATTGTCATTTTAAGAGATGCATGTGTTAAGAGAATTACGTTTTAGGTTGAACTTAAGGGGAAACAATCAAACTTTCGGCTCTCCCTTGATACCATTTGCAAGTATGCTCTTGAGGAAATGATGATAGGCTGTCGAAGGGGACGATAAATGGCTTACCCTTGTTAAGAGCCATATCTCTTGTACGTAATAGACCCCCTTGTAGATTTCAAAAAAGAGCAGGCTTATGCCGCTACAAGGCAGCACTGGCACCTGCAAAGTGGAGAGGGATTAATATAAGTTGCAAAACTTGTTTCCCAATCCACTTTAAATAAATATGTTTAAACTAAATAATAAAATATTTGTTTTATTTTGTAATAAGGGGAAATAATCAGAGATTTATTGTTTATACTAAGGGCTATTCCAGAAAAAAATGTATGGGGGGGTTGGAAGGCACATTGTATTAATAATACATGGGTGATGGGTATCAGAGCAACTTTTTACACTATAATGCACTATAATTCTCAATTACATTTGTCTGGGTGGCGGGTGCTGATAAAAACTGCCTTCCAACCCCCCTATACATTTTCCCTGGAATAGCCTTAAGGGGAAATAATCAGAGATTTGAATTTTATTTTAAGGGGAAATAATCCTATATTTTATTTTATATTAAGGGGAAATAATCAGAGATTTATGTTTAAAATTAATATATTTTTCATATATTTTTGTCAAGTCTGCAAAATTTTGTTGAGGAAGCTAAATATAGACATCCAATATTCTGCTGTAGCATTGTCAATGTGACATTGAATGACATGAAACATCAAATTTACTTGGAAATAAGTTTCATCAAGATTAGCAATTATCATCTGAAAAATAAGTTTGAAATTTGTATGTTACTGTATATTTATTATACTGAAATATGGATTTAGTTTTTGCAAATAACTTTACACGTTTGCAATAAAACCCTTTACACAAATTTTTAAATGTTTGAAAACTTTTCTCTTCATTTAAGATTCTGATGTAACAGAAGGAGGAGAAAACTTCAGTGTTGGACAGAAACAGGTTTGTTGAATTACTTTTAACATACATTGAAAATTAAATGAATACTATGAATACTTTATTTCTCATAAAACTGCGAAAACATACTGATAGAGAACATATATAAACATAACTATAAGGTACAACTTTTACATGCATGTGTGAACAATATAATAAAATTAACTTGGAGGACAAATTTTCACATTTCTAACTTTGATTCACAGAAATGGGAGATTCTGTCTTCTATTATTGTTTTAGTGATATAACTCTATTATATTATTTCCAGTGTTGAACAATACTGCATTTAGAACATGTTATGGAGCTGTTTCTTGATTTCCCCAATAATTTCAGTTTGACATTATGTTTCCTTTTTGTAAAACTTTTTAAAAATCTGTTTCTGAGTTAGTCTTGGGATGACATCATGCATTGTTCAGTCAGTCTTCTTATGATATTTTAATTTTCTTTTGCCTTTGATTATTTATTGTTTTTAGAGAGCATAAAATTGAGAATGGAAAAGGGGAATGTGTCAAAGAGACAACAACCCGACCATAGACAGAAAACAGCAGAAGGTCACCAATAGGTCTTCAATGCAGCGAGAAACTCCCCCACCGGGAGGCGTCCTTCAGCTGGTCTCTAAACAAATATCTTTCAGAGCTCCAGATAAGCTGCGTATTTGCGTGATCACGCAATAAAAATAATAAAAAACCCAATGCAATTGCCAATTGCAGGGTTCAATAACCCAATTATTTCAAAGGAAAACCCAATTATATGCCCAAACCATGAGTTCTCAACCCTTTAATTGGCTACTGTTTGCGTTATTTACCCTTATCTGTTTACAGTCGTCGCGTAAATCTATGTTTATAATATTTATAATTGGAAATTTCCTTTCATTCTAAAAATAGATCTCTGCATCAAGTAGCTGAAATGGGTCCCTGTTGGAGTTTTCCGTTGCTCAATAGGTACACTTGTTTTTGAAAACATTTCGGTCTTGACTGCGTTTATCCAATTAGCGTGTGTCATTTAGTCATATTTTTTTTGCATTGCTCGAGATTTATCATAACATACATTGAATTAAAACGAAAGTGAATGTCCGGTAAAAATATTAAACAGAAGCATGTTTTCTGCTTCTTTTGAAAAGCTGAGGGAAAGTTATGATAACAAGACTCAGCCAGTGTTTTAGGAAGCGTCCATCGAAAGCACGGGCGTGAAAATTGCTAATAAACACGGAGTTTCGTCAAAAACGAAATCACTTGGAAAAAGTGAAAGGCCAAATCAATTATGACATGATAAAGCATGAGAAACAAAAAGTTCTAATAAAAGACAACTAAACCAAGATTTATATAAATTGAATAAACCAAAATCATTCAAGTATAATTAGAGTTTATGTAGTATTTTTTTTCATTTTTCGGGTAATCAATGAATACACACACAGGCACTTGTCTCAGAATTTATTATATAAAGGTGTAAGACGAGTGCCTGTGAATACACATATCCGTTTTTGTGAGAAAATACAAAACTGGCAGAAGGTTTGGAACGGGACACAAATTAAACCTACAATTGCTCCTCAGTGAATAAACCAAATAAAACAGCTAGCAAATAACCCTAACCCTAACCCTAAACCAAATAAAACAGCTAAACAAAGAAAGAAACATATTTAAGATGGAAAAAAATCTGGGGTTAATATTCAATATTGTGTTGATGAAAAAACCCAATACATTCAGGAGCTTGGTGGTGAAAACCCCAATTTGATATTAACATGAGGAGTGAATTGGAATTGATAATGCAATTAAAAAACTTTATCACCCAATTATATAAGAAAATGGTGGGTAAAAAACCCAATTTTTGAATTCTTATCTGGAGCTCTGATCTTTACTAGTAGTGATAATGAACGTCATACTAAACTCCAAATTATACACAAGAAACTAAAATTAAAAATCGTACAAGAATTACAAATACATATATTTTTTTTTAATTATGTTTTCTATTCCACAATATAACACATGTGTGATATAAACGTGGTTTCAATCAACCTTTTATCATTTTCATCTATAAAAAAAGATGTGTTTATCTTTGTATGCTAGTCCAATATTTTTCCACTAAAGACTCATCAGTGATGCTCAAATAAAAAAAAATAGAAAGATGAAGTACAAAGTTGAAAAAACAACCAGGACCAAAATTTCTGAAAGGTTTTGCCAAATGAATCTAGAGTAATCTATTTCTGGAGTAAAAAAAATATATTATATGTTATTTTGTATTTTCAGTTATTCTGTTTAGCCAGAGCCTTTTTAAGAAATAATAAGATACTAGTACTAGATGAAGCCACAGCCTCCATAGACTTAGCCACGGATAATAAACTTCAACAAGTTATCTTTTCAGCATTTAAGAACAAAACTATCATCACTATAGCAGTAAGTACTACTGTAGATTTGTTATTATTCATAGGATACCAAGTTTTATGGATTTTGTGTGTAAAGATAAACCACAAAGGAGTAGGTTCAGAAGGATAATTTTTTGGCCCCAAAATATAGCAGTTTTACAAAATTGTTAAAATACAAACTTTTAGCTATTTATTGGAAAGTAGAATACTTCTGCCACATAAATATGGGCTGACAATACAATGCACATATATCGGGTACTAGCATCATAAAGTCATGCTATATTACTGAAATCTTCACAATTTTAGCATTTGAGTTAAATTTTAGACGGTTTTCGTCTTAAATGGAAGTGGCTGTATTCATGTTTATTCTTAATATTTAAATGTAAGTTGTATTTGATGATAATACTACCAATTCACCAACTTACCTCCAACAAATAGCACAATTGTAGGATGATTTTAACCAAACACAATGCTTTTTCATGTATATTTTGAAAATATTACCCAGAATGCATTAGTATCTGAAAGTGCAAATTGTATATATCTTTGTAATCTATCTTTTTCTCTTCAGAAAATCTATTGAATTGAAACCCATAACTCATGTTTTTGGTATGAATTCTGAATTTTAACTATGAGTTTGACTTTCAGATATGTATTCAATATCACTAGCTAAGCATAAAAGTAATAGCATTGTAAATTAGAAATGAATGGCCATAGACATGTTTTTCTTTGACAATCCCAAAATTATACTGAAAAAAATATCTGCAATAAAGTGCACAATTTGAACAGTTTCTTGGAAGAATTACTATATGCCTTGACAAAATTTTACTATTTGGGGTTTGTCAAACTAAATACAGGGCCGAGTGGTGTTAGTGGAACTTCTGTATCACTAGCCTATCAATGCTGAAGTTGTTGGTTCTAATCCCACGAGAGGCAGGGGCACTCTATTCCAGTCTTAATTGACTAGGATTGTCAGTGTTCTTACTGAAGGTCGTTGGTTCTCTCCTATAACTGCAGCACCATTCACCAACTTACCTCCAACAAATAGCACAATAGTGTTGAAATTGGCATTTAATACCAATCAATCAATCAAACATGATAACATATTTAGTAATGATATTAATATTGCACCAATACAGTATGCACCAGTTGTATTGTAACTTAACATGATTTTTGTCTCTTTTGTAGCATCGTATTTCCACAATTATGAATTATGACAGAGTTATTGTTCTTGACAAAGGCAAGGTTATGGAATATGAATCACCAAAGAACTTAATGAAAGACAAAGACAGCATGTTTAGTGCATTGGTCAAAAGTGTTAAAAATAGATAATTTGAAATCAAATCTAGCCCCAAAATAGGTTGATACTGGCAGCAATAAAATATGTATATAGTTTTACAATGTTAGAAATAAAATTAGGTCTAAGCTATTCCATACATATGAATGTAACAGCAAGGCTTTCATGCATTTTCAAAACATAAACTGTATCTATTTGTGATGAATCTTTTCACACATAACTGATTTCTTAACAGTTAACATTGAAAAATACAACATCTTTGAGAGATCACAACAATTTTGTAGGTTTAATTGTCAGAATAATATTTGCCTTGTTTCTAAAATCTTATGATCAATTAGCAAATGTGACAAGAAAAAAGACTTGGATAATAAAGTGGGAAGTAATTATAACATTTTACATCAAGTAAACCTTTTATCGTAAATCATGCACCTTATATTTAGATTTAGTGTACATTTTATCATGACAATAAAATGACTGATCTCCCTTGTGGCAGTCAATTTCTGTTGCAGAACTACCATTCACAGCCATATTAACATCTTTACCTGGTCTGTCAGTGAATGTGATGAACACAATAACATCAGATCTACTTTTCCTAGTTGTCAAGGACTGCTATGTGAAATGACTGTGAAATTGCATGTCTTGTAACAAAGTTTAACCCACCATTATATTAAGAAAATGCCTGTACAAAGCCAGGTATATGACAATTGTTTAACTTCATTCCCTTTGTTGATATATTTCTACGTTTGATTTTGTCAGTTTTTAGGTGTCAGACCACCAATTACTCCCTCCAATTTAGTATGTAAAAGTAGCCCTACTCTGACACAAAATAGTGCTTTTGATGTCCTTGTTTACTTAAACTAACCAACAAATTTGCAGAAATGAAACAAACTTTTGGTGAAAGAGAAATATATCTAGACCATATTGAGCCAAAATTTACTTGTCTATGAGTTTTCATTAAAAATTGATGTTAAATGCGCTCCATAGTATACTAATTTAAGATATCCAGAAAACCAGGGGTTATTAATGGAGTACCTCTGTTCGAAGGTCAGTTATTTTGTTAGAAGGCTTTAAAGGTATGGTGAAAATTGGCAGGTAGAAAGCTGATACATGTACAATTCAGGATATACCTGGTTTATATGAAAAACTCAAGGTAAAATATTTATAAAGCTGTGAAAATTGCAAAATTTGGTTGAACAGATAGGGATTTTTAATTGGTCTGACACCTTTTATGGACAATTTGAATTTACTTTTAATATCAATATTTTTGTTATACTTATTTTTGACAGTTCAGGTAAACATTATATATAAGACAGAATTTTTTTGGAGTTAAAGATAGTCAAAGCTAAATGTTTTTCATAAAATTTTAAAATTTTAATCTGTTAAGAATCATTCTATAACAGAACATCACTGCCATTAATAGGAGGGATAGTCATATTTCAGTTTATTATCGTATGTTCAGTAAGGAAATAAACTAAGCATTTAGTATGTAAGTGCAAATAGTAATTTCTAGGGAAAATAATTATGAAAAATTGTGTTCAAAAGAAAACAACATACAGGTATGCATGTAAAAAGTATTGACAATATTAAAATTGATGAAATCGGTGCTTGAATTTATTAGAAGGAAACATTTATATCATATTGTCATGTATTGATATATTAGTTGATTACCTAGCAAACGATTATATGATTACAGTACACACTTTCAGTTGACAGCTAGTTGTTAAATATTTATTTTAGGAACAGTTTTATGCACTGCATTGGTTTACACAAAATTTCTTTGGCGACAGAATACATTAGGGTCTGGATAGTGGACCATTCATTTCTTTATTATTTTAGACCAATTTTCTATTTGCTTTATCTATTTTGACCACCCATGATGCTCTTTTCTCTATTTATTTTGTTTGCCTTTTATTCTGCACATTTTGCCCATTATTCTCTAAACCCCATCCACACTCATTTATATAGTGAAAAGTGGAAATAAATTCACCTGTTGCGTTATTGTTACATATTTATATAGGCTATGAAATTTTTTTTCAGTTGGTGCCAATTATTATTGTGACATGACAATTTTTTTTTTTACTGAATTACATGATAATACATTGTGGAAGTATTTTATAACTTTTTTTAAATATATGTTTTTTTATTTATCAGTACATTGTTGTTTAATCGTAGTTTATGATTGTTTTTGATAACTTAATTGAATTTAATTATAAATAGTGTAATATATAGTAATAAAGAAAGTTCTAATTATCTTCTTTATACAGCTATGATTGATAAAGACTTGTAAATATTTTGACAAAGCCACACATAACATATAAGTAACAGTTTTAAATGTTAACAAATGTTCTTTTTGTTTGTATCAAATGATGAGCAGTTAGGCGTTTAAAAGGTAACAGTTTCAAACACATATAGTCATGTTTTTTAGTTATGCTTCCCTAAATAAACGAGAGACACCATTCATCAGAGGGCATATATTTAACCTCAGATCCATTCAAAAGTAAAATCATGAAAATACTGAACTCAAAATGGAATCAAATGTCAAAATTAAAAGCTCAAGCACATCAAACTAATGGACATCTACTGCCATATTTCTGACTTTGTACAGGCATTTTCTTATGTAGAAAATGGTGGGTTGAACCTGGTTTTATAGCTAGCTAAAACTCTCACTTATTTGACAACTGCATCAAATTTCAGAATATTGACAACTACATGTCTGTAAATTATTAAGTTCTAACTCATCAAAGATACCAGGGTAATATTAAGGTATGCAAGATGTGTGTTTCTTCTACATACTGTTCAAGTCAAAACAATTTCAAACCTACAAATACAAGATGCAGTGGCGCATCCAGCCATTTGAAAAGGGGAGGGGTTCCCAACCCAGGACAAAGTGGGTTTCCAACTATATGCCCCCATTCAAATGCATTGATCGTGCTAAAAAAAGGGAGCGTCCAACCCCCTGAACCCTCCCCCTGGATCCACAACTGAGATGAATAGCATAAAAATCGAAAATTGTGCAAAACTACTTACAAAGGCAAACTAATACAACTGTTTAGAATTCCTTCAATACAACATTCACGAAAATTGTAAAGATTAATCAAACAAATAAGATGGGTTTTTTCATTTTTAGTTTCAATTTTTTATGAATATTAGTTCATGTGAATCATCCTAGGATTTTACTTGCTTTAATCAGCCAAATGATGAGATATATATAAATTGCAGCTGCAGCAGCATTTTTTTTTGGCCTCAACACACAGCTTTAGCCAATTTAATTGGT
Source organism: Mytilus galloprovincialis (assembly GCA_037788925.1). Taxonomy (NCBI): domain Eukaryota; kingdom Metazoa; phylum Mollusca; class Bivalvia; order Mytilida; family Mytilidae; genus Mytilus; species Mytilus galloprovincialis. The sequence goes on along the minus strand of CM075332.1, from coordinate 38,334,505 downwards.
ATATTTTCAGTTTGCTTCTTAGAATGAAAGATGTGTGCATCACCTCATATTTTGAAATATTTAATCTACAAGAAGGTTATTTACCCTGTTGACATTGTTTTTTTTTTTGTTAATGTATCTATTTATTTCCTTTTTTTATATTTGAATATAGTTGCTGAGTACAATATTTGTTTATTTTTAAGTTTGATTTTGTAGTTTTACACATGCACATAAAATTTACATAGACATTTTATCAATGTAGAGTCTTAGTTTTTTATGGTTTATTTGTCACATATATTTTTGTTTTGATTATTTTCTGATTATTGCATTTTAGGCATTATTAACACTTTTTGTACAGAACTGTCTATTTAACATAGATTTTTCCTGGCTTAATTTACAGGAAAATATAATGATTAAACATGAAAATGATTTCTAATGTTTTTTATTCCTGCTGAATATATATATATATATACACTTTTATCCTCTTACTAATGGTTGATTGCTTGTTGGTGTTCATTTCTATTTTAGAAGTCTTGGCATTATCATGACAGTTTTGCTTTTGGAGAAAGCCAGAATGCCCAGAACATTTGCAATCCTAGTCACTTAAGATCAGATTGGAATACACTTTGTCGCAAACAAGGCAGGAAATAGATACATAGTAAGCATTGTTGAAGAGCTACTTACAATGTAGATCACTTATCATTGGAGGACTCTGCTTCTGCCTGATAATGGCTCTCTAACTAATATACCTCTTAGTGAACTTACACGTTTTATCCCGCCACATACTTTATGTGTCTGTCAATCTCCAAGAGGTTGATGTTTGTAATTTTTCTCATGTTTGTTTTTTGTTTATTGTTGTTCATCAATTAGTCTCTGATTTCTTACAGAAGCAACTGACATGCATTGACTGGACTGTTAAGAGAGGTACGAAAGATACCAAAGGGACAGTCAAACTCATAAATCTAAAACAAACTGACACCATGTCTAAAAATGAAAAAGACAAACAAACAACAGCAGACATGACACAACATAGAAAACTAAAGAATAAACAACACGAACCCCACCAAAAAACTAGGGGTGATCTCAGGTGCTCCGGAAGGGTAAGCAGATCCTGCTCCACATGTGGCACCCGTCGTGTTGGTTATGTGAAAACAAATCCGGAAAATAGTCTTATTCGGTAGGTCACATTCATGAAAGGGAAGGGGATTGTAGTTACGATGTAAGAAACATATCCGATATCATTTGTGAAACGGTCAACCAACTCGTGATGGCGTCCGTAAAATTTACAAAGGGATGATTTCAACTTCACCATTTGGAACTCTTGGTTTAATAGCTTCCTTGTGAGCAGGAACCCTCTATCAAGAAAATCATGATAGGAAATGCAAGCACGAGAATATCGTATCAATTGGGAGATACATATCCCGTATGCAGGTGCTGCTGGAATGTTGCTACTTAGAAATGGAAAGTTCACAATTGGAAAGCTGAAATCATCTCTTTTGTCGTAAAGTTTTGTTTTCAACCGACCCTCATTGTCAATTTCTAGATGTAAGTCAAGATATTAAATTATGTTGCTCCTGACAAAAAACTTACTTAAATCACCAAAAAATCAATGTATTTGAACAGCTTGTCTGAGGTTAAGAGTAACAAAATAATGTAAACAGTAATCTTTTTGAAAATGTGTCTTATATTCTATAAACAAACTTTAATAGATAGTGTTGTGAAACAGTGTTTTTGCATTTTTGTGCCTGTCCCAAGTCAGGAGCCTCTGGCCTTTGTTAGTCTTGTATTATTTTAATTTTAGTTTCTTGTGTACAATTTGGAGTGTAGTATGGCGTTCATTATCACAGAACTAGTATAAATTTGTTTAGGGGCCAGTTGAAGGACGCCTCCGGGTGTGGGAATTTCTCGCTACATTGAAGACCTGTTGGTGACCTTCTGTTTTTTTTCTATGGTCGGGTTGCTGTCTCTTTGACACATTCCCCATTTCCATTCTCAATTTTATTGTCAAGCCTGCAACTTTTGTTGCAGAAAGCTCGACATAGGGATAGTGATTGGGCGGCGGCGGCGTTAGCTCACTTCTTAAAAGCTTTATATTTTAGCAGGTGGAAGACCTGCATGCTTCATTCTTTGTATATATATATATATATATATATATATATAATTAAATGCTTCATGTTACGAAGTTTCCGTTAGTCACATGTCCAATGTCCTTGACCTCATTTTCATGGTTCAGTGACCAGTTGAAAAAAAAGTTCAGATTTATTGTAATGTTGAATTCTCTCTTATTATAAGTAATAGGATAACTATATTTGATATATGCGTACCTTGCAAGATCCTCATGTCTGTCAGACAGTTTTCCCTTGACCTCGACCTCATTTCATGGATCAGTGAACTAGGTTAAGTTTTGGTGGTCAAGTCCATATCTCAGATACTATAAGCAATAGGGCTAGTATATTCGGTGTATGGAAGGACTGTAAGGTGTACATGTCCAACTGGCAGGTGTCATCTGACCTTGACCTCATTTTCATGGTTCAGTGGTTATAGTTAAATATTTGTGTTTTGGTCTGTTTTTCTCATACTATATGCAATAGGTCTACTATATTTGTTGTATGGAATTATTGTATTTAACGGTGTACATGTCTAGCGGGGAGATGTCATGTGACCTTGACCTCATTTTCATGGTTCAGTGGTCAAAGTTAAGTTTTTGAGTTTTGGTCTTTGTATCTAATACTATATGCCATAGGTCAACTATATTTGGTGTATGAAAATATTTTATGATCTTTATGTTAGTCGAGCAGGTTTTATTTTACCGTGACCTCATTTTCACGGTTCATTGCACAGTGTTAAGTTTTTGTGTTTTGGTCTATTTTTCTTAAACTATAAGCAATAGGTCAACTATATATGTTGTATAGAAGCATTGTTAGCTGTACATGTCTGCCTAGCATGGTTCATCTGACCTTGACCTCATTTTCAAGGTTCATTGGTCTTTGTTAAGTTATCTTGGTTAATGTTAAGTTTATGTGACAGTTGTAATAAAGCTTAACTTTATACTTAGAACTATCAACATACTATCAATGATTAGTGTAGAAGGCGAGACATTTCAGCGTGTGCACTCTTGTTTCGTATTGAATTGTTCTTTAAACATTGTTCCGTAATACGGCGTACACACAGTGCCAATTATGCCTCCCGTTTTAAAGAGACAAAAAATTAAAAACTTGAATTACTATCCTAATTGATCTAAGATGTCCTAAAATTGTCTTATCGAAGTCGTATACGCTCGTTTTAGATTCATGGGGATCGGGAATGTTTACGAGAGGTCGTCCAGGCACCATCGATAGTTTGGTGCTTCCTGTAACATTCGGAGAACTCAGCCGATTTCATGTAATGTATCTGGTTTGTTTTGTATTTTTTTTTTAGCTCACCTGGCCCTCAGGGCCAAGTCAGTTTTCCTCATCACTTGGCGTCCGTAAACTTTAAAAAAAATCTTCTCCTCGGAAACTACTGGGCCAAATTTAACCAAACATAGCCACAATCATCTTTGGTGTATCTAGTTAAAACTAGAGGCTCTAAAGAGCCTGTGTCGCTCACCTTGGTCTATGTGAATATTAAAGGAAGCAGATGGATTCATGACAAAATTGTGTTTTGGTGATGGTGATGTGTTTGTACATCTTACTTTGCTGAACATTCTTGCTGCTTAAAATTATCCCTATCTATAATGAACTTGGCCCATTAGTTTCAGTGGAAAATGTTAATAAAAATTTACAAATTTTATGAAAATTGTTAAAAATTGACTATAAAGAACAATAACTCCTAAGGGGGTCAATTGACCATTTCGGTCATGTTGACTTATTTGTAAATCTTACTTTGGTGAACATTATTGCTGTTTACTGTTTATCTCTATCTATAATAATATTCAAGATAATAACCAAAAACAGCAAAATTTCCTTAAAATTACTAATTCAGGGGCAGCAACCCAACAACGGGTTATCCGATTCATCTGAAAATTTCAGGGCAGATAGATCTTCACCTGTTTAACAATTCTACGCGTGTCAGATTTGCTCTAAATGCTTTGGTTTTTGAGTTATAAGCCAAACACTGCATTTTACCCCTATGTTCTATTTTTAGCCATGGCGGCCATCTTGGATGGTTGGCCGGGTCACCGGACACATTTTTAAAACTAAATACCCCAATGATGATTGTGGCCAAGTTTGGTTTAATTTGGCCCAGTAGTTTCAGAAGAGAAGATTTTTGTAAAAGTTAACGACGACGACGGACGCCAAGTGATGAGAAAAGCTCACTTGGCCTTTTAGGCCAGGTGAGCTAAAAATGTGTCGGGTGACCCCTCCAATCAACCAAGATGGCCACCATGGCTAAAAATAGAACATAGGTGCAAAATGTTGATTTTGGCTTATAACTCTGAAACCAAATCATTTAGAGCAAACCTGAACGAGACTAAAACTGTTTATCAAGTCAAGATCTATCTGCCCTGGAATTTTCATATGAATGGGACAACTGGTTGTTGGGTTGCTGCCCCTCTAATTGGTAATTTTTAAAGAAATATTACTGTTTTGGTTACTATCTTGAATACTATTATAGATAGAGATAAACTGTAAACAGCAATAATGTTCAACAAAGTAAGATCTACAAATAAGTCAACATGACCAAAATGGTCAGTTGACCCCTTAAGGAGTTTTTGTCCTTTATAGTCTGACTGTCAATTTTTAACAATTTTCATTAATTTGGTAAATGTTTGTAAATTTTTACAAAATATTTTCCTCTGTATGTAAAGGGCCAAGTTTATTATGGATAAGGAAAGTATAATTAGCAAGAATGTTCAGTAAAGTAAGATCTACAAACACATCAACATCACAAAAACACAATTTTGTCATGAATCTGTCTGTGTCCTTTGTTAAATATGCACATAGACCAAGGTGAGCGACACAGGGTCTTTAGAGCCTCTAGTTTCCTGTAGTTAGTTAATACATCAGTTTTATCATGTATATCTTTTATATAGTCATTTTATAAAATTTACTAATTGCTGCAAAAAGTATAAATTATTCTAAATAATAAAGATGTTCGTATCCCAAGCAGAAAACCCTGGCCGTATTAGATCAGCTTTTTTGAACTTTTGCTGTTCAACTTTGAAATCGTTTTGGCTTTCGAACTTTTGTATCTGGGCGTAACAAGTAAGTCTAGTGTGGACGCAACACACTCCTGGCGTATTAAATCTGGTGCCTTTTGTTAGCTATTATTCGATTGGTTTTTTGTCCAATATGTTCTATATATTTGTATTTTAGTCCTGTTATGGTGTGTTGTCATTTTAATGTTATACATGTATTTAACACTGCCATTAAAGCGGGAGGTTTGGCATGCCACAAAACCAGTTTCAACCCACTATTTTGTCTTTAAAAAATGTCCTGTACCAAGTCAGGAATATGGCCATTGTTATATTATAGTTCGTTGCTGTGTGTGTTACATTTTAAAGATGTGTTTCTGCCGTGTCGTTGGTTTCCTCTTATATCTGAGTGTGAATTCACATTACTATAAGACGTGGGACGGTACTTTTCTATCCCAAAGTCATGTATTTAGTTTTGATGTTATATTTGTTATTCTCATCGAATTTAGTCTAATGCTTTGTTAGTTTCTGTGTGTGTTACGTTTTAATGTTGTGTCGTTGTTCACTTATATTTAATGCGTATCCCTCAGTTTTAGTTTGTTACCCGGATTTGTTTTTTTTTCTATCAATATATGAGTTTCGAACAGCGGTATACCATTGTTGCCTTTATTTACTGATCTTAGTCTAATCATGGCTATGTCGTGACAAATTATGACGTATCGTAACCATGTTCTGTGTTTTCTAGACGTTGTCCCCTGGAATGTGCATGACCTTGAGAAATTTTTCATTGCTATCTTTATGCCGAAACTGTTCCGGGCTAGTGCCGTTATTCATACGAAATTCGGCAATTAAACCTATCTGGCAGTCCAGACAGTTACAAAACACAATACGACTGAGTCAACAAAAAAATCTTGTGCAAGGTGGAACAGCACACTTATCAGATTGCGTTTCAACAGTACATGTAATTCCGAATATGGGGACAGTTTTCTAATGGATAACTTCCGTCAGCGTCGGTTCACTGTATGATCTCTGTCAGATCACATTCGGTAGAACCAGGATGACGACGGGAAAAATTCGGTCGTTATATACCTTGCAAAAGATACAAATCGAATTAGAATCGGATTGAGGAGGGTATAATCGGGACATATTCGGTTGGAAAAGAGGGACGAAAGATACCAAAGGGACAGTCAAACTCATAAATCTAAAACAAACTGACAACGCCATGGCTAAAAATGAAAAGGACAAACAAACAACAGCACACACGACACAACATAGAAAACTAAAGAATAAACATGAACCCCACCAAAAAACAAGGGGTGATCTCAGGTGCTCCGGAAGGGTAAGCAGATCCTGCTCCACATATGGCACCCGTCGTGTTGCTTATGTGATAACTAATCCGGTAAATAGTCTATTTCGGTAGTTGGAAACTGCTCAGTTTGAACGCTTTCTGAACAACATTGGATTGTTGTCGTGATTCAACTAATGGGTTTACAAATTTTAATTGAAGTTTGAACTTCTAGCCACGATTCAGAGACTTTTGACAAATTTAATCTGAAATGGTGCTGTTAAGGACGGCAGTCAACATGGTAAATGTGAAACCCAATGTTAAACTAATATTACTACGTAACTTAACACTGGTTCAAAAATTAATTTAGAATGAAATAAATTATCATCAATAAACCAGAATGCTTATATGTATGGTATGTGGGCTTTATAAATGTATTGATGATTTGGGGGAAAACGTTTGACCTCATTATATGTGGTTTTTGAAATCACGTGATGAGCTTCGTCCATAGTGTATTTTTTCTTAAAATCCTAAAATGTTGATATTTGTAGTCATGCAAATGCTAAGATATGACTTTGTTCGGTTACCGAGGTGCTATGGTCTATAAAACGATCTCATGCCCCTTTTCAATCTTTGGCAATTGTTCAGTTATTGAGTTAATTGTATGCATAGTCACATATACAGATAAAACCCAATGGTTTTGATATTTAAAGGTTTCAAACTATCTGGTATTAATTTGTTCATAGCCTAAAAATCGTTGCGGCAAATATTTAATGACGCTAATAGTTAATTCAGCTGTTATGGTAGTGTGGGGACTCTACTAAAACCAATAAATTGAACTATTAGCGTCATTTAACACTTGCCGCAACGATTTAAATTCGTGACATCATGACCGTTTGCTATTTCCATTTCAACTGTTATTTTTACTGCAACCCCTTTGCAAGTAGCAGCTCCTTTCCCCTAGCCGGCTTCATAACAAGTTAAATTTCAAATTTCCAACTTTAAAACCTATTGTGAAAAATAGGTTTACAGCAAATAAATGTTCTGTTTATCTCTATACTGGGCTGTTAGTCCATCACTTACAAAGTATACAGTATCATTTGAAACATCTTTTCTTTAATCATCTTACAACAATAATACGATGACGAGATGTATAAGTACAGAGCAACTTCATATGTATCAAAGAAACACAATAAAGCCTACAGACAAAACACATTAGCATAAATGAAAGACAATAATAACAATGATTACAGAAAAAACAACACAATTAAGGTACAAGTAAATTAAAGTAATATTCATAAATACTATTTAAAGAATACTATAACGCATTTCTAAGATGTTAAACAAAGTCAGTAACCAGAATCTATAATTCAATACCATCCTCTATTATTTGTGAAGCTGATATGGAATATTTATCCTCAAGGTCTTGGTACCTTCCGATGAACTTATTTTTAGAAAAAAGACTATACTTTCTTAGAAAAACCCCTGTTTCATCAATTTCTGATACTGGTGACGTTTTACAAAGTCTAAGTAGTAACTGCAAGCTCTTGAATACCAAATATGTTTGGAAATGTATATCCAATATGCAGGTGAAATTGATATATTGCCACTATGGTGGAGAAGATTGTAATTTCAAAAATAGTCATAGATTCTGGTTTAATGACTATGTATTAGTGGAGTGACAAATCGGGAAAAGTCGCTTATTTAAGGAGTTTAATGGACCGAAATACCTCACGGCTGAAAATTCACACGAAGATAGAGCAAACATTATACTTTTCATAATACTTTTTCAGCCCTGTCGTAGAGTTTTCCCACGGTGCAGTTCAGTTTTTGTAAAATCGCGTAAAAGTGAGATTTTCTGATTTTTTTCATTTTCAAACACAGGAACGATTATAATAAATTCCCGAATGAAGATATCATAAAAAAAATTGGTATCAGATGAAAGAGTGATGTATCAGCTTTTATTTGACATCAAACTTTAATATCATATGAACATATAAATTGAGTGAATTGGACGATTTTCAAATGTATGTAACATTTTTTTTTAATCCTACCGTCTATCAAAGTATATTACATTTCTTATATATATATATATCACCAATATTTAATTTTCAAAAAAATAGTGGAACAACAAATCCTTAAAAAGTTTTGATATAAAAAAGTTTGATAGAACATACAAATCAACTTTTACGAGCAGTTTTATTTAACTCATCACATAGCGGTATTACTACTCAATTTTCACTTCAATAATTCATGTAACGTTCCCTTTTCCTATTTTCCCCTGCCATATGAAATGCAATGAATTTAATATATGCATTTTTTTAAGTTTTATAAAAAAGAATATATATTTGTATCTATAGTTGTGTCTATCTGCTTGAATATGTACAGATGCTAAGGTTTATAACTTTTGATGTGCTTTTATTCTTGTTTTTCGAAAATGCTAATTTTAAACCACATTGGAACACATCCGAAAAATTATTGTCAGTGTTCCATAAATTCAGAACGAGTAAAGTAGCTTAGATCGTGTTAGTAAGCCTTTACATGCCCAAGAAGATCCAAGAAGAAAACAGGATCATGCCTTTGAATTAGTGAGGGGAAAAAACATGCGTGTAATGATGAATCAACTTTCGTTAAAACACGCTTCATGGCATAAAAATACAATGACTGGTATAAAATGTCTATTCTGCAGGCAAAAATCATACAACAAGATATTAAAGCAGTTAATGCATGTCGAGTCATTTGAGCGTGCCAATATTGTTTATCATGACGCCATTCGTCTCAACTCGGCCGATTCCGTACCCTCATCTAACCTCGTCCGTGATACGTAGGTTTCCATTACTGATCTCCTGTAAAGGAGGGAAATATAGTATATCAAATATTGCAATTTGATAAATCATCATGGCTGCGCCCATGAGAAAAAATAGATCCTTTGAATGACTGAATATTATCCATTTTATCATGTTTATTTTGTTTGTGAGAAAATTATGTAATCATGGATGACATTTAATACTTATGTATATAACCCGGTGGTATGATTGTGTGACATTTTTAATATTCATTAGACATTTGTTGACATTAGTCATTCGACTTAGTTCATGTCAAGAGCCTTGAGGAAAAATATGTCTCTATAGCATTGTGAATTCAGCTGCAAGTATTTGAATATTCCTTCGAAATTGACAATGTATTGTTTAGTCACCGTATTGACTTATTCGTGAATTAACAATGAGATGTAACAAATATTAGAATCATAACAATGGTATGATCAACCATAACTCTGACACATGTATATAGTATTTATTCTCCACACTGTGCCTCTGTTTATAATTAACTCGTTTTCATTTTCTACCTGAATATATTGTATAATGGATACACCGATTAAAACTATATCAAATACTAGCAAGTGCTGTTTGTTGTGTGGTGACACTGAGAAGAGACTCCATTGCCTTACAAAACATAAAGCTTCGAATGAAGGATATACACGATCAATCGAAACAACATTAGATATAAAATTGGATTCAAGTCTGCTTGAGTTTATGTTTATTTGTGAAAAATGTGCTAATGCATGTAAACACTTCAATAATTTTAGAGGACGTGCTAAACAAAATTTAGATAATTTTATATCAAACCATACTACTTCTAGAACTAAAAGGATGCCTAAAACACCTCCTTCTGCCATGAAAATCAGTACTGCTGATCAGATTGAAAATTCAGTCGAAAAACTTAGAAATTTGAATTTAGACGAAAAGGAGAAGGGTGCTAGAGTAACAAAAAAATCCAGGCAGCAACTAAATTTTAATAAAGATCTAAATTTAGAACATGCATACTCCCAACATAATATCTTAAAACATCAGGAAGAGGATCAAGTAGTGTTATTACAGGATCATGAGTATTCCATTCCAAACATCATGGACAAAGCTCTTGAAACCAATGAAAAAATAGCCGAAGATTTTATTAAGGAAGCATGCATCAATTCTTACAACAGTCATGATGGTCTAGATCTTGATAAGCAAATTTCTTCAGTATGTAAACTTGGCAAAAGTGTGTTATTTAAGTCGAGTGCCAAAGACCTAAGTGAAAGAAATTGGTTCATAGACATAGGAAAAGAAATGCTACAACACTGTCCAGAATTTCTTTCATTACTTCTTTCAGCAATAGGTAAATTGATTTAATATACAACTGTAACCTGTAGTTTTTAATACTTTTTATGTCGCCGGACTGCATACAGGTCATTTTCCATTAGATACATGTATATAGAGATCAATAGTCACATCCACTCACTGATTTGAATCTTTCAGTTTTAACAGTAACCACTAAATGTACATGTATAAAATTGACAATGGAAATGGGGAAGGTGTCAAAGAGACAACAACCTGACCATAGAGCATACAACAGCTGAAGGCCATCAATGGGTTTTTGATTAAGCAACTAATGCACTCTGAGACTTCATTCAGCTGGCCTCAAACATGTCACTTTGTGTAAACAAATATGTATACTACATGTAGTTCAGTGATAATGGATGTCATACTAAACTCAAATATCTTCTCAAAACTCAAATATCTGACATCTTTATAGTCTTTTAATGCGATTTGTAAACCTGTTTATTTTAGAGTGATTTTGTTACCATAACTGATCAGGATAATTCTTCGTATGAGGGTTCGATTCCCTCCCTAGGTAACATGAATGCAATCGTTTAAGCTGGTGCAAAGTGGGTAAAAAGCCTAGTGACCCCACGTTGAATCTTTCCAGATCAGTTGTGATGACATTACCATTCTAAAATAAAGGCTAGCATGATGATGAGGTGTTTGTTTTCTTTTCAGTCATTAAAATCAATTAACCACTATATATTCTTGTTTAAAATAAAAAAAATAATAAACAAACTTAAAGTACTGCATATGGTTATTCGTCACCAATATTTCATGTACACCATGTAAAACTATGTTGTTCTTAATACCGTAGGTGACAAAATCACAGCTGAATCAAAACTAGCAACGGTTTGCACAATATATGGTATGTTGATGCACTGCAGGAATACACGAGCTAGTGCTATCCAGAAACTGTACACTTCCTTTTGTATCAGATATCATACAGACAACAAGGTTTGTCAGAAGGCAAAATTGATTTCTTGTTTTTTTATTTATTTTGTTCTTTTTGCCTTATATGAATTATAAAAACCAGATACATGTAACAGCTGAACCAAAATGTACAAAGCAACATAAGACCACCAATTGACATTTAAAGTTTCATGTTTGCTTAGATTCAGTTCAGTTTATGTCTATTTTTGCATACTTTTATGATTATTTCCTCATGGTTTATATATATAATGAACAGTCAATTTCAACCTACAAAAATGTACTTTATTAACCTATAATGGTTTACTTTTTAAATTGTTACTTGGATGGAGAGTTGTCTCATTGGCACTCACACCACATCTTCCTATATCTATTTATAAACCTGAATAAACCTTATGGTTTCTGTTTCATATTTTATTGCATAATCCAGCTGGCAAAAACTATACATGTATGATTTTTCTAAATGAATTGATACTAACTTCATGTACCTGTTTTTTGTTCACTTTGGTATGGGCTTATCCATCAGTTTATTTTTTTTTGTTGATGTTGATTATTGCTTGATTTACTTAGGGGTCATCCGTAAGCCCCTAAAATTTTTCAAAGTGTACAAAACCTACACTTTTCTGACTCCAACCCTCAACAAGTGTACACCAACCATTTTTTATTTCAAGACCAGAATCAATCATTCTTAATAAAAGGGGACAAAGTTTATTATAGTTTAGTTTAATATACAAATTTGCATTGAAAAAAAACCTGAAACATATCTGACCATTTTATTTGAATTAAAAAAAAGCATACTGTAAAAATGTAAATAAGTACATTGTACATGTATACACCTTCGAAAAATGGTTGAAATTATGGATGACCCCTTATGTTACCATGGTTACTAATTAGGTCAAATATATTAACCCTATTGTTAATAAATTGGTCCTAATTATATAAACTTGCTGTTGATTGTTAATTGATATTTTTGTTATTTTTCTTTGATTTATAGAACTGTTTAGTATGTTGATGAAGCTGTAGAGCACAGAGGTTTGTGGTTATAAATTTATGCTTTACATCATAGAGAGGTAATGTTCTTAAATTTTCAAGAAGTTTTTATATAAACTATCATAGTAATAAAATTGTTCGCTCAACTCCTGCATTTTTGAACTAATGAATTAATGGCTATTCAATGTCAAATAGCAAGTACATTGTGATATGTATATTTTGGATCAAAATATGAAAATGGAATATGATTTTTTTTTTTTTTATTAGACTGTTAGACAGACACATTTAACAATGTTTAACAGGATTTCATTTATGATAGTTAACACAGTTACAGTTCATATTGTTTTACATTAAAAAGATACATTTTTTGTTTCCTATTTCTTATATTATCTGTCTAATTTTGATTAAAAATTTAAAGCAATATGTCTAAAATAAAACAAAGTTTTGCATAGCATTTAAGGGTGCTTGCACATGTGAAATTTTATCCAACTTCCAAAATTTTATACATTATGCAATAAAAAACTTTAAAAAATGATCAGGATAAACCAATCTGCTGAAACTATTTTTCATTATCTTTCAGCTATTACACAGATTAAATAAAGTCCATATCACTATGTCAGATGAGTCTAAAAGGCATATCATGAAGGACTTATCAAATCATTCCGATGAAATGATCAAGGAACAAATAGCTAAGGGGAATGATGGGAAATTGAACGGGGATAACCTGGATATATACGTAACTACAAATGACATAAGAATGGACAACAAGAATAAAGATTATCACTTTTTCGCATCTGATATAACCTTTGATAGGGTAAAAATTAGCCATCTAAACAACTTAACACCAATAGGCAACGCCGAAACAGTTGAATTAAAGGAAATGATTCCTTCATTAGAAGAAGATATCTCATATAAAACTGCACTTAAAGTAATACTCAGTCGAGTTATTGTAGAATACTGCGATAGCTTCAGTTGGATGAAGCCTGTAATCCCCAAACATATATCACATCCTCTTCAAGATGAAATGAGCACAAAATCTTCGATTCATTGGTTGCCAATTATGCTGAAGAATGAAGCAAAATATGCTGATTGTGTCCAAATTATGGCATCATATGAAGACCAGTTGTCAACTTGGTACAGAAAGGCAGGAAGAGGTTCTTTTATTAAATATAGTTTATTATTAAGCAAAAATGACACCCATAAGTCATTCAAATGCATAATACCAATTACATTTTACAACAATATCATTCTGACATTTATATGAACATAAATACTTCTGCAAGATTTCATTCAAATTAAACATTTATTATAAACAACAAGTATAATAATACTATACCAATAATCAAATAATTTGACAAAGTATTGATAGGTTCACTAATTTCATACCTTTTTAAGAATTAATCTCATTTATGTGAACAGAAATATTGTTTGTATCTATCTGTATCTAAATATTTTCTTTTCAAAATGTTGTAAGTTGATGATTTCTAACGTCATTAAGGCAATTAGAAAATTTTCAAATAACAATTGTAATGTGATTTCATCAACCTAAGAAAAATTGTTGGAACAGGTGAATTTTTGCTTCAAAAACATGCATTAGTACAAATGTCTCTCTCTATCTGTTATCAATGTAAGAAAATATAAAAACAAATACAAAAGTCACATTACTGGTATGTAAACCGATCAATCAAAAAAAATTCTTTCATAAAAAGTGCAAATGAATCAATGGACAGTTATTGTGTTCAATTTCATAGTACCTTCAAATATTCTTGGAAAAGGGAATGGTAAAAAATAGAATGAAATATATATGACTGTATAAATATTAACAAATTGAATATAAAAAAGAAGATGTGGTTTCATTGCCAATGAGACAACTGTCCACAAGAGACCAAAATGAAACAGATATTTTAAACAACTATAGGTCACCATACAGCCTTTATTGGTTATTTACATATTTATTAGATTTATAAAAAATATTCTTTAACAGGTGGAGACCTTGACAAATTACAAGTTCCAGTAGGTGGGGACCAGTTGACCAGGGTTAGACTCCAAGGAGCGAAATCCTTGAGAGCTGGAGCATTCACTGCAGAAGACAGATTAGAACATCTAACACCAATTGTTGTAGAAATGTTTCACACATTGCAAGACTTTTTAGAGGTATAATTTGTCACTAAAATAAACAAACCAGAAAATGGGACCGTATTTCCACTAGTTACAAAAATCATGATGATAAACTGAGGCAAACAAAATTTCTGATTTAATAGCTAATTTAAAAGTTTGATTGTAATTGATTTAAATCAGGTTATCTATATTATTTTAGATTTTATCAAATAACAGTCTTTTTCTCTTACAAATAGCATCTATTATTCCTTTTACTTTCTAGAAAATGTATAAGAGATTCTTTAAGACTGACAGTGGCAGAGACAAGGGGACTCTGTATAGTCTGAAACTTCTAATTCAAAGAAGCAATGTCAATGGAAAGGTCAAAAGTCGTTTTGAGGTATTTATTCAGCAGCAGTAAATGATGAAATCTTCATCTTTTAACTGTTACCAGTTAATTAATTGTTTAAAGTTAGATTTTGTACAGGAAAATCAAATGATAAAGTCAATTATGACCAGAAAGAAAAGTAAGAGTATCAGCTTTTTAATAAATCGGAACGACCTCTAATTCAGTTTGGAATATAATTTATAAAGTAAAAGAAAATTGTAACTTGATTTATTGAATTCAATTTTATTGCAATTTTTTATCTGCAGCTATAAAGGGGCATAACAGTAACTGTACGACCATCAACAATGACTGAGCAAAGCCAATATCACACAGTCAGCTATAATAGGGTTTTATTTAAGTTTTATTAATTAACAAGTCTTTTGTTTTGCCAATAAAGTTATGAAAATGTTGATGAAATATTGTGGGGATATAAATTGCTAACAATTTGGTTGATATTTTAGGCACATGAAGATTTTGCCTTAACTGTGGGATGTGCATATTTCTTAATCTTCATCATGCAACACTTTGAAATGAAAGATCTCAATGATACTCCAAAACACCCCAAAATACAGAAGAACATCAAAATGATGCATAACCATCACAAGAAGGAGCTCTGGTCTACACTTATGAACGAAATTGTAGATGAACTTGTAGAAACATTTCCAAAGCAGGTAGTCACTAACATATAATCTAATACCAAAAAAATTATAAGACCAGAAGAGACTTTTAATGGACATGATTTAGGTATGATGAGAAAAGTCAAAATTGATCAGTAAACATTCAAGTGTATTTGTTTTTAGACAAAGAAAACATTTACAAATTAATAGTACTAAACATGATAAAAGATGACATGTACAATTTCAAAGTCAATTATGGGTGTTTCTCACCACCATTTTTTTATGATAACTTTTTAATATAAAGGTAAAAAGCAAGATATTAATTCTTTCTAGATTTTTTAAACAGTAAGCCACATGTCCCTCTCCCTCTTTTCTGATCATTCTTGTTGACACAATCACTCTCCAATGAAGGTTTATATATACACAAAAAAAACAAAAAAAACTAACATACATACAAAAAAACAAGCAGTCAGTTTTGAAACCAAGGTCAATTGTAATGTACAATGGGTTTCTTGTGATAAAAATGTGTTACAAGATATGTCTGATGGCTCTATGTTATCAGATATATTATATTTTGGTGATATCTATTTTCATATTTTTTTAGGCTACACCAGTGAAACTTCAAGTGGAAATATATGGACAAGTATTTGTTGTACACAGCAAAAAGCAAGGTAACATGCTTGCCTTTGAATTATTTATTGGAGAGAGGAAATATATTGTTAACATAACCCCTGAACAGGCAGCTGCTGGTGCCAAACTATCCTTAAATGATGTAAACAACACTACCATTGTAATATCTGTAATCAAAGAAGAAGGAGATGACCTCTACAACTATGTTAACCAATTCATGCAATGGTATTTGATGATTCTAAGTTTTAAAGACACAATTTCAGAAGGAGATATCTATAGAAATAACATTAATTTGAAATTTTGTATACCGTTTTTCTTTAGCCATTCCAATTTATCCAAATACATGACAGAATGCATCGATTACATCTTAAAGACAGAGATCATGCTGTCAGAGAAAATGGCATTAAAAGTTAGAGCTAGTTCTTTTGTAAACATAACTGGAAGAAAAGGGGAAAACAAAGCAGCTGATTTGCAAAAAGAAAATCAAGTTATGGTACTTAAAGACTTGATCAGGGGTTTAGGGTCAAACAAAACCGAAAATTCTATTGTAACAATATCAAAAGCAGCACCTGTTGTGAAACAAATTTGTGAAAATGTAGATAATATGCTAGGTGTGATTGATAAGAAAACTAGACACAAAAAAAGATCTGTTGAAGACGATGTTAAACAAATAATAAAAGAACTTCAACCTTTGAAACCATGGGTAAAACAAACAGGTCGTCAATTGTACTGTTTCAAGGATATAAAAAGATCACCATTTTCCTTCAATCGAACTGAATTTGAAACCAGTGTTACAAGAACAATCAATCGACTGAAAAGAGACCTTCCACCATTACAAAATGAAGGAGATGAAGACGAAGACGAAGAAGATAGTGATGAGCAATAAATAATATTTTTTAACAAATAAAAGCAGTCAATACATCAAAGTAGACATAAACTCATTTGTTAATATTACATTCTAAAATAAGAGACTTTTGTTTAAGGGCATACAATACAGTTTTGATCCTATATTTACAAGTTCATGAAAATTTGCATATAGGCTATTTTTTACCTGATTAAATTAAATATATATGTAATAAAAAATATACCTTCATGTGCTACTTTTTTAGTAAAATAAGGTCGAAATTTTGTATATTTGCTCAAAACTCAGATTTGTGGCCGTAATTTCTTTTTTGTTATAAAGATAAACACAAATTGTTTTTTGATAAATAAGCGATAATTTCTGTATTTTATAATTATCCAAAAACATTATGCATTTTTTTATTCAGAAATAACTCATATTTATCAAATGTTCATGAATTGAGGAAAACACGTCAATTTTTGCTGCATGTTTATCAAAATTTAAAAAAATCCTCTATTTACAGTTTTATAAAATTGGGGTCACATAATCTACCTGCAAAATGAAACAATTTGCTGTTTTGAAAAATAGGGGCCCATGAACTCGTTTTCAAATTAAATCAGTTTGAATGAAAAGTCGAAAAATGCATCTTTTCCCGATATGTCACAGTTTGACGTCGCGAAAAATAACAGTTTACGTTAGAAACGTCATTACCTATCCTGTAACTGTATTGTATGCCCTTAAGTGTAATATACATGTATTAATCAATTTCTGAATTAAATCAAGGACTTTCTATACAAATGGGGCTGTAACTTTTAACGATGTCTATACAAATTATTAGACTTATCTGGTCTGTAGCTGACGTGACATGACTTTAAAGCAAATCATTTCACATTCTAGTGTTTTCTTCATAACTGCATGTATATATGCTCAAGTTTAACAAAATATTACTTTTATGAAATTTGATACATTTTGTCATTTGCAAAAAGCTGTCTTTCAAAAGGTTTCTCTGATCGTTTTTTAGATATTGATCTCTGAACTTTGAGTTATTTGTTCGTTGAATTGTACATCAGAGATACATTTTACATGTATGAAACTAAGTTTATTGTTAGGTGCTAGCTCTGAAGGGGCGGTGTTGTGAATTAGTTAAAATCAACAGAGACAAGTCCTGTTTATAGTATAGAAAGTCCCTGATTAAATCAAATATGGAAAAAATAATATGATGTTGCTGCTTCAGGAAACTACTTGAATATTAAAAAAGATGGAAAATGTGTCACTGGCACTCATACCATATATTTATTTACATTAAGATGTGCTACTCAAGGCCTTTTCTTTGTTCTAACTTAATTGCTTAAGCTGCAGAATGAGCAACATCTTTTCCTGTCACCAGCATATAATACATCATCAAATCCAAAGTATTTTACCAATAGTTTCCTGAAGCAGTTATTTTCATTTTTACAATATTGAATAACAGAACTTGTTAACCCAGCACGTGCTTTTGATAAGTCACTATTGTTAAAATACATAATAGCCTCAGCGTTTTCACCATTACGACCAGCTCGTCCTATTTCCTGCATATATTTCTCCAATGTTGTTGGTGGTCGGCAATGGATGATTCTCTTAATAGAGGGTGCATTTAGTCCCATGCCGAGGGCAACTGTTGCTAGGACCAGTCTTAATGTAGGTTTTCTCTGACAAAGGTCCTTCACAATATGTTGCTTCATAGTTTCTGGATAGTCAGAGTGATATTGAGCAAACAGTCTATTTTCAGGAATATTTTCTCCATTGTACCCATTTTCCTTAAGTTCATACTCTAAATAACGAAAATAGTATCCAAGACTCTCCAAATTTTCAACATATACAACAGTAAGAGGAAAATCACTTTGCTGCTCATATAGTTGTTCAGCTATTGGTTTTATCAGTTCATCCAATTTGTCCATTTTCCTGATATTTGGGAGTCTTCTTCTTACCTCTAGAAATATGTTGGGACGATCTGGGTTGCTGATGATAAAAGTTGTTTCCCTATAGTTCAATATTCCTTCTAATTCCTGGAGTGCCTTTGGTGTAGCGGTTGCTGTAAGAGCAAGATGTCCTGCTGTTTCAAAAAGGCAGGTTAATTCACCCAACTTCATAAATTCTGGTCTAAAGCTTTCACCCCTACAAAGAAATAAGGAAAAATTTACAGGGCAATGAATTCACTACCAGGGATTGACATGTTCTCTTATGGAATGATATATATGTGTAAATTGAAGATGAAGATTTACATGGACAAAGCTGTATCAATAAATATGTATTTCAACCTAATATTCATGCATTTGTTAACTTTTCTTTGTGTGGAAAGAAATTGTTTGTTATTGATTATTTATCAATTGATATGATTGCTTACTTTCATTTTCTTTTTCAATTGAAATTAAAAGAATTGACTTTTTTATTTTTTATACATGTACAATATGGTTTCCTTATGGTTCAGGTGTGCTATGTCATGTAAGTGAAGATTCAGTTTTTTCTTCTTGTTTTTGTATATTGCCATGGCCACTATTTGTTAAATTGTATATTAATTCAAAGACAAAAAAAATGCCAACAGCCTCATTGATAAAAATGTTAACATTGTAGCTGAGAATTTCCATGAAGTATCTGGAAATAAAACTCATATCTTTGTTATGAATGATTTTGATTTTTTTTTTACTTATATACATGTACTTTAGAGCCGAATTGTTAACAAAACAGAGCAGAAAACTCAACACATATGTAACTAACTACAATAATTACAGAATTTAGAAAATGTCAAATATCATCATGATCATACATGTTATGTCTTTGGTTTCAATTATTTGTTATTATAAATTCAGATATTATATTGCCAACAAACTGATCAAGACTCAACGCGGGGCCACTAGGCTTACTACCCACTTTGCAACCAGCTGAAATGTTTATGTACATGTATGTACATATGTTACCTAGGGAGGGAATCGAACCCTCATACGTTGAATAACCCTGATCAGTTTTGTTAACAATATTATTCATGAATATAATAAGCAACTGTATTTTAAAAGAAATAAGACTGGGCCAGTCTGGGGCTGTTAAGTACAATTTCAGTGGTTTTCTACAAATTGTCTTCAATATAAAATATAACTGATGTAAGCATAGGAGATCAATAATTGAAATTGACAAAGTTTGTTTTTCTAAATTATTCATACCACTCTGAAATCATGTGTACTTCATCAATTACTATGCAGCAAACATCTGTCTGATAGACTTCTGATCTCATTAACTTCCCAAATTTCTTATTAGAAAAAGTTTCTGGATGCACATATAGGATTTGGTACTCTCCTTTTTGTAGTTGTTCAAATGGCACATCTGTTTCCAAATCATTTTCAGTGTCATCATCTTCCTCAAAGGTTATTCCTTTGGTGCCTATTTTGTAGGATAAAAAATGTGGATTTTATTTTTGTATCAGATGAATTTCACGAAGGCATTAAACACTTTTGAAATCTAAAAATTGTAAGTTAAATTGAAACTGCAAATCAAACATCATACCTGTGTATATTTGATACATGTACAAATATGTACCTGTCCAAATTTCAAAGTCACAAAGTTATTACCTGTTTTTATTTGTTGCTGTATTGGATATTTGTTAGGGTTTATAGTCTAGTATTTTGAATATACATGTAAAGTGGTCAAATATAGAGGTTTATGTGTTATTCAAGTGCTCACTACAGGTGAATTTACACTGTAGACATTGTTAAACATCATTTGAACATGTACTGCTCTTTATTTTAATATTTGTAAAATAAACACAATTGCACAAATATTTTTTTTTTATCTATAGATAAAGGAAGATGTGGTGTGAGTGCCCATGAGACATCTCTTCATCCAAATAACAATTTAAAAGATTAAACCATTATAAGTCAATGTACGGCCTTCAACATGGAGCCTTGGCTCACACCGACCAGCAAGCTATAAAGGGCCCCATAAATACTAGTGTACGTAAAACCATTGATACGGGAAAACCAGCGGTCTTATCTTTATAAAAAAAAAAAGAGAAAATATATCCATCCATTATCATGACAATGTAACACAATTAATACAGCTAATAAATCATTCATCTAGAATTTTAATTATGAAATCTTAAAAAAAGAAAGAATTACGAACGTAGTGAATCTGTGAGCAGCAATGTATTGTCATCTACACACCTGACCTTGATCATACATGTAAAATGTTAATCATTGAACGAATGTTATTTTAATTTTCAGAACACTTAATTATACTTCAAGTATTCATATTCATATTCTTGCGGCGTTTAAGACCTATTGGTGGCCTTTGGTTGTTATTTGGTCAGATTGACTTCAATTGTCAATGGTTCTTTAATATGATATATTCATTTTGGCTTTTCTCTAGACTATATTTTTTAAAAACACATGAATTGGTATCCTAAGAAATTGTATATGAGGGTAGTAATGAGAGTATGTGACCTTTAACAGTAAAACTTCTTACCAAATGACGTTAAAGGTACACAAATGTATTTGTTGGTGCATGATGATGAATCGTCCACTTTCTATGAGACATTAAAAAAATCTACTGATTTTGATGTGCCACTTTAACTTTTTACAAAAAATGACAGCAAAAATGACTATTTCAGACCTCTGAAAAATCATGATGAGGATATACATGTAGATCTAAGTAAAATTTCAACCAATTTAACGCTAACAGTAGCTGAAAATGACTGTTTGACGTCAGACAGTAAAGGGTATTACTACCCTCATACATGTATATGTATCCATAAGTCAGTTAGGGTACTACATATTCAAGTAATTTTTATTTACTTGAAGAATTAAAAAAAAATATACACATATAAGTAAATTTGTAGGATACTTATACAAGTGAATTTTTTTACTTATATAGGTAAACAAATATATTGCCTGAGTTATGTCCCTTAGACATTCAGATTTTTTTAATTGTAGAAGTAATAAAGTCATCCTATCTTCTCTTATTGAATTCTTGGGATTTCTTTGCTCTAATAGAATTTTTAATTATCTGCTCTTTGCAGATGTCTTTACAAATCATTTCAGTGCAATTTCATGGACAATGAAAATCCCATTAGTCTGTTATCTTCAGAACACTGCTCATTTACAAGCCCCCAATGAGCAATTTTTGAAGGCCTTGTGCAAATACTTAAGATCTTTGTGCAATCAGTTGGAAGCAGGACAAGTTGCCCCACTGGCAAGTCGCCCCACACCTAATCGCCCCACACCTAATCGCCCCACTTTAAAAAAAAACCCGCCCAAACCTGGATTACCAAATCGCCCCACTTTTTAAAAAATCGCCTGATTTTGCATCTCAAAACTTGAGGATTTTTGTGGGATTGTAAGAAAAATTATACAAGTAAATTTTTAAGGAAATTAAGGGCAGCTTATTTATTCACTTATATATGTATATATTTTTACTCTATCAAGTAAATAAAGTACACTTGTCAGTGTTCCAGCTAGGATTTCAAAAGGGCAGGGTGCCAATCCTGAAAAAGGGCATTTAACGCGTGATATGATAATATGAAAAGGGCATGATTTAATAAAAAAAATTATCAAAAATTGTGTTTATTCGTTGAATCACAGGTTATACAAGAACAACATCATTAGCCCATCTAGAACTCTATCTTTCTTATTATGGTTTTCAACTTTCTGTCATTACGTTTCCTCCATGAAACTACGGTTAACATTGCAAATTGTGCCCAAGTTGTTGTATGCACATTTTTTCAAAGATAATTGCCTTCTGACCGATTCTATTTGAATGAATTAATGTTGATGATCATATATGACCAATCCGATAAACGGATTACCTATAACAACAGATTATGACACCAGTTGTAACCGTTGATTAGCTTGGGGTCGTAAACAAAGTCATAAACTTTTCCCCAGGTAAAATTCAGTAATTAGCGTATCATTTCAATACGAACATGTTAATATACAATCGATCTTCAAAAAAGACTGGAATTTGGAAACTGTAAAAAGGGCACAGGGCGACACTTGGGAAAGGGCGGGCGCCGCGCCCTCTGAAAACGGCCTAGCTGGAACACTGCAGTTTTACAAGTAGTACCCCTGACTGTAAGTGGGTTGGTAGTAGTTCTATTGATAAACATTACAAAAATACAAATTTAAAATTTATGTTTTATTCTACATTTCATGTACATGCTTAATACGGCTATTTTTCTGTCATTACTGGATATCACACAAGTTCCTGTAAAATTTTGACCTCATTATACACAATATCTGACACTACAATGGAATAGTGATTGTTGTTACCGTAAAAAATTTAAGCGGATAGAGTTAGCCATGTAAAAGCTATACATTGTACATATAGAGACTAATATTATTTGTATAGTTTAAACATATTTTATTGTTCAAAATGACAAAAGGATCCGACACAAGTTTTACAACTTAGTATTATTTGTATGTGCGCTGTACTACACAAACTACACTATACCTGAAATGTTTAAGCTACATGCTTTTATTCCTTTTTTTCGAAGACTGAGTACTTGATCTTGCATTAAAGAATTCAGAGGAGAAGCAACCAGAACGGTCATTGGTTGTTTTCTATCAAGTTTCTTTTGAAAAAACCAAGGTAAAATCTGGAAGATCAGGCTTTTACCATAGCCAGTCGGCAACACTGAAATGCAGTCTTTGTTGAAATACAACGCCTTTAATGTTTCCAATTGCTTCTCTTTTAAAATTATATCTGACGATGAGCATGATGAGAATAATCCACTTTCAAGTTTACAAAATTCGATACAATCTTCAAAGGAAGCCATTTTGAAAATTTAACCTTCCACTAGAGGTAAACCGTCCATCTTCCGGCGAAGAAATGTAAGGCGTAGACACATATCACTTACCGTATTACAGCCGAGGGATAGAAGGAGAGTAGCGGATTCTACCGAGGATTGCCGAATGATCATGACGCAACTTATCAAGTAGGCCATCTGGTGGTGAGTTTACTCGTCATAAATAATTTCAAGGACAAGCCGCTTCAACCTTCAGCATGCATTGTAAACACAGTTAACTATTTGATGAAAATAAAAATAATTTGCTTCTGATGCTTCAAATTAATTTGGACATGATATATACTACAGTGCAGCATGTCTTCATTTATTAATTTTTTTGAGTATTCCGTTACCTTTTCAAATTGACGTGCATATTGATGTCTAGTGATAGTGTATTAGAAATTTGAAACAGCAATTTTTTCAAACTGCAAAATATATTTAAAAAAAGCAAGTTAAAAGAAAAAAATCCAACACCAACAACAAATGATTGAAAAACTATCAAATCTTCAAACTAAAGACCCTCAACAATTTTGGAAACTACTTAAGTCTATAAGAAATAATATGAAGACCACAGAAATTGATATGAAATCAGATAACCTAACAAACCACTTTCAAAAGCAAGGTCTTTGGAACAAACCTTGCGATAAAGCAGAAGATGAGATAAACCATTTTTTGAAAAACAAAGAGAGTGAAAAAAGATTTAATGAAATAACAGTATCAGAAGTAAAGAATGTTATAAAATCCCTTAAAATGAAAAAAATCCCCTGGACCAGACTCCATTGTAAATGAGGTGATTAAATAATGTAGTCCAGTAACTATTAAATGCTACACAAAATTATATAACCTTGTTCTTGATTCAGGATATTCCCCTGAAACATGGCAATATTCTCTGATAGTGCAAATATTTAAGTCGGGAGATTCCAAAGACTCAAATAACTACAGAGGAATATCTCTTATAAATGGTATTACCAAAATATTTAGTTCAATTTTAAATAACAGAATAATTAAATATATGGAAAACAAATTTAGCCAGGAACAACTTTGATTTCATCCTAAATTAAGAACTACAGATAGTCTATTTGTATTTAAAACTTTGATTAATAAATATTTAAATTTAAAAAAGAAACCATTATATATTTGTTTTGTTGACTTACGTAAAGCATTTGACTCCATTTGGAGAACATCTTTATTGTATAAAATTTTGTCTCAGGGTATTGGCAGTAAAATGTTTGAAGTAATAAAAATATGTATTCAACCACAAAATCTTCAATTAAAATTAATGATAAACTCACTAACTGGTTTGAAGTAACTAGAGGGGTAAGACAAGGGGATTCTTTAAGTCCCAACCTATTCAATATTTTCATAAATGATCTACCTCAAATTTTTAAACAGGATGACTGTGATCCTTTGAAAATAGAACAGACAAATATTGGAAGCCTCCTATTTGCTGATGATATTTTGATAATGTCTGAAACTCAAGAGGGTCTTCAATCAAGATTAAACCATTTGTCTCAATACTGTGATTAATGACAGTTAAATGTAAATTGTAAAAAAAACTAAAACTATGATTTTAAGCACAAGTAACAATAGGAAAAATGTTGACCATTCTTTTAATTTTAATTATAATGGTGACAAATTAGAGCAAATGGAAAAGTTTAAATTTCTTGGTAATATCATTAGTCATAATGGAAATCTTATTCATTCAGCACAAGAATTAGCCAAAAAATCTATGAAAGTAATGTATCTGTGTTTTGTATGTGCGACTTTTTGTATTTCTTTAGTTTTTATCATCAATTCTCTGTATGCATCAACCTACAGCTGGCCACATAAAAAAATTAATGTGATAGAAAAACTACCTCTAACATCAAAGTTCGTTGCATTATTCATTAAAATCTGATATAAATCTTAATCATCCCAGTCCTTATTGTCGGTTGTTAAGGAACATAAATTTCCTTATTATATATATTATATTATATTACATATAACTTGGTAATTTTTTTCTTCAATTCAATTTAAAGTAAAGGTTAGAGGACAACATACTACATCTTTGTTGAAAAACCGTAATTTTAGAATGAAGTGTACTTTAGGCAGAACCTAATTTTAATAAGTATCAGTGGCAGTGCTACTGTTGTTTAGTATTCATACTTCAACTAACTTTTTCTATGTTGTGGTGTTATGCTATTGTTACAGAACTAGAGGCTCTAAAGAGCATGTGTCACTCACCTTGGTCTATGTGAATATTTAAGAAAGGAAGCAGATGAATTCATGACAAAATTGTGTTTTGGTGATGGCAAGACAAGACAAAATATTTTATTTCCTCAGACACAAACGTGTACAAGAGGTCAAAACATAATAAAGTATACATATAAATCGATGGTGATGTGTTTGTACATCTTACTTTACTTAACATTCTTGCTGCTTACAATTATCTCTATCTATAATGAACTTGGCCCAGTAGTTTCATACACGTCATACTGTCCTACAAGTGAGAGGTTTAGCTAGCTATAAAACCAGGTTCAATCCACCATTTTCTACATTTGAAAATGCCTGTACCAAGCCAGGAATATGACAGTTCTTGTCAATTCGTTTTTGATGCGTTTTGTTATTTGATTTTGCCATGTGATTATAGACTTTCCGAATTGATTTTCCTCTGAGTTCAGTATTTTTGTGATTTTACTTTTTTCAGTGGAAAATGTTAGTAAAAATTTACAAATTTTATGAAAATTGACTATAAAGACAATAACTCTTTCGGGGGTCAATTGACCATTTTGGTCATTTTGACTTATTTTTAGGTCTTACTTTGCTGCTGTTTACAGTTTAACTCTATCTATAATAATATTCAAGATAATAACCAAAAACTGCAAAATTACCTTAAAATTACTAATTCAGGGGCAGCAACCCAACAACACAACGAGTTGTCCGATTCATCTGAAAATTTCAGGGCAGATAGATCTTGACCTGATAAACAATTTTACCCCTTGTCAGATTTACTCTAAATGCTTTGGTTTTTTGAGTTATAAGCCAAAAACTGCATTTTATCCCTATGTTCATTTTTTAGCCGTGGTGGTCATCTTAGTTGGATGGCCGTGTCACCGGACACATTTTTGTTAACTAGATACCCCAAAGATTATTGTGGCCAAGTTTAGATTAATTTGGCCCAGTAGTTTCAGAGGAGAAGATTTTTGTAAAAGATTACTAAGATTTACGAAAAATTGTTTAAAATTGACTATAAAGGGCAATAACGCCTAAAGGGGTCAACTGACCATTTCGGTCATGTTCACTTATTTGTAAATTTTCCTTTGCGGAACATTATTGCTGTTTACTGTTTATCTCTTTCTATAATAATATTCAAGATAACTAAAAACAGCAAAATTTCCTTAAAATTACCAATTCAGGGGCATCAACCCAACAACGGGTTGTCCGATTCATCTGAAAATTTCAGGGTAGATAGATCTTGACCTGATAAACAATTTTACCCTTTTAGCAGATTTGCTCTAAATGCTTTGGTTTTTGTGTTATGAGCCAAAAACTGCATTTTACCCTTATGTTCTATTTTTAGCCATTGCGGCCATATTGGTTGGTTGGCCGGGTCACCGGACACATTTTTAAAATAGATACCCCAATGATGATTGTTGCAAAGTTTGGTTTAATTTGGCCAAGTAGTTTCAGAGAAGAAGATTTTCGTAAAAGTTAACGACGACGACGCCGGACGCAAAGTGATGAGAAAAGCTCACTTGGCCCTTCGGGCCAGGTGAGCTAAAAATGAGACGGCAATGCAGTGCTTAGGCCAAAATAAATACATTGGTCTATATTTATGCAAACTAGTTTTATCAAAGAGACTTATATTTCAGACTAAACTCAAAGATGAAAGATAGATTTAATCTTAAAAGTATGAATAGAATTAACAGATAATGTTTTCAACAAAATATTGAGATCAGTCACCACAGGTTCATGTGTCTTCAAAAATGTTAGCCATTACTTCTTGTATGATAATTAAAGTTTCATTTTCTAATTTAACAGCTATTCCATTATTATATTTGGTGTTTATCTGTCATGAATAACGAGAGAAGTAACAAGTAATATGTTGTGGTACGAAAATTCTGCACGCCATTTCTTTTGGTCTATGGAAAAGGTGACATGAGCCTTCCTGGATTTCAGAGCCCACCCTTTCAAGTTTCTTTGTGTTTGTTGTTTCCTCAGCATTCAAACTCAAGTTGAAACAAGAACCAACACTCTGGGTTACATTGAACCTTCAGTGCATATATGTTTATGTATGTGTCACTGGTAGATTTACATTTTGATTGGAAGTGACAGTTCCCAATGACGATGTGGTTGTTAAAAGATGTATGCTTTAGAAAGCTTCTGGTACATCCAGAAATTGTGCAATATAAATTCCACAACTGTTTTCTGAATTACTGATGACAGCAATGTCATCTCCAGAAACATCCAGTTCAATGCATTCCTGTTGAAAATTTCTTGGATGTTTTATCGGTTGTAATTTCATATCACTGAATGCTATATTCTCTGATCTTTTTGCAATCGTTTGGTTCCTAGTGAAAGTTTGCGTTGATTTGCCACTTTGCTATGTCGAATAGCCATTCCTAAAAAAATTTAGGAAGGATGATAACATCAATATTCTGGAAAATGGAAGGTGACAATGAGCAGCCAGGAAAGTCTTAACTACTTTTCTGTATTTCAGTCAAACCTCATAAGAAACCATCAGTATTAAGCAAAAATCTGTATTATAAGATCCCTCTGTAGTACAATTCATATAAATATAACCTGTAATATTTAAAGACAACCTGTCTTTAGAGCCAACATTTTTACTCTCTCTTAAGTGGTCTCTTTAAACAGGTTTTACAAAATCCTGGCCTCAAATGGCGAAGTAATTTTTATACTGTAAATTTAAAAAAACACTTTATATTGCCATTACACTGTTATGTTATTGCAAATATTCAGATAGAACAATAATTTAATCTCACATTTTGACTTTGCTAAATGTTTTCTATGTAATAACAATTATGTAAATAATTTGATTTTGATACAAATGATTTTCGATTTTGATGCACTTGGCTACATTTATTTGTTTAAGCCCCTCTCGAAAGTAGAGCAGAGATTATCCAACTGTGACCCTTGTGTAATGTATCCCTTCAGATTGTTCCGTACTGTACTTGTACCCTCGCAACAGGAAGAGAAACCCCCTATATAGTTCTATATGGCAATTACAGAATAGCTCATTTAGGGAAGAACACAAATAATATATATACAGTATAAACAAGTAATTCTTACGTGTTCCAACTCGCAAAACATATCCAGCATGTATGTTTAAATGATTGAATTCTTCTCTTATACCCATGAAAATAACAAAAAATGTTATGCTTTATCTCATTTTTTACCATAAAATACAATGTCAGCCATTTCTCCTTGCTATACTAATATATACATATGATGTCACGTTGTTTCCATGGCAACCAGACTATACAGATTTCTTTTTAATTTGACTGTTAGTTTGGACCATTTCAACTTAAAAAAAAGTAATCGAAAAAAAAATAATCTGGCCAAAAATTTTCATATTTGGTTTATTATTACAGACAATTGATGTTATAACGTGACTCTGTACTTTAAAAGATCCCGTCAGTATGATATTGTTCTATTTTATGTCATTTATATGATATATTTCTATTATGAATTACAAAATACGTTGAACCACAAACGTCAAAATCATTCAATCGCGCAGTAGAATTAACTATTTGTGGATTCTTATAAATTCTATATACAACATGTATAAATTTTGAACTATTTTAAATTTCGAGTTTATTTCTGAAATTTATTCTTACATACTATTGATTTTTTTAACCCTGTATGCTAACATTGCCTAAATTTTAAAATTGTTTGTAGGCACATTGAACGACAAATCTATGTGACGTATAAAATTTTCTGACGTCAGACACACAAATCAATGAATGTGTTTGTAGATTGATGTTTATGTGTTCTGTTGAATTGTTCCCTTTAAAATTGTTATACGATGATGACTGATGTACTCATATTTTGACTATTTTATTTATTGTGTCTGTTTAGTTAACGCATCAATGTGAATATAACGGAATTTGATCAAAGTGAGAGGGTTAGCGATATAAAACCAGGTTTAATCCACCATTTTCTACATTTGAAAATGCCTGTACCAAGTCAGGGATATGACAGTTCTTGTCCATTCGTTTTTGATGCGTTTTGTTATTTGATTTTGCCATGTGATTATGAATTTTCCGATTTTCCTCTAAATTCAGTTTTTTTTTTGTGATTTTACTTTTTTCTATATAAACATATTGTTATTCGATTCAACAGCCTCCTATAAATTTGTCAAACCATTTATTAACTCACTCGTTAGACCAATATTAACTTATAACAGTGAAATATGGTATATGGATGGATACTCATCATTTTATAAAGCTTCAGTTAAAGGAGATGAAATAATAAAAAGATAGATACTTTTAATTTCATTGACAAAAGTCCACCTGATAAAGTACCAAATAAATTTAATAAGTTAACTTTAGGAGTAAAAAAATGCTCTTGTAATATAGCTGCTCGATCTGAATTAGGCAGCTACCCTATTGATTGCTTTATAAAAAGACGAACTCTTCTTTTTCATGATAGACTATTAAGGATAGAAACTAGCCCCTTACTAAAAGAGACACTTAATTTGGTAAACACTTTACATAATGCCGGTATTTATTCTTGGTACTCATATGTAATTCATGTCAGAAGTCAAAATGATTTAGAAATTGTTAACCAAAATAAGGATAAAAATAATAGGCTAATATACAAACAAAATTTAGAAAACTTATATAATGATAAAATATTTAATTTACAAGAGCATAGCAAACATCAACTTTTTAAAAAAATAAATAAAAGCTAAAAGAGGGACGAAAGATACCAAAGGGACAGTCAAACTCATAAATCTAAAACAAACTGACAACGCCATGGCTAAAAATGAAAAAGACAAACAAACAACAGCACACATGACACAACACAGAAAACTAAAGAATAAACAACACGAACCCCACAAAAAAACTAGGGGTGATCTCAGGTGCTTTGGAAGGGTAAGCAGATCCTGCTCCACATGTGGCACCCGTCGTGTTGCTTATGTGATAACAAATCCGGTAAATAGTCTAATTCGGTAGGTCACATTCATGAAAGGGAATACAACTAATTTGTAAATTTCGAATAAGTGACCACTGTTTATTAATAGGAACTGGTAGATATAGGAAAATTTCCAGAGATTTAAGACTATGTACACATTGTGATGTACTAGATGATGAGTTTCATTTCTTTTTTAAATGTAAAAATAAATGAACAATTAAGAAAAGAATTTTTAAATGAAAATAAATATAATAACTTAAATGATATAGATAAATTAAAACATATCCCCAATTCTGAAACAAAACAGGACACTTGCAGGACACTTTCCTTTTTAAAAAAGTCACTAAGACTGAGGGTAGGGAATCCTTAATATAATTTAAATCTCTTGTATATATATATATATATATATATATATATATATATATATATATATATATATATATATATTATATAAAATGAAAAATGAGGGTACTTTTTCTAAAAATGAGTTTACTTTTTATATGGCCTTCCAAATACCGTTTCGATCCCTAACATCACTGAAGAGACATTAATTGTCGAAATCCGGATCTGGTGTACTAAAACATATTGACACCGTATGTTTGTGGCATATCATCGTGGCCACAAGTTAATTTTTTTTTTCCTGTTTAGTATTAAATTTATATTAAGATCCATTCTAGACCCTTCTACAACGAAATTTGTTTTACATGCACACGTATAAAAATTGCGGTTTTTATCCAACGCAATCATAGGTTTGAACGTAGTTTTCAATTTAGACTCGTGTATATATATATATATATATATATATATTGATTTAAAGAAAGACAAGGATTAGTTCAAAGTGTCTGCATTGTTAATTTTTATTGTTTTATATATGTAAATTGTATATTATGTATCATGTTTTAGGCCATTGGCCCAGATGGGCGTAAAGTGCTTTTCAATAAAGTATTATAATTATACATTGATAGCAACTTTTGAAGCGTAATATCCCTGTGAATCTTTGTTCCCATATATATCGGGCTTTCAAGTCTGCTATCTATTCATTGTTTATAGATATAAGAAGATATGGTATGAGTTCCAATGAGACATCCAGGTCATCATTTGTAAAAGTTGACCATTATGTCTTAAGGGCTAAAAAAAAATGACTAGTGTAAAACCATTGCAACGGTTTAATATATATTAAGACTAGAAACATATAACATTTATGAACTACATCAACAAAGGCAACCATGTCTGTCGTTGTTTTATAAAAAGAAAAGGGGGGATACATGTTCTCAATGTGCAATTGGTCTAGTACTGATTTATTTAATAACATGAACACAAACTGTATATACTATAGTGTCATGAACATGAAGACTCATTTTTATAGTTCTAGCATCCTTTTAAGTTTAAATAATCAGAAAAGAATTTCATATTTTTTTTTCATAACATCATGGACAGGGTATTAACTTTACAGTTCTTATTTCTCCTCAGTTCTTAATGGCATTTTAATTAAACTTTCCCAAAAATATCTTAATATGTATCCATATATTATCATGATTATTGCATAGCTAACTCTTAATTATGAATATTTTTTGTCGATTATTTCCGTAGATAAAGATGTTTGTTTCATTTTCTTACATATTGCAAGCGAGTGTACGTATCACTAATATCTGGTAATCAGACATAAATATGACTAGCTGTATTTGTGGAGCATTCTTAGTGCATGCTTCCATCGAAAAAAAATCTCAGTAAACATGAGAGACTACTGAGTAATTGTCTAAAAACTTTTGCCTTTCGATACCACTCCCAATTTGGGGCTTTGGACAATTATACCTGCAAATGGACTGACAAAGAAAACACAAAAGAGGGCATAATTGGAGAAATATTTATACAACTTTTTAAGGGCACTGAAGATGAAATAAATATTGACTCAAACAAGTTGCTTACATTTCATTTATATCCAACAACCTTTCTCATAACAGTTCAAGGAACACATTATTTATCATGGGCAAAAACAGAGTTCCAATATCTTCAATCAATACTAGACAATCACTTTAAATTAGACAATACAGTTACAAATTGTGAACACAATAGTCTTCTTGATTCATCAAATACAGAGTATAATGACTTCATAAATCATTTGGACAAAAGTGAGACAAAACCTATGAAAATATCAACCCCTAGAATTGTTACACCAAAAACACATGCTTCTGTGATAAATAAACAATCTGCAGAAAATATCCTTGCATCATTGCAACTATTAGAGAGCAAAGTATGTGAAGTGTCAAACACCTGTGCAGGCTTAAAAGATGACAACCCTATAGATAACAATAGCTACGATAACAAAATATCAGAACTTAATCAAAATCTGAATGACCTAAAAGAAAATCAACAAAAATTAGAAAAAGAGCTTTATGGTCTTGTGTTATCGTCTAATCAAATGAACAAACAATATGTAACGACAGCAGTCCTTGAAAAGAAATTTGTAGACTTTCAAAAGTCAATTTTGACAAAAATAAATTTGCAAACAAATGAAACTTCATTTAAGGAAAATTCTGAATTAAAGAAAGCGTTGAGAGATTTGGATTTGTCTAACTCAAAATTGAAAACACAAAATGAGGCTCTTGAGGACGAAAACCAGTTCTTAAAGAAGAAAATATCTGATTTTGAAAAGCAACAACATGAGATACTTGTAGCTGAAATGCAATATGAGGCAAACATTAGCACACAGAACAGATTTGCCGAGCTAACTTCACAAAATGATGATATGACAGTTACACCTATAAGTGAAAAAAAACAGAGAACAACAATATATTAAGAAAAATGATGAAAACAGCATTTCTAAAGAAAAACCACATTTTCTAGACTTAGAAATAATTATAGACTCTCATGGAAATGGTCTATTGGCTTCAAAACTTTACAGAAATGTTCAAACCAAAATCAAGGTTCTCGGACCAGGAAAGAAGAATATAAAAGGTGCAGGGGAGGCTATTTTTCAAACAACAAATAAAGACACCAGACATATAGTGTTAGGTGTAGGAAGCAATGACTTGAGTATTAAAACAACTACTTTATGTGTTAATGAGATGAAAACCCTTATAGATAACACAAAAAACAGCCATACTCACTCCAAGATACATGTTTTACCAACGTTTGATCGTGCGAAACAGTCCCATTTCAACAGAAAAGCTAAAGAATTCAATGAGGAAATACAGAAATATTGTGAAAATCAATCAGATGTTGAATTCATTTTAAACAATGACATAATTGGTACTAATACATCTATTTTTCAAGATGATGGAATTCACTTTAACCAATTAGGCAAAAAATACCTCGTCAGGATATTGAAAACACATTTAAACCCAGTATTTGGACTCAAACCTTATAATGAATATAAGACTTCTAATTCAACAAATAAAACACCAAACAGAAAGTACAGACAGAACCACTCCTATGGTCGACAAAACAACGACAATCAGTCTTACCGGCAAAACTACATGTATAATGAGAACCAAAACCCCTATGACTATTATAGTCAACAATATCATAACGCTAACAATGGGAGATCCAACCAAAGTGAGATGAACCAACTTCTCAGTAGACTTATTGAACTTGCACGACAATTCAGTTATAAATCATTAAAGAGAAAAAAGCATATAGTACAGTACATTTAGTTATACCTAAGTTATACTTTGATTATGACCAATTGGAATTATAAGCATTTATTCTAGTTATTATTTTTATTTTTGTACAAAAATCACAATAGTATGTTTTATATTATTTAAGTTGCTTGAAAATGTCATTAATAACATATACATGTATATTGTATTATACACTTTTTAAAAGTCTATGGTTACTATATAGTATAAGCAGTATTACACACATATTGCTAACAATGTTTATGATACATGAAATTAGCATACATTTCAAGAAACAAAAATTTAGAATTTCTACCCTTGTTCGATGTTTGAGTCTCATTTTGGTGTTTCAAGTTAAAGTAAAAGAAACTTATGAATTTATATATAATTTTGATAACTGAAAGAAAAAGAAAAATATACATTACACAGATCAATGATTTTACAAATATATATGTCCCTGCATATATATGTTTTATTAACCAAAAGATCTTTAAAGTAATAATAATTGAGTTATTTCCCTTTCCCCATGTCCTTTGTAAATAGATAGATTTTTGACTTGCTATATGAATATTGCCTACTGGAATATTCATGGTTTAAATGAAGATAAATTCCAGGATGATTTGTTTATTGAAAATGTATGTAAATATGATATAGTTTGTTTTGCAGAAACAATGTTGAGAGAGTCTCCAGGAAATCTTCCAGGTTTTACATCTCCCTATATAGTTAAGCCTATTAAGGCAAAACAAAGGGGGAGACCATCAGGTGGCATGCTTATATTTATAAAAGCCAAATTTAAAAATGTTATTTCTGAAATAAAACAGAACAACTTCTCAATATGGTTGAAAATAGATGGAACTTTTCTCAATTTGGAGAAAAACATTTTTCTTTGTTTTACCTACATCAAACCTTCTATTAATAAGGATATTTCTGAACTGACATTCACAAAAATGGAAAATGATATTTCTTTTTTCCTATCGAAAGGTGAGGTGATTTTAAGTGGTGATTTTAACGCACGCACAGGAGGGTTAAATGATTTTATTCAAAATGATGGTGTTAATGACAATTTTACAGACTGTCCAGTACCGGAAGATTATACACCTGATTTACCCTTAGAAAGAAATCAATTAGATCAAAAAAAAACAATCTACATGGGAATTTACTAGTAAATATCTGTAAGTCCTCTCAAATGAGAATTGTGAATGGAAGATTCCTTGGTGACTCACTTGGCTACTTTACATTTTATAATAGTAATGGTAAGAGCACAGTAGATTATATGTTGACATCACAGAATTTATTTTATACCATCAATAACTTTATGGTAAAACCACCTACTGATCTATCAGATCATTGTTTAATAGCGTTGAATATTTTTAATTTTAAAAATTCTAAAGAAATAGATAAGGAAGAACTGTGGTCCCTTCCTGGTACATTTAAATGGGCGGATCAAAGTAAGGACATTTATATTGATGCTTTATTAGAAGAAAAGAGTGTAGAAGACATTCTATCTTTAAACAAACTAATTGATGATAATAATTTTAATGATATTGACTTCTTAGTGACCAAAACTATTGAAATCTATTTAGAAGCTGCAAAAAAATCAGTTTCTTTTAAAGCAAATTTTAAAAAATCCAAAATGCAAAGACACACAAAAAAGGCAAAACCTAAAAAAGTATGGATGTCAAATGATTGCTTACTCCTTAGAAAAGAAGTGCGTTCCCTTGGAAATAGATTAGCTAAAGCCCCTAATAATAATACATTAAGATTGACTTATTGCAACTAAAAGAGAGTACAATAAATTGAAAAATAAA
Source organism: Mytilus galloprovincialis (assembly GCA_037788925.1). Lineage (NCBI taxonomy): Eukaryota > Metazoa > Mollusca > Bivalvia > Mytilida > Mytilidae > Mytilus > Mytilus galloprovincialis. The sequence continues at coordinate 38,298,123 of CM075332.1, read as the reverse complement.
TTAAAAAAGGATTTTTTTCATTCCTTGATAAAACAAATAAATGAGATAAACCCAAAAAACACCAAAGAATTTTGGGGAAGCATTAATAATTACAAAAAAAAAAAAAGAATAATAATTGTGAGCCTGCTATTTCTGCCAAAGAATGGGAGATTCATTATAAAAATTTGCTTGCTTCAAGTAATAATGATAAAACTGATACAAATCAAAATATAGAGAACAAAAATCACAACTTTTCTAATACATCCCTTAATGTCCCTATTACATGTAAAGAAATCAAAGACTGCATTAAGAAGTTAAAAAAGGGAAAATCTGGAGGTTCTGATTTGATAATTAATGAATTTCTAAAGGTGGGGTCAAACACTCTAGTTTTACTTCTGACAAAACTTTTTAATAAGATACTTAACTCAGAAAAATTCCCCAAAATTTGGAACATTTCTCTATTGACATCAATTTATAAATCTGGTGACCCATCTGATTGTGGGAACTATAGAGGTATAAGCATAACAAGCTGTCTTGGTAAAGTCTTTACATCCATTTTACAAAAACGACTTAGTGATTTTCTTGAAACACATAATTTATTATCTTCAAATCAAGGTGGTTTTAGAAAAAATTACAGAACTGTAGATCATGTCTTTATTTTAAAAACAATAATAAACAAATATTTGTTTAAATGTAAAAAGAAACTATATGTGTGTTTTGTAGATTTTAAAAAGGCTTTTGACAGTGTCTGGAGATCAGCTCTGTTCTTAAAATTACAAAATAAAGGAATACAAGGCAAATTTTATAATATACTGCATGACATGTACTCTAATACCTTATATTCATGTAAATATCAAAATATGTTTACCAAGCCTTTTCTTGCTAATCAGGGAGTCAAACAAGGTGACAGTTTAAGTCCAACTTTATTTAATATATTTGTTGATGACATAGGAAAATACTTAGATACAAACTTAACTAGTGCAGTTAATTTAAATGGTAAAAAAGTGAACCATTTATTGTATGCTGATGATTTATTGTTGATATCAGAATCTGCAGATGGTCTCCAGAACTCTCTTGATTCTTTACAAAAATATAGTACTGAATGGAAACTGGACGTGAACCTTAAGAAAACAAAAATTATAATTTTCTCTAAAATTAAAGTAAATAAAGAAAACTTTTACTTTTATTACAGTTCCAATGCAATTGAAATTGTTGATTATTATAAATACTTAGGAGTTGATTTTCATAGCTCTGGAAAATTTATACAGGCAGTGTCAAGCCTCTCAGATAAAGCTAAAAAAGCATATTTTGCATTGAAGTCAAAACTACCATATAGTGAAAATTTGTCTGTTAAGACTTGGCTCCAGCTTTTTAATTCAATGATAACTCCTATTTTAACTTATGGATCAGAAGTATGGATATCAGAATTCAAACCAAATTTTGAAGCATTAGACAAAAGTAAATTAGAAAAAACACAAAACTCCATATTTAAAAACATACTTGGGGTTCATGGAAAGTCTTCCAATCTAGCAGTGCGGTGTGAATTGGGCACTTTACCCATTAGCATTAAATGTTATCAACTTATGTATAAATATTATGAGCGTCTCAGTGATATTGGTGAACGGTCTGGTGGTCCGCATGAAATTCTCAAGGCTGCTTTTGAAGTGGACAAAACTCTCACAAATAGAGAAAATTCATGGTCTTATAAACTATCTGAATTAATGAAATATATTGAAATACCCTTTAACAAGCATTGTAATAGTAATTTCAAACAGAAACTAGAAGATTTCTACAAAAATAAAATTATATTTGAACTTTCTAAGATAAAAGATGGAAACTGTGGTAAACTTTTATTTTTTAGTAAAATTTATACTAAATTTAAACAAGAATATTTAAATTTTAATATTCCTAAATACCTTAGAAAAAAACTCACTAAATTAAGAATTAGTGCACACTCATTAGCAATAGAAACTGGGAGGTATGCAAGACCAAAAATACCATCTGAGAGATTTTGTAAATTTTGCACAGGAAAAATTGAAAATGAGATTCATTTCTTGATTGAATGTCCGCAATATAACAAAATTAGATCTAAATATAAAATTAATGATATTAATTCAAATAATTTGAATGAAAATTTTACCAAAATGTTAAATCCTATGTCTGAAAAGGAATTAAAATCTATTTGTATGTATATTGAAGAAGCTCTTGATTTGAGAGACCACCATACCGTTTCACCAGATAATAATCTTTTACATTAGTTTGTGCATATGCATATATATATATATATATATATATATATATATATATATATATATATATAAATCTTATATTGTGTGTTTTAAGTAAATATATGAAAATCTAGAATAATACTGAAATATAAGTTTATGGTATCAATATCAGTTTATAATGTATTTGTATACATAGAATTGGCTCATGACTTGTTACATGAATCTTTATTTCATTTATGTGTTGTTTTAATATTATAATTGTCTGTATTTGGATCACGCCTCTATTGTGCTCTTTCCAATAAAATATTGAATTGAATTGAAAATGTATAAAATTGGCGTTTTTTTTTAAATCCCCCCTTTTGACCTTCGAACGCAGCTTTCAAAAATCTTCACTAGCTTGGCACTATACGACATGCCTGAATCCAAGAATATTATATTTATCTACGAAATAGTACCAAAATTAGCCGTGAGGTATTTGGGTCCATTAAATTTTAAAATTTACTTTTTTTGTCACCGTTCTATATATGTCAAATTCGAGGTATGAGTGGGAGGCGGAAGAAGCCGTGTATGCTGTTTCTTTAATTTTCTAGATCTGGGAATATATTAATCACTGGGATAAATGTAATCTCCGTAAATGCAGTTAGTTACATCCAAATATGGCGGATGACTTTCTGGGCAATATGTCTTTGGTCGATTTTGTAATAACTATGTTCTATTCATCTGTATTTCGTGTCTTTTTAAACTTACTTTCATAATTTGAACCTGAAAAACTATGTTTTTTTTTTCATATTTTAATCGCTAAATGGAGAAATTGGTGGTCCAAAAAAAAAAAAACAAAAAAAAACGCGATATGCATGGGTGAATTAAACTTTAGAATAGGGTATCTGTGACTGTTGCGTTTTGTTGTTTCTGCACCATACAGTCTTTTCGATTTAATAGATCGGACGAACTTTTTTTCTGCAATAAAATTTTCATAAATTGGTTAAACGATAATCAATTATCACAAGTGAACCAGTTAACAATCCAAATTCAATCAAAAGGAATACTGTGAAATCTGGTTTACATGTCTTTGATTTGTTCAAGAACAGAGTGTTTCAACATGTTCATTGAGAACTACTCCAGAGTTTGTCCATATGTGTCAAAAAATCAGGTATCTTGAGTAAACGTCGGATTCATCAGTTAAAAAACTGGCTGAATGATCGAACAAGTATAAAAAAAGAAAACTTACTATAATTGCCAATGATACAACTCTCCACAAAAGACCAAATGACCCAAAAATTAAAGTAACAACTATAGGTCACCGTACGGCCTTCAGCAATGACTAAATTCCATGCCGCATAGTCAGCTGTAAAAAATCCCGAACTGACAAATTTAAAACAATTTAAACGATAAAACTAATGTACAGAAAATAACGAAAAACAAATATTTAACACAGTTTATTAACAAACTACAACCACTAAGTTACAGGCTCCTGATTTGAAACAAGCATATACAGAATGTGGCGGGATTAAACATATTAACGAATGACAAACCCGGCCCCTGTTCTGGGACAATAGTGTAACAGTACAACATAGGAACACACTATAAAAATCAATTAAAAAAGGATAAACTCATTAGATGAGTACACAAAAAAAACAAAGTAGACGTGAGAGGGTACTTGTACATCCCCACAACAAAATGAAAACTAAGAACAAATATAAGAATACTCGCAGTTACCGACAGCTTATTCAAAGAAATAAACAGCTACTATACATGTATATATATTTAAATAATTTCATGCATCTAAGACTAAACTATCCATCTTTACAGATCCAGTGATCTCAGTGTAAAGACATCTTAACCAGAATGCATGATGGTCTTGTTGTATAGACTATAGGCACTGACTTTTTTTTTATCTGTCTGTAAATTCTAAACTTTTTCGGTCTGATCCTTTTTTTTAAAAATAAACGGTATATTGCTATGTCTCCCAAACGCTCCACGAAACCTCTTTCGAAACTATTATAAAACATCTATTGCATCAGCAATTAAAGCCGGGCTTCAAAGTTATTGTGAAACTGCCTAATCAGATGTGGATAGTTAAAAATTCCAAAGATCTTTTAGAGTACATACAATCTAACCCTCTTTCATCTTGCTGAATGATACGATATTCCAGTGCTTGTATTTCCTATCATGATTTTCTTGATAGAGGGTTGCTGCTCAAAGGGAAGCTATCAAACCAAGAGTGCCAAATGGTGAAATTGAAGTCATCCCTTTGTAAATTTTACGGACACCATCACGAGTTGGTTGACCGTTATGGAATAACCGTTTCACAGATGATATCGAATATGTTCCTTACGTCGTTACTACGAATTTAAACTAATTACCGGATTTGTTATAACATGAGCAACACGACGGATGCCACATGTGGAACAGGATCTGCTTATCATTCCGGAGCACCTGATATCACCCCTAGTTTTTGGTGGGGTTCGTGTTGCTTGTTCTTCAGTTTTCTATGTTGTGTCATGTGTACTATTGTTTGTCTTATTTATTTTTAGCCATGGCGTTGTCAGTTTATTCTCGATTTATGAGTTTGACTGTCCCTCTGGTATCTTTCGTCTCTCTTAAATCATGTAAATGATATTATTTTGGCGTGGCTCTGTACTTATACATCCCGCCATTGTGTAATCTTGCCACACTCATTTTTTGCGCTCGTCTATTTTATTTTCGGTCATGTTCTTTGTCTATATGCTAATTTGTTTTTTTTTGGTTGAAAATATTTATTTGCTTAAAAAAAATAGATTATATAACAAGGTTGATTGCCGTACCCCATAGGACAAGTTTGGATGGAATTCAAGTTCTGACTAGAGTTCCATATGAACGGTAAATAATTTTGAAGAGTACGGTCTCTAGATTACCGGAAGTACAAGGCCCCTACTCTGAATATGTTTATATTCAAATTTGATTGGATCATAACATCCGGGATATCGAGTCGATCTCTAGGAACCCTGCCACAACCCAGGGCTCCTCGTGTGTTAATGGCGGGAAAGTTATATCCAATCATAACAGGTGTTATATATGACCATGTCGATCCCATCTACTCTATTTATCCATCCGAATTTGGCCTTGTGTACAATTTGGAGTTTAGTATGGCGTTCATTATCACTGAACTAGTATATATTTGTTTAGGGGCCAGCTGATGGACGCCTCCGGGTGCGGGAATTTCTCGCTACATTGAAGACCTGTTGGCGACCTTCTGCTTTTGTTTTTTTTTCTATGGTCGGGTTGTTGTCTCTTTGACACATTCCCCACTTCCATTCTCAATTTTTTTTAACAAGAGACATTCAACTTTCAATTGTCATTAGTTCACCCACATGATAAATTCAAATGTTTAAAGTCCACCAATGCCACTTTATATGAACCTAAAGATAACTCAGCAAAGAAATTATCTCAACAATAATATAAATATATAAAATCCACCCCTACCATAATTATAATTAAATTATATAACACCATCAGACACTTGTACCTCTGGGACTGAAGACGATATAGTCAAATTAATATGATTGTTATTTTGATCACTGTTATAGTCATTAGTTGTAGCTATGTCATCTAGGCATTCTACTTCATCTCCAACAGATTGGTACGATACCGAGACAGGAGATTTCCAGCTACCACATTCTAAATTATCTTCTAGATCAAATTGAAACTGATCCAAAGGTGGAACTGGCATAGAAGACAATGTCTCTGTTGGTGTTTCCATATTTAAAAAGTAAAATCACAAAAATACTGAACTTAGAGGAAGATCAATTGGGAAAGTCCATGATCACATGGCAAAATCAAATAACAAAACGCATCAAAAACGAATAGACAAAAACTGTCATATTCCTGACTTGGTACAGGCATTTTCAAATGTAGAAAATGGTGGATTAAATTTGATTGTAATCCACCATTTTTTTTCTAAAAAGTCGTTTTAATGACTGGTAGTATATTGAAGAGTTTCAACCCCCCTTTTTCAAAATGAAAAAAATGTGTAAGTTTGCTTACATTTAATTGAAACAGTTTTTCCTGAAGCTATTTTTTTTTTATGTCAAAATATTCTAATCAATACTTTATTTTCTTCTAGTCTTAACTTAAAATACATGATGCAACGGGACTCTCAAGTACAAATTTGGTAGTAGTAGTTTGTTCCCTAGATGAAACGACAGGTGTAACAGGCGGACAATAAGGTGATGAAGCTGTCTGTGGCACGGAGTAATTTGAGAAAGTTGGCATACTAAGACAAGTCAATTTGATTGTAACAGTCTGGTATAACTGTCTAATGATGCTGCTGTAGAAGTAACTGTAGATATCTCCAAAATATCTCTTAGACGTTAAAGACACCCTTGTAGATTTCGAAAAAGAGCAGCTCAGCAGACTAATGCCACAACAAGGCACCCGCAAAGCGGAAAGGGATTAATATAAGTTGCAAAACTTGTTTCTCAATCCACTATAAAATAAATATGTTTAAACTAAACTAACCTCCAAAGGAGCTAAAGGTTTTGGAGCTATCGGAATACGAGTGTCTGCTTCACGATATCACGTCCATCTTCAAACATGTAAGGTATTGACGCCTTCTTCAAATAATTCCTTTCATTATAATTTTTTCCTTTTTTTGTAATGTTTGGACTTCCCTACGCTTTCCATAACCACGAGTATGACTATTAAGATCATATTCACTCCTACATCTAAACATGCTCAAGGTACAAAAATAATCACAATGTTCCAATGGTGCATGATACTTATAGAAATGGTCTGTCACACGGTTTTTCTCTCCTCTATAGGGACACCTCCCGCAGACATACAAGTAGCCTCTTGTTCGAACTTAATCTGAATCTCTTTCATTCTTTAACAATTATTATCATTGATAATAGTGCGGTGACAGAAGTGTAAATAGTCGTCTAGATCGCTAGTTTAATCTCCCCAAATAACACTTGGCTAAAAATGGTCTTAACTTAAAGACAAATATGTCTTCTTTAGTTTTTACCCTGTCGTCAGAATATCGTACGGTCACTTTTTTTTTTCTAAAAAATCGTTTTAATGACTGGTATTATATTGAAGAGTTTCAACCCCCCTTTTTCAAAATGAAAAAAATGTGTAAGTTTGCTTACATTTAATTGAAACAGTTTTTCCTGAAGCTATTTTTTTTTTATGTCAAAATATTCTATTCAATACTTTATTTTCTTCTAATCTATAAAATTTGCGAAGTTTAGCCTATTTAAAATTGAGGTAATTTTAATTGCGAATTCAGACTCAAACTTTAGTTTCTTCTTCATAGTAGTAATAAAAATTATCCCATATTATTTTAAGCATATAGTATTTAATAAAACTAATTAGTGATAAAAATTTCGGAACATAAATATGAAAAAAAACCCTAAAGAAATCAATGGAAAAAGAATGGAGTAAAAATCTTCAATTTCAACACGGAACTCCATCACTTTCCTTCCGTCACATTTTGTTTATTAGTCAATAGTTTGCTCTCAAATGATATATGATATTATAGGTTGCACTTTGTAAATACAGCTGTTTCTGACAACACGCCTCTTTTGGGGAGAAATTTAATATTCATAGAAAATTAATTTTGTTTACATACTGGTTCCCAGTTATGCTCTCTGTGTTCCATATCGCAGAGACAGAACTTGGGAATGTTACCAGTAAATAAACACGTGCATATTGTTTACATTGAAATCTGTGGTAACCTTTCATTCGACGTAGGGGTAGTTAAGAAAATTAGTGTAAGTTTAAACTCTGAGAAGTTCAGGGCATATAAACGTTGAAAATATGCCGCACAGCCCTATATTTTGACCTTTGAAAAAAATTGTGGTGCAAATGAACTTTCAATTCTAGGATAAGATTTTTTTCAAAACTTCATAGTAAAAGTGGTACAGTTTTAGCCGTAAAACGAGTTCCTATGGGAAATTGCATTGTCAATATTTACAGAAATGCAACCTATAACCCGAATAATCCAGTCGTTATATTCCGACTCACTATCGATCGCTACATTAACGAGAGAGGACACTGACCGATAGAGGGCGCTGAATCATTCGAGTTAATGATATTACTACCTTTTTCGCTATTATATACACATACTTTCAATTAAAGTGCACTGATATATGCCACATATTTTGTTTGTATATGTTTATATTCTATGTTTTTTCGTTATAAAACATCAAATAAACTTTGTCAGAAAAATCTTATTGTAAAATCAAAATAATTGACGGATAGTTTCAGTAAATATTCCGTGATATGTCAAGTCCTTTGCAACTTGCTCCATTTAGTCCTAAGAAAAGACAAAAGTCGTTAAATTTTATGCAGTGCATAATATGCAAAAAAAAAAAAAAAAAAAAAAAAACTCGATTTAAATTTTGAGTCAATTTACCAGTTTAGGGAAGTCGATTTTTGTATCTGCATTGCATACAAGATTGGATGAGGTGAACATCAAGATGTTTCATGCGATAGCTGTTAATTTGAAGAACTCCGTGCAGGTAGTTTATCATCGTTCATACTTCAAAACTTACACAAGTAAACATATTTGTTCCCCCTTTTAGAGCGAGGAAGCTTCTAGTCTGATATTTAATGACGACATACAATTATCTGACTGTCGGGTATTTGTGCACGTTCTAGAATGCAGTCGTTCAACTGGAGCGCTTGTATATTTTGTTGCAACAAAACATTTTAGAAAGATAAAAAATTACTGAAGTTTGAATCAGATGAGCGTATTAAAAATGTTTTATCCGTGTCAGATAAAGTTAAAGTTGAAATAGTTTCCCGTCCATCTTTTAAACTTCAAGCACTCTGTCATTTTGGTTGCATTACAAATTATTTGCTAAAAACGAAAAAAAATCCAAACCTGTGGAAGCAGATATCTCAGAACACGATACTGCTTTTACTAATTTTATTTTGGCTATTGACAACGATTTAATGGTAATTCCTCATGACACCGTTACTTGATAAATATAGATCATTTCTTCCGGCGGATTCTAATTTAAAATATTCTACATGTAAAATGCAGTCTAAACTCATTTATTTCTATAGAAATTCAGTTGTCAAACAACTTCAACAAGTTCAAGGCAAATATAACATAATATTTAGTAGCAAAATAACTATTTAAGATGCCATATAAGCTTCTAGTCAATTGAAAACTGACCTCAAAATCTCAATGTCAACTGTAATATCAGAAATAACAGACAGATATTTCATTCCGCTGCAAGTTTACTTAGAAAAGACATCAAAACTCTAAAGAAGACTACCCAACATCGGATGAATTGTCTCTTCCTTCTGAATTCAGTCAATGCCTTCGTATTTATTGCAATTCATTCTATGGTTACTCAATGAAACTGCATACAGCCAAGACTATTCTCAGGAAATGGGACCAGAGAAATTGTGGAAATGCTAAGCAATTGTTGAGGCAATCTTTTTTGTTTTACTCCTTTTCATTTAGGATTGGCTTTACAAATGTAACATGAGTTTGGTTCAAAACACCTTGTTGGAACATTGAATGCCAATGGATTTTATGCTTCTTAATGTAAAGTGAGACGCTATCTAATGTGTTGTCAACCATGAAATTGAGCGAATTCAAGATAGTGTGTACGTCTCGTATAATGTTTCCCCAGCATCTTTTCAGACAAGCATATGGATATCGTCACACCTTCCTAAACCCCCTTTTAGATCTCTGTTATATCTTGGATGAATTGATAGGGGTGGTTTGAAGCTGGTATTTTTTTAGGAACAAATGTCTTCGGACTTCCTACAATACCTTGTCTGTACTCCAAATAAAGTGTTTGCTTTGAGCAGACCCTTTCATGTGCAGACCTGTGGCCATGAGTGAAATGTGTAGAAATATTAAAACATGTCTTGTGACGGTTGATGAAAATGAAGATGATGGAGATAACGGTTGATTTGGTATAAAGCTTGTTGCACTGGTAAACACGGTTCCAGCCCCGAGGTTAGGGGAGTGTTGGCGTGCCCTTAAAAAAGTTAAAACCCCGCCACTATCTGTATGTGTCTGTTTCAAGTCACGAGACGGTAATGCAGTGTTTGTTGTTTGTTTCTATATACTATATTTGTTTGTTTCTTATTTATTTTGTACGTTAATCAGGCCGGTAGATTTTTTGTTTGTTTTACATCATTCATTTCGGGAATTGAAGACTATGCAGTATGAATTTTACTCATTGTTGAAGCCCGTACGGGACCTATAATTGTTTTATGTCTCATTTGGTCTCATTTGGAGAGTTGTGACTGTAGTGTTCTATGGCTTTGGTTTGATACCTCACCCACTATGATAGTTTAAAAAATAATTTTAAAGTATTGTCCTGCATGACACCTGACTTTTACCTGAAATTGATATTTTTAGGTGCTCTAAACATTTTATAGGTTGAAAACTTGATTTTTGAAGTTTTGTTTGTTTATAAAACGACGTTTTAGGATTTTTTTGATAAAAAAATCTCAATGATTAAGGTTTATGTATAATAACAAACATTACTAAAGCCAAAACAGTATCATTTGTATTTAGGTAGAGTTTAGAAATAGAAAAAAAAATGTCCAAATTAAAACCCTCCCAAATTTTCACAGATTTTTACATATGACATTTGACCTCAATTTAAAAAAAATGTGACCATATCAAGTCCTGACGACAGGCATATTATCATAGTACACGATTTCCTCTTTCCAATGATATATTATGTAGGTGTGTGTTCGGTGGGGAGATTAAAAAATCTGCCTTCAGTCACCGCACTATAAGCCGTGCTATTTATATCAATGTTTAACTTGTACATTGTAATGTCATATTATATAGTATAACTATGTTAACAATTATTTGTACAAATGAAATGCATGCACACACACACACACATATATATATATATATATACATATATATATATATATATATATATATATATATATATATATATATATATATATATATATATATATATATATATATATATATATACTGTATTTACTCATAGTATACAACTGCATTTTTCACCTCTGCTGAAATGTAATTTTATTTTATTTTTTTTTGTAAATATTTCTGTATCATATTAACATGCTATATGTCTTGATTTTTTTTTATTGTTACATTTAAATATAAATATAATTCTTACATCTCGTCATTTAAGAACCTTTTTATAATTCCATTTCGGAACTTCCTGCCCTTTATACGGTGGGTCTCATTGGGGTCTTAGCGTGACGCGGGATTGCCGGTTTTTTGTAAGCGTGACACGTGAAAATCAAATTATTGTGTCGTGAAAACGGGAAATGAAGTCTAGTGGGACACGGGAAATTGCAAAAAAAATGAGAATTGCTTACGTAAATAGTGTGAGCGGGAAACGGGAATCTGACAAAACAGTAAGCGGGATCCGGGATCAGAACCCCCCCCCCCCCCCAATGAGACCCCCTATATGGTTTTAACTTATGGTTAATCACTTTGGATTTCCCCCATTTATCCACTAAAAGTTAAATAAACCAAGTCATTATACCTTTTTAAAATTAAAAAGGAACCCTGGTAAAGATTTTGTAACATTTTTTTTTACTTTTTTCGTTATAAGCGACATGCATAGACAATAAAAGTGCATTGACTTGACATATCAACGATATAAGGATGAGGCTTAGAAACGGGGAAATGCTAGGCTGTGCCGATCTATTTCCCCGTTTCGGGCCGAATCCTTATATCGTTGATATGTCAAGTCAATTGACTTGACATATCAACGATATAAGGATGAGGCTTAGAAACGGGGAAATGCTAGGCTGTGCCGATCTATTTCCCCGTTTCGGGCCGAATCCTTATATCGTTGATATGTCAAGTCAATGCACTAATATTGTCTTTACACTGCAATCTAAAAAAAAAAAAAAAACATTTTCAATTGTTGTTTAATGCGTTTAGGTTATTTATTTGATTTAAATATAAATACCCTTTAAAAAGGCCTCACATCATGCTCGCGGAGAAATATACAACACAATGGAATTTACATTTACCTGTTGAAACACTCGATGGTGAACGAAATCGTTTGAGTATGGACTTAAATATCAACCATAAGCATAAAACAAGGATTTATAGGTTGCAAAAAAAAATAAAAAAAAAATAACAAATTATAAAATATGTTTTTCCAATAATATTGCAAAAGAAACAATGTTGAGTTGTTCCACGCATCGTTGTATGCATTTGAAACAAGAACAGGTTGAAGAGGTCGTATGAATAATTCAATATTATTTCGGCAATTTATATTTAAATATTCATGAGGAAAAGTGATATCGGGTCAGTGACTGTATATGACATAGAAATATACAGTCAACGCATTTTGACTGCTCAAATAGAACGAGTGCAGTATAAATGTCTTTATTGAACCCATGTTTTATCTAAAATAAGGTACATAAATCCCTTCTACCTATATATAGCTAACTAGACCTGCTGCTAGCTTGCCTATATAGAAATACAGAATAGGTAGAATAACCAATATATTTTCACACAATATTTTACAGACTTTCAGATTTCAATGTATAATGATTTCGATAATCGCAGAATTTCGGGATGTCGGAATTTAAATTTCTTTAAATTCGGGAACTCGGGATTTCATTTTTTTAAGCCTGGTATTTCGGAATCAGGACTCCTCCGACTTTTTTAAAACTAACCAATAAGATGACCTAATACTCCTATTTATTCAACGTTAACTGTTGAAATTGTTACAGTTGATCTTTTTTTAAACATTTTCCTCTCTACGTGTGCACCTCTTATACCAGGACACCTGTTGTGTAAGATCATGTTCATTGTTTTCACATCAGTCACATTGCAATTTATTGGCGATATCACAACAAACATTGTCAGTTAATGTTTCAACCCAGTTAAGTTGTTATCAACTGTGATTTTGTTTTTTTTATTTCTGGTTATAGTCTTTTTCTAACCAGAGGTATTCTATTCTTTTCATTCCTTTGCAGAAATACTCGGACCTTTAAAAAAAAATCTTCACAGTTGTATTTTTATGCGGTTTCCAAATGTATTCTGAATTTTCTTTTTTCCCCTGCAGGAAGGAAATGTTTTTCTCTATGACATGTTTAAATGTGTATTTCTTCAAAATGTTTGATTTCACTACGTTACTATTACATTGTCTTTTCTTTGTGCACTTTTGGCTTAATGACTTCTACTAAAGTGAAATGGTAGAGGAGTGTTTCCTTTACTTTCGGGCTAACGTTCTATCCCTTTGGCAAAATAGTTAGATCGGGATGATTCACATGTAAGCTTCCCTCTATTCTTCATCATTTGTTCACACATCGTTGTCAATATCCTGGAATTTTCGTGCGGCTTTACATTTTTACCTATTATGTCTGTATTATTCACACATCGTTTTTAATAAAATGGAATTTCAAGAGACTGCGGTTTTATTAGCTATGGAACCAAGTCAGGAATATGACAGTTGTTATCCATTCGTTTGATGTGTTTGAGCTTTTGATGTTGCCATTTGATTAGGGACTTTCGGATTTCCTTTGAGTCCAGCTTTTTTTGGGGGGTATTTTTACATGTTTCTATGAATACGCTGATTGTAGCGTTGGTTTAATTTTCCTACGCTAATGAGCTGGACACTTAATTTCGTCAGTTGTCTATACACCTTTGGTCTCCTTTTCTCACCTTTTTTTTTACCTCGGCGTTAAGCAATTAATTTTCCTTTGTTCTATGAATAAGGACAACAGTAGTATACCGCTGTTCAAAAGTCATATATCGATTGAGAGAAATCAAATCCGGGTTACAAACTAAAACCGAGGGAATAACTTCAACTATAAGAGGAAAACGACGTAACAACAGAAACACTGAAATGCAACAAAATCAAACGACAATGCAACACATACACAGAAACGAACTATAAGATAACCACTGCCATTTTCCTGACTTGGTACAAAAAATGGTGGGATTAACCTGGTTTTGTGGCTAGCCAAACCTTGCGCTTTTATGGCAATGTTAAATTTACCTCTAAAATGTTAACATCACATGACAGGAATACAGAACAAATAAATGCAAATACATTCAGGAAGGAGAAATACACAAATAAACAATACAAAGTAAAATCACAAAAATACAGAACTCCGATTATAGATCGCTATGACTTCTCCACCGGAAGTGGACAACTTTTTTTTATACTTAAGTATAAGTGTAAGTCTCATTGGTACAATAACCTTAAAACTCAGCACAATACACTGAAAGACCGTACTATATAAAGCACGGGTTGTCACTTATGAAATTGAATTGTGCGTGTATGAGGAAGAAATGAAAAGAATGGTGAAGATGGTTTCACTTTATGTGTTTGTCTGAACTTACCCTGTCTTTTGTCTAAACTTAATACATTGAAAGGCGACCTGTGTGTATGCTTTGTTTTTTCATTGACGTTCGAGTGAAAGAAAATTGCATGAGAAAGGTAAGCAGGCCGGTAACGAGCCGTGAGGGCCCGTGTAACTGTCAACCTGCACCCACCCTGCCTCTTCATCTTCCAGTGCTTTTCTGGTTTATCTGTAAGAATAGCTGTCTTTCTCTTTCAATTCAAAGTTTTTTAAGGGTTTTTTTCAATGGAGATGCATCCAATCCTTGCAAAACAAGATAGATCTTTCATCATATATTTAGCAGTGGACGTGGTAGGCAAGTTGCGCAGTGATGTTAAGGTTGTTCGCCACATGAAAAGATACAAAATTGCAGTGTTTTCAAATTCAGTGTCCGGTAAATAAATAGTTGTCTCCAATCATGGTATAGTCGGTGTGTATAAAGACAATAGATGTAGATTTTGAAAAAAAAAAATACAAATCTATTTTTAGACCAAGGGAAAAGGTCATGTGACCACCCGAAATAGAAAGTAAAATACTGACAAATAAATCGTAGTAGAACAAGGGCATGCGGATGTTTAAATTTAAAGATTAAGACACCTTTTGGTAGCCTACGATCTAAAGTTCATTAAAAAATCATGACAAAGTGTTGTTTTTAAAGATGATGCATATAAAACCCACTCCAAAGTCAAATCATTTCACATTTCGTGCTTTTTCGGAGTTTCGGACACATTTTTATCACTACTTATAATATCTGTATTCTTTGCCATATGTTAGCGAAGTGTAATTTCAAATTCTCTATCTGGGAAACCAAAAAGTATCGACCTTAGTGGCCAGTTTGCCCTTGTTCTACTCGTTTTTATAACCGACTCTTCAGAATTTCAGTTAAATCGTCGATATTAAAACGCTCCATTTGGAAATTTTTATTTTAATAAAAATGATTAATTACTGAGAAAGAATTTAATTTCTTGCAAGATTTATTCTACTTCGCTGTTTCGAAATTGTTTACCAAAGTTCAGTTATATATTTTATGATTTAAAAATCAGTTGAAATCTACTCACTTGCATTGACCTGTTAAATTACATACCTGCAATTTTCACTTCAAGATTGGTTTTCACACGGTAAACACTTAGTTCTTTTATATATATAAATTGTATCTATTTTCGAGTTGAAGCGTCGATCAACGATTTCGATAGATTTAAGAGAAAAATATTTATAGATTTGAATTTTTGGAGCTAGAGTTGATGCGTCGATCAACGATTTCGATAGTTTTAAGGATTTTTTTTTTAGAGATTTGAACTTTTGAAGTTATATATAGTTGAAGCGTCGATCAACTATTTCATTAGTTTTGAATATATATAGATTTGTAATTTTCAGTTGAAATTTTTGATAACTATCTAATATTTTCCTCTTCCGTGAAGTGATTTTAAATACCAAATTTAGATACAACGATTTCTGTTGTTCAGTTATCATTTCAGCAAGTATGGACGAGACAGCAATCTCATGGTTGTATTCATTATTAACACCAGAGGAACAAGTAGATATTGGTGACGAATTGCGTCCTGCTGTCGTTAGTCCTACCCAGTCTTTTGATATTGAGCTCGAGGGGGAGTTAAATGTGAAGTTCTTTGAGAATAAGAGAGATGCGTTAAGAAAACACAATCTCAGAGAGCGCATAAACAGCAAGAGGAAGTACAGGTGCTGTTGGAGTCTATTTCCAGAGAGCAGTTACATTGTACACTGGATATATACAGAAACAGAACAAAAAGTTAGAGACCTGAGCAAGGTGTATGTGAACTTTTATTTATAGTGATTATTTTAATTATCTTGTAATCGTTTTAAGTTTAGAAATTATTTTTTTTAACTGTCCCTATAATAGTATTGTTTTAAATTATCATTTATTTTATCTAGAACAGTATTTTTTTTTTAAATTATAAACGCTTAGTGCTTTGCGTTACTTCACAGTTTTTTGTTGACCATTATATCCCCCTCGAGTAACTTAAATCGTGTTCAGTAGATCTAGGTTGTGAGGCAACTTTTACGAGAAAGGCTTTTTAAACTCTGACCTCTTTTAATAGCAGGGAGAGAGTTTTGTGGCAGATTTCTCTTTTGGTTTCCAGAGGGTTGACTTCAGCAGATCCTTGATTATATCCTTTATGGACACCAGGGAGGCTTGTTTGTTAGCTGACTCTGTTTATATAAACCATTTATTTAGTGTGCCTTCTCAATACTATTTTTACACCTTTTTTTTTGGCTGCGGACCTTCGGTTTGGCGGGTTAATTGTATGCAATTACATTTTTAGAATTTATACCTTGATAATTCTTGTAATTGTTTCTTTATTTGAACTATAATTGTGTTGTGTGATACCATATCATTAGCCTAATAAAATGTTTTTATGATACATGTATTTTCATGATTTCGAAAGTAATTTGGAAATTTTTATTTTAATAAAAATGATTAATTACTGAGAAAGAATTTAATTTCTTGCAAGATTTATTCTACTTCGCTGTTTCGAAATTGTTTACCAAAGTTCAGTTATATATTTTATGATTTAAAAATCAGTTGAAATCTACTCACTTGCATTGACCTGTTAAATTACATACCTGCAATTTTCACTTCAAGATTGGTTTTCACACGGTAAACACTTAGTTCTTTTATATATATAAATTGTATCTATTTTCGAGTTGAAGCGTCGATCAACGATTTCGATAGATTTAAGAGAAAAATATTAACCCGCCCTCCCATACCCTAAATATAAGAGTGTTATATGATGATTTTTTATATACTAGTTTAGGGTTAATTGTATGCAATTACATTTTTAGAATTTATACCTTGATAATTCTTGTAATTGTTTCTTTATTTGAACTATAATTGTGTTGTGTGATACCATATCATTAGCCTAATAAAATGTTTTTATGATACATGTATTTTCATGATTTCGAAAGTAATTGACTTTCAATGTTCCAAACGAGTTACTCCCCTTTGTTAACAGAGAACGCTGATTTTCCTTCTAATAATGAAATGTCCGTATGATATGTTTTCATTTTTTATAAATACCCCCAACTTAAAGTTACTTTGTATAAATTTGTTTCTGTTTTCAGTACAGTTGGATAAATAAGGAAAAAAGGGGGAGGGTCCGGAAAACAACAACATATTTCATTAGCGAATTTTGAAATCTTCGTTTTCATATCTTGCACTGTAATAAAGGCACTGCTAATTTATGAAATTTATTGTATGAAGTTGCAGTTATTCTTTCATTGATATGCAGATATAAAACTAAGATGATGTGGTCAGATTTCCATTGGCATTGGCCATTCGGCATTCATGTTGACAACTACATGTATCCAGATAAGATATTCAAATATTGTGGATATAAGCAATTATAATGATAGGTCATTGTACAACACTCATTAATGCAGTGCATTCTATAAAGATAAATTATAGGCTCTAGGAATGCTTGAGGGGGCCTTCATTTCATACAAACTGTTGTTGAGCCCTATATTGATAATATTAGTTTTTCCCTTTGCTTTATACCCCTGTTATAATATTCAGCTGGAGAGGTGTTTGCATAGTCATATATATGTAATTTATTATCATGCTCAAATGAGAACCATTTTGATATACAGGTGTAAGTTCAAAATCAGCATTATAGGAGTAAATAGTGGTACTACTCAGAATTGGTCTATCTGTATAAAGAATTGGAAATATTGTCTAACATAAGAACACTTTCATTTTTATTGCTAAAAGTAAAGAAAATTACATTCAAATTTTGAATAAAATACATTTGTAGTTTTACTAATGTCATAGACAAAGAATGTCACCTGTCAAACTGTTGATAAACATTTCCAATAAAACAGTGTAATATCCTAGAAGGAATAATGTATACTTCCTACCTCCTTAATAATGAATGATTTCCTACACATTTATTTTAATCACTGAATCCTTGTAGTACATGAATCACATTGAATTTTCCCTTTCTATTCACATTGATTTATCACTGTTTATTCTCATAGCAATTTTGAAGTAAAAATAACACATGATTTGTGATGAATATTTTGGAATCAATCCTTCCTTTTTAAGGTTTATCCAGTTGACATCATAAAAGCTATGTTTTACTTCTAGTGTAAATATATAGGTCACTTTATCACAGTTTGGATATATTTATTTGATCTGAAATATAATAATAATGAAAATTAACAAATCATTGATCATTATGCATTTAACTCACTGTAAACAAGTCAACCACCATAAACAAACACAAAATTTCACACAAGTCATGTACATTGTAGATGTTTCAAATACAGTGGAATATTTTAACTAATACATAAATATACTATGATCATTATAACTTCTCCAAAGATTGTGATCACCTTCATCATAAATGCTTGTTCAAAACACACTATCAGGAATTCACCTTGTCAACAAGACTTGTGAAATCAGGACCCAAGAAAATACATGTCATATACCATGTATACATATGTAATGGAACTGTTTGTAAAATCTAATAATGTGCAGCTCTAAATTATTAAAAGTCTTGATTGTTTTGAAGTTTCTTGAAAAATTAGCTGATCATATTTTAAAAAGTGTTATTGTAATCTGACATGTAGATATAATGACAGCAATGAGCATGAGCTTGAAGTTATATAATTGAAGAGATGCATTTTGATCAATTGGAATTTCTATAAATTCAAATCTAGTATCATATTCAAATTATAATCATTAATGCAAACAATTCATTAAATGAAATTATGGATTTCAAATTTAGTTTGAAATGACAAGAAAACTAGAGTTTAGGTTAAACTACTGATAAATTTATAAAACAGAATACATTTTGTAGTACAAATGTAAAAACTATCATTATTTAATCATGATTGGCAATCACACCTCATCTTCTTTTTTAAACTGAAATTTACCTGTTTAGTCAATTCCAATTGATGACAAATTAATTTCAAAGTACAGCACAGTCTGGTCACATCCTGTATTAAAGAAAACAGAGAACACATGAATAATTGAAAAACTTGCTATGCCAAAATTAAATCAGATAATTTATCCAAACAATCTTGAACAATCAAATAAATGATTAAAGATCTATACCTTTTATATTACAAGGCTATTTTTTGACACCTTTTTTAAATATATTTTTTCTTATTCATGCTGTGATATGATAGAGGATATAAAAAGGCATTTTTCCTTAAACTATGAATACTTTGTACTTGCTAGCTAGCTACATTTATATAATGTGCACACACTTACAACTATATTGCCTGATACTGGATAATTATAGAGAAATAAATGACACATTTAAAAAAATGTATAAAAAGTGCAATTATGTATCCTCCACTTTCTCTTAAATGAAAGTTATAGTTATTTTGACAAAGATTTATAAACAATGAAGTTTGTCATACAATACATTTGAACTCTCAATATATTCAGAGTTATGTTCGTTTTTTTTTTATACATCAAAATTTAAAATTGATTATTCATAACTTTTCATTTGAAAAATATACTATTTTCCATGAAATAAAGTACCCATGAAATAAATACAAATTCAGGTTTGCCTAATGATACTTGTCAGTCTGATTGGACAATCAATCAGTAAATTTATGTAAATATTTAATTGATTTTTTCTGAAATCAAATAGCAATTTATTGTAAGTAGATAAAGAACACTACAAATAACAAATAGTGTTATATACCCGAATCCAGATTTATTTTCGACTTAAAAAACGAACACTTCATAGTGATCACGCGGTCAAATTATAAAATAAACATGGTCAAGTTGGAATTCGATAACACCTCCCCCTTTTTTGTATAGAAAAAGAAAACAACACCTAACGTTTCGCGAATTTAACACATCGTATGAAAACAAACATAACATAAGTCATATTGTACTTACAGTTGGTTACTCGAGTCATGTTTTCCGTCAGGAACATCATCAAATCGTATGAAAAACTCATTAACAGCTGACACGCACTTGCTTGTTTTGATGCCTTTTCAAGCTTTGAAATGACGTTGAGTGTAAAAATAAATGTGCTGACAACCAATAGAAACGACTACATGACGTCACAATTAGATTGCGATAGAATCGTTGAAAACTTATGGAGAACTGCCTTAACATTACTGCGTGAGATATGTTGTTCTTAACTTTGATTATATTGACGCAAACTTGATACACGTTGCACAACAAGAATAGTCTTAAATTGTACATTGTGATAGTGTTGGCTGTCAGGTTACTTCTTGGTTTAGTTCATGGTATCTGTACGTATATCAAAACCGCTTAGAATTAATGCGTGTTACTTGCCCAAGGTAAAATTGTGCTTAAGACTTATCTGCATTCTTGCTTAGGTAAACCAATTTACCAATATAGTTTACCGTTTTCCATTTTGATTCGCCGTTTCTGAAAATACATAAAGTAACAAAACCAGACCTGATGTCAAAACCCAAATCATTTGAAATAAACAATTCAGAGGTGTTCTGAATGTAAAAAACATAGTCAAGAATAATAAAAAGTGTTAGAGTTAACAATGTTAAACATAGTTATACACGAAATATATAATAAGAAAAGTCAATTACTGGTAAGAATTAAAAAACAAGTACCAATGCAGGTGACCCACATTTCGTTACAATAATAACAATAATAACAACATGAGTTTTACTAAAGGGAAGCAGATGCTAGTTTGCAAGATTTGTGTCGACATAGAATTTCCGTTTAAACATGTTAAATGGCAGATAGAAAAACATGTGATGGAGCTGCACAGTCCATATGGATTTAAATGCAGTGTGTAAAAAGATTTTCGAAAAGCGGAGACTAAGACATAGGGCAGACAGAGGAAAAGGGCTTAAAGATAAGATACCAGTATACTCTGTTCAAAGAAATTCATGTCCAAGAGAATATTGAAGTGGTTTGCAGAAAGGTCGAAAGACGACCTAAGAGAAAGATCCGACCATTTAATTCAGTTAGTAGGGGTCGATCTCTTACGAGAAGTTTAGAACGTAAAGACACTCGCAGAAAACTTAGTAGGTCCCCATTGATAAAATGACGGTATGAACCCGTGCCGTCCATGAGGTTCGTAGTTAAGAAGTTACACGCTCCCTCCAGCACTGTTCAGACAAGGAGCGGTTCACTAAGACGGGACGGTTCAGACATCAGGATCGTTCAGAGTCAATCAAACATTATTTGTTTTCATTGCCTGTCTCATCTTTCCCTTTTATTGGCTTGGTGTTTACTCCGGTGTTTTTGTGTACGCCTTTGCGCTCGTTCTTATATCCGCAATCAGTTTGACAACACAAATACTTTTAATCTTTGTATCTGTTCCTTTCTTATTGCAGATATTCACCATATTTTCAAGGGTCTTGAATTTTAACACTCTCGCCATAGCTTTGCTTTTCCTGCACCAGTCAGAAGCATTATTTTGTTTTGAGATTTTGTTTGCTATAACTAACTTTTCTTTTGCAAAGTCAAGTTTGCTCTTGGGAATCATAAACGTATTTTGACGAAGTTGTTTTTGAAGTCGTCATTCACAGGATGTTTTCGTATTAATTGCTGGAGTTTAATTTAAGCAGGGACTAATGATTTATCGAACTTGGTGATACACTTTTTTTGCTCACTTATTTTTAGAAGCAAAAATAAAAGTTTTTGTTACGATTATTATTTTATAAATATTTGTGACAGTAATATAGTCATTAGTACTTTATAATAAAAGGAAACGAGTGAGTCCACCAGACAAAGATTCACAAATGGAAAACGGTAAATTTGTCTTCCTCGTACTCAATTTGTATAAAGTTGTCTTAACATAAGATGATTCCCACAAAGCTTACTCTGGTCCCTGTATAGTCCAAAGAGTCCGTTTTTGGAATGCGATAAACCACCATTTTTACTTATAAAAGACCGCATACTAAGTTAGTGATTCGACAGTTATTAATCAGTCTTTCTATTTGATGATTTTGTTGGTTTATGTTTATATCTTGTTTTTATATACTCCGGAGATTGTGTATTCTTATGTGTTACAAGAATAATTGGACCGAAGTATTTTTTACTCAAACAGAAACAATCGAGTACACATATCAGAAAGCAAGATATTCATTCTAAATGTTTACATTGCTTGTCCTATCTTGAGTGTTTCGTTTGCGCTTTGTCGCTTGGAATGGACATGTAATTTCAGTTCTTTATCTTTGATGTTTTTTATTTCCCTGCACGATAAAACAGTGTTCGTGTTTATCTATTTTCTCCCTTGAAAGAAACTTCTTAAAAGATTAATATTTTATAAGATGGAAGACGTGGATGCTTCATACATTGTATATAGATACCTTATGGTACGAAGTTACCGTCTGTCACATGACCATTGTCCTTGACCCCATTTTCATGGTTCAGTGACTACTTGAAAAAAAGTTTAGTTCTTTTGTAATTTTAATTTCTTTCTTATTATGACAAATAGGATAACTATAGTTGGTATGTGCGTACCTTGCAAGGTCATCATGCCCGTCAGACAGTTTTCACTTGACCTCGACCTCCTTTCATGGATCAATGAACACGGTTAAGTATTGGTGGTCAAGTCCATATCTATTTTTTTATTTAAGATTTTTTTTTTAAATCATAAAAAAATTATACTTTCAAATTTTAATAGTGAAAAACAATTGAATTTAGGAAAAAAATAGGCATGGTAGAATTAAGGAGCTATTAAAACCGTACACATTCAAAGCTCATATAGCAATAAACAAACTAATTTGTTGTCTTGTCTATTGAAGCAGAATGTGAGGATGACAAGTATGCAATGGTGTAACTATTTGCATACACCATTTTATTTCAGAAAGATTTTTCATACCTCGTATACACATCATTTATTTAAGAATTTCCATTTGTCTTTTGTGTTTGACCTTGATTAAGTTACCTAATGTTTTTTTGCCAAGTGAAAAATATGCAATTATTATGAGTTTGTTAAATAACTGTATTCTAAATATATATATATTCTTGCAAGCCTACATGTCTAGCAAGTAGGATCCTCGTAACCGTGACATCATTTGATGGAATGGAACAACAATTTAGGTTTAGGCTACATAGTCAAGTGTGTATCTCAGGTACTTTTAACATTATGGAAACTATATTTTGTATATTGAATAAAATTTAAAGTGGACATGAATTATTTGCAGGTTTCATCTGATCTTGAAATATCATGATTCCTTAATAAATGTATAGTTTTTGTGATATTTATCTTTTTTTATGACACTAAACTCATTTTGACTACTACTTTTAGTGTATGGTTAATTGATTGGTGAACATGTCCATATTGCCGGTTTCATATGAACTTGACCTCATTTTCATGGTTCTTTGAACATGGTTTATATTTTGTTGTTTGGTTTATTTCTCAAGAAACTATAAGCAAGTGGTCAACTATATTTGATTTATTGAATGACTGTAATATGTACATTTTAACTTTTAGTTTCTTGTGTACAATTTGGAGTTTGGTATGGCGTTCATTATCACCGAACTAGTATACATTTGTTTAGGGGACAGCTGAAGGACGCCTCCAGGTGCGGGAATTTCTCGTTGCATTGAAGACCTGTTGGTGACCTTCTGCTGTTGTCTGCTCTATGGTCGGGTTGTTGTCTCTTTGGCACATTCCCCATTTTCATTCTCAATTTTATATCTGTCTTGCTTGGTTCAACTTCAAATGACATTGATCTAATTTTCATGGTTCATTGCTTAATGTCAAGATGCTGTGATTTGATGTTTCTCATGTACTGTTGGTGATAGGACCACCATATTTGATGTATTGAATAATTGTAAGGTGTACATGTATGTCTGGCATGGTTCTTACCCTGACTTCAGTCTTTAACTTGTTTGTGAGGAAATTGGTCCAGTTAATACACCAATAAATTCTTAAAAAAGGTGTTTAATCCTATTGTTTACTTTGTCAAGACAGAATTAAAGTTTAAATCAAACTCATTGCGTTACAATACGCAAACGTCTTAAAACTGATTTGATTAATCTTAATATTTTCTCATTTTTTAAAGATCATAGCTGAATTAAAGAAGAAAGATTTGGCCGTTGTGCCCATAGAAGAGTTTGAACAATCTATAAAAGGAGGCTATTGTGGTTCTGGGGTTGATGTCAATTCTCCAGATAGGATAAAGTTGTTCCTGCATCTTGTTAGTTTAACAATAACAGAAATTACTTTGCAGTGAATGGTGAAGAATTTTTTAGGTTATTGCGCAAGTAGATGGTAACAAGTTATCTGTCATATAAAATTGATTATTTTGAAACATATCAGTGTTTGTGGACTGAAAACCAATTGTATTTCTCATAAACTCAATGATTACATTATTTTTGTAGTTATTTATATGTACAATACGAGTTTTTGAGTGTTATTAAAACATTCATTATTTCACAAGAAAGGAATGTTAACCCAGGACAGTTTAAAACTAGAAATGACAGCTGATTCAATATACTGTGAAGGAAGATAAATGGGAGACTCTCAATGCCCTGGACAGGAGGAGAACAAGACAAAAGGGTAAATTTTTATTAAGGCCCCAGAAATATTATGTAGGTTTAAAGCAAATCTGAAACACCTAGAATTTTATCCTTGAAAAACCCTTAACTACTTCTTTATATGTAAATTATTCAATTATTTAGATATGTAAGGTCAATAGAAATGTTTTTAAATGTAATGAAGAAATCGGCAAACATTGTAATATAAATGAATTGCAAATAAACTCATCATAGATACCAGGACTACATTTTGTATATACGCCAGACGCGCGTTTCGTCTACAAAAGACTCATCAGTGACGCTCGAATCCAAAAAAGTTAAAAAGGCCAAATAAAGTACGAAGTTGAAGAGCATTGAAGACCAAAATTCTTTAAATTTTGCCAAATCCAGTTAAAGGTAATCTATGCCTGAGGTAGAAAAGCCTTAAATTTTCTGTTTACAAAACTTTGAATTTTTCGAAAAACTTAGGATTTTCTTACCCCAGGAGTAGATTACCTTAGCCATATTTGGCACAACTTTTAGGAATTATTGATCCTCAATGCTCTTCAACTTTAAATTTATTTGGCTTTTTTAACTTTTTTGATCTGAGCGTCACTGATGAGTCTTATGTAGACGAAACGCGCGTCTGGCGTATAAAATTATAATCCTGGTACTTTTGATAACTATTTACACCACTGGGTCGATGCCACTGCTGGTGGACGTTTCGTCCCCGAGGGTATTACCAGCCCAGTAGTCAGCACTTCGGTGTTGACATGAATATCAATTATATTGTCATTTTATAAATTTTCTGTTTACAAAACTTTGAATTTTTCGAAAAACTAAGGATTTTCTTACCCCAGGAGTAGATTACCTTAGCCATATTTGGCACAACTTTTAGGAATTATTGATCCTCAATGCTCTTCAACTTTAAATTTATTTGGCTTTTTTAACTTTTTTGATCTGAGCGTCACTGATGAGTCTTATGTAGACGAAACGCGCGTCTCGCGTATAAAATTATAATCCTGGTACTTTTGATAACTATTAGTATTTCAAAAATTCTAAATTTTGTAAACAGATAATTTATAAATAAAACTATATCAATGACAATTCATGTCAGCACAAACTCACTAACTATACCTTTGACACAGTTCTTAAAGTAATTCTACGATAATAATAGTAATAATCACATGTGTACCTGATTTTTGTTTTACCGTGACCTTATATTTTCATAATTATGCACAAATAAAACAAAGGAAAGTAGATCCTTACAGTAATTCAGATAAAAACCAAGAACAACAAAATGATGGAGTCGACGAAACAAATGAGGGGATATACACAGAAATGACATGTCAAGGGAGATTCAACAGTCAATTTCACCTGAACACACCTTTATAATTTTAGAATATCTGGAATATTTATATGGCTGAAGAAATTGAAATGTCAACAACACTTCAAGGAACCTCAAAGTGTAGAAAATGACAAATATGCAAACTACTAACAACAGCAAACAAACTGATGACACAACATCATTCAAATTTAAAGAACAATTAGAATTAAACTGCTAAAACATTTTCATAGTTCGTGCTGAAAAACGGAGAAGAAATGATTCTTTAAATGTTAACCCTGGATCAGCCTCTAGCAGGAAAAAGAAAAATACTAGTATATACTACTATTTTTTTAATACAGAACCACCTTTTTGTGGCCATTTATGTGAAATGATTAAATATTTCTTATAAAATTGAAAAATGAAATGGGAAATGTTTCAAAGAGACAAAAACTCGACCAAAGTGCAGAGACACAGCCGAAGGCCACCAATGGGTTTTCAATGCGAGAAACTCCCACCCGGAGGCATGCTTTAGCTGGCCCGTAAACAAAAAGGTATACTAGTTCAGTTATAATGGACGTCATATTTAACTCCAAATTATACACAAGAATTTAAAACAAAAAAGCATACAAGTCTTACCAAGGCCAGAGGCTCCTGACTTGGGAAGGTGCAAAAATGCCGTGGGGTTCAACATGGTTTTTGAAATCTCAAGCCTCCCCTATACCTCTAGACAATGTAGAAAAAACAAACACACAACAATACGCACACTAAAACTCAACTCAAAAGAAGTCGGAGTCTTATATATGAATACATGAAGATTTTGGGTAAACGTTAATACGACAGTAACCCTAAAGACATCTTGTGGTCAAAATAAAAGGCAGGTTTTTTAAATAGTCTGTATGCAAAGTTCCTCAACACAGTTACCGCGATTAAATATGTTAAAATTCGGTATATCCACAAAAAGATGTTCATACATTTTAGCCTCATAAAGAGAATATACCCAGAGACATAGTACTTAATGAAAGTTTAAAAGGGGTGGAAGGTGTCTTCTGACAGGTTGCAGTGTCAGAAAAATTCTAATGGGTATTTCAATAGCATGAAAAATTTCTGAGAGGTAATTTTGCCGGTTTCTCAACATGTATACATATATACTTATAAAAGAAATCTTATTCACCCCTATCTGTCAGATAATACCTGGAATGGCCCATTTTCATGGTTCATTGCTCAGTGTTAAGTTTTTGTGTTTTGGTCTGCTTTTCTTAAACTATAAGCTACAGGTCAATTATATTTATCGTATGAAAGGATTATAAGCTGTACATGTCTGCCTGGTATGGTCAATCTGACATTGACCTAATTTGCATGGTTCATTGGCCAATGTTTAGTTTTTCTTGGTTAAGTAGTCCGTTTCTTAAAAACTATAAGCCCAACAGGCCAACTAAATTTAGTGTTTCAATGATTGTAAGGTGTACATGTATTTCTCCTCGGTTTACATGACCTTGACCTCATTTTCTTGGATCATGTTAAGTTTATGTGATAGTTGTAATTAAGCTTTAAATTTTGGACTATCAACATAACATCAATGGTAAATAAAGAAGGCGATACATCTGTGTGCACTCTTGTATAAAATGAAAGAAAAGTATATTTTAATAAGAATTTGTATCTATTATAAATATATATATATATATGCATCTACAGTACTCAATATCGTCCTTCTAGTCTTCATTGTAGTCACACGTATGACAACTAAATCCTTTGTCTACTTGGTGCAATTTCATGTGCCCATTATTTGAAATGCAATGAATCCAAGATTCCCTTGATTAATTGTTCGAATATGGTTTTGAGCATTCATCTCCGTCGTCCGAATTAATTGATTTTCTTATATGCTTTTGTGGAGTGGCAACCTTCATTAAACAGTTTTTGCTGTTTCTGATCAGATGTTTTCCTTCATCTTCCGGTGCTTTCTTTAATGGTTTATCTGTACGAATAGCAGTCATTTGTTTCAATTTGAACTTTTTCTAGAGTTTTTGTTTGGTGGACAAGTTTTTGGGAATGGGCGTGCTTTGCTTGGGCCCAATGATGTTGCTGTTTCTTTTTGATTATTCTGATGACATGTTACCTCTCTGACAGTAGCGCTGTTGTGTGCTACTGCATTTTGTCCTGTCAAAACAAGATATATGTTTCATCGTATATCAGCTGTGGACGTGTTAGCTGAGATGTGTTGTTCTCAAATCTGATTATATTGGCGCAAACTTGATACACGTTGCACAACAGAACGAGTATTAAATCCGCAGTTCCTGACATATAGTTGTTTTCATCTATATAACCTTTAACCTCTGTAATTATATATTGGTCGTCAGTCATACAATCCTTGTAGAAGTTTTCATTTCTTTTAGCTTCAAATCTCAGGATTTGATATTTCTCTTCAGTGTTGATATTTTCTTCTAACTCCGCTTCAATGCCTATCTGAAATGCATTAACAAGACACTGTCCACCAACCCTGACCATTATAAGAACTGTCGTTTTACAAGAGTTGTCGTTTATGAAGATATGTTTGCAAATTAGATTCTTCGTTCGTGTCACTTCTCTGTTCCTGATTGTTATCTGCTTTGCCTTGTTCCATCGTTTGTTTGTTTCCTTTGTGTCAAGTCATCAGAACTGTTTTGTATTGGTCTGTATGATACATAGGAAAGAGCAAAATCAGTATCTTAAAAAATCAATATTCATGGGAAATATTCCACTTACTTTTAACCCACTTAAATAGTCATTGTTTTTCCCGGGTTATTTCTCAAAAAGTAAAATCACAAAAATACTGAACTTAAGAGGAAAATCAATTCTAACTGCCACACTTGGTTGACAACTGACGACGGACATGTTCCAAAACACTATCGTCATATTGGCGACAAGTAATTATTACAAGTTATTTAGACAAACAATTGTTTTTCGATGATTATGTCGCAATTTACAAAACAAGTTTTGAACGTTGTCCATCATGTGTCTGAAAAGTAAAATCGCAAAAATACTGAACTCCGAGGAAAATCAAATTTGGAAAGTCCATAATCACATGGCAAAATCAAATAACAAAACGCATCAAAATCGAATGGACAAGAACTGTCATAGTCCTGACTTGGTACAGGCATTTTCAAATGTAGAATATGGTGGAATAAACCTGGTTTTATATCGCTAACCCTCTCACTTTGATGACATTCTCATCAAATTCCGTTATATTTACATTGATGCGTTAACTAAACAGACACAATAAATAAAATAGTCAAAATATGGGTACATCAGTCATCATCGTATAACAATTTTAAAAGGAACAATTTAACAGAATAGAAAAACATCTATCAACATACACATTCATTGATTTGTGTGTTTGGCGTCAGAAAATTTTATACGTCACATATATTTGTCGTTCAATGTGCATACAAACAATTTTAAAATTTACCTAGGCAATGTTAACCTAGGTAAAAACCCTTGCCGTTTTTGGCACAACCTTTTTGATCTTTTGGTCCTCGATGCTGTTCAACTTTGTACTCGTTTCGGCTTTCAAACTTTTGTATCTGGGCGTCACACGTAGGTCTTGTGTGGACAAAATACACTTCTGGCGTATTAAAATTTTGAACTTGTTGCCTTTTGTTGGCTGTTGTTCGTGTGATTCTTTGTCAATTGTGTTCTCCAATTTATTTATATTGTAGTCCTGTGTTGTCATTTTGATGTTATATTTCACATGGCCATAAAAGTGCGAGGTTTGGCATGCCACAAAACCAGGTTCAACCCACCAATTTTTCCTTCAAAAATGCCCTGTACCAAGTCAGGAATATGGCCATTGTTATATTATAGTTTGTTTCTGTGTGTATTACATTATAACGTTGTGTCGTTTGTTTTCTCTTATTTTTGAGTGTAAATTCACATTGCGATAAGACGTGTCACGGTACTTGTCTATCCCAAATTTATGTATTTGGTTTTGATGTTGTATATATGTTATATTTGTTATTCTCGTGGGATTTTGTCTATGTGTGTTACATTTTAGTGTTATGTCGTTGTTCTCCTCTTATATTAAATGCTTTTCCCTCGGTTTTAGTTTGTTACCCCGATTTTGTTATTTGTCCATGGATTTTGAGTTTTGAACAGCGGTATACTACTGTTGCCTTTATTTAGCCTACAGGGTTAAAAAATCAAAAGTATGTAAGAATATATATATTTCAGAAATAGACCGAGATTTAAACTAGTCCAAACGTTATACATAGAATTTATAAGAATCCACAAATAGTTAATTCCACTACGCGATTGAATGACTTTGACGTTTGTGGTTCAACGTTTACTGTGTATTGTAATTGATAATAGAAATATATCATTAGGACAAAAAGAATATCATACTTACGGGATCTTTTAAAGTACAGAGTCACGTTATAAGAACCAAAGAAATACATAAAGTCGCATATACAAAACACCACCAAAAAATGAAAGACAATACAAAAACATTGACGAGATGTATAAGTACCGAGCCACGTCAAACGGATATCACATAAAATCATTCAACAGTGAAAGTAATATTAATAATAGAACAAAGACAAATGAAAGAACTATAAAACACGTTGTTAAAATGATAAACAACATCAGTACGCAGAATCTATACATCAAGACCATCGTGTATTATTTGTGAAGTTGATACGGAATATTTATCAACAAGGTCTTGGTACATCCGATGAACCAACTGTTGCAACGTATTTTTTTCAATGGACTTTACACAGTCCTGTTTTATGCTTGTGGGAACAGTGTGGAGGAAATGAGAGCATTACAATTCTATTGAAATTTGCAAAGGCAAGCATTGTTACAGCAAGATAAGAATGGTAGTTATCTAAAAATCAGAACGGGATATGCAGTACGAGATTTGATGTGCTTCACAAAGTGATGTAGGAAGATGAGAAAATTCTCAGCTGTTGTCCAACCTGATGAATAGGCTTCACCACAAACTCTTTGCGGTCCATATCTGATAAAGTGGTCACTGAAATGCTTTCTAGGGAAAATCAACTTAGGGTTGTACACTGTTCCCTATGTCGTTTACGGATCGGGCTTACTGTGACAAGATAATTTCACTAAGCAGACTTAATACCTTCTACTTGCTTAACTCCATTAGCACCGACCGTTTTGGATGGATTTAGTTTGTATTTATACCTGTTTCATCTACTTTCCAGATGTCAGAAGTACTAGCTTTGTAAAACATCAAATTTGATTTTTATAAGTTTTGTTGAATGAGAAAGGTTTTTCTTCAATGTTTTTTCCCAGGTGTTCATTATCATACAATATATTTCTTCCTCCTCTAGGAATCTCTATGTCTTTGCTAAAATGAAGTTGGTTCTGGTCAAGTATTTGTAGATACTTCTTGATAAATAAAACGGGGCACATCTACCCCCTTCGGGCTCCCTGGTGTTTGTGTTTTTGTCACTTCAGCTGACATTTTAAGCAGATATTCTACCTTCATATTTTCCAGAAATTTGAAAATCTGACGGCGTCTTTTCAGAGACACGGTGCATAACCATAACGGCCACTTCTGGCGGAAACGGATACTGGCTGCTAGTAGCAACGGACACTTCACACTTTATTGGTAAGTCAACTTCACGCTCCTCAAAAAAGTATATTTATCACGTTTTAGAACAATGTAAGGTATTTATGAATTATAACACGGAACAAAATGATAACTGACAAGATCAAAATCGAAGGATTAGGCTTGTAATTCAGTTGGGGTTCAACAAATTAAAGAATATGAACTCGCATGTTATGCGTTCGAGTGCATAAAGTGATATTTTTTTTTTTTTTATTTCTAAGCTATTCAGGTTCCATATCCAGTAAGTAAACTTACAGGTTATGGTTTGACATCAAATGTTGTCAAGAGAAAAGAAATTAATCCTTAGGAAACCTTTAGAGCGGAGAAAAACGTAATTTATTGTCAATATGGTTGGAACCGGACCCTTTAGGACGGTTAAGAAACCTGGCACCGGACCCTTTGTGATGCTGATAATATATAATTAGCCATTATCTTTTGGATACTATACGTACTTTTTATTGAAATTTCAGGCATATTGTTATCGCCATTGAATATAAATAAATGTATATAAATGTGAAATGTTCTGTTAGATTTAAGTCTATTTTGCAATTGATATTTTACCGAAATATATAAGTGCAATATCGGTAACTGTAAAAGTGCAATAAGATCTGGGTTTTTTTTTAACATGGGATTTGTTGTAGTTTTAATTATATTTTTAAAATTAAGCCTGTTTGATATGGCTCTTTCTAACTATTAAATGCCATGCAAATCCGTATAATTTTGATTAAAGTTGATAATGCCAAATACTAGATATTGATTGTTTGTACATGTATATGTTGTAAAATATAATAATATGTTACCCAAATATATATACTACATGTATTATTTAGGTAATGGCGTATACAGGTCTTCTCCTGAGTGAATTCAATGAATCCTTAGGACTAGGATGTGAAGTTTTGTTAGATGATAACTGCACAGCCGATTTGAATAATAACAAAAGTGTTGATCAGGTATATTATTTTTGTTTCAATTATATCTTAATCTATATACAATCAACATATGAAAAGAAATGATGAAAAGCTGAACGAGAAACTAATTGGAAAATATAAACATGTAGCCTTCCCTTTTTCATTGCTTTATATGGTAAACGAAGTTGTGGTTTTGCAATATTTGATTGATGTTGTTTTATGTTTTAGGAGGAAAGTATTGAAATATCCGACTAACCAGTAATATCTACAAATGAGTATATGGATAGCGAGCCTGCTATATCTACAAATGACCAATCCAACATACATGTGGATGTACTCATATCTACTGGTGAACATTCCAACATCAAACCATCACCTTCGACTGAAGCCAAGGAAGTACACTGTGATGTTTGTAATAAAAAATTCTCAACCAAGGCCAACCTTAAAAGACACATTCGGAGACACAATGGTTCCATGTTGGAATGTTCAGAGTGCAGTAAGCAGTTTGATACAAAATATCATTTAGAGAACCACAGAAAACTATCACATACTGCTTTTAATTATAAATGTTACAAGTGTCCTAAAACTTTTAAATCCAGAGTTGGACTTAAGAACCATGAAAACCAGCATATTAACCGCTTTAAATATTTATGTCCCCAATGTGGTAAAGGATTCAACTATACGGCGGATATTGAAGGACACAAATCCATGCATGAGGGAACAAAACCACACAGTTGTGATAAGTGTGGGGCAAAGTTTACCAATATTAGAAACAAAAGAAGGCATGTATTCAGCTGCGGTGTAAAAGTTAAGGGATCAAACTGTGATATTTGTAACAAATCATTCAAATGCCCAAGATATTTGGCAGAGCATGCCAAAGGACACGAAAATCCAGAAAGATTCCAATGTTCTACTTGTGGAACATTCTGTAAATTTAGAGCCTCTCTGTACAAACATTCCAAGAAAACTGGGCATAATTAATTACGTTTGTGTTTTTGCACAAAGGAATTGTGCACGTCTTTAACGATTTGTTGTTATAGTTTTAAGAGGGTTTCTTATCGTCGAGTTGCAAGTTGCGAGTTAAGAAAGTCGAGTTGCGAGTTAACAAAGTCGAGTTGCGAGATACAAAAGTCGAGTTGCGAGTTAAAAAAGTCGAGTTGCGAGTTAGGAAAGTCGAGTTTCGAGTTAGGAAAGTCGAGTTTCGAGTTACAAAAGTCGAGTTGCGAGTTAGGAAAGTCGAGTTGCGAGTTAGGAAAGTCGAGTTGCGAGTTACAAAAGTCGAGTTGCGAGTTACAAAAGTCGAGTTGCGAGTTACAAAAGTCGAGTTGCGAGTTAGGAAAGTCGAGTTGCGAGTTACAAAAGTCGAGTTGCGAGTTAAGAAAGTCGAGTTGCGAGTTAAAAAAGTCGAGTTGCGAGTTACAAAAGTCGAGTTGCGAGTTAGGAAAGTCGAGTTGCGAGTTACAAAAGTCGAGTTGCGAGTTAGGAAAGTCGAGTTGCGAGTTACAAAAGTCGAGTTGCGAGTTAAGAAAATCGAGTTGCGAGTTACGAAAGTCGAGTTGCGAGTTAAGAAAGTCGAGTTGCGAGTTACAAAAATATTGTTCACACCGAATTTTCAGGTTTGATTCACATTTGATAAACAAAACATGCATGTACCCGAACTTAGTTATTCCCGTGATTGTGGGATTTGAAACAGTTATATGTGATACTTATTTATAAGAGTCTAATATAAGTTAAATTCTGGAAGCATTTGAAAAAAAATAATGTATCCTTAATGGACGAGATCGATCTTATTTAATCCAATGCGTTTACACTACAACATAATCAAAGTACTGAAGTACTGAACATCGGATGACCGCAGGTTCTTGTGGATGGTCAAAAGCGCATGTCACAGAAACAGATCACATCTCTATACCTGAAACTTGGGTTAATTTACAGAGATATTTTTTTCTGATAGAAGTTCATGCTTGGATGATGAATAAATGACAGGAAATTCAACCTCACCGTAATAACTATTATATTGTAGTGCAAGAAATCAGTATACCTTGGACTATTATACTTATATAATAATAGTCGTAGAGAATACACTAGTTTGTTGTTACATATATTATTAATATTACGATTGCATGTATATATAATTTTCATCTATTTGTATTTGATAATTCTATTCTACTATTATTATAGTGCAGTGCAAGTGCATGGTGGACACTCTTCTGTAAAAAAATCAAAGCCTTAAAGGCTGTAAAAGCAATTGCTGCCATGTTAATGTTTTGGGGACTTTTATTTTTAATCTACATGTATAAGAATTAAACCTGACAGGACAAGGTTGTCTAGTGAAAAGCAAGAAGGTTTTGACTTTATATCAATAAAAGACTTAAGCAGGAAATCATTTTTAATATGTTTTATATTTCACAAGGAGACAACAAGTTTACCAGGCTAAAGTTGGGGGTAATTATGGATTATCCCCTGGTAGTGTTTGTAACTAGGCAATAATTATTTTTATTTATTTAATTTTAACAATTTTCATAATTAATTTAAATTAACCATTCAGTTAAAACATTTCACCTTTCGAGACGCTAATGTTGAAAAATGGAACAGAAATAAAATAACTTACAAGACATAAACATGTAAAAAATAAATATATATTTCAGCTTACTAAAAATATTTTCATAGTGTTACTTTGACATCATTTCTTAAAACTAAGTCCCACACATAATTGTTCATTTGATATGTGTCATCCTCATGCGATACGAGAAGTTTTCATGTCGCTAAATAGTCTTCTTGTCGCTTAATTTATTCTTCTTGTCCGTTCTTGACGCTTCTTGTCGCTAAAATTCTTCTTGTCGTTACTAGTGAGACCGCTATTTTTAGATTACAGGTGGTCATTTACACTACACGTATAACCTGTGTAGTGATTTTTATTTTACGATAAATTTATGAATGAACGATAATTTTATGAATGAACAAGACCTCTTTCTGAAACACCAATTAAACATATAAAATCGTATTTATTAAGATATAATTCAGTCAAATTTTCACCACTAAATCAACAACTGAAATGATTCCATATTTTGTTGAAACATCGTACAACCGGAGAACAGAAATCGCAGGTATGAAAAATGCACTTTTTTTTTCACTGGTGTTGAAAACCCAAAACTAATTTGACTATAATTTATGAATGACGGAAATTTAAGCGATAACAATACATCGGAGTGACCTCAAGGTCATCCTCTGTAAAAAGAACCGATCTGACTATAAGTTACCTTTCGTAAACAAATAATCCTAAAAATAGAAAAGTAAAGGAAATTCTGCATCTCGCGCGAACTATAACACATTGCAAAATCATTGAGAAAATAGTTTGCTCATTGGAATTTCGTATGGATTTATTAATCATTATTTTGGATCATACATCACAAGTCATTAAACAAAGATATGTGTGAGACTATCGCTAAATAACGAACGACCAATGCGTTTGAAGATGAGGATTTGCAGCAAACAAATAGAACTAAGTCTTATTGATTTAGAAGATAATAAAAAAATAGCCGAAGTAGACTTTTTAAGACCGATTGAAGATCGATCTTTTCAGTTTTCATTATTCCATCCATCGTTTTGAAAAACTTGTGTTTTTGCTGCCAAACATAGGTAGTAATTCCCATGCAATCGTGAGAGATATGTACAATAAAAGTGAATTATGTGCTAAAATAGACAATGTGCTTACTTCTAATTTTTATTCCCAAATTGGAGTAAACTAAGGGGATATTTTGAATCTAAACCTTTTCAAGATTTTTATAAATGAATTTTACCGGATGCATTTAATGAAACCCCAGATGCTGTTGATATAAATGACCACAGAATTGACTGCCTCATCTATGCAGAGGATCTTGTGTCTTTCAAAAACGGCTTGATAGTTTATCCTGAGTGTACTGTAAAATGGTATTTAGAGGTCAATCTATCTAAAACCAAAGTTAATATGTTTAACAAATCTGGAAAACTTTTTAAAGAATATTTGTATTACAAAAAAGATATAATAGAATGTGTTTACAATTATAAGTATCTAGGTTTAAAATGTATATAGACTTTTAAGCATGGAAAGGGAGTCTGGCGTAGCCAGGGTTGAAATTATGTGGATGCCTTCGCCGAGCGGAGCGATGCGAAATTTTTTTTGGACTATTTTATGCAAAACATTATATTTTTTTCAGACATTGTTCCTGTAAGCACATGCTCTCCCCTAGAATCCGACATTGGTTAGATGTTTGTTTAATTTCAAAATACCCACCAATTCATATTTCAAACAAAATTTTAATGTTTTTTCTCGAAATTCTCGAAATTGAATGTAATTAATTTGATGTAAAAGTTTCCAATTAATCTTATATTTGACATCTCATAAGCGGCCCCATCACAGCGGCACTTCTGTATAAAGGAACTGAAGTGATCCTATTTTCTACTATTTCTCAAAAAACGGCCCCATTACAGAGCCACTTCGGAATATAGGAACTGAAGTGACCCCATTAATGCGTCACAGGGGACAAGATATAAAACTTTGTATACAGCAAGAGACCATTTTAAAGGATTTGTAAGAAATGTAGTTGAAGATGAACAACATTTCATTACAAGTTGTCCATCATGTACAAAGATGATCTGTAGGGAGAAGTTTTTCAAGGAGATATTTTTCAGTATTTTTGCTAATTTTTCATATCTCTCAAATGAAACAAAATTTGTTTTGTTATGTATATTTGAGAATGTGTCTGTACATAAATATTTAGGGAACTACATTTGTATATTGTAACAATATAAAAAAAGAAGATGTGGTATGATTGCCAATGAGACAACTATCCACAAAAGACCAAAATGACACAAACATTAACAATTATAGATCACCGTACGGCCTTCAACAATGAGCAAAGCCCATACCGCATATAGTCAGCTATAAAAGGCCCCGATAAGACAATGTAAAACAATTCAAACGAGAAAACTAACGGCCTTATTTATGTAAAAAAAATGAACGAAAAACAAATATGTAACACATAAACAAACGACAACCACTGAATTACAGGAAGTCTAGATGTTAAACGAAATGTAAATGAATAAACGTTACTTAACAATGATAATTGTAATGATTTGAGAGTGCAGGTCACGTTTTGAATTATATGTATGTGACTTATTTAGAATAATATTTCGTTTCAACGTATAAAGTTTTGTCGACTGCCTTCGGGGGCTATTTTACCAGCTCCAGCAAAATAGCGATTTATATAGAGTTTTGCTATTTTGCCGGTTTTAATTAAGTTAAGAATAACTTATAATTGACAATATCAAACATGTGAACACTATATGCTCAAGTTTAAACCTGAGTGACTCAGTTTAATAAGTTACCCAATACTTTAAAAAAAAAAACTTATGAAATCACGATGTAGCAATAATCATTTTATACTTTCCAATTAAATCTTACCTGTAAAATGGCGCAAATGTAGTTTTTTCAATAGTATCATTGACAGCTACATTTATAAAATAAAGAATAAAAACGGGGAATGAGTCAAAGAGACAGCAACCAAATCAAAATATACAATTCAACCTAAGGTCATTGGGTCTACAACACAGCGAAAAATCACACATATATACATGTCTCTGACTAGAGGGAGCCATGAGCAGGTCCATAAACACACTATTAGATAGATCAAGAATAAAGACGCCATTCTATGCTGCTAAATATAAAGATAAACCAAAATTAAAACATATACAAGAGCAACAAAGGCTAAAGGTTCCTGACATAGGTCAGACACAAAAATGCGGCGGGTTTAAACTGGTTTTATTCACGTCAATCATTTCCCCTTCTTCTCTAGCCAATGTATAAGACATATATAATTTTAACATCCTCAATTTTGAGTGTCACTGACAAACAATAAATTTCACGGAAGGGGTGTTTTAGATAATAATAATAATAATAATAATAATAATAATAATAATAATAATAATAATAATATCTTTATTTAGAGAGAGTAACTCCTTTGGATTACACCAATTTTCAATAAGGCTCTCTTAATACAATAATAATTACATTACAAATAAACAATGCATCAATAATAATGGTAAATAAAGATTATGTACAATTTAAAATACAATAAACAATTATGATATGGCATTACAGTAAAAATATGATGGTAATGTTAAAAGTACATAGATTTGTATATATGTTTAAATTCGGATACTGTATTTGATTTTTTTATTGAATTAGGAAGAGCATTCCACACTTTTGGTCCATTGTACGAGAAACTAGACTTATACAACTCTGTATTTGGTTTTGGAATAATAAAATTATCTGAGGATGAAAATCTCGTATTATATTTTTGGTTTGCAGAAGCTGATACAATAAGACTGGACATATATTCTGGAGCTAAGCCATGTTTTGCCTTATACATTAGTAATGATTTGTGATAAAGTATTCTTTGTGTGATTGGCACAATGTTACATTCGTGAAATAATTCTCTTGAAGGTTTGGTGTAATCATGTTCGTCTAAAATTATTCTTGCTGCCCTTTTTTGCAGTTTTAGTAAACTATCTAATAGAAAGTTATTACAGTTTCCCCATATTGAACAACAATAATCTAAGTGAGGTACTATAGTTTAGTTTACGTTTAATACGACGGTGCTATGTATGAAATTTAAAAATAATTAAACTGCAAGCCATCTGCTGTATTTCAAAAGGCTATCTGCTTCTTCAGAAAATACTATACGTAGTTATTATCAAGTCCATTTTATTTTTACAAGAGACTCAGATAAAGTCCAAACAATAAAAATAATCAACAACACGATGTACAATAACGAATTCTATAAGCAATCATCATTCCAAAATGTTATACAGTTACACCAAAACATAAAAATATTCTAGTTTCCACATTTTTACGCTATTCGACTTTTGTAACTCGCAACTCGACTTTTGTAACTCGCAACTCGACTTATGTAACTCGCAACTCGACTCTTGTAACTCGCAACTCGACTTTTGTAACTCGCAACTCGACTTTCGTAACTCGCAACTCGACTTTCGTAACTCGCAACTCGGCTTTCCTAACTCGCAACTCGACTTTCTTAACTCGCAACTCGACTTTTGTAACTCGCAACTCGACTTTTGTAACTCGCAACTCGACTTTCGTAACTCGCAACTCGACGTTCGTAACTCGCAACTCGACTTTTGTAACTTGCAACTCGACTTTCTTAACTCGCAACTCGACTTTTGTAACTCGCACCTCGATTTTCTTAACTCGCAACTCGTTACTCGACAACAAGTGAATCTCTAGTTTTAAAGACTTTTGTTTTATATGAACATACTGTTTGTATCGCCGCCAAATGTTTGTGCTCCTGAATAATCGCTGGTGCATTATATTAAAGTTGTGTTTTTGCATTAAGCGATTTTGTTTTACATGAAAATATTGTTTTTATTGATATATTTTTTGTGTTATTGCATAAAGGGGTTGTGCACGACTTTACATTTTAAAATTGTGTTTCTTTGATTCAGGGTTTAGCAATTATTCCGACATTTTTTGTTGCTGTTAAACATGTTGAAATACATGTTATGTTTTTGTTGAGAATAAAATTATTTGAAAATACAATATATCTGTTTTCATTGCCTAATGACATAGCTGCTTTGTCCTTAGTTGAATATTTGGCGTTTCACTCTCGTGTATTTGTTGTTTTGGGTATCACATTTTCCGACTTTTTGCTTTTTATTCTTGATAAGATATAGATGTATATTAAGTGCATTCAAATTGGTATTCTAGAATAAATCTACCAGATAAAAAGAGAAATAATTGTTGAGTGATACATGTATTTTAATGATCATTATTTCCCGTCTAGATCTTTCATGTCAATTCCAAGTCGGGTGGTTGGAAGGATTTTACTCTCATCGGTCTTGTGATGTTGTCTGATTGGTAGGCATCCTCTTGCAACCTCGCCTGGTTTGGATACATCTGAACGTTTGGTCGTCCTTTGCTTCCTTCGTCTGCGTATAAGTTTATCAAACAAATGATCTCTGGAAAATGAATAGTGAAACAAGTTAACACACATTGATAAAACAATTAGTGTACAAGGTTTGTGAAAATTGGTATTTAATATTTCGATGCCATTTAGTACTTTGTAATATAAAGCGTATAAGGATTATACTCATTATTGAAGGTTATATCTTGGATGATAATGGTGTTTTTCTAGTTTTATCTCATTGACACACAACCGAATCCTTTCTATTTCGTAAGTATGGTCTAAATTGAATTGATGAATGTTTTATGATAACACAAAAATGTATTTTTTTTACAATGATTTAAAAAAAAAATGCATCTGAAAAAAATAAATAAATGATGAAACTAGATGAATTATTAATACAAGTTATCCTGGTTTGGCGACAATTCTATTATTGATTAAAAAAAAACAAACTATTAGATATAGAGATATACCGTAATGTTATTGATCTCAAGTATAGATCAGAAGAAACATCCTTCATGTTGACATCAACCGGCTGAACAAAATTATCCACTAGTTGTACCTCTGGGTAGACAGCTTTCCTTGTTGTATTTATTCGAAATGACCTACAAAATCAACACAATGTCTAAACTTTCATGTTGTAAGAAATTGTATAGTATATATGTACTTTAAATTACCCAAAGCCATTCACTACTGAAAATGAACGACAGTTATATTGCTGTTCTTCATATTGGAAGTTCCAACCATATTTCACTTGCTAATGACTATATTATAACATAAGATTGATTTAACATACACGTAGTTTGAAGAGACAGAG
Source organism: Mytilus galloprovincialis (assembly GCA_037788925.1). Classification (NCBI taxonomy): domain Eukaryota; kingdom Metazoa; phylum Mollusca; class Bivalvia; order Mytilida; family Mytilidae; genus Mytilus; species Mytilus galloprovincialis. Next base: position 38,256,518 of record CM075332.1, on the reverse strand, counting down.
ACCACTTAAACAAGTGAGCGCAACGACAAAGATCAATAAAAAATACGGAAAATTAAAAAAAATAAAAGGAAACCAAAGGCCCCCAGAATCCTGATAACCTACCTGAACAAAATGTAAACCTATAACCAGAATTGTCTTGTGATGAAAGCCATCTTATATTTGGGACCAAGTAAAAAGAAATCGATCTGAAAGTTTACCACCTGCAAACTACTGCTGCCAATTAGTTTCAGAAAAGAAGAAGAAATTTTAGCCATGTTCTCATAGCATCTTATGTTCAACTAAGTTCAGCAATGGTAGCCATCTTTAATCACAGGCAGGGTCATCAGAACAATTCTAAAAGAGGACCTTGTAAGGACCATTTCTGAAAGTTTGGTTCATACGGACATTGCGGTGTCACACAATATAAATAAGTGTGGTTTTGGCATTGGGTTCTATTTAAAACTATTTTCAGATATGGTGGCCATCTTGGAACTCGTAACACATCTGCAATTGTTCTTCATCTTAACATGTTTATTTGCTTCTCAAAAAAAGTATATGCATGCATAAACTTGGCAAAAATACATCGAGAAACGACCCTATACACCAGTTTTCTGTTTTGAAAATACGAGAATGACCTTTATTGTTTTTTATTTTAGTTTTAACAGTGATATAGGTATCTTTGGATTGCTATTTTGTTATGCTTGTTATGGTATTTTATATTGGTATTACGTGGATTCTCTATTAGTCAAGTATAAAACAATGTTACCTTTCTGATGGGTCACATCGGTAGTGAAAGATTTCGGTTACTGTTGACATCAGTCGAGGAATTGATATAGCTTTTGGACACCCAAGACGAGTTGGTTCCATGTCGCTTAATTCACCAAAGAAGGTTTCATTGACAAGACTAGAAATAGCTCTATGGTTATATGTACCGGACTTGACAATGGAGTACAGTTGTATTGTTGTATCTATACGCGGTAGAAACCCCTCAAACATAACTTTCGGAAATCCTTTAACATACATTCCAAACATAGGGAACTGACCAAAGTCCACACCCTCTAAAAGAAATTCTTTGAGTCTCAATTTTCGACGAATTCTTTCCTTAGATGAAAAGCCAGGGGTATCCTCTGCCTCATACCATTCTCTTACAATTTGACAGAAATCGGCCTCTTTATCAAATGCTAAATTCCTCATTTCAATTTCAACATCGCGTGAAAATGTTCTTTTTGCGAAAGCATTATTTTGTTTATCAATTATATCAACAACAAGACTTTTACTGATAATGTCTCGGTTCTTGTTTGCAACAGCTACCCAGGCTTGTTTTCGTATATTCTGTAAGCCATCCTTACAAACTTTTGACCGCAAATTGACCAAAAGGTGGTGTGCATCAATACAGGCGGGTTCAAGTTTTTGCCTGATGTCATTAAATTCTGGATAAGAAAACCATTCAGTGCTCCCTATGTCTTCAACATTTTTGTCAAAAGGGCATTTAGCGATCCAATCAATGTACGCAGCTTGGTATGTAATCGTGGAATAAACAAGATTTAAGATGTCTTTTGGTACTCTTTTAGTGTTTTGTGCACTAGAGCCCTTTATGCGTCGTGCAGTGAACTCTCTAAGCGTCAGCATACTTCGTACTTTTCTCTCTGATTCAATTTGTTTTCCATCGCCGACTAACTTACTTATTCCATTTACTTTTTCTAAAATTCTCCATGATTTCCTAATCATCAACCCTGCTTTCTTTTGAAGCTGTTCTGTACTCCCGATAATAACATTCAATTCATCGTGCGATAGCTTCTTTAAGATTTGAGTATCTGCGATTGACTTTTTAAGAATCTGTACATCTTTATCCTTCCATTTAGCTTGAACCGAACTCTTCTGATGACTGATCAAAGATTGTAATATGTATTGGTAGTCTGAATCACTTAAAGACGCATTTGACGTTGTTTGGTTAATTTGACGCACTGCTGAAATATTTGCAGAGGAACTTGTATCTAATTCCGACTCTTCAGTCTGGTTGCCAGTACTGTCTAGGGCAGCTATAAAATCTGTTTCCGTTTCATTTTCTATCAGTACTTCTAGTGCTACTTCAGGTAAGTATGATGTTATATCTGATGTTAGAACGTCTTCGTCTCTTTCTACGGGTTGTCGTTGTTTTATCTGCTTGTAACTTATAATACATCTCATGATTTTCGAATAGAGAGAACAGGAAACATAATACCCTCCGTTGTCTTTCTTATCTATTGTCAAATCTTCATGAGTCTGAGCAATTGGGGTTCGTGTCAACTCGTTAAGAATGACGTCTCTACTGGTTTTTTTCTTGACTTTTCACTCACGTCTCTCTGTAATTGTAATAATGTAAGCGGCTTGTCACTTGCGTCGCGGTTTGCCAGTTTAATCCACTGGCCATCAAAACAGCTACAGGCTATATGAATGTCTTTGTCATAACATGCCTGCAACATTGCGTTGTGCATGTTCCGCATTGGCGACGTGGGCAAGCTATTCCCTTTCATAGCATAACCAATGGGCAGTGAATGGGGGATTTCCTCATTCCAATTACGGTCTGTATCGCTTAACAACCAGACTAGAACTTCACTAGCTTTCTTCCTACATATCTCGAAGGCTTCGCGTAAAGACGATATTATTTCTATAAATAATATATCCATGTTATTTAAAGGGATTGAGATTGTCTCGATGTGTATGGGAAACAAGTAAGGCGACTCCGGAATAGTTTGTGCAATTTCTGTGCACGTCCCTTTCAACGACGGAACCTCACACAAGAATTCTGTAAAGTTTTCGTTGTAGCTTTTCATTATTAATTTTATATTCTTGACGTTTTCAGAAATGTGGGTAGGTTTTTTCGGTATTGGAATGCCATACATGTTTTTTATTTCTGATTCCATTAGGTTCCAGAGATCCTCATCAAATTTGGCTTTAATTACAGTAGTACTTTCCTCTGTCCAGCTCAAATAAAGAAGATCGGGTGTATTCAATGCAGCCATTTCTCCTAGTATTTGTGAAATGTACCTGAAAACCATAAGTGATTCAGTGAAAATTATATAGCATAAAATTGAGAATGGAAATGGGGAATGTGCCAAAGAGACAACAACCCGACCATAGAAAAAAACAACAGCAGAAGGTCACCAACAGGTCTTCAATGTAGCGAATAATTCCCGCACCCGGAGGCGTCCTTCAGCTCGCCCCTAAACAAATATATACTAGTTCAGTGATAATGAACGCCATACTAATTTCTAAATTGTACACAAGAAACTAAATTTAAAATAATACAAGACCAACAAAGGCCAGAGGCTCCTGACTTGGGACAGGCGCAAAAATGCGGCGGGGTTAAACATGTTTGTGAGATCTCAACCCTCCCCCTATACCTCTAGCCGATGTAGAAAAGCAGTACGAATACGGCATTAAATTTGTTTGGTTTCACGTTTGGATAGAAAATGCACTTCTGTAATTAATATTACAAAACTATTTTTTACAAATCACGCAGATTTACAATCACACAAGGGAATTAATTTGGCAAATCATTACAAAATATGACACTAAACAATCGATGCCGTACCCATTTGTAAAGCTTATTTTAAAATGATACAAACCGAATGGATAAGCACAAAACAAATTTTAAAAAGTGAATTCATAGATGTATCAAAAATTTAGCTAAACAGTTTCAGAGAATAAATATATAAAAGTGACGATATATTAAGTGCTCACATATAATGATGAGCATGTTGTGTTCCTCCCTAAATTGTGACATACTTATTATTAGTCATCAAAACGGGTGTCGTTAATGATGCTGGAACATTTTTACCTTTCCGGGCATCCAGATTAATTCCTGGTTTTTCTGTCCATTTTTTTAGGAAAAAGGGGGGTTCTTGCATTGCTAAACTGTCGTTATGGGTTTATGTTCTGGAAAAGTGATGGTAAAGGTGACATGATAGTTTGGCAAGGCGAGCTAAAAATCTATAATGATTGGTCAAGTATTAATACATACCTTTGTGGAATTTCATAATGAACTGGTGTTTTATAATCTGTAGGACATGGACACTTGAATTCACAGGCAAGTTTTGTCACTTCTGATTTAGTAGAATTAATTTCTATTTGAGAGAGACTTCCGTCTGGCGATACAAGTACTAATGGTTTGTTGTCAGTGTGTAAAACATGCGCCCCTTCTTCTACAAACTTTAAATTTGGGTAATAAAATGGCAAAATTTTGCCGACCAAAGTAGCGACTGCATGGATTTCACACTTGGTTCCATGTTCCATTCTTTGTTTAGCTTCGTCTGAGAATTCTTCCTCTATGTTAATTTTCTTTATTACTTTATCAAAATGTTTATTCAAAGCCTTTAAACTATCCAATCCTATTCCTTCAAATATTTTGCTTCCAGTTACTTTGAACTCTTTTCTTGCCTCGAACCATTGGTCAGACCTTTGCTTCGTGAATCGGATATCCCCTTTATATTGATCAGGTAAGTCATCGGGCTCTTTTAATGATATCCAATTTTTTTGTGTGAAGGAGTCGATGCTATTTCTCTCTACAAACATGTTTTGAGATGACTGTAAACATGCTCCTGTTTTCAATAAGGAATTATTGACGTCCAGCAAACGTTTCACAATAACCTGAATTTGGAATATCATTGCCTTCACACTACTGATGGCATACACATATCTCGAGGTTCTCCAGTTATCTCCTGCTTCCTTTTGGAACTTCCTCAATGCAAGAGTTTGTTTTTTGAATAAGATCCTTAAATCCTTTATGCGACAAGATACCAAAGCTAATATATTGGTAATGTTTGTAATTTGTTTATCGATTGGTAAGTGTTCCCATGACAACCTTATATTTTCTACTAGACCAATTTCATTTTCGATTCGAAACTTCTGATCTTCAAGAGACTCGCACTCTTCATATCCAAATAAGTCTTGGTCTCCGTGTTTCTGATTTAAGCCCGGTGCCAGTTTTTTGCCATCCACACTTAGGACATAGCTATTACATGTTTGCTTTAAATCTATCGCTTGTTGTATAATTCCCGCTGGCAGTTCACTTGGTAAATCAATGTCAACAGGGTTAAAACTACTAACCCGTTGTGCACTTGGGACTGCAAAATTAATGGATGTTTCCTGCGAATCAAAAATACCACTGACGGACGAACCGCTTAATAATTTTCCGGTAGATTTTGTTCCCGACATAAATCTAAGGGCTTTTCCGTGAAATAAGCGGAACAGTACCTTCCAAAATTTCATTGTCTCTAAAGAATAAAACATCTGAGAAGTATTTGGCAGTGAATACCATCTTGCTACTTCCAACAGCAGAAGAAATGCTATATTTTGTAAGGGAAATTTATTTTGATTTATCAGATTTAAGAGTATAACAAAGTCTCCCAGAAGATTCACTTTCTTCAATCTACAAACTACTGCAGGAATAATTTCAATGAGCTGGTTAACAATTTGTTCTGTGGAATTTGGTCCAAATAATTTCTTCTTCCCTTTCTGTCTTATGTTTTTAGTTGGCTTTCGTTTGAAGGGCGCATAACTTAATTTATTTTCATTTGGATCAAATATATTTTTAGGAGTTTCCATCTTTGATTTGCTGATTATTTTTTTAATACTGCCACTATACTTTTTTGGTTTATGTAACCATAAGCAAAAACAAAACATCATTAAGGGTCCGGTGCCTGCAATAAAGCTGACATGGGTCCGGTTCCAGTAATTTGATCTAGGTGAAAGGGTCCGTTTCTAATAATTTTGAAAAGGAAGGAGTTTGACTTTAAATCTTGAATTATGCACAAAATGTTATTAACAAAAGAAATTTTACGTCGAAACCATGTAAGTATGGCTAATACTGTTCTAATTAAAGCGGGAATAATTATCATTTTGGTGGGAAAAGAGTTGCACAAAACATAGTCACTAGTTTAAAATGCTAATCAAATATAAAAGGAATACATCTTCGTTGGGATAAGTGGTTTCTAGATGACAAAAAAACATCCGAGGATTCCGTGAACACAGCAATTGTATTACTTACCTAACAGATTTGTCTAAATTATCATTATTCGGATCGTCGTCTGAGTCCATCGTAGGAAAAACGCCGAAAGTCGCCGTTGGTTTTGGTGGCAGTATCCGTTTCCGCCAGAAGTGGCCGTTATGGTTATGCACCGTGAGAGAGGTTTTCTTGTCCCCCATCGGCAAAAATATAGAAGAACCTCAAACCACACTTTTTTTTAACATTTATGAAGGTGAATGAACATTAATTACACGTGCCTTCATATAGTTTCTTGATATCACCTTTTGCAATTGACTATTTTTTTTGGCTGCTTTAGAAGCCTGTTGTTGGACTGTCGAATCACACAAAAGCTACTCCTGGAAAAGAAATCTCCATTTGTTTGGTGAATATTTACGTATAATTCCTTTAAAAAAAATATTCAGACTGGCTGGGCTTACGTCCTCAATATTTTCGTCCCTTTTGATACACAGAAGTCATAAGCTAATTATTAAGTAAAATGATTTTTGAGTGTTTTTTTGCCAAAACAGAATTCATTATATCGCGATGTCGTCATCTTTGGCAGTACCAAATCATTCTCTCTCACTACCGCCTGCAATCGTGTTTGCTGATATTTTTGTTTAGTTTTCGGATTACCTTGATTGATAATAATTGCTTACTAATCATTGTTGATGTTTACTGTTTAATTAATTTAGTACTACATTTGTAATACTATTATCATTGTTTCTATAATTAGTATAATTAGTAATATCTGAAAACTCTATACATCAAATTTAAAAGAGATGACACCTTTCGACGATCAGACCAATAAATTGCAAGTACATTTCACTGTTTATTAGCATTAATCATTCCTTTGTGTGTTTTAAGATTTTTGAAACTCAACGGCATTCTCTTTTGCCATCTTTGACTGTCCTGGTCGAGTAAGTGTCATTACCAAGTAAGTCGTGAGTGAGTTTTGGTCTGGCTAAGACTGTCTGTTGTTACATGGTGAAATATTTTATAGTATGTTTCTATTAACTCTGGTAATAACAAACTCAATGATGATATGGAAGCTGATGGTTACGTTGTCAATAGTATAACTGTACGTACTTAGTATATCCTGTATAATATTCAATAAAAACCCATAAATTGGCTCCCAACTAATGAGATTTTTTCGTGGAAGTGTATTGGACGATATTATGTACCAAGTCAGGAATATAGTCATTACTATTATATTATAGTTCGTATCTCTGTGTGTTACATTTTAACGTTGTGTTTCTTTTTTGTCGTTTGTTTCCTCTTATATTCGAGTGTGAATTCACATTATTACAAGACACATTTAAGACGTGTCACGGTACTTTTCTATCCCAAATTCATGTATTTAGTTTTGATGTTATATTTGTTATTCTCATCGGATTTTGTCTAATGCTTAGTTCTTTTTTGTGTGGGTTACATTTAAATGTTGTGTCGTCATTCTCCTAAATTAAATGCGTTTCCCTCGGTTTTAGTTTGTGACCCGGATTTGAGTTTTTTCTATCGATTTATGAGTTTTGAACATCGGTATACTACTACTGTTGCCTTTATTAAATCCTACTATTCGTTCATCTATACAAAAATCTCTGCCTAACCTAATGGAGAAAGGTTTTTTTTATAATTTAGATAACATATTTCAACAAAGTACCAAGTAAAAACTTTATAAAACAACACAGAAAGGAAGGTGGTATTAAATGTACATAATATACAACGTAGAAAAAAAAGTGGCCTGAACGTGCTGGGAAAAGCGACGCAAAACGTATCTATTTTCTGACTTAAACTAGAGAAATTAAGATTGATCGACCTCAATGCAATGGAATATGTCATTTAGTAAAATACACATCGGTTAAAAATAACCTTATTGTTTTCATGAAATTTACCACTTTCGTACGGAAATACATCTAAGTTCGAAACACGGAGTAATGTTAATTACTAGTAGCTACTGTGTGTTTATTTGACCGATGCATTTACTTTATGTTTATACCTATCTCTTGCAATCGACTTTTGTCGGGGTATGCATGTAATATTTGCCACTGAACGTTAAACTTTTTTTTTCATCGGATGAATAATATATAATATAGAAACATTAATGCTGTACATGTAATTCTTCCTGAATGCTATTTTGCATACATCAATAACTAGTCTAACTTTGTATGTTGGGTCATAATGTGAATGATCCCTCGGTAGTGCTGTTGCGTTATTTCTTGCGTGTAGGTTATATATAATGAATAAAAATCTGTCCCTTGCCATAGCAGAACGGAAACAAGTTCTTCCCAACTACAAAGTGTCCTGAGTTTTCCATTTCGACGCCAATATTGGCTTCTTGATTATTCTCATTGACGAGAGACGCCTGATGAAGCTTTCATCTCTTCATTTCAGACAAGACGCCAAATCTGGAGCCTTGATTATGGTTTCAGATTTCCAATTGATATCCGATGTTCAGCGTGTCGGTTTGTTTCTTGTACATGAACATCCACCACATTGTTACCTTCATTTTCTGGGTCAGTCACCATGAATAGGAATATGTGGTTTATCATCTGGCCGGATATCTGCTGGTCCTAAACGATTTCACTGAAATGCTGCATGTCAGGTATATGAAACACTTCAGGGTTTTTATTCCTCATAAAATCTTCGGAAATCATATCTTTCATTGTTAATTCTTTAGGCTTTTTTCCCGTCAACTCTAATGCGACGTCTAAGAATTTATGACGTTTGAGAAGAAAGCAAAGTAAACAAAAAATCCAATAATTCACATATTTATAATCTATGAAATAAAGGTTGTACAAAAAAATGTAGAAAGTAAAATAACAAAAAAAATACTGAACTCCAAGGAAAATTCAAAACGAAAGTCCCTAATCAAATGATAAAACAATCAAACGAATGGACAACGACGGTCATATTCCTGATTTGGGACAGGCATTCTCAAATGTAACAAAATGGTAGACTGAACCTGATTTTAGAGCGCTTAGCCTTTCACTTGTAAGTTGTATGAATGTCGTATCACATTCCAATATATTTAGAACGATGTGTGAAGAAAACAGACATTAATAGGTAAAATTGTTAAACTAGGGATAATGCCATCATCACTGTGTAACAATCTCAATCAGAACAAAAAAACAAACAAATATATAACAAAGAAGCACAATATTATAAAATTTAATAACCACATACATTGCTACTAATATATGTGTTTTAGAAAATCAACCCAAAATGACTACATGGCGAGATTTACATGAGCTCAAGTAGAGAGTTGCGTGTTTGATGTTACTGAATGTTACGTCACACAGAAAGAGTTATAGAATAAGTTACAAATTGACGTTCAAAGTATTTTCAATATTATAATAGAACAATATCATAAATACATTATATTAGAACAATAACATCTATGGTGGGATGTTAAAAGTACAAAACTATGTCATAATTTTTTTACAAAAGTAGCACGTTCAAATTGATATAATATGATTTAGCAGTTCCAAGTATTTTCAGTCATAATAGCAAATTAAGATAATGAGATGTTTAAAAGAACAGAGCCACGTCACATGTAGCTAAAAAAACTCGAAAAGTTATACGTACAAAGTGCACAAGCAAATAAAGAAAGATAAAACACACACATGGACGGGATGTATAAATACCGAGCCACCTCAAATGGGTATAACCGAAACTGACCAAACAGTAAAGTAATATTAATAGTAGAACGAAGTGAAATAAAAGACGCATGATGACGTTATACAACGTCTGAATAGCAGCTGCAAGCCTTGAATATCGAATAAAGTTGGGGAATTTATATCCCATATGTAGGTGAAGTTGGTATATTGCTACTAAGGTGGGGGCATAGATAATTTCTAAATTAAAATCGTTTTTTTTTTTGTCATAGATTCTGGTACTAAGATGACTGTGTATGTCAAATTCGAGGTATAAATCTAAAAATGCAGCGGAGGAAGACGTGTTTCTTTAATTTCTAGTTCTGGGGGATAAATTGATGGAACCCAATCAGAAAAGTTCGAATTGTTAATGGAAAGAACATCCTCAACAGTGAAAGTGAAATTAAATAATCTGCCTTATGAAATCCAAAATAATAAATTTTTATCGTATGGTACAATTATTATGTTGAAAGGTATAGTGGATCATTTCTTTTAAGCGATTTTTCAATTTCTCATGGGAAATTGTGGTGTACAGGGATGAAAAAGCAAGTTTTTATAGAACTAATTTTAGAAAAAAGGTTCGATATTTAAAATTTTAATTGGAATTTTTAATAATCAACTTATTATTCGGCACGGGACGTTTGCGCTTTTTCATAGGACATTTGCGCTTTTTTATTTGGACACTTGCGCTTCAAAACATAGGACATTTGCGCTTTTTTTTAAATGACATTTGCGCTTTTGCATTATTTGGATGTTATGACTTCCCTCCTCTTTTCCGGGGTTAGATCCGACAGGATTGTAATTTCCTCAGACTTCACAGTCAACACAATAAATACAAGGAGAATATAGTTCCCATTTTTAAATCCATGACTCAGTCTGGTATAAAGCTGGTATAAAAAATGTGGGTAACAATTAAATGTTCCGTCCGTTTGTGAGTGAATATGTTCATTTTTCTGACTTAAAATATTAGTATTCCCATTGTCCGTTTTAATTCTAGCATTACACGTTTTCACGCCGGTACAATTCCATGAAAGGTCTTCACTTTTGAGAGTTTGATCAAAATGATATGACAATCCATCATGACATATACATTTTTTACCTTTAATAAATTAAATGTCTCTATAACTTTAAACTCTACTAGAACACACCCGCGAAATCGCGGGGAAATAGAGCGTATGTAAAACTGTAAAAAAATATACTGACTGGAGAATTTCAGGAGAGGTATAAAAAGTCAAAGGTACTTGGGGACTTTGCACATTTTTTTGCCCTCCCCCTATTTTCCAAATACCGATTTTTATACCTTTTTTCTGTACTCTATGAGCATGCATATATACCTAAATTACTATACAGAGAATTTCAGTAGAGGTTTAAAAAGTCAAAGGTACTTATATATATATATATATATCAGTGAACGCCATGAATAGTAGAGCCCCCTCCCAAGATAACCATTGGAATTTATAGTAAATTATAACAAATACAGTTATTCATAGTAAATATATGTAAGTATACAGAAATATATCCGCAGTGAACGCCGTTGATAGTAAACCATAAGCAGATCCCGGGGGGGGGGGGGGGGCAGGTATTTCGTTGAAAAAAATTTGTTGATTATATGGGGAATCACTGAAACATGAGAGGAACGCCTCCCCTTTTAGGTCAGTCAGCGCCCCTCCCTTATGAAAAGTTCTGTATACGCCACTGTAAACTAATTGATAGTAAATAGCAAATATTATTTATTTTCGTTTTCCTCCAAAATCAACCCAAACTGAAACACGTTAAGCAAGGATGATACATGCTAGAACTCAAAATGATAGCAGAAAGCAAATGTATATACTTTATTCATAGTCTTTGTATGTTCAAAGTACAGAAAAACACATGTTACCTATAGGACACAGAGGCATGATGATTAATTTATTGTGGAAGGAGGAGAAGCGACACACAAAATGGGGTCTTCTCGTTTAATAGTAACTAGAACACACCCGCGAAATCGCGGGCATTCAGAGCGTAGCTTAAAGTATGTAAAGTGTTGTTGGAAGAATTTTGTAAAATATTGAATGACTGGAGAATTTCAGAAAAAGTGTCATAAGTCATAGCTTATTGGGGACAGGAAAATGCTTTTTTTTTATCCCTCCTCCTTTATTTCCAAATTCCGAATTTTTGGTTTTCTATCAATTTCAATATGAACATACATTTAGTATGTTATGGACATTTAAGTAAGGAGCCTGTAATTCAGTGGTTGTCGTTTGTTTATGTGTTACATATTTGTTTTTCGTTCATTTTTTGTACATAAATAAGGCCGCTAGTTTTCTGGTTTGAATTGTTTTACATTGTCAGTTCGGGGCCTTTTAAAGCTGAGTATGCGGTATGGGCTTTGCTCGTTGTTGAAGGTCGTACGGTGACCTATAGTTGTTAATTTCTGTGTCATATTGGTCGCTTGTGGAGAATTGTCTCAACATGGCAATCATACCACATCTTCTTTTTTTTTTGTAAAAGATTTAATGACTTGAGAATTTCAGGAAAGGTATCAAAAGTTCACATGAATATTTTTAGCGCTTATCTGTATATTATGAAAATTCATCACTTATAAATATAGTGTATTTACTTTCAATTCTAAGTTTACTAATCGATCCATGGTGGTCATTGATATAGTATACAGACCCTCTCTATTTAATAAACTCTGTGACCGCCGTTGATAGTAAACTTGAAAATGATAGCAGTTAGAATTCTGAAAATACAATTTATTCTTTGTATATGTATGTTCAAAGTATACAGAAAAACGCAAACCGGAAGTCTAATCTGACTTAAAATTTCTTCCAATGGCGGGACAATATCCGGATGCCTTTTTTCTCGTTTTTCTCCCGAAATAACTCAATCTGAATAATCATATGAATAGATGACAAATGCGACTATGCACTATACCTATAGGACACAGAGGCGTGTTGATTGATTTATTGTGGAAAGAGGAGAAGCGACACCCAAAATGAGGTCTTCTCGTTTAATAGTATAGAAGAAGATGTCTAAGACTTTGTTAATGTGAACTAACAAATGCCAAATATAAGTTGATTTTATTTACGTAATGCTTACCTCTCACTTAAATTACAGGTATACGACTAAAAGTAAAAAGCGCAAATGTCCGGTCAATTTAATACAGGTGAATCAAAATTTAAAGCGCAATTGTCCATAGTGTTTGAAGCGCATATGTCCTATCGATTTACAGGTAAAAAAGCGCAAAAGTCCTGTGCCCTTATTATTAATACCACTACGCGAGTAAACAGTTTAACAGTATTTGTTTCACTGCGTACAGTAATTTTAGTCAATCTAATGGACAATTCTTTAGTGGAACACCCAGATCAGCCGGCAATGTACCGTTCTTTGTACGGAATTTTGTAAAGTTAAGGTATTCAATACAAACAAGGTAAGTCCGCCGACTTGTTGTTCAATGTAATTTTCATCGAAGCCATGAAGGACTTAGGGACGACATCAAAAGATCGATGTAGGATAAAAAACTTAAATCAAATAGTTTGGGGGTGGGGGTTAAAATTCTGCAAGTTTTGCATATCTAAAATCGATTTTTACATATATCCCTATTGGTAAATCAATTTTTCCCAAATTAAGTTAAGAAGGGAAAAGGGGGGGGGGGGGGGGGGTTAGTGAAAAAACTATGTTAATTAAGTATTTTATCCTACATTGAACTTTTGATGTCGACCCTTATGATATGTCTTTGTATAAAAATGTAGAAAATGGAGAATTGAACCTGGTGTTATAGTGCTAAACATTTAAATTGTACGACAGTCGCATCAATTTCCGTGATATTCACAACGATGCGAGAACAAAACAGATATAATAGGTAAACTATAAGTACAGCAGTCATCACTGTGTTACAATCTCAAAACAAACAATCATTTACAAAAAATCACAAAAGCATCTATCAAATTAAGAAAACCAACATTATGTGGGATTATCTGAGTGCTCATTTATTCCAAGGTAATTTACAAAAAAATCGTAGACATTATCATTTGAAGCTTTGTCAGCAGGAACAAGAACATACTTATAAAGAGATGATAAACATTTCACGGCTTCTTTGTTTCCGAAAACAGACTTTGATCTATCATTCACAGTTTTTCAACTAATGAATGCAACAGAATGCGACGTTTTATTAGAGACCTGATGGTTTTGACCCAATCTGACAAAGTAAAATTGAGAATGGACATGGTGAAGGTGTAAAACAGACAACAGCAGAAGGCCACCAACAGCGAGAAATTTCCGCACCCGGAGGCGACCTTCAGCTAGCCCCTAAACAAATATATATGGGTCATTTTCAAAAAATGTCGAATTTTGAAATTGAAAAATTTACTAAAAGTTACTTATTCAAACAACCCTCTACATAAGCAAATCAAAACAAACAGTACTTTAAGAACAACATATTAAAAGATGCAATCTTAATGATGTCATACAAGAATATCTTGAAACATTTTTTGATCGGTGGTACAATATTTTGTCTATCCTGTTACCATTTTCAAAAGAAAGTTTGGGTTATTGAGAAAAGGTTTAGATAAAATGTTAAGCTTGTTTTACGTTACAAATTAGATGGTTTTCAAGAGAATAAACTTCTATATATATTCATTCTGTAAAATAATAGATTATTTGCCAATTTTCTAGGTTGTACTGAAAAATGGCTCTAAAAATTGGTTTTCAAAGGTTGTAAAAATTACCACCAGTAATGTAAGTCTAAGATAGCAATTTATATTGTTCGGCCTTTTTTCACCCTTTCAAATAAACCCAACATCAAGTAAATCCCTCATACGTTAATTTACTTTTCTCTTTATTTCGTTGGTAACAGGAACGTACGTTTCTGATATATCACTATATAAAAGTCTATCCTGTTACCTTTTTGTCTATCCTGTTACCGATATCAGTATTGCACCTGCAAATGCTTCATTGGGAAGATTAAGACGTTATAACCTGAAGATGAGTTCAAACAATGAAATATTTCATTCGTTTTCCACCTACATGTTAAGATAAAAAATTAACGACGTTTTTGTCTATAATTGTCTATCCTGTTACTGTAACCATAGCAACCATAGTAACAGGATAGACATAACAGGATAGACAACAGGATAGACAAATTTCTTCGTTTTTGATTGCTGTTGTGAAATAACTACTCCCTTTGGTGAAGTGATTATGGTTTTCTATTGTGAATTTGGTTTCCAACACGTTATTGCACTTTTTACAACCATACTGTTAGTGTAATTAATCAAAATGGTTGGTAACAGCATAGACATGAAAAAAAGTACGCTCTATTTTTTTCACTAAATGTCTTGAAATTTCTTTTCTCTACACTGTCGTTCAAGAAACGAGGCGTTTTAAATGTAAAGATTACTTTGCATTTTTAAAATCAACACTGACTGATTCAATATTCATAGGGAGAATAATTTAACGACTGATTTAAGTAGCGGTAACAGGATAGACATAAACCTCCTGTACGCTGATTGAATTTCGTTTGTAGATAATCTGTTACATACAATGATAAAGAAGCTACGATTTTTCGTTAGAATTATAATTAACGTTCTTAAAAAGTCCCTTTTGCAGATATCAGAAAATCGGAAAAAAAATCATTTGAAATGTGTTTTTCTGACAATGTACGCACACAAATACCCCCAAAATCGGACTTAAATGCAGTTTAATCTTATCAAAATAGATGTAAGGTGTGTTTATTAAGTCTCCCAAACAAAGTTTGGAGACTTATTGTTTTTGCTCAGTTCTTATTATTTTTATTCTTCTTCTTCTTCTTCCGCCACTTTAAAAATGAACTTGTCCGCAGCATTTCTCCAAAACCGCTTGTCAGATTGACTTAGAATTTCATAAAATGGTAGACTAATATGTCTAGGTGAGCCATCAATCTTTCGTTTGTGCATTGGGGTCTATTAATGGGTATTTTGGGGGGTAGAAAGGAGGGAGGGGTTTACTATAGAACCCTATGGGATTTTATTTCAAATGAATATAACTTGAAAACTGTAAGTGATAGATACATGCAGTCTTCAGAATTGATTATAGGACAATAAAACAAATCACATGAAATATAGGGGAGTCCCTTGGAGTTCATCCCCACCCCCTTCAATTGAGAATATGCTTATATCTTGTAAACGGTCCAGATCCCCACCCCCCTAAACCATATATATTCTTAAATGGGACGATAAAACAAATCAAATGAAATTAAAGGGAGGTCCCCGGGGGTCATCCCCATCCCGTTCAATTTGAGAATGTGCTATTATCTTGTAAACGGTCCAGATCCCCACCCCTAAACCATATATATTCTTGTAGGGGACAATAAAACATATGAAATTAAATTAAAGGGAAGTCCCTAGGGGGTCACCCACCCCCTCCTGTTTCAAAACTTGTAAACGGTCAACATCCCCACCCCTAAACCATATATATTCTTGTAGGGGACAATAAAACAAATGAAATGAAATTAAAGGGAAGTCCCTAGGGGGTCACCCCACCCCCTCTTATTTGAAAACTTGTAAACGGTCAACATCCCCACCCCTAAACCATATATATTCTTGTAGGGAACAATAAAACAAATGAAATGAAATAAAAGGGAAGTCCGGAGGGGGTTACCCCACCCCCTCTTGTTTGAAAACTTGTAAACGGTCAAGATCCCCACCCCTAAACCATAAATATTCTTGTAGGGGACAATAAAACAAATGAAATGAAATAAGAGGGAAGTCCCAAGGGGGTCACCCCACCCCCTCTTGTTTGAAAACTTGTAAACGGTCAACATCCCCACCCCTAAACCATATATATTCTTGTATGGGACAATAAAGCTAATCAAATAAAATTAAAGGGAAGTTCCTGGGGGTCGCCCCACCCCGTTCAATTTGAGAATTTGCTATTATCTTGTAAACGGTCCAGATCCCCACCCTTAAACCATATACATTCTTGTAGGGGACGATAAAACAAATCAAATGAAATGTAGGTAAATTTCCTGGGGGTCACCACCACCCCCTCCTGGTTGAATACTTGTAAATGGTGGAGATCCCTACTCGTAAGCCATATATATTCTTGTATGGGACAAAAAATCAAATCAAATGAACATGGGACCATATGAATGGCGAGTTATGGGAGCTTTGTTTGGGAGACTTCGTAACAGCATCCTGTTACAATTACTTCTTGTTATTAATGTTCTGATTCACAAATCCGACAAGCTTTCATTTAAACCATTACAACTGAAATTTCCATCAGAAAAAAAAAAAAATTAGCATGGGTGTACTGAAAATTCGACATTTTTTGAAAATGACCCATATACTAGTTCATAATGAAACTAAAATTTAAAATAATACAAGACTAACAAAGGCTAGAGGCTCCTGACTTTAGACAGGCGCAAAAATGCGGCGGGGTTAAATATGTTTAAGAGATCTCGACCTTCCCCCCCTATACCTCTAGCCAATGTAGAAAAGTAAACGCATAAAAATACGCACATTAAAATTCAGTTCAAGAGAAGTCCGTGTCTGATGTCAGAAGATGAAACCAAAGAAAATAAACAAAATGACAATGATACATAAATAACAACAGACGGCTAGCAATTAACTGACATGCCAGCTCCAGACTTCAATTAAACTGATTAAACATAACCCGTGTCATGCCAACAACTGGTTTTTAAATAAATGTGTTTAGTTCCGATGCATAGACCCTATAAGTGAATCAATATTAACGCAAAAATATGCAATCTTTATTCACCTGACAACAGTATCGTAACTATATGCCTTCTTAATAAGTCTATTTAAAGGTTTTGTTAGCTTCTGAGGTGAATACTGACATGTTTGTGCTTAATAAGGAGCATTTCCATAAAAAATTGGATGTGAAATACCTGAACGTATAAGAACTCTGCATGTTTAGCTATATTTACGAATGAATGTCCTTATACCGATGATTATAGTTATCAAAGGTACCAGGATTCTAATTTAGTACGCCAGACGCGCGTTTCGTCTACATAAGACGAATCAGTGACGTTCATATCAAAATATTTATAAAGCCAAACAAGTACAAAGTTCAAAAGCATTGAGAATCCAAAATTCCAAAAAGTTTAGCAAATGTTTTGACTAGTTTGTGATATCGAAACCCTGGTGTTTTAATTTTTTAGTAATACATAAATTTCACTCGTTAAAGTGTCCAGTTCAACTTCTTGTTTACCACATGCCCTGGCGTAGATGGTTGAAATTGATGTGTTGGGGTTCTCTAAACTTAGGACTATGAGAAATCATCTTTTGGAGATTTTCATGTTGAATTATATTTAGATCCACAGTAATATCATGGTCAGAGGAGCAGTAATTTAATATTTACAGTTTCTGATTCTGTAATCTTCAGATCATTAAGCTCTTATTATGTAAGTCAGATACAGTCATTTTGTTCTATCTGTTGTTATGGCAAATAACCCACCCCACAGTTATATGTATTTGGGGTTAGTTTTCCACAGAATCATTGGAATGAACAGCATCTGCATGTATCCCTTTACTAAATCATTGCTTCCACTGTTCATTTTATTCCTCTAACACTAAGTCCAAATATTCACAAGTGGAGATGTCACCAGACGGTTAGAGTGATGGGTTCAAATAACCCTCTTCTGATTACATCCTCTAGGTTTTTCAAGTAGTGCATTTTGATCATCAATTCAATCTGCTAAAACTTTAAATGTGTTCTGGCATAAAATACTTTTACTGTTAAGTTTATGTTTGGTATTATTCATTTGACGTGGCTCGGTACTTATACATCCCGTCATTGCTTTATAAAAAGTGCTTTGACTATGTTCACCTTTTATTTTGTTGACATATTTGTTAGTCCTAAAAGTGATTAAGACAATATTGATCGATGTATCCCTGTTTCATGTATTTTGATAATTTTTACATATATAAAAAAGAAGATGTGGTATGACTGCCAATGAGAAAACTGTCTGTATTGTCCACATGTATTTGATTTAATGCGGCTGTCATACAGGTTAAAGGTTCAACTGGCTATAAAAACAAGTTTGAATCCACTACTTTCTACACAAGTAAATGCCTGTACCAAGTCAGGAATAATATAGTAGTAACACATTCGTTTGGTGTGTTCGAGCTTTAGATTAAGGATTTTGCATTTATAATTTTCCTCGGAGTTCGGTATTTTTATTATATTTTTTTCTTTCGTCATGTTGGTTCAATGGTGATTTTTTGTTGTCTGCAATCCTGAAAATCAAGAAGTAGCTAAAAAGACTTGACCAATCTGTCTTAAATAACCATTTGCAAATTTTTGAAGAGAAGACCGATTTGACAAGACGGAGAACTGTTTACAAAACAAAAAATGCTTGCGACATACCTCAAATCTTCCCCAAGCCGACAGAAGAAACATTAATGGATATAACTCTTGGAATCGAACAACTTAAGCAAGTGCAAGGATACAAAAGAGACCATTTTTCTGAATCAGGCTATAATGATATGTTAATTCATAAAGAATCTGATACTTTTCTAGATATCTGTGTCGAGAAGTCTGTAAATGTATGGTATTTTACGGGTAAAGAAAGAAATTGGCTGCTGTGCACACGTCGCAAGTGTGCTTTGGTATTTGGGTTAAGAGATGGACACGATAACACTTGTCTGAAAATATCTTATTACTTAGTTTTAAAAAAGTCGGTAAAAACCATTCATCATAAATAGGAGCTGATGAATAAACTTATCATAATGCATACTTTATTGGTCAAGAATAAAAATAACATCATAAACCTTTAAAATTTTAATTATCTAGTTGTTTTACTTTTCAATTATTTAGAACTCTTCAAGGTCTGACTAAGTTAACTTACATTTGCCCTACAAAAATGCAAAACAGAAGGTTAAAAAACCTGACATATTCTCAAAACTGAGAATCGGCCGAATCCCTGTTTCCTCAAGAATCCTCCAGCTTGAGGGACTTTGCAGGACAATTTATACATATATATGTTTGTTTTATCTTTTTAAAATAAAATGCTGCATCAAGTTATTTTCACTATAAATTCAAATACAATTTGGGATGTTTCTACAAAACTTTTATATTTTAGCTTAAAGTTTATTATTGATCTCTTCTAAATATCTAATTCAAAATACCATCTCACGGATTTCTATTTAATCTTGGTATTTATGTGGTGTTCATGAACAATTTATTCTTATTTAGGCATTTTTGCAAGAGTTGTAGCTAAAGAAATAGCATGGTGACCCAATACTTTTTTTCAAAATTTTGAAAAAAGGCATGGAAAAATATTCATTCAAGTGAAATATGAACAAATTCCATTTAGGAAAAATTCTGTTGAACAACCTTAAAATTTGTTATACATTATCTGTACTTGCACATTAACTTTTCATAGACCCAATTAGTAACATTCGTCAATCAAAATCAGCATTAGAAATTATGTACCGTAGCATAAGAAAAAATGTATCCATTTAGAGTAACATTTATGTACCGTAGCATAAGAAAAAATGTATCCATTTAGAGTAACATTTATGTATAGTACATCCAGAAAGTTTAAAAAAAATCATTAAAATACTAAGTCATTATATTAAGTCATAATTTATGATATTCAAAATTTCAGCATGTCACAGTCATCAGAGTTTGAGAACTTCATCAAAAACATGACTGACTGTCAAGTGAGTGCTGAGAATACACTGTCAGATAAGCTATATAAGTTTGTGGCAGTGAAGGAATTGAGAGCTGCAGATTTTATCTTCCTGGCAGAAGAAAAGGTAAATCCATTGGAAAAATAGTTAACAATTAAATAATTAATGAATAGATAATCTAAGATTTCAAATAAAGAAAATATTGCCAAAAATACCGGTTGAGAGGTACAAATTTCCAGAGCCATTAGGCGAGGGAAATTTGATAAACTCGAAACAGTTTTTTTTTGGAAAATACCCCTTGTAAGCATGATGTAATTGTTTAATTCCACCGAATACACTGCAGCTGTGCTTTTTTCTTTTTGCACAGTCAAATTGCATTGGCCGTATAATCATTTATAATCATATTTTTAGCTCACCGGGCCGAAAGGCCAAGTGAGCTTTTCTCATCACTTGGCGTCCGCCGTCCGTCGTCGTCCTGCGTTAACTTTTACAAAAATCTTCTCCTCTGAAACTACTGGGCTAAATTTAACCAAACTAGGCCACAATCATCATTGGGGTATCTAGTTTAAAAAATGTGTCCAGTGACCCGGCCAACCAACCAAGATGGCCGCCATGGCTAAAAATAGAACATAGGAGTAAAATGCAGTTTTTGGCTTATAACTCAAAAACCAAAGCGTTTAGAGCAAATCTGACATGGGGGGTAATTTGTTCATCAGGTCAAGATCTATCTGCCCTGAAATTTTCAGATGAATCGGACATTTCGTTGTTGGGTTGCTGCCCCTGAAATGGTAATTTTAAGGAAATTTTGCTGTTTTTGGTTATTATCTTGAACATTATTATAGATAAAGATAAACTGTAAACAGCAATAATGTTCAGAAAAGTAAGATCTACCAATAAGTCAACATGACCAAAATGGTCAGTTGACCACTATAGGAGTTATTGCCCTTTATAGTCAATTTTTAACCATTTTTCGTAAATCTTAGTAATCTTTTAGAAAAATCTTCTCCTCTGTAACTACTGGGCCAAATTTAACCAAACTAGGCCATAATCATCATTGGGGTATCTAGTTTAAAAAATGTGTACAGTGACCCGGCCAACCAACCAAGATGGCCGCCATGGCTAAAAATAAAACACAGGGGTAAAAAGCAGTTTTTGGCTTATAACTCAAAAACCAAAGCATTAAGAGCAAATCTGACATTAGTAAAATTGTTGATCAGGTCACGATCTATCTGCCCTGGTTTTATGTACAGTCACTGACAGTATATATATCTCCCTGTTTATGATGAGCTGTTTCCAGGCTGACTTCTACACACTGTTCATCAGTTTGTGTGATGAAAATAAAACTATCCTCCCAGAATTTGAAAATAAAATGGGCAACATGCTTTCAAATATGAGAAAGAAAAAATGGGAGTTCACAAAACTTGATTTCTTGATGCAAATTTAAATAAGTAAATTCACAACACTGTTGTATAATAATTATTTTTGGATTCGAGCGTGACTGATGAGTCTTTTTTAGACGATACGCGCGTCTGGCGTAAATATAAAATTTTAATACTGGTATCTATGATGAGTTATTACCTGTGTGATCTCCACTTTTATCTAAGTTTGGCAAAGTTGAAAAAAATAAATTAATCCATTTATAATGTGTTATTTTTTGTGGTACTCTTTACAGTCCTTGTTTAAATAGTGTAAAAGTATATTCACCTGTTGCCGATTACCTTATCTGTACGTTGTTGTCTATTTAGATATATATGTTTTATGTATGTGTAATTCAGTTTTATATGTTTACTGAATTGTACAAGTGATGTCCGGAAACGCTTTTTTGTTTTACTCTCTCTTTTATTAAATGTCGTTAACGTAAGCTGTGTTTTTGTTCACGAGATAGTCGCAACCCCAAATCTTCAGTACAAAGAGGAGGCCCATATCGTTACATGGTGGAGTGACCCTAAAAAGAATATGGAGAATTTTCACTAAATTTTTTAGAACATTTATGCAATTTTCAAGACAAATAATCTGACTTTTGAAAATGTGACTTCCGTGCAATTTTACATGTAGACCCCGAACACAAGGACGACACACGTGGTTGATTCGTCAATACGGATAAATTATGAGATCATTTTGACCAGTGACTTTAGCATTATACAAACATATATTCATTTATAACACATTTGTTTTCAACATATACATAAGACATTCATTTTTCACATCTATTCGCCATTATAAATGAGTCTTGCCCGTGTGAGTAAACAAGTGCGTAATTTAGAGCAGAGACTTGACCAAGCGCCTCTTTTGCGCACAATATGTGTAATATTATCTGACAACAAGGCCAAATATTTAGCTAACATTATTGACTGGTCATCGCATACTGATATTACATTTTTTTGGTGGAGGAAAAGTGGTGCGGACACGGAGACTCAGTTTACTTGGTTAAAAGAAAACTTAGAATCTAAAATTCAGAAACTTTCTTCACGACATATTACAATTTACATTTGGCTAGGTACTTGACAGAAAAAACTGGAAAATTTGTTGAATTACGACCGGTTAATAATGAGAGAGTGAATTACGTATGTGAAACATACAGACAAATTTATAAGTTCCTTTCCGATTATCCGACAATTAAACTTGTTTTTCTCGAGCTTCCATATTATTCGATTTATTTGTGGAATTTGTTCCAACAACATCCTGAATCACACCACTTTCGTGCGCAGGATAGACTATTAGAATGTCAGATTGGCCGTGTCCTCCACCATATAACGATGTATTGCTGCGAATAGTATGGTTCACGAGAAATTCAGAGTGCATGAGAGTATTATGAGCTGGTCTTAAATTGTATTTTTATGTAAGACTCTTTGAATGTGTGCATATTTTATCACGTTTAGCATTTATCTACAAAATAAGAGTAAGGTCTCTGGTGATTTCATAGTATTTTATATCATATGATATTAACCGTCACGTTTATGACGAGCAAGATATTTTTTTTATACATGTAGTACTCTGCAATTTGTTACAGTATGCTTATTCCACAAAGTTATTCATGCCAGTTACTTGTTTGTTAAGATATATTGAAAGTTAGAGAATTTGAATATAATGAAAGTTAGAAAGATATATTGGTTATATTGATCATGTATTTTCATTTGGTTGTGAATTCCAGGTCGATGGGTTCAAACAGAAAAATTTTGATGTCGGAGAAAACTGTGCGTCTTATAATCGGCATGACTTTATCAGATGACAATCCCAATACTAAAATAAGGCTTACCCATAGCTATATACATTAATTCAGTCCCGGACTCGCTATATCACGGGTGTGTTCTAGTTTTAATATATATTTCAGGTGAAGGAAGAAACAATCAGGAAAATTCATGTCAAAAATATCGAGCGATCAATCCCCAAATTTACCATTGCCTCCTTTACAAAATTAAACAAAGAAACAGAAAAGGTAGCGGATTACTCTTATGGAAAAATTGCTATTAATGTGCAACAGAAGAAGGGATCAGGTACATTATTTATCACATTTCGTCATTTTATATAATAATTCAAAAGTCAGCTTTGTGAACATTATTTTGAAAGAATATTATTAGTTAACACAGTGTGCAACTGATATTATAGGAAAATTTATCAGGGAAATAAAATTCATATCGGGTGAGGCGTATTCCGTATTAGGGCAATTGCACACAGATGGGACAAGACGTTAAGAGTGATGGGTGCAAATCTATCCATCTTCTGATTTATACCTCTTCAAGTTTTTTTTTCAGGTAGTGCTTTTGATCATTAATCAATCTGCTAAAAATTTAAAGGTGTTCTGCCATGCAATACTTTTACTGTTAAAGTTAGTTATGTTTGGTATTATTCATTTGACGTTGCTAAATAAAGCCAACAGTAGTATACCGCTGTTCAAAACTCGTAAATCTATGGACAACAAAGTAAAACTGAGTGAAACGCATTAAATATAAGAGAACAACAACAAAGCATTAAAATGTAACACACACAGAATCGGACTAAGCATTGGACAACATTCGATGAGAGTATCAAATATAACATCAAAACCAAATACATGAATGTGGGATAGAAAAGTACCGTGACACGTCTTATAGTAATGTGAATTCACACTCAAATATAAGAGAAAATAAACGACACAACGGAAACACAAACTGTTAAGGTGTAACACCACTAATTCAGGTCCGGCCAGAAAGCACATACCAGAAAGTAGTACATATTTAACACAAACTAGTTCCTACACATGAGTGTAACTTTCAAAATATGTAGAATATTTAGGTATTTTTTGGTATCAAATGAAAGCTGAAGGACTGATGATCAATGAAGAACACTTTTGGACTTTTAATTCTTAATATTTAAAAAAAACTGCACCAAATTTTAAAAAGAGGGTACATTTTGTCTGTTAGTCAGATCTAAAGTACCTGTTTTGGTACGTCCGAAGTTCCTGTTCTTATATGCCATTAAAGGTATGTTGATTTTTTCAGTACAAGACACCATAAAGTGTTGCTTTGAAATGCAATGATTGCCACTTTATTTCAACTTAAAACAAAAGAGGTGTGCCTGCTTGAAACGGAGGAATTTAACATAGAAAGCAATGGGACCATGAATTAGTGGTGTACTTCCTTTACAAAACAACAAATACTTGTGACACACCTCAACATTTTCCAACAGAAGAAACATCTAGGAATATAACATGGAATCTACCAACTTAAGCAAGCGCCAGGGTACAAAAGAGAGCATCTTTCTGAATCGGACAATAATGAACCGTTAGTTTGTAAAGAATCTTACTCTTGTAGGTCAAGTGACGAGAAGTCTGAAATGGATAGTACGGATAAAGTAGGTTATTGGCTGCTGTGCACACGTCGCAAGTGTTCTTTGGTATTTGGGATAAGGGATGCACACGATAAAAGAGGGACGAAAGATACCAGAGGGACATTCAAACTCATAAATCAAAAATAAACTGACAACGCCATGGCCAAAAATGAAAAGGACAAACAGACAAACAAAGGTACATAAGACATGACTGAAAATATCTTATTACTTGATTTTGAAATGCATCCTTTATTGGTCAAGAATAAAAATAACAGCATAAACCTTCAGAAATAATAATTATTTAGTTGTTTAATTTTCAGTTTTTTAGAATTCTTCAAGGTCTGAATAAGGAAACTGTTACACTTGTCCTACAAAAATCCAAAAACAGAAGGTTTGTAAAAAAGGACTAGAATGGTTGAAAATAGAAAAAAATCTATTCGTTTTAAAAACAGCATTTGTGAACCCGAGAGATTCTCAAAACAGAGAACTGGCCAAATCCCTGTTTCCTTAAGAATCCTCCAGGACAGGAAAGTACAACATGACTGTCTAACTTGCAGAACAAAAGGCTAAACGATGTGAAGATTACAGAATCAGTGACTGTAAATTTTTAAAAAGCTAGACCTTTATTAATTATTTGATATCCCTTATGAAAATAAAAATATAACCGCAACGGTGCCGCACTGATGCGGCAATAATGCTGCAACCTAATCAGTGTGCCAGAAGAATGTTGCAGGACTATCGCGGGATGGTGCCACTAGTAGCAACAATCCGGCACTATACTAGCATCAATTATATGATGCCATAATAGAGCCACAAACAAATCGTTTGAATATATATCTCTTATATGTGTGCCAGAATGGATACTAAGGAGAGGTTGTTGCCATAATAGTGTCTGAAATTATACTTTCATTCAATTCTTATATCATGTACGTTAAATAAATAGTGCCACAAAAAAAACCTTTTTAATAATTTATTGGTATTAATGTGTGCCAAAATATCGAACCCAGTAGAAATGAAACTTTCCGTATGTTTATTACTTTTTGTGCCTACAGTAATATTAATTAACGTTTTAATGTAACAACTACTGTAGGGTTTAAGACGAATTTTGTTCATCAAAAAATTACTCTATAGTGCCCTAATTCTCAGTAAATCCTAATGTTCTATATTGTACCAAAGCTCCTTTCATCTATTAACCAAATATCATTGGTTTATCATGTGTATAAAAGCTGAGAAATAGATCTACATTGTAAACCCAAAATCCGTTCCAAGTCGCTCGTGGGAAAAGTAGGTCAGAAAAAAAAGTAAAATCACAAAAATACTGAACTTAGAGCAAAATCAATTCGGAAAGTCCATAATCACATGGCAAATTCAAAAACAAAACGCATCAAAAACGAATGGACAAGAACTGTCATCTTCCTGACTTGGTACAGGCATTTTCAAATGTAGAAAATGGTGGATTAACCCTGGTTTTATAGCGCTAACCCTCTCACTTTGATGACAGTCTCATCAAATTCCGTTATATTTACATTGATGCGTTAACTAATCAGACAATGAATAAAATAGTCAAAATATGGGTACATTAGTCATCATCGTATAACAATTTTAAAAGGAACAATTTAACAGAACACAAAAACATCTATCTACAATCACATTCATTGATTTGTGTGTCTGACGTCAGAAAATTTTATACGTCACATAGATTTGTCGTTCATTGTGCATACAAACAATTTTAAATTTTTTCTAGGCAATGTTAGCATACAGGGTTAAAAAATCAAAAGTATGTAAGAATAAATTTCAGAAATAGACCGAGATTTAAACTAGTACAAAAGTTATATATAGAATTAATAAGAATCCACAAATAGTTAATTTCACTACGCGATTGAATGATTTTGACGTTTGTGGTTCAACGTATATTGTAATTCATAATAGAAATATATCATAATGACATAAAATAGAACAATATCATACTGACGGGATCTTTTAAAGTACAGAGTCTATAAGAACCAAAGAAATACAAAAGGTTGCATATACAAAACACACCACCAAAAATGAAAGACAATACAAACACATTGACGAGATGTATAAGTACCGAGCCACATCAAACGGATATCACATAAAACCATTCGACAGTAAACGTAATATTAATAATAGAACAATGACAAATGAAAGAACGCAGAATCTATACATCAAGACCATCGTGTATAATTTGTGAAGTTGATACGGAATATTTATCAACAAGGTCTTGGTACCTTCCGATGACCTTTTTTAGAAAAAGGACGAGACGTTCTTTGACACACCCCTGGTTCATCAACTTTCTACTCAGACACTGATGACGTTTTACAAGTCTGAAGAGGAGCTGTAAGCTCTTGAATATCTTATAAGTTGGGAAATATATATCCCATATGCAGGTGAAGTTGGTATATTGCTACTAAGGTGTGGGAAATTTATAATTTCAAAATTAAAATCGTCTCGTTTGTCATAGATTCTGGTACTGAGATTAATGTGTAAGTCAAATTCGAGATATAAGTCTAAAAACGAGGCGGAGGAAGCCGTATCTGTTGTTTCTTTAATCTCTAGTTCTGGGGGGTATATTAATGGAACCCAATCAGAAAAGTTCGGATTGTTTATGGAAAGAACATCATCAATATATCTGAAAGTGAAATTAAATAATTTGGCTTCTTTGATCCTCTTGTTTTTGACAAGTGTCTGGAGAAACTCCGATTTATATGAAAATAAAAAGAGGTCGGCAAGAAGAGGCGCACAGTTTGTTCCCATAGGAATGCCGACAATTTGTTGGAAAAGTCTACCTCCAAACTCGACAAATATGTTGTCGATAAGAAACTCCAGCATACTGACCACTTGTTCTTCTGTGTAGCATGTTTTACCTTTTTGTTTGTCACTATTAACGAAATATGCCTTATGAAATCCGAAAGTAATAAATTTATAGCGTATGATACCAATTTTATGTTGAAAGGCATTGTGGAGCGATTTTTCAATTTCTCATGGGGAATGGTGGTATACAGGGTTGAAAAATCAAAAGTTTTGATAGAACTAATTTCAGAAAAAGACCGAGATTTAAAATTGTCTAGAAATTCTTTAGAATTTTTAAGAATCCACATATGGTTAATACCACTACGCGAGTAAACAGTTTCACAGTATTTCTGAAGACCCTCTTTCACTGCGGACAGAATTTTAGTCAATCTAATGGACACTTCTTTAGTGGAACATGAAGATGAGCCAGCAATATACCGTTGTTTGAACGGAATTTTATGAAGCTTTGGTATCCAATACAAATAAGGTAAGTCCTCCGATTGTGTGTTCAATTTAATGTTTATTGTAGCCACGAAGGACTTATGATTTGCTAACATCTCATCCTTGTCAAATGATATGTCTTTGTATGTGGTATTACCTGAGTGCTCCTTCATACCCAATTCTTTTACAAGACATTCGTAGTAATACGATTTACAAACAAAGACAATATTATTTGAAGCTTTGTCCGCAGGAACAATTAACAACATACTTATCATGAAGGCATTTCATGGCCTCTTTGTCTCTGAAAACGGACTTTGGTCGATCGTTCACACAGTTTTTCAACTTGTGAATGCGACGTTTTATCAGAGACCTGATAGTTTTAACCCATTCTGACAAAGTGTCAAGTTCAACTTCTTCTCGTTTAGCCCATGCTCTGGCGTAGTCCTAAATGGAATTCATAATTATTTTGAAGTTATGGTTCCAATTGATTTGTTAGGGTTCTCTAAACTTAGGACCATGAGAAATCACCTTTCGGAGATTTTCATGTTCAATTATGTTTAGATCCCCAGTTATAACATGACCAGAGCGGCTGTAATTATAAGGCGAGTGAGAACAGTCACATGTCGGAGGGTTTTTTAGGTATTGTTCTAAGTCAAGGTCCTGCAATGCTTGTTTATAGTTAAATATTTTAGGTGCAATGGTTTTTGTGTAACTGTAGGATACAATAGGAACAGACTGATTTTGAAAATAAATAGGAATTTCAGATGTGACCTCCTTGTGATGTAGAACGTTGCAGATATTGATTGCATCGATTCCTCTATTGGCAAAGTCAACAGGAAGGAATTTCCTCTTTTCCTCATGTAAAGGTTCCGATCTTACTGGTTTGAAAAGACGGAAAAGAGCTACACACATATAATTCTGACTAGTCTGTATATTGCAGAAAATGTATTGGTGCCTCCTTTGTCAAGTGCATAATCTCTCAAACGTTTTAGAAAATTAACTGGCAGTGAAAAGAGAATAGTTCTTATGTAATGTAACCCTAGTTGATGATGAAGATGTGAAAGAAGGTCATCAAAGCTCCCAGAGGGTGATCTAGATTTGGAAAACTTTTTTACATTAGGCCGATGGTAATGTTTTTGCCCATGACTACGTTGTTGTCGTAAGGTAGTATTAAATAAACTCATTACATTAACATCACTGCAGCTAGGACTTGACAAATTTCCTACTCCTTTAATGTTGTCAT
Organism: Mytilus galloprovincialis; assembly: GCA_037788925.1. Taxonomy (NCBI): domain Eukaryota; kingdom Metazoa; phylum Mollusca; class Bivalvia; order Mytilida; family Mytilidae; genus Mytilus; species Mytilus galloprovincialis. The sequence goes on along the minus strand of CM075332.1, from coordinate 38,226,968 downwards.
TGCAGTCCCAAACTCCTCTTTTCTCTATCTTTGCGGAAAGGAGTACTTAGTACAGGGCTATTTGTGTGGTGATAAATTTTCTCAATGATGCGTACTTTCATAGATAAAGAAGGATCATGGTCCGGTTGATTAAAATGGTTATAAAGAACCCTAAATTGAGGATCTTTATTATCAGACCGGTGTTGATTCATTCTTTTACGCAGTTTGACGAGTTTCACCAAGATAAAGTAGTCCACACAAAGTACATTCGATTGTGACAAACAAAAAGTTATTCTTCATAACTCCTAATGTACTATTAACATAGATCTATCAATTAACCAAGTATCATTTGTTTACCATGTATTGTAGCTGAGAAATGGATCTAAACACAAAAACTTAACCAAGATTGTGGCAGCCGTATAGAGATGCAGACAGGGGTAAAATCCAATCTATATATGTCACCATGCACCATTTCATTGTTCGCCTTGGACATAAAATATTACATTGAATATATATATATAACATTTATTTTATCATGATTATTCATAAAGCTAGTGTAGGGCCTCATGCAATGTACATGTATATGAATGCATGATAGTTTAATTCAAATTGTTCAATTCAACTTTAAATTCAGGAATTAACAAGGCCTCCTTTGGAAAAGATAAAAGCAATTATTTGGGAATTGGTTTGATCTATAGATAAATAGTAAATTGACTTAGATTTTTTACAACTAGCATGCTTCTTAACACATGATTAATACATGTAATATTACTTATTATTATACTTCACGTTAAAATGTCATATTTTGATTGGCTGATACGAGGGTGTTAATTTACTCTATCACATGGCTGAGATGGTAAATTTTTTTTTAATGTTACCCTCTCGTCTAGACCAATCAAAAATCGATAGTTTAAAGGACAATGTATTGATTTTAAAGTAATTAAATACAATGCTAAAGTTTTACTGTATTTGACTGTCAAGATAAAAAAAAAAAAAAAAAAAAAAACATCTTGTTTAAACTCGTTGTTTTTTCTAATAACTGTAATGTTGTCATCTACGTGACTCATAGACAATGCTTTTAAAATAAAATTAATCTGTAGAAGACCATAATAGTAGGACATTCAGTATAATCTTGGCTGAGAGGGTGATAATGTTTTCTCGGGGTAACAGTCTGCTCTATTACCCTCTCAGCTAAATGTGTTATTTATATAGTGTTAACCTATATACATCATGTTTATAGGTAAACCTTTTCCAAAATAGCAAAAAATCGTAAGGGAGGCAACCAATTATCATAAAATATGATATAAGTAAATTCTTTTTCCTTGCACCAGTCATACACGTGACTGGTCATTGTTCATACAGTCATGTGAATTAATTCTAATCAGTCTCACATTTGTTTGGTGCTTCAGCAACAGAGTGTCGATTTGAATTTGGAAGAATTATGTCAACACAAACGCACATAAGGTTCTCAATTTCAACTATCTGACTGCATTCGGTCTGTTCACAAACATGAATATGTGAAGCATCTATGCCAAATCTGTTACCTTGCATATCTTTAAGTTCAAGTAATGAACCATTTGCACTTAACAAACTTAAACATTTGATAAAAGCAAAATTCTTTTTTTCTGTATTCCGTCATGTGCACCAACAAAAGCGAATTTGGCCATAAGACATGACTTTCCTAAATGTACAGAAATATTTCACTGTATACATATTTCTTTTTGTTACTCGTCAATAGTCCCTGGAATGGTACATTTCACTTCTGAACAACATTCTACTATAAAAACGCATATTAGGTCGCACTTGACTCAATATTGAAAAGAGATCACCCTCCTCCTCTATTGATAATGTTATTTCAAAGCTTCTTCCCAGAAATTGAACATGAAATTCAACCGCCTTTGGAAAACGCTGTGTACAATTTTTGTAAAACATGTCCAAATTCCTCAGGTACATCTTTTATCAAAGATGGCATCATTTGTACTATACACATGGAAAAAAGTATTGCAACACCAAATTGAAATTGAAATTAAAAAAACACTCTTTATTTTTTTGTGATATAATTTGGTAAAATAGAACTAGTTAAACATTATATAAGTATCACCTGAGTTTAATCAATAAATATCGACTCGATAAGTTTTTATCTGCACATGCAGCTACTGTACCCGTAAACAGCAAAACATGTTTTTACCCTCATTGTTTTCAACACTTTAAATAACCAAGTTTTTAAAGTTATGTGATTGACACCTTGTAATGGATCCTTGACAACTCTTAACTGCAGCAAGATGGCAGATTATCAGCATAAGAGAAGCAGGGATGTCGCTGTAACAACTGTACGTATTGTTGGTCATCACCATTCCACTATAAGTCGTTTTGAGAATAAAAATCAGACAATAAACGCTGTTAATGACCTTCCGAGATAATGAAGACCCCCTATACCATTTGCTAGAGAAAATCAAGCATAATGAAGGTTAGTCAGAAGGAAACCCATTGCATACAAGACAATCCTAAAAAGAGAGTGGTGGCCATACAGGAGCCTTTTAACAAGAACTGTTCGAGATCTGGTTATCGTGCGATAAGACCATTTCGGAAACCTTTGCTAACGAACAGACACACAGTTTTCCGTATCTAATGTAGTGCAGAGCTCGCCAAAGTTGGAAATTAGCATCGTGGAGGAAGATCCAATGTTCAAATGGAATTTGGTTCATCTTCCTTGGCCCGATCGTAGCCCGACTTTGAACCGTATCGAGCATATATGGGACACTATTGGGCGGAAGGACACCCCAGTTCAAACACATCATGAAATAAACAATGCCCTTCATCAGAAATGGTTGCTGCTACCTTAGCAACAAATTAGTCGATTTATGGCAGGAATCAGAAGACGTTAAGATGCGGTTATCCGTTTGAATGGAGGCTGCGCACAAAGTACTAATTCTTTGGCATATAACGATCAACCATGATGTGAACAGTCATCTGAAGATTAATTTTGAAATGTCGGACATTGTAAAGTTCGACTGCAGTAAAAGATGTAAAATGCATTTTTTGTACAAAAAACACTTCATTTTGTTATTAAAATTGTGGTTATATAAATCATTTTTTTTTCAAACATTTTTTGTTCGTTTCAATGCCAATGTTATCATAAACTATGTTTCAATAATATTATACACATATTTTATGATATTTCATCCAAAAAAAGAGGCTGATTTTTCAAGTTTTAACAAATCAAGGTGTTGCAATACTTTTTTCCATGTGTATATATTCACAGAACTGAGAATTTGAGTATCTATGTGTTGTGTCCAATGGAAATACTTTGTGAGATTACCATTTTCATTCTCGAGTGTGGTGATATAGAACATCGATTCGTAGCCTTTCTGAGTATCTTACTATCTGTAGGAAGAATAAATGTGCACATTTCCCTTCAAAATTATGGATCCATGATTATTCGATAGACATGCTTTAAAATATTGTTAATTTCTACTCAACGATTGTAATTTCCAGCTCAGATTATTGTACATGTGGTCTAACATATGTAGTTACCTGTCACGGTAAAAATATAGTTTGCCGACTTGGCTATCGTTTCACAAAAGGTCGGACTGGTCGTAGAATATGTTACCGACCAAGTTTACGAGTGTTTCACAAACGTGTCGGAATTATTGTCGTACGACTACCGATTACCGACCACGGTTTATACAGCTCTTTTATGTGAAGGTCGGCAAATTGATCAGACACACACCTGTGTTGAATGAATAATATCATTTTATCGACAATCATATGACAATCATTTCTGGTTTATTTATACAGTTCTTTCAAGTAAGACAAGCAGGTTATATAAGAATGGGACGGTTTCAGCTAAGTATGTTCAGTATCGGTATTGTAATATAAACATTCAGTAATTAAAAAAATCCGCGAAATGTGCTTCATGAAAGATTTCCGAGCAGACGACATATAACTTGAAGATGGATTATGTTGCTAGCACTGGGAAGGCTAGCCGGTGGTCCAAAGAAGAAGTTTCAACTCTTGTTACTCTTATTAATACCGAAAGTATAAATATAATTAAGGGGAAATTTTCTCCTGCCCTAACCAGTTCCGACAAAACTAAATGTTGGGACTCCATTACAGAAAGGTATACAATCTTCATTTCAATCTTTTCATCCAAAGATTACTTTTTAAATGATAAAAAAGTATATGTTTAATTGGTCCAACAGATATCATAATTATCATGATTATGTGTATAACATTTCCAAAGGGAAATTCTTTACTAGCCACTGTTGGAACACTTGTACTGGTATATTTTTGCCATTCTGGTTTCAATTTTATTTTATTTTGAACAGGTCCGGTTTTATTTGCCGACAAGAAATTAAAGAGAGAAACTCGTTTACGGTGAAGATTTGTTTTCCGTTTTTAATGAAACTTGACAGATTTGATTAATTATATTTCAAATCATCGGAAATGTCCCTTAGGGAGTAATTCAAATTAAAAATGTTTTATTATGCTCTACAATATTGGTAACTTAGTCATAATCTTTAAATTTACTTTAGGTACACCCATGGTACATTTTCTATTCCGCAGAATTTATTAAAACTTTTTCAAATATAAATTTTAATGAATCAATTATCATCTTCTCATTCTTCTGCAATATTATTAAAACTCTATTTTTAATACCAGTTATGAACGAAAATGTTATAAAACAGATATTATAAAATAAAAAGTGCGGATACCTAAAGGGTTATTTAAAGTCTAAGTTTGAAACGCACATGTCAAAAATGAACGGACAATGCTACGGCAATAAACGGAAAACGAAAAAAGACAAACAACGATCGCGCAAAATAAATGAATAAAAAGCAAAACAAGTCAACAACCGCACAATTGATGATAATAGTATAAGTTATGGACTATTTCACAACTATACCAAATATTAAGAGCCGAATGAGACGTGATTATTTTACACTGATCGACTACCCTCAACTATTTGTATTAAAAACATTTACCGACTGTATCAACCTATGAAGTGTTTGTTTTAAAATGACTGTGCCAACCTTTGGGAATTTGAAACAAACATTTAACGACTGTCTCAACTCAAAAAAAGTTGTGACAAACATTTTTTGACTGCATCAACGTCTGAAAAGTTGACACAAACAAATTTTAACTGTCCCAACTATCAAAAGGTTGGGACAGACATTATGCAGCTACCACAACTATTGGAAAGACTTAATAAATAGATTTTGACTGTGACAACACGGTAAACCACTGCGTCAGTTCTTAAATTACTGTTGGTGTTGGACTTTAACAACCCGTAAAATAGTTGGGACAGACAAAAATGAACTGTTGCAACGAAATAAGACAGATTTGACAGTCATCACCAATCTTTCACAGCCTAAGACAGTCATACAACGACTGTTACTGGTATGGACAGTTGTTTTTTCGTCCAGTAGTGCTGGTACAATGTTGTATAAAATATAGAAAACAACACGTTTAATAATTTCATGTGTCCGAAGCGCTTTTCTGGATTTACCTTCATCAGGAACGCTCAAAGCCAAACATTTGAAATACGAGGATGTATAAGTACCGAAATCGTTGCGGAGCTATGTGTCAAAAATACCTCAAATAAATATCCAAAATCATCTAAAGTCAACTTTGCCTGAGGGAGTTGAAACCTTAATTTCATAATTATTTCAAAATTTATAAACGGAATATTTCAGAAAGGTTTGTTAACTCATGTCAGTACGTACTGACTACTGAGCTGATGATACCCTCGGGGACTGATAGTCCACTAGCAGAGGTATAAGAATTTCCGATTCATTTCTTTAGGTCTATTTTGCAGTGTAATGTAAATGTCCGGAAAAGTATATATCTTGTATATAAATAGCCTATAATAGTGACAAGTATGGTAGTGAAAACAGTTTTGTCATGATAAGATTGTCATGCAAAGAGGATTGTGCTATAATTTACAGTAAATACACGAAGAACGTGGAAGAAAGAATGGAACAAGAAAACATTACCAGGAGGACATATCATTTAAAACACCGAGAAAACATACTATACAACGTCATCTAATTAATAAATTTAGTTGAATCAAATTTATAGTGTACAGTAGGTTATATTTTAACAGATATACTAACAATTAATTTCAGTTTAGTCTACAACATTCGTAAATTCAAATAATAGTTTAGACACATGATGGACAACGTTATAACTTTCAACTGCGACATAATCATCGAAAAACAATTGTTTGGCTAAATAACTTGTAATAATTACTTGTCGCCAATATGACAATAGTCTTTTGGAACTTGTCCGTCGTCATTTGTTAACCAAGTTACGATTGCGTCAGTAAAACTGTTGAAGGAATAACCTTTTGTATTTGCCTTTCGCATATCTTCCAAGGATCTAAATGATCGATTATATAATGGTAAGTTAAATTGGATTCACCCATTACCAAACTAAATAATATTTGGACTGCCGCAGAAAAAAAACAACATTTAAATCAGAGGGACAGAAATTTTACCATGCAACAGGCCACCTACGGACCCGTAAAGAGTTGTTACAAGGATCTTTAAGGTACAGATACTGATGAACTCACTCTACAAGAAGAACGGGACTTAATGTCCATATTTTTGTTCGGACGTGAGTGAGTACTTATACGTCCATCATCACAGTCAAATTTACGCTCCATATTGTCAAACGCAACTACCAACAAAAAAATATTTCTATAATATATTTATATTCTCTAGTAACCCTTGAGTAATCATAAATCGACCAAATCATTTATAACAATACATAAAATATACAAGTCCTCTAATAGAGATGAAGATTTTTAAAATTTAATCTGCAACAGTAAAATAAGGGTATAATGGACAGGTACAGATTTAGCCTAACAACAGGCCATCGACGGAACCCTCACCCGAAGAATTATTGCAAGGGTTTTTAACGTGAAATAAGTGCTTAACTAACTTATGCGAAAAAAGTAAATTCAGGAAAATTCAGAACGGAAAGTCCCTAATCAAATGACAATATTCAAAGCTCAAACACATCAAACAAATGGATTACAACGGTCTTATTCCTGACTTGGGACAGGCATTTTCTTGTGTAGAAAATGGTGGATCGAACCTGGTTTAATAGCTAGTTAAACCTCACACCTGTACGAGGGTCGCATGAAAGTCCATTATATTGACAACGATGCGTGAACAAAATAAAGACATACCAGTGGCAAATATACAGTAGACTACATTGTGAGTCTTACTCACTTAAATAACAAAATAAATATGTAACAAAGAAGCACTAAATAGCATTTATACCAAACATAATAGCAACAATTTAAGTCAAGAATACACAAATTTGCCATAGTACAATGACGTGATGAATAAGTACAGAGCCACGTCATATATGAAACAAAAAGGCATTCAAACGAAGCACAAAGCAAAAAATTAAACACAAGCAAAAAGTTTTACAATTGCACTTGATGTATCAGCCCAGAGTCATACCACATGCATCGAAGTGACACAAAATAACATACAGAGAAAGCATATCAGCAAAAAACGAAAGACAGGAATACGAGAATAACACAAACAATAATGACAGGACGTTCAAGTACCACAAGCATCTTAATCACAAAAACCAAAAAATATAAAATAAAGAAGCACAAAAAAGGATACACGTCAAACCTAACAACCTCACCCATCGCTTTCTCATTTTTGAATTTTATATATGTTTGCAAAATCTATATATAAACGACTAAAAGTCTGCAAGTATTTGGACCAAATGGCGAGGCATCAGATTTAACGACACCATTCTCATTGAGCGTGAAAAGTAAAACCATCCCCTCTCCTCAGTTACAATGCTTATTTAGATATAGTACTATTAATTTTCTACATCTTTGGAAAAAGGGGCAAAGAAGATAATTAATTTTCTTGCTAGGACATAAAATCTGGCACATGTGTTTATACTTTCTTAAAAATTTATCTCTTAGTTTAGAATTTTGAATTAATCATGACAACATTTTAAATCATTGATTGTATTATTCTGTCTATCATCTGTAACGATGTAATGCATTATGTCTCCGAGAAGTGAGAAGTACAGTGCATCACTTCTCGTCTGCTCCTTGTGAGTAAATATTGGAGACAAGCGGAAACATATTGCACAGCCACTGTAGACCCAAAAAAATAAGTAATACCACAAAAATACTGAAATAAGAAGAAAATTCAGAAAGGAACGTCCCTAATCAAATGGCAAAATCAAAAGCTTAAACACATCAAACAAACGGATACCAACTGTCATAATCCTGACTTGGTACAGTCGTTTTCTTATGTAGAAAATAAAAACCATAACCATGTGACTAGTAATATTATATTATCCTTTCGATAACGATCCGATTGCATTGCTAAGTATGGAGCGGCGCGCATTAAGTTGACAAATCAATAATGATCTTTATTTGTCATATAAGTAACATTGTACTTGTGACATAAAGACATGATAATATTTATTGAATATAATGCACATTTTTACCCATATGGGTTGAAGGCATACATAAATCAACATAACAATTTTACAATACATCATACAGAAAAAACTAACAAAAGAACAAAACATTATATACATAAATGTATCATAAACAAAAGTAAAAACAACAATAACATAACTGGGTTAAAAGTAAAAACAACAATAACATAACTGGGTTGAACTCACACAAAAAGTCATATCTATATGTATCCAAGTAAAACTAACTAAAAGTCCCCTGTCCTCAGCTCTAAAGACTGTTTTATAAAGGAACCTTTTTTTGTCATCGATCACTTGATTTATATTAGAAGGATTTAAATAGGACTTCTAGTTTTTCAGTATCAGATAGATTTGGAAACATAGGATTAATATCTATTGTCATGTCATTAAAAAGTTATATACGTAAACATTATTAATTTGATAGTAGAGGAGAAAGTGAATTTCATCTTCTAAGGTTTACAAGTTGGACATGTTCTATAGTTTTGTGTCGAGGTATTTTTAGATATATATTTTTCTCAATGAGCAAATCATGGTCACTAATTCTAATTCTTGTAAATAAACGTCTAGTTTCAAAATTTGGATATTTTAGATAAAATTCTTGGTCGTGTTTGACTTTAATATTTTTGTAAAGAAAAAGTTTGTTATTTTCGTTCAAACTGTTTATTTTATTTTCCAGTAATTCTGAATAAAAGTTGCTTGTAATATTCTTAATCCAAGTCTTTAGTTTGTTTACTTGCTCCATATTTTTACAGGACGCTACAACAATATTTTGATGTTAATGATCCGAGAAAGAAGAAAATGTGAGATTTGTAATCGACAATTTAATTGGATATCTCTCAAGATTAAAGATGCCTAACGCTAAATTACATGCACCAACTTATTAAAAAAATAGCATAGGAAATCTTACAAGTTTTGTTATAGATTAAAAAAAATGTATTTTAAATTTATGGAGTTGGTTTCACAAAAAAACTTACAATTAAGATTGATCGCTAGTCATGAACAATTCAGTATACTTAAGATTAATCTTAGTCGTAAGTTTTTTTGTGAACCGACTCATGATTTGTAAAATATGCACGTCTTTCTGATCAGCCCATATATGGGTCAGAATTTACTGTCATGAAATTATTGTTACATCCCAAACTGTCTTTTTTGGAAATTTAAAACTGCTCAAAAAATGAGAAGACCACTGAAAATTAAACCTAGGGATCAAGGCCTTTCCATTTCTGTATGCAAAAAGATAACTTGTTCATGAAGCATGATATTAGTGGCAGTTTTTCGTTTCCTTGCATGATGTAACAGAGACTCCAAAACTTCTTTTTCATACAGGTTTTCAGCAATTCTATGAACAATTTGACATCTGTGTAGGGTTAAGTCTGTTCATTATCTCTTAACAGATTAAATACTGGCAGTATTCTGTCTAATTTTAAACCATACTCAAGAAATTTCACTTTTAAATTCATGGATGTAACAGGACACAATTTCGGTTTTCTTTTCATGTTTCTAAATATATCACAATAAATTTTTGGTGAAAAGTTACAGGATATAAGAAGGGGATGATGCAAATAAAAAAAATAATTGACTAAATCCAATTGGGTCCTCATACTTTTTTTATTATAAACTATTTTTCAAATTTGTTCTCTCTGTTACATCTTCGCCTGATACTGCAACTTAATCTTGTTGATTTAAATGTTTATTTTCACAAAAAAACTTTGTTTGGAAGTTTAAAACTGAACATTATATAGAGAACAAACTAGAGCACACTGTACAGGATATCAAAATTAAGATAACACCCATTTCAGGTTTCTTACAGGTCATATCTGCGAGTCCAAAGTTGAAACAATTAGTGCTTACTCAAAAATGTTTCATCTGCTTTACTTATCATTAGTCAATTTCATACAATACACCAAATATAGTTAGCCTATTGCTTATAGTAACTGAAAAACTGTCCCAATTAAGATAATTGAACATTGACCCATGAACAATAAAGTTGAGGTCAAGGGCAGATGCACCCTACCAAATCACAAGAACATCATGCAATCATGTCATACACTGAGCATTGTTTACCCATTCCTTATAGTATTTAAGAAAGACAAAACCATGAAAACTAATCAGTGACTAATGAACCATGATAATAAGGTCAATGTCAGATGCTAGACAGTGAGATACAGATTTGACCATAAAAACTTTTCCTTGATAACTGATCCATAGAGAGGTCAAGGTCAGGTCAACACGGTCTGATAGACATAGAATAGACCATGGAAGGATCCTTATACCAAATATATTGATCCTATTACTCGTTTTTCAAAGGTCTAAAATTTATAATGCAGTGTATTTTAGGGAAAAAAGTAAAATAACAAAAGTACAGAACTCCCAAGAATTATAAATGGAAAGTCCTTAATCAAATGGCAAAAAAAAGGGGGAGGGGCTCAAACACATCAAATGAATGGAAAGCAATTGCCATATTCCTGACTTGGTACAGGCATTTTCTAATGTAGAAAACGGTGTATTAAACTTGGTTTTAAGGTTAGCTAAACCTCTCACTTGTATGACAGTTGCATAGTATTCCATCATATACCTACTTATTATGTTACATAATACAAGCACTGCTTTGTTGAACTATTTGCACTTTCACTATATATTTTTGTTTGCTTTGTTCTTATTTGTTGAGGCATGCTCTTTCTTCGCATTTCCGAAGCATATGTACCCTCTGACCCTTGAACACCCTCTGTAGTGTGCTAGCTAGCCTTTGTAACATAACTGCATGGTGTGTGCTTTGTGCTTATGCATATGGGTCACTAGCCAGTAACTTCTAGCACAGTGGAAACTGGGGGTTCTAGCTAGTGCTACTGCAATCTTCACACACTTTATCTAACACTTAATGATACACGAAAATGCAATTAATTTGTTACCCAATAACTTCATACTGAGCATCTTAATAAATTAACAATGCACATGTAATCAAGTCAACCAGTCCTTGCTTTTGATCATAAATGCTGCTAATTCCCTTGTAATTAATGTCTTTTGTAAGAAACTTAAGATATTGCTAATGAGATTTCACTGCTCTTCAATTAAACTAGTTACTTAATATATGATTGTCAATGGGGAAAGCTCGATCTGAAACAGGAAATATGACTAGTTGCTGAGACCGATTTTTTTTATTATTCAACTTTATGTATTTTAAACTGGCAAAATTTGTACAAGATTTTTTCTTTGGTTTTTAGGGTAAGCATTGTTATATAAAATTGGAATCAGAATTAAAACTAATAAGCTTTTCTATAGTAATACTTTTGCATTAAATGTAAACTAACCATTAAATTTAAAGAGGAACCTAGTTCCTACCAGAGACAAATCTGGAGGATTTAACCTTCTGAGTACATCTGCTGCTATGACAGAATGTGTAATGTCTGCAGTTACCCATAGGTCCTTCTTTTGTTGGTGGAAAAAAAAAAAAAAACGGCCACACATCAACCAAAAATTGAAAAAAAAACACATTAGATAAATTCACTGAATTTACAGATGTAAACGTAAAGCCTGAGTAACTGTCGTACTGTAGATAATTTATGTTTACTGCAGGTATTTTATAGATGTAAAAGTATGTGATTTTTTTTTGTGATGATATTGTATATTTTTTAGGAACCTTTGGAAAGAATAAAAATACACAATTTAAAAAAAAGAATTTGTAACAGTGCTTCTAACAAACACAAATTACAACTAAACAAATGCAACATTTCAAAATATATGTAAAATCATTTCCACTACAAATTTAAGACGAACAATGCTTCACAATCTAAAGGATTTTTCACTTTTTATTTTTTTTTTAATATGGTTTAAAAACTTTTGTTCTCTATTAATTTGTTAAAGGACATAGTTGCCATATGTGGGTCTATTCTCACCCTAAGCTATATTTTTTCATGGCTGGTTGCCCCAGTGGGCAGGTTGCCTAGTGACCCCACCGTGACTGTCAAAAATTAATAACAAACTTATAGAGAAATTAAACAGAATATTTATATTATTATTTATATTATTCTATATATTTTCTTACATAATGTAATTTCAGTTTTTTCCCTTTTAAATCTTAGGATAATTCTGTGTGGAAATGTTTTTACATAAATATAAATAACTTAAAAAAGCAAACATTATATACTCACAACCGCGGGGTAATTTTTAAGTCCATGTGCTATCAAAATGTACTCCCCAGATCTAAAACTGGAAAAGTGGTCAAAACTTTTAAAACTGCACTTTTCAATGAAATAAATAATTTTGAAATTTCATTAATTAAGAAACCTTCATGATTTTTTTCATTAAGAAAAAAGGAAAATAAGTGTCTGAGAAAATAAGATTTAGAACAGTTTAACAATCATATTTTTTTTTAAGGGTGTACCATAGCCTCTGTTGACTGTTGGTGTTCTACCATAGACCATGTTAATTGTTGGGACTCTTCCATAGCTTCTGTTGACTGGTGGGGTTCAACCATAGACTCTGCTGACAGTTGGGGCTCTACCATAGACTCTGTTGACAGTTGGGGCTCTACCATAGACTCTGCTGACAGTTGGGGCTCTACCATAGACTCTGCTGAAAGTTGGGGCCCTACCGTATATTCTGTTGACTGTTGGGGTTCTATCATAGCCACTGCTGACTGTTTGGGCTCTACCTTTGACTTTGTTGACTGTTGGGGTTCTACCATAGACCCTGTTGACACTCTACCATAGCCACTGCTGACTGTTTGGGCTCCACCTTTGACTTTGTTGACTGTTGGGGTTCTACCATAGACCCTGTTGTCAGTTGGGGCTCTACCATAGACCCTGTTGACAGTTGGGGCTCTACCATAGACTCTGCTGACAGTTGGGGCTCTACCATAGACTCTGCTGAAAGTTGGGGCTCTACCATAGACTCTGCTGACAGTTGGGGCTCTACCAAAGACTGCTGACAGTTGGGGCTCTACCATAGACTCGGCTGACAGTTGGGGCTTTACCATAAACTCTGCTGACAGTTGGGGCTCTACCATAGACTCTGCTGACAGTTGGGGCTCTACCATAGACTCTGTTGACTGTTGGGGTTCTACCTTTGACTCTGTTGACTGTTGGGGTTCTACCATAGACCATGTTGACTGTTGGCACCCTACCATAGCCTCTGTTGACTGTTGGGGTTCTACCGTATATTCTGTTGACGGTTTGGGTTCTACCATAGCCACTGCTGACTGTTTGGGCTCTACCTTTGACTTTGTTGACTGTTGGGGTTCTACCATAGACATAGACCATGTTGACTGTTGGTACTCTACCATAGCCTCTGTTGACTGTTGGGGTTCTACCGTATATTCTGTTGACGGTTGGGGTTCTACCATAGCCACTGCTGACTGTTTGGGCTCTACCTTTACTGCTGACTGTTTGGGCTCTACCTTTACTGCTGACTGTTTGGGCTCTACCTTTGACTTTGTTGACTGTTGGGGTTCTACCATAGACCATGTTGACTGTTGGCACTCTACCATAGCCTCTGTTGACTGTTGGGGTCCTACTGTATATTCTGTTGACGGTTGGGGTTCTACCATAGCCACTGCTGACTGTTTGGGCTCTACCTTTGACTTTGTTGACTGTTGGGGTTCTACCATAGACCATGTTGACTGTTGGCACTCTACCATAGCCTCTGTTGACTGTTGGGGCTCTACCGTATATTCTGTTGACTGTTGGGGTTCTATCATAGCCACTGCTGACTGTTTGGGCTCTACCTTTGACTTTGTTGACTGTTGGGGTTCTACCATAGACCCTGTTGACTGTTGACACTCTACCATAGCCACTGCTGACTGTTTGGGCTCCACCTTTGACTTTGTTGACTGTTGGGGTTCTACCATAGACCCTGTTGACAGTTGGGGCTCTACCATAGACCCTGTTGACAGTTGGGGCTCTACCATAGACTCTGCTGACAGTTGGGGCTCTACCATAGACTCTGCTGACAGTTGGGGCTCTACCATAGACTCTGCTGACAGTTGGGGCTCTACCATAGACTCTGCTGACAGTTGGGGCTCTACCATAGACTCTGCTGACAGTTGGGGCTCTACCATAGACTCTGCTGACAGTTGGGACTCTACCATAGCCTCTGTTGACTGTTGGGGTTCTACCATAGACCATGTTGACTGTTGGCACCCTACCATAGCCTCTGTTGACTGTTGGGGTTCTACCGTATATTCTGTTGACGGTTTGGGCTCTACCTTTGACTTTGTTGACTGTTGGGGTTCTACCATAGACCATGTTGACTGTTGGCACTCTACCATAGCCTCTGTTGACTGTTGGGGTTCTACCGTATATTCTGTTGACGGTTGGGGTTCTACCATAGCCACTGCTGACTGTTTGGGCTCTACCTTTACTGCTGACTGTTTGGGCTCTACCTTTGACTTTGTTGACTTTTGGGGTTCTACCATAGACCATGTTGACTGTTGGCACTCTACCATAGCCTCTGTTGACTGTTGGGGCTCTACCGTATATTCTGTTGACTGTTGTGGTTCTACCATAGCCGCTGCTGACTGTTTAGGCTCTACCTTTGACTTTGTTGACTGTTGGGGTTCTACCATAGACCATGTTGACAGTTGGGGCTCTACCATAGACTCTGCTGACAGTTGAGGTTCTTCAATACCCTCTGCTAGGTGTTGTGAACAAATGTCAATCGAGCTGTAAAATATTATTGAAAATTGTGATAAACTAGACTATCTCTCATTCATGTCTTGTGTGTGATTTCAGTTTTTTTATTAACTAAAAAACATGCGATTATAACGTTTATGTCAATATTATCAATATTTTTTTGATGGTACATGTATCTGGTATTATAGCAAGAACCATTTATCCTGTTGAATCATCCGAGGTTAGCTACTGTTTTAGTTGGGTTTGTGTTGCTAAAGCAAATGTGTGTCTTGTATTGCAAGGCATTATGTGTTTTATTTTAATGTTTTCTGTCCTTCTATATATATGTATATGTTTTCTTATTGTCCACTTTGTATAGATCTCCAAACCCTTTTTTGAGCACTGTAGCCGGTTGTACAAACATGTCATTAGCCTAATTTGTCATTAAAAAAACTGAAAAACTTACATATTTGTGTCCAAAATCTGCAGGATTTTGTCAACAGCAGTTTGAGGTATTTCAATCTCATGATTCTCATCACTTGCACTATCATTACTATCACTGACCATACTGGAAAAAAACCCAAGATATTAAATACATAGATAAAATGCTCAACAATATCATGAATATGTTACATGTATCAATTGATTTGGGTTTTTAACTTTTTTTTCTTTAATATAATGCTTTCAAATGACAAATTTTGGATGAAACATACATACCTAAAATAACATGAAAAGCATGTTACTATATATTAGATCTTAATCTGTCCACTGCTTATTGTTAATGGTCGTATAGTTACTAGGAGATGATCTGTCTTGTACTTTGGTCTTTTCGTAGATAGTTAATAGATAACAATTATAGATTGTTTTGTTATAAATTAGGCTGTTAGTTTTCTTAATTGAATAGTTTCATATTTTTTGTATATATCTTCCTATGAAATTTGATGGGTAGTTGTATCATTGGCAATCATACCACATCTCCGGACCATGGTATGAAATGTGGCCAAATCTCACATATATTTCTTCTGTTTTCTCTACAAGGTTCTCAAAATAAATGTATTAGACTTACTTGTAAAAAAATTATAGCATGTGAACTTTCCTGAACATTGAAGTTTTGCCAGTGTAGTTGCTGGCCAGTCGCCACATTAATTTTAAGAACCCTGTTTAAAAAATAGTATACATTATATGTTTGTACTTACATCAAATGAGTAAGATCTTGACTACTGATTACATCTGACAAGTTAAAACTGCTCTCTGAAATATCCATATTTTCACTTTCATCATGGACATTCGAACTTTGCTCATATTGGTACATTGGAAGCATAACAACAAAGTGATTTGGACTCCACATTATTTCTCTTATGCTTTTTCCTTGAGTGTTAGTCCACATAATATGCACTGGTATTTCACTGGACTGAATTCTTGGATAAAAAGTTCTGTTAACATAACTTCTAATGGTATGGCTACCATACTTTGGGTAAACAGACACAATGGGTCTTAAGAGAACAGTTGCCAAAGCAGCTAAATGCCAAAGACCCATGTAAGAGCCTCCTTTTGTTCCTCCTAATGCCTCCCTTTCATAAATTTTTTCAACTGTTTTTATATTTGTTCTCTCTCCTGGCCTGTAATGCTGTGAGGCAGCAGCAAACATTTTGTTTATTAAACGCTTACTTGGATCAAGGTAGTAGTTTTTATGTGTAGACAGCTCTACTACTATACGTCCACGTATATCTCTGTGACTGTTTTCATCTCCGAAGTTCAACAGACTTCCACATCGAGGAAGACAATTTCCGTCTGCTCCTATAATAACTGGAAATAAGGTACATGCATTATGTTCGAAATCAATATCATCTGGTTTCAGGTCCATGCTAGCAGAACAAATAGTTTTCTTCAAAGAAATAACTGTCTGTCCTTGTGGGTGCTCTGGCAGTTTTGGCAATGTCAATTGCAGCGTAGATGTTAGTTTTTTCAAATGTTGGAAAGTTCTGCACTTTGATAATTTCTGCAATAAGTCATTTGATGATTCATTGTTAATGTTACTGGGATATTTAGTGAAAGGTTGCTTCTTAAATATCTTAGTGATTGGTTGCTTTGCTTTTAAAGACTTTTCTTGCTTTACACCACCTTTTGTCGTCTTTTCTTTTAAATGTTTAAGAAGTGTGTGCTCTTTCCATTCCCCAACAATATTTGAGTTTACACAATTTTGGTTGGGTGATGCTGTAATAACATTAACGGTATCACTGACGGTACTTTCTGATGTGTTATGTTTGTCATCAGCTGGTGTACATGGTGTAGATGCTTTTACACAAATATTACAAAAGCATGAAAGCTTTCTCGTTTTCACAACACCATCACGAACACTTTGAACAGAGTGAATCTTCTGTGTTATTTTACTGTTTGCAGTTTTTCTTGTTCTTGTGGTCTTTTTATTTTATCTACAAAGAAGACAGCCCTCTTCTTATGTTCACATACTTCATTCGTTGAATCCAATGTCAAATTCTCATGACAGAATTTAAAAAGATCTTTTGCATTCTTTATTACTCCACTTCTACTCCTGACATAATGTTCAGCAGCTCTTTTTACCACAGCCCCCAGTCCGTCACACTGACTTTTTCCATGTCTGGACCCAAAATAACATCTTTCAAATGAAAAATTTTCACTTGACTTTTCACACACATGCTGAAATGGTATTTTTGATTTGTACTGGTTGGCACAACCATCTGATACCTGTACCTCGTGTGTAAAATGTACACCTCTGTTTTTGATGTGTAGATTCAAGTCATTGCTGAACTGTTTAACTGCATGCGCATCATGTTTCAGGTCAGAAGTAATGAAAATTATTGATTCCTCAACATTTGACGTATTACAGACTGGACATTTGTAATATGCCATCATTGGATGAATTGTTGCTTGCTCATAGTGATAAAAGGCAGACTGAATTTCATCCTGGTAACTACAACGGTAGTTTTCTGCAAAATCGGCAAGGGTAATGAGCCAGTCCTTTGGTATTGATTCTCTGATCTGTCTAAACTGATCACGTTGCCACTTTGCTATGAAAAGATGTTCAACTAGAAAGACAGCTTCTTCAGATAACTCTGCAATGCATTCAAATATAGACCACATTTTTCATTCAAGAGCTTACGATTGACTTTATTTCCTTTACTATCAGTTACTGAACCATTTTCCCATTTTTTCCATTTCAGTTCATTCTTTCCAAAGAACCGTCTTAGTTGATCAAGTGTCTTGTTAATTCCATCTTTTCCACATTTGTTACATTCCCTTGTTATACACTTCATGTCATGATATTCAGTTGTTTTATTACATAAAGTAGCATTGCACACATCATACTTGTCATTAAGTGGAAACTTAATGCCGTGTTTTCTGCTTGCCTCTTTTAGGACCTTTACCTTTAATTCTACGTTCCTTTAATTCTACGTTAAGGCAATACTCACAAAGACATGCATTAAACTTAATATGATCCATTGTAAGACAGTGCTTTGGTCTTAACTTTCTGAAAGCACTTAGAGACACACTGAAGTTACCTTTGGTTGCTTCAATAAAATCAACATACATTTTCTTTGTTGTCTTTGTCAAGACTGCCTTTTGAACCATATTTTTTGTTTGTATTTTTAGATTCCTCATCATAAAAGTTTTTAATGGATTCTTTGTGGTCTTCAGGCATTGCATCACATCGTGAAGGCAAACATTGGATTCCATCATCTAATGCTGCCGATTTCCAAATATGCCAACCAATGTCCAACTCTTTTCTCATGCTTTCTTCATTAACATATTTTTTTGATATAAATCCTATTACTTTTTTGTATAGACTTCTTCCACCTACTGATTTATTCTTCTTCAATTTTTTAATTGATGCATTAAGGGCATGGACAATTTTGCTATTTCTTACATTCTTTACATTGTTAAGTTTTTCATTAATTTTATGTGGCCATTCTAAGGATGATTTTAGTGCATTGTCTTTTACTGATTTATTCTTATGATATCGCTGTCTTCTATTTTCCTTTTCTCTTCGGTGAGCTTGGGCACTCATGTTCAGACGCATTTTTTTTTTTGGCTTCCCTCCATTTTTTTCTTTGTTTTTCTTTTCCCTTCTGGTCATAACTTTTCCTAGTACTTTATATACTTTCACTTCATTCTTTCTTCTCTCTCTCATAGCTTGCATCCTCAACTTGGATTTCTCGGAACTCAACTTTTTCCTTGTAGGAGACAAAGATCGTCTGTATTTTCTTCCACGTTCAGCATCCATTCTTTTGAACAATTGATAGGCTTCATGGTCAGCTATTAAAATCTCTCTTACTTTTGTAGTAGTTTTTTTCTGTATTCAGCTCGGCTCTGCTTCTTATTAACCTCATGTCTTAATCTGATTCTTAAGTTATACCCCCTACAAAGAAATGGGAAGTTTTATTGGTGGTGTCATAAAAACAATTGTTTAATGTCTTTTATAATCTATTGTCTATTGTGAATGAATTTATTGGTGTATAAACTTGACCAATTCACTCACCAACAAAAAAAAGTCAGAAGTTTCATGATATGTTTGTGAGTGACTTGGTCCAGTTAATACACCAAAAAATTCTTTCAAAAAGGCATTTAATTCTTTAAAATTGGAGAAAAGGAATATATTTTTCAACACTCATAACCCCTACCACATGTAAATGTATATATATATATATATATATATTTGTGTCATTGAATAGGCCTGGCGAATGAATATATTTGTCATGTTTGTTGGTTTATATTTGTTGGTTAACACAAAAAAATGTTCTCATTTAAATTTACTATCTGATAAAAAATAAACTACAAAAACTTGTATTATCATTCAAACAAATGTGTTTATTATTTAATTTATTGATTAATGTGCAGTGGTTCAGTGGTTACAAAAAGAATTTCTATCAACGTCAAGATGAATTACCGGAAGTCCTCTTGACCAATTATTTAAGCAAACAGTAATATTTTTTCTGTCTATGAAGAAATAACATAAAAAATTTGGTGCACACTGAATTTTAAACGCGCGTAGTGGCTTATTTAACAGTGTGCACCACATTTTTTATGTTATTTCGAATAGACAGAAAAAATATTACAGTAATTTCTTATAATTTAATTCAAAATTCCATTTTAAACCGTAGAAAACCATGAAAAAATGTTGATGACGTCACAGTCACATGACTAAATCATGTCTATGGGCTAATAACAAAATAACGTCAGAAAATCAGAAGACACATGACATCCAAAATAAATTATATCAACGTATTCCCTAATATGCAAATCATAAAAGAATTATGAAATCATAACGGTTCCCTAGATATAGAGCAGACACAATTTGTTACGGACAAACAGACTGATCACTATAGGGTGACCTGCCACTAGATGGGCCCTAATGAATTAAGAAATAATTCATGGGGGCTTGAATATATTATGATTTTACCACGGGTTGGCCCTTTATGACAAATATTTTACCCTGAGCGATAGCAAGGGGTAAAATATCGACACAAAGGGACAACCTGTGGTAAAATCATGATATATTCAAGCCCCCATGAATTATTTCGATTTTAATAGGACAAATACGTCAATTCTTTTGGATCCAAACGCTCTAGATGGAGGCAAATATTTGCTGTTCCAATAAATAAACGCACTAATAAATTGATGTAAAAGAACGGAGCTAACTGATTTAGTGACATGCTTAAACTCTTTACAATAATGTATATATATATTGTTTTGGATGATTTTAAATATTTTACTTATAAAAAAAAAAGGCTGATACCACATTTCAGACTTGTTTCATTACGTTTCCTTGTGATGATTTTCAGTTTCAGAAGCATGTATTTCCGCGTAAAATGCTTACATTCTTACGTCAACGTTCTATGACATTGGAAAACTCGTTCATAAAAAAAAACATAAGATGTAGGAGTATGATCGGAACAGCCCAGGAAATATATTCATATTTTACCATGGGTGTGTACTCTAAGCGTTTGAAGGACGTCATGTTAGAATTGCCAATAAACAACAACAATCAAATCTTTGGGGGGGGGGGGTTTACATTTCATACATGTAATGTATGTATTTTATGAAAATCCTGTTTCGGATGGTTTCTATGATACACCATTTTAAAAAGTTCAGTAAGATATTGGTTTAAATCTTTTCTGTCATTATAAAAACATGTATTACATGCAGATTAAGAAATTACAGATTTTTCACAGGAAGTAAAAGGACACCTACATGTATAAATGTGTCTTGTCTTTGGCGTAACATTACATCATCAAAATTCTGTGATCTCCATGTTACAGGCCATGATCAAATAATGATTTTAAATTTATAACAATTTTTTTTAATTTTTTGGGACTATAATTAAGGAATAACAGTACTGTAGTTAAAGAGTTGCCACCGTCAATTGTAGATTTGACGGTCGCAATGCAGTTTTACTGGCGACGCGTAGCGGAGACAGTAAAACGGAGATTTGCGACCTTCAAATCAAAATTGACGGTGGCAACTCTTCAACTACAGTACTGTTATTCCGATTCTAATGCATTACAAAAAGAAGAAATCCGATAAAACTTGAAAAAATGTCTAAATTTGCCAAATAAAAAAAATCCGGGAAACTTCATGAATGATTTTAGCACTAAGACGTCATGGCTAAATGTGCCGTCACATAAATGAAAACTTACAAACTGGAGGTTATTACGTTACCTGTACGCTTTAAATTCGGATAAAATTACATTAAAACGGCGAATTTGAGGTAGGTGTTGTTTTATTTTCGATTATATAGTAGTAATCGAACATTTGTTGATTCATCAATTCAAAATGGTGGGTCCCTCCTTAGTTACGCCTGGTCAACTGTGGATTTGACGGCAATTTTTGGCCAATGAAAAACATTGTTACATCCAAATTGCATTAGAATTGCATATATATATATACATTGTATTCATGCAAGAGAACACTGGTAACTAAACATGTACATGTATAACAAGGAAATAGAGAAATAAAGATATTTTTCATAAGATGTAAAAGGATATCTTTTTTCTAGTGTCTAGGTCTATGACGTTACATCATGAAAATTCATTGATGGTTTCTTAAGTTACATCTTTATTTATTTTTTATATTTCCAAATATTGGTTAAAACACAATTGGGAAATACATTCATGTAAACATGCAATAAAATAATTTTAACTAAATATGTATTTCAGGCAAATTAAGAGGACATGAGATCTCTAATAAGATGTAAAAAGACACTTGTTTTGTGCGGTTTTGTGCGTCTTTTCTATTTGTGTTACATAGTGAACAAATTGAGACAGCTTCCATGTTACATCTTTTAAAGAACACTTAATTAATAAAGAACACTTATAAATATTGGTCACTGTTTCAAAACATAGTTGTCACACAGTTTTAAAATTATCATGCTGGAAAACATGTAACAAAAATTACTGTGCCAATATGGAGGTAGACAGAAACAAGTATAATATGTAAAAAAAAGACACTAATCTGAAGCATCTCATTACTTTCAGTTACATCTTAAACCAAAGAAACTTATCATATTTTCTCTAATGAGATAAAAAAAAAAAAAAAAAACAGAGTGCAAATAAAATAAGATAATTGAATTAAACCTTTAAACAAGTCATGTGAATGGGAAACTATAATTAGATTTTGATAATATATTACAGAACACTGACAAATGTAACGAAAGACAACCATTTCTGAAGTCTATATTACATCTTTGACAATTTTCTTCTTTCTATTCCAGCCATTTAAATTTTGCAAAATTCAGATTGTTGAAATTATGCAATAACTTGAATCAAAAGAAATGTGTTCCTTTGTAAAAAAAATCATTTAAGATGAATTAACCCTCTGATGAAAAATTTCGACCTTGATGTAACAATGACAACAAAAATAACTGTCCATGTTACATCTTTACAAGAGAAAATTAATATTGATTACAGAATATTGGCTTCATAAAATGTGTTATAGAAATGATTATTTGAACCAGAAAAGCTCACACAAAAATTGATCATTCTTATAGGAATTTATTTCCGACATGAACTGAAACTGTTAAGTGATGTAAGATGTAACATGTGAAACGAATTTCAAAGGTTGATTAAGTTTCCATGTGACATCATCTACTGCAATATCTATATTAGCTTATCCCTTCATAGACCTTTCCATGTATTAATATTGTGGTGCAATGTGAACTAATCTCCGGGTGTAAATCGAGTTACTTTTATTCATAAATTTTTCGTTAGCCTGAGTTTCAACTTACAAGTCAAGGGTGTAACAATATGACACCATATTCTACACCGGCATTATTGCAGTGAAATGGTTGTTACATTCTTTATCTGTCATAAGTCTGTTAATATTAAACTTAGCCGTACCAAATTTGTCGGGTTAACAATCTTGATAATATCAAATTTAGGAATAAAAATTTGATCACAGTAATCCTTCATTATTTGCATATTTATGTGTTAAATATAACTGAAATATTTCATGTAAAAGACGTAACCAATCTCTGATTTCCACTTACCTCAAATTCACAACCTTTCTTTCTTCCATTGAAAGTTAAAAAAGCCGCGTCTGCCAAAGACGGTCGTACATTTTTGTGACGTAATGTCGTAAATTTTTCAAAACATCAATTGAACATTGCTATGATGGTAATTAGTTCTCTTTTATTTAATTTTTTACTATTGCATAAAAGACGTAACAAATTGACACTATTTCCATGAACGTCCAACAATTGCGCATTTGAAGTTCTACGAAAAACCGTCCTTTTACGACATTGTACCCGAATGTTGGAAATGTTTATTTCCGGTTAACTCAGCATGTATTTGACAGGGGACATCTCAAAACTGTTATAGGCAACATTTTTTGGATGTAACATTTATGACACAAAATGTTACATCTTCAATAATTTCAAATAAAACCTGTTTTCTCGTTTTAATATGACATAAATACCCTTTTAAGCACCATTAAATATTTATCTAACATCTTGTATTGATATTAATATTCACATAGCAAAGAGTATTTGAAAGATACATTCAACAGAGACGTATTTTTAACAACACGAATTTTACGGACACGATAAATTCAGCAAAATATCCACCCCAAATCACATTGAAATTTATCATCAGCAACACTTGCATCACAAAAAGTGGAATTCTATTGGGGTAATTTATATCATCATCATGCAAGTTTTCTTCCATTTTATGTTTTATTCATTCTGAATCTTAATTGACTATAAATTTTAAGAAATTGTCAGATGTAACACAAATTCCATGACAGTAAATTCTGACCCATATACGTAAGTCCCATGACGGATACGAGATTAACTGAAGTATTCGGTTGAAAAGTAAAATCTTCGGACACGTCGCCATACAACATCTGTAAAAAAAAAACTTTAAAAGTTAGCTATGAAAATATGACCATTCAATAAATAGTAGCATGGACTTTTATCAATATCTTCTAATTATTTGAAGAAATAAAACAAAACAATCGATTTTTACTGATGTGAACTTAAAAACAAGTTATAATCATGGATGCATTATGGGGTACAGTTTTATTTGTTCAGAATTTATGGGTAGTTTGGAGATCGGTTCAAATCAATTAGTCAATGATTCAATATGGTTTCAAAATGGAACTATACTACAAATAAGTATAGATTATAACATGCCCTTGTATCATCCCGAGACTCCCATATCGGCCTCGAGGCTTTAGCCGAGGGCCAATATGGGTCGAGGGATGATACCAGGGCCAATATGGAAAAGACATGTTATAATCTATTTATCACATATTTATGTTTTGCAGGAAAGAGGGAACAAAAGTTCAAATCAGGTAAATCTTTAAAAAAAAATCACAAAAGTTTTATCACATTTTCAAATTTAGTTTTTATCATTTACTCCATAGACATTTATTGTCACATTTCCACTTATTTTAGAACATGGCAATACACAAACGCGAGAGTTTTGGAATATGGCAATACACAAACGCGAGATATTAGGAATATGGCAATATACAAACGCGAGAATTTTGCACCGTCATTGTTCGCCATTGTTGTTAAGGACACAATGACGTCACGTCATTTGGAGGGCACAATATCAATATACCCTTTTTTGCCCCGGGCAATTTTGAGGTTATTGCATATGCAAAACCTAAGGTATTCATAACAAATATGTGATAATGATACATAATTTTACATGTTTAACGTAACACGTTACTCGTAAGGTTAAAATAAAAATGCCAAAAATCGTCACTATTGATTTTACAAACATGCTGCTCAATGCTAAAAGCACAATACCATCTTGATTTATTTGAAAGTAAGTACTTGAAATGATTTACTGTCATTTTATTTAAATATTAGGAAGTTATTTATGAATTTAAAGGTTGATGGCCATATTGGATCAATCTTCGCAGGTTAACAGACGAATCCAAATATCAGTTTCACGACGTTAAAAATGCGAAGTTATATGTTTAAGGTATCAGGTACGTAAATGGCTTGTGCACCGGGTTTTTTTTTTTTTTTAAATTGTATACACGTAGAACTTCTAAAAGTAAACAGAAAAATAGAAATGTTTGAGTGGGGTAACCGATCTACTTTCAAAGTTACAGTCATTTAAAAATGTTAGAAAAACACCATGAAGAACATACATAACGTACAATGTACGCAAAAAAAATAAGACATTTCAAGCTTAATTTAATCTGCAGTTTAACCCATTCCTACGATTTTTCTATAAAATTTAAATGTTTTTATGATAGAATTTTCCTTTCTTTTGATATATAATATTCCTATGGTTACCGGACTGAGACCCCCTTTTTATATATCAGCCGTTGAAAGGGTGTCGCTGACGGGAAAAGATAGAAATTGCATGACGTTGCCGAAAAGGATTAATATTACGCAACGTTAAGTCTCCATCAGCAGAATCGACACCAACATAACAATCTTGTTAAATAAAAACAACGACCTTTACTGAAAAATCAGCTTTCTGGCGAACTGTTGCAGCAGCCGCAAACACTGCGACTGTGGTAAGGTTACTACAAATAGTTTGCGGCAACTTATCCGCGACTTTTTACCATGCATTTGAAGATTGCGGCAAGACTGCCGCAATGTTTCATAACCTTATATAGTTTGTGAACCTCTGGCGAACTTTGATAGCCTTATATAGTTTGTGGCGAACTTCTGGTGTTTGTTGTGGTAATGTTCCGGCAAACTACCAAAGCCTTATATAGTTTGCGGTGAACTTCTGGCAATAAGGGTGTAACACAATGGTTATTTTCAAATTGGGGGTTCTTTGACATAATTTTGTACCAATAATAGCAAATTAACATGACAAAACTGACAAAGAGATGATCAATGATGCATGGCCTTTTTCATTAACTAATTGAATCATATATAACAGTAAACTCAGACATCTATCATGTATAACATCCATTTACTTTTTACATGAAAACACCAACATTAAAACTTCCCTCCTTTTTCAAAATCAAAGAAGCCGGAAGTCTGATTTTAGTACAGGGAGCATGCTCAGTATGCTATAAAGTTTGCGGCGAAGGTCCAGCAAACTTGAGGACTTCTTTATTCATATCTTACTTTTGAGACGTCATTTTTGGGCTGTTTCCGAAATTTCATAAATTCAAATGTGACGTAATTTTTCTGCCCTTTCACCATCGTATGTGACGTCATTTTTATGATTATTGTGTTGAGGCCTGGACTGAGTCGGGTGTGTCTATTCTGTGTTGGTCTTTGCATTATGTATTCGGGTTTTGTTTTATGTAATTAGTTAATACTTCAGTTTCATTATGGATATCTTTTATATGCATTTGAAAAAATTTACTGTTTGCAATAGAATTAATTGTTCTAAATAATGAGGATGTTCTTGTCCCAGGCATTAAAAACATAGCCGTATTTGACACAACCTTTTTCAACTTTTGATCTTCAGTGCTGTACAACTTTGTACTTTTTTTCACTTTCGATCTTTTATATCTGGGCGTCACTGGTGAGTCTTGTGTGGACGAGGCGCGTTTTTGGCGTATTGAATTTTAGGCCTGGTG
This sequence comes from Mytilus galloprovincialis, assembly GCA_037788925.1. Classification (NCBI taxonomy): domain Eukaryota; kingdom Metazoa; phylum Mollusca; class Bivalvia; order Mytilida; family Mytilidae; genus Mytilus; species Mytilus galloprovincialis. The sequence goes on along the minus strand of CM075332.1, from coordinate 38,199,855 downwards.
CTTTTTGTTATCTATTAATCATGTGTTTCTTTGTCTAATACGTTCTCCTATTTGTTTATATTGTAGTCCTGTGGTGTTGAGTTGTCATTTCAATGTTATATTTAACATTGCCATTAAAGTGCGAGGTTTGGCATGCCACAAAACCAGGTTCAACCCACCATTTTTTCCTTTAAAAATGTCCTGTACCAAGTCAGGAATATGGCCATTGTTATATTATAGTTTGTTTTTCTGTGTGTGTTACAATTTAACGTTGCGTCGTTTGTTTTCACTTATTTTTGAGTGTAAATTGACATTGCGATAAGACGTGTCACGGTACTTGTCTATCCCTAATTCATGTATTTGGTTTTGATGTTATATTTGTTATTCTCGTGGGATTTTGTCTGATGCTTGGTCCGTTTCTGTGTGTGTTACATTGTAGTGTTGTGTCGTTGTTCTCTTATATTTAATGCGCTTCCCTCAGTTTTAGTTTGTTACCCCGATTTTGTTTTTTGTCCATGGATTTATGAGTTTGAACAGCGGTATACTACTGTTGCCTTTATTTATAGTGCGTTTACAAAGTTCCTTCAAATTTAAGAAAGTTAAGAGTTTGCGGCAAATTGTTATTCGCCCGTCTAAGACTTTGAAGAAACTTTGGTGAATTGTTTATATCTATTGATGTATGCTCCCTTTCTATTTTTATAAATTTCAGATTTTTAGTTTCCATGTTATGAAGTTTTATCCTTAAAAAAAAATGGGGGATTTTCCTGTTTTTGGACACGTATTCAAAAATGCTTCCATGCTATCTATTGATGTATGCTCCCTTTCTATTTTTATAAATTTCAGATTTTATGTTTCCGTGTTATGAATTGTTATGCTTAAAAAAGGGGGGATTTTCCAGTTTTCAGACAATTAAGCTACCTTTCAATTTTTATAAATTTCAGATTTTACGTTTTCAAGTTATGAATTTTTATACTTAAAAAATCCTAATTAATGTACCAAAAAAATAATTTAAAGCATAACGATAAGCTAAAATGGCAACGGGCGTATCATGCGCTTATAGCGCAGCTCTTTATAATATATATTTGCCGAAAGGTCGCTGCTAGCAGCGAATAGTTATAGAAAGTACAAGGATTATAATTTAGTATGCCAGACGCGCGTTTCGTCTACATAAGACTCATCAGTGACGCTCAAATCGAAATATTTATAAAGCCAGACAAGTACACGGTTAAAGAGCATTAAGGATCCAAAATTCCAAAAAGTGTGCGAACACTTGTGAACAAATTTGAGGTCTTCTGGCAAACTAAAAAGATTGCCATAAGGTTGCAGCAATGTTTCTCTTTTCATAAGGGGACCGCTATACTTATCCTGTCTAAAAAGCGCTATGTAGCGCCTATAAAATAATTATCCTGTCTGAAAAAAAGTGTTACTAGTACTTACAGATATTTATTTTTTAATGGATTATATGAGACCCGAGTCATGAATAACTTATTTCTATACTATATGAACTTGGCTTATCATTTTATTTTTGAAGCGGCGGTATAAAGGATAATTTTCGTGCAGCGGAATCGTAATTTTCTCCTCTCATATTTTCATTATTGAAAATCATTATTCAACATTTTCCTTTCAAATTGAATTAAAATAAACGTGTCAACCTTTTTTGTTTATTTAATTTGAAATACCATTTTACTTCCCGTTTGTCCTTGCACAATGTCACCCCCATTTCGAGTCCCTTTTTCTTGCTCAAATACCCTTCGGAAGTAATTTCCGACATTACATTTTGAAAATTTCATTTCACGCAACAATTTTAAATTCTTGTTCAATATTTTTAGTAAAAGTAATTAATTTTAATCCCATCTTTTCTCTCTCCGTATTAGCACTTCCCACTTCTATGTATAGACCATATTGCGGAAGTGATAGAAAGCACTGTAAACAACTGTTTTTATTTGTATAAACGTCCAAATGATTTAATATCCTATATCAACATTCCCTTTTTTGAAGTCTCTGTTCTGTGCCGTTTACCAGTGTTAATTAAGTTTGTGTAGGGACAGCTGCCACAAGGTATATACCCAATACTACCTAGACCATATCTTTGTTCTTTGAGCAGTTGTGTAGAAATAATGGTGCATAGTAGTTCTTTAGCTTTAAGTTGGTCAGCTAGTAACCCCAACTCAACCACTCTTCGACCATCACGCCATGCCAAGTTACTATCGGTATAATTTTTTATGTTTCACTCGGACAAGACATTTCACTTACAATAACTACACTTTTTGTTAAATTTTGATGAGAAGTATTGAATACTTTTCCACCAAATTGACCATTTTTCCTACGCAGCGGAATATCTTCCGACATTTTGAAAATATTTTTCTGGTGTAAGGGGGATAACTCTCATAACAACGAATGCAAATTTTCCAGTTTTCCGCTAGATGCGTTCAGTAACATATCTCTAACCTGGAGACCCTCAAAGTGATGGGGAATAGATATGAGGTGAATAAATGGTCCACTCGTAAAGTAGGTAATCATCAGGATGTACGAGTACGCAGCCACGTCACGTCAGAACGAAGACGTTAAATCCCAAGATTCTTTTGAAGAGTGAGCTACGCTATCGTCAATTTATCAATCCCTTAAACAAATTTTAGAAAATTTGGCCTGTTCCGAGGCTAAATTCTGTCCCTATCAAATATACCCTCATTAAAAGAGGGGCAAAATATACCAGAGGGACAGTCAAACTCATAAATCGGAATTAAACTGACAACGCTATGACTTAAAATGAAAAATAAACAGACTAATAATTGTACACATGACAAAACATAGAAAACTTAAGACTAGGCAACACGAACCCCACCAAAAACTGGGGGTAGATCGGACGGGTAAGCAAGCAGCTCCTGCTCCACATTAAACTTCTTAACTTTCATTAGAAATGGCCTCTTTTAAAGGACTTTCTGGTATTTATTTCATTCTGAACATTTCTGAGATATTTGGCACTGGATATCAGACAAAAAAAAAAACCCCGCTAATTCATCTATCGTAAATCGTATATAAAGATATAACTATTTGTGAGTAGTGTGTATGTTTGAAATCATTATCTCTTTATCAATTTTCTAGACCTTTATAATTCTTTTGACGTGAATGTCACATATTTACATATCTTATGTATTTTATTCCACTTCCGGCAATGCATAAGGGGATTTTAGATTAACACTCCGTCTCACTAATCAGTTTACGACACATTTTTTTTCGTGCATGAATATATTGCTTTGATATTTTACACGTTTTATCAGTTTTCCACAGTTTGTTTAATTATGCCAATACTCCGTCTGTCCGGGGCTAATAAGTTTTCCACACTTTTTTTTCGTGCATGAATATATTGCTTTGGTATTTCACACGTTTTATCAGTTTTCCGCACTTTAATTATTATTGAAGATATTGATTTTTGATATATTTTCTAAACATTACCAGTTAAAAAAGTTCACTGATCTAGACTATTTACCGGGTTTGTAGTAACATGAGCAACACGATGGGTGGCACATGTCGAGCAGGAGCTGCTCATTCTTCCGCAGTACGGGGGATCACCCTAACGTTATTGGTGGGGTTTGTGTTGCTTAGTCTTAGGTTTTCTATGTTGTCTTTATTGTCTCTTTGTTTTAGACATGGCGTCGATATATTTTCGATTAATGAGTCTGAATGTTTGACTAACCCTCTAGAACATGTAGAATCTTTCGCCCTTATTTTAGAGATCAATTTTGACTTATGTTCTGGTCTTTGAAGTTGCATTATTCACGCAAATAAAAAGCTTTTTAACTAGTAGGGGAATATGTTTTGCCATACAATGCTCCTAGGATGCTGATTAAACTTAATCTCTTTACATGAAATTTAAGAAACATATTCTTCCATTGTTGTTTCTAAGTGAGATGTTTATTTGATTGTGTGGGATGCTTTATTCCGAAGCCACTCCTGTTAAGAATAGAGGTGGTTAATTCGATGCCTAATGTACTGAGATTGTCACGTTCTCTGCACATTAGAAACCCAATAACAACTGTTTGAGGAGTCAAAATATGGCCTATCGGAAGGTTAAAAACGCAATTGTTTTTTAGTGACAGTCTTAATGTCCTGTCTTTAATCCCACCCGGTCGCCTTTACATTATCCACATAAATCGCTTTTGTCCTGAAGATACAATACATATTTCTTACAAGATGTTCCACAAAAATCAATCGATCGACCAAACGACAAGAAATATATATTATCAAATTTAGATCTACTGACAAGTCAGATTGAAATAACTGAATTCTCATCTAAAATTTATTTATAAATTGTCATATGCTGTACGTGTCGGTCACTATTTTATGAACTGAGATCGTTTGCCAGTTATTTTTGAAAAGTTGGAATATATATATATATTAAAAAAATGTTTGCTGTGAGAAATTCTTGTTCTTGAATGGTCATAACAAAGGCTATATACGAATAAAGTGTATTGATTTAATCAATTCCTCTTTCACAGATTCTGAAAAATATGTTACAAATAAAGGAAACAGTAGTATACCGCTGTTCAAAACTCATAAATCCATGGACAAAAAACAAAATCGGGGTAACAAACTAAAACTGAGGGAAACGCATTAAATATTACAGAACAACGACACAACACTACAATGTAACACACACAGAAACGGACCAAGCATCAGACAAAATACCACGAGAATAACAAATATAACATCTAAACCAAATACATGAATTTGGGATAGACAAGTACCGTGACACGTCTTATCGCAATGTGAATTTACACTCAAAAATAAGAGAAAACAAACGACGCAACGTTAAAATGTAACACACACAGAAACGAACTATAACATAACAATGGCCATATTCCTGACTTGGTACAGGACATTTTTAAAAGGAAAAAATGGTGGGTTGAACCTGGTTTTGTGGCATGCCAAACCTCCCTCTTTTACAGCCATGTGAAATATAACATCAAATGTGAAATAGAACATCAAAATGACAACTAAACACTACATGACTACAATATAAATAAATTGGAGAACACAATAGTTACAAAGTTTGAATTAAAATTGTAGTACTTAAAAACATGTATTGTTGATATTCACTTTTGTTGTAGAAAGCTTGTTCATGGTTAAATATATATAATGAAAATACTTCAGATTTGAATATTTGTATAATTTGCTGTATAAAAAGAATGTGTTTAAACTTTTAATAGTCATTTGATTAGGGACTTTCCGTTTTGAATTTTCCTCGGACTTTGTTAACAACTATTAGTGAATAAAGTATCGGAAGTTAGGAAAAATAATATCTTCGGAGTTAAGTTTTTGTGAGTTTACTTTATAATAGGGAAATTTAATTTTATTTTTTATGAATATTATTTTTACTGGTTAGTCTGTTTTTTGTGATATCCATTTGGCGTGATTCTGTACTTATACATCCCGTTATTGTTAATGGTAAACACTTGGTATTCTGGCCTTAAATTTTGCTAGTATGCTTTGTCTATATATCTATATGTATTTTTTAGTTACATCTGACGTGGCTTTGTACTTTATCCCGTTATTGTGCTACGGTAAATTGTTTTATCCTGTATTTCAATTTTGCTATTGTGCTTTGTCTATATGCCTTATTGTGTTCCTTTGTCACATGTCTGTTTGCTTTAAAAGAGATTATGATAAAAACACCGTGTTGTCTATATGCCTTATTGTGTTCCTTTGTCACATGTCTCTTTGTTTTAAAAGAGATTATGATAAAATCACCATGTTTTCTTCTTCTTCTCTTGGTGCGGTCTCTTCTTCTCTTGATGTGTTCTCTTCTCTTGGTGCGTTCTATTTTTCTCTTGGCGCATTCTCTTCATATCTTGATGCGTTCTCTTCTTGGTGCATTCTCTTCTTCTCTTGGCGCGTTCTCTTCTTTTTTTACATTTATACCTATTATGTCTGTTTTGTTCACACATCGTTGTCAATTAAAGGGAATTTAAAGAGACTCATATTAATCCTAGGTTTTGCTAGCTTTAAAACCAGGGTTAATCAACCACTTTCTTATGTCTGTTCCAAGTCGGGAACATCCATTCGTTTGATGGGGTTTTTTTTGGTTAGTTTTTCAGTTTTGAATTTGTCATCTAATTACGTACTCCGTTTTGAATTTTACTCCGAGTTCGGTATATATGGTTTTTTTTCGATCAGTAACCCACAATACTAGGTAAAATTGTCAAAGGATAGGAGTACAGCAGTCAGCATGGTGTTATAATCTTTACCAATATACATACAAGATGTATAAAAGACAGAAATACAAGGCACATTAGCAAAAACGAGAAGAAGAATACCAAAGCTTTCTGTAGAACAACATAATGACCGTTGAAGACCGACGGGATGTAAAAATACCAAGCCACCTCAGATGGACATTATTAAACTAAACTGGCTTGTAAGGCAATGCTATATTTTGTCATCAGCCACTGCAATTTTAGAAAATTATTGGGCACTTCTGAAAGTATTAAGAAATGGTTTATGAATGCTGAGTGATTATAATCGTTTAGAAGAAATTGTATGCATTCTTTCAAATAAAAAATATAATCTATATAGACTATTTACGCCTTAAAGAAAAGACTATACGACTATAAAACACATTTTTCTACTGATTTGTTTTCATGCAATCGTGCATCGAATTTGAAATCAAAATGTCAATTCCTTGATATGATATCACTTGAATAACTTGACACGAGTTAAAATATTGTTATCAAACAGTATCAATTGTTAAATAACCCTGGCATCTTGATGGAGACCAGAAACCTTTAGTTACTGTTGGCATAAGGAACGTAATGTTTTCCCTTTTAATTTTAACAGCGGAAAACCATGAAGGCAAAAGTAGCTGGCGTTTTTTACCATTAACCGAACTATTTCGTATAATTATGCGAACGTAATCGAGTGCAATATAGCAATCCTTATCGGTAGTTATATATTTATGACAATAAATATTCATGAAAATGTCTTGTCGTGAGAAATATATATACAAACCAGAGTATACTGGTATTTCACAACGGTGCCGATGTACAAATAGTCCGTACACTCCTTTTCCACACCTCAAGCAAACATTTTAGAACGTGTACGGCTGTTAACAGTCGCACAAACGACAGTTGTTTTCGCTTTTACCCGGTAACCTCTGTAAGGTAGCATGGGGCATTCCATTTTCATTTTCTACGGTCATGGTGTTGCCAGTGTTCATTTGCTTATTTTCGTCAGTATTTTATTTATAAAGTAAATAGGCATTGAGAAGCATTCTGTGAAAAATATTAATATCTTTAACACATGGTTTTGTTTTTTTTTTTTTTTTTATTATCATATATACCACACATCATATCGTTCAAATCTACTCCATCCATATTTGGATTATAGCATTGAGAAGCATCCTGTGAAAAATATTAATCTCTTTTCAAGTCCCTTTCAACATGGTTTTGTTTTTTGTTTTATCATATATTCCACACATCATATTGTTCAAATATACTACACCCATATTTGGTTTATAGCTAAAAGCAAGACTTAGTTTTTCATTTTGATTGTGTATACCGTTATGAAATGCAAATTTTACATTTGGTCTCTCTCAAAATGCACAACATAATAGAGGACTTCGTCTGTGCAGACTGAGCAGCATTAGGTTTTGCCTCTTTAATTAATCTGGGTAAATGTCTGTTTACGAATGGTACCAGTTAGATAGGTGTTTTCAGTATACAAGCGACTAGCAAGTGATATGGTTTTCAATATACAAGCGACTAGCAAGTGATATGGAAGTTAAAAAGTTATCACAAAAGACATTAAACCATTTACCTAAGAGACTGGCAGATCACAATAATTTGAGGACAACATGACATCCTTGCGTTTCATTATTTGGAATTGGATCATACCGTTTTCCCCTATACTGTAGAAAATGGATAATATATCCTGTTGTTGCCTCTACCACCATCCAAAGCTTGATACCAAACTTGCTACTCTTCGATGGTTTGTATTGAGTCATTACAGTTCTAGCTTTAGTACCTATGAAATATTCGTCAATTTAAAGTTTTCGTTTTGGGGTAAGATAAAGGTTAAAAAACCATATTATCATGTTCTACTATCGGCTTGAACCAAACGGACGGGTCGTAAAAGTCGCTGTTTCTTTGCGGGGTGTTTTTTTATAATTAACTAAGTGAAGTAAAAACTAAAATCTATTTCTTGAAAACATTCCTGAAAACCATGGTGTATTTTACCTTTAAATTTTTTGGACCAAAAATCTTCGATACTTGGTTTTCGAATGTTAAAAATTGTCGCTAAAAAGCCTTTTATTTCTGTAACAGTAAATTTTCCATTCCATTCAAACATTCGGAGTCTAGAATCTGGATTCAGTGTATTATTCCGGCGTTTTCTTGTATGAAGCTGTTTTGCATATCTAAAAGGAATATTTATTGTTGGTTGCTTTACGCGGCATTAGCACAACAAGGCTATATCGTGGCGATCTAAAAGGAATAAGGAGTTTCACAAAAAAATCATTAAAATCAGATTAATTGTAATACTATTACGTTTATAATAACTATAATTCTTAAGGTAAAAAGTTAGTCGAATTAGATTTTTATATGCATTTCAATAGTGCGACGTAAACTATGTTGTTAACAGGAACTTGATTCTTTAAGTTTATTGACCAATTTAACTATTGTTCAAGTTGCTTCTTCAATTTTAGTTGTGCAAATCATATTAGCTTGGCTAGATATTTAATTTGATAAGACTGCGCTAATATGAAGTATGTGTGCATCATAATATGCGAAGCTTAATCTTTCAACTGAATGTGGTTTTGTTTTTATTTATGTATAAACGTTATCTTTATGAGTTAAATAGTTCCTACTTTTTCCTGGCCTTTAACTTTTTTTATCGTATTTGTAGTAATTGTATGTGTTAAATATTTCCTACCTTTTCTGGCTTTTAACTTTTTTTATCGTAATTGTAGTAATTGGATGATAATTTATATAATGATTAGTGTTATAATTTGATATATATTTATGTCACGGAATAAGGTAACAATATATGTCACGGAATAAGGTAACAAGAATGTATTCTGATGAACGGTTATGATTGATTGATAGGTGCTAATGGTCTAGTGGCAAATCTTTCATGCATGTTCAGAACGATGGACGGTTATGAGTATGAGATGTGTTAAAACATAAAATCAAAGATCTGACGTTCTATATGTTCAGCAGTGTTCGAAACGTTCACAAGTTGTTTTGCTACTGGTTGGTAAAGAGCTTTGTGTACATCAATTTTTTAAGCAAAACAAAAATGTCTAAACCAAAAACACCGACCAGACGTAAGAAGATACTTTTTCATCCCTACAACTAAAAGGACACGCAGTACTGCTCGAAGGGTATTCACAGTTTTGGACAGTTAGTTCAAAGTCAAATAACAACTAATAAATAATGCCATTAACCTAAGCCTAAACTTTAGCTGCATGGTTTAAAAAACATTTGACCATTGAAATATCAGTATCTGCGTTGAATAACAAATAAAGTAGAATATTTTTGTAGATGGCAAAATATAAACAACATAAGGAAGAGAAGCTTATCACAGCAATTAACAAAATAATTTTGAAATCTAAAGCCTTAAATCCAAAATATACCAAATTTCAAGAAAAAACATAATCAGATTATATACTTGGAAAGAGTATACTTGAAAAAAGGGCAGACAAAAACCTTACCTAACAAAATCTCAGGATTTCTCTTTAGCAAACTATGTAAAATATGTGAGTGAAAGAGGTTTTGGACTGACCAGAAAGGTTTTATAATCATTTACACTGACAGTTATCCAGAAATCATGTCCATCAGAACAAAAACCACTTAAGAAATTGTGTCAAAAACTTTTAAAGAAACACAAATAATCGTCAAGGACACACAATCATCTACGGAGATCTAGATTTTTTGTATCATCACAAGTAACTATAGATGAGTACTTCTAGCTATTTGATTATACTATTAACAAACCTGACATGCATGTCAAGCCATTACCAATATGGAAAGCAGACGAGGCTTGTTTTGGCAAAGAAACAGACCAAATAAAGCAAAAAATAATATCCAAACTGGCACAAAAAACATACAGACAGTAAATGATTAAGAGCACATAACTTTATAAGAATGTGCATCTGCTGCAGATGGATTTATGTCCAATATGTCTTATCTTCACAAACAGTCTTCCCTGTGGAGGTAACTCCTCTGTAATGCCAAAATAGAATTGAGAACGGAAATTCGGAATGTGCCAAGATCACTGAGTGTACGTCACAGCTGAAAGAAAATGGTTACTAGTATATTACTAAAGATGTATTTGTTTGAATGAGTTTTTATTCCAAGCAGTCGCTTATAACGGCTAAATCTCTTTATTATAGACAATCATTCTTTCCACTTATCAATTCCTGTAATTGAAAAGGCTATTGAACATATAGCATAGAGATTTTAGGATTTCCTCCGCACACCGCCCATTTCCCTCCGCTATTAGGATCAAATTCCATCTTTTGAGAAGTTGGTACAGTGAGCTTGCCCTCAATATTGGACTGGTCAACGCCGACATGGTAATAAAAAGAATAGATTTGCAAGTGTTCTACAACAGGCAAAAGATAAGGCCGCCATTGATAAGTCGTTTATAAGACCGAATCAAAGCACGATTCAAAACCGCGAAGATACCTCTTTGAAAAAGTTAAAACCACTCAATGACACGTGTATAATTTGTGGAGGATCAATCACAAATCCATTGGTGAAGGCAGGGTTAGTGGATACGGACCTTCATAATATTCTTGTTCCAGGGGATATAACTTTATCAGACAAACCAAATTAAAAAAGACTAACAGGCGCACGTTTTTATATACACTGACCACGACACGAAATGCGGGACACACAGAAATGAAAGGCAGAGAAACAAAAACAAAAAAGGAACTAAAAGGATTTAAAAACAAAATGTCATTAAAAAGTAGCAATCAAGAAAACCAAATAAAAAATCATCAATCTGATGAAAGTAGACACCGTGTAAATCAACATAGCTACTGGACAGCGTGTACCACGATTTCCCGAGGATTACAAGAACAAATATCACCAAAACAAATCGATTCATCCCGATAACATATTATACTGCTTAGATATGTGTAACAGCATACAATTATAAGGTTTAAGGCGTTCGTAATTAATAAAAGTACACGCAATCTTCAGAAAATCGATGTGTAGGTCTTGTATGCAAATTCCTTGTTGAAAACAGTATGGCGGACGTTATATTTTATTTTGTAGATAACTCGACTTGAAAGCAAACTACTTGACGTTATGATAACTGTATTAAAGGAGTAGGACTGATTTCGGCCTCAATTTTCAAGTTAATCTAACGAAAGATTTTAGACAATTTTTAAACACTTAAGAGTCTTTCAATTGATTCAATTAGTTAATGTGCAAGATTTTAACTGATTAAGTCATTAAAAACGCTCCGATTCAAGCTGAAATATGAAAAATCTATCAAATATGCCAAAAATCGTCACTTTTCATATGGTTTTTGTCAAAAATGAAAGTGGCCGCATCCGTGTTCATCCTCAACCTTTATATATATTGTGTATTATCATCAAATACATTTTACATTTCAATATTATGGATGAACACGAATGCGGCCACTTTTATTTAAGACGAAAACCGTCTAAGATTTTACTAAAATGCCAAAAATGTGAAGATTTCAGTAATTTAGCATGACTTAATGATGCTAGTACTCGATATATGTGCATTGTATTGTCAAAAACAGACCCTATGTATGTAACAGAAGCATTCTACTTTTCAATAAATATCTTAACGATTACATATTCACAATTTTCTAAAACTACTATATTTTGGGGCCAAAAATAGGGGTCTTACTGAACCTACTCCTTTTCATAATTCCAGGGTTTTTTTTACAGAATCTATTCTTTCAGTACTTTTAAAACTTTCTTGTTTTTAAGTTGTCTACCTATTAAATAATTAGGACCGCCATATTTTTTTCAACAAGGAATTTGCATACAAGACAGCTACATGCAGAGATAAATACAACCGAAGATTCTGACAAAGAAGAGCAACATAAACCATGTAGGCCATGCGTACGAAATGGTACATTGTATATTACATTAACATATATTCTAAGTCATGGCTTCCTGTTTATCACCCTAATATTCTTAGTTAGGCCAACAAGGCAAACGTCAAATGAATGTATTAATATATCGTATATAATTGTACAAAATTTTACCCATTTATATATGCTATTTGGTTAAAAAAAATCAGATAAGCTATGTTTATTCATCATTCATGTTACTAGTATTTAATTTCGTAAAATGTAAATTCTGTGAAATAATGTTGTGATTGGCGTAATATTGTGCTTCCGGTGTCAACTTTAAACACCTAGCTACGAATGTTTGCTTGTCATGTTTTGGATTTTTTGTCAGATTTTCGAAATCCTCTGGTTGTATCCATTTGAATGCCTTAAATTATTTTGCCCATGGACCCCCATTTTTTTTCCCGTAAATCTTTTACATATATTATTATAAAGCATTTTAAAAAACATTTGTAAAAGTCTTATAAAATCTTTTTTTATTTTTTTAGTTTTTTTGAATTAACTCTGCGTACATTCCGAATTTTTTATAGACTTAAAAAGTAAACCGGTATTTACTTTTGCGTTTTTCAATGTGTAAAGAGTGAACAGACGTTAAATTTCGCGTCTACCTCCATGTTAACAATAAGACCCGTCTTCTATTTTTCTAAAAAGTAAATACACGTTAACTGTTTGTAGACCAATGATTAACTTTTAGATAACAAGCCGCGATAATGTGCTACAGCATGGAACAAATTGTGTACGCTACATCATTTATTTTATTTCTTGATGAAGAACCTAGTTGAATCTGCCGTAAATAATGTTGGCCAATTACTCATAATAGTGTATACGACATAATTTGACATGAACACAAAATTTTGCAGTATTTAATTTTTGCATGTTTTCAAATATTGTTGTGAGTCGATATTTGTATCATCAGCTCGGAAGTCAGTACTTCGGTATAGCTCTTCAACGGTTTCGGTACTTATACATCCCTCGGATTTCAAGTGTTTGGCTTTGGGCGTTCTTGATGAAGGTAATCCAGAAAAGCGCTTCGGGCGCATGAAATTATTAAACGTGTTGTTTTCAATATTTTGTACATGTATCTTTTGAAAAGCAAATATAGAAAATCCGCTATTTAAAGTTATTGCAATTAATTTTCTGCAATTCAATAAAGTCAAATTTCGAATAAAAAGTGATTTTGAATTTGAACAGTTTTAAACACATTCACGTAAAATATTAAGAGAGAAGTCATTTTTGCAAAATGAAAAAAAAGTACAAATGTACACAATTTTTTTTTTAATTTTACACAATCAGTTAACTTGAAAAGGAAATGTTTATTTTCAAGTGCACGTACAATAATACAGAAATATGTAGTTAACGCCCGTTTACTTTTAAGTGCTAGGTAAAATAAACTCGTGAAATCTGAAGTAAACGCCCGCTTAAAACCGACTAGACGGATAGAGAGTAAAAGCACGTTTACTCGGAAGACATTAGAAAATTCCATTTTGACCGCGTAAACATAATTATAGTTATAGCGCGTAAACGTGAAAACTGAAGTTAACTAACGAAAAACATACACGCTGCGTTTGATTTATGTATTGATTGGTCTGCACCCAACTGTACATCAAATAGGGTAACACGTGATTGGTCAGTAATGTTCTGTTTCTAAGATTCTCTTTTAAACAATTAAATTTTTATCACTCAGTTAAATTTAAGTATTTACTATTTTTTTAAATGGATACATAGTAACATCTGTTTCAGGTTTGGTTTGGTTTTCTACAAATGAATAACTAATATACTACTGTTGATATGATAAAATATTTCTGTCACTTCCTCGTAGATTATTAATAGTAAAATTCATTAAAAATTTGAGAAAAAAAGAAAAATCTTCCTTCTACCAGTTTTAAACTTCTTGATTTTAGAAAATATTGTTTTGTTGTAAGTCAAACAATACGATCGAAAATAGAGCATACTAAGTGTTAAACACTTGAATAAATGTACTTAAAAGGAAATTGAAACTCAAACTTAGTGATGTTAGGCAGAAAAATAATTGCATTCTTATATGTAATTCGATCATTACCGGTTAAAATATGTCAAAATATGTCAAATGAAGTCAGAAAGTATTGTATGAATTGCACCTAAAAGGTATCTGCAAAATCTCCTCATTGTCAGTCTTAGCAGAACTTATTATATTCTAATAATAGTTATAGAAATGTGCATGGATTGCTTCATTAATATATGATATATAAAGGTCTAACATGCAGCGTGTCTTAATTGTTTTGGTACAATTTTGCGTATATGATTCTCTTTCTATTCGCCTTTGGCACAGCTTTGAAACATTGAAATATTAAGATTTCTGTTTAAAAAATAGTATGTTTCATTGTTTACAACAGGTAGTGACTGTATTTATAAATTAACATCAATGCACACATAATCAGACAATTGAATCAAAACATACAAAAACAAATCCAATTGTATTCTTTGTATCAGTCGAATCTAAATAATACATATCTCGGAGGCATTCGAAAAAATAGATGTTTTAATGCCCATCGATTTCGTTTAAAACATGTTTAAGTTACACCATTACTGTCAAATGCTCAACATGTTCAACAAAAGCAAACCTCTTTCGACTCTTTAAATTGACAACTTGTATGTTTTTAATGTTTCAACTTCGTTTTCAAACTGTTCGACAAACACATCTCTGGAATCTAAAATTTAACAGCTCGTATGTTTGATAAGTCAAAAGATATATATGTTAAATATGCTAACTTCTTACACGTTTTGCTCTGGGTTGACCATGTTGATAGTAAAAAAAAAACTTAGCGATTAGCTATATAAGGTTTGCGTTCGAAAACAGACATAACCATACACAAAACAGTGCAATATATATCTATCTTTTAAATAAAATCATATTCAAGCATGCAGCTCTATCAAAAAACACCACGAAACTCGAAAAAGATACCTCCTTTAAGAATACCAAAGGCTGTATCTTAATCACGCCTGGTAAACCATCTAATCTCAACCAAATGTTGAGACGGTAAAAAGTATTCTGGCACTTCCTGTTGAGCTTTTCTGGTTCAAAATATTCAAAATAAACACAGGGTAGGTCGAATTTTCGTCAATTTACTGAAAATCAATGCGTTTTTTGTAAAATCGGAGAATGTCATGCCATAGATATTGGAATTACAGTTTGTCTCGTGTATAACACAAATGAATATGATTTAAAATGACATCGTAATGACTTTTCTCCAGCAGGTAAATGTGGCCAGCGCAGTCGGCTATTGACAAAATGACAGTGATATCATTGATAAACTAGCATATATATCAGTAAATAAGTATTTTTCTAAAACATTATAAACATAAAATTACAGTTTGTTCTTTTTCTTTACTAATATAATTTCCTAAAGCTAAATATGTTATAAAGTATGTCATGTTGAGATTTTCTGGTATCGGTTGAGATATTCTGGAACAATGTTGAGATCTTCTGGTGAATGAAATTTTCAACTATAAAAAGAAGACGTGGTATGACTGCCAATGGGACAACTGTCCACAAGAGACCAACATGACACAGACATTGACAACTATAGGTCACCGTACGACCTTCAACAATGAGCAAAGCCCATACCGCATAGTCAGCTATAAAAGGCCCCGATATGACAATGTAAAACAATTTAAACGAGAAAACTAAAGACCTTATCTGTATAAAAAAAAAAGAAATAACGGAAAACAAATATGATTCAATATGCAACACATAAACAAACGACAACCACTGAATTACAGGCTCCTGACTTGGGACAGGCACATACATAAATAATGTGGAGGGGTTAAACATGTTAGCGGGATCCCAACCCTCCCCCTTACCTGGAACAGTGGTATATATAACAGTACAACATAAGAACGAACTATAAAAATCAGTTGAAAAAGGTTTAACTCATCAGATGAACAAAAATGCAATTGGACGTGGCCGGGTTCTTGAACATCCCGACAACAAAAAGACACTAGGAACAGACTTGAGAGTACTCGCAGTTATCTGACAGCTTGTTAAAAGCCACTAACAACTAATAAAAAAATCATGCATCTAAGACTAAACTATCAATCCGTACACATCCAATGAATTTAGTGTAAAGACGTCGTAAACAGTCAGAGAAAAACATGACCTTGTGTAGCTTAGTATCAATTACATATACAACTGTCAAAATTTATAAACTTGCCGTATATTGTTTGACATTTCAACAGTCATTTTAATCTTGTCTGTAGTTATGACAGCAGCTTCTAAAGAGGCCTTTGGTTGTAATAGAGTCTAAATAGTAAATAGCTGTGTTTTTTAAGTACTAGTATTAAAGTTCTAACGCTGGAGATTAAGTCTAGCGTTTGAGATGCAGTTTTGCACAGAAGCTTTAACGTCAATAATGTTGTAATTGACATCTCCAGGGCTATTAATTATTTATTTATTTATGTGTAACATATTTGTTGTTCGTTCATTTTTTTTTTATATTTATAAGGCCGTTAGTTTTCTCGTTACAATTGTTTTACATTGTCATTTTGGGGCCTTTTATAGCTGTCTATGCAGTATGGGCTTTGCTTATTATTGAAGGCTATACGGCGACCTCTAGTTGTTACTTTATGTGTCATTTTGGTCCCTTGTGGAGAGTTGTATCATTGGCAATCGTACCACAGAAAGAACATTGATAATAAAACGGATACATACAAATTGAAAACAAATCGCGTAAGAAAAGGCAATTATTGGTATGTTAGTTTTCTTTAGTATCATGAATATTTTTGGCTCAACTTCTCAATCATGATCAGGCAAAATTATCAGTGACTTTTTATTCTGACATTTTTTTTTATTCCTCTTCCACCCCATTTTTCGGCATATAACACGTCCGTTTTATTTGGCCATTACATCGCGGACTCCTAACGGATGCAAATTTTGTAAATGGAAAACTTTTGTTTATCCTTTCGGCGTTCGTTCGAGCTATCTGGTAAGGTGTGACCAGAGTTTTTAGCAGATATCGCATGCTTAGCATACACACAATTTTTTTTTAACTATCTCCCACAATTTAGCTACGTCGAATCCAGTTTTAAAATATTTAAAAAGAAAACTGAATTAATATTCAGAAATGGATATTCATTAAATTCATTCATTTCATCAAAAGTTATTATTTAAAGGAGATGTACATACAATATAGATTACCTCTTACTGTCATAATCTGAAGGAGAACTGGAGGACAAATGTTGAACTATCTCCTGACACTTTAAGACAGTTCTAGCTTGAACAGTTCTAATCAAGAACTGATTTGGTCATTGGTAAGTTCTACCTAGAACTGATTTACACAGTTCAACCTGGAACTGATCCTGACAGTTCCACGGCTAAAAAAATCTACGACTAGAACAGAACTGCGACCTGATTTCGCCACGAACGCATCACGATTGTTTTGAACATGTTTAAAGTTGGCTACTCTCAACACGATCACCAAAAACTCATCAAGACCGTAGCACAACCAAACTGCACTACGATCGTCAATAGCATTATTTTTTAGAGATCGTAGTGCGATCACGACCTAGTGTGACGGGGCCCGGGTTATAATATAAATGTTGCTGAATATTACCAAATATTAAGGATGTGCCCTGAATGCAGTTGTAAACAAATATCTAAGTTTTAATTATTTCAATACAATACCTGTGATTACACTAAGTTGGACGTCACTTATAATACTTACAAAGCAATTTTAAAATCGTCATATTTGTTTTTGTGATAAGTATTAAAATAACAAAAATGACATCTTTTACTCACATTTAAATTATCCTCACCCTGAAATAATGTGTAAGAAAAAATAAACCTAGAAAAGGGGTCCTGTTCGATTGTTTAGTTTTTAACTATTTTATTTCTTTATAAATGTACGCATTTTCGGCATCAAATATTGTCTGTTAGGAATCGAATTCATCCAAATCATATTAATGAATAACCATTGTAAAATAATCTTATTTATATTTGTAAGGCATGCATTTTTCTATCGGCAATGCTTAAAATTGTATCTGTATTTAGATTTTATGTTACCCTAGACAGAAAACATGAATCAGGTTAACCATAAAAAAAGGTAAACTCGAATAGTACAGCGCAACCAGAAAGTCTCAACATTGTGACAGAAAGACTCAACCAATACCTTTATATCTCAACCATTTATATTTTTTTATTTTTTTGCTCAAAGTAGGCTTGACAAACACATATTTGTGCAATTTACAGACGTGGTTATCGTAAAGCCTAAAAAAACACAAATTATTGACATATTTTCTTGCTAAGTCATTAATATCATAGCACTTCTATCGGATTTAAAGAATGTAAACATTATAATCCGTAGGAGAAAAGTGATTGTGACTTTAATTTAAAATATTTTAAACCAAGAAGAGACATATTAGTTACAATTATGATTTATCTATGGCATGACATTCTCCGATTTACAAAAAAAGTCGTTAATTTTCTGTAAATCGACAAAAAATCGACCTACCCTGTGTTTATTTTCAATATTTTGAACTAGAAAAGCTCAACAGGAAGTGCCAGAATACTTTTTTCCGTCTCAACCATTTGGTTGAGATTAGATGGTTTACCAGGCGTGTTAATGTACTGATATAATATAACACATATACAGCTGACTTCATTTTCTGTTTATGCCTAACATTTATGTTCAATCTAATGAGGTTTTGATATCCTATTTTCTGCTATTTATTTGCCATAGAGATCACATTGCTCCAGCTAGAATTCAAAAGGGGCAGGGTGCCAGTGGAGGGCAGGGCACTTTTTTATGATAGAAGGCACTGCTCATTTCTAATGTCTACGTCCCTGCGTGTATCACGAGTTCACATATTTTTTTACTGTATATATTGTCAATACAGATGCATAAGTTGTTGTTATGATTATTTATTCTATAAAATTTGCATAAGAAAAGTCATTCATACTACATGTTCATATAACATGGCAATACACATTCATACTATAAACCAAAAGAGGAAAAATAAACTTACTATTCTCCCCCACCCCCTCTCCTTCCAAAAAGAAAGAACATAAACTAAACATCTCATAGTTTACCATACATGTACATGACAGAGTAGTTGTATATTCAAAATTTTCATCTAGAGCTTGGCCCTCAAAACTTTTGTTATTGTTTGTGTTTAGGAATATATTAATTAGTGTAGCTTCATCATGTTGATTTTTGATGAGAGTTTAACTACACACTTCCATTTTTGTAAGTTGATAGCATGACACCATTCAAACAATTACTTTATACATATTTCTTAATTGAGAATGTATAAAACATGGATTGCCAAAAGTATGATTATCAAAAATAAATTGAAATATATTTTTTTTATAAGTTCAAAGACAGTTAGTATCCTTGAGGTAACATTATTATATAATTTTGTATTCAATTGGTTATTGTTTCCTATTTTTAATGCTAGATAATATTTTAGGAGCACAATTTTGTAATAAGCTTTTTCAGGGGAAGTAACTCCAAAATTAATTTCCAACATGTTTACGTCTGCTTGTCGCTCACAAGTTGAGATGGACGATGTTTCTGTGAAGGCAAAGTTGATTACTTCAATTCAATTCTAAATTCATGAAAGTCTTCATCCATACACTCTTCCATTGTGACTTGGAGATCGAAAAGAAAATGCCGACACATTCATCACATTTATGACAAAAAGGTACATTGTCTTAATTAAATTACCTAGTAATTAACACCTTTGAAGTCTTATCCACAACAATTGATTGTAATGACATGATTAACCTCGTTACCTGGGGGCAATCACCAGGTGTCATATATGTAATTTAACTTCTGATAAGAAATCGATGAAACAAAAGGCAATTTTACCAAAACGGCGCGAGGGCAGAAGGGCGCGGCTGAGGGCACACAAGGCGCGGCTTAGGGCACCCTGGGCGCGGCGCCCTTCTATTCTGGGCTAACGAGACCACTGCAAAGCGTCATCTTATCATTCAAGGCCATGTCTTTATCAGCAGAAATATCATAACATGCAAATGTTTGCACCTGTCCTAAGTCAGGAATCTGATGTACAGTAATTGTTGTCTGTTTATGTAGTTCAAACGTGTTTCTCATTTTTATATACATTAGACCCTGGGTTTTCCCGTTTGGTTGTAAACTAGTAATTTTGGGGCCCTTTATATCTTTCTGTTCGGTGTGAGCCAATGCTCCGTGTTAAATGCCGTATCTTGGCCTATAATGGTTTACTTTTACCACTCATACCACATCTTCCTGTATCTATTTTGATATGGGAAATGCATTAAACTCTGTATGCACTGATTCAAAAAAGAGGCTTAAGATAACAGAGGGACATTCAAACTCATAGATCAAAAATAATTAACTGACAACACCATGGCTAACAAAGAAAAGGACAAAAAATACAATAGTACACAAGACACAACAGAGAAAACTAATGGTACAAATCCAGCTCCACATGTAAATGGGATTGTAGTTAAGACATAAGCAACATACATCATTGTGTCATGCATGCCATCAGTAGTATTTTGTTTCGTTTCATTATGTCACAAAAAAGGGGCAAAATATACCAGAGGGACAGTCAAACTCATAGATCAAAATTAACATGACAACGCCATGACTATGGCTAAAAAAGAAAAAGACAAACAGACGACTGTCCCAGGTAAGGGGGAAGGTTGGGATTCCGCTAATATTTTCAATTCCACCACATTATGTATGTATGTGCCTGTCTCAAGTCAGGAGCCTGTAATTCAGTGGTTGTCGTTTGTTTATGTGCTACATATTTGTTTTTCCTTCATTTTTTTTTATACAAATGAGGCCGTTAGTTTTCTCGTTTGAATTGTTTTACATTATCATTTCGGGGCATTTTATAGCTGACTATGCGGTATGGGCTTTGCTCATTGTTGACGGCCGTACTGTGACCTATAGTTGTTAATTTCTGTGTCATTTTGGTCTCTTGCGGAGAGTTGTCTCATTGGCAAACATACCACATCTTCTTTTTTATAAATAATAGAACACAAGACACATCATAGATCACTAAATACCAAGCAACAAGAACTCAAGAAAAACTGGGAGTGATCTCAGGTGCTCCGGAAAGGTAACCAGATCCGGTTCCACATGTGCCGCCGGTCGAGATGCTCAATTTTGAACTTTCCATTTCTATATACCAACATCCCAGCAGCGCCTGCATACATTTCCCAATTCAGTATACATTTCCCAATTTATACGATATTCCCGGGCTTGTATGTCCTATCATGATTTCCTTGACAAAGGGTTGCTGCTCCTAAGGAAACTATTAAACAAAGAGTTCCAAATGGTGAAGTTGAAATCATCCATTCATAAATTGTACGGACGCCATCACGAATTGGTTGACCGTTATGGAATATCAGTTTCACAGATGATATTGGATATGTTTCTTGTGTCGTAACTACAAAGCCCCTCCTTTTTCTCGAATATGACCTACCGAATAAGACTATTTACCAGGTTTGTAATAACATGAGCAACACGTCGGGTGCCACATGTGGAGCAGGATCTGCTTACCCTTCCGGATCATCTGAGATCACTCAATTTTTTTTGTTGGGTTCGTGTTTCTTGGAATTTAGTGTTCTATGTTGTGTATTGTGTTCTATTATTTGTCTGTTTGTCTTTCTTTTTTAGCCATGGCGTTGTCAGTTTATTTTCGTTCTTTGAGTTTGACTGTCCCTATTGTATCTTTCGTCCCTCTTTTATTACAAACCCGGTAAAAAGTCTAATTCGGTAGGTCACATTCGTGAAAAGGGAAGGAGATTGTAGACTCGAGATAAGGATCATATCCGATATCATCTGTGAAATGGTTATTCCATAACGGTCAACCAAGTGGTGATGGCGTCCGTAAATTTTACGAAGACATGAACTCAACTTCACCATTTTAAACTCTTGGTTTAATAGCTTCCTTGTGAGCAGCAACCCACTATAAAGTAAATTATGATAGGAATTACAAGCCCGGGAATATATTATCAGTTAGGAGATATATACTCCGTATGCATGCGCTACTGGAATGTTGCAAATAAAGGCAACAGTAGTATACCGCTGTTCAAAACTCATAAATCCATGGACAAAAAAACAAAATCGGGGTAACAAACTAAAACCGAGGGAAACGCATTAAATATAAGAAGAGAACAACGACACAACACTAAAATGTAACACACACAGAAACGGACCAAGCATCAGACAAAATCCCACGAGAATAACAAATATAACATCAAAACCAAACACATGAATTTGGGATAGACAAGTACCGTGACACGTCTTATCGCAATGTGAAATTACACTCAAAAATAAGAGAAAACAAACGACGCAACGTTAAAATGTAACATACACAGAAACGAACAATAATATAACAATGGCCATATTCCTGACTTGGTACAGGACATTTGTAAAGGAAAAAATGGTGGGTTGAACCTGGCAACATAGAAATGAGAATTTCACGATAGGAAGCTGAAATGATTTCGTCGTAAAGTTTTGTTTTAAGCCAACCCTCATTGTCAATTTCTAGTAAGTCAAGATATGAGACAGACTTAACTGTATATGTTGTATGACATCATTACTATTTTTACCATTGCATTGTGTCATAAATGTCAAAAAATGAATGTCATCATTAGCTTTTTGTATCATGTCATTATGTCATTTATACTGTCAATAATATGTTGTATCATTTCACTTATTTTTTTTGTCATCATTAGAATATTGTCTAATTTTTAACAAGTCATGTATGACATCATAAGTGTGTTATATCATGTCTTTGCATCGTTTATGTCATCTTTAACTTTTGTATCATGTCATTTTGAAGTTTACAAAAATAGAATCTTATATCATTATGTCAAGTATGCCAGCATTAGTATTTTATGTCTTTTCATGACAACATTAGTTTTTTTGTGTCATTTCATTGTGTCGTCTAGTATGCCATCATTAGTATTTTGTATCATTTCATTGTATTGTTTGTCAGCAGTAGTATCATACATCATTATTAGTACAATGTGTATTTTTATGTCAGTCGATTTTTTTGGATCATCATTAGTATTTTGTTTCATTTCATTATACTGTTTATGTTAGCAGTAGTGTATTGTATCATTATTAGTTCACAGTGTATTTTTGTATCATTTCATTGTATTGTTTATGTCAGTAGTAGTTTCTTGTTTCATTTAACTATTTTGTATCATTGTATTGTTATACCCCCGCTTTGAAAAAAAGGGGGGTTTACTGTTTTACCTCTGTCTGTCCTTCCGTCAGTCCATCAGTCCGTCAGTCTGTCAGTCAGTCCGTCCGTCCCATGAATATTTTTCGTCACATTTTTCTCAGGAACTACACTACCAGGATTTCTGAAATTTGGTTTCAGGCTTGATATAAGTCAGCTATACGGTGTGATGCGTTTTCAGATTCATCACTCGACAGCTTCCTGTTTACCGAACACTTGTATCATTACACCTGATAGCCAAGTTGAAAATTTTTCGTCACATTTTTCTCAGGAACTACACTACCAGGATTTCTGAAATTTGGTTTCGGGCTTGATATAAGTCAGCTTTACCGTGTGATGCGTTTTCAGATTCATCACTCGACAACTTCCTGTTTACCGAACACTTGTATCATTTTTACACCTGATAGCCAAGTTGAAAATTTTTCGTCACATTTTTCTCAGGAACTACACTATCAGGATTTCTGAAATTTGGTTTCAGGCTTGATATAAGTCAGCTATACCATGATGCATTTTCAGATTCATCACTCGACAACTTCCTGTTTACCGAACACTTGTATGATTTTACACATGATAGCCAAGTTGAAAATTTTCGTCACATTTTTCTCAGGAACTACAACACCAGGATTTCTGAAATTTGGTTTAAGGGTTGGTATAAGTCAGCTATACTGTGTGATGCGTTTTCAGATTCATCACTCAACAACTTCCTGTTTACCGAACACTTGCATATTTTTACACTATTAATATTATCCACTTGCGGCGGGGGTATCATCAGTGAGCAGTAGCTCGCAGTTTCACTTTTTATGTCAGCAGTAGTATATTGTATCATCATTGGTACATTGTGCATTTTATATTATTTCATTGTATTGTTTATATCAGCAGTAGTATATCGTATCATCATTGGGGCATTGTGTATTTTGTATCATTTCATTAAATTGTTTTTGTCAGAAGTAGTTTCTTGTATTATCATTATTATGTTGTTTCATGTCAGTGTGTTGTTCATGTATTGTGTATCATTTCATTGTATTGCTTATTTCAGGAGTATTCTCTTGTATCATTATTATTATTTTGTTTCATGTCATTGTATTGTTTATGTCAGCAGTAGTTTCTTGTATCATTATTATTATTTGTACTATGTCACCATGTCATTTATGTCATAATAAGTGTTTTGTATGTACCAATTCACTGTGCAATTTAAATTAAAAAAACTTACCGTCTAATTTATGAACAAAACAGTGAACGAAAAACAAATATGATATTCGTCAACAAACATTATTCACTGAATTAAAGGCTCCTGATTTAGGACAGGCACATACAGACTGTGGCGGTGTTAAACTAGGTTACTGGCGCCAAATCCTCCACCTAACATAGGACAGTTGTGTAACAGTACAATAAAAAAAACATCAAGCAAGAAGACCAATTATAACAGTTACTGATAAAAAATCATGCATCTAAGACTAATATATCAATCAGTACACATCCATCATCCAATAGATTAAGCGTAGAGACGCCATTAACAGTAAGGGAACTCAGGACATTGTGTATTTTAACACGACGGGTGCCACATGTGGAACAGGATCTGCTCACCCTTCTGGAGCACCTAAGATCAACCCTAGTTTTTGGTGGGGTTCGTGTTGCTTTGTCTTAAGTTTTCTATGTTGTGTCTACTGTACTATTATTTGTCTGTTTGTCTTTTTATTTTTAGCCATGGCGTTGTCAGTTTATTTTCAATCTATGAGTTTGACTGTCCTCTAGTATCTTTCGCCCCTTTTAAAAAAAAAATGGCCAACGTAGATACAAGTATCTTGTCTTGGGGATTGATAAATTCTACTTTGTAAAGAATCACTCTGATTCAAACAAATAATTCTCTGAAACTGAAATTATCAAGATGCTTGATTTCTTGATTGACAACATATTTGTTACGTTTGAAGAACGTGTTTTTTCAACAGATTGTCGGATTTTCAATGGGAACCAATAGTGTCCCTCTTCTCGCCGACTTTTTTCGTTATTATTATGAGGCTGACTTCATACAGGAACTTCTTAGGAAGAAAAATAAGAAGTTAGTAATATCCTTTAAGTTTACGTTCCGCTATATAGATGATGTTCTCTCACTAAATAATTCAAAATTTGGTGACTATATTGCACGAATCTATCCCATCCAACTAGAGATAAAGGATACTACAGATACAGTTAAGTCTGCATCATATCTTGACTTACATCTAGAAATTGACAATGAGGGTCGGTTGAAAACAAAACTTTACGACCGAGATTATTTCATCTTCCCAATTGTAAACTTTCCATTTCTATGTAGCAACATTCCAGCCGCGCCCGCAGACGGAGTATATATCTCCCAATTGATAAGATATTCCCGGGTTTGTATTTCCTATCATGATTTCGTTGATAGACGATTGCTGCTCACAAGGAAGCTATTAAACCAAGAGTTCCAAATGAAGAATTTGAATCATCCCTTCCTAAATTTTACGGACGCTATCACGAGATGGTTGACCGTTATGAAATAACCGTTTCACGGATGATATCATATATGTTCCATGTGTCATAACTACAAAACCTTCTCTTCTGTGACCTAACGAATTAGACTATTTACCGAATTTGTAATAACATAAGCAACACGACGGGTGCCACATGTGGAGCAGGATCTGTATATCCTTCCGGAGCACCTGAGATCACCCCAAGTTTTTGGACGGGTTCGTGTAGTTAGTCTTTAGTTTTCTATGTTGTGTCTTCTGTACTATTATTTGTCTGTTTGTCTTTTATTTTTAGCCTCGGTGTTGTCAGTTTATTTTTTATCTTTTAGTTTTACTTTCTCTCTGGTATCTTTCGTCCCTCTTGTATGTAGTCTTGTGAAGACGAAACGCGCGTCTGGCGTATTGAAATATAATCCTGGTACCTTTGATTATTATTTACACAACTGGGTCGATACCACTGCTAGTGGACGTTTCCTCCCCGAAGGTTTTTCAAGCCCAGTAGTCAGCACTTCGATGTTGACATGAATATCTATTATGTGGTCATTTCATAAATTTCCTGTTTACAAAAGTATGAATATTTTGAAATACTTAGTATTTTCTTACCACAGGCATAGATAACCTTAGCCGTATTTGGCACAACTATTTTAAATTTTGGATCCTCAATGCTCTTCAACTTTGTACTTTTTTGGCTTGATAACTATTTTGATCTGAGCGTCACTGGTGAGTCTTATGTAGACGAAATGCGCGTCTAGCGTATTTAATTAAAATGCTGGTACCTTTGATGATTATAATGTACATATATGACAAGTAAATTTCTTTGGCTCACAAGATTTAACACTGATTTTGAAATGGTACCAACATAACTTTCTTCGGTGACAACGTTAAAAGCATGGAGTTAATTTGTCTACTGCCAATTAAAAGCACATTATATTGTAGAATGATTTGTACAAGAATATGAAGGAAATTTTAAGATAAACAAACTCAATCATAAGATGTTAATACTGTAACGACTTCTGTTAAAATCCATGAATTCGAAGGTAAAGATGGTAAACTAGATGTCACAAAATTTTAGTTTTCGTATTTCTGCCGTCGAACATTTACACTTCCTATGTTGCAAAGATTTAACATAACACTCATAGGCTGAATCTTTATCTCCTGATATCTCATAACATACTCCAAATATTGTTAATGAATCAGCTAATGAGCCTTCTGAACTAAACACTTTAGTGTCTAATGTATGATATAAATCACGTAATGTCTGTTGTCTCTTGGATATGTCACCAAGATGATGACAACATAGAAATCTAAGACAGTGAGCCATTAAAACCGGATGAATAGCGATGTCATGGGCTTTTACCTCCCGTTGTAGTTCTTCTGGTATCAATGATGAGTTCAATATATATTTGACATCATCTAAAGTGAATATTGTAATCTTTTCATTCAAAGTCATAGAAGAATGTACATTAAATTTGTAATTATTGAAAATTCGTTGTGTTTTTTCGCACATCATTGATATCATAATAGGTGACCATTTTGATAGAACATACTCCGCAAGTTTTAAGGTAACATTGTACTGTCTTGTCACATAATAATAGGACGCGTATAACAACCAACCAGACATTGCATCTGTTTTGATGCCGTATTGTAAAAGTTTATGATAACATTTGCGTGTGTTGTTCGTTTCACCTGTTGGGTGTGGTGTTGGTAGTTGTTGTGCGATTTTTTGGCCGATTCTAGCAATATTATATTTACAACTTTCAATAATAAATGTTGACGTTTCTGACTTAAGCAAAGAATCAGCAATTACAAGTCCTTTATGATAATTTGTATTTCGTCTTGGTAAAAGTGATATGGTCTCCAAGTCACTAAAACAATTGTAATGTAAAAAGTCTAACATAATGAACGACGATTCTGTCTCTGTACTGGATAAACAGTGATGGAACTTGACTGGCGCGAATAGGTTAATTACCAATTCATCAATCCCGCCAGACTTTATACTCTCAAGTACACTTAGTAGTATCTTATTATTACGCATATTGATCTTTCCAAGGAACATATTGTGTGCAGGTATAAAATAGTTTGGACAGTAACATGTATTTACCCATGAAATTATTTTATCAAGACAAATACAAAAACAGTAATATATTTTAGATAACTGAAATGTGTCAATATCTACTTCCTCCGAAACCCAGAATAAAGCAGTCTTCAGAAAGTAGGAACACAATAAATCTTTGACTTCATTTTGTGTGTTCACGATACACTTTAACATTAATTTGAGTAGACCGTAACATAAGAGTTGAGTGAAATTAAACGAATATATAAGTATTTTCTCTGCCACAGAGAACGACAGTCTCCATAATAAGTCATTATCTGGTAAAGTCTTAGGTCCTATAGGTACTAACAAGCACCCGTAATTTTTTATCCTGTCAATTACAAAATTAGGTGGCCATTGTCGTCGACGACGGGTTGCCCATGACATTGCGTTTTGAGGTAGATACTTACTCCGTAAGCAAAATGCTAAATCGAAAGTATTTTCTCGATTTGACAAACATGGGCCGTGAAGAAATAACGGACAATCATATACCATTCTCCTATATTGACCAAGAAAGTCGTTTACTGATAGATACCACCTTTTACTCCTTTCCCTGGCTGACACCGACAATGTTGATTATCCCCTGTTGCTCTGCACCTGAGTCTAGTAAATCCAGGATGATCAATATCTGTCTCCATAACAAAGGTTGTACAATTTATTGGGTATTTGATATTACTTACACTTCGTATAACGTCATAGCTATTATTAACATACATAACATCTCTGTCACTGCCTGGTAAATCAAGTCCCTCGGCTAAACTTCCACTTGAGATTTTTGTAGTAACAGACACACATGCATTTACAATCATATCATGTATGATAAATAGTCGCTGTCTCTTTCGTATATCTAATTCAGTACCAACTGTTTTTACTAGATGCTTGTATAAGTGTTTCTCCCTCGGATCACTTTCGATGAATAGCAAGTGATCTATAAAAAATAAACGAGTTATACATCATTAAAACATAAAAAGACAGTCGTACATAGACAATTTTCTCCCTTCTTTTATTCTAAGCAATCTTTCTGATCATAGCAGCAATATTAAGTGTTATGTAAATAAATAAACTTTATTGAAAAGCACTTTACGCCCATATTGGCCAATGGCTTAAAACATTATACATAATATAGTTTACATTTATTAAACAATGGAGACACTTTGAACTATAATCCTGGTCTTTCTTTAAATCAATATATCTATATATATTAGAGATTCAAATTATATCAAGGACTCCCTGCCCTCAGTCTTAGTGACTTTTTTAAAAAGGAGCCTAATTTGCAAGTGTCCTGTTTTGTTTCAGGATTGAGGATATGTTTTAATTTATCTATATCATTTAAGTTATTATATTTATTTTCATTTAAAAATTCTTTTCTTAATTGTTCATTTATTTTACATTTAAAAAAGAAATGAAACTCATCATCTAGTACATCACAATGTGTACATAGTCTTAAATCTCTGGGACTTTTCCTTATCTACCAGTTTCTATTAATAAGCAGTGCTCACTTATTCGAAATTTAGAAATTAGTTGTCTATATTCAAAGTTTTGAGAAAGTAGGTATGGTTCAAAGTTATAGCTTTTCTTTATTTTTTTAAAAAAGTTGGAGTTTGCTATTCTCTTGTAAATTTATTATTTTATCATTATATAAATTTTCATAGGAGTTTTCTAAATTTTGTTTGTATATTAGCCTATTATTTATATCCTTATTTTGGTTAACAATTTCTAAATCATTTTGACTTCTGACATGATTTACATAGGAGTACCAAGAATAAATACCTGCATTATGTAAAGTTTTTGCCAAATTTAGTGTCTCTTTTAGTAAGGGGCTAGTTTCTTCCCTTAATAGTCTATCATGAAAAAGAAGAGTTTGTCTTTTTATAAAGCAATCAATAGGGTAGCTGCATAATTCAGATCGAGCAGCCATATGCAATGGATGTCTACCAATTTAAAAATTAAGCCAGGTATGCCAAGTTACAGCCAATGTAACAATACTAATCATGTTACCCATTTCGTACTCGCGATCAAATCATAAATGTTGTTATTGAGTATCCCTAAGCTTGATACGTGCCTCTTTTATAAATATACTATGCATCAACTGTTTAATTCTTCAAACACAACGGTTTTCAAAACGTAAGTTGTTAGGTTTTTTCCTTAAAGTTAAACTATTTTGTGTGAGCGCTTCTGATTGAGAAAAAAAGATGTGGCATGGCTGCCTATGAGACAACATTTCACAAGGAACCAAATTACACAGAAATCTACAACTATAGGTCACCTTACGTTCTACTACAATGAGCAAGATCTAGACTGCAAACGCAACTATAAAAGAACCAGAAATGTAAAACAATTGAAATAAGAAAATTAACAGCCCAATTAATGAAAAAAAATGAATGAAAACAAGTATGTAGCACAACAACACATGACAACCACTCATTTAAAGGCTCCTAACTTAGTACATCCTACATATAGAATGGGGAGGCGTATTAGCAAAATCATAACCCTCCTCCTAGCCTAGGATTGTAGTGTATCAGTATAAAGATAGAACAAACTTTAAACAACAGTTGAAAAAGGCTTAACTTATCAGATGGATACAAAAAGATATACATCTAACAAAAACACAGAGTGGACATGGTCGTGTATTTGTATATCCCAACAACAAAAAGAAACTCAGTACAGATCTGTGAGAACTCACAGTTGCTAACAGCTAGTTCAAGGCAAATAACAACTAATTGGCTGTTAAGACGCATCTATTTTAGAAAAAAGTTGTGTCATGATTTTATTGAAACCCTAAGCAATTGAGTGAATTTTTATTTCACGTAATTATTGCAAATCAACCTATACATCAGTTCTTGTCCATTCGTTTTTTATGTGTTTTGTTATATGATTTTGCCATGTGATTATGGACTTTTTGAATTGATTTTCCTCTAAGTTCAGTATTTTTGTGATTTTACTTTTTTCATATATACAATATATTTTTAACCGGATTAATTATTGAACTGGTATTAGATATTATTCTAGTTCGTAAAATACATTTGCTTGTTTTATCGGAATTTACAAAAAGTCCGTATAGTTCAATGCAACCTTTAATACTTATTTTACTTCATTAACTTGATTTGTATCAATTTTGTCAATTCATTTCATACAGCTGTTCACTGATCTACAGTTGTAAATAATCAAAAATGACTAATTACTAAATGGAATGAGTCCCGTCTTCGTGGTTTCATTTTTTTCATGGTGCTATTTCTTCGTCATTTCTCTTTCTTTTTTGTCGTGATGTTGCCTATTTGTTGTTTCCCCTTCTTGGTAACGTTTTAGCTGTTTGTCGTTGTTTCCTTTCGTAGTCATGGTGTTCGCTATATGTCATCTCCCTTTCTAAGTCATTGCGTTAGCGGTTTGCCGTTTTCCTGACTTAGTCCTGGAGATGGATATTTGTCTCTTCTGTTTCTAAGTCATGGTGTTGCCTGTATGTCGATTCTTTTTCAAAATGTTGTCTGTAGCTTATGATTTTCGATTTAAAGCATGACATATTTCCCCATTGTAGGAATGTTTGTGGACTCGCATTACGTCAACATTTAGTTAACACCTTTAGTTTTAAGAATTTTAGAAATTACTTCAAATGTCTTACCTTTTTTACAATCTGTACAGTTTTGTAAGTATTCCAGGTATTCATTAGAAGATTTGTCAGGATATCTGAGGTTCAGTATCCACTGTACATGTTCTTTAGTTTTCCTTCTTTCTAAACAAGCTTTGTACATTCGTTCAAACTGACTGATTGTTAATCCAAAAACGTCATTCGAAATCTACATTCCTCCATCAAAAGATAGGTAAAGCAATGGTGTATATTTACGCTTTCCACGGTACGGAAAACTTTTAACACCGTACATTTTCCAGTAGGTAGTTTTCATTATGCCATATGAATTTACATCTTCAGGTTTGTCGTGGTTTCTGAAGTTTCTGTTCATGATGCCTTTGAAAAGGAAACGATTAAATAATTCAATTATTGATTAAATAATTGCATCCAATTGATTCCAAGTTTGATATAAATGTTCAATATTTAAATATTTACTGATATTAGGGAATGTATAATAGTTATCAAAGGTGCCAGGATTATAATTTAGTACTCCAGACGCGCTTTTCGTCTACACAAGACTCATCAGTGACACTCATATCGGAATATTTATAAAGCCAAACAAGTACAAAGTTGAAGAGCACTGAGGATCCAAAACTCCAAAAAGCTGTGCCAAATACGGCTAAGGTACGAAGTTCGAATGTAAATTTTAGTTTAAAACATGCTATTATAGTTAAGTTTAAAAATACATTGTAACATAGATATATAGTTACGTTTCGTTGTAATTGACAATGTCACTATGTTATGTTTATACTGCTTGTTTTATGTTTATTTTTTACATAATAAAGGAGATGAAAAATAATTGCCAATTAAAGAACCTTAGTGAGCGCGCTCACATACCTAACGTCCCCAACATTGTCACTAGAAAACTTAAAATAACTCTTTAAAAAAAAATCCTGTCGATAAGCCCAACAACATAGAATATGTCCTTATTATCTAAAAAAATTCTTGAAATTCTGTTGTGATGTTTCAGAGGAGTTTTGATGACAAACTTTTGCAGTAGTATATTGAGGCAAATAAGTTTAAAGGGGCATAACTCCTAGAAAAAAAAAATTGTATCT
Organism: Mytilus galloprovincialis; assembly: GCA_037788925.1. NCBI lineage: Eukaryota > Metazoa > Mollusca > Bivalvia > Mytilida > Mytilidae > Mytilus > Mytilus galloprovincialis. Next base: position 38,167,293 of record CM075332.1, on the reverse strand, counting down.
GAATTTCCTGTCGATGTGCACTACTACACAGTATGTCCTTAATATCTAAAAGGTTTCATAAAATTCTGTTGTGTGGTTTCAGAGGAGTTAAGATGACAAACTGTTGCAGTAGTATATTGAGGCAAATAAGTTCAAAGGGACGTTACTCCTGAAAAATAATGTATCGTAATTTCCGTCGATATGCACATCTACATAGTAGATTTGTCCTTAATATCTTAAAAGGTTTCATGAAATTCTGTTGTGTGGTTTCAGAGGAGTTGCGATGACAAGAACAGAACTGATGGGTCAAACACATCATGCCCTGCGCAACTTTGTTGCGTGGTGTATAATAAACCTGTATCTAACAAAGTCAACGTAACTCAAATAAAAGCAATACAAGATCAATATCATGCCTTCAATAATGGGTATAAATTGCCACAAAGTATCCCTTCATGTAAGAATTATCAACGATTTCAACTATAAAACAACTGTCTGACTTGATTGCCAGCAGTAACGATGATAGGTTTTGACACCCACTGGATTGATGCCCTTACTGAGAATATCATCAGCCTAGAAGTCAGCTTTTTTTTCTTATGACATAATTATCATTGATGTTTTATTTTCTCTGAACGTAGTTATAAAATGTTGAATTTTTCGAAACATAAGAGATTTTTTTCTACCATATACATATATTTTTAGCCGAATTTGGCAAAACTTTTCAGAATTTACTGTCTTTATGTAAAAAAAAATATGAAATAACATACATTGCATCAAATTAACATATTTAAATTTAAAGTCAAGTGTTTTTGATGCAGTGAAACATCATACATGCTACTTTTTTCTGAAGCTGTTATTAAATGCGTGTGATTAGTTTTGATACTTAATCTCATTTTGAATTGTTTATTTAACTTGTTGTAATAATTTGACAGTTTTTATAATTTGTTTTCTTAAGTAATGTTAATAAACATCAATTACTATTGATGAACAGAGCTTAAAACTGAATTACCAGTTAATTGCCGGTAATCATCTGAATTTATCTTTCTTGTTTAGTTAAGAAAACATTAGATTATATGCTCAATAATGAAGTACGAATAGAAAAATTAATGTAACAAATTAATAATAAGATAACAATTGCAATACCAAAAAGAGCGATATCAGTTGCGTATCTTGTTGTGCATGCCCTAACACAGATATATATTTTACCTTTATTTCACAGGGCCGCTGGATATCAGCCAGTCTTTTTGCTACATGATATAACTTCACTGATTAAAAGTAGAATTTTAGGGAAGCTGAAACGAATGGAGAAAACTTCCTGATCATACATTGTAAAATTCCTACTGAGGCTATCGGATTTATGATAAAAGGAAGGATGGGCGATCACTAAGTAAAGTGTAAAACACTTATATCAATAATATGACAGGGAAATCGCAGCGCTACGTAGGTGAATCATATTTCTAATTCTTACTCTAGTCTTAATTTGTACCAAAATTGAGAGTGGAAATGGGGAATATGTCATAGATAGAACAATCCAAAAAGCAGGTAACAGCAGAAGGCAATCAATGGGTCTTCGATGTAGCTAGAAAATCCCTCACTCGGAGGTGGGCCTCAGCTGTTCTCTTATAATATGTACTATTTCAGTGAAAATGGACGTCATACTAAACTCATAAAGGAATCTGATGTTCAGTAGTTTTCGTTTGTTGATGTGGTTCATAAGTGTTACTCGTTTCTCGTTTTTCATATACATTAGACCGTTGATTTTCCCGTTTGAATGGTTTTACACTCGTTATTTTAGGGGCCTTTATAGCTTGCTGTTTGGTGTAAGCCAAGGCTCCGTATTGAAGACCGTACTTTAACTTATAACGGTTTACTTTTACAAATTGTGACATTGATGGAGAGTTGTTTTATTGGCACTCATACCACATCTCCTTATACATGTCATATCTATAAAATATTATTACATATTGTTGACTGCTGTACCCCTATTTTTGACATTTTTACATACAGTGTCTGTTTCTTTTGTTTACACATTGTTGTCAATATAAAGGAATTTGATGAGACTCATACAAGTGAGAGGTTTAGCTAGCTATATACCAGATTAAATCAACTATTTTCTACATACAGAAATACCTGTACCAAGCCAGGAACGTGACTGTTGTTATCCATTCGATTGATGAGGGTTTTTTGTTGTTTTTTTTACCACTTTATTAGTGCCTTTCTGTTTTGAACTTTCCTCGGAGTTCAGTATTTTAAGTATTTAACTTTTTTCAATACATCTTATTCATACAATTTCCAATTTATCTTATTACTATCTGTTCAATGTATATAAATAAACTCATCATAGATACCAGGACTAAATTTTATATATACGCCAGACGCGCGTTTCGTCTACAAAAGACTCATCAGTGACGCTCGAATCCAAAAAAGTTAAAAAGGCCAAATAAAGTACGAAGTTGAAGAGCATTGAGATCCTAAATTCCTAAAAGTTTTGCCAAATCCAGCTAAGGTAATCTATGCCTGAGGTAGAAAAACCTTAGTATTTCAAAAATTCTAAATTTTGTAAACAGTTAATTTATAAATATAACCATATCAATGATAATTCATGTCAGCACAAAAAGTGCTGACTACTGGGCTGGTGATACCCTGGTGTATCTAATACATTACATTTTCAGAGGTCATTTTACTAGAACATTTTCTATGCGTGTCATACATATAATTTCTAGAGGAATACGCGATAAATTCTTTGCACATGTTTGTTTGACGCTAGACACGTCATTGATAGTGGGATTTTTTTGTAAACTTATCAATAAAAGTCCGGATATATAATTAGAAAATTAACATTGGGTATGAAATCAAATTTGATGACGATTTAAAGAGTGGGAGACAATAATTGAAGTACTATAGTATTTGTCATCGTATGGCATTCGACAATGAGCAAACCCTAGTCATATACAGTCTATAGTAATAAACAAAAGGCGACAATATTACAAAACATGGAATAATTCAATAGAGAAAGTCAAATGCGTTATCAATACTACAAAAAATAAATGCACAAGATCAACCGTTTAATTTCATGCATGCATCAGCCATTATACGAAGTCACTCTCAGCCGGAAGTAATTGATCATTCACAGGACACAATTGGGACACATAAAACAATACTCAGTGTAAATTCAGAAGTACTTGTGGGTTCTGATAAATGCCAACATTGCAGCTAAATTGGTAAAGCAATAATATAAACTCGCATTCTGATATGGGTCATTTAAAAAAATGTCGAATTTTCAGTACACCCATGCCAAATTTTTTTTTTTTAATGGAAATTTCAGTTGTAATGGTTTAAATGAAAGTTTGTCGGATTTGTGATTCAGAACATTAATAATAAACACACCTTACATCTATTTTGATAAGATTAAAATGCATTTAAGTCCGATTTTGGGGATATTTGTGTGCGTACAGTGTCCGAAAAACACATTTCAAATAGTTTTTTTTTCGATTTTCTGATCGCCTTGATATCTGCAAAAGGGACTTTTGAAGAGCGTTAATTATTACTTTAACGAAAAATCGTAGCTTCTTTATGATTGTATGTAACATATTATCTACAAACTAAATTGAATCAGCGTACGGGAGGTTCATGTCTATCCTGTTACCACTACTTAAATCAGCCGTTAAATTATTCTCCCTATGAATATTGAATCAGTCAGTGTTGATCTCAAAAGTGCAAAGTAATCTTTACATTTAAAACGCCTCGTTTCTTAAACTACAGTGTAGAGAAAAGAAATTTCAAGACATTTAGTGAAAAAAAATTAGAGTGTACTTTTTTTCATGTCTATGCTGTTACCAACAATTTTGATTAATTACACCAACAGTATACTTGTAAAAAGTGCAATAATGTGTTGGAAACCAAATTCACAAATTCACAATAGAAAACCATAATCACTTCACCAAAGGGAGTAGTTATTTCACAACAGCAATCAAAAACGAAGAAATCTGTCTATCCTGTTACTATGGTTGCTATGGTTACAGTAACAGGATAGACAATTGTAGACAAAAACGTCGTTAATTTTTTTATCTTAACATATAGGTGCAAAAAGTTTTATATATTTCGTTGTTTGAACTCATCTTAAGGTTTATATAATGATATATATCAGAAACGTACGTTCCTGTTACCAATGAAGTAAAAAAAAAAGTAAACTAACTTATGAGGGATTTACTTGATGTTGGGTTTATTTGAAAGGGTGAAAAAATGCCGAGCAATATAAATTGCTATCTTAGACTTGCATTACTGGTGGTAATTTTTACAACCTTTAAAAACCAATTTTTAGAGGCATTTTTCAGTACAACCTGGAAAATTGGCAAACAATCTACTATAGTACAGAATGAATATATATAGAAGATTATTCTCTTGAAAACCATCTAATTGGCTACGTAAAACAAGCTTAACATTTTATCTAAACCTTTTCTTAATAACCCAAAATTTCTTTTGAAAACGGTAACAGGATAGACAAAATATTGTACCACCGATCAAAAGATGTTTCAAGATATTCTTGTATGACATCATTAAGATTGTATCTTTTAATATGTTCGTAAAGTATTGTTTGTTTTGATTTGCTTATGTAATGGGTTGTTTGAATAAGTAACTTTTCATATTTTTTTCAATTTCAAAATTCGACATTTTTTGAAAATGACCCATATATAACTATATGCAGTGTTTAGTTACTAATTAAGGTGACGTTATATGTATGCTTCTGGTGTCAAATTTAAACACCGGGCGTTATCATTCTTCGAGTACGTCTGAATGTGATGAAAAAATTAGACGGAAAATGAGAGTTTTCTATTTATTATTGAAGAGAGAACGTGGCAATATATACCACAATACTAAATGTTTGCTTCCCCTTAGCTACTGACATGTATACAGGGGTGTTATGTTTTCGTCATCCAATCATAACTATTGGTACAAAATGTTTGCATTAGAACTACAAAAAAATCAGAGAAATAGAAGTGAGGTAATTATTTGTAAACTAAGTAAGGGGTATTTTCGTAATGTTTCATGGCATGTTTTTAAATTTTAAATAGTACATCGGAAGTTGTTTTTTTTTTTGCGGTGTTGGAGATTTTGTCCGTCTAGATATGTGATACTTTTGAATATTATTATTTTATAAGGGGTATGAAATATATCCTATTAATTCCACGAATATTTGATGTGGAACTTTAATAGATATAGGATATTTGTTACATGTATATTCTTAACAAAGTCTATTTAAAAGATGCCGCTAGTCACCAAAAAATAAAAATAAAATGAACAAATTTTAAGTATCTTGGATAATAGATATCCTTCATCAGTATGATCACGATGTAAAATAAATCTATTCTGATTATAAAACTATAACTATCTTGAATGCATACAATAAACAGGTAAACAGTTATATATATAGACGCAAGTACAATTCTAAAATTTCCACAACATGACGCAAAGACTTAAAGATATGCCTAAAATAAAATTTAGTAATTTGCGATATAAACGGGCAAAACTCTAAAATTCCAAAATGACAACAGTTAAGATGTTACAATAACTGCGTAGAAATACTTTCCAAATAAACAGCACTGACCGATCTAAGCTGGTATAATATATCAAATTTGACAACGGTAGAGTAATAAAAATAGAGGCTGCGTATTTATACATCCCAAATATATATCAGTTTGATGATTAGAAAAATAATAAATAATTGAACGTGACTGAGTACTTATACATCCCTACCAAATGAATAGAACCCTCTAATTTAAACTAGTATAATTTTTAAAAAATCCTAAAAATTTTTGAGAGTCAAGTAAGGAAGCCGGAGTTACTGGAAACAAGTGATGTCAGGACAATGAGTGATGGCAGGAAAAATGAGGGACTCATTCTATGTTTTTTCATGTTTGCCCTCTGGAGAAACTGTCCTCAGCTGTCTATCCGAAACTTTTCCCGAGCAAGTCTTTCGGGCCTTGACCAACCCTCGTTGTGGTCTATGATTGTGATGGTAAGGTTTTTGAGATCAGCGTGGGCGTGCCCAGGTGATCTCAAATGACGACTTACGGGGTGGTCGGGCTTGCAGGTGTAGTCACTTCGATGACCATTTGTGCGTTTGTTAATTGGCTGTTCTGTCTCGTCATACTGCATGCCACATCGACACTGAAAAAGGTATACAACATGCTTGGTTTTGCAAGTAACATTAAAAAATATAGTGTACACAGACCCAGTTGAGTGGCAAGTAAATGTTCAAGTATTCAGTATTTTGTTAGCAAGACAGACATCGTCTGTTACCACACGACTTGCATCATCTTGCAGTTGAACAGCTTTTAATAGAGGGGACCTCAGCTCTCACAAATCAGTCTTTCAAACATGCTGGTTCTCGAAAAGCTTAGACAGGAGGATTAGGGAAGATAATTTTGGGTGCATGGCAATAATTAGCCAATTGGCACGGATCAAACGTGAAAGGTTATTAAAGACGTTCCTGTTACCGTTTAGTCATAGTCTCCTGAGAGGAGCAAATCCGCTTTACTCTGGGAGCTTGACTGTACGGGATATTTTTTGTACAGTGTGTGGGATGACAGCTTTGGGGAGAAAGGTACTGTTTATCTGTATGTTTACAGTAGAGGTCTGTTGATATAACACCGTCCTTTATAGATGTAGTTATGTCTAAGAAAGATATTTTGGAGTCGAAAATTTTATGTGTAAATTTAATTGACTGGTGGGCGTTGTTTGCATGTCTGATAAAATCATCCAATTTTTGTTGGGATTTCATTCATTTCATGTCAACATCATCGATGAAACGGAACCAAGACAGAGGTTTGGATAAAGATGTTGAAATAATTTGTTTCTCTAATTTGCCCATGAAAATATTGGCGTAAAACGGTGCAATTGTCGCCCCAATCGCTGTCCCGTTTATCTGAAGGTAATGTTTACCATAAAAGGTGATATTGTTGCATTTCAGAACCAGAGTAAGCAGCTGGACTTAACATTTGGTAGGTGGTTCTAAAGTGTTGCGCGAGTCCTTTATTTCCTTACACGATTGTATTCCGTCATTGTGAGGTATGTTTGTATACAATGAGGTGACATCTAAAGTAACAAGGAGGGTTTCAGAAGGGAGAGGGTTCATGGATTCCATTTTACGAAGACAATCTGTAGTGTCTTGGATGGGCCAAGACCACGGATATAGATAGTTCCCTTTAATTAAAGTGTATTTTCTCTTTATTTTTTTCTTTCCCTTTCTCATACATTCTTAGTTTTTATTGGGTGAGTCAATGAAAGATGAGAGCTGAAATAAACTTTTGGATGTTTTATTTTAACTGATTTTGATATGGAGAGAGTGATTAGGCCAGGTGCAAAAAGGTAATATTTACATTTTTCGGAACATCTCTTGACTTGCCTATAGGGTATGGATGTGTATTGTCCAAATTTGTATGATTTAAACATGCAATTATTCTGAAAATTGGATATATTTTTGGACTTAAACTGTACATTACACAGACAAAAAAAGGAGACAAAAACACAGTTAATTTTTTATTAATCCGACAAAACGTTATAAAGAACTGATAGAGGAATTAATTGTGTTCTCGGGCTTAAGAGGTGCATTTCAGCAAATTTTGAATTTTTACTTTGAAAACTTCTCTGAATGATCTATTGGTATTAATTTGTCAACTATATGAGAAGAAATGATTTCCACTTTTCAGCTTATATGCCAAAAATGTAGCTTTTTCACTTTTTCAATATTTTTGCATAAGAAGCATCCTTACTTTTTCTCTGACAGTTTTTTTTCCGATATCTATTTGTTTTTGTAGTATTCATTTCAGTTGTTTTACTCATTTGTGAACTCTGGACACAAAGAAAAGTAGATAAAAACATAAAAACATAAAAAGAGTCTGAGTCTAAGTCTAACGGTCCGTACGAAGCAAGTAAAATGTGAAGTTATATGCACTTAAAAGTTGTATTCCTTTAAACAGATTGCACTGACTCTATATCAAACGCACTTAATACAGTTGTTTAACCTTGCCTGTTTCACAGACTACCTTTATTTTCTTCTGTTTGATAGCTGGTGGTTAAAATATTGGCCTTTTGAGGCTGGAATTTCATGCAGGTTTTAAACAGTAAAGTGAATAAACTTTGCATCAGACCATACTGTCTACATATATAGTTAAAGCAACAGTCTTGTTACATCCAGGCTTCATATTACATCATATCTCAGCAAGGATTTGAGCAAAAAGAAGCATATTTCCATCTCCCATATTATTTATATGCGATTTGATATGGAAATATTGGGAACGGCCTAAATTGTTAACTTTTTTTAAGCTTGACATTGCCTAAGACCATGTCATACTCATGTGTTATGCTATTTGAAAATTATACTTACATGACAAGAACATATATAATATGAAGAAGGTTTTGTTTTAACTTAACAACTTCAGAAAATTGTTTTAAGTGTAAAATATTACATTTCATATAAGGCCTCGCTTCATTTGAAAACCTCTATTTTTTGGCATAGGCTCATATAAAATTAACCTTTGGTCATCTTTTTTATAAGTCTGATGTATTCAGTGTGCTATCTATTACTTTGAATAAATAATATCTTATACATTGAGTCATTAAAAAGTGCAATTTGTTGTTTTTTGGGCTTTTTGAAGCCAAAATTTGTTAGTTGAAATTGTTATATTTCAACGTCACAATTCAGCAACCAAAGTTGAGATATAAAAAATGCCACATTTTCTATAATATATATCATATGGTTTTGTAACTTTGTAAACTGTCTCATAGTACACTAAGCTTAAATCATGCCTTGTTTTATTGGATTTGGTCAAGTTTTTTACCCTAATAGGCCCAAGACCACAAATATTGATCCCGCTTTTTGTTGTCCACGAATATAGTTCCCTTTAATTATATTGTATTTTCTTCTTATTGTTTTTCTTTCCCTTTCTCATATATTTCTTAGTTTTCATAGGATAGAAATGAAAGAAGAGAGCTGAAATAAACTTTTGGATGTTTTATGTTAACTGGTTTTGATGGAGAGAGTGATTAGGCCATGTGGAAAAGGTAATATTTACACTTTTCGGAACACCTCTTGACTTGCCTATAGGGGTATAGATGTGTATTGGTCAAATTTGTATGATTTAAACCTGCAATTATTCTGAAAATTGGATATATTTTTGGACTTGTACTGTACATTACACACACAAAAAATGAGACAACAAGAATGTGTCCATAGTACACGGATGCCCCACTTGCACTATCATTTTATATGTTTAGTGGACCGTGAAATTGGGGGAAAACTCTAATTTAGGATTTAAATTAGAAGGATCATATCATAGGGGACATGTATACTAAGTTTCAAGTTGATTGGATTTCAACTTCATCAAAAACTACCTTGACCAAAAACTTTAACCTGAAATTTGCACTATCATTTTCTATATTCAGTGAACCGTGAAATTGGGGTCAAAACTCTAATTTGGCATTAAAATTAGAAAGATCATATCATAGGGCACATGTGTACTAAGTTTCAAGTTGATTGGACTTCAACTTCATCAAAAAATACCTTGACCAAAAACTTTAACCTGAAGTGGGACAGACGGCCGAACGGACGGACGGACAGAAGAACGAACGAACGAACGGACGCACAGACCAAAAACATAATGCCCCTCTACTATATATCGTAGGTGGGCATAAAAAAAAACGGTATTTTTTTTAATCCGACAAAACGTAATAAAGAACTGATTGAGGAATTAATTGTGATCTCGTGCCTGGATGTGAGAAGGAAGATTTTCTACATGGGATAATAAATTAAAGACTGCGAATTCCGAGATTTTCTCAGTCAGGTGGTCGTTTGCGGATACAATGGGTCTACCAGGGTTGTTAACCTTGTGTATTTTTTCGACCCGGCTTGGCGTTCTATTGTTTTAAATATTCGATTGTATCCTGATCTATGTGACCGTCATTGAGCATTGTTTGTATTGCAGTAATATATATATATATAGGTACGTCTGAAACAGTGACAACTCTACAACAGATTTATCCATCGGATCACCAGCAGTGATTGTGATACAAGGCTCACAATACATTCTATATTAATTCGTCTAAACATTAGCCAAAAATGTTAGATCTGTAAAAAGCAAATTTTATGTTCTTCCCTCCCCGGGATTCTAACTCATGCCACTGAGATATCGTGGCACCAAAACGCCTTGCACTGTATCCGATGCGCTCGACCACCTAGGCTTCACAAAAAAAAGCTTTCGGTCAGCCTTCATAACAACATACCTTATTTCATATAACCGTCACTCCCTGATCACATCATACCATAGTTCCTATAACTGTCACAAACTCTTAACATCATACCAAAGTTCCTATTACTGTCATGACCTGGTAACATTATGCCAATGTTCATTAAACTGTCACACCCTCAACATCATACACATATTTATATTACTGTCACGCATATCATCATACCCCATTACAAGTTCATATTTCTGTCCAACCCTCATAACGTCATACTCAAGTTCCTATAGCTGTCATACCCTGTTAACATCAAACCAATGTTCCTATTACTCTCACACCCTGATAAAATCGTACCCATGTTCCTTTTAATGTCACAGCCTCATAACCTCATACCCAAGTTCATATAACTGTCACACTATCATAACATCATACCCTCTATCTCTCAGATATGGGTCCATACTCATGATACTTTTTGCTTCTTTGTTTAAATAGTATTTATTAATTTGCAGGTACCAATTTGTTTTAAGTTTGTGCCCGCCAAAACATTATTAAAAAAGTTTCGCCCCGCTTATTAATTGTATGACAAAAGTCTTTGCCTTGTCCGTGTTTGCACCGGCCATCCCCAGATAAATATTATTAATACCCTGAAAGCGAAGAAACAGTAAAATTATAAAGCATGAGCTTGCAGCTTATATAATTTTCAAAATGAAACGTCTGCCTTATCAACTTATGAAATTCACTCTTCTTTCTCCAGAAAACTAATCAGATGTGGTATGTTCTTTCTCGTTAATCGTATATGCAAGTCATTTAAAAATAATTTTAACATGGAGTTTCTGTCCTATGCTTATTGAAGATGAATTGGAGAGACACCATTTCTGGCCAACTTTGTCAATTCTGCTAGTGATATACATTTCTGTTGTAACATTTTATCATATCTCATCTTCACACCATGAAAGCATTTATGAAAAATGTCTTCATCAGGGATTTCTTCTGGTTTTTTTGTGTGTGTGGTAAATACCCTTACATCTTCTTTCGCATCATGAGCTAGATACGTGCATTTGGTAAATAGTTTATTGACTACATTTTCCTGTTTGAAGTGTCCAACATCTGATTTTTGGAAGATTCTTTTGGAAATTTTGAGTGTCAACAAACCGAAAACATGACGATAAGTTTACAAATAATTTGAACCCGGCCGTACTGTTGCAAATGATGGGAATGTCAAAACTACACGCAATATACCTACTAGTAACTTTACTTGTTGTCTCATTGGCAATCATACTACATCTTGTTTAGTTTTGTAGCTACATTTGGTCCGATTTACAAACTCTATCTAAATGTTTTTGCAAAAGTAAATAAGCCGGTGCTACAGGCCGTCGTTAACTTACAGCGCGGTGCGAGTTTTTTTTTTTTTTTCTTTCTTTCTTTCTCTGTGTTGAAGGCCTCGTCGTGAATTTGAGTAAAGAACAGCTTTAAAAGCGCTGTTCCTTTGCATTTTGTCTCATGGACTGTTACCCCATATCATTTGTTCTTATTTTATAAAATTATAACTAGTGTAAAGCAACGAATAAATGAATGAATGAATCTTTATTGCATTAGCAACAGCATTGCTTTAGTATAATACATATATACATATATGAAAAATATGACAGAATACAGAGAACAATTAAATAAATTAAATAATGCAGAGATAACTTATAATAATATGAATAATATATTAACTGATAATTTGCAATCTTAGTTTCCATGCAGCTTTAAGATAATTACATAGATTTTTAGTTAAGCTTTTTGACCCAGCTTGTAACAGAAAAATTAGCTTTCGTGTATTTGGCCATGAACAATAATACTTTGGCAAAAAATTACATCTAAGTTTTCTATATGCAGGACAAATCAACACAAAATGATATTCATCTTCAATATTATTCATTTTACAACATCTACAAATACGATTGTCTCTAGGAATATTGTCATAGCGACCTGTTTCTAAATATAATTTCAAGCTTCCACTACGTAGTTTTGTAATTATATTGGTATTAAAATCATATTGTAAATAATGCTCCAAACAAAAATCTAGTTTGAAACATTTATAGACAGTTTTTCAAAAGCATTAATATTCCTAATGAATTACTTACTATAAGAATAAACTTAGTCTATTCCATTAAAAATATACCTAGTGTAATGCTTTTAGAATATAACTAAAAAAAATACTATAAGCTGGTGTAACACTATGCAAATAAGCCTAGTATTTAGCCTTAAAAGTATAACAAGTCTTCTGCTATGCGATAATACATAATCTTATGGCTAATGCTATGCTCTTCAATTTGAAATAAGATGGATACAGGTACAACCAAACTTGCAAACCAAATATTTCACGATGGAATAATTTAGTAAATGTTTTAAAGTAATTTGAGATAAGAAAACAATGACTTTAAGTTAACCAGTAGCACATAGATTACGCTAATTAAAATCAAAAACATCACTACATACACGGGCATGACGAACGAGTTGAGATATATATACACCGTAAGATGGGGCGATAAGAAAATCACTATCCAAAAAAGGAAAATTAACAATACGCAAAGAAAATTCATCCTTTTTATCGTTAATTTTCTGTTGATTTCTGGTGTTAACCTGAAATGTCTAAATCTAGCAAGAAAACTCTTATTGCTGTTAATATTTGATTCATTTAGGGTAAGTTCCTGCGGGTACATTTCTGTCGTATGTTTAGGGAATTCTTGATTAATTTTATTGGCAAGTGTTGAATAGTTGAATTTATCAATTAAATGGAATTTTGACGGGTCTGGAACAAGTCTGCTATTAAAGGAAATACCTACAATCTGTCGATTGTTGATTTTCTTAGTACTTTGTATCGAATTCAATAACATGAATAAGGAGACATAAATATAAGTGCTTGTTGCTTGTTACCATAATGTGACTTTATATTGTATAAGATGTCCTTAATTTCACAATAAATAAAATATGGTTTATACTAGCGACATTTGAATTCATAGAGATATAACTGTACCATGTCAATCGATTAACCAAACCATTATCAATTTCAATATGTTGCTGATCATGCGTTAATTTCTAAAAAAAACTAGATATCATTGAGATGGGAGCCATCTCTGTGGGCCCCGCTGTCAATAATGTGGGGTAAATAAGTTGTATGGATAATCTGATATGAAGCATTATTTGAAGTTATTACATAGTCTCATGTGTGATTTTATTCTTAGATTATAAGTTAAAACTGATAAATATTCTCAACTTACTTTCATAGTATAATAGTGATATGACTGCATGATGTGAACTCATTGTTGACTACTCTAAGGTGACTTCTGGATATATGGATTGATGTTTGAACAATATGTTTAAAGGTGCCGCCCAATTGATATTTGTCACATATTTTTAGAATTATGCCTTCAATATATTATGACCCACCAAAAAAGAATGCCAATTAAATGTTAAAAAATGGAAAATTGCTGAAACTTTTTGAAAAATATGGATTTTACTTAAAGAAAAATATAACACAAATAAGCATATTATTTCTATCAGGAAAATTTTGTAATAAAATTTATTCAAAATACCGGTAGTTTACAACTGTAAATCAGCAAAAATTTGGAAATGATCACTGTAAGGAGATCTTGCAAGCATCTGTTGAGAAACAGTCACACCAGAATTGATCCACAAATGGTCAAGCAGGCCTCCTAATTGATGGGTTGCTGTATTGATCACCTGTTTAAAGTGAATATGGTTCATGAATACATGCAATCCTCTATAGGCAGTTGATGTTTCAAGTAGGTTAATATTAAAATCACCTGCTATTAAAGTAGGTATATCTCTGTTAATGCTTGTAAGTATTTTTGTTAGCCATCTCATGAACTTCTCAAATGTGCAAGAAGGAGGCCTGTAAACAGCAATGATGTTTATTTTAGCACTATCTCTTTTGTATTGAAGAACAATTGCATCACATACATCTGAAGATACTTGCATTTGTATAGGAATCATTGGTGTCTGCGAAAGAACTGACACCCCACCACCTCTGTTTTCTGTCCTGACGCTATGATATTGGTAGTGAAATTGTGGAACATTTATATCTGTTTTGTTCTTTTTCCAAGTTTCTGTTAGAATCATTATGTCTACACTACCCAGATAAGGATCTGAATTAATGTGGTTCTCTTTGTTTTGGACTGATCTTATGTTGAACAGGAGAACACGAAGGCAAGTTGGATCCTTCTCTAGTTGATCATAAAAAGTTTGAAGTTTCATTTCTGTACGTAAACGTGTCATTTCCTCCTTGGTGGATGCTGAAGCTTTGATTGACTCAGGTTTAAAATCAAGTAAATGAAGTCCAGAAAGTGTGGTCACTCGACTGCAAGCAACATACATCATTCCAGGTTGTCGTATATTTGAACATGACATGACAACATTCTTCAAAGTGGCACCTTGTATTTTATGAATTGTACAAGCGAAACAAAGCACAAGTGGCAGTTGTATCCTTGTAATTTGTGGTGAAGTCTCACTTCTTCCAACATGTTCTTGAACTTCGATAGGGTAAATTGGTGTACCTTGTGGATAATTGTTTAGTGAAATTGTTGAGGCTTGCTGTGTCAACAATCCACTGGATGGGTCATCAAATCTAACTATCACACATTTTGGCAAAGATGGAGGCTTAGCATTCTGGTTATAAATTAAATCTAACAGTAATCATGTTGCTCCATTTACAAGTCCATCATTGACATCAAGGTTTTTTATTAACATGACACGAGCATGTGGTGCAAGTTCAAGAGTGTGTGGCAAATCTGCAACTTTAGAATTGACATCAAATGAAGTGACTGAAGGCGGTATGTGGGTAAATGACTTTACAGTTCTGTGAGTTTGATGGTCTAAATTATGCAACATTTGTTCGTTATGATCATTCACATTTCTTCTTATGGAAAATATATGCAGAGCTTCTGAAGGGTAATCACTACCTTTGACTACTCTAGCTTTCAATGTTTCAATGTCCTCAGCTGTGTGTTCTGCTAGTCGTAATCTATTTAATGTTGCTGCAAATGGTAAATCATCTTTTTGACGCATAATAATCTTAAGTTCATGGAACTGGAAATTATTTGTCCATAAGTTAGAGAGTAAGACTCCCATTTCATCTAGATTGTGACTCGGAGAGGTGTCATATATTCGACATTCTCGTACTGGTGGAATTTGGAACATATCACCAACGGCAAGTACACAGACACCTCCAAATATCTTATCAGTTCCTTCAACATTCTTTATTTCCTGAAGACGTTTGTGAACATGGGCAAATGCTTTTCGGCCTAGCATAGAAACTTCATCTATTACAAGAATGAGCAAGTTCTCATACTTTGATTGAAATGTTGCAAGCATTGATGGATTTCCTCGCAAACTATAATAACCTCCTTTTACTGGTAGCTTTAATGCACTATGTATTGTTGATCCACCAATATTGAAAGCGGCACATCCAGTTGGAGCAGTAAGCTTAATACAAGGATGATCAGGATCTTGACCAGATGTCTGCAATGTTCTTGATACTTGGTGATAGATGGCCTTAATGAGTCTACTCTTTCCTGTCCCTGCTCCCCCTGACAAGAATATATGAAAAGGATTTGGTGACAATCCCATCTTGTATTGTAGACACCAGTCATATATATGTCTAAATAATTGCATCTGTTCATGGTTCAAACTACATATAATTTCTTGGAGCTCATTGTCTGATATTTCATGCTTTCTAACCGAACTTGTAATTGATGATCTATGTAATTGTGGCCTTACAGATTGTTCCTCATCGTTGTCATCATTGCTGTTTTGCCTATTTTCTGAATCCTGCATATTTTGTAAATTACCCTCTGGGTCTAGCATATCCCATGCATGTTGGGGAGGTCCATTCTCCTGGAATTGCTCTACAGCTTGAGAAACAAGACTTGCGTATTCAGCTATATGGTTCTTATTTTCAGTCAGGATAGTCAACATATCATTATATGACTCCTCATAAAATGTATTTTCTTTCAACAGGTCATCTTCTTCTCTCCTCCATGGCACAAAAAGTAACAGTTGTTGGTGATAATATTTTTCTGGATTCTTATTTTCAGATACAACATGCCACCTTGGTACTGCTGGGTTTGTTCTTTTCTTCATAATGACATCTGTATCTTGAAGAGTTACAATTTTTGGAAGCTCTTGATGGACGTCAGTTTCAGGCAGTGATGGGTCTTGCTCATTCTCTGACTCATCATTTGTGAATGATTTTGATTGGCTAGTAGCACGATCATACATTGAAGCAAACTGTGCAAGACATGTGTTGCTGAAAATAGGAATGAAAGGTCTGATGGCATATTTGTCAACAATACTTTTGCAATAGACATCTGTTGAATCATCTTCCAAGTCATCTAGAAGATTTTGTGATTTAAGAATACTTATTCTGTTTTCTTTAAAGTCAGTAGGAATCCAGACTACTTTGGTATTACATCTCTTGAGAGGTATGCCTAGAAGACGGTATGCAGCTTCTTGTGCACTTATTTCACGGTTACCTAAAAAGACATAACCAATATGTTTCAATCTGGTCTTAACATCAGCGTTTCTCATTTCACTAGCTGCAAGTTTCAGCATCTGCGACATCTCTTTCTCATCTTTAGTGACATAGGCCACTATATACGATATACATGCATACGCATCACAAACAAATTGTAAGTCCATATTTGCTTCCCATAACTGCAGTATATCTGGATTGTAGTAATTGATATTCCTTTCAGCTGGAGTTCTTTTTAATACAACTGTTTTGCATTTAGACAAGGACAAACACTGATGATAGATGTCTGAAGTTATTCCTGCATGTTGCAAAAGCTCATCAACACTATATTTGTCTGGATCTTCTATTTTTTCTAAAGTATTAAGAACTGAGGCTAACAACGTTGTGGCATCCTGAATTTTTATTTTTCTCACAGTATCATTCGATTCTGGTTTAGCAGATGCAATAATTGTCCTGTTACTTGGTGGTTTAGGATAATGAAAGCGACAGCTGTTTGACTTCTTTTTACAAGCTACAGAATGTGAATGTCTTTGTTTCTCATTGACATGCTCATATAATGGATCATCAGGATTGGGAAGACTACAAGTAATGTATTTATCAATGAATGATACAATCTCTTCATTTGGTGCAGTCTCTAATCTAGGTGCATTTTCAACCCAAAGAGCAATATGAGCATGAGGTGAACCTCTTAACTGAAATTCTGTTCGTTGAAAATAGCAAGTGACTTTGCCAAGAGGTTCCATTTTGCTGAGAATGACATCTTTGAAAAATGATTGTAATCTGTGATCGAATTGTCGTGCTGCTGTGATAGGATTTTTTCGTAACCACTGATGGACTTCACCAGAAGACATGTTTTTTACTTCTTCATCTGATATTATCCTTCCTTTTTGAGCTGCTATTGATTGTACTGTTTCAGGCCATTTAGTATCAGCACATGATAAGGTCAGAAACCAAGTAAAGGGTCCTTTGCTCCTTACTAAGGCTAGAAGTTCAAACTGAGCATGCTGCCAATAAGACGGTGAGCCCCTTACTTGCTGGAGAAATTGAAATGCTTGATCTTTTACAATAATTTCTTTCAAGCGACCAGGATCTTTTAACTGTCCTGCTGTTATATCCTGTTTACGAGCTTTTCTTACTGCTATTGATATTGCATCATCTACTTGTTTTTTCTCAGTGGCATACAGTGCATAAAAAATGTAGGACATGTTTGTGGCAAATCTTGTATCAACATTTGTTAGCCTATTCACAAAATATTTTTTCAGAGACAATTTTCCATTGCCATTGGAATGTTGAATGTCTGAAAAAGTTCCTTTTCCATAAGGGAAACATGTTGGAAATGCTAAAGCTTCACATTGCTTGTCCATAAAAAGTGGTTTAGGAATTTCATTCTCTCCTGGAGCTATACTATATGATTCAACTCCTGTATGCATAATATTAGAAGGATGCAGGCAGGTGTCATACTGAATGCCTTGAACTTTATTCTGTACGTTCTCCTCATCACTATTAGTATGTTGTATTTCATTTTCATTCATCTCCTGATCCTGGTTTTTAGTATTTAGATCATTTTCATTGGCACTGTTTTCAACTTGGGTATCATCATGATCATTGTCAAAGTTTTCGACATGAGTATTATCATGATCATTGTCACTATTTGTTTCTTGTAATGTCTCCCATAACTCTTCTTCTTCATCTCTTGATCTTTGTTCCCATGTTTCGTCAATTTGTACATTAGTGTAATATTTGTTGTGTCTTTTTAGCCAAGACAAGCCGTGTCTAATTGCTTGCGGCTTGATAGTTTGATGAATGTGATGGCCTTTATATTGTAGTTTTCTTTTTAACTTTACTGGAATAATTCCTGCTTCTGTTGGTGTTCTTGGTAAAGCGGAAGTCACTTTGCTAAGGTTTACTGGCACATTCACTAAGTTGCCCTTGAATCCTTTTTGACCACCACGTGGAAGGTTTAACAACTTGTAAAAAAGTATACGTTGAGACAGCAACACTGATTCTAACTCAGAAAGATTTTGTAATTCTTCTGGAATCAAATCCAACTGAAGTCCATTATTGACAGCATAAATAGGAAGTTTGTTTGATTTAACTGTGGAAGAGCAAGACTTGCATATATATTCTAATCCATCAAATGATTTATAGTTAGTAAATGATTTACTTATAATGTCGGTCTTTGTTTTATTAAAGTTTTTCTTCACTGCTTGTATCACAGATGATCTAAACCAAGTGCGATGACAACAAGTACAAATATATGAGGCAAATTCCTTTTTTGATCTTTTAAAGTCTGAAATATGTCTTTTTTCTCTTGAAGTTTGTTTTCTTGTCTTATCTCTCACTTTATCAGTAATAGTAGTTTGTGAATCTCTACTCTTTCTGTTTGCACATTTCCTTCCTTTATCCTTGCTTTTATCAGAGTCAATAGTATTGTCATCTCTATTTTTTCGCTCTGTTCTCTTCCTTCCTTTATCCTTCCTTTTATCAGAGTCAATAGTTATTTCATCTCTAAGTTCTCTCTCTGTTTTCTTTTTAACTTTATCCTTGCTTCTATGTGAGGCGATAGTTATTTCATCTTTTTTTTCTCGCTGTGTTGTTTTCCTTTTTTATCCTTGCTTTTATCAGAGTCAATAGTATTGTCATCTCTATTTTTTCGCTCTGTTCTCTTCCTTCCTTTATCCTTCCTTTTATCAGAGTCAATAGTTATTTCATCTCTATGTTCTCTTTCTGTTTTCTTTTTAACTTTATCCTTGCTTCTATGTGAGGCGATAGATATTTCATCTCTTTTTTCTCGCTGTGTTGTTTTCCTTTTTTTATCCTTGCTTTTATCAGAGTCAATAGTATTGTCATCTCTATTTTTTCGCTCTGTTTTCTTCCTTCCTTTATCCATACTTTTATCAAAGTCAATAGTATTGTCATCTCTATTTTTTCGCTCTGTTCTCTTCCTTCCTTTATCCTTCCTTTTATCAGAGTCAATAGTTATTTCATCTCTAAGTTCTCTCTCTGTTTTCTTTTTAACTTTATCCTTGCTTCTATGTGAGGCGATAGATATTTCATCTCTTTTTTCTCTCTGTGTTGTCTTTCTACTCTTATCCTTGCTTCTATCAGATTCAATAGTTATTCTTCTTCTGTTATTTCTTGTTGTTTGCTTTCTAGCTTTATCTTTCAGCCTTTCATTCAAAACTTTCTGCAAATCTCGCTTTTCACGGTGAAGCTTCACTCTATGTCTTGTCATAAGCTTTTTCTTCATATGAACTTCAACTGGATTCTCAGTGTTTGAGTGAATTTTTGGATGTATATTTTTACTTAGTGTCTTTTTTCTTTGTTTTGAATCAATTTGATCAGAAGCATCACATGTTTCTAGTTTTCTTTTCCGACATTTCTTATGTTCAGTATCTAAATGTGACATATTCACTGTTTTGGAATTGGATACAAGTCCAACTAAAAGTTGACTGTCAGCTTGTACATTGCTATTACATTTATTCATCTTCTTCTTTTTTTCCTCTGATAAATCTGCTTGATTTTTCAGGTATTTTGTAATCCAAGAAGTGTCTTCAATATCATCAGGCGGCTGAAATGGAAAGTAAAACTATTTTAGAACTTGACTGAAACAAATTATTTATTACAGTATAATGACAATATGTTACTGATTAAAAATTAACAAACATACTGTTGCAGACTCTACATAAATGTCAAGATGAAGAATAGGAATGAAAGCCTGTTCATAGATAATTTGTATTTTTTCTATGTATTATGTGTAATTTTGTCCATGTACATTTCTCATGTTTAATATTGAGAACTTGCCATTAACATTCCTCATTGTAGAAACATCTTTTTAACGTACCCTTTTCATTTTTTCAGTTCTTGCAATTTGTTTCCTTTGCCTTTCTTTCTCTTTCCTTCTTCTATTCATACTTCAGTCTAAAAAAAAATTTTTTTTTATTAATCATTATAAAAAGTTAATACACAAATAAGGTTAATACACAAATTATAAGGTAAACTCACAAATTATAAGGTTAAATCACAATTTTTAAGGTTAACAACCACATTATAAAGTAACATACACATTATGAGGTTACAGGGTTGAGTCTGGCTAATGACTAAATGACACATGTATTATTAATAAAAGCATATGCACATATTTACTATGACCTAAAAGATGATTGTGAAAAATAAAAGATTTTAAATGTTTCTCTAATTGGCATTCTCAGTGATTATAGAACATATATAATAATGTTATCCAGTCTAAAAAAATCTTAATAATGTTTCAGAATTATTGTTCATTTTGTTATCAAGTCTAGCCTATCTGGCACAATACACAAAAATCATGATAATGTTTCAGAATTATTGTTCATTTTGTTATCAAGTCTAGCCTATCTGGCACAATACACAAAAATCATGATAATGTTTCAGAATTATTGTTCATTTTATATACAGTAGTATGCCATTTCACTCAGTTTTTAGTGTGGCAGTAGGCAAGTTCTCAGTAGTCTTAGGCTCAATTTCTGAATTTTGTTCTTGTGAAGTAGAAGGCGGCTCTTGTGAAGTAGAAGGCAGCTCTTGTGAAGTAGAAGGCAGCTCTTGTGAAGAAGAAGGTGGCTCTTGTGTTGAGGTCATGGATACATCTAGGTCATCAAACTCCAACTCAGCAGTGTAATCCTGAAGTTGTTTTGACAAGGTTTTAATCTTATCTTGAAGAGCAGTTTTCTCTTTCATCAGTGTTTTCTCTCTAAATACCAATGATTTGTTCTTCTGTGTAGATGAATCTAAATCCTTCTTAGCTATATCCATAGCCACATTGCATTTCCCTTTCATTACTTTCATCAGCCTGCGAACTCTCTCTATGGTTTTGAGTGCGTTGTCCTGTTCTCCCTTTGTAATGTCATAACAAGCGGCTTTTAACTGTACATCAATATCATTAATGGAGTCATGCAATAGTGCATCTAAGTCTGGTTTCATTTGTTTAGCAGGAGAGGCCATTGCTATCTGAAATTTAATCTATATTAGACAAAGTTTGTAAGGCAAGTTTAATATGTTTCTAAGATTTAAGGAAACAATATATAATCCCTTGGACTGATTTTCTTCTTGTTGCAACCTAAAATATATAATATGTATTAATAATTCTAATAGTTACCTCCAAGACCTCATGCCCTATAAAAATGGTTAGACCATTATAATGTTGAACTAATTGTTGAAGGCTGCACAATGTACTTCAGTTTCTAACAGGTACATCATTTGATTTATGCTTGTTCTCTAGATATAGAGCAGACAAAATTTGTTATGGACAGACAGGATGGATAGACAGACAGATGGATAGACAGACTGACAGACACACAGACGGATGGACAGACAGACAGACAGAAATCATTTGATCTATGCTGGTTCTCTTGATATAGAGCGGACACAATTTGTTACAAACAGACGGACAGACGGTATGATGGACGGATGGACAGACAGACGGTATGATGGACGCACAGACAGACAGACGGATTGAAAGACAGACAGACGGATGGAAAGACAGACAGACAGATGGGTAGATAGACAGACAGATGGATAGACAGACGGACAGACAGACTGACTGACAATGTTAGTTAATATACATGTCAAATCTGGAAAAGATCTCTTCCTTGGTCAATTGTGCAGAGCTGAAAAAAGCAATTCAAAAATTAATTAAGACTTTGGCCTTTTGTCAATACTATGCTCTGTACTGAAAGTTTCATCATCTATAAAAATAATGATAATTTCTAGAAAAAATTATGAAAGAAAAAACATTAATAAAATGTAAAAATCATGACCTTTTAGCCAGCCCATTGTAGTAAATAATTTTTTTTCTATCACATAATTGATATTAGTAATGTGAATGATAAGTTTATATATATAATGAACCCAAAATATGTGCAATATGAAAAGCTACACAAGCAATAGGCTGTTACCAGTGCAACCTCTAGGAGGATCTACATTATACAAACGTAGCATTTGTGATGAATAATGCAGACAGGTCATGCATAATCAGACTTTAATCCACTTTCATCTTCCATTACCATAATTGCAAAATAGTAACAATTGTCATATATATAACTGGAAAACTTGTAAAAAATAATAACGGAAGCTAAAGGTAAAAGTGGGTAAAATGTGATTATAAATAAAGCAAATAAGCTGTGAACATATTCTTTTTATCAGTACAAAACAAGAGATTAGAAAAATATATGTTCTCCAACAAGTCTGCTTTGCACCATAAAAACATGCAGAATAAGGCTGTGATAAAAAGTGATATAAAAAAGTAAGAAAGTATAGAAAATGCAAGCAAGCAATTCAAATAAGCAGCAAGATTATAAGACAGGTTCATTTAGAAAACAGCATAACAGAAATATCATATACATTTAGAAAACAGCATGACAGAAATATTTTAAATGCATTTATATGAGGAAGTTGTAATACAGTACTTACTTTAATTTCATTCAATTTGATTGTTGTATGATACTCCACATCCATGGGGGTATTATGACACATCGACACATACTCTGGTAACACACACACTCTGGTGTCACACACACACTCTGGTGTCATGTACAAACTGACAGACAGACGGTCAAGTATAAAGTATGAAATATTAACGGTTCACGAGAGGTAGAGCTGACACAATTTGTCAAGAACAACAAACGGATGGACAGACCGACGGACTGACCAAACTGACAGACAGACGGTCAAGTATAAAGTATGAAATATTAACGGTTCTCGAGAGGTAGAGCGGACACAATTTGTCAAGAACAACGAACGGATGGACAGACCGACAGACTAACCTTTGACCATACATTATGACACATTCTCTGGTGTTGGTTTGTTAAGTTGAAAATGTTTGTCAGGTATAAAGTATGAAATAATAACAGCTGTCCTCTCAAAATATAGTGTGGATCAAATTTGTTAGCGATGAGACAGACCTTTGACCTAGGAAGTTGTACATACATCATGACACACCCTCTGGTTAAAATGGATGTCAAGTATAAACTTTGAAATCATAATTGGTTAAAATGGATGTCAAGTATATGATCTCAAGATATAGAGCGGACACAGTCTTCACCAAAGGACACAGGGTTGTCAACTGAAACTAAAGTTTTTGACCTTGACCTTTGACCTAGGAAGTTGAACATACATCATGACACGCCCTCTGGTGGTGGTTAAAATGGATGTCCAGTATAAACTTTGAAATCATAACGGTTTTCAAGATATAGAGCGGACACAGTCTTCACCAAAGGACACAGGGTTGTCAACTGAAACTAAAGTTTTTGACCTTGACCTTTGACCTAGGAAGTTGAACATACATCATGACACGCCCTCTGGTGTTGGTTCAAATGGATGTCAAGTATAAACTTTGAAATCATAACGGTTCTCAAGATATAGAGCGGACACGGTCTTCACCACAGGACACAGGGTTGTCAACTGAAACTTAAGTTTTTGACCTTGACCTTTGACCTAGGAAGTTGTACATACATCATGACACACCCTCTGGTGTTGGTTGAAATGGATGTCAAGTATAAACTTTGAAATCATAACGGTTCTCAAGATATAGAGCGGACACGGTCTTCACCACAGGACACAGGGTTGTCAACTGAAACTTAAGTTTTTGACCTTGACCTTTGACCTAGGAAGTTGTACATACATCATGACACACCCTCTGGTGTTGGTTGAAATGGATGTCAAGTATAAACTTTGAAATCATAACGGTTCTCAAGATATAGAGCGGACACAAAAGTGTTACGGACGGACAGACGGACGGACGGACAGACGGACGGACGGACGGACGGACAGACTGATCACTATAGGGCGACCCGCCTTAGGCGGGGCCCTAATAAAAAAATCAATGTAGTTCGTATGACCTTCGATATAGATACAAACTTCGAACTTTTTTTTTTCTTCAGTTGAAAAGAACGAAGGAAGTAGTTCTGGGAAGTAACCTAACCGAACCGAGACCAACTGGACAAGTCATGACAACAAATATGTACCAAACGCTCATCAGTCAGTATTACGACGCTACTACTTAGATAAATATAATATAATGATATTAACCATCTTAAAATATTTCATTATATATAGTAGAAGTCCACTACAAGGGTAGTAATTGACTTCTGATATATTATTTATTAATCCATTTCAAAAATACTTACGTTTTACAATTTTATTTCATATTACTTCAAATATTATAGACAGAAACAAGAACATTTGAAAGTCATTAATTCATTATTCACCATTGTTTAATTCACAAGTCATTCTGTTCATTTAGTCTTTATCGACTTCGTACTTGAAAATTGTCATCTACATCACTAAAACGAACCACGTCGAGATTTTCCATTCCATTAACTATGAAACGAAAACGGAAAACGATGTTCGCTATCCAAAATGATAGGTAGGATGTTTTCAGTTCACATTTGGATTAATGAACTACTTTTTTTTTGTCTTATTAGTCAATTATTCTTGATTCTTGAGCTATTAAAGTCAGGCTACTACATTATAACAATGATTATATGATAAGACTGGTTTTCTCTGGGACATCTTTGTCAGTGATACATTTTCTTTTTTTGGAAAACTAAATATAGATCCGCAGCAAAGGATGAAACGTTAATTAGGAATAGAATTATATACCAGTAATTGTTTGAGGATTAGACATTTTTTTCTCGGTTCGTTCAGTTTTCTAATACACTATTGTTTCATTTTAAACCAATGTTGAAACAGATATAATCATCATGTCAGCAACTGCAGCTTCTTCGTGTTCTACAATAAAAAAAAAAAAGGGTTTTGAAGACAAATAAAATTGAAGTGTCTTTTTAATAACTCAATTTTTTTTTTTTTTCTATTATCCAATTAAAAGTACCATTGAATTCGCGAGAAGTACACACAAAATTTCAATTAATGGTACAACAAGTGTTACAACTACATTTAAGTATACAAGGTGCAGGACAATTTATTATTAGAGTTCATATAATACCGAGTTTTCTCCGTTCAAAGTGCGGCCAATTTAAGAATTATTCATTGTTGGTTCATTTATATTCAGTTGCAAACATTTAATGCATGTTGAGGACGAGAACAAATTAGCAATATATTCATCAGGTATGTTTGAGAAATTTAGACTACCACTGGAAAATTAGGGTATATTGTACAGGGATATAAATTCAAACTAGCAACAGACCACCACTGGACCTCTCATAGAGTTGTGGCCCTCTATTTTAACAAGTAGTCGGATTTAACGTCCCCATTCTGACTGGAGATGTATTTACTGTGGATTTACCATCAGAATATTCAGTCACTTATGACCAAGCCTTGGAGTATGAACAATTTTACATTTACGTCAACACGGTATTAACTTCAGGTTAAAAGAATTAAAAAAGTCGTGAACTTTTGGCAGGTAACAACTGATCAATATACATGTAGGACGTGTGGTCTTATTGTCACTGAGAGACCTATCAATCATAGACCAAACGACATGGATGCAAGCAACTACAGAATAGGCCTTCATTAATGAGAAAAAAAATAATTTTACACATATCTATAAAAAAAAATGTATTCAACTGAGATTTTGTGTGTGGTAATTTATTTTGTTACTTATTAAATTTTTCATTGTTGATAAAGTAATATACATGTATTGGGGACAATTAACTCGTTGAATAAGTACATCAATGGACATTTTTAAATTCAACCAGGGTATTTATGATTTCGATGCGCATTTGTATCAAATGTATGTTTTTTTATATTCTATAATCGGTTCTGCCGACATCTGAAAACATTTGATACAAAAATTATTTCTTTTCGAATGTGATCACACCTTTTTCACGATAAACCATCTTTAAAATATTCTTATCACAAGTGTTACGTTACATCGTACTGAACAAACAAGCCTCGTTTCGAAATAACACACCACAGGTGGAGCGTTTTGACATTTAGCAAAAAATCTCGCCCAAACAGTGGCATGGGCCGTCTTAACAAATGAGGTTAAAGTAGTTTACTGATTATTAACACTTGAAAATCTATTTTGGATACTAGTAATTATCTTTTCACAATAAAGATTAGTTTAATGGAGCTAAAACATGCACGTTTATTGTAAGGCATTCGTCAACCGCCATAAGAATAAAAAAAAATTGAATGGGGTTTGAGTTTAGACCATATCCGTTCTTTTGCAGTCATGAGCTATCTCAAAGTTTCTGTCTTATTCCTTCCTCTGAAACGACTACTTTTTATTCTGCATAGAGATCCGAATTGGGGCATGGTTGAAAATGAGTTAAATATTTACAAGGCCACAATATACTAATACGAAAGAACAAGTGGTGTTGGACAAACATAAGTACAGTGGCTATCGTGGGAAAGGCGAAGTGTGCCGACATAGAAAAGATGTATTGTTTACCTTAATTAAAAATATTGTATATGATATAGTGTGTCGACAGGGTAGATAAATCCAATTTAGCACAATACAATCTGGAACAAAATATAACCTGACAATACCTGTTTCAAATTTAATCATGTGATGATCGGGGCCATACAGAATATATGGGTACGCCTTTCCAGGTATCCTGTCATACTTGCAATATCGTGGGCTTCCATCAGATTTATCAATCACTATAATCCAACCTTTGTCATTAGGGCAGCCCCCTGCGATATGGTTAATGTAGAAATGTCGGCCTTCACTTCTGATACTAAATCAATAAAATAAAGAAAACTTCATTATATTTGCTGTACAATCAAGTCTATTTTGAACAAAATGAATAGTCATTTGGAAGTCTCATTCACATTGTTTACTTTTTTCTTTCTATTTTTGTTTTGTCTTTCTCTATATTATATCATACATATAAAGATATGTGGCATATTCTTATTATTGGAGATCTTAACGCTAGAGTCAGTAATCATTTAGATTTTATTTCTGATGAAAATAATATTCATGATGATCTTTTAAATTTATTGCCAGATGAATATCTGGGTGATTCACATATATATAGAAATTCTTTAGACAAAGTATTAAATCCTCATGGAAAACAACTAATTGATCTATGTATTGCCCCCAGGCTTAGAATACTGAATGGTAGATTTGTAGGTGATCTTTTTGGTAATGTAACATGTTATAAGCATAATGGTTCAAGCACTGTTGTCTATGCCTTGTCTGACATGGATTTGATGTCCTCTATCGAATATTTTTATATTGGCGAACCAACATATTTATCAGATCATGTCCCTATATCTGTAATACTGAAATGTAATATATGTCACACAGAACATAAAAGTCATAAAAACTTTACTCAGATAGGAGTGAAATATAGATGGGAGAATACATCAAGAGACAAAATGATTGAAGTACTAGGGGAAAATTTTATTAAACAACAAATTAGAGATTTTGAAGACTCACAGTTTGAACAAACTTTTTCAGGAATTGACAAGGCAACTTCTGATATAAAAAATATTTTTGAGAGCCTAGCAAATAAATCATGTAAAATTGTAAGATATAAAAAAGTTAAACAAAAAATACTAAACAGAAAACCATGGGTTGACCATGAAGTACGTGATCTTAAAAAAACTATTAAAGCAAAAGGAACTAAACTGCGACGAGAACCATTTAATTTAGAGCTAATTAAAAATGTAATTTTTTTACACATGCTAAAAAATTAAACAATTAGTAAAGAGAAAGAAAATTATATTTAAAAAGAACTTATATGAAACATTAACACATTTTCAAGAAAATGACCCAAAAAAATATTGGGAACTCCTTAAAAAATTAAAAAATGAAGACACTAAACAGGATGATTGTTCAAATATTAAATTAAATAACTATGAAGAACATTTTCAAAATCTTGGTAAAACTGAAAAATATGACAACTCTTTTAAAGAAAAAGTTAAAAAAAGATTTAAATATGCTTGAGAGTACTTTAGAACATAATATTTGTACTGATAGTCCATTTTCAATATCAGAAGTAAAGAAAGAATTAAAATCAGGGAAAAGCGCTGGACCTGACTTAATATCTAATGAAATTATAAAATGTAGTGGCATTGTAACAGTTACAGCCATAGTTAAACTTTTTAATCTTATTTTATCATCTGGTATTTACTCCACCAGCTGGAGGAAATCTTTTATTGTTTTAATCCGTAAGTCTGGAGATAAAGAAGACATATGAAACTATAGAGGCATTTCTATTTTAAACTGTCTAGCAAAATTATATAGCTCTATTTTGAATAAAAGACTAGTAAAGCATTATGAAAATAAGTTCTATCTCCAGTCATCAATTTGGATTTCGATCAAATCATAGAACATCTGATAGCATATTTATTTTAAAAACTCTTGTCACTAAATATTTGAAAAAAAATAAGAAAAAGCTGTTTGCTTGTTTCGTAGATTTGCGTGGTGCTTTTGACTCTGTTTGGCATAATGGCCTGTTGTATAAATTGATAAATGATGGTATTGGTGTGAAATTTTATACTACTTTGAAAAATATGTATAGTTTATCCCAGTCTGCACTGAAGATTGGAAATGAACACTCTTTGTTTTTTCCAATTATTAGAGGTGTAAGACAAGGGGACAGTTTAAGTCCTACTTTGTTTAATTGTTATATAAATGATTTACATTCAATTTTTGATGTAAATTGTAAATTGTAACCCTCCAGTTCTTGATACTTCAAGTATCCAAACTCTCAGCTATGCAGATGATTTAGTGTTACTGTCCGAGACACACCAGGGGCTTTAAAACGCATTAGACAAACTAAATAAATATTGCACTAAATGGCAGTTGAGTGTTAATATAAACAAGACTAAAACTCTAGTTTTTCAGAATATTTATAAACAATCCCCACCCCTCTTGTTCAATAATAAATTTTTGACTGAAGTTAAGGACTTTAAATTTCTAGGGAATATTATTAACTATAGGGGACATTTTACAAAAACTACTGAAGAGCTGTCTAAAAAAGGCATTCAAGTTTTATTTTTATTGAGGAAATATATGTCCAATTTTAATTTTGTTCCCACTAATTTGTAATGTAAATTATTTGATACTCTTATAAGACCTATTTTGACATACAACTCTGAAATTTGGTTTAATATGGATAATTTTCAGTCAGCTTTTAGGGCATCTAATAGAGCTGAAGTAAATAATACATTTTGTGATACTCTTGCATTAGCAGAAAAATATCCCTTTGAGAAGGTTCATTCTAAATTTTGTAAAGCAGTATTAGGACTGAAAAAGACAGCCACTAACATAGGTGCTAGATTTGAATTAGGTAGATTTACTTTGGACTCCTATATAAAAACTCAAACACTCATTTATTTTTATAGAATAAATTGTAATGATATTAATCCCCTGGTTAAAGAATCTCTACAAACAAACATAAATTTACATTCAGAAGGAATTTATTCTTGGTACTCATTTGCAGATAAAAATTTTAAAGAAATAAAAATAAACCCAGAAAATTACTCTAATAATAATGTACCTTTTAAACAATCAAAAAACATGTTAAAATGTAATATAAAAAAGTGTGTTTCAGAGGAATATGAAAAAAATACTTTAAATAAACTTTCAAAAATGGATTCCTCATCCAAACTTTGTCTTTATGGGAAATTAAAAAATAATTGTCAGTCTGAGGAATATTTAAATTGCAATAATTTTATACGTAGGC
Organism: Mytilus galloprovincialis; assembly: GCA_037788925.1. Classification (NCBI taxonomy): domain Eukaryota; kingdom Metazoa; phylum Mollusca; class Bivalvia; order Mytilida; family Mytilidae; genus Mytilus; species Mytilus galloprovincialis. The sequence continues at coordinate 38,136,903 of CM075332.1, read as the reverse complement.
AGTTACTCTCAAAATTTAGACTAAGTGATCATTCCCTAGGCATTGAATTAGGAAGGTACAGAAATATTCCAAGAGCACAAAGATTATGTAAAAAATGTGAAGTCCTAGATGATGAATTTCATTTCTTTTTGTATTGTGACATTAACATATCTTTGCGTTCTAATATTTTTGCTTATCTAAAAGACTATGTACCATTTTTTCAACATCTTGATGCACTCATTAAACTTAAACACATTCTTAACCCCATCCCTGAACTTGTTTGTCATATTGGAGTCTCCATTAAACAGTCTTTAGAACTGAGGGAGTCAGACCCGTGTCAGGCAAGGTTATGATGGTGTTTTTAATATATATTTATAATTGAACTCTTAATGTTCTATTATTCTATATATTGTATTGTATTATATTGAATTTCATTGTATTGCATTGTATTACATTGTATTTCACTGTATTGCATTGTATTGTATAAAATTATTGTTTGATTGTATTGCTTGACCCTTATGGAAGTAATTTTGCAATAAAGATTTATATACAAATAAAGACAACAGTAGTATACCGCTGTTCAATAGTCATAATTCGATTAAACGAAAAAAAATCCGGGAAACAAACTAAAACCGTGGAAAACAACGGCAACACTGAACTACAACAAAACCAAAGCCAAATACATAGAAACGGACTGATTGAATGTCGATAAAATTTGTGAATCGGTCAAGAAAAAACAATGAATTACTGGACTATTTGTGCTCCGATTTAAGAAATATATGCATCACTAAAGAGCAAATTCATTTTTGAAAGGAAAGAAGTCAATGGCATGAAAGGTAGGGTCATTTATTAATATTATTTTTAAGGTGATTTCAAATTAGTACCCCAAGTAAACAAAACCAGAGTGACTTACCTTCACTCTATATACATAAGAGTAGACCGGCAAAAATCTCAAATGCTGTTTGTCAGTTACTTCAAGAAATATTCCAAGTAAAAACAATTTAAATAAATGTTTAATAAATACTTAGAATTAAACTACATTGGTGGTCATTCGGGGTTATCCCACTCAGGTGCACTCAAAGAGTATCCTGTCCACAAGTACCTGTGGATTGAGGAACTTAAAACCTCCATGTGTAAGGCTCATGATACAGCATGTTGGCCAGAGAATATTCAAGATCAACTTTTAAAGTGGCCTTAGTAGTCGAAATACTGTATCACTAGCCTGTCAACACTGAGGTTTTGAGTTCGAATCCTTCATGCGACAGGTGCGCTGGACTCAAATCGTAATTGACTAGGATTGTCAGTTTTCCTACCGAAGGTACTTGGTTCTCTCCGAGCACTCCGGCGTCCTCCCCCAATAAAAACTGCCCGACTCGAAATAGCAAAGAAATGCTGAAAGTGGCATGCATCACACGATTAATCTATATGGAAGCAACCAAAATGTCTATTCCAAAGCCAAAAAAACATATGGATCCTATTAATAATCGACCTACTGCTCATACCAATGGTGTCTGCAAAACATTTCAATGGATGGCAATGATCGCCTTGTTTGGTTCCTTCTATCCAATGGGTTATTGGCCTACATCAAACGCGGATTTCTACAGGGCTGTAGTACTCATGTTCGATTCAATCCAATAACATCGCGAAAAATGAACATGTGGTGTCAGTATTCTTCGACCTTGAAAAGGCTTCTGACACCACTTGTTGACATTAGATTAAAAGGCAATATACAACATATATTTCATTATAAAGTCCTAACAAATATACCGAACCCTCAGGTAAATTAAAAAAAAGGCATAAAACCTTACAAAATCAAACGTTAGACCAATTAAATGAAATGGAAAACAAATAAACCAACGGAACAAACAGACAATAACTGTCGTATTCTCGACATGGTACACGCATTTCCCGAAGAAAATGGTGAATTATAACAGACATTTTAATGTTAAAGTAAACTCTACAATGTATGATGTATTTGAAGCGTAGATGGGTGTGCTTTAAGAAGGTATCTGTTACATTATTCAGTCCAAAAATTAACAATCTTGTTTTTAAAAGCAATATTGAATGTTCTTTATACGTTTAGGATTTTCTAATATATAACAGAGGTTAACATAAGTGATATCTAAAACGGCAATTCTATATCAATGAAAATTTGGGCTTCCTTTTTTAAATTTTCGACATATAAAACCGATGGAAAGCTTTTCTGCACCATACGATTGCATCTTGATCCATAGCTTTTATCACAGACGTTTGAAGCTTGGTCTTCAGTATGCCGTCAAGTTTACGGCATTTCCAGAAAATCATGCCTACTAGAGAGGCGAAAGATACCAAAGTGATATTTAAACTCATAAGTCGAAAAGAAACTGACAATGCAATTGCAAAAAAAAAAAATCGTGAAACTGCGAGCTACTGCTCAATGATGATACCCCTAGCCCAATTATGCATTTGTTGTTGAGATATGAATCTCAAAACGCATCACACGGTATAGCTGAATTATATAAACCCTGAAACCAAATTTCAGAAATCCTTATAATGTACATGTAGTTCCCGAGAAAGATGCGACCAAAAATATTCATGGGACGGACGGACAGATGGATGGACGGACATACAGAGGTTAAACAGTATACCCCTACATTTTTAAAGCGGGGGTATATAACAAAAAATACACAAAACACAACAAAGAAAACTAAAATCAGAGCAATTAGAACCCAATAGAAAACCAGTCGTGATCTCGGGTGGTTTGGACGTGCGTTTTCAATATCCTATTATTGAAAACATTTTTAAAAACATGAGAATAAATTCCTACATTAGTCGTTTAAAATTCAATAAAATTTGTAAATGCCCTTCATGGGAAATCCCAACACAAAAATTATATATTGGTCTTCGTAAATATAAAAACAATGAAACACACCCCCTATTAATTCAACAACATATGGCTGTAATTAAATCCAATAAATCTGATTTTTCAACTGTCATACTAGAATAACACACGAATTTATTTGTTTTAAATAAAGTTCAACCACATGTTTACCTTGCAATTGCAAGTATACAATTATTCATGTTTTAATTGAATGTATTTTCCGATATTCTGAGAATATTTAAATGTAAATAGTATATATGATTTATTTAATAGTAATACAATCAAAACAATTGTTTCATGTTTGAAAGAAAATGGAATGAGTTCTAAATTTAAACATGCTTTATTCGTTTTAAATTGTTTTTAATTTGATCACGTTATATAATTGGTGAACTATATTTATAAATAAGTAATTTTGCTTTTAATTAAAGTTTAAGTACATTGTATATTGAAAGACCTTTTGTAAAAAAAAAAATCAAATATATCTCTCCGCGATAAAGCCTCTTTGTTTTGTGTTGATGCGGCATAAAGCATCGCCAAACTTAGCTGGAAAATGACCTTTCGAAATAACAAGATCCCTATTGAATTATAGATCTGTGATGCTTAAAAAAGTCGAGGAAAAGTAGCGCATCAAAAGATTCACGTTTTGGGAAAGTTTTTTCTGGGTCATGTCTTTTAGTAATTAATCAGGACTATGGTGAATGATGGTCCTTCGGGTCTAAACGCAATATTAACTGTTATGTAAAAGGTCAAGGTGAAAGCAGCAATTAGAAGAAAACCCAATTTGTTTTCAATTCTTTTATAATAAAATTTGAACCAATCCGATTAAATGTCCCTTGGTTTGTCCCCTATTGATTAAAAGGGAATTAAATTGATTTTGGTTTTCGGATACACTTCTAATCATGCGTTAAAAAACTGTTTCGTACAGTTATTACAATTATGGTATGAATTTTACTGCAACCAATGCACATTTCGACAAGTAATGCTCGAAATAAAACACTATAAAGATCAAAACGCGGATTTTGTCTCCATTAAACTCTATATATGTTTGGGTTTTTTTTTTTGCAGTTTATTTGTGTTATTAAGTCTTATCTTTTTATCTTCCCCTCCCTTTGCAATGTTCTCGGGTTGTTTTTTTCGGCCATGCGTCTCGTTACGGGAAATATGGTCATGGTCTCTGTCCGTCCGAAATACATCATAACTATAGACCGTTTTGCATAAAGCTTAACTATTATTTAGAATTATGTGCCGTTGTAATCTCTTGAAAGGTGCTATAACATCATTTTGTTTTTACAATATGTACGTGAGTTTTGGGACTTTTATCTTTTGTTTTAGTATTGTAACAATGACGCCTTGTGAACACATCTCATATGAGTCAGTATAAACGAAAAGCTCTAATACTCGGTAGGATTGTTGACCCTTATGTGAAGTTGACCATATAATACAGTCGTTTTTATCTGATTATTTTTATGTAACATATGGGACTTCGGCGAGTATTTTTGTAGTATTTTAATAATGTCACCCTTCGAACCCAACTCTAAAACTATTCAACTGAAAGCTCTCATACTTGGTAGGATTGTTTGCAATCATGTGCAGTTGAGCATAATATACCAGGTTTTATCAACCATTTTCTATCCAAGGAATTGCCTGCACCAGGTCATGAATATGACAGTTGTTTTCCATTCGTTTGATGTCTTTGAGCTTTTGTTTTTGCCATTTGATAAGGGACTTTCTGTTTTGAATTTTCTTTTGAGTTCGGTATTTTTGTTATTTTACTTTATATCGTCATTTTGATTTGGCCATTTATATGGGAGATATGAAACTTTAACCATATTTTGACTATCGTGCCATAATGATACATAGTGACAATTTAATTCCTCATTTATACAGCGCGAGGGACCTATTGTCATGGCGTAGCAATCTTGTTTAAGCAGTAGTAATTAGTGGTTTGGTTTAATATTTAGATGAGTTACCCATCCATTGAGAAGTAATTAAAGGTTGACATTTGATTCAGGTCGTTGAAAGAACTGGAACAAAGTCGTTCTTTGGTGAACCAATTAGAACTTGTTGAGCCTCGGCCATCAAAATATATCTCTACAACAAGTGTTCCATTTCTGAATACTTCAACTTTCACCTGGAATGAAAATGTTACCATGAATGCAGGAACAGACATTTCTGTGTATATTGCCATTGAAGAAACATGAACACACATTTTAGATTAATTATAACAATTTCATAAAATACAAGAAATGCTTTTTATCAAAGATATCAAGCTTATAATAGTATATGCCAGACCCGATTTTTATCTATACAAGACCAACTATTGACTATCAATTCGAAACATTTGGAAGGCCACATAAAAAAGAAAGTCGACAAACATTAAAATCTAAACATTCTGAATAAGAGTTATACCCAAATACGACTAAGGCAACCTGCCTTGGGTTAGAAATTATTTTATTGTTTCGAATAATTTATCATTTTGTAAACAATGAATTTACAGACAATGAATGTTTTATGTACTTACGTATAATAGTTCTGTTTTTTTTTTGTCTACTTTACGTTCAGTGGCAAAACTTTCATGCATGTTTAGAATGAAGAATAGATTACCAATTAATACAATAGATAGGTCCCTCAAATGACGGTCGACAAAAATAAGAGGGGAAGTTTGAATGCCACTAGAGGGACTGACAATAATCTTTGCACAAGGCCACCTACTGACCCGTCAAAAAAGTTGTTGCAAGGGTTAATTACTTATGATCGTTAATAACTCTCTACACGAGATTTCCGAATGAATGCCACAATTTTGCCTCGGTTTAAATGCCGGTCAAAAGACGACCTTAAGGTAAAAAAAGTATACTATGGTTGCAATATTACACATACCATATATATAAAAAAAAAATAGATAGTCAAATCCGAGAAAAATGCTGATAACTACCGGACAAATACATTTTCAGACTGAAGGACGTATGGCGTGAACACCTATAGTTGGGAAGGAGTAGTGCAAAGAAGTCTTAAATACTAATTTTTGAAGGACGTATACGATGACATAAAGTTGTTAATTCAGTCAATTTGTGCAAAGTATAAGTTATACTTACTACATGTACTGTAAGTAATAGACATAATAAATAAGAACACGATATAATCGGATACTGCACGTGTTTCCTTGGATTTCACTTTCGAGCACCATACTCTTTGAAACCTTTTAAATTGAAATGGGTATCATAGTTTGGTATTCCCTGTACTTAGAATAGGGGACAAAAGATACCAGAGGGACTAGCGTCATTTTCATATAGGAAAGATAAATGACTTACTTGCTTTTGCTCTTAGGAGTTAAATCATCTTTACGTTTTATGCTACTATATATACTATACCTGGTCAATACTTGACGTATCCCAGTTGTCAATCATGCTACTCCTTAGATGTCGATTGGTGCACGAGTTATTCCCATTGTTTTCAATGTCTTCTCCCAAAGACGGATTTCTCCAGGTTTCCAATACTGACAGTTTATTACCAGAGCATGCCACAAAAATCTGTTTAAAATCTTTAGAAACAGATAGAAATAATGATGTCTTCGTTATGCTTTATATCATTAATTTGTTAAAACATTTGAAATTTTATGTTTAGTAACTATGTTCAAATCACATAAATCGATTAAGAAGACAAATCAAGAGAACACGTGAAAGGGAATCGCAGGAACAGTTTCTGCAATACGAGAATAGAATCCGTTCTTTCAATGCTTCCATTTTGCTGTGTATAATATGTAACTATCGTTGTGGTCATTTTTCAGTGTACGAAAACAGAATTTGATCATCGACCGGGTATGTTTCTATAATGCTATAGTACCTTCCCTGTGAACAAACCACAAATATGTCAACTTGGCAAAATTGGGAATAGAACCATAGGTTAGACCACTTTTCTTTTATTCGAAAATCTAAGACTCCAAAAACATGTCGCTAGGAATTTGAGACCCAGATCAAGAAGTTTCGTATCTGTCAGCACAATGTGTGTATTCGTTATACTATTTACTCGTTACTAGTTGTGTCAGTTTTGTTTGGTTATTTCAAGGAATATGGTTGTTTCCAATTTGTACTGATTGAATAACATTCTGTAAAGACATTGAAAGAAACTTGGATTAATATAATCCCTTTCGGTAGTATGTTGAACCTTTATAATGTCTCTGTCATTTCAATTTGTCTATCTTTAGTATTATTGAATCTGAGTTTGAATGTTTGTCATGATTGTCTCTTAAAATATTTTTTTAACAGATTGTGTCTGAACCATCAACATAATGGCGACCTCAGAGGATACACACTCCAATGAACTATGCCTACCATACTCAAATAAAAGTACAGATATGTAGGAAAACTAATTTGACTGACAAATATGATTAAGGTTAAGTATAGTTATGGGGTTTTGAATTTATTGTTTAACATGCTACTTTTCAACTTTTATTGTTAATCAAACTGAGGACAATGAGGAAGTAGACAGTCTCATCTCCGCGAAATTGTGATTTAAAACATTATACAAAGTCATTCATTGAAACAAAGATTTACTTATCTGATTTTAAATATATAACACTTACTTCTTTTAGGCATTTGTGAAAACCATGCGGAGCATGAGTAAGCCGTACCCTTTGGCATACACACTTCATTTAGTTTACAGTCATGACCTGTACATGGGCCTGCTAGTTCCTAGAAAATTAACACAACAAAATGTACTACCTACATCCTTGATTGATTTTCAAAATCAGCATATCTCAAGGTGTCATTTAAAATTTAAAGCTAATAGACTAATTTCTACCGACTTTTGACTCCGGATTTTATAATTTTTCGACAAGTAACCTACTATATGATAGGACATCCTAGCCGGAACCCCACCAAGTAAGAGCAACCAAAAGAGTTATAATCCAACTAATAATCTGTTCAATTTTGGGGAAAAGATAAAAAAAAAAATCGATGATTTTGTCATTTATAGAAAGCATGCAACAGTTAATATTCCATAAAAATTCTACGGATTCTAAGTACGCTTTTTGCTATTTAAGTAGCCTTTATCAGGATGTCCTTCCAAAGATTGGTAACTTGTCGAAAAAAATAATCAACTACGGAGTCAAAAGTTGGTAGTAAAGTCAAGTAAAGTAAAAGTCTTTAAGAAATTGAGATGGCGATGGCAAGACGAAGTTGGGGGCAAAACAGCTCCTCAAAGCTCTAAATAGTAACTAAAGACTAAGCCAAACAAAACCCGGAAAACAATGGTGAGAGCTCATGTACACCCAGATTGGAAAGCATGTTCTCCAGGGGCATCGTCGTGTTGATAATGTTAAATAACATTTCGGTTATAAGTATCATTCATCTAGAAAAAAAGGATTGTTATTACCATCATTATAACATAATGAACTCTATTTTTTGACATTTTCACCTATTATGTCTGGGTTTTTTTTTTATTAATCAATTGCAAACACTGTGAATTTAATGAAATTAGGAGATAATCATGCAAGTAAGAGGCATTTGACTCTGTATAGAGGGTAGCCCTTATATATAAACTATGCAAAATGGGAGTAGAAAAGTCTTTTTACAGAGTAATAAAACAACCATATTTGAATTCAAAATCACATTTATGATTATTTTGACATTACTAGGTGTGAAACAAGGGGACCCAATAAGTCCCATTTTGCAATATTTTATAAATGATATCACTAAAGGCTTGGAAGTTGATAACTCAACATGCACAATTCCTTTGAGGCTTATAAATAGTAAAATAGGCTCCCTCCTGTTCGCTGATGATATGCTTTTACTCTCAGAATGATTTGTATTATACATGGGATAAATGAAGGGACCATTACGTACATTCTCTAGGATATAAACCCCCCAAGGGTGATTGGGGAATAGAAATATGGTCACTTGGTCTTCTTCCGACCGGCAGTAAAACGCTTGCCGAAGTGGGGCGTCCGTTGGCTGTGCGGGATGTATCAAATTCGCAGTCACGTCCGGTCAGATTGGGGACGTTAATTCCGATGCCTCGTGTGAAGAGAGTTTCACGCTCTTTGCACGTTAAGAACCCTTGCAACAACTCTTTGAGGGGTCCGTAGGTGATCTGTTGCAAGGCAAAATTTCTGTCCCTATCCAATATACCCTCGTTTTCCAGTGGCAGTCCAGATTTCCCCGACTATCATCCCGAACGGCCTCTATTATGACAAGACCTACGTATACCTATTGTATTTATTGTTAACTTGTTCTCGTCCTGAATATGCATGAAATATTTGCCACTGGACGTTAAGCAACCAACAATCAATCAATCTAGGATATAAATTCCATGCTAGAGCGTACTTTTAACATTTGATTGGACCTTTTCGACTTTTAGTGCTGTACTTTGATAGAATGATATTTTTTATACTATGATGGCTAGATTCTATTTATAATGTTTATTTATTATTTATTATAAAATATGCTAAATTATTGCGTCAAAATGGGTATGATAATTTTCATTTTCGTTAAAAATGTGTTTAAAATCTTAAACTAAAATGTGTTATACTTTGGCGCTAAAACGTCCGATTTTTCTTCTTTGATGAGAAGGCTGAAAGGGTAAAGGGAGACAGGGAGAGAGGGGGTGGGAGAAAGGAGAAAAGGGATAAAAAAGGAGACATAAATGTATACTTAAATTATTAAAATTTAGCAGGCAAACAATAATTATTTAATACATGAGTTAAGCAAAAAGTAAAATCACAAAAATACTGAACTTAGAGGAAAATCAATTCGGAAAGTCCATAATCACATGACAAAATCAAAAAACAAAACGCATCAAAAACGAATGGACAAGAACTGTCATATTCCTGACTAGGTACAGGCATTTTTGAAATGTAGATTAAAGAAAGTGCTAATAAAAAGTAAATATAACCTAAAAAAAAAAACGACTCAAAGGAAATTAAAAAACGGAAAGTCCGAAATCAAACGGCAAAATCAAACAAATGGATGACAACTGCTATATTCCGAATCGTACAGGAATTTTCTTATGTAGAAAATGGTGAATTGAACCGGGTTTTATGGCTAGCCGAACCTCACTTGGAACGGTCGCATAAAATTCCCCAAAATGGCATAGTAACAAAAAAATATTCCGAACGTCGTCACTAATTCATTACGATCTCTTATATATGGAGAAAGACTAAAAACTTACAATTTCCTGGATTTTATTTCGAGCCCGCGTGTATGTATAGAGACCGTGACATGTCATCATCCTTGTTGTTTTTTTTTTTGTTTTTGTTTTATTAAAATGCTTCAAAGTTGACCGATATGCATAGAATTTGGCAGAAAAAAAGGATGACATTACTTAATATAGAGTAACATGTTTTTTACTGAGAGGTATTGAAAAATATGTAACGGGATCTGAATGGTGTTTGTTATTTTGTTTTCATTTAATCTGTCTGGTTTTCCTAAATTTCCTATTATAAATGCTGAATTCACACGTAATTCTAATTCGATTCACATTAACTTTAGTTTTATTTCCAACTAACAGGGTACACATTCAGCTTCAAAAGTTGATTGAGTGAACAGTGATTTTTAAATACAATACGAATTGATTGATTTGAGGTTGAAAAATGTCCGGTGGCAAATATTTCAGGCATGTTCAGGACGATACATTACAATTTGAAATTAATGTGTCTAATGCAGCCATCAAAAGGGGTACTAATAAAACATCCCATCAGATGTAAAAGTGAAAGATAAAATAATACATGTTTTAATATACTAGTAGTATATTCTCTGTATGATTTAAACGTTTGGGTACTGTGCAAAGTTGCGGGCAACCTTGCAAACTGTAAGTTCATCATTGTCATTCGTGAAAAATGATATAATAAAAAAAAATCTGAGAACAGACATGCATCCTCTATAAATAAAACACTCGATGCATTATAAAAAAAAACACCTTGAAATTGTACACTGTAGATGAAGGAAGTCGGGCTCTGCGTGCCTTTATATATTTTCAAAATTCCAAATTTAATAAAAAAAAAAAAAGTCTTGACTGAATATGCAGACTTTTGGTATATATATTTATACTAAAGTTGACATAAAAAAAATATAGCACTCCGAAATAAGTTGTATAAACCCTTAGCTATATCCTGTATACCGTTTAGGTGAGGGACATGCGGCCAAATGGACACGGGTCAAACAGTATGATGGCGTCATTTTGTCGAGGGGACAATATAATAATAAGCGTTTATGATTGTAGCATTTGGTGACAACATTTATTTTTGAATCATGTTAATTTACACTTAGAAACACAATCATATCTCTTTAATTATTATTATTATTATTATTTTGGCGTTCAGAGCGCTTTTCTGGGTTTACCTTCATCAAAGCACCGATTATTCATTTATTGTTTATCGTTCTTAATATGTTGTACTGTTATACCACTGTCCCAGGTTAGGGGAAGGGTTGGGATCCCGCTAACATGTTTAACCCCGCCACATTATTTATGTATGTGCCTGTCCCAAGTCAGGAGCCTGTAATTCAGTGGTTGTCGTTTGTTTAAGTGTTACATATATGTTTTTCGTTCACTTTTTTACATAATAAGGACCGTTAGTTTTCTCGTTTGGATTGTTTTACATTGTCTTATCGGGGCATTTTATAGCTGACTATGCGGTATGGGCTTTGCTCATTGTTGAAGGCCTCACGGTGACCTATAGTTGTTAATGTATGTGTCATTTTGGTCTTTTGTGGATAGTTGTCTCATTGGCAATCATACCACATCTTCTTTTTTATATTAATTCTAAAAATCATTTTCTTCCTGATTTTCAACGACTGCTAGTACTATGTATTTTCGATAAATTGTATTTGTATTATTTTCCAAAAGAATTTTCTTTTTCTTTTTTGAAAGCAGCGTTTTTCGGCAACCATTTTAAACGAATTGGTTTCTTAACGAAATTGCACTAATAGTGTTACAAAAATTCCCCGTATTTTAACACATTATCCTGCATTTCTATAGTTTGGATTTATACTTTAAAAAAAAATCATCGGGAAATTGCGTGATGCATCAGAGTTACAAATTCAACGCAAACAGACAGCTTCAAAGTCAGTGAAACAGTAATAGAGGTTCTTGAAGCAGAAGAAACAACGCTTCTATTTTGTGAGAGGACAAGACGTGGACGAACCATAAAAATAAGACATTTGATCGATTTCTTTAAAAATTAGCATCCTGTAGACTATTTTTTCATGATGCAGGGTGGGAGACAAGAGAAAGAGGTAGGGAGAAAGGAGAGGAGGGGCGGGCGAAAGGAGAAGAGGGGCGGGAGAAAGGTACCCCCCTTTCCGACCCCTCATCAATGCGTTAAAATGTCCGCCGCCGAAAAAATAAACACTTACTGATAAAACAAAGGGCTTTCTGGTGCTTTCAAGGGTCGATATAGGATGCATCGATTTTTTTCTTATTTAAAAATATTATCTTGTCAACATTTTCTGGGACGTAGCGATTTCTCATTTGTTAGGTAATTAACAGTCCTACTGATAAAAATATATGCTTTGAGGAAAAAACTAAGATTAGCTAAAAATGTCAGCCTTGAAAAAATACTCTTGTTCATGTATTTTGCATGTACCTCGGTCAGTTTGGATTTTTAAATGACAGTTAAACGCAAATAATCGAATCGTTTTGAATTATTTTTTTAATTTTAAATAATATATTTTTTACCGGGAATTTCACTCAATAAAAACAGTCTTTGTTTAAACTTAAGAAATCAACACCATTCGAACAGGAAACTGATAAGTCGAGTATCATTTTTGTAATCGATACTCGGCACAACCGAGCCATACTCGAGTACTGGAGCGGTCCAACGATGTACAGAAAATAGCGACGATTTACATAAAAGAACCGAAGAGAGGATATATTATATTTATTTTATAAAGTTAAAACAATGTATATATACACGGATTTAATATTGTTAACAATTCTTCGTAATAATTAAAATGAATGCATAATTCAAATTTAGATTGTGCATTTAAAGGGATATGTGAACTTACAAAAAAGAAACGATATATCTTGTTTTTTAGTAATATATTTTTTTATATGTATGCTTAATTATCATTTATTTTTCATCAAGGATTTTAATCTTAGCATTTAAATATTTGTTTATATTATAGATATAAGAAGATGTGACAACTTACAATCATGTTCGTAAGATATATAGCTGTCGATTGGAACCCTCAGTAATTAGTTGACTTCGTGATAAAGATGACAAACTCGGTATATATTTCTCAGCAATAACTACATGTACTTTTGCTTCTTGTTTATTTTTTAATAAACAAGAAGCAAAAGTACATGTAGTTATTGCTGAGAAATATATATACACATATAATTACATCGAATTACACACAGTTTGTTTTTTTGAAATTAATTCACTGCACGCGTTTCCGTTTTACCGTATTTGTCCTATCAGCCAGTTTCCTTTTCCTCTGACCTTTCTTCTTTCCTCTCGACCTAGCTTTATTGATCACTCGGCTGACATCTGTTGACATAACCAACTTGGTCTTAATACGGTATCGGTGGAACTTGGCAAACTATTTGTACCTTTCCATTAAAGTTTTGTTTGCCCAAACATGGCTGGCAATCTTAAAATGTTCACGTGTGCTCGCAAGCGTATAAGGCCCCCTGTCACTGCTCTCCGTATTTTACCTTTAAAAATTTTAAAGGTAAAATACACTTATAAAACTGGAGCACATGAGGAAATGTCAACACTAATTTTAATTGAATTATTTTGTTGAGTGTTTCCTGTAGTATTTAAAAAAATAATAATTTATAACTCGTGTTGCATATCTATTGCCTGTGTATTGCATATGTTATTGTTTATGATATTATTGTTTGTAACAGTATGCTATATGCCCTCCTAGGGGCCCTTATTTGGTATATAAAACATTTCTTTTCTATTTTTATATTCTATAAGATAGACATCCGACTCTACCTGTAATTTTTCACGTGTAAGTTAAAATTAGTCCTGTCGCAGTTTAAGGTATTCAATGATTTGCAATTTGCTTATTTCCTTCGATTACAAAAAAAAATCGATTTCCTTTTCGGTTCTTTTCTGGAAATCGTCGAACCCGTACTGGAGTACACGTTGGCATTCCTAATAAAAACAGAGGTATAAATCTTGTTTTTATTCCTAATCTCATCATTTTACGTGTATGCCATTGATCTTGTTAGAATAAATCATGGTAGATTACTTTCAAATAGTTTTTATAAAATGGTAAATTTTATTTACCTCTGGAAAAGTAGATGCAGCGACAAAGCTATTTCCAACACTCTCAAGAAGTTCGTCATTACATCCCCCGGGTTCAGCATCGTTTATTTGGCAAGTTTTGTTCCTTTCAATAAAGTTAATAGATTTGCACATTTTCACTCTTGAGCAAAACTGGGCACATATTGACCACATCGGCATTGATACCTCAAACAGCACATGTCCGCTATATATTTTGTCTTTTTGTTTTTTGATAACGACTATTTCACAGAAAGTCCAAACAAAAAGGACAAATAATGATAAGGTCAGGCCGAATATTTTCATGCTTTTCCGACTTGGTGTTCGCGTATTCTAGTAGACTGTTTGCCTAACATATATCTTATTAACCAAATCGATACTTGTTTAGTGAAATACGCCTCTAAAATGTTTTAGATGTCATCAAAACTTTTAAATATTAGATCAGGAAAATGATGCATAATGTTTATATCTGTTATCTGCCTTCTCATGTTTCTATACACAATTAAAAACGTATTAAAATGATAATTACAAGCGATAAAGAGGAGGTGTTTCATATCAATTCCATCTAAAAGAAAATTTCAATTTATACATTTTTTTATTTAACATTAAAATTGAACTGCAAATATGTTCAATTTCCAATAAAGCGCATTTTTTTAAAATTAACTTTCCATTACATTTTAATTATTAATTATATACACATGTATTATTCAGGTGATAGTGCCATCAAATTGAATAGTTGTCAATTGCTGATTATAATCAAATAATTTATTCTGAACATTCCGATTTTTTTTTAATATCATAATATATCTATTCGAGAAGTAGTATGTCTGGGTGTATGTGATTTCATTCTGCATTAGTAGAATTGAAAGCATTGTGTTTTTGAAATATCTAATCTTTAACGGGGTACTACTTACTTGTTCATACATTTTCAAATTACAATCAAGTAGTATACAAATGAGACACTCCAATAACGTAAGAAATGAAACATATAAATATAAAACTAAAGAATGGTTTTATGATTGCCAATGAAACAACTATTCACCCAAGGCCAAACAAAGTGGATTTAAGCAATAATACGCAACCGTATGGCCTTCAACAACGAGAAAGTGAATACCATGTAGTGAGCTATTATAGGCACCGACATGAAATATTTAAAACAATTCAAATAAGATATTCAATTCTATCAATTTTTTTGATTTTTAAGTCTTTACACCGCTATTTCCAGTGTAAAATAGAAAAATCATCGTAAAAATAATACATAATTCTTTGCTCTATAAAAATGGTAGCATACGCTATAGAGTTGTTTTCATTGGATACCATCTTGTTAATTTAGTATACAAGGTGGTGACACATGATAAATGATTACCAGTCACGTCTCAGTCATTACAGCTGAACGAACGTGCTGGGCCAACTCTCCTTTACCCGCCATCTTCGATGAGGGTTTACAGTTAGATGATCAACGACTTACTACTTTAGATGACAGAAACCAATCCAACGCCGTACAGTAGACGTAGTAGTAGGCGTACCCGCGTTAACATGCACTCCAAAACCCATTGTATCATGGGGGGGGGGGGGGGGGGGGTTATGCCGATTAACGTCCGAGGGCTGTATCCTAGGTGTTAGATGATTGACCTTCATTTCACTGCCTCACGGCTTTGGTCTTGATAACGCTTCCTGTCATCTTTAGCACTACGTCCGCGACTCATCTACCAGTACTCCATCGTCGAGATTAGCGGGCTGCCAAGCTGACCAAACTGGCCCTGAAAGCAGTCGTTGTGAAGAAATAACACCAAAATAGTCAACAAACCAAATCATAACAACTCACAAAACCAAGATGCGACCTCCAAAATGGCGACCACCACTCGATCCTGACCGATGGCAAAAATTATTGAAACGCTCACCAAACGCCTTCGGGCACCGAGCCGACCGTGCGAGGGCTGTATGGCCAGTCAAGGTCGTTAAACACTTCCATTTGTTGCACATGATACTCAGAAATAACAAGTGATCAATTTGCGAGGGTTTCTTATTGATAACATACTGTTGAATTTGAGGAATATTTTCCATTAACAAATTAAACTTTTCTGATTGGGTTCCATTTATAATTATCCCTTAGAAGTAAAAATTAAGGAAACATCGGACACGTCTTACTCTGTCTCATAATTTTGTAGATAACGATCTCAAATGTGACATAGATGGTCACCTGAGGACCAGAATATATGACGAACGAGACGATTTTGATAATGAAATTATAAATTTCCCTAACATGAGCAGAACTTCACCTGCATATGGGATATGCATTAATATTCGAGATCTTTGAGCTGCGATCAGAAGGCTTGTAATCAATCATGCTTTAAAAAACGTCACCAATATCCGAGCAGAAAAAGATGAACAAGGGATATGACAAAGAACGTCTCGTCTTTTTTCGGAAAGTTTCATTGGAAGATGTATACCACGACCATGTTGATAATTATATCACAAATAATACATGATGTATAGGTTGTAAGTACTGACACTGTTAATGATCTTCGTTGCGTGTTTGATGTCTTTTTATTTGTCTTGTATGTTTTTAATTTTATTGTCATTTTTTGTTTTGGATTGTCATGTCTTATTCCTTCTATTATGCCATTGACCTTTTTGTATTGTCAATTATTTAAGTACATTGTCGTTAGAGTGTCTTTGATTTTCTTTGTTGGAATAGCTATTTGTTGTTATAGTGATAATTATTATTATTACATGTTAAGTGCTGTACCCCAATTATTGATATTTTTACCTAATATGTATGTTTGTTTATGCTCCCTCGTTGTTGACAATATTTAATGGAATCGTAGGCAACTGTCATACAAGTGAGAGTTTTATCTAGCTATAAAACCAGGTTTAAACCACCAATTTCTACACAAGGACAATATGTCTTTGCCTAGTCAGGAATATGAAAATTGTTTTTCCATCCGTTCGATGCGTCTTCAGCTTTCGATCTTGCCATTGAGTAAGGACTTACCGTTATGAATTTTGATTGAATTTTTTTTTGTGAATTTACTTTTATCTTATGTTCACTAGCAATTAACTGGTGGATTATCCATAGAACAAGTATTCATATATATCAAAACTATGTTAGTAGATATACTCTTTCCTTGCAATTGAAACATTTGGTCTTTTTAGTTCATTTGTTTATGGTAATGTCCTTTTTATGTATTTATGCATCCCGCCATTTTCTTATGTCAAGGAATTTTTTGTATTGTTGCCATTTGTTTTTTGTTTATGCACTTTTCTTTAGAGTGTTTATATGCCATTTTTTCTTTGTTGAAATAGTTAAGATAATAATAAATCATCAGTTTTATAACATCTGCTTCATATGAAACATTTTCGTTTAATTTGCCTTTTTACCAGGCTCAAGGGAGCAGCCACTCGCTAGCAGCCAATACGCTAGCAGCCAGTTTTAGGATATGTCTATGAACCCAAAAGTTGCATAAGATTCAAACGTACTCAAAATGTTTTTATTGACATATAACCAATATATCATCCGTTTTAAATATATAATAAAGCAGTTGGAGAACTATTCGATGATTTAAAAAAGTATCAAGTCCTGTTCATCAATTTAAGACAATAGTAATCGATGTCAATATACCAAACAGCGTGCCCCCCGCTTTTAATTTTAACAGCCAATAGTTTTGAGTGAACATAGAATCGTAAATATGTAATAAAATTATTGAAATGCTTACAAAATTGCTTGTATCAGGGAATTGACATTGAAATCATAAATTACAGGTTTTGTGATATTGTGTCAAATGGCTTTCCATTTTCTCTCCTGAAAAGTTATTATTGTTCTGCATGACAAGAAAAGAAAGATGCACTCGTGCATTAATATTTTTAAAATGAGTAAACTCTGTTTTAACAAAACATTCTATTCTGAAACAGTGGATATCGCTTACTTTTGATTAGACGAAAGGTTTATATTTTGTACACAAAGTATGGTGGGCAAGGAAATATTTATTTTCTATTTAAAAAAAAAAAATTAAAAAAAAATCCATGTTATACACAGACGTGAAATCCTGGTCAACCTAGTACGAGTAAAAGTAATACCGTAGACCCCCAGCTTCCCATTGCGCCTAGTGGCGAAAAAAAGTATTGCCGTAGAACATGTTTTATTAACATTTCCGTAAGGGTAGGGTAGGGTGTCCGACCCCAACTTTGGACCAAATTTAAAAAACAACAAAGCCGAACCACACCCTGGATTTTCTCAAGTAGACCTTGGGTATTCACATTCCCATTGCACCTAGTGGCGAAAAAAGTATTGCCGTAAAACATTTTTTATTAACATTTTCGTAAGGGTGGGGTAGGGTGTCCGACCCCAACTTTGGACCAAATTTAAAAAAAAACTAAGCCGAACGGATTTTTTCTCAAGTATACCTTAGCTATTCAGCTTGACATTGCACCTAGTGGCGAAAAAAGTATTGCCGTAGAACATTATTTATTAACATTTCCGTAAGGGTGGGGTAGGATGTCCAACCCCAACTTTGGACTTGCTCAAAAAAAAGTAAGCCGAACGACACCCTGGATTTTTTCTCAATTAGACCTTTGCTATTCAGCTTGACATTGCACCTAGTGGCGAAAAAAGTATTGCCGTAGAACATTTTTTATTAACATTTCCGTAAGGGTGGGGTAGGGTGTCTAACCCCAACTTTGGACCTGATTATAAGAAAAGTAAGCCGAACCACACCCTGGATTTTTTCTCAAGTAGACCTTAGCTATTCAGCTTGATATTGCACCTATTGGCGAAAAAACTATTGCCTTAGAACATCTTTTATCAACATTTCCATAAGGGTAGGGTAGGGTGTCCGACCCCAACTTTGGACCAAATTAAAAAAAAAAAAAAACTAAGCGGAACAACACCCTGGATTTTTTGTCAAGTAGACCTTGGGTATTCAGCTTCCCATTGCACATAGTGCCGAAATAAGTATTGCCGTAGAACATTTTTTATTAACATTTCTGTAAGGGTGGGGTAGGGTGTCCGACCCCAACTTTGGACCAAATTTTAAAAAAAAACTAAGCCGAACCACACCCTGAATTTTTTTTAAAGTATACTTTAGCTATTAAGCTTGACATTGCATCTAGTGGCGAAAAAAGTATTGCCGTAGAACATTATTTATTAACATTTCCGTAAGGGTGTGGTAGGATGTCCAACCCCAACTTTGGCCTTGATTAAAAAAAAAGTTAGCTGAACGACACCCTGGATTTTTTCTCAATTAGACCTTAGCTATTCAGCTTGACATTGCACCTAGTGGCGAAAAGTATTGCCGTAGAACATTTTTTATTAATATTTCCATAAGGGTGGGGTAGGGTGTCTAACCCCAACTTTGGACCTGATTATAAGACAAGTAAGCCGAACCACACCCTGGATTTTTTCTCAAGTAGACCTTAGCTATT
This sequence comes from Mytilus galloprovincialis, assembly GCA_037788925.1. Classification (NCBI taxonomy): domain Eukaryota; kingdom Metazoa; phylum Mollusca; class Bivalvia; order Mytilida; family Mytilidae; genus Mytilus; species Mytilus galloprovincialis. The sequence goes on along the minus strand of CM075332.1, from coordinate 38,117,416 downwards.
CAGCTTTCCATTGCATCTAGTGGCGAAAAAAGTATTGCCGTAGAACATTATTTATTAACATTTCCGTAAGGGTGGGGTAGGATGTCCAACCCCAACTTTGGACTTGATTAAAAAAAAAGTAAGCCGAACGACAGCCTGGATTTTTTCTCAAGTAGACCTTAGTTATCCAGCTTGACATTGCACCTAGTGGCGAAAAAAGTATTGCCGTAGAACATTTTTTATCAACATTTCCGTAAGGGTGAGGTAGGGTGTCCGACCCAAACTTTGGACCAAATTTTAAAACAAACCAAGCCGAACCACACCACGGATTTTTTCTCAAGCTATTTAGCTTGACATTGCACCTAGTGGCGAAAAAATTTTGCCGTGGAACATTATTTATTAACATTTCCGTGAGGGTGGGTAGGGTGTCTAACCCCAACTTTGGACCTGATTATAAGAAAAGTAAGCCGAACCACACCCTGGTTTTTTTCTCAAGTAGACCTTAGCTATTCAGCTTGACATTGCACCTTTTGGCGAAAAAAGTATTGCCGTAGAACATTTTTTATTAACATTTCCGTAAGGGTGGGATAGGGTGTCCAACTCCAACTTTGGACTTGATTAAAAAAAAAGTAAGCCGAACGACACTCTGGACTTTTTTTTCAAGTAGACCTTAGTTATCCAGCTTGACATTGCACCTAGTGGCGAAAAAAGTATTGCCGTAGAACATTTTATATTAACATTTCCGTAAGGGTGGAGTAGGGTGTCCAACCCCAACTTTCGACCCGATTATAAGAAAGGTAAGCCGAACAACACACTGGATTTTTTCTCAAGTAGACCTTAGCTATTCAGCTTGACATTGCATCTAGTGCCGAAATAAGTATTGCCGTAGAACATTTTTTATTAACATTTCTGTAAGGGTGGGGTAGGGTGTCCGACCCCAACTTTGGACCAAATTAAAAAAAAACTAAGCCGAATCACACTCCGGTTTTTTTCTCAAGTATACCTTAGCTATTCAGCTTGACATTGCACCTAGTGGCGAAAAAAATATTGCCGTAGAACATTATTTATTAACATTTCCGTAAGGGTGGGGTAGGATGTCCAACCCCAACTTTGGACTTGATTAAAAAAAAGTAAGCCGACAGACATCCTGGATTTTTTTTTCAAGTAGACCTTAGCTATTCAGCTTGACATTGCACCTAGTGGCGAAAAAAGTATTGCCGTAGAACATTTTTTATTAACATTTCCGTAAGGGTTGGGTAGGGTGTCGAACCCCAACTTTGGACCAAATTTAAAAAAAAAACTAAGCCGAACAACACCCTGGATTTTTTCTCAATTAGACCTTAGCTATTCAGCTTGACATTTCACCTAGTGGCGAAAAAAATATTGCCGTAGAACATTTTTTATCAACATTTCCGTAAGGGTGGGGTAGGGTGTCCGACCCCAACTTTGGACCAAATTTTAAAAAAAACTAAGCCGAACCACATCCCAGATTTTTTCTCAAGTATACCTTAGCTATTCAGCTTGACATTGCACCTAGTGGCGAAAAAAGTATTGCCGTAGAACATTATTTATTAACATTTCCGTAAGGGTGGGGTAGGCTGTCCAACCCCAACTTTGGACTTGATTAAAAAAAAAAAGTAAGCCAAGCGACACCCTGGATTTTTTCTCAATTAGACCTTAGCTATTCAGCTTGACATTGCACCTAGTGGCGAAAAAGTATTGCCGTAGAACATTTTTTATTAAGATTTCAGTAAGGGTGGGGTAGGGTGTCTAACCCCAACTTTGGACCTGATTATAAGAAAAGTAAGCCGAACCACACCCTCGATATTTTCTCAAGTAGACCTTAGCTATTCAGCTTGACATTGCACCTAGTGGCGAAAAAAGTATTGCCGTAGAACATTTTTTATCAACATTTCTGTAAGGGTGGGGTAGGGTGTCCGACCCCAACTTTGGACCTGATTAAAAAAAAGTAAGCCAAACAACGCTGGATTTTTTCTCAAGTAGACCTTAGTAATTCAGCTTGACATTGCACCTAGTGGCGAAAAAAGTATTGCCGTATAACATTTTTTATTAACATTTCCGTAAGGTTGGGGTAGGGTGTCCGACCCCAACTTTGGACCAGATTGAAAAAAAAAGTAAGCCGAACAACACCCTGGATTTTTTTCTCAAGTAGACCTTAGCTATTCAGCTTGACATTGTACCTAGTGGCGAAAACAAAATTGCCGTAGAACATTTTTTATTAACATTTGTGTAAGGGTGGGGTAGGGTGTCCAACCCAAACTTTGGACCTGATTATAAGAAAAGTAAGCCGAACAACACTCTGGACTTTTTTTCAAGTAGACCTTAGCTATTCAGCTTGACATTGCACCTAGTGGCGAAAAAAGTATTGCCGTAGAACATTTCTTATTAACATTTCCGTAAGGGTTGGGTAGGGTGTCCAACCCCAACTTTGGACCAAATTTGAAAAAAAAACTAAGCCGAACAACACCCTGGATTTTTTCTCAATTAGACCTTAGCTATTCAGCTTGACATTGCACCTAGTGGCGAAAAAAGCATTGCCGTAGAACATTTTTTATCAACATTTCCGTAGGGGTGGGGTAGGGTGTCCGACCCCAACTTTGGACCAAATTTTAAAAAAAATAAGCCGAACAAAACCCTGGATTTTTTGTCAAGTAGACCTTGGGTATTCAGTTTCCCATTGCACCTAGTGCCGAAAAAAGTATTGCCGTAGAACATTTCTTATTAACATTTCCGTAAGGGTTGGGTAGGGTGTCCGACCCCAACTTTGGACCAAATTTTAAAAAAAAACTAAGCCGAACCACACCCTGAATTTTTTCTAAAGTATACTTTAGCTATTTAGCTTGACATTGCATCTAGTGGCGAAAAAAGTATTGCCGTAGAACATTATTTATTAACATTTCCGTAAGGGTGTGGTAGGATGTCCAACCCCAACTTTGGCCTTGATTAAAAAAAAAGTTAGCTGAACGACACCCTGGATTTTTTCTCAATTAGACCTTAGCTATTCAGCTTGACATTGCACCTAGTGGCGAAAAAGTATTGCCGTACAACATTTTTTATTAATATTTCCATAAGGGTGGGGTAGGGTGTCTAACCCCAACTTTGGACCTGATTATAAGACAAGTAAGCCGAACCACACCCTGGATTTTTTCTCAAGTAGACCTTAGCTATTCAGCTTTCCATTGCATCTAGTGGCGAAAAAAGTATTGCCGTAGAACATTATTTATTAACATTTCCGTAAGGGTGGGGTAGGATGTCCAACCCCAACTTTGGACTTGATTAAAAAAAAAGTAAGCCGAACGACAGCCTGGATTTTTTCTCAAGTAGACCTTAGTTATCCAGCTTGACATTGCACCTAGTGGCGAAAAAAGTATTGCCGTAGAACATTTTTTATCAACATTTCCGTAAGGGTGGGGTAGGGTGTCCGACCCAAACTTTGGACCAAATTTTAAAACAAACCAAGCCGAACCACACCACGGATTTTTTCTCAAGCTATTTAGCTTGACATTGCACCTAGTGGCGAAAAAATTTTGCCGTGGAACATTATTTATTAACATTTCCGTGAGGGTGGGTAGGGTGTCTAACCCCAACTTTGGACCTGATTATAAGAAAAGTAAGCCGAACCACACCCTGGTTTTTTTCTCAAGTAGACCTTAGCTATTCAGCTTGACATTGCACCTTTTGGCGAAAAAAGTATTGCCGTAGAACATTTTTTATTAACATTTCCGTAAGGGTGGGATAGGGTGTCCAACCCCAACTTTGGACTTGATTAAAAAAAAAGTAAGCCGAACGACACTCTGGGCTTTTTTTTCAAGTAGACCTTAGTTATCCAGCTTGACATTGCACCTAGTGGCGAAAAAAGTATTGCCGTAGAACATTTTTTATTAACATTTCCGTAAGGGTGGAGTAGGGTGTCCAACCCCAACTTTGGACCCGATTATAAGAAAGGTAAGCCGAACAACACACTGGATTTTTTCTCAAGTAGACCTTAGCTATTCAGCTTGACATTGCATCTAGTGGCGAAAAAAGTATTGCCGTAGAACATTTTTTATTAACATTTCCGTAAGGGTGGGGTAGGGTGTCCAACCCCAACTTTGGACCTGATTTAAAAAAAAAAGTAAGCCGAACAACACCCTGGATTTTTTCTCAAGTAGACCTTAGCTATTCAGCTTTCCATTGCATCTAGTGGCGAAAAAAGTATTGCCGTAGAACATTATTTATTAACATTTCCGAAAGGGTGGGGTAGGATGTCCAACCCCAACTTTGGACTTGATTAAAAAAAAAAGTAAGCCGAACGACAGCCTGGATTTTTTCTCAAGTAGACCTTAGTTATCCAGCTTGACATTGCACCTAGTGGCGAAAAAAGTGTTGCCGTAGAACATTTTTTATTAATATTTCCGTCAGGGTGGGGTAGGGTGTCTAACCCCAACTTTGGACCTGATTATAAGACAAGTAAGCCGAACCACACCCTGGATTTTTTCTCAAGTAGACCTTAGCTATTCAGCTTTCCATTGCATCTAGTGGCGAAAAAAGTATTGCCGCAGAACATTATTTATTAACATTTCCGTAAGGGTGGGGTAGGATGTCCAACCCCAACTTTGGACTTGATTAAAAAAAAAGTAAGCCGAACGACAGCCTGGATTTTTTCTCAAGTAGACCTTAGTTATCCAGCTTGACATTGCACCTAGTGGCGAAAAAAGTATTGCCGTAGAACATTATTTATCAACATTTCCGTGAGGGTGGGGTAGGGTGTCCGACCCAAACTTTGGACCAAATTTTAAAACAAACCAAGCCGAACCACACCACGGATTTTTTTCTCAAGCTATTTAGCTTGACATTGCACCTAGTGGCGAAAAAATATTGCCGTGGAACATTATTTATTAACATTTCCGTGAGGGTGGGTAGGGTGTCTAACCCCAACTTTGGACCTGATTATAAGAAAAGTAAGCCGAACCACACCCTGGGTTTTTTCTCAAGTAGACCTTAGCTATTCAGCTTGACATTGTACCTTTTGGCGAAAAAAGTATTGCCGTAGAACATTTTTTATTAACATTTCCGTAAGGGTGGGATAGGGTGTCCAACCCCAACTTTGGACTTGATTAAAAAAAAAGTAAGCCGAACGACACTCTGGACTTTTTTTTCAAGTAGACCTTAGCTATTCAGCTTGACATTGCACCTAGTGGCGAAAAAAGTATTGCCGTAGAACATTTTTTATTAACATTTCCGTAAGGGTGGAGTAGGGTGTCCAACCCCAACTTTGGACCCGATTATAAGAAAGGTAAGCCGAACAACACACTGGATTTTTTCTCAAGTAGACCTTAGCTATTCAGCTTGACATTGCATCTAGTGGCGAAAAAAGTATTGCCGTAGAACATTTTTTATTAACATTTCCGTAAGGGTGGGGTAGGGTGTCCAACCCCAACTTTGGACCTGATTTAAAAAAAAAAGTAAGCCGAACAACAACCTGGATTCTTTTTTGTCAAGTAGACCTTAGCTTCTTAGTTTCCCTTTTCAACTATTAGTAGAACGGATAAAAGTATTATCGTTTTAAACGATTTTGTTTACGTTTTACTCTTACGTAAGGGCCGGGTATGGTGTTCGACCCCATTTTTTGACTTACAAAAACAGACTGTGTAGTCTTTTTTACTCTAGTAAACCTTAGCTACCAAGTTTTCTTCTTTCGCAATTAGACATAAAATCCTTCACCTCTGTTTTCAACTGGTACGTAATAAAGGACTTAGATGTGTTAGCCTCCATTTTGTTATCTTTGGTTTTGGAAAGCCGTCAACTCCTGTGCGATCAGGTAAAACAGTTACTGAAGAATGAAAATATAAACTTGCTTTTTCTTCAAGTCATTAATAACAATAATTAATGATGATCTGTTCTTACACAAAAAGGCATTTCTTATGTCGCACATCCTCGACATATACTGATCAGTTTTACCAATAAAATGCCGTCTAAACATACCAATTTGCCAAACGTTAGAACAAATTAATTAGTTATTATGGCAGCTCAATTACAATTCTGACACAGCGGGGACAATGGATGTCAAAAAGAGTGTTTAGCTCTGACTTTACTATAGGGGAAGCCATATCTGCTGCAGGAAAGTTAGAGCTTATTTTAAACTTCAAGAATTACATCAAGATGTGTCTATAGATTAAAGATACATTAAATGTGGACCAATTCCTTCACTCTGCCGCTACCGGTCTAAGGCGTGATATCAAAAACCTCACTATTTACTTTGATGACTATCATAGTGCCAATGAAGCCTTGCTAAGGTCATTTGTTGGTTGATTGATGAAAAATCAAACACAGTCGCTTCTGAACCGTATGTTGTCCCTAAAGATAAATTTCTTAAATGTATGGCTATTACAGAATCTATCGTTTCTGTACCAAAATCAGCATTCATCCCATTCCATTTTGCCTGACCGTGCAGTTATATCATGAGAATGAGTCACGAACGTTAATAGAAACTTTGTATTCGCATGACTTTTGTGCTTCCTATGCAGAGGGAAGACGATATCTGACAACCTTTGACATGCATGAGGTTGACCTATTTAAGACGGTACTTATATTCATGACGGCATTTTTTTTAAAAACATCAAAGGGGTGCTTGATAGAAGAAGGTGCCGACAATATAGATCTCAACACGAAGACAATTGATTGTAAGGACACGTTTCATTCAATGGCACGAGCCGTCTTCCAGGTTTGTAAGTCCACAATTGTTTCGGATTTGAGTCAGATTAAGGTAAAAAGAGGTCCAGTCAGAACGTTTCAGTTGACTGACAGTGCATGATTATCTTTGACGGTTGTTCTACCTTTTATCAAATCAAAGATAAGAGGAGTTCCTGTTCGTGTTCCGAATACTTTCAACAGCATTTCGAAATGTGCTGAAAAAATCGGAAACACATCTGAAATTCATTGTTTTTTTTTTTGCGCTCTAAGTCAAGCGATATTAGTAACATTCCTGTTCAGTAAGAAAAGTTTGACCACCAAGTTATTCCATTTTAGACCGGATTTATTAACACTCTTTCTAAACTCAGACCTGAATTTTCTGTGGACCGGTGTCTTATGCTCCGAAAGTACACGCAAAACAAGTGATATGTCAACAATTTATACAACTATGAAACGATGTTAACGTTTCAGATATGACAAACTCAATCAGCTATTCGATTCAAACATTCGACTGACAGCTGTACGTAATTGAGGAACAGTTGGAATAGGCAATGTGAGAAACATTTAAATCGCACATTCTTTGTTTATGTGGCTTTCATACACTTTCGTGCATCATTGCGTCTATTGGGAAACTTTAGGGGGATGGCGGTCTGTAGGATTAAGTAGTTGACTCTTCTGTTTATGCAGCAGGGCCCGTTGATCATATGATGTGTGGGAAACAGTTCAACCGTGTTGTAATAGCAATGAATGTTGTGTATGTGGCATTGGTTGCTTTGTGTTTTTCCGCATTCTTTAACTGGTGCAGAGACAATGATTTAATGACTTCGTTTCATGATAAATTATTGTCATTACTGTCTGAGGTAGTCTGAAACGTTCAAAACGTTTCAAACGTGACCGGACAATTACAAATCTGTAAACGAAGCTCTGGTTGTCGTCATTCTGAAGTCTTGAAGACCTCAGACAGTGGGGATGTCAATCGTCACCAACATTCAAGTATTGGGATATTGTCTACGCTTTACACGCGAGAAGACGTTACTTAGTTGAAAAACTTGTGTCTAATCTATTTGTCTTTTTTGAACAATAAAGTATATTTAAACTAGTCATCACCAACATTCAAGTATTGGGATATGTGTTTACGCGCTGTAGAAATCATGATTCAGAACGTCCGGGCGGAACGACAGACACTAGTAACCCGA